>CM071803.1:24836091-27236091 GCA_036559045.1 Platycarya longipes | reverse complement strand
AGGCGCACCGAGCAACGACAAGGACAAGATTTTGGACTTCACAAAAACAAAAATGGGATCAAAATCGAGTAGGAACGAAAGCTATACGGAGATCTCAAGGATCTTCCGTTGAGATAGTGGTAGGCGATCCGCCGGGGCGAGTAAACAGAGTGTAAATACGGTGGGTAGGAGAGAGGGAAGAGCGCTGTGGGGGAAGCCGGGAGGGGCAAGAGTGTGGCAGCGTGTGGTTGGGTTAAGAGGAGGGATTTGGCTTTCCAAGTTTGATGTGGTGATGGTTTCAACCAATAAAATGCTGGACAGCTGGAAGTTCTTAGTTGTGGGTCCGGGAGAAATAAGTGTCAAAGATCCGACGATGGATATGATGCTACGTGGCGCTGCGGTGAAACTGTACAGACATTGTCCGTATAGGTTGATTTCTTCCTGTATTTTCCCTCCTCCGTTTCTCCGAGGTCCCCCTTTTATAATTGTTTCTGCCTATATACGCCGACAATCTCTCGCGATATTTTCACCATCAGTTTCGCTGCCATATGGAGTAATGGACGAGAGATTTGGGTTTGATTTATTATGATCGACTTTGAAATAATAATACTGTACTCCTTTATTTTGTTTTTTATTTAATTTTTTATTTATTGATTAAGAAAGTATTTATTAAGATTTCATATTTTTTTTTAATAAATTAAGAAAGTATTTATTAAGATTTCATATTTTTTTTTTATAAATTTTAAATATAAGAGTGACCTTGGATTTGATCGGATCAAACGAATATAGCTCACCCTAAAAATATAATAAAAAATTTTTAAAAATTTTAAAAAATAATAAAAAGTAAAATTACAAAAAATACAATAAAAAATATATTAAAAATATAATAAAAACACAATAAAAATATAAAATAAAGATGATTTTAAGGAATGATTCGATCATTAGCCGAACGAAGGAACCGCCGTTGGTGGCGGTGAGCGATGCCGCTCATGCCATCGAAACCGGCGAGCTTTGGTAACGGACCCATTTCGGATTTAAGGTCGCTGGGAGAAGTTGGGAAGTTGTCGGAGCCCACCAATCCCAATGACATAGGCGGTGTCGTCCACCACCATTGAGAGCGGCGGGGGCTGCATTTCTTGGGAGGTTCGGTCAGATTGAATCCCAAAACTCTCTAAATATAAATGTTAAAAAAAATAAACTATAAAATTGAATTTTAACCATTGAGGGGCACCTTAGCAATACTCTAAATTTTTTTTGAGCAATACTATAAATTTATTTTTGTATTTTTTCTCAAAATTTAAAATTTAAATATTAGTTGTTACGATTTTTAGCATATCAAAAACTAAGACATGGTTGCCGATGGGTATTGTTGATCTTCAAGTAAACTATGATGCTCTTTTAAAGCATCTATATTGGTTTCATCAAAAAAATCATCAAAATTTGATGAGAAATACAAATTTGATGAGATGAACATACCATACTCATCATAATTTTACATTGGACTCATCATTAGACTCATCAAAATAATAATATAAAAATATTTTTTTTTAATTTTTTTCAATATTTTATAATTATACTAATTATATGTATACTAATAATTTAATTTGATACTTAAATTATTATTTTCAACAATGTTTAATAAAACTAGAATTAAAAAAATATAATAAACACATTTATTTTATAGAGAAAATAAAAATAAAAAGAAAAAAAAGTGTAGGAGAAATAAAATATATTAAACTAATAAGATGAAGGGTGAACAGTAACCCTTCAAAATCGAAAGGTTTGTCTATTTTTACTGTAACTCAAAATTTAAGTAATATGATTTGATGAGACCAATGTGGAATAATTTTTAATATAAATCATCAAATTTATGTTTGATGATTGGTTTGACGAGACTAATATAAATGTTCTTAGTGGTCCAAGAACTAACTAAGAGAGAGTTTCAATATCAATTTGGGGGAGTCTGGTACATGAGATTAGGAGAATATTTTTTTATTATTTTTTATTATTTACTAATATTAAATATTGTATTATTATTTTTTATTATTATTTATAGAATATTTAGAATCACCTCAAAATTCATATGCAACCTTAATTATTTGAGTGAGATTATTGTTTAGCTGATTGATGCCTTAAACCTGATAGTCGATGACCGACAAAAACTTGAATGACCAAACACAAGTTATCACCTCTATTATTATTATATTAGATGTTAAATCCTATGAAAAATAATAATATTAACTACTGAATTGGCTAATCGTAATTTAATTCGATGAAGAAAAAACAAACGAGGTCGAATATTCATGGATGTGATTGAATTATGGGTTAATTTCAGTTTTTCAGGATTTATAATATTTCATCGAAGAAATATATTGGTAAAATCTTATGATCACGGCCATGTACATGATCATGTTTTTCCGTATAATATTTGAAACTCATGCGTTGTAAATTTGTTAAGCTTCTTAGTGCATCTTTGGTTTTGGATTTGCAAGCTTACAAAATGCTTTTAATTGTCTAAAAATTCTTTCAAAGAAAAAATTAATATGTTTAGAAAATTTATAAAAAAAAAAATGCTTAGAGTACTTAAAAAATTGAAAACCCACATTTTAAAAAAGCATCATATTAAAGTTTTTTTTTTTAAGTTCATACAAATAAGACCTCATGTGATTATATAGACGAGATGAGATAAAAGTTTAAAATTAAATAAACTATTATTAATATAAAATTTAAATAATTGTTTAAGATTTAAATAAGTTTAATAATTTTTTATATTTGTGAGTTTGAAAAAGATGTAATGGTAAATGAAATGAAATGAGATTAGTCAAATTAAGAAAACAAACAGCCTAAGACTACATTTAAAAAAACCACCATAATTGACTTTAAAATAGATTTAGGTTAATATTTATCAAATAATAAATAACTATATTTAATAGTAGAGTTTTTTTTTATTATTATTATTAAAACTCTATAATTAGAAGTTTTGCTATGAAGAAACTCTATTTTTTTACATAAATCTCAAACAGAATTTAAATAATTTATAACTTTATATTAATAATTTTCACGTTTGCATTACAAAATATTTTCTAAATGTTAGGTGGTATATATTGACAAAATCAATGTCCCTTCCTTTGAAAATAATGGATAGGATTGTCCTCTCATTTATTTATTTATGTATTTTAGAAATCGATATTTTCCCCAATTCCCAACATATTTCTTTCATAAACAAGTGACATATTTGTTTTTTGTTTTTGTTTTTGTTTAAGTTCAATATTAGAGGAAAAAGATTCGTAGATGTGACGGTATTTTAGCAATATTAAGGCCTCGTTTATATTTAGAGTTTATTTTAATTTATTTTATCTTATTTTAAATATATATATATTTTTAAAATTTTTATATAAAATATAAAATTTAATTTAATTTTTTCAAATTTTAATTTAAGTTTTTTAATATTAAAATAATAATTTTAATTCAACTTTTCTTTCAACTTATCATCTCATCTCTCCTCTAGGAATTAAACGGGATTTAAGGCAAGCGACAACTGGCTCGCCGTGCGCGTCGCCGTCGAAGTGTCGGTCGCACCGTGATAACGCTGACGTTGCCAGAACGGTCAAGTGACAAGAAAGCTGCGATGGTTCCAAGCCGTGTAACGGTGGGGTCGAGAACACTGTGTCAGAATCAGCCATCAGGACACTACGAGAGAGAGCTCCACTCGCTTCAAATCTAATGTGGCATCCACGTAATTTGGTCGTATACTGTGGATTGACATTCGATTTCACACGCGCCGACACTGGGCCATGATTATGGTTTGATTTTGTTGTACGCGCTAAGTACGTATGTGGTGGTTGTGTAATCTGGAGCAAGATCCAGAGTTAAGAGTTTCTTTGGGACATCCGTGGGCGTGGATGCCAACAAGATCCTTTTCGTCAATAATAATAATTATTATTATTTTAATTTTTTATTATTTGATATTATTTGTATAAGAGAAATACTATTCTCACATATCGAGATTTTCGATTAAAAATTTCGACAATAAAAATCATAATTTTTAAAATTATTTTACATAATAATTAAAAATATATTATTTTCTAATTTTTTTTATTTTTTTAATTTTTGATATAAATATATTAAATATTAAAATTATATTAAAAAATTTTAAAAAAAATCCTAACACTAGGCGAGTATTTATTATATTTTTTAAATTAGTGTATATTATTATCATTAGAGAGATTTAATTCATTATTTTGTGTTTATGCCCCATTGTCCATGGAATTCGAATCCTTAATTGATGTTTGCAGCGAAAAACAACTCAGATTTTTATATTTATCCATACATCAGAAGATAGAACACTTATTTGGTTGGCTTTTTAGGATCAATATTGTCCAAAACCGATTTCTCGTTTAAAAGATCTAACATATCATAATTTAATGTAGTTTATCAGACTATAAATTAAATTATTTTATTATAAAATAGATCTAACAGATCAGTTAAAATCACAATAGTTTATGAAATAATTTTTTATATAATATTTTTGTGAATGTATGAATTCTTTTAATTTAAAGAGATAGATACATAAAGTATCATCCAACATTATTTTTTGGGTTTGATTTATGCACCTTTTAGGGAGAAGAAAACAAGATAAAAAAATTTCAGCTGAATTTGATTTATGCACCTTTCAAGAGTAAAAAACAAGATAAGAAATTTCATCTTAATTACTCTTTAGGGATTGTTTAAATCCACTAATCCAAAAGAAGTTACTCAGATCATTTTCTCTCTATGACGATCCTTTCTTGCTAGGTTATGAACGAAAAACCTTAAAGCTTCTAAATTTAGTTCATACTCACAAAATAATGCACTATATATTTTTATAGGTAAAGCATCAATAAACTAATATGTTGAGAAAGCATATTCCAATGGGGGAAATAATTAAGATAATGATAGTATATATGAACATAAACTAAGTATTTGGCACTACTTTAATTGTTTCATTATTTTTTTGACTCCTTCCTATTTGACAAAATCTACAAGCTAGCTAAGCCTTGTAGTTGAACAATTCCTTCAAATGTGTCGGTTTTCTTTTAAGACTGGTATTGTGAGGTCGACTTATGCCTCTGTCCTAGATGCTTTTAATGGGGTCCATTATAATGACTTAGTATCCATAGTTTTGATTTGAAAGAAGAATCGTTCAATTATGGATTTTGAGCTTTGCCATACCTGAAAATGACTGACTAAATATATTCAATTAGAATCGTTCAATAGTTTGTGAAATAAGAAAAATAGGGACAATGAAATTAAACTGCTCTTATTAAAAAAAAATAAATAAATACGGAATTCATAAGAAAAGAATTAACTTTTTATTAATGGATACTCTTTTTTAAAAGGATTGCATAATAATTATACACTTTTAAAACTGCATATAACATTATTCTAAATCATATGAAATTTTCTCAAGAAACTCGTATGAACAATAATAAATACAATAGCACGCACTCAGGTGGAAAGTTAAAAACAAAACGAAGTTAGTAAAATAAGAAAACTTGGAAACATTAATTGAAAGGTATAGTACTGATCTCATTAGCTTTAGCAGCCAACAACTTGTATCCTAAATTTAAAGAATGTGACTCTTTCTATCCGTGAAAGGGAAAGACTTTCAGTAGTTTGTAATAAAGTATATGGAAGACATCTTCTTTTGCAGTTGTGTTATATATATAAGGAATATGTCAGAAATGGTCATCCATATATGAGATCACGTGTTGCTGGATAACATTTCTACACCTATCCAGAACATACTGGAATATCATATTGCATTAAGTTGTACAGCTTATTGCAATATGAACTTGGAGAAATAATGTCAGCATCTTCAGCCATTATCTAGAGCTATCGGGAGATTTCGGTAGTTGACTAATCATAATCAAAATAATGGTAGGTGGAAGGTTATATTCATCTTCTACAAGCTCCTTCAAATTAATTCTACTAGAAAATTGGATTTTTGTGACAATTTATTTGTGATAAAAGACTATTTGTGACTCATTTTAATTATAAATAGTCATTTTGTTAAAAATAACTGATCGTAAATAAGTAATTTTCTTGTAGAAGATTGAATACTAATATATCCATTCCTCTCGAAAATGTAGCGATTGAAATTTAAGGTTGTCTCGACTGGCAAGTGGGTATATTTCTCATGTTGGTGGTGGATGTTTGATCCCCTTTATGAACTCGTATGTGTAGCGTATACAAATACGTACGTTAGCACGGGTATACAAAACTTGTCATCTTGGCACAAACCAACAAAAATAAAATGCATCCCAAGTACTCTTTTTTTTACCCCTCCAATGAAGCTAAATAGTAATAGAAATGAAACACGAGGAGCAAAATGAGCATGCGGAGTCTTTGCCACAAGGAATATTCTCTCTCTCTCTCTCTCTCTCTCTCTCTCTCTCTCTATATATATATATAATATATAGGAAAAGAAAGGGTTGGCAATTATAGGATCTGCAGCAGAGTCCCTTTCATTGTGGTCACGAGGATTGTCTTTATCGCCCTTTACGTGTTAGAGAGTTCACATACATGAAATGGGAATTAGCATATCTATTGGCGTATACGTATCTGTTGGGTCACATTGAAAGAACGATATTCACAAGTTTTTGCCAGCTTCAGCTCACGATTTACCCTCTTTCTAGTGCCCCAATTAGATCTCAAACCGTCTCCTCCAATATAGTACTTATCCATATATTCACTTTGAAGCTGTGCATTAAAATGATGAAAATTAATTGGCGTATACTAGTCTTTATATATTGAAAAAGGACAATGTTAAGGTGCACGCCAAATGTGCATCTCAAATATGCACACCAATGCAAATGGTTTTTTTAAATATTCTTTATCATTAAGAAAAATAAACAAAAATAAAAATTCATTAATAATTACTTTTTTAATCATTAAAAAAATTAAAAAAAAATATATATATATATATATATAAGGAGCACTATAAAAAAACTGGTTATCTGTGGCCAACCATTTCCTGTCAAAAGAGTTATTCTTTATCAAAATAAATCTATTTTCGTAGTAAATAGTCATCTTCGTAGTAAATAGTCTGTCACGAATATTTATTTTTCTTATAGAGAAGACAAATTTGATGATAACATTTGGGAGTCATATATAGTATATACTAGCATTTTTTATTAAAAAATATTATATACCATACTCTAATTCTCTTCCAATTCTACGGTACTAATGTGACATTATTTATCAACATTTGAATCATTTCTTTTAAGAAAACAAGAGCATATTGAATACTATCACACCAATGCTATGATGAGATTGAGTATATATATGCAGGATATATATATTTAACTAATGAAATAAAATACAAAGTCAGACAAAACTTAAGGTTAAAGTTAAAACCTCTTCCCCATGTCTCGAGAAATCAATATTTGTTCCAAAAATTTAAATTGATGAGAAAATATCTATTTAATTATTTATATAATATTTTTAACAAAAGTATAAATCTTGCATATTTGGACAAAGAATAATTCAAGGTTATAATGAAACGATAAGAGTGGAGGGATGGCTGCCGCTCCCTGTCCCACCACTAAAATTATGTGAATGACTGCTCCACTATTATTTTAAATCTTGCATAGTGACTTGTATAGTAATTTTAAAGCCTATAAATATGGTTTTCAGTTGTTATGAAATTCATAAAAAAATATATAGAGAGAAAAAAGTTTCAGTTCTTGAGAGATCTTAAAAGTTTCTTATATATTTTTCTCTTACAATAGTAGTTTCTTTCTTTAGTTTTATAACACGTTATCAGCACGAGATTCTACCGATACTGAAGCTAGTGGTCTTCTACTTCAAGTAAGTTTTTCAATATATTATTTGCGGTCCTCGAGATAAATATTAAAGGTAATATTGCTGAATATTACTTGATAAAATTCTACTTTTATTTTCATGATTATGTGAATATATTTCTTAAATCCACGGATTTATTTTTGTGATTTATATATATAATGTCAAATATTGAAATTTATTACTATTGACATTTCTGGAAAAAAAAATGATTTATTCAAGATCCTTGATGAGATCCATTTGGATATGATGATGAACTTGGGAGATACAATAATAGAAGAAAATCATGTGTCCCTGAAGGACCGTGTTGTGTATCTCATGATGAAAAATTATCTTACTGTGTGAAATGAATTAAGAGAGAGATATGAGCACCATAAGATGTAATCCTCTCAAAAGATCATTATGACTTATTGCACATGAAATTGCAAGATTTTAAGAGTAGTATTGAATATTCTGCATTCTTTAAAATTAGCTCAATAATAAAATTATGCAGTGAGAAAGTCACTGATGATGATATTTAAAAGAAGACATATATTATTTTTCATATCTCGAATGTGCTCCTACAGAAGCAATATCGAGAGTGAAAGTTCAGCTAATATTCTGAACTTTTATTTTGTCTTTTAGTGATTGAGCTAAATAATGAGTTTTTGTTAATAAATCACCAGTTACGTCCTATTAATGATATTGAATTTACACCATTCCCAGAAGTGAACGGCGCATCCTTTCAAAGGAATTAAGGGCATAGACGTAGTAAAAAAACTATAGAAGTGTTGGTCCCAAAAGCGACAATACTAAAGATGATAAAAATATACCAGATTACCAGAAGTGATCCAACTCAGAGAAGGGTAAAGGCCCTCAGAATAATGTTTCATAGAAATATGAAGATGTTTGTCATAGATATGGTATGACTGAACAGTGGTCACGTACCTGTTGTACGGCCAAGCACTTGATTTACTTAGACTAAGCTTTTATACATTATAGTAAAGTTTTATCATATTTTGAAATAACAAAAAGTCGGTACCTGAAGCACGATAAGAAATTATTTGGGATAATAAAAGCCTGTCTAAATTTGATCCTCTTATAAATTAATATGAACCAGAAGTTCAGAGGATTACCTATTTGCAAAGTGTTGCAAATCAGTTACATAATGTATTTACTAACACTAAAGGTGTTGTAAAATCATATATTACTGCTGTTAATACTTAAGTAAGAATTGAAATTCCTGAAGAACGAGTTGTTAAAACAGCAATAGATGAGTCTAAGATACACCTGAAGCATTGAAGACCTATTGGTGTAAAAAAAAAAAAAAAATCGGTACTCATGAAGAGACTGTACTTTCTGTATAAAATATAATCCTCCTGAAGAGAAAACTTTCTGAAGAGATAACTCCTGAAGAGGTAACTCCTGAAGAGTATAACTCCTGAAGAGAAAACTCCTAAAGAGTACAAACCTCCTGAATAGGAACCTCCTGTAGATGTGTTTCATGAAATATTTTCCCCTAAAGAGGAACAATGAGATCTCAATACATTTCTTGAGTACTGGAAAATTTATGGATAGAAATAAAACTGTTGTCGCAACATATATGATAACACTTGACATTACCAGAAGTAATGAAGAAAATGAGTCAAGAATTGTCGAACAATGTCGACGTAGGAATGATTGGCCAAAATGAAAAGTAGCTATTGAAGCTGAATTAAAATCGCTAGCAAAGCGAGAGGTATTTGAACATATTGTCCAAACAGCAAAGGGTGTAATGCCTATAAGATATAAGTGAGTATTTATACGAAAGCGTAATGAGAAATGAAATTGTGTGGTACAATTTGTCGCACAAGGTTTCCTGCAGAAACCCGAGAGTAGTTATGAGGAAACATATTTCCTTGTTATGAATACAATCACATTCATATTTTTAATCAATTTGGTTATTACAAAAAGATTAGATATACAGTTGATGAATGTGATCACTGCAAATTTATAAGGATCATTAGATCATTACATATATAAAGATATATGATACTTGAATCATCTAATCTAAGTACATTATAAAGTTTCAAAGATCTTTATATGGGTTAAATCAATTTGGACGCATGTGATATAATTAAATCAACGAGTATCTATTGAAAGAAGGATTTAAGAATAATCCTATATGTTCATGTGTTTTATCAGAACCCGAATTTGCCATTATTGCAGTTTACGTTGATGATTTACCTTATTAGAACTCTTGAAGATATCACAAGGGCTGCTAAAATTCAAGGAATGAATTTGAAAAGGAAAGATCTTATTATTCAATTGATAGATGAGTTACAAGAATTTCAGACTTCTAGCCTTATCTCTCAAATGCATTTGCTCTTCATAAAGCAACATGTCATCCTTATCTAAAGGATTAGGCAGTCGAAATGAATAGGCAAGTAAGGATTTTAAATCCTTATTCTCTTACTTTAATTTTGTAATTTTTCTTTCAGACTCTTGAACGAGTCGTTGAAGTACGGAAACCTTCTCATTAAACTCCTCAATCTCACGATTTTTGGATTGTAATCGGTTAGAAAACATGACAATAGAGGAGGAGTATCGGGTACTGAGAGTCACCAGCTCATAAACGGCTTCACGATCTGACTTATTAACCAGATCATTCGCTTGCTGCAATATTTCACCTGCGGAAGATGTAAGAACAACTTGTAATTGAGGTGAATGATATCTCATATGTTGATCGTGAGAAATATTGAAAGGAAATTGATGAGCCATTGGAAATTTGTAGAATAAGAATGTAAATGCAGATTAATTATAGCTATGAGAAGAAGATTTGATGCGAACTATATGAAGCTAAAGACAGTTCTTATAGAAATGGAAATAAGAACAAGACAAACCATCATCTCTTCAAATCTCACTTTAGATATACTGGATGCATAATTTCAAAAGCCAAAGAGATTAATTACAGCTATCCCTATATTCTTGTAAACGCTGAATCTCTGTTATAAGCTGCTGTTGTTGACTTTGTATTTGAGCTCTCTCTCGTTTCAACTCTTCTACTCGTGTTTTTAGGTCACGAGAATACTAGTCTACAAATTTCTTCAGCTCCTTGTTTCCTTGTCTTAAATTTTTATTTTTTCTTTCTTTAGTTGCAAGCGTTTGATGCAACTCAGATATTTGATTTTTAAGATAATCAACCTCATTCGTTCTCGTCAGTAGCCTCTGAGACATGGTTGTAAGAGATGTAGCATATTGAGCACTGAGGATTCTTGATGCTGCAATAATTTCAGGATCAGATTTACTAGAAAGATATATCTCTGTTCCTATCATGGTGTTTATAGTTTTAGGAGAAAATGAGTGGTTGAGGTATAAAAGGTTCATGGTTCAAATCTGGGACATTAGAATTTCTATCAGACATAATCGTTCTCGATGAACAACAACTGAATCTATAAAGAATGTGAGATATTTTTGTTGGAGTAAACTAATGGTAAAATGGTTATATTTAAATAACAATCCGAAGCCTTCAAATCTCTTCAAGATCTCGCTTGTCAACAATGTCAAGCGGATTTGATTTTCCGCCGAACCGATAATATTAGACCTCAAAGTTTTTATAGCTTTTATCATACATGGATGGTTTCCAATACTATTTTCGCCGTATATAAACAAGCTCTCTCTAATAATGCCGAATGAGGGGGAGAAAATTTTAGGTGAAAATATTATCATGTTCTCTCTAATGCATTATTTAGATAGAGATCATGTTTGAATTATTGACCTGTTATATATGCTGAAATCATGTTTGTTTATTACTTAAAAAATTGACGCATATTCTCAGGGGGAGTTTAAGTATTACTGCAGGTCTTAAATTTTTACTAAGTCTGTCAAGCACCATATATGTGGGGTTCCCTCTACCTTGTCCAACACATTTTAAATCCATAAGGTCTTGAAGTGCCAAAGAGGACAATATCGGATGGGGAAATGGAATTGCATATATCTGTCAAATCTTCAAATCACTAAGATATTAGTGCAATTCATGAAATAAGTAGAGAGTGTATTTGGCTGAGATCAATAACTCAACATATCCAAGAAACGTGTGGTTTTTCATGATCAATGATAGCCCAACAATTTTATATGAAGATAATACTGCTTGTATCACTCAAATCAAATGAGGATATATCAAAGATACGATCAAGTGATAATCTCACAGATTTATTCACGAAAGCATCACCAACTGCAACATTCAAGAAGATTGTGCAAAACATTAGAATGCCAAAACTCAAAGATCTATTGATATTGTCACGCCCCGATTTTTCGCATTGAAAACAACGCAAATCGACGCCTCAGGACAAGCAACACAAGGCTACTTATCCTACGTAAACATAAAAAGCAGCATGCATGCATCTAAGCTTACTAATGAAATGCAATGCCGATCGCAGCTGGAAGAAGTAAATTCCCAATATGTGCAAGGAGATCTAACTCTCGCATCAATAGACCACATGGCATACTATAATTACACTTCTCACAACATTGTATTTACAACAATATTCTGTGTTTACTCTTACATAACCCAGTTAGTTTTCTCTAAACAAAAACTCATATCCTACTATCATCCAGTACTCTTACTTCTTCACTTGATTACGTACGCGGGGTCATTTCAACCGGAGAGGAGCATTCCATAGGACCCTCAGGGTACCTCAGAATCTCCCGTGCTGATCGGGTCTCAATGCAATTATCTATCCCTGCAACAACATCTATCATTCCATAAGGAATGATAGATAAAATAGATAAAACATAAAAGAGTGAGATTTACAAGAAATCTCAGTGAGTACACAGTTAACGAAATAAAGCATAGACAACCTCAACTATCACCACACATAATCATACTCACCAACATATCACTTATAAGCATACCTTATGGAACTCATACACATCAATTATTCATCTTACCATACAAACTTAAATCTTAGCTAGACCCAACATCACATACAACCTTAGATCCTAGCTGGACCCATCATCACATACAAACTTAGATCTTAGCTAGACCCATCATCACATACACTTATACTTTTCACTTTACTTATTAACCCCATTAGTTTCTTTATTTTAAAATCTCGACAGGCGTTACGTATCGCCGTCCCTGTCGGCACGTCAGTCATACGGGCGTTACGTATCGCCGTCCCCGTCATGACGTGACTAACTCATCAATCATACTCATCAATCATCCGGGCGTTACGTATCGCCGTCCCCGTTATGATGAGTCTCGTGTCAATCATCCGGGCGTTACGTCTCGCCGTCCCCGTTATGACACGGAACATATTATTATATCTCGACAGGCGTTACGTATCGCCGTCCCTGTCGGCACGTCAGTCATACGGGCGTTACGTATCGCCGTCCCCGTCATGACGTGACTAACTTATCAATCATACTCATCAATCATCCGGGCGTTACGTATCGCCGTCCCCGTTATGATGAGTCTCGTGTCAATCATCCGGGCGTTACGTCTCGCCGTCCCCGTTATGACACGGAACATATTATTATATCACGGCAGGCGTTACGTATCGCCGTCCCTGCCGGCACGTCAGTCATACGGGCGTTACGTATCGCCGTCCCCGTCATGACGTGACTAACTCATCAATCATACTCATCAATCATCCGGGCGTTACGTATCGCCGTCCCCGTTATGATGAGTCTCGTGTCAATCATCCGGGCGTTACGTATCGCCGTCCCCGTTATGACACGGAACATATTATTATATCACGGCAGGCGTTACGTATCGCCGTCCCTGCCGGCACGTCAGTCATACGGGCGTTACGTATCGCCGTCCCCGTCATGACGTGACTAACTCATCAATCATACTCATCAATCATCCGGGCGTTACGTATCGCCGTCCCCGTTATGATGAGTCTCGTGTCAATCATCCGGGCGTTACGTCTCGCCGTCCCCGTTATGACACGGAACATATTCTTTATATAAATTGTTTTCTTTCTTTTTGTTTCTCTCTTATTCATATGAGTTATTTTCACCTATAACTCTACCCATTTGAAACACCACTGCTATTCTAAGAAAACCCTAAATCTAAGCAAAACAGGGTATCTCGCTCGAGCGGGTGTCGAGCGAGTGTCGAGCGAAGTCACGGGTTGGAACTCGCTCGAGTGGGGTATCAAGCGACAGTCAAGCGAGATCACGGCTCAAGGGGTTTTTCAACCTAAATCAAGCAATCTTTTCACACCAACCTTATTTTTACTCATTAGAACATAATTCTAGGTCCTTACAATTTTCCTAACATTTTACCATCACCAAATCATATCCAAAACACCATAGATTCCAAACACATCATTCAAGCCTAATTCAAGCTCCAACCAATCAACAAACTAAATTCCATCAATAATCTACCTAATCTATGCTAATATTAAGTTAAATTGTATACTTACAAGTTTCTCCAAAGCTTGGTTGAATGATCCAACTAGTCCTTGCAACATTCCTCCTCAAAGCACCCACTTAGCTCACTTAGGAGAAGTTTGGAGGTTTAAGGGTTAGGGAGGCTTCTTCTTTGGCTTCCTCTCCAAGTGGACGTGACTCTCCTCTCCCAAAAGGTCCCCTATGATCTGAAGATGGCTATATATATATAGAGGAATAGATGGCTTGGGGAAGAAGAGAAGGAAAACAAACCAAAGGAATTGGTTAGCTCAAACCGTGTAAGGGGTATGGTGAGTTGTCCAGCTTTGCCTAATCCAATGATCATCCATATCTTCTATGATCTCCAATGATTTCCATCCTATGGCTAAGCTTCTTCCTCATCTAAAATTATCTTAGATCAATGGCCCCAAATAATTACCAAATATAGATATACAAGTAAGCTTCCAAAAAGTCTAAAATACCCAAGATAAGCTTAGCTGGCCATTGGCCTTCCTTGCATCCTCAAGGCTTCTAGAACATTTTCCTCACCCTTAGCCCCACGTCCAAGACTCCCTTAGCACCCTTAGAGTGGCTGGAAAATATCTCATTACCTAATTCCCAAGGCTTGGTTACCAATTGGTTGGAAACAAAGGGGATAGTTGGCTGTTTTGGCTAATCAGATTAGTCCTTCACTCTTGTTTGGTTCTAAGCTAATTATTCTTCTAGAAGCTCTTCCTCCACCTAACACATGCTCTCATACATGTATCTAGCAGATAACCATGAGGAGAACCAATCAAATTCGAACATCTAAGGTGAGGTGGTGAAGTGATTTATTTTCGAGCTCCAGTTTGCACTTAAAACAGATCAGTCCCATTCCAGCCCAATTAATCCATTGATAAACTTCGATTCTCTAAAACCTCCAATCATAAAAGTTATAGATCTATGTCTTAGGGTTCTATAGGAACTGGAATAACTTCATTTGGAGTTCATATGACCAAGTTATGATTTTTCTAATAAAACTCGACAGATAAACCCGAGAACACCAATCCGGGTACACCAAGTATTGGATAGATGATTCATCTTATTTCACACGAAATTCACTAAATAAAATCTCCTCATTTTCCACATCTCCACACACTTGTCCAGATCTTAGGATAACTAAGAAAATAATCCAATGGCTTAATCTTATCCAAGGTTCTTAGTCAACTTCAAGTCAATACTTATCTATCTCCAATTCAGACCTGATACTTCAATCTCTATTTCTTATTTGATTAAGTCCATATCTCTTAAACCTCAAAACATAAAAGTTGTATATATTCCTCTTATCTTTCCATAGCCTCTTGAATCACTCAAATCCGACATCAAATGAGCAAGTTATGACCATTCTACTAAAAGACGTTTGTCTGTCCCTGTATTTCGCTCGAGCCAGACATCAAGCGAGAGTTGAGCGAGATCTCGGGTCTAGGCACTTTTTCACCTTAACACAAGTCACATTTATACCCAACCTTATTCCCAACCTTTCAATATAAGAATCTTATACATATATCCCAAAAATTCCTAAAAATGGTTTTGGAGAAACATAATCATCCCACACATGAAAACTAAGCGGATATCCAAAAATCCGGGTTGTCACAGATATGCACTTTTCAGGGGGAGTAAATGTCCTGAAGACTTGTGTTGTTTGTACTCTTTTTCCTTCACTAAGATTTTGTCCCACTGAGTTTTCCTTTGCAAGGTTTTAATGAGGCAATCTTAAAGCACTTGGTGGTACATAAGAATACTGTATTTTTTTTTCTTCGCCATTGGTTTTTCTTCCCACTGGATTTTTCCTTGGTAAGGTTTTAACAAGGCAAATTCTTTATGGGTGGTCATTCAAGGGGGAGTGTAATGAAACGATAAGAGTGGAGGGACGGCTGCCACCCCCTAGGGGTGATCCCCGCCCTACTGGGGGTGGGGTCCCCCAACTACCGCCCCCGCCCCCGCCTGCGCGGGGGATCATACATATAAACCACACCCCGCCCCCGGTTGCACTGGGGCGGGGTACCCCGCCTATCAGCGGGGGGAGCGGGAGGATCTCCATCCGCCCGCCCCCCGCCACCGCCCCTGTTGGGCCTGACCTAGTTGATGATTCTGGGTCTGTTTCGGCCCAAATCAAAATTTTAAACCATTTTTTACCCAGAAAATTATCAAACATGATATAATTTCACAATAATACATATCAATATATTAAATACTAAATAATTATCATTACTAAATTCTAAAATGACAAAATAATTTTAAAAAAAACATAACTAAAAATCTAAAAGTCTAAATCAGTTAAAAGTTAAAATTTAAAAATAAAAACTACTAGAAGTCTAGACTAGTTACTAAACTATTACAATTTACAAATTTACAATAATATAAATGAATCCTACAAAATACAAAATTACAAATTGTACTATTAACTATTAACATTACAAATTTACAATTTATAAAATTATAAAAAATAAGATTGATAATAATAGTCCTTGGACACTAGTGATTGGACTTTGTCACTATAAAAGAGTCATAATGCAAACTTGGATGGGGACTGTGGGGTTGTTGGGCCTTAAGCTTAACTTGCAATAATAAGTTAAAAAACAATTAGAGTACAAATATAAAATTATAAACATGAAAAAAATAATAATTTATTAAAAATACTAAGTTACTTACCAAAATTAAATTGGGTTATTAACTTAAAAGATGGGCTTGACAATTAACATACAAAATAATACTGTCATAGAAATTAGAAAATGTCAAAACTCATAAACAAGAATTACAAAATAAGTTAAAAACTAACATTACAAATATTATAAAATTATAAATGTAAACAACAATTAAAAAACAATTGTGTAAAGTACAAACAATGGTGATGGGTTGGTAGGTGACGTAGGTCACACTGCAGCGGAGATAGCTGTTGACGGTGTCTCAGGTATTGGCGTTACGGTCGCTACAAATTACAAAAATTAAATGTAAAATCTGTGTAACATTAAATTTAATTAAATAAATACAAAATAATGTAAATATTTATTGCGTAACAATTTACCAGATCCAGACTGATCAGCAGCCTCGTCCTCGGCCTCAACCGAATCATAATCAATAACCTCCGGAATATGAATTTCAGCACCCGTGATCCAATTCTGTGTGCAAATCAGGGACTCAACAATGATAGGATCTAATGAGATCCGAAAAGGATCTAATACGCGCCCTCCAGTGCTAAAGGCTGACTCTAAGACTACTGTATTGATCGGGATGGCCAAGATACTACAGCAACCTTTGAAAGTACGGGATATTTGGGGACATTCATCTTCCACCAAGCTAATATATCAAAAACTCGTACAAATGGATGAAGATCCAATGCCAAATATCTGTCTACTTCTGACTAGGCATCTGTGGTGGAACCCATAAAATCCAAGGGGGTCGACTCCATCTTGTCACCCCAGTCCATTTTACGTTTTTTTCCACGCCTGGCATATGCATCTGGTGGGGGGATACCTGTGGCTGTAGGGGCTGCAACACTACCACCTCCCACGATAGTGAACTCATCAAATAATCTAACAAGTGTTTCCTGAACTCGAGACGCAACAACTGACGTACAATCCTTGCCAATTGCATCAGTCAACCCAAATACCATGCCTTTAACCTTAAACCGTGGGTCAAGGACACATGCAACATGTAACAAGATATTGGCTTTATCAAACTCTTCCCCCCAATATTGTCGAATTTCTCCATCATGGTCCTAGACATCTCCCGCAATGTGGTGTTACTACCTGCTGCAATATCATCTAATTCTTCTTTCACCTTGGCTATTTGTTGACAAAATTGATGTGCCGAGGGATATAGAGAACCAGATAAAACTTTGATAACATCGTAAAAAACTCTCAGAAACTCTATAAAAATAGATACAACCTCCCAATCATTAGACAAAGGATGCCCTAACTTTTCATCAAAATACTTGACATATTGTATGTCTTCATTACCCAATGTATCAAATGCCAACTTATACTCCTGGGCTGCCTCCAACATCAAAAAGGTTGAGTTCCACCTTGTAGACAAATCAGTGCAAAGACCTTTTTTACATGTTATACCCACAGTAGTTGCAGCAACTTTGACCCTAGCCAATCTAGCTGGAGAAGATCTGACCCCCCATCTCACAGCAGTCCTGACCCAAGCAACCGAGTCACCAAGTTTATCTAAGCCATCACCCATAATCAAATTAAGAATATGTGCTGCACATCGCACATGCAAATAATCCCCACCCAAAATCGTTATACTTGCATTATTCATGAGAGTCTTAAGATGTCTCATTGCAACATTGTTAGCCCCAGCATTGTCAACCGTGCAAGTGCAAACCCGAGTTAACCCCCACTCTTTTACAGCGGCCTCTAAGGCCTTTTCTATCATCTCACCTTTATGATCAGTAGTTTGACAAAATTTGAGGATTTTCTTATGCAATGTCCAACCCCCATCAACCCAATGCACAGTCATACACATAAAATTAAGATTATTACAAGAAGTCCAACAATCAGTGGTGAGACAAACATTTTCCCCCGCCAATAAACTCCTCAACTTCTCTTTTTCTGATCGATAAAGTTTTTTAACATCTCTTGCCATCGTGTGGCGAGAAGGAATATTGAATCTTGGTTCCAAGTACCTAGAATAGGCTTGGAACCCTTTCCCATCAACCACTTGGAAAGTCATCTCATCTATAACAATCATGCGAGCTAGGAGTGTCCTAGCCTCGTTAGGATCATATTTTGTATACCCCTTTAATGCCAACTCCCCACTACTCCCCTCACCCATTTTTTTAAATCCAACTTCAAGCCTGAATTGGGTCTTCTCTACCAAAGATTTCAAAATTGGGGATTTTTTGCACTGTTCCTCCAAGTGCAATTTTATCTGGGAAGTGCCATGTCTTTTGTAGTGGCACCCATAAATTTTGCCACAATAGTTGCATTTGGCTTTTGGATCATTGGAGTCACCACGTTCTATCTTGGTGACATGAGCCCAAATTATGGATGGGGCTTTCTTGCTAGACTGCTTGGGGGCGGGGCAAGTGGTAGTAGTAGGAGTAGGGTTAGGGGTCTCAATCGGAAGGGGAGTACTGGTAGAATTAGGGGTAGTGGTAGTAGTAGTGGTAGTGGTCGGGATATGGTTAGGGTTAGGGCCGGAGGTACCCAAGGCCCCCTCCGGGGAGCTCGCACTAGAATCCTCTGGATTTTTCATTTACAACAAATCTGAAATTTTAATAAATGCAACACAAATGGTCATACCAAAATATAATAGGCTCAAATCTCAATTCAAAATTAGACTCAATTGTCTAACTTTTAAATAATACCTAATGCATCAAACTATAATAATTTATATGATTATATCACTCATTTTGCCTATTAATTTAACATGACATCACAAATATATATGTGTGTGTATGTATATTCTCATTTATTTTATTTTGAGATGTATAGATTTATAGTTAACATGTATGGTTAGTAGTGATTTTATTTTTCAAATAATAATTTTATTTGTCAAATATTTTGTGTTCACTGTTTTCTACTGATCCGATTCGTTCATCCATATAATATATACTAATATATTAATATAAAGTAATGGCTGAATGCCTCTGGTATTGATTTAATGAAAGAATCAATTTGCCGGTGGTAGTGGCCAATTAACTGATCATATGGTGTCTGCGAATTGGAAGCAAATTGATTAATAAAAGACAACATTACGGAAACAAAATTAAATTAATGGATAAGTATAAATATAAATTGGAATAGACAAGCTGTATAATATTATATATTTAATAATGAGACGTGAAATATTGAAATAAATTAGGTTTTGTTCACCCCAAAAGAAAACATACAATCTTAAAGAACTAATTTACTTGATACCTGCTTAAGAAATAACATAATAACATATATATATAGCTAGTGCCCGTCAATTAAATTTGGATATACTTTTGACCGCCGAGTACAAATTTCTTTATCCACTTTTAGGACAAACATAATTTTGGGACGAACTCCTCTACAAGCGTGAGATCGAGAAGTGAGAGAGTGAAATGCGGTTGCTAGATTTGATTTTGGTGGTTGTAGATGACTCGATGGCTCAATGGATCTTGATCCTCCTTATTTTAGGCTTCAGGTCATGGAGATAAAAAGTAATGATACCCTTATAATTTCATCAATACAGTGATTTTTGTTATAAAACTAAAAATGAACTACTATTGCAAGAGAAAAGAAATTCTTTTGAAACTTTCTGAAACTTTTCTCTTTCTATATATTTTCTTATTAAGTTTATAACAACTGAAACTCATATTTATAGGCATTAAAATTATTATGTAAGTTACTATGCAATATTTAAAATAATAGTGGTGGGGTCATTCACAAAAATAATTAAGGGGGGCCGGAGCCGCCCCCAATAATTCATAACACTCCCCTTTGAATGACCACCCATAAAGAATCTGCCTGGTTAAAACCTTGCCAAGGAAAAACTTAATGGGAATAAAAACCAATGGCGAAGGAAAAAGAGTACAGTATTCTTATGTACCATCAAGTGTTTTAAGATTGCCTCATTAAAACTATGTAAAGAAAAACCCAGTAAGACAAAATATCAGCGAAGGAAAAGAGTACAATCAGTACAAGTATTCAGGACATTTACTTCCCCTAAAAAGTGTATGACGATAGATCTTTGAGTCTTCACATTCCAATGTTCTGCACAATCTTCTTGAATGTCGCAGTTGGTAATGCCTTTGTGAATAAATCTGCCAGATTATCACTTGATCGTATCTTTGATATATCCTCCTCTAACATAAGCAGTATTATCTTCATATAAAATTGTTGGACTATCATTGATCATGGGGAGACCACACTTTTCTTGGATATCTTGAATCACTGATCTCAGCTAAATACGCTCTTGACTTACTTTATGAATTGCAATAATATCTGAGTGATTTTAAGATGTGGCATATACAAACAGCTCCATATCCCTATCCGATATTGTCTGCTTTAGCACTTCAGGGTCTTATGGGTTTAAAATGCGTCGGACAAAGTAAAGGGAACCCCACATATAAGGCACTTGACAGACATAGTAGAAATCTGAGACCTGCAGTAATACTTAAACTCCCTATGAGAATTTGCGTTAGTTTTTCAAGTAATAAATAAACATGATTTCAGCATATATAACAGGGTTAAGAATTTAAACATAATTTTCATCTAAATAATGTATTAGAGAGAACATAATAATATTCTCATCTAAAATTTTCTCCCCATCATTCGGCGTTATTAGGAAGAATTTGTTTATGTACGGCAGAAAGGGCATTAGAAACCATCCATATTTCGATTCGGCGGAAAATCAAATCCGCTTGACATTGTTGATAAACGAGATCTTGAAAAGATTTAAAAGTTTTGGATTGCTGTTTAAATATAATCAATTTTACCATTGGTTTATTCCAGCAAAAAGATCTCACATTTTTCATAGATTCAGTTGTTGTTCATCCAGAACGATATTATATTTGATAGAAATTCTTTTGTTAATGTCCCAGATTTGAACCATGAACCTTTTTTACCTCAACCACTCATATTTTTTCCTGAGGCTGTAAACACCATGATAGGAGCAGAGATATATCTTTCTAGTAAAACTGATCCTGAAATTGTTACAGCATCAAGAACCCTCAGTGCTCAATATGCTGCCTCTCTTACAACTATGTATCAAAGGCTACTGGCGAGAACGAGTGAGGCTGATCATCTTAAAAATTAAATATCTAAGTTGCATCAAATGCTTGTAACTAAAGATAGAAAAAATAAAAATTTAAGACAAGAAAATAAGGAGCAGAAGAAATTTGTAAACTGGTATTCTCGTGATCTGAAAACATGAATAGAAGAGCTGGAATGAGAGAGAACTCAAATACAAAGTCAATAACAGCAGCTAACGGCAGAGGTTCAGCGTTTACAAAAAAATTGGGATAGCTGCAATTAATCTCGCTGACTTTTGAAATTATGCATCCAGCATATCTTGTAATCTTGACTAAGTGAGATTTGAAGAGAAGATGGTTTGTCTTGTTCTTATTTCTATTTCTATAAGAATCATCTTTAGTTTCATTTAGTTTGCATCAAATCTTCTTCTCATATCTATAATTCATTTGCATTTACATTCTTATTCTACAAATTTTCAATGGCTCATCAGTTTCCTTTCAATATTTCTCACGATCAACATATGAGGTATCCTTCACCTCAATTACAAGTTGTTCATGCATCTTCCGCAGGTGCCATATTGCAGCAAGCGAATGATCTGGCTAATAGGTCAGATCGTGAAGCCGTTTATGATCTGGTGACTCTCGGCACTCGATACTCTTCCTCTATTATTGGATTTTCTAACCCGTTACAATCCAAAAATCGTGAGATTGAGGAGCTTAACGAGAAGATTTCTATATTTCAACGACTCGTTTTAGAGTCTGACATTAAAATTGCAGACTTAAAGCAAGAGAATAAGGATTTAAAATCCTTACTTGCCTCTTTATTTCGACTGCCTAATCCTTTAGATAAGAATGACATGTCGGTTTATGAAAAGCAAATGCATTTGAGAGATGAGGCTAGAAGTCTCAAATTTTTATAACTCATTTAGCATTTGAATAATAAGATCTTTCCTTTTCAAATGCATTTTTTGAATTTATAGCAGCCCTTGTGATCTCTTTAGGAGTTTTAACAAGGTAAATCATCAGCGTAAACTGCAATAATGACAAATCCAGGTTCTGATAAAACACATGGGCATATAGGATTATTCTCAAATCCTTCTTTCTATAGATACTCGTTGATTCAATTATACCACATGCGTCCGAATTGCTTTAACCCATATAAAAACCTTTGAAACTTTATAAAGTACATACTCCTAAATGTATTTGGATTAGATGCTTCAAATATTGTATATCTTTATATATGTAATGATTTAATGATCTTTATAAATATGCAGTGACCACATTCATCAACTGCATATCTAATCCTTTTGTAATGATCAAACCGATTAAAAATATGAATGTGATTGCATTTATAACAAGGAAAAATGTTTCCTCATAACTACTCTCAGGTTTCTGCAGGAAACCTTGTGCGGTAAATTGTATTGTACAAATTCATTTTTCATTACGCTTTCGTATAAATATTCACTTATATCTTATAGGCATTACACCCTTTGGTGTTTGGACAACAGGTCCAAATACATCTCGCTTCACTAGCGAGTTTAATTCAGCTTCAATAGTTGTTTTTTTATTTTGGCCAATCATTTCTATATCGACATTTTTTTATGGTTCTTGACTTACTTTCTTTATTAATTCTGGTAATGTCAATAGTCATTTTATATAAAAATATGTTGTCGACAATAGTTTTATATCTATCTATAATTTTTCCAGTATTCATGAAATATATTAAGATCTCATTATTTTAGGTACCTATTCCTCTCCAGGGGGAAAACATTTCATAAAATACATCTTTAGGAAGTTTGTACTCTTCAGGAGTTTTCTCTTCATGAGTTATACTCTGGAGTTACCTCTTCAGGAGTTTTTCTCTTCAGGAGTTTCTTTTTCTGTATAGAAAGTTTGGATAAATCTTATTGCTTGTTTTGTGGATACGATTTCTACAGGATCACCGATTTCTTTTCTTTTGCACTAATAAGTCTTCAACACTTCAGGTGTGTCTTAAACTTATCTATTGCTATTTTAACAACTTGTCCTTCAGGGACTTCAATTCTTGCTTAAGCATTAACAGCAGTAATATCTAATTTTACAACATATTTAGTGTCAATAAATACATCCAGTAATTGATTTGCAACACTTTATAAATAGACAATCCTCTGAACTTCTGGTTTACATTCATTTGTAAGAGGATCAAATTTAGACAAGATTTTATTATCCCAAGTAATTTTTTGTCGTGCTTCAGGCACCGATATTTCATTATTTCAAAATATAATGAAATACTAATAAGGTTATATATAAAAATTTAGTATAAGTGAATCAAGTGTTTGGCCATACAACAGGTACGTGACCAATGTTCAATCATACCATATCTATGACAAATATCTTCATCTTTCTATGAAGAATTATTCTGAGAGTTTTTACCATTTTCCAAGATGGATCACTTCTGGTGATATGGTATATTATTATCATTTTTAGTGTTATCACTTTTAGGACTAGCACTGCTATAGTTTTTCTACCACATCTATGCCCTTGGTTCCTTTGAAAGGATGCACCGTTCATTTCTAGGAATTGTGAAAATCCAATATTATTAATAAGACGTAACTGGTGATTTATTAATAAAAACTCATTATTTAGTTCAATCACTAGAAGACAAAATAAAAGTCCAGAATATTTGTTAAACTTTCACTCTCGATATTATTGCTGCAGGAGCACATTCGAGACATAAAAAATAATGTCTTCTTTGAAAATTATCATCATCAGTGACCTTCTCACTGCATGATTTTAATATTGAGCTGATTTTAAAGAGTGCAGAATTATATTCAATACCACTTTTAAAATCTTGCAACTTCAAGTGCAATAAATCATAATAAACTTTAGGAGAATTACATCTCCTGGTACTCATATCTCTCCCTTAAATCATTTCACAAAATAAGAAGATTTTTTCATCGTGAGATACACAGCACAGTCTTGCAAGGACACGTGATTTTCTTTTTTGATTGTATCTTTCAATTTCATCATATCCAAATAGATCTCATCAAAAATCCTGGATAAATAACTTTTTTCCAGAAATGTCAATAGTAATAAATCTCAATATTTGACATTATATATATATAAATCACAAAAATAAATATGTGAATTTAAGAAATATATTCACATAATCATGAGAATAAAAGTAGAATTTTATCAAGTAATATTCAGCAATATTACTTTTAATATTTATCTCGAGGACAACAAATAATATACTGAAAAACTTACTTGAAGTAGAAGACTATTAGTTTCAGTATCAGTAGAACTTCGTGCTGATAACGTATTATAAAACTAAAAATGAACTACTATTGCAAGATAAAAGAAACTCTTTTGAAACTATTTGAAACTTTCTTTTTTCTATATATTTTTTTATGAAATTTATAACAACTGAAATCCATATTTATAGGCCTTAAAATTACTATGCAAGTCACTATGCAATATTTAAAATAATAGTAGTGGGATCATTCACAAAAATAATTAAGGGAGACGAGGCCGCCCCTAATAATTCATAACAATTTTTTTTTTCTTTTAAGTATTTCTTTAACATCGTTAATGATTGAATATATAATTTTACTAATAGTCACTTCCTTAATCATTAAATAAAAAAAAATTAAATGAGTAGTGAAGAGGTTGTAGAAGAGTAGTAATACTATCATTTTTCATAAAAAAAATCCATACATAAATATTACATGACATTTTTCTCTTTTATTAATATTTTATTATTTAATTATTTTTTTTCTTTTTCTTATGCTGTCATTTTCTTACTTTTATCTGATAAAAATATTACAAATTAAGTAAAACATGCTTTTTTGGTTCTTCATGTTTTCTCAAGTACAAAAATAAAATAATAAAAATATTTAACAGTTAGATCATTAACATGTATGATCATCAAACTTTATCGATACAAGCTTAGTTTTACTTTATTCGAATAAAACAGATCATTCAAATATAAAAATGATCTATTTTATGATCTCCCCGAGAGAAATATTCCAATGTTGATATATATATATATATATATATATTTACGTACATGCATGCAGGGGTGTCATAGGTGTATTTTTATTCGGATATGGATGTTATCGGTATTTTATTGAGTTTAATATCAAATTTTCTTCTCATATCTATAATTCATCTATATTTACATTCTTATTCTACAAATTTTCAATGGTTCATCAATTTCCTTTGATATTTCTCACGATCAACATATGAGGTATCTTTCACCTCAGTTACAAGTTGTTCCTGTATCTTTTGCAGGTGCCATGTTGCAGCAAGCGAATTATGAGTTGGTAAAGCCGTTTATGAGTTGGTGACTCTCGGCACTCGATACTCCTCCTCTATTATTGGATTTTCCAACCGGTTACAATCTAAAAATCGTGAGATTGAGGAGCTTAACAAGAATGTTTCTGTATTTCAACGACTCGTTCAAGAGTCTGACAGAAAAATTGCAGACTTAAAACAAGAGAATAAGTATTTAAAATCCTTACTTGCCTCTTCATTTTGACTGCCTAATCATTTAGATAAAGATGACATGTCGGTTTATGAAAAGCAAATGCATTTGAGAGATGAGACTAGAAGTCTCAAATTTTTTGCAACTCATCTAGCATTTGAATAATAAAATCTTTCATTTTCAAATGCATTCTTTGAATTTATAGCAGCTCTTGTGATCTTTTTAGGAGTTCTAACAAGGTAAATCATCAACGTAAACTACAATAATGTCAAATCCAGATTTTGATAAAACAAATGGGCATATATGATTATTTTCAAATCCTTCTTTTAATAGATACCCGCTGATTCAATTATACCATATGTATCCAAATTGCTTTAACCCATATATAGATCTTTGAAAATTTATAAAGTACATACTCCTAAATGTACTTGGATTAGATACTTCAAATATTGTATATCTTTATATATGTAATGATCTAATGATCCTTATAAATATGCATTGACCACATTCATCAACTACATATCTAATCCTTTTGTAATAACCAAACCGATTAAAAATATGAATGTGATTCATTCATAACAAGGAAATATGTTTTCTCATAACTACTCTCAGGTTTTCCTTGTGCGACAAATTGTACCGCACAATTTTATTTCTCATTAAGTTTTTATATAAATATTCACTTATATCTTATAAGCATTACACCCTTTGGTGTTTGGACAACAGGTCCAAATACATCCCGCTTCACTAACGAGTTTAATTCAGCTTCAATAGCTGCTTTCCATTTTGACCAATCATTTCTACATCGACGGTTCTTGACTCATTTTTTTCATTACTTCTGGTAATGTCAATGACCATTTTATATAAAAATATATTGTCGACTACAGTTTTATATCTATCCATAATTTCTACAGTATTCATGAAATGTATTAAGATCTCATTATTTTAGGTACCTATTCCTCTCCAGGGAAAACATTTCATGAAACACCTATTCAGGAGATTCCTCTTTAAGAGGTTTGTACTCTTCAGGAATTTTCTCTTCAGAAGTTATACTTTTCAGGAGTTATCTTTTCAAGAGTTTCTTTTTTTGTACAGAAAGTTTGGATAAATCTTATTACTTGTTTTGTGGATACGGTCTTTATAGGAGCACCGATTTCTTTTCTTTTGCATCAATAAGTCTTTAACACTTCAGGTGTGTCTTAGACTTATTAATTGCTATTTTAACAACTTGTCCTTCAGGGACTTCAATTCTTGCTTAAGCATTAATAGCAGTAATATATGATTTTACAACATACTTAGTGTCAATAAATACATCCAGTAATTGATTTGCAACACTTTACAAATAGATAATTCTCTGAACTTTTGGTTCACATTCATTTGTAAGAGGATCAAATTTAGACAAGATTTTATTATCCAAAATAATTTTTTGTCCTGCTTTAGGTTTCGATATTTTATTATTTCAAAACATAATGAAATATTAATAAGGTTATATATAAAAGTTTAGTATAAGTGAATCAAGTATTTTGTCATACAACAGGTACGTGACCAATATTCAGTTATACCATATCTATGAAAAACATTTTTATCTTTCTATGAAAAATTATTCTGAGGGTTTTTACCCTTTTTTGAGTTGGATCACTTCTAGTGATACGGTATAGTATTATCATTTTTAGTGTTGTCGCTTTTGGAACTAACACTTCTATAGTTTTTCTACCACGTCTATGCTCTAGGTTCCTTTGAAAGGATGCACCGTTCACTTTTGGGAATTGTGTAAATCAAATATCATTAATATGACGTAATTGGTGATTTATTAATAAAAACTCATTATTTAGCTCAATCATTATAAGACAAAATAAAAGTTCAGAATATTTGTTGAACTTTCGCTCTCGATATTGCTGCTGCAGGATCTTCTCAGTGAGCTGATCTTTCATCATATTGTTGAAAAATAATATGTCTTCTTTGAAAAACTATCATCATCAATGATCTTCTCATTTCATAATTTTAATATTGAGCTGATTTTAAAAAGTGCAGAATTATATTCATTACTACTCTTAAAATCTTGCAACTTCAGGTACAACAAGTCATAATAAACTTTTAAGAGGATTACATCTTTTAATACTTATATCTCTCTTTTAAATCATTTCACAAAATAACAATATTTTTTCACCGTGAAATACACAGCATGGTCCTGCAGGGACACGTGATTTTTTTCTTTGATTGTATCTCCCAATTTCATCATATCCAAATAGATCTCGTCAAAGATTTTGAATAAATAACTTTTTCTAGAAATGTCAATAGTAATAAATCTCAATATTTGACATTATATATATATAAATCACAAAAATAAATATGTAAATTTAAGAAATATATTCACATAATCATGAGAATAAAAGTAGAATTTTATCAAGTAATATTCAGCAATATTACCTTTAATATTTATCTCGAGGACTACAAATAATATACTGAAAAACTTACTTGAAGTAGAAGACCATTAGCCTCAGTATCGGTAGAATTTCATACTGATAACGTGTTATAAAACTAAAAATGAACTACTATTGCAAGAGAAAAAAAACTCTTTTGAAACTATCTGAAACTTTTTTCTTTTTATATATTTTTTTATGAAATTTATAACAACTGAAATCTATATTTATATGCTTTAAAATTACTATACAAGTTACTATGCAAGATTTAAAATAATAGTAGTAGGGTCATTTATACAAATAATTAAGGGAGCGGGTACCGCCCCTAATAATTCATTACAATGTTGATATATAAATATTTATATATATTTATTACATGCATGCAGGGGTGTCGTAGGTGTATTTCTATTTGGGATATGGATGTTATCGGTATTTTATTGAGTTTAATATTAAATTATTTAATGTAATTTGACTTTTAGATAGAATATTGATAATTGTCATATTTTATTTGCCCCACAAATTCCACACCATTTCAAATACCTTATCCTGTGTTCAGCAAAATAACAAATTGATGGCATCACGTCTTAATTATTTTAACCTTAATTTTTAAGCGTAAAGCAAACCTGGCCAAGAATATTAGTACAATGTAACTATAGCATGCATGACCCTCTTTAAGACGAAATATACTCTTCATACTGCTTGATGCAATGATATTGTAAATTACATAAATATTATATTTTTAATATTGTAAATTGATTATGAAATATTTATTAATAAAGTGAATTTTTTTATATATGCATGTTCCATTTTATATATATTTGATACACATTTTTTTTATTTATAATTATTGTAATAACTATGTATAATAAATTATTTAAAATTATAAAATTCAGCAATTTAATTAATAACAATCTGTGTATTGCGTGAATTATAGACTCGTATATATTAATAAAAGTTAAACTAAATTATATCAGTTGTGGTGAATAATGGAACGAGTCAAGTTGACTCTTTAGTTTTTGGACTGAGATCATGAAAATTAGAGTCAGATAACTCTCATGATTTCAACCTCCACAAGTTCATGTCATGAACCATTCAGCTTGAATGGCAATGAAATCCAAATTAAATTATGCTAGTCAATACATTTTTGTTGGCACAGATAATGGCCATGAAATTTCAGCCACCGCTAATTGGTTCTCATTACTGAATTAATATTTGGATGATAAATTAAAATTGCTATTTCATAATTTAAAAGTGTGGAAAGTCTATCACTTAGACCTATCTCCATTTTACTTTATTTTAATTATTTTTTAAAGTATTATTTTCATTTTTTAGACCTATCTTCGTTTTACTGGGTCAGGACACAGAGATTCAAAGGGCCACGAAACAAACTTCTTCAAGGTGCATCAAAATATGAAATTTCAAACTAAGTCTAAAACTAAATTCTCTTACAAATCAAACCATGACATATCGATGACGTGTAATGAGCATCCTACATATCGACTTGTAATTAGCATTACTCTATAGCAAAATACTAAATTTTAGATGAGATAAGAATAAACAAATAAAAAAAAAGGGACCGCCCCACTCCCCCACATGGCTAGACTTAGAAACAAAGAAAGATAAAAAAAAAATAAAAAATAAAAAAAATATACTTATGGGGCATGTTCATCATGATGTATTTCTCATGACATGAAGATAGGGTTTCAGAAAGTACCTCAAATGAGGATTTAATTAGTGCAGCTATTAATAAAAAGAATCCAGTTAATTGAAAGGTAATGGCTTAAAATAGAACAAATTGGAGCCGGAGAAATATATGAGATTAGAAGGATCGATCTTCTTCTTCTTCGAAACAATAGAATTTGAAGAACATGCGAAGTCCCAATCCCAAGGATACATTCTCATGTAATATGGGAAGCCATGGTTCATGCCTTCATGGGAGCATGAGGGTATGTTAGTAAAGTATTTTTCAAATGGAAAACTCTAACTGCAAGTAATATTGCGTATCTATACGTGTACCGATGTTAAGGTAAAAAAGTAGATTTTAATAAATATTTATATTCACCTGGTTTGTTTTGAAAGATAAAATCAAAAATCTCAAAATCTTCTCAAATTCATCATTACATTTTTTCAAATCTTTATACAAAATATAATAAAAAATTCAATTTTATTAAATTCCAAAACTACTTTTTCAAATTTCAAAACAAAACTAATATTAAAAAAATATATTACAGCAATATTTTATTTATTTATAACATTTATCTCATCTCATCTCCAAAAACAAACTAGACCTAAAATAAAAAATATGAAAGCAATCAATAAACATGTATAGATGCACATATAGGTGCATGATATTGCTTGTATATATGTAACATTACTCTTTTTAGATATTATCTATTTTCTAAACAGTAGTACTAAAATTTAAAACAACTTCTAGTTTCAAATTTTTAATTTTTTGATCTAATCATTACAACTTTCTAAAGCTCATAACCAAATTACAAAAAACAATACTAATTTCTCAAATTTCAAAATAAAATAATATTAAAAATCATATTCAAACAGTTTTTTAATTTTATAATATTTTAATTTAATTTTTTCTCTTTCATTTTCTAAAATTCAATAAAATATATTAATTCAAACTATTTTATTAATATTTACAGATATTGAGATGTTTTAAGTATCCCAACAGCCATTGTAAGAAAACTATTTATTTGTAACTATTTAATTGTGATTAAATGATTATTTACAATTAAAATTGACTCTAAAGAGTCATTTGATCGCAATTAAATGACCACAAAAGTCTTTTTTGTGTGTTATAGCTAGTGAACTCTCTAATTTTATTTTATTTAAGCCAAATTAGCGAAATGGTACTTAAAAGCTCATTTGTGGGAAGCTCGAATCACAGTATAGGGTTGAATTGCATTTCATGTAGGCTCGGTTCCTTCAGGCCACCATATAATGTGGACAGAAGAATGCAAGTAAAATAATTTAAGGGTTTTGTTAAAAAAAAAAAAAAAAAAATGCAAAATCATAGGAAAGGACTCAGATGCAAATTCTACCTAAGATATAATCCGAAAGATATAATTAATTACAAAAGGGGAATTGTACACATCCAAGTCGGCAAGCCTTAATATATAATACACGACCAAATAAATTATAGATCATTTTATAGATATGGTACAGCTGGGAATCATACTAAATTAGTTTGTTGAAAACCGATTCCAAAATATGAAAAATCATAATATATTCTCACAATTCTTTATATAATCATATTTAAACTAATAGATATTTTTTTATAAAATAAGTTATAAAAATAATATTATCTTATTCAAATTTCCTGAATTTGAAACGTAGTTATATAAGTAAATGTAATGATTTAAAAGTGTGGAAAGTCTATCAGTCTCAAAATCGACTTGCGAATTAATTTATTATTTCATAATTGTATTTAGTACTACTCTTTTACTCCGACCTATATTCTGCACTTTACTTTATGTTTTAATTAGTTTTAAAAATAGGTTTTCGTTTTTTGGACGTGATTTTAAATAGCTTATATATGTTCTAATCGAGTGAGGACACATAAATTGGTCAGAAAACAAAAATTATCAAGTTTCATCAAAATAGGAAATCTCGGATTAGATTAATTTGAGGAAAAGTTTATTTACATGTCGATGTGTAGGACATACTTTTTATATTGTTGATATGAAATTATTTGATAATTTGCAAAATAAATTTAAAATTAAATTATGACATATCATTACAAAAAAAAAAATGTATTTGCAATATTTTAATTACAATTAAATGACTATTTATGATAAATAAAAATTATTTTCATCGCAAATAATCTTTTGAATTATACTTAAAATGTTACAACTGTCTGTTTTTTTGTAATGTACGTATCAATGACAAGGAAGATGTTTCTTATATATCCATTTGTTACCAGCATTGCTAAATGAGATAAGATTGAGGTTTCATTTGTTTTTAAAACTTATCTCATCTCATCTCAAATTCAATATTATATTTTCTCAAATTTTCATACGAAATATATTAAACAATTCAATTTTTTCAAATCTCAATTCAATTTTTTCAAGTTTTAAAATAATAATATTATTAAAAAATAATATTTCTAATAATATTTTATTCAATTTTTAAAACTTATCTCAACTCATCTTTAAATTCAAACGGGACCTCAGAATGAGATAGGACTAAATGCAAAAACGAACAATCCTACTTGACATATGGCCATTCAGTCTTAGGGTTTTTGTTTTTGAGAAATAGGTTTAATATTAAACCAGAAATTTGAGCTTACAATTGTGACATATAAAAATTGAGAAAACTCAATTTACAAGCCATCTAGCATACAACTGGAGCACAAACTTTATGTCTCTCAGACAAACGTCTAAGGGCCCAAGTACTACCTCTAATGGTGGTAGTTACTAAAGTTCTCTCCTCCAAAAAGAGAGAGAACTCTATGTCTTAAGGTTTGTTTCAAAAACAGTTCAATTTCAAAATTCTCATCATTCCATATTATTTCTAAACATCACTCAAATACAAATATTTTAAAACTAATTATTATGATTTTTTTCAAATTATAATTACAATTTTATCAAATTTTTAAATAAAAGATAATTGTTCTTTTTCAAATCTCTAATCAAATATAATATTAAAAAACTATATTATAATAATATTTTAATTATATATTTTTAATGTTAGTTTAACTTTTTCTCTCACTCATTCTAAAATTCAAAAAATAATTAATTCAAATTATTTTACTATTATTTACAATTTATATTATTAGTAATTTATAAAATATTGATTTCATCTCATTCATCAAGCATCTCCTAAGAAGCAAAGAAAGAACACAAAAGGACTTTATTTATGACATATTCATCATGATGATTTTATAATGACAAGAAATTAAATAGGGTTTCAGATTGTATCTCAAATAAGGATTTAGTTAATCTAGCTATTAATAAAAAGAATCCCATTTGAAAACTAATGGCTTGAAATGAAAGATATTGGAGGAGCAGAATATGAGATTAGAAGGATCCATTCTTCTTGGGAACAATAGAACTTGAAGAACAAGCAATGTCCCAATTCCCAAAAATAGGCCCCCCCTACGTAACATGGGAAGCTGAAGCTCTTCTCAATGAGAGCCTGAGTCTTTTCGTGGATGCCAAGTTAGCAAAATATATAGTCACAGCTCATTGCTAGGAAGGCCTGAATTATATATAGGGTTGGATTGCATTTCACGGAGGCTGTGATTGCCATCAGCCCACTGAAATTTCGAATTGCTTCTTCATGTTCAACAAAACTTTTCCCTAAATCTATCTTCTTCTTTTTTTAAGCAAGTGATATTATATATATATATTAAAATAGTTACATAATACAACAGACAATAGGGATGGTTGGCCCCAACATACAATCCAAATTAGCAAATACAACACAACACATAAAAAAAGAAAAAAAAAGAGTTTTATAGTCAAAAGATTGACTAGTACCTGATAAATGGTTTTAAAACAATCCGATAAACGGATTGTCGAACTACAACTAAAAGTCATAGTGGAGAAACTTGCACTGCACTTTGCTGATTTTGGATTGACTGCAGGGGACTTCCACAACCTCTTTCCTGTGATCTTTGGTTAGGAGAAGTGAAAATATAAGTACATAACAAGTAAGAGAGATGCCATGTGACGTCCTCAATTTACATCCGAGATTTAACATAAACTGAATAGTCATGATAAGTAACACAATGTTACCTACTCTTCGTATACATAATTATTATCATGCATGCATCTACGCTTACTAGCGATATGTAATATGATACGCAATGGATTATGGTCAAATTTCTAATTTAAGCAGATAAATATAATTCTAATAACAATCACATAATAAACTATAATAAAACCCCGAATTCTTATAATATATATCATTATACAAAATCAGTTCATAAGTTCAATATAGTAGCAAAATACATCCTAACGACCATATTACTCCTTTAACTCACAAGGGGGTTTATTCTTCACTTTCTTATAATCTTTACTAAAACGAAACTTTCCCATACTAATATCCTTGCCCGACTGGTAAAAACTCATGACGACGTCATATAAAAACTATCTAACATCAGTGAGCCGTCTGGACTCACTGCTAAGCAACATCTTATATATCGCCGATTCTTTGACAACCAGAATGTCTCACATCCCCATGACTCAAACAAGTTATTATAGTAGTATTGGGGCAAGTTATCTGTTGAACTCAAAGTTTTAAGTTTCGTATCTACATATAGATTTTGATGATAACAAATAAATTCAAATCTCAAACTCAAATTGTCTACGCATTGGAACCAAGCACATCAAGTATGAAAAAAAAAAGAGAACAAGTCTACAAATGAAGTTTATAGAGTAATTTTATACATCTCTTGATAAAATTCAAAATTAGATTAAAGCTCAAAATTAATTTTTTCTCATAAAACACCAAATTGCATTTTTCACATGTGCATAACATCATTAAAAAGTTTAATTTTGAAAATTGTAATTTTCACATATGCATGACATCATTAAAAATATTAGTTTTAAAATGATGTTTTTCACATGTGCATGACATCATTAAAAGCTTTAATTTCGAAAATTATATTTTATATGTACATGACATATGCAATGATTTCATCAAAATGTTTAAATTCAAAAATTATATTTCACATGTACTTGACATATGCAATGACATCATCAAGAATTTGAACTTTGAATTTAGAAGATGATTGGGTATCATCTTTTGATATGTGTATGTGTTGTTTGAATATTTTGAAATATGAACGATGTTGCCTTGAAAAGATATACTTTTATTTGAATATTTTGAAATATGAATGATGTTTTCACATTTGCTAAGATTTGAAATTGAAAGACTCATTTGCCTATAAATAGCCCACTTGAGTTTTACAAAAACACAACAACAAGAGCCTACATATCAATTACAAAATTTTACATCATTTTTTCAAAACCATCATTCTCTCTTCTCTAAATTTTGTGTCTTAATTCTTATTTCATTTTGATAGAGATATAGGTTGTACTATATTGTTCTTATTTCACTCATTGAGGAGTGTACTTTGATAATCTACCCACTATCAGCTCTTGTATTAGTAAGATGGTGCGTATAACCCTTGTGTGTATAGAAGGTATTCTACATAAGGAATAGTTGAATCACCAAGTGTGAGGTGATTGCAAGTGTAGAGAGTGTTCTACACGGATTTTTTGTAGTGGTGTTACTCAAAGGTATAATAGGTTTCTATTTTCACCTTAAAGAGATTGAATAGTGAATTTGGGAATGCTCAAGGGGTAGCTTAAGGTGAGAACGTAAGCAATGGGGCTGAACTTCGTTAAAATACTAAGTTTGCTTCTTCTTACCTTTACTTTTTATATTTTCTGCTGCTTCATTTTGTTTATATTTTATATTGTGTATTTGATTTATAAGTATTCATTTTTTAATATAATCTAATTCACCCTCCTCTTGTGTTAGTCATCTGAGCAACATCATAAAAAATGGAAACCTCTATGGGGCCCTCATAGCTCCCCAGAAGTTTCGATGTGGTCAGGTTCAGTCTTTGGGCCATGATTTCTTGCAAAAGCTTCTATATTTGAAAAAATAAAGAGTGAAATTTCCAAAAAAATTTTAGTAAGTACACAAGTAACGTAACAAATGCATCCTATAATATGAGACAATAGATATCATGGATATTATAACTGATTAACACTGCACATGAATCATAAATAGCTTATGCATGTCTTATGCATGACTTGTGTACCCTTTTCACATAGACCAGTACATTTCTACGATAAATTTATATGCACATCGGTATAAGATTTTTGGTGACATGCAACGATTTTTCTTAATATTCATATTTTGTATTAACTCTTATTCTTATTTCTGAACCTCAACAGATGTTACCTATTGCCGTGCCCTTCGGGTTCTTATTCTCATCAGTCTTCGGGCGTCACTTATCGTTGTCCCTGTCATGACGAGTCTTATTTCAGTCATACGGGCATTATGTATCATCGTCCCCGTGATGATGCAAACGTTCTTATCATAGTGAATGTTACATATCGTCGTCCCAGCTAATCATCTCAGTCATACGGGCATTACGTATCGTCATCCCCGTGATGACATGATTTTTTATCATAGGACGAGTGTTACGTACTGCCGTCCCCGTCGGCACGTCAGTCATACGCGCGTTACATATCATTGTCCTCGTCATGATGTGACTTTTTAGATTTTGTTATTCTTAGTTGTTCATTTTTTATTCACATAGATTTTTTTTTATTATTCTCAAAAATGCATGCCAGGCCTTTTGACGTAATAACTTATGACGTAATGAAACATGCATGTATTCTTAGACAATTGCATGCATGCTTTATGCTCACATGGGTCATATGGCATCTAAAACATGTTTAATCAATGGATGGTATAAATAATTCACACCATAGACCACATATCAAATAATACGTAATTAAATTATTTAAAAGAAACATAAAACAAACAAAATCATATGTGAACTAAGTGGAGACTGAAACTCCCAAGTTATACAAGAATTCTTTTCTTTTCTTTTCTTTTTATTCAACTAATTTCTTATTTTATAGATTTCAAAAGTTCACAAAATTATACTATAACCTCCAAACCCGACAACTCACTTTATATGTATTTCCTCAATGTTTCTCAATTAATCATTTTATTCAATAATTTATCTTCATAATTTTTTTGATATAAATATAAATCTATATTTATCCATAGAATTTATGTAGATATCACAAAATAATCAAAAATTCAAGGATTTAAATGACAAAACCTAAAATCTCCCAAAAATACTCCATAAGGCTGAAACCATGTAATCTCCACTTCTACTTTTTTTTGTCATCTAAACCTCATATAATCTTGTCTAATCTTCTAATCATATCTTAATAAAATGAATTACTATTCCTTAATAAGGTTTCCCTTAATTCCTCATAAGCTAACATGAATCAAAACTTGCTCATTTCATATTAACAATTACTAATACATTTGTTTCAAGAAAATAACCATGGCTAGAAAACTATCATACAAGTAATCTAATGCCAAGGTTAGGTTATTTACTGTACTTATAATGTTTTTCAAATATTTTTACTAGCAATTGGACTTGTTTTTGGCAATCTCGTCAACAATGTATCCAAAATACCCTTTCTCAAGAATTTAGGATAAAGTGAGGGATTGAGTGGCAGTCCTAGTGTTTCTATGTGAGGTAGCTATGGGTCTTCAGTGGAAGAGCAAGTGAGGAAATCCCCTTCATAAGGTAGTCTGTCGAGTATATGAAAAGAGGGTGAAATGTGTTTGAGACACATGGTCCTCTCCATGCCATGTCCAAGTGTCCTCCTAGGCTCATCATTTGGTCTAATACTTAGGCTTGGTTGGCAAGAACTCATCTAAGGCTCTCCTTGTGCCACTTATAAGATTAACCTCATCATTAGATTTGTTATAATCTTATCACTTAGAAAAGAAAATCTAGAATTACCTCACATGCTTGGTTTCGGTTCCTTGGTGTTGTCCGAAACTTCCTAGCTTCTCTTGAATTGTTTCACTTGTTTAGGTTGGTCACGCCAGTTAGTATAGATTTGGTTAGCAAGAAACTATCTATTGGTTTGACTATTGCCACCAAAGAGTCAAGCTAATCATTAAACTTGTCACCATGTTTACACTTGAGTAGGAATATTTTGTATCATATGCATATTTCGGATTTTATAGGTTTCCTAATGGCATATGACACTTTCTAAGGAAATCATTAGACTTGTCACCATGTTTACAGTTGAGTAGGAATATTTTTTATCATATGCATGTTTCGGATTTCATAGGTTTCCTAAACCCTCTTGCCACATGTCTACACATATGTTAAGGTCTTGAAATGATTAAGAAAATATTTCAGGGATTTGATCTAGATCAAAGTCGGTGGATACTCAAAGTTGGTTTTCACTTAAGCCCTTTTTATATTCGTCCGTTTCTCACTCAATTAAGTTCTTGATCCAATCTACATCTCCAGAAACTCAAAACATAAAGGTTCTAGATTAGATTATTTAGAGATTAGATGAGAAAGTTATCTTTAATTTACTAAAACACGACAAAACTATCTGATATTCCTCTTTTCTCCTTTTCTTTCGAATTTCGTCTCCTCCATTGGTTTGACATCTAGTTCACTTATTCCACTCACTTTCTTAGTCATAGGCTTAGTTCTAATTATTCCAAGTGTCCCTTTTTAGTTAGAAACCATAAAGATTTCTTTTAGATTTGTGCTAACCGAAAACATCCAGGGAATCCTCCAATAGTTTTCATTTCTTTCTTCATCTAATTATCTTATGCCACTTATAAGTTTTTGCACCAATGAAATATTCTAGATGAAAATCTCAGTTCTCTTGTGCTTTAAACCATAGCCCTCTTATAGTATCTCTATTTCACATTTTAAACAAAGGCCAAATAAATCAAATAATGTAAGTATCGCTAGTTTGATTAAAAAAAAAAAACTTTTGCTTAGTTTTTTTTTTTTTGAAAAGAAAGCATGTTTCCAAGAAATCTCAATAAATAAAACTTAAAATATATTCTAAAATGAATAAAAAAAATGGGTCATCACATGCCAAATTGTTGGAGGACAATGGTGGGCGACTATGGTGGCGCGTGGGACCCACGCGCTACGCTGGAAAGAAGTAGGATGATAGGTCTAAAGGAATCAAGGCCGCCGGTTCCACTACTGCCATGCGTGACGGCCATAGGTTACCCTCCATGCATCGGGGCGTGAATCTCACACAGAGTAAGATCCGCACGTATGATGCACCCACCACTTCAGCCGATTGGGAAAGCTAGCAATGCTGTGTAAGTTGGCCGTTGAGCTCCAATAGGCAATAGATCGGCTATGCTCTTAGTGGCTATGCTCTTAGTTGTGGACAAAGGAAGACGAAAAAGACTAAAAAAAACTAAAACTAGTAGACTTAAAAACAATAAAAAAGGATATATGGGAAGAGGGAGGGAGGAGCCAAACCTCCACCCTTCCTCTGGAAAGGAAAAAGTGAACACAGGCTAGTGAATAGAAATATGATAAAATTATTAGACATTTTTGAATTATAGATGATATGATTATTCTCTATTCCTATAATGATATGTTATGAACACTATAAAAACTGTTTATTTCCTCTTAAAAGAAGTATTTTCTATCAAAATAAATTTATTCTCTTAAAAAATATTATATTCATTGCAAATAACTTGATTAGATATTCATTTTTATGGCAGTGGCAATTAAGTTGTTAATATATAAGTATTGATTTGACATGACATCCTATGATAAATTCTGAGTACCATGTATATATATATATATTTATATATATAAAGACTTCCTTTCATTATATAAATCTAAAGTTATATTTATGACTAATAAAATAAGAAATAATTTAAATTATAAGTCAAACTACTCAATTATTTATGGTACTCTCACACACAATTTTTTTTATAACGGACATTATCTCAACTTCTATAAACTCTCTACTGACAAAACCTTCTGAGATCTCAGTTTCAATTTATCTGAAAGTATAACACTTTTTAAATACAGAAGTAATCAAACTCCTACCCTCCAAAAGAGAAAATGGAAGAACTACTCATATCCTCCATAGGATGAGCATGGTAACCAAAGGAATTCCTATTCCTTTTTATTTTTGCTTAATACAAACACAAGTAGAGAAATACATAGGAAATATTGAGAAATCGAAAAAATAACAAAACAGAAAATGAAAGATCATTGAAAATGAAAAGACAGAGTATGGAGTTTATCGTGGTGCGTGAAAGACACGCCACACTAGGAGTTCGTCAGTTTGTCGACCCTAAAGCTATCAACGACATTGAACCAAAAAATGTGAGTGCGTGGTGGAGTTGGAGCTCTCTGGGTGGTGGCGTTTGGAGGCCACATGCATACTACGACCCACGCATGTGGGTCAGTGCCACTCCTCTTGGCAAAGACTTCGACAGTTTGATTGATCGATAGTTAATGAATCTCGCAATAGAATGCATGGTGGCTGGAGGCCACCAAAAAATATTACAGTGCCATTTTTCTTTCTTTAACTTGAAAAACACAACAAAAAAAAGAAAAGAAAAAAAAGAGAACTGAAGAAAATAGAAAGAGATGGAGGGAGGAGCCAAAGCACCCTCCTTCTCTTTGAGCTGTTAGGCGGTTGGCTTCCTTGAGAGGAAAGAGTTTATAGAGAGAGACGAGAGAGAAAATCCCAAGTTCCATGTATTCGAATATCGAAATATCTAATCATTTTTGTTAATTATGACACGTATTGAAAAGTTACATTTATTTTTACATTCTCGCACTTAAAACGATAGAAAATACTTACGGCACCAGGAAGTATAAAAAATGTTGAATAACGTCCTCATTCATTTGCTTACAATTAAGACCTTATTTCGATAGCTTAGGGGGGAAAAAAAGCTTAGAAAAAAAGACCTTATTTTGATATGAAAATAATTTCATCTTATCTTATATTATTATAATAATTTTTAAAATTTTTTTTAATATAAAATATAATAAATAATTCAAAATTTTAAAATAAAAATAATATTCTAAAAATATTTTACTTAACTTTCAAATTTCATTTAAAATATCTCATTTTATGTCACTATTTAAACAGGACCTAAGATGGATGAACAAAAGGTGCCTCAGCATGCTCTTCACGATTATATTTCAAAAGATAGTGCATATTTTGACTTTTTAATATTTTAAGAGGGGAATGTGTCTATTTTGATAATTTGAAGTAGAAAATTTTGAAATATCTAGTGTTGATGCAACTTCTTTTATAATCAGAAACTAAAAGTATGGTAGTGTGATGTGTGGATATTCATCCATAGTTTAAACAATTTATAGGGAATGTAGAAAATGTAAATACAGAAATATATATATTTTTGTCTTTCGACGCTAACCTTACGTTCACGAGTATGGAGAAGAATAAATTCCGATTTTTGGTGTTTATATAGCTCTCATAGTCACTCTTTCGCTCATTGATACAATGGTGATGGAAAATTGAAGAGAATGAGAGATTGACGGAGACAGGGTCCTATAATGTATAGAAGTGAACAAGCCTACCTTGTCTTATGTCATTTTTTTTTGAGTTTTTGGTTCGATTTGAGTTAAAAGATACGATTAATTAAGATAAATTTAATTTATTTTTTAATATTATTATTATTTTAAAATTAAAAAAAATTGAATTAAAATTTTAGAAATAGGTATTAAAATTTTAAAAAGTTTTATTAATATTTATATTTTATATAAAAATGTTAAAAAATATAATAATAAATTTAAAATAAATTCAGGTCTAAAAATCCAAACCGAGTCTTGGTTGTGTATGCTTGCGACTTTACTTTATGTCTTTTCATAATTTTTTTTTTTTTAAAAAATGTCCTTTTATAGTTGACATGCCAGACGATTTGTCTTTTATCTATTGTTTCATCTTTGCTCTAAGCTTCAATGAACTTAAATTCATACTCATTTTTAACTTTGTATTTCGAATACTTGTGGATCATAATTTTTGGAGTTCAGGTCTTTTCGATTTAGGTCCACAACAACGATGAAGAAGAAGTTGGAAGAGGACAGTCTTATAGACCAAAAAATATCTAATACTTAAGTTAATAGCGGCTGTTTGAAAATATGTAAATTAAGAAAACGCAGAATGTGAAAGTATCTTAAGAACTTCCTTGTATCTAAAAGCCAACTATTTATATCTAGAGCCTAGTGGGAGATAAATCATGCCTATTTCTATAGGATCTTTATCATTTCTACAGTTCTTTTGTCAAAATCTTTAAATGAGAAGTGTCTTTACAATGTCATTATTAATGCAGTGTAGTTTGGACTGTGTCACCATTGATGCAGTGTGATCAAGAGCAGACCTCAATGCAACATGTTTGTTTTGCTTGTTCCCTTCCGCAAGCTTCTCTGATTGTCCATTAATGTCTTCATGTTAAGAGATTAGAAGCTTTATTTTATCTTTATTTTTCCAATTAGACGAATACTCAAGTTCTTGATGTCGCTCAAAGAATATTCCAAAATGGAAAATTCCATCTATGATAGCGTCTCCTAACTAGCATGAGTTGTACTATACAGTGTTTCTTATAGACGCTAGAGCTGCTAGCTTCTCAATGAGTTGGTCCGATGGGTTGATCCATTCTAAATTGGTCTTATTTATTTCGACTATCTTCTTTGCCTAGACTAGACCTCACACTTTGGACCTCCTGAAAGAGGAAAAGGGGAGGAGGGGGGACTCCATTATTATATACGTACACATATATTAGTTTTGATTTCTCAATTGGTGATGACATGGTAGAAGTCTGAAATTAAAATAATTTCACGTTTACATTATTTTTAAATTTGGAGAATTCATGAAGGATGCTCGGAGAAGAAAAGCACATTCAAGACCTATTTCAAGTTGGTCCAAAGATCCGATGTAAATGTCAAGCCCTATTGCTCATAAATCCCGAGAATGGTCAAGGTTTGTATGGGAGCCATTGCCTTTGCTCAAACGCGGTAGTTAACAGAGTTTATAACAATCCAATAGAATCAAATTAAGAGAAATGATTTGGGGCTCTGTAGTTGGGGTCCCTTTGTAGCCTCATACGCTTATTTAATTAGAAAAAAATGAGAAAAATAAATCAAATATGTTTTATCTGCATATCCTCTTTTATCATTTCTATATATAAAAAAAATGAATAGTAAAAAAATGTAAAATAAATTATGTTTATGGGAGTGTAAAAAGACCCCAACCGCGAGACCCCATATTATTGCCCCCAAATTAATGCTATTCTGATCTGTTCAAATCCAATTTCATTTCATGGCATATAATATTTTTAAAACCCATCACGTATTGCTATTAGTTACTGAGATTTGAACTTTCTAGAGTTTTTAACCAAACTTCTAAGGGTATATTTGGATGTTGAAGTGTTCTCATATAAGCTATGAAAAGTAGTAAAAAAACTAATAAATAATTTGTAAGAAATGATATTTAAAATTGTGAATTGTTAAGTGTTGGATAATCACTTTGAAAAGAATAGGTAAAATATAAGACCTAAATAAAAAAAATTAATTTGTAATAATATATCCCACTATTTTTTAGAGAGATTATGTGGCATTTTACATATACTCTACGTTTGTACGTTACATTATCCATAATTTGTGAATAATAATGATGTAGTCTGAGGTGATCTCTTCTGATCACATCACTAACCAAACATAGCTGTTCGAGAAATCTACTGTCCAATTCATTGACGGGCTATGGGCCAAGGGATGGTGACTCCTATGTTGAAGGATCTCGGCCCAAGTCAAACAAAAGCCTTCATGGGTATCTTGGCTAGAGCTACACTACAGATTGGGCTTTTATACGTGGGTGTGACATTTGCCAACACCACGACCATATCATGCCTTGCGTGTTGGGCAGTGGGTTCCTTCAACAAGGTTTCATGTCTAAGGTCAGATCCATTTGCTTCATCCTTTTGGGCTGACATATCTACGAGTTTTATTGATGACATTTCTAACTTTTCAAGGGATGACAATTATGGTTGTGTTGGTTCGGCTTTCTAAGATCATTTTTAATGTTATACTCCAACTGATTGATATTTTCTTTTTCTTATTCTTTTTTTACAATTTTATGATTCGAATATTTTATGAGAGAGATAGACACAATATCTAATAGAATAATCATATTTATAAGCCGGAATAGATTACACACAAAGTAAAGTGCTTACATATCATAATTTAATTAGGAAGAAAATTAAACTTCAAAATTTGAATCTTATAAATTAAATCTTATCATTTAAGTAATGCAGATGGTGTGCTCTATACACTAGCTTAAAAATAGAAACTCTATTTAATATAGTACAATCCACATGTAGGGATGTAAACGAGTTGTGTGTTTGAGTGAGTAGCAAATGGTTAAGCTCGGTTTGTTTAAGCTGTACTTTCTCTAAGGAAAATGTCATCATTTATTCATTAAGAGAAACTTGCATTCATATATTTGCTGTTATTAACACTCTTCACAAACAAATGTCCAAGAGAGCATTTTTCCTAAACAGAAACTCAACCTCACTATTCATAAAAAGGAAAGACTCAACCTCCATGGAGACAACTATCCAAGAGACGAATTCCTTTTTTATTTTAACTATATAGTAAGGAGAACAAGAACAAAAAATTATGACTTATAGTTTGGGCCAACTTCAATAAACTTTAATGGCGCATGAAGGCATCAAGTTTGTCTCTTTTCAACTAGAGAAGTCAGATCTAAAAAAAATCTGGAAGTGGTGATTCTATTAACCTAGAGCGTGTGGCTAAAGGAGCTGCCGAATCGGGTGGCATGTGACGAACACACATGGTGATTCTGTAAAAATGCCTTATCCTCCAAACAATTTCTAGTTAGAGATCTGGCACGTGTGGTTAGAAGGGCTGCCAGATCAAGTTGTGTGTGAGGACCATTCACGATAATTTTTGCAAAACCACCACTATCTTTCAAACGATTTATAGCTTGAGAGTCTTTTTGTGTTGCGTGTGTCTCTCGAGAGTTGCCGAAAAACTATAGATCTATCTTTTTTTTTTTATCTTGAAGAAAGAAATAAAATAAGAAATGAGGGAAGGAGAGGGAGAAGTTGAAGGTAGCCGAGACCTCCTCCTTTTCGGACGAAAATCATATCTCGAGATTTTGTTTAGAATGAGGAAGAGAATTCTAAAAGGAGAGGAGTTTTCCGTTGTACTTGAACATAAGTCGAGTGAGTTTTTCTCAAGTTGGTTTTTATGTTTATGAACTGCATCATTTAGATAAAATAGATTACTTTTGTTTTATTTTATAACTTTATCTATAAATTTAAAAAAAAAAAACTTGATCAATAGTTAATATCTTTATAAACTTTATATATATGCACTTATATATATAATAATTATTAGATTCATAAGCATTTTAACACATGTCATAGCACCCACCCAAAATGCTTTCATTCTGGGAAGGTTTATAATTGACTCAATAATGATAGCTTATGAAATTCTTTACATTATGAAGACGTGGCAGAAAGGAAAAAGAAAAGGATGTGTGGCCCTAAAATTGGATATGTAAAAGGCATATGATAGAGTTGAATGGATCTATCTTAAAGCTATGATGGAGAAGATAGGTTTTGGTCCAAAATGTATTAATCTGATAATGAGATGTGTAGAGTCTGTGAAATATGCTGTAGTTGTGAATGGAATTGTTGGTGAAGAAATCACTCCACAAAGAGGATTGAGACAGGGAGACCATTTGTCCCCATATCTCTTTTTTCTTTGTGTAGAAGGATTAAGTATCTTGTTAAATAGTGCTGAAAGAAAAAAATATGATTTCACAGATGATTGTGTTATCTTTTGTCAGGCTACTACATTAGAATGGGAGCAGGTACAAAAAATCCTTCAGGTATATGAGAGAGCTTTAGGTCAACAACTCAATCGAGACAAGACTTCTATTTATTTTAGTTCCAATACACCAAAGGAAGCCCAAGACACTATCAAACAAGTTGCTGGTGCAGTAATTAATGGAAGTTATGAAAGGTATCTTGGGTTGCCTTCAATAGTGGATAGATCTCGGTACAACACTTTTAGAGGTATTAAAGACAAACTATGGAAAAAGTTGAATAATTGGGAAAACACGTATCTTTCAAAAGGAGGAATGGAAGTTTTAATTAAGGCTGTATTACATGTAGTGCCGACATATACTATAAATGTGTTTATACTCCCTAAGAAGTTATGTTCTGAAATCTCAGCCATGTTTGCAAGATTTTGGTGGGGAAAGTAAGGGGATAAAAAAGAGGGGTCCATTGGAAGAGTTGGGAACACATATGTAAGGCAAAAAATGAGAGTGGCTTAAGATCCATAAATCTGGAAGATTTTAACATTGCTCTTTCAGCGAAACATTGTTGGAATCTTCTTCAAAACTCATCATCCTTAGTAGCCCAGGTTTACAGTAGTAAATATTACAAGACAAGTAACATCTTGGAGGCAAGAATTGGTAATAATCCATCTTTAATCGGGAGAAGTCTTTGTCAAGCAAAAGATACTCTTAAAGAAGGACTATTATGGCGGGTAGGTAATGGGCAGAGTATCAAAGTATGGGGTCAAAACTGGCTCCCGACATCCATAGATCATTGTTTTCATGCTTTGAGAAACTCAAGGATTGGATTAAAAGCTACTGTTAGCCAATTAATTAATTCTGAATTGAAATGTCGGGATGATGAAATGTGAAATGAAATTTTTGACCAAGAAGTAATGAACATGGTTAAAAGAGTGTCCATTAGCAACAGAAATAGAGCTGATAGATTGATATGGAAGTTTACTAAAACAGGTATTTTTAATGTAAAAAGTGCATATTATGTGGCACGAGATAGAAGAAAAAGAGGAGGGTGAGTCATCAAGGATGATACAACAAGATGCATTCGGAAATCAGAAGCTACTAAACATTTTCTATGGAAAGCAGGATTAGATTCCCTACCAACCAAGGCATTGCTTTTCAACAGACAAATTGGATCTTTTGCCGTTTGTCCCCTTATGTCAACAAGCTAATGAATCTATTATCCATGCACTGTGGCAATGTTCAGCAGCAAATGATGTGTGGTCTGAGAAAGGAAGTAGATTTCAAAAATGGTCTATTATGGCAGATGATTTTCTGAGTTTGTGGAAGATGCTGCAGGATAGATTGAAAAAAGAAGAATTGGAAGAGGTAGAGGTAGCTACAATATTTAGAGGAATTTGGCATTGAAGAAATAAGTGGGTATTTCAAGCTCAATTCGAAGGGCCAACACAAGTGCTCCTTAATGCTTTACAAACCTTCAGAGAATTCAAAGAAGCACAATCTCTACCTCAAACGCATGAAACTGCTGCAAATAATGTTATATTAGCATGGAAGAAACCAGAACAGGGATGGCTCAAGGCTAATTTTGATGCAGCGTTGGATCCTCTCACTCAAAAAGCAGGTCTAGGAGGTCATTATCCGGGACAATAATGAAGAGGTGATTGCAACTTGTTGTGAACCAATAAAGCTGGAATATTCTCCTCAGTTAGCTGAAGCCATGGCATTGAGAAAGGCCACAGAACTTTGTCTTGAATTGCGTTGTTATACTCTTATTTTTGAGGGAGATGCTCAAGTCATGATTAAAGCAGTGACAAGTCAAGAATTATGTTAGACATCATATGGTCAGATCATTGAAGACATAATAATATAGTTTTTTCAAATCTTAAAACAATAATAATATTAAAAAAATAATATTTTATTTAATTTTTTAAACTCATCTCAATTTATCTCATCTCATCCCCACTCTAAACTTGGTCTAAATGTTGTAGTTACGAACGGCTTATTTAATAAATGAATCGTTGAGTATGCGTTTGACTAAGATGATCTCCAATGCCTTGTTGAATAGTATAATTTATTGCAGCTATATACACATGATGTGTCCATCTCTCTTCTAATTATTAGAATATATTTTAATAAAAAAATTATAGGAAATCGTGATTCATCCAAAACCTTATCTAATAGCTATTTAGAATCTACTCTATCTATTTTAACTAAGGACGATGCTACAATGCCGCCTGCATTTTACCTCTTTAATTATTATTAGGCTATTTTTTTCTTACTTTTTTCTTATTTTAAAATATTTTTAAAAAATAAAAAAAATTAATACACTAATAATCAAGTTTTTAATTATTGAATAAAAATTATAAATTCAAAATTAAAATTAAAATTAAAATATATAATGTGTCAAAATAGGTAGACAAATTAGCATTTTCCTTTAACTAATAGTTTTTACAATAATATTAATTGATTAATTATTTCCCTACATCATTTAAATATTTGTTTCACTCTAAATTAAGTAAAAAACCGCAAATATGTTAAGAAACCAGAGCAATTGTTTAGATAATCTCTCTCAGACTCACAAGTTTGGTTCTTGATCTCTACATTTCTTCTATGGATTGTTGCAAATGGGTTAAGTTCAAAAGTGGGTATTACGTCAAGATATATGGCGATGTGGTAGGTCCCTGTTTGGATTGAATGGTGGTGCGCTTTTGTTGCCATGGCTGACACCCATAATCTATTGAGGAATTGTGATTAGAAAGGCAGCATTCCACGTCTCCTAGCCTACCGGTATTTGCTGACATTGATGACTCCTTTTCTGTCTATGTGGTCTCTCCAAACTGCCCCAAGTATTTCTGACTTCATGACAACGATGTTTCTATTATGAATTATTAGAGTGGCTCCCTCCAATAATTTTATAAATGAACTCACCATCATTATTTTAAGTTTTGTATAATAACTTGCATAGTAATTTTAACACCTATACATATGAGTTTCAATCGTTCTAAAATTCATTAAAAAAATTTATAAAACGAAGAAAGTTTCAATTCTTAAATTTTTTTTTATATTTTTCTTGTAATAGTAGTAGCTTCTTTTTTAATTTTATAATACGTTATCAGTACGAAATTCTATCGATACTGAAGTTAATGGTCTTCTACTTCAAGTAAATTTTTCAGTATATTATTTACAGTCATCGAGATGAATATTTAAAGATAATATTGCTAAATATTACTTGATAAAATTATACTTTTATTTTGATGATTATGTGAATATATTTCTTAGATCTACAGATTTATTTTTGTAATTCATATATATAGAAAATATCAAATATTATAAAATTAAGATTTATTACTATTGATATTTCTGAAAAAGTTATTTATCCAAGATCCTTTATAAGATCCATTTGAATATGATGAACTTGAAAGATACAATCAAAGAAAAAAATCACGTGTCCCTGTAAGACCGTGCTGTGTATATCACGGTGAAAATTTTTCTTATTGTGTGAAATAATTTAAGGAAGAGATATGAATATCAGAAGATGTAATCCTTCCAAAAACTCATTATGACTTATTGCACCTGAAGTTGTAAGATTTTAAAAGTGTTAGAAAGAACTATAAAAGTTTGAGTCCCAGAAATAATAACACTAAAGGAGATAATTATAAAAATATACCGTATCACTAGAAGTGATCTAACTCAGAGAAGTATAAAGGCCCTTAGAATAATTTTTCATAGAAAGATGAAGATGTTTGTCATTGATGTGATATAACTGAACATTGGTCACGTACATATTGTACGATCAAACACTTGATTCACTTATACTAAACTTTTATATATAAACTTATTAATATTTCATCATATTTTGAAATAATGAAATATCGGTGCCTGAAGCACGACAAGAAATTACTTGGGATAATAAAATTCTGTCTAAATTTGATCATCTTATAAATGAATGTGAATCAGAAATTCAGAGGATTACTTTTTTGCAAAGTGTTGCAAATCAATTACTTGATGTATTTACTGACACTAAAAATGTTGTAAAATCATATATTACTACTATTAATGCTTAAGCCAGAATTGAAGTCCCTGAAGGACAAATTGTTAAAACAATAATAGATAAGTCTAAGACACACCTGAAGTGTTGAAAACTTATTGGTACAAAAGAAAAGAAATCGATGCTCCTGTAAAGACCGTACCCACAAAACAAGTAATAAGATTTATCCAAACTTTCTGTACAGAAAAAGAAACTCTTGAAGAGAAAACCTTCTGAAGAGGTAACTCCTGAAGAGTATAACTCTTGAAGAGGAAACTCTTGAATAGTACAAACCTCCTGAAGAGGAACCCCCTGAAGAGGTGTTTCATGAAATGTTTTCTCCTAGAGAGGAACAATGAGATCTCAATACATTTCATGAATATTGAAAAATTCTGGATAGAAATAAATTGTTGTCGACAACATATTTTTATATAAAATGGCCATTGATATTACCAGAAGTAATGAAAAAAGTGTGCCAAGAATCGTCGAAGAATATTGACGTAGAAATGATTGACACAAAACGAAAAACAGTTATTGAAACTGAATTAAACTCGCTAGCAAAGCGAGAGGTATTTGAACCTGTTGTCCAAACAACAAAGAGTGTAATGCCTATGAGATATAAGTGAGTATTTATATGAATGCGTAATGAGAAATGAAATTGTGTGATACAAATTGTCGCACAAGGTTTCCTGCAGACCCGAGATTAGATATGAGGAAATATATTTCCTTATTATGAATGCAATCACATTCATATTTTTAATCGGCTTGGTTATTACAAAAGGATTAGATATGCAGTTGATGGATGTGATAACTGTATATTTATAAAGATTATTAGATCATTACATATATAAAGATATACAATACTTGAAGCATCTAATCCAAGTACATTTAGGAGTATGTACTTTATAAAGCTTCAAATCTATTTATATGGGTTAAAACAATCCGGACGTATATGGTATAATTGAATTAGTAAGTATCTATTGAAGGAAGGATTTGATAATAATTCTATATGCTCATGTGTTTTTAATCAGAACCCTGATTTGCTATTATTGTAGTTTACATTGATGATTTACCTTATTATAATTCCTGAAGAGATCACAAGAACTGCTATAAATTCAAGTAATGCATTTGAAAATGAAAGATTTTGTTATTCAAATACTAGATGAGTTACAAAAATTTGAGACTTCTAGCCTCATCTCTTAAATACATTTGCTATTCATAAAGCAATATGCCATCCTTATCTAAAGGATTAAGCAGTCAAAATGAAGAGGCAAGTAAAGATTTTAAATCCTTATTCTCTTACTTTAAGTCTATTATTTTTCTATTAGACTCTTGAACGAGTCGTAGAAGTACGGAAACCTTCTCGTTAAACTCCTCAATCTCATGATTTTTGGACTGTAACCGGTCGGAAGATCCAACAATAGAGGAGGAGTATCGAGTGCCGAGAGTCACCAGCTCATAAACGGCTTTACGATCTGACTTATTAGCTAGATTATTCACTTGTTGCAACATGACACTCACGAAAAATGCAGGAACAACTTGTAACTGAGGTGAATGATACCTCATATATTGATCGTGAGGAATATTGAAAGGAAACTGATGAGCCATTGAAAATTTATAGAACAAGAATGCAAATGCAGATGAATTATAGATATAAGAATAAGATTTGATGCGAACTAAATGAAACTAAAGATGATTCTTATAGAGATGAAAATAAGAACAAGACAAACCATCATCTCTTCAAATCTTATTTAGTCAAGATTACAAGATATGCTGGATACATATTTTCAAAAGCCAGTGAGGTTAATTGTAGTTTTCTTGTAAACGTTGAACCTCTGCTGTCAGCTGCTATTGTTGACAGCCTCAGAAGTGAAGATAAGTGGTTAAGGTGTAAAAGATTTTTGGTTCAAATCTGGGACATTAACCAAAGAACTTCTCTCGGCCATAAAATCGTTCTAGATAAATAACAAATGGATCAATGAGGAATATGAGATCTTGCATGAATATCCGATGAGTGAAAACGATCATCTTTAAACAGCAACCCAGAGCTTTCAAATCTCTGCAAAGATCTCGTTTGTCAACAATATCAAGTGAATTTGAATTTTCGCCGAACCGATAAAACTAGGCCTCAAGCTTTTACAGTTTTTATCATACATGGATAGTTTTCAATGCTCTTTCCGCCGTACATAAACAAACTCTCCCTAATAATGCCGAATGAGAGAGAGAAAATTTTAGATTAGAATATTATCATGTTCTCTCTAATGCATTATTTAGATGGAAATCATGCTTGAATTCTTAACCTGCTATATATGTTGAAATCATGTTTGCTTATTACTTGAAACACTAACACATATTATTAGGGGGAGTTTAAGTATTATTGCAGGTCTCAGATTTTTACTAAGTCTTTCAACCAAACATTATCTTCTACATTTTCAAATCACTTAGAAATCATTGTATTTCATGAAACAAGTCGAGAGTGTATTTGGCTGAGATCAGTAATTCAACATATCCAAGAAAAGTGTGGTCTTCCCATCATCAATGACAGTCCAACAATTTTATATAAAGATAATACTGCTTATATCAGAGGAGGATATATCAAAGATACGATCAAGAGATAATCTGACAGATTTATTCACAAAGACATTACCAACTGCGACATTTAAGAAGATTGTGCAGAACATTGAAATGCGAAGACTCAAAGATCTATCGTCATACACTTTTTAGGGGGAGTAAATGTCCTGAAAACTTGTGTTGATTGTACTCTTTTTCCTTCGCTGAGATTTTGTCCCACTGTATTTTCCTTTGCAAGGTTTTAATGAGGCAATCTTAAAGCACTTGGCGGTATATAAGAATACTGTACTCTTTTTCCTTCGCCATTGGTTTTTATTCCCATTGGATTTTTCCTTGGTAAGGTTTTAACGAGATCGATTTTTTATGGGTGGTCATTCAAGGGGGAGTGTTATGAATTATTAGGGGCGGCCCCCGTCCCCCCAATAATTTTGTGAATGACCCTACCACCATTATTTTAAGTCTTGCAGAGTAACTTGCATAGTGATTTCAACGCCTATAAATATGAATTTCAATCGTTCTGAAATTCATAAGAAAAATTTATAGAACGAAGAAAGTTTCAGTTTTTAAGAGTTTTTTTTTATATTTCTCTTGTAATAGTAGTAGTTTTCTTTTTAGTTTTATAACAGTTTCCCTTTAATCTGATTTTTATCTTGTTCTATACTTCTATATGGAATAATTCTATTCTTATAAATGGAAATCTCGAGTGAATTCTTGATTGTAAGATTAATTTTTATTTTTATTTTTTTTATATAATGATTAAATATATATTTTATTAGTGTTGTGATTTTTTTTTTATAATTTTTTAAAAATGTTTATCAGTAATAAAAATATATATATAAAAAAAATTTACAACTAGGCGGGATTCCAGTCGGAACCCACCATATGTAAAATTACTCCTATATATGCACATCGAAAATCCGGATTCTGCCTACTGTATTACACTTCTTCTTCTTCTTCTATTTTTAATAATTTTTTTAATACTTTTAAATGTTTTCTAAAAATATTCATAATATTATTTAAAAAATATTTATTTAATCATTAAATAGATAAAAATAAATAACTGATTTCATCGAGATCCCCTTATGTAAGAGTAGTATTTTTCTTTTATCTTTCATTCAAACGCACTAACTCGCTTTCTAATATCTTGTGGATAGAAAATTGACGTATGAGATCATGTAATCCTGTTGTTTAAGGAGAAGTTATTGCCATTTTTTATTCAATTTTATTGAGAAGTGTTATAATTACAAAAGAGTTTTTATAAATGTAAATTCATAATTAATTGATATGATTATATATATATATATAATATGTTATATTTATTTTATAATTTAATATGTCACATCAAATTACGCTAATTTATAAATTTATTTTCGTATAATTTTTTTTTTTAGCTAAAACATTTCTCATTTTATTAAAATACTTTTATTATATATGGACTAGTATATTTTAAATATAAATCCATATATTATATATAGCAATTTTTCAAAAAGCATTGGACAAGAGTACGAAGATCATGTTAGCTATCTATATTATATGTGATATCAATCAGATATAGGTAGGCTTTATGTTCGGTTAACATCAAGCAGCTTCTATACATTAAAAAGGCAAAAAGCGAAAAAGAAAAGCAACATATTGCTTCTTCATTTTTCTTGTTACATGTCATATGCTGGAATGGGGACCATAATTGTAGAGTTCCCTATGCAGATCAAGGTCGTTAATTAGGCTCCAAGTCATATCCCCATCCATATTTTGTATGTTCTGTTAACTAGCATGTATTTGAGTGATAAGGAAAAAGCTAATTTTTTTTTTTAATACAACTTGTTAACTTCTGAATATGATAAAAATTTTAAAATTTAAAATCTGGATTGAAAATAGAAAATGTTGATAAAATATGCGAATATTCAGTAGATATAATATTGCGCGTAAAATTGTACATTTATGTAGCATTACTCACAAATATAACTTCGCACTATAGGTATCAACTTTTATAGAATTCCTCTTACATGATAACAATATAGTAATGAATACTGAGACACACAACACAATTTCATAATATATTTCATGACGGGTAATTTTATAAAACAATTTATAAAAATTAAGAATTTTATAAAATTATCCCTCATTTAATACATTATTGTTAAATATATCATGAAAAATGTTGTGTATAAATCATTTTTCATAATAATACCTCTGTTTAAATTATGTACTTAAGAGTAAGGGTATATTAGGATCTACTCCTTATCACAATCAATTACTTTTTATTTTTTGTTTTTTTGGACAAAATAGTAGTGAAGATTCAGCTGAAGAATCAAACAAAGTAGAGTCTGATGACTACAGCAAAGCTTTTGAACATGACTCAGAGGATTATCCGCCCCAGCTTGGAGAACCCTAATTTCAGTCCATTCAAATTATCTGTCGGCATGCAAAGACAAAATATTTTCGATGCAGACAGCCTTTATTTTTACTATTTGAGTGACAGCACAAGATGACAAGCTTACTTTCGGTACTTGGTGCAGATAAAGTCATTTTACTTTTATTGTTTCTCTCGTGATTTACTCCGGGATTTATTCTTGTAAAGGCTCCTTCATCTATAAAAGGAGACCTTAGTCTTAGTAGAAGGCAGAGCACTTAACTTCTGAGATACAAAGCTTGCTCCTAACCTTCTATTACCAATCTTGTGAATCTTGTGAATATGCATAATTTGTATAAGTTTTATATTTCAATGAAAAATCTTTTGGTTCAAAGCTATCTTCATTAATTATTTTTACATACTGCATTTGGCAGGCTTTGCCGCCTTTATATCTTGTGCATCATTTACTTTAGTTGCACTTGCTTCCGCATTTATGGTATCAGAGTCATTTTCGACTTTGTTGCTAATTGGTTAACTCTATTTTTACTTCTTGTTTATCTTGATAATTTTCAGAGACACTCTGTCTCCCTATCTTGTTCTTTGCTTTATTTTGTTGGCGCCATCGTAGTCGAATACCAAGTCTGAACAGTAAGTCCCTTTTGAAGCCGGGGTAGGCGTGTTAGGGCATTAGAGGTTATTGGTTGTGACCCACCGGTATGTGTTACGAAATGCAGCAAAATAAGGTTCAAGACCTAGACTTAGGAAGTACTTGAGTTTTGCTTTGGTTGTTACCAAGACGAGCAGGATGTTTAGATCCAGCTTGTCAATTAATTCCAGATCAGGATTGCCACCTGATATTATTAATGAAGAAGATTGTGTTTTTGAAGAAAATGATTTGCCAAATATTGATCGATGGCATATGCCAAAGATTGATACTGCTTCTTTTATAACAAATCCTGGAAGGAAAAGGTTTTTGCTATGGAATTCAAGGTGAAGATCGTTGAGCGCACCTTTGCCATTTCTAAAACCCAGGAAAAATGTTGTTTATTCCAGCATTCCATGATTCTAGATTTTAAACAAAAAGGTTTTAGTTTCATGCATATTGCATCTGTTCAAGTTGCTGTCAAACCTCTGATAAGCAAAGGCATCAACGCTTCTATTCTTTTGTGTTTACATGATGGCAGATTTAAGAACTTTGAGTACAGTAAGCTTGGCATTGTCTAGACCTCCCTTGCAGAAGGTCTAGTTCATTTGATTGCTATCGAGATTTAACTGTTGATTTACATGATAAGAATGTTCTAGATGTGTTAACCTTGAACATTTTAACTTCTGGTTTTAATATGGTTGAAGATAGTAGACCTCTTGCTTTGGTTTACCGCATTTATTATCGTGTAATGAAGACTAATCTTAACCCCAAAGCTAAGATCAAGTCTGCTAGAGACCAGACCATTTTGATGCAGATTTCTACCTCTGGTGCCAACATCGAAACACCCAAAATTATTTACTGGAGAGACGTTTCTCTACTAGAAGAGTGGATCCTTCATAAGGAACTACCACCAGTTGAGTTAGTACCTGAGGATAGAGATCTCGATTTGATCCATCAGTATCTTGATGGTACTATAAAGATTTCTTTTGATGGACCATCCCTAGCCAAAGAAAGAAGACACTCTTTCACGGGCCTCAGATCATCCTGTTCTTTGGACCCAAGACTTAGTAGAGATGCAAATTTCAAAACGTTTTTGGAGGATTTTGCCAAGATAGCAAATCCTACCCGTCCAGTTTTTATTCAGGAAATTCCTAAGAGAGAATCCTCAGATTTAAAGTTGAAAGGTGTTTCTTCTGATTCACAAATTACTTCAGCTTATTACACAATCAAGGATGATGATCCATCATCCAAGGGAAAAGCTAAAAAGGAATAAATTGAAGTAAAAGATGATTCTTCTTCATCTTTGGCAAATATGTCGCTGACAATTTTGGATTTAGCTATGAACACACCTCCACTTCATCCTCAGTTAATGATGATGAATAGATCTTTTAAACCTGATATGATTGCTTTGTTTGATGATTTTAATAGCATGGAAAACCGTCTTAAATGAAAAGCTTATGATATGAATTTCACTCTGATTGAAAAGAAACAGGTCAGACAAAAATGGAAAGAATTAATGTATGCTTCCAACAAGCATATTCTTTTCTTTGATTTCCTTGAAAATCATTATGATTTGAAAGATTGTTCTTTAAATGTTTAAAGACCAGTTTTACAAAAGCAGAAGATAAAACCATTGTAAAATCTAGCCATCCCCTCTTTTGAAACCATTTCAATTTCAATACAAGGAGTTGAGGTTAGCGCTTCTCCTTTTAAAGCACCAGCTGCCCAAGATCCTAAGTTTCCTCTGATTTTCTCAGAAACGAAAAAGATCATCGAGGAAAATAATTTTGTCAACACTACCCTCCATACAATAGGTCAACAATTGGACCGTATTGAGGACAAAGTTGAAAAATCCATTTCTGAAAAAGCTTTAGCTAGTTTTTCAAAATTACTTGAAAAACCTTTAATTATTTTACCAGAGAACAGGCATAAGACAGATAATGCCAGTACTTTGAGTAAAATTGATCAAATGCTAGCTCAAATTAAGCTAGAAAAACTCTCCACTAATGCTTTGGACAAAGGTGGCCAATGGGTTGATTCTGATTTTATTGAAGTTTATACAGATAATTCTTTGATTTTGTCATTAATAATGATTTTGAAGAGATTTCATTGGAGAAACCTGAAATAGCCAGACTCACTTCTACAAAACCTACTGGTTTTATGAAAAACTGGTTCACCAGGCCTACTCCACCGGATTTACAGATTGAGGAACGTATGTTCCAATCTCAGTTTTCAGCTAGTGCTGACCAGATTTATGAGTGGAACATTGATGGACAATTTGAACAAGAAGTCCTTAATACTCTACAAAAAATGTCCATGATCGCCGATCCTTATGTTAATAATAATGTTCTTCAACCAAACATTGTTAAGATGTTAGTTTCTAGTTTTACGGGCATGCTTCGTTCTTAGTGGGACAAACATCTCACTGAAAAAGCAATACAAATGATTCAATTTGCTGTCAAGTAAAATGCTGATAGAACACCTGTTTTTGATACCACCATAGGAAGAGGTATCTCTGATGGTGTTAATACTTTGATTTATACGATTATTAAGCATTTTATTAGATCTCCCTCCAATATTGCTAATTGTATTTCTGATTATTTAAATAATCTTAGATGTTCTCGTATGTCAGATTATAACTGGTATGAGAGTGTTTTTATTTCTCGTGTTTTGCAGCGTGATGATTCAAATAAGCCTTACTAGAAATTGATGGTCTTATTTGTTTGCTCTAAAGGTTAAAGACTCACTAACTGATTTCACAGGGTTTCTCAATTAGTTAGATATACCTACAGGGATATCACAAGCGTAATAAATAAGTTGGGGATAAGTATGTGCAATGATGAAAAACTTATCAATCAACAGATAAAAGATAGAAAGAAAGCCAAATATGAGTTGGGAAATTTCTGTCAACAATTTGGCATTCCTCCTATTACTCCATCTCGCAAGGACAGAAAGCTTTAAAAAGGTTTTCAAAAGACCTCATGGGGAAAACAAGAGAAAAACTCGTGATGAAGTTTACAAAAAACTTTTTCATAAAAATTCTTTTCATAAAAAACCTTTGAAAAACCTCTCTACAGGGACATGTTATAACTGTGGCAAAAAAAGCCACTATGCTGATAAGTGCCCTAATCCTAAAAAGTCTAGTAAGTTAAAGAACAAACTTAATGCTTTGAATACTGGTGAAGATGACCAGCAAGAACTGTTTCACCTCCTTGAAAATAGTACTTCGTCTTCTGACCAAAATGAGTTTAGCTCTAGTGATTCAGAATATCACTAAGAAGCTGAACCATTTGATTTAATTATGATTAAGTTTGGTTGCAATTGCAATTGTTCTTGTTGCAATTCCGGAGTTAAGACAATTAATGTTTTAACTAAGGAAGAAGAACAAGAAAACCTTCTTTTAATTTTGATTTCTCAAATTAAGAATATTGAGCTAAAAGAGAAATATCTCAACCAGCTCAAGAAGACTATGACTCGTAGAGAGCCGTCAGTTTCTCAAGAGAAAATCAGTTTTTAAGAAACATTAAGGCGTTTCGAGAAGAAGCCCAAAGATGTTTCAACAAATGATTTACAGCATGAAATTGCATTAATCAAGAAAGAGATAGTTAAACTCAAATCTGAGATTAATTCTCTCAAACTTGAAAATTCATCTTTTAAACAAGATTTACTTTTTTTTTTTTTAAAATTGAACAACATTTTGATCAAGAATGTCCTTCCGATAATGAGGAAACAAAAGTCCTAGACCTCGGTGAATCCTCTAATCCGCTCAAGGTTATTTGTTTGCTTAAACAACCTATGCCTACAAAATGGTATTGTAAGGTTGATATTGTTGTCTGCCATTAATTTTCTTTTTCTGTTGTTGCTTTAATTGATTCGGGCTCGGATCTTAATTTTATCTGTGAAGGCTTAGTTCCTACTAAGTATTTCGAAAAGTCCTCTGAAAAACTCTCAGCGGTAAACGACTCTAAGATGAAAATAAATTATGAGCTAAATAATGCCCATGTCTGCCAAGACAATGTTTGTTTTAGAATCCCGTCTTTTTTAGTTAAAAACATGACTTGTGATGTTATTTTAGGAATGTCTTTTATTGATTCCATCTGCCTTTTTTTGACTGAACGAGATGTGATTACTACTAATCCCTTCGGATAGAAAGTTAAGTTTAAATTTGCATCAAAATTTGACATCAATGTGTCAAAAGCTTCTTTAATTTATGCAAAAACAAAACATTTGAACTTCCTCCAACAGGAAGTAAGATTTAAAAAAATTTCTGAGCATTTGTCTGATCCATTATTTCAATAAACAATTAACGATTTTAATAAAAAATTGATTTTTGATATTTGCTTCGATCTTCCTAATGCTTTTTGGGATCGGAAAAAACATGAAGTTTCTTTACCTTATGTTAAAGATTTTTGTGAGAAAACTATTCCGACTAAAGCCAGACCTATTCAGATGAATAGTGTGACTTTGGAATTTTGCAAAAATGAAATTGCTGATCTTCTTCAGAAAGGTCTTATCAGATATAGTAAGTCACCATGGTCGTGTGCTGCATTCTATGTCCAGAAAAATGCTAAGATTGAGCGTGAGACACCCCGATTAGTCATAAATTACAAACCCTTGAACAAAGTGTTGGAATGGATTAGGTACCCTATTCCCAACAAAAATGACTTGGTTCATAGGCTTAGTGATGCAGTTATTTTTTCTAAGTTTAACCTTAAGTCTGGATTTTGACAAATCTAAATTAGGGAGTCTGAATGATACAAGACTGCTTTCAATACTCATTTTGGTCACTATGAGTGGAATGTGATGCCATTTGGGTTAAAAAATGCTCCTAATAAATTTTAGAACATCATGAATGATATTTTCAATAGTTTCACTCATTCTACTATTTTTTATATTGATGATGTTTTAATTTTTTCAAAATCCATTGATGATTACTAGAAACATTTGTCGACTTTTCTTGATATCATTCGACACAATGGTCTAGTGGTTTCTGCTAAAAAGATTAAATGATTTAAAACAAAGATTAGATTCCTTGGTTATGATATCTCTGAAGGCAAAATCAGACCAATTCAAAGGGCTATTGAATTTGTTGACAAATTTGCTGATGTTATTCTTAATAAAACTCAGCTCCAAAGATTTCTTGGTTCGTTGAACTATATTTCGGATTTTTATAAGGACATGAGAAAACAGTGTCGTCCTTTCTTTGAGAGACTTCAACTCAGTCCTCCTCCGTGGATCGATATACACACCAATTTAATTAGGCAAATCAAGGCATATGTCAAAACTCTTCCTTGCCTTGGAACACCTAATTCTGATTCTTTTAAAATTGTCGAAACAAATGCCCTTGACATAGGTTATGGTGGCATTCTGAAACAAATTGTTTCATCAGGTTCTTTTGAACAAATTGTTCGCTTCCATTCCGGAACCTGGAATCATGCACATCATAATTATAGTACTATTAAGAAAAAAAATATTATCTATACTACTATGTATCTCTAAATTTCAAAATGATTTACTTAATCAAAAATTTCTTTTAAGAATTGATTGCAAAAGCGCTAAATATGTTTTAGAAAAAAATGTTCAAAATATTGCATTCAAATATATTTTTGCACGATGGCAAGCTATCTTAAATGTTTTTGATTTTGATATTGAATATATTAAAGGATCTGAAAATTCGATCCCTGATTTTCTTACTCGTGAATTTTTGTAGAAAACATGAGTAAGAAAAAGAAGACAGAGAGTTTCTAGAGGCCCCCGCCTCTCCCTGCTCCTCCGACTTCATTATTTTTGCCAATAGTAGCTTCCCCACTGGAAGTTGCTAATAGATATACTGCTCTAGGAAAGATATCTAGACCAGTAATCCCCAGTTCTTTTGCTTCGGCTTTAACTATGCCACATCCCTTGTCCAATCTTTTGGCATTGGCAAGACCCAGATTACTTTCTGCCTCTAAGGCAGAAAACTATCAGAAAAATTATTTCCAAAATCTGTTCTACATTGAAAATTCAATAGATACAGATCCTTTCCATTATTTTCCCCAGGTTGGCATTGGATTCCCTGGAATTCAGCTTAAGACCTGAAATTTTATCTTTCTATATTGGCTCACACTGGGTCAATATCTCTTAAACCGATCTACGACAAAGTAGATCCTTCAAAAATATTTTTCCATAATTGTTATTTGGCCAGTATTATGACCCAACAAGAATGGGGAACTAATTCGTATACTCTCAAAAGTATACCAGATACGCCGTATCAATATAATTATCATGATTATATTGATTTTTGACTCTATTTTCCTTTTTAGCAAACCCCAGATTTATCGCATTCTTGGTTATTTAATTTTGACAAGAAATGCAAAACCAAATTTCTACTTTGGTTTCAACAATGGTGGCAATAATTTGGCCCCATTCTAGATATTTACCCTGAGAGTTTGCAGTCAATTCTCAACCATTTTAAGGTTGTTGCTTCCACCCAAGATGGATCGTATGAGTGCCAAATTACCAATCTTGATCCAATTTTTTTTTCTAGATATAAAATCCCTTGGATCTTCAAATGGACTTATGAAAAAGCCGGTGATGTCCTTGTTCGTTACTTTTTTGTCAAATATTGGGATAAATTTCAACACTCCCTAGATATTGCGTAAAAAATTTTGGCAGATTTTCTACCCTTGGTTCCAAATTTAAAGGACGAGAGGAGTTTCCCTCTCCAAAGACGCAAGCAGAGTTAATCTATCCTTTATTGAAATTACAAAAAAGGATTCACCAAGTTCATTTTCAAAGCAGAAGAAAAAGACTTCCTCAAATAAGAAGACTCCACCTGTGACGATCCCGAATTTTCCATACTTTGCTTTTATTTAATTAAATATGTAGAGCTTAGTAACTTAGGCAATTTGGTGGATAAAGCCTTAAAAGATGGGCTTAGAAGTTGAAGGCTTTAAGGCCATAACAAAAGCTTTGGGCCTAAGTGGGGGAAGACAAGACCATAGGTCCATGAAAGGAAGTCCAATAGTCAACTCAAGCCCATACTTGATGACACATGTCAAGCTAGGGGAAGTTTAGTAAGTTAAATCAAGACTAGTAGTTGAAAGAAGGAAAATACTAGTAGGTGAGAAAGTTGACTAGTTGTTTTGGTTGGAGAAAGGAAATAGAAGACTAAGATGGAATTTTCACATCTTTTCCTACCTAGATAGGCGTGTGAGGCATATGATTTTTGCTAAATAAGATCATCATGGGATCATACCATATCTAGTCAAATGATGAGGCAAAATTTGAGAAGATTTGGAAATGAGAAAAGAGAGAGGGGTTCGGTGGGGGCTATGGCCGAATGCCTTAGGGTTTTCTCACCAAGATATTTTCTAAATCTAGATGTAATGGACATGTAGGATTTGTGTAAGACTGGATAAGACTTGATGTGTAAGAGGGTGTAAGAGAAAGATGACATGAGATGTGGATTGATGGACAAAAAGGTAGGAGGAAGGAAATGGAGGGTTCAGGTATGGCTATAGCCGACTCCCCCTCCTTTTGTTTGACATCCTTTTTGCTACCAAATCTAGGCTATGGATTTGTGTAAGAGTGATAGAACAAACTTGTGTAAGAGATGAAGTGATTGGTTGATTGAAAGAGCATGTGACAAGAGGGAAATGAGAGTAGGAAGAAGGGAGGGTTTCGGATGAGGCAAGGGGTCCGAACCCCACTTGTGCATTCTCCCAAAAAGTGATCCTCAAATCCCTTGGAGTGACATATGAGATGATAGTTGGGGAGACAAGAAGTGGTGTGAGATGATGGAAAGGGGTTAGAACCCTTGAGAGAGAGGTCGGCCATGTGGAGAGAAAGAAGAAACAAAATCTTCAACCTAGAATGAGCTAGATTAGGGTTGATGTGATCAAGTGATGAGAGTCACTAAAAGGTCTTTCAAGCCCATCACATGTCACCCAAACTTAGGGGAATGAGTAGCCTAGAAGCCTAGGAGGGTACCTTGACCGAATGGCCTTGCTTCCTCACCCATTTGGCTTGCTTCATTTGGACACACACACACCCTACTCACCCTTCACCTCACGGCAACCACTCTCCATTTCTTCCAACTTTGCTTCACTTCACTTCACCACCAAAACACCTAAACACTCCAAACTTAGAAGAAGAGGAAGCTAGTGGTTTTGGAAGGAGGAGATCCTAGAAGAGGTAAGTGATTTGGTTACTTTAAAATAAACCTAGAAGTATAAGGAAGAATACTACCTATGTTCATGCTGTCTAAAAGACACCTCTTTTTGAAAATGTTATGTTCTTAGCATATTCTAATAAAGTATTTTTTTATTTATTTTCAGAACTCATATAAGCTAGCTAGGAAGATGGTAAGTATATCTCTATTTTGCCTTTAGCATTTTTAGTATATTTTTGAGTGAATGTGCTTGTATGTGCTTGTATATGCTTGTATTGCTTGGTTTCTTGCTTTATATTGCCATGATGAAACTTTGTGGGTAGAAACACTATTTTGGTTAGAATCCATGTCTAGAACCATGTTCTTTCTTAAATAAAGAGTTATAATGTATTGATGATCTTGGTGGTTTTGTGAGAAAAGCATGTAAGCATAAGAATGTTAAATTGTTGAATGTTGGGTAATGTGGGATGTATCATTTGAAGGCAATATCTTGATTTTAGTAGAAAATATCTTGCCTATTGAAATCCCATGCTAGGATGAATATTTACAAAGTATTGGTGGAATCTAGCTATATTGTTCTTGAAAGATATTGTTATTATTATTGATTGATGGTTGCTAGAGAAATGCATGCTTGGGGAGTTTCGGTTTGGAGGATTTCTTGGAATGGAAATTTTGAGGTTTTAATTCCCTTTCACCAAATACTTGTGTTGGATATTTTGGAGAAGTAAAAACATAAGAAGTGTGAGAATGACATGCATATTTTCGGTTTCACCTAGAGTACTCAAGTAGGGCACTAGTTTTGATGAGTTAAGGAAAGAAACACTAAACTTAAGGGCTATAGGGTTTCGGGTTGCCCACTTGTAAGGGTAGAAAATTGTTTTAAACATTGAACTAGGGCTAGAGAATGTAAGGGAGATGAATGGAAGAAGAAAACTCCAAGTGGAGATGATGGGGGTCTCAGCCCAAACCCTAGGGGTGGAGGCCGAGCACCCTACTTCCCCTGTTATACTTGTTTAAGTGTTTTCACATAAGTAGAAATTAAGGAGAAGGAGGTTTTGAAGAGAAAATGACCAAATGTGTGCACTCGAGTTTGCCTCGGGTTTTGCATCCCAAAGTCGGAAGTTTGCATGTCCCATGCATAAGCACAAAAACCCATGTTTTGAGTCAAACACGTTTTCGAGAGAAATGAATTAAAGTTTTAGAAGAACCCCAAAGGCTGGGACGGGAAGTGTCCCAGTGAAACTCTCTGTTCACTCAGGAGTGACTAAATTGAGTGAAAACTCCTGGGTCGACAAAGAACAGTTGGCGGACCATGTATGGCTCCAAAAGGTATCCGGAGCGTGGTCGTACCTAATGCTAGTGGGTGCCATAAAAGCGGTGTTGGCCTTGGCCTTACCATCTGAAAAGTTTGTAGTTGCTCGGAGAGAAATCGCCAAGTGACGAAAAGTGCGAAAGGGCGCGAAACGTATTCACCTAGGTTGACTTGGTCGCCGGGTGTGACGATAACTAGCAGAGAGCATACGGTACATAGGGGAACCGTCAGGTGTCCAAAATACGAAGTCATGACGAAAAGAAAAGGGCTTTCAGGCCGTATATGACATGATAAGTGGCGCCTAAGATAAGAAAAGACGAAAGTTTCTGAACAAAGTGTCTCTTTGAAAGAATATGCATTAAAGAAGTTTTGCTACGTGATTTTGAACAAGTATGCATTGGGAATTGAGAAATAGATGAGAAAGATGAATTTTTGTCACGAGGATGTGCATCGGTCCCAGCATGAGTCCCATGTTACTGTATACGTATGTAATTGCTTGTTATTCACTTAACCATGTTATTCACTTAACCATATGCTTGAAATGCTTTCGTTAAAATGTTGATTTACTTGCTAAGATTTCCCCCGAAATCTCACCCTTTTCTATGTCCTTACTATCCTTCCCTCTTGGGAATGATAGAAGTAATTGCAGGTGACGATGGCTCAACCGAGTACGACCCCCTTGATGATACCTCAGACCCTCAGGGACTCGATTGAGTCTACCCTTATGGGGCCAGTGACTCTGAACCTTCCTGGCCAGTGGGAGGTGGAGTCACTGAAGATGGCGATGTATGGTTCGGTCGGTCTGTTCCCTACGGGGTGTTGTCTAGTATTAGGTGTAGACGAGTCCCTCCACCTGGGACGTATTTTTGGAACGCCCTTTAGGGCGATATGTGAGGTAGGGCCTAGCTTAGACTTGGATCGGCTTCGTTGGGGCCCTAACCTTAAAAAGATAAAGAAGGAGCCCGTCTATTGAACCCCATGAGAAATGTTAAGACCAACTGTATTTTGTGACGCCCTTTATTTATGTATTTGGTAAAGTCTTCCCGCTTGTGGGAAGTGCTATTTTGATTATCTGGATAAGGTCATATAAATTTTGAAATTGGGCTATGTATGTTATTTATTTTGGGATCCATAGTGTAACCATGTGATGCATATTATAGATGACTTGACCTTTTTCTTTCGCTGCGAGAATCTTCACTTGACGTTTAAAAAAAAATAACGTACGAACATGATATGACGAGGGGTGAACTTTCTTGTGTCACTCATCCCTGATGCTTCTATTCACGTGTGATCCTAAGCGTGGATTGGGGCGTCGACACCACCTTCTCCCACGAAAAAAGATTCAGATACAGAAAGTTCGACTTCTTCTAAGAAAAAAGAATCGAAGAAGAAGAATTTAAAAATGCTTAAACTACTAAAGAAATCCATCGAAGGACAACACAATAGTATGGAACTATTGAGAAAATTCATTGAAGGACAAAATAGTAGTGAAGATTCAGTTGAAGAATTAGATGAAGCAGAGTCTGATGACTACAACAAAGCTTTTGGACATGACTCAGAGGATTATCTGCCCCGGCTTGGAGAACCCTAATTTTAGTCCATTCAAATTATCTGTCGGCATGCAAAGACAAAATACTTTCGGTGTAGACAACCTTCACTTTTACTATTTGAGTGACATGATTACGCCCAATGAATAATGCGGTCGTTTGCAGTATAGTTTTGGGGTATCGATTCCACAGGGAGATAGATTGAGAAATTGAAAAATAGTAACGAAATTAAAGAAAAGATTTAGAAGAGTGCGAAAAGTGATTTTTGAAGTGTGACGTAAATTAAATCTAAATGAGTAATTTGAAAAGTATAAAAATGAGATGAAAAGTAGAGCGTAGGGAATTTCTTGCTTATTTTTGGTATTCAAGTTTATTCTTAATTCATTGATAATTCAATTGAGAATTCTATGTCCAAATTTTCGATCGGAAGATATAACATTAATAACTAAATTTAAATCAAATGCAATCTTTTGAAAAATCATTCGTTTCATAGAGCGTAGGGAATTTCTTGCTTATTTTTGGTATTCAAGTTTATTCTTAATTCATTGATAATTCCATTGAGAATTCTATGTCCAAATTTTCAATTGGAAGATATAACATTAATAACTAGATTTAAATCAAATGCAATCTTTTGAAAAATCATTCGTCGCGATTCAAGAACAAAAATTGTTATCGCTATTGAGAAAATTCAAAGTCGACAATATACTCAGGAGGCGATACTCCAGTAGATAATTAAATCAATTACTCCAAACATAATCATAGAACTAATCCTTTCAATGGAAAAAACATGATTGAATCCATAAACGAAATAGAATCTATAATTATTTGAAGACGAAAAATATCACAAATAAATTGAGAATGACAGAACAAAAGAGTTTTAATATTTAAAGACCAAATACATGAATAAAAAAATAAACTACAAATACCATCACACACAAGTTCATCCCTAGCTTTTCTTGAGAATTTAGTTACCCATATTGAAAATAAGCAACAAAAATTCTCCAAGGGATACTGTGGTAGAGCCGGCCATGGAAAGTCTCTTTTCTTTGGTCTTCTTTATTTTTCTCAAGGTAATGAAATGGCTCTCCAAGCATCCAATCATTCAAGCATATTTTTTTCACGCTCCCAGCTCCATCTATTTATAGACTTTCTTAGGCAAGTTGTTAAGCCCAAAATCATCACAAAATCAAGTTGCCGTATGTTTCTCTTGAGTTCTAGCTATAGTACATGTGACAACTTGTAGCTTTGAAATGGTCAACAATTTCAGCTTTGTAGTGCCGTGTATTATATCCATCTCTTATTTAATTATTTTGTTGTCTTGCTCTTCAATTTGTTTTGGCAGTATGCATTCAAATTTGGGCCAATTGTTCTGTACCACTTGTATGGAGTTGTTGGCTGCTTGTATCTTCCCTTGTTGGTCAATAACTTCGGCTATTACAGGATTTGAGAGCACCGAAACCTGCTTGCATAGTTGATCACTTGTAGCCGAAATTGTAGGATCTTATCAATTCCTTAGTCAAATATTTCAGCTTGACTGAAGAAAGCTTGCATGTGTTTTAATTCAAGTGCTAGTGGCGCCTGTTCTTGATGAGATGAAATGGAAGCAAGTGGAGCCCATGTGTATCAGCATATGTAGCTTTATCTTGGCTGAAATCTTGAAGTGCCTTATACCATTTTCTAGTTTTGTTGAGTTGACATGTGTTTTGTAATTGCCATATTCCCTTGGTCAAATGTTACGGCTTGGAGTTGTATGCAGCCATGTAATTTCTTCAAATAATTCCTTTATATCTTCTTCAATCATAGCATGCGGGTCCCTTGAGTTTAATTTCAAGTCAAATGTCACCATGTGAATGTGATTAAGTCTGTGCTAGTTGATTTACTGAAGTTGTCGCCTACCATTTTTCCTATAAGAAAATAAAACAATTAATAAACTTGGCTCTTTAAAATACAAGGAAATTTAAGTGGCCTTCATTGAAGTGTAAGGCAATTAGTGAAAATTCATGGGACTTTATTTAATGGATTAAACTCATGTATTTCTTTTTGTATTTATTTGAGACTTAAATATATTAAATTATGCTCATATCCATCTCAAGATAAATAGCTATTAAATTAAATAGTAATGAGTTATATCATTATTTTCTCTTTTCTTTTAGCATTTAAATAGGGTATTTAGAGTGTATTTTTGTACACTCATCATGACAGCACAAGATGACAAGCTTACTTTGGTGCTTGGTGCAGATAAAGTCACTTTACTTTTACTGTTTCTCCTGTGATTTACTCTGGGATTTATGCTTGTAAAGGCTCATTCATCTATAAAAAGAGACCTTAGTCTTAGTAAAAGGCAGAGCGCTTAACCCCCTTCTGAGATACAAAGCTTGCTCCCAACATTCTATTACCAATCTTGTGAATCTTATGAATATGTTTAATTTGTGTAAGTTTTATATTTCAATAAAGAATCTTTTGGTTCAAAGCCATCTTCATTAATTATTTTTGCATACTGCATTTGGCAGGCTTTGCCTCCTTTATATCTTGTGCATCATTTACTTTACTTTCACTTGCTTCCGCATTTCTTAATGTTTAAGAAAAATAAAAAAGATAATTTACTGATAATCGATCAGTTCTATCGATAGACTTTCAATCTCTGTAAAACTACCCTATTTTTATTGGGTATCATAAATTGTAAAAAAAATGGGACAAGATTTTCCTTCAAATTGGGTTGAGGAAATTACATATAAATGTGCAATAGATGACATAACATTCACATAGCATATAAATGTGTAATAGATAATTAATAACATGGCATGATGCATTATTTAATTGAAATGAAAAACACTTCCACACTTTCATTAGAAAGATAATAAAAGGGAGCTTACACTTCTGGTTGAAGAACCAGAACAGACTCTCTTATCGCTAGCAGGCATGCAACCTTAGTTAAACAATGTGCCTCATTGTTGCTGTTTCTATTAACATGTTTAGCTTGCCAATACAAAGAAGAAAGTAAATTAAGGGCATCAGTAATAATTAAGCCTTTTCAATCATTTCTGTTAGTGCTTCTCTTAAGTTCCTGTACAACTGTTAGATTATCTCCCTCTAGGCAAATAGCTTGTAAATTTAGCTCCTTTGCAAACATGGCTGCCTCTCTTACACCTATTGCTTCTGCCAATGTGGGGTCCATGAAAGTGTCTAGAGTAATTTTCTTCGTTCCTATAACACCATTTTTCGAGTTCCTTGCTATGAGCCCAATCCCCACTTTTCCTTTCTCAACACTCAGGGCAGTATCCCAATTGATCTTGGGCATTTCAGGATAAGAAGAAATCCCTTTGTGGCTAAGCTCTTGCTTATGTTGAGAATGTTGCTGAGAAGAAGACTGAGCCATCTTAAAGTCCTCCAGAGACTAATTAGTTGAAATGATAACTTGCTTTGGGTGGGTAAAGACATCTTCAAATATCAGTCTATTCCTTCTTAGCCAAATACCTTAGGCTATCACATAAATTGTTCCAATATCTCCTCATTGCAAGTGTTATTGATCTTAGTAAACAGGTCAGCAAATTTGCCCCTTGAAGCAGTTTTCTTTTGCAGTCTGGGGTGACTCTAACTCCAAACATCCCTGGTAGCACAATAGTTCCATAGTACATGAATTGTAGATTCCTCTTCTTGTCTGCGTATAGAGAAAATGGGAGAATCAGTAATCTTCCTCCCAAATATATTTAGCTTAGTAGGCAAAGCTTCTAGACAGGCTTTCCAAATGAAATCTTTGGTGACAATTGGGATATTCTGTAACGCCCCAATTTACGTCTGAGATTTTACGTAAATTAAAGTGTTATGACTTATGACCTTAAGTTACAAATTTCTTATTTCATGTCGAAAAATATGTGCATGCACCTAACTTACTAGTAGTGTGCAAAATATAGTACAACGGAATGAGGTCAAATTCCAATTTTAGCAGACATATAATTCTTCGTAAATATCACATGGTATGCTATAGAAAACCTCATCTTCTTATAAAAACATCAAGTACATTATACCAAACTTTTCCTTATACTCAAACTATCGCCTGTTACTCTTAGGGGACTATTTTCCGCTTCCTTGATAATCTTGTCATCAATCAATTTATCACTTCAATAACCAAGGAGTATTTTTTAGGGCCCTCAGGGTACCTCAGAATCTCCCGTGACGTCTGAGTCTCGTGATGTATCATTTATTTTTATAACATTGTCTATCATTCCTTAAGGATAGAAAAAATTAAAGAGTGAGATTTCCAAGAAATCTCAATAAATACACAAATAACTTAACAAATGCATTAACAGAGCATATCAATAACATAAAATAAGATATATTATGATGAATTAACTTAACACATGATTCATGTATACCTTATGCATGTCTTATGCATGACTCATGCTTTTACATGAAAACTCATATGAATATGGGTACACAACCTTTCGTCAGATGCAAGGATTCTTTTCTCAAGTTTTATTCTTATTTCTTAATCTCGTCGAGCGTTACATATCGCCATCCCCGTTGGGTTCTCCACTATTATTACCCGTGGTTGGGCTATATCCACTATTATTATCCGTGGTTGGGCCATATCCACTATTGTTACCCGTGGTTAGGCCATATCCACTATTGTTACCCGGCCTAACATCCATATGTTACGTATCGTCGTCTTCATCGTGACGAGTCTTGTCATATTATTATCAGTCATACGAGCGTTACATATCGTCGTCCCCGCCATGACTTAAGCACGCTTATCATACGACAGGAGTTACGCATCGCTGTCCCTATCGTGATATAACTTTTAAGTTTTCTTATTCTTAGTTATTCATTTTTTATTCTCATGAATATTTCTCATTTTTCCTAAAAATGCATGCCATGCCCCTTCCCTTTGATGTAAAACTTTCTATGCCCTTTGACGTAAAACTAGTGACGTAATGGGACATACATGTATTTTTAAACTCTTTTCATATATGCTACATATCTCATGGGACACATGATATATAAATTATGATTTTGCATTCGACATATAATTCTTGTATTAAAATTCTTCTTTACTTAATCATGTGCATTTCAACAAAAGGAAATGTTGGATTTAAACTAACAGGGAATCTCGCTCGAGCCAAGTATTGAGCGAGTATCATGCGAAATTTCTGTCTGAATCTCACTCGAGCCAAATGTTAAGCGAGAGTCGAGCTAAGTTTCTGCCTGTATCTCACTCAAGCCAGACATCAAGTGAGAGTTAAGCAAAATCTCGGGTTAAGTGTTTTTCAACATAAAACGAACAATCTTTCTACACAAACCTTATTCTTACTTATTAGAATATAATTCTAAGTTCTTTCAATTTTCCTTAGCATTTTTCTATAACAAAAACTAATCCAAAACATAATAATAGATTTCATCTCAACACATAAGCAAGGTTGAAGTCCAAATAAGTAACCAACATGATCTAATCCTCACATCACTTATTTTATGCCAAGACTAAGTTAAATATTGTACTTACAAATTTTCTCAAAAGCTTGAAGTGGTGATTGAACCAAACTCTTGCAAATTTTCCTCCAAAAGCACACAATTGCTCTCTTTTGAGGTTTAGGTAATGTAAAGGTGTTTAGATGGATTTTTCTCTTTCTTTTTCTAAGGTAGGCATGTGCTTTCTCTAAAGGGGGAATATGAGAAGTTCATACACATATATATAGGCATGAGGGATAGCTCAAATGGGGTGTTAGAGGGGTAAGAGGCATGAGGTAACCGGTTTACCCCTTTGCTAAGCATATAAGGTGTCCAACCTTTTGTAGTCCAATGATGACCTCTAATCCTTAGGCTTAGTTGTTCCTATCTCCATCCAAGGGTCATATTTGATCCACTTGCAGCCTTCTCTTGATCAAGGGCTCAAAGGATTCCAACACATAGGGGTGTATAGCTAGACATAGCTGGATATTTTCCCACCAATCATGCATCGGCTACTTGGGTTCTCCAAGGGGCAACCAACACTTTCAGAGCTATTTCTCCTAATTTTCCACTTTTCTAACCTTCTAGGAAGACACTTGTATCAATCTAGAAGATAAATCCTAAGGCTTGGTTAGGGTAGTATCTAGAATTAGCTTGCTTAGTTAGGTTCTAACAGATTTCCTTCCATTCCTTCCTCCTATGGTTCCCTCAAGGTTTTATACTAACTATCCTTCTAGAAAATCTTTCTCCACATGCCACATACCCCCTTAGACATGTCATGATACTAAGACAAAAGAGAAAAGCCAATCAAATTTCGTTACATGTCAAAGTTGTTGCACTTTGCTTAAGTCAGTTATCAGTTGACTCTCATTCCTAAGCGTCTATTTTACACCAAATTAAGTCCTTGATTCATTCTATATCTCTAAAAACTTAAAACATAAAAGTTGTAGATCTCTCTCTTGGTATTCTATAGAAGTTTTAATCACCTCATTTTAGGACCATATGAAAAAGTTGTTCCTAAATTACTAAACCTCTACGAATCAATCCGAGAGCAACCAATCAGGGCACACCAAGTGTTTGCTAGCTAATCCTTCTTGTTTCACACGAAACTTCCTAGATAAAATCTTCTCATTTGCCATATTTCTACACACTTGTCTAGATCTTAAGATAATTGAGAAAGTATTCCAAAAACTTAATCTTAAGCAAAGTCAATAGTCAATTCAAAATCAATGCCTATATATCCAATTCGATTTTGCCAACTTCAATCCCAACTTCGTATTTGATTGAGTTCATATCTCTTAAAACTCAAAAGATAAAAATTGTAGATATTCCTCTTATATTTCCATATCATCTTGAATTATCCCAATTCGAAATCAAATGAAGGAGTTTTGTCCAAATTACCGGAGGATATCAAATCTGCCAAACACTTCCCAATTACCATAGTTTACACTAAATTTCTCGTTTGCATCTTTTCACCATTTTAAACTTAACTTATCAATATTTCTTATAAGAAAAGGTCCAAAATAAATATATTTCCAAAAGTTCCAAAGGTCCACCAAAATAACTTTAAAGAATTTATAATCAAAATAAGCATATACATTAAAAATGACAAGTGAAAATTTGGATTGTTACATCCTCCCCCTTTAAAATAAATTTCATTCTCGAAATTTAGGAGATCAAATCTTAATACTATGATATAGCCCAGAGCAGGTTTAGGAAAAACATGTAATCACTAATACCAATATGGGCACTAATACTATTCTTTCTCTCATCGCATCACGTTTAAGAATTTCTAAAGCATGTGAGTAATTTAGAATTTTGACTTTTCCCCAAGAATCTTAATACCATTCCCAAAAATTGAACAATTATTATCTTTGGTAACTTAAAAACCATTTTTTTGGCTAACCACAAATAGGAATTTTCTCCTAATATACTCGAAATCACCATTAATTCCTCTTAAACGATGTAATCTGAACTTTTGATTATCACCAACATCGCATTTATGTTGCATATTCACATAATTCACCATATGCATAACCTTAACATATGCTGAATCACGTTAAAGTGAAACAAAGACATACATTTCTCAAGTCTATATATCCACAACTGTCATGCGTTCTTAATCAAAATTAATATTTCTCCTATGTACAAATAGTTTTTTCCAAATTCGATCCAAATCCTCAATCCTTAGAAGAATACACAATTTACTTCCTTCAATCCACAAAATATTTTTCTTGAAAATCTCTCTATCAATCTTTCACCCTGCTCAATTCCACCCTAATAATTATAGTTTAATTAATCTCCAAAATAAATCAAACCAACATGTCAAGCTTACGGCACTAAAACTCAAATTAAGTCTTCAAGTCTTGAAATTTCAAAATCTTAAAAATCATTTGTCGAAATCTGTAAGATCGATAAATTTATATTCAACAACAAACAATTGACTCCCAAAACTTTTAAAATCTACAACATTAAACATTAATTAATTATTTGCTAAGATCTTTAAAACCTTAAACCTCTGATCAAATTCTCATAAATTTATGATCAAGGTTCATTGAATTTACAACTTCTTACTCTGTAAATTATTTCATGAATTCCACAGAAATTAGAACCTCAGTTTTTTTCTTCCTCGAAGAAATTCATTCAAACCATGACTTTTCCTTCAAACCTCAATAAAGTAATCCAGGTCCATAAAAGTTCAAACCTACCACACTAAACATTTATACCTATATTGGTATTTTCGATTATATCATCTTCCCATTATGACTTAACCTGTAACTTACTATAATCCAACTTCCCTATAAATGTTCTGCATATTAAACCTTCTGCATCTTCATATAATTCCAAATTTTGAAATATGTTCCAAATCTATCATTCTCTTATCGTCTTCCAAAGATGACCTCGACTTTCCAACTCTAGTTTCCTCAAGACTATGACCTTGACTTCGTTCTATCTAATTTCTTATGGCTTTCATTATTTAATAAATTACCTCCTATGGTATAATACATTGAAAGATAGATCTCTTTTGCTATCCAAATCTATAATTGGAGCACCATACTTATTCAGTCCTTCAAGTCTTTCTACCCTAAATCATCTTTGCCTTCTAAAGCGGATTTAACACCTAAATTCATTTCTGTTTCCCAATTGGACTACTACTGAAACTAACATCTAGAGGGTTTCTTCTAAGTCAAGTTTTTTCCTAATCAACTTCTAATGGCATATTGTTACGGATTTCGAAGGTCAGAAAATAGAAGTTTAAGAAAAGAGCGATAATCTTAATCAACAATTTATACATGCATTTCATTAGATCAAGATCCGAATCAAAAAAGCATTATACAACTAGTTTTCATACAGGGGGTAATTTTAGTAAACCATTCAAAAGGACTAGAGACAATTCCTCCACTATTGAAATTCCTTTAATACCTTTACTCCATCTAGCAAATTTAATACTGTAGGCAAATCGTCACCGCTTCTTATTTCAACAATCAATCTTAATTTGATAGCCAAATAGCCAATCCATATTTCAAATTAAATCAATCCTCATTAAAGAAAACTCTCAGACTAGGAGTTAACTTCAATCACAAAACTTTTAAAGAATAATTCTTTATTACTTAATGACGCCCAACTATTTTCTTTTCAGGTATTACTTCCTATCATTTCCATTTATCTGGACTTACATCCTCAAAATTTGTTTCCCTAGAAAAGTCATGAAATCAGAAATCTCTATATTCCCCAAGATTTTAATACAATCTCTCGAAAATCCTAATACTCATTCGCTCCATACAACACATTGGGCCATCATCGATTGACTCCAAATTTTAATTTCCAACTCACGTCTTAGTTTCCACCTTGGTGACCCAACAATCACCTTTTTGGGTCAATCACTAATAAACATAATTATGCAATAAAGACTTGTTATAAGGAAAAGTATAATTTCAAGATCTTAGTTGACTCCACCAATTCCTTCAGACTGATCCAATACTAACATTATGAAGTTTTTCGATAATACTTCACATCTGACGTCTACAGGTAGCATTAATTTTAAATCTCCAATTTATCGAATACTGTTACAACTTACACCACATCCCCAAATCCTAAAATTCTACTACCTCATAATTCTAGTTATACCATCATAGTTGACACCTAGGTTTCAACTTCCACACCTCCAATGTACACACCATTGGAAATCCTTCAATCTATACTCAAATTAATTAACAAGGTTACCATGATACCCATAGTTCTCCCAACCGGGCCTCTAGTATTCCAAAAGAAAGAGTGGTCTCAAATATTCAAATTCCTATGTGATCTCAATTCACCACTAATTCCAAAAAATAACCATGATAATTGTAGCCAATCATAACTTTCCCCAAGTATTATACTTAGAGTGTACACTCCAATTAACTCACCCAAAAGCCGAAAACTTAGATTCTTTTGAATTTAATATCATCTCATCCAATCAACATTCCACACCTAACGAAACACTTCTCCGAGCCCAAGTACAAATCAAGGACATGCACCATACTTTTCATCCATTTAACCTTAACATTGATAATGTAGGCATTAACAACGTTTTCATTCCACATCTACTTTCCCTGGTGCAATCACATAATCTATCCTACTAACTCCAAATTTTGAAATCCAAGACGTTCACAGTTCCAATTCCACATAGAAACCAACTTGACTCAAATCTTCCCAAAATTTAAGCCTATCTTTTTACCATGAGATTTTTATCCTAGGACATTTGTGGTTTACCCACAGTCGTATTACTCTAATACCACTTTGTAATGCCCCAATTTACGTTTAGAATTTTATGTAAATTAAAGCGTTATGACTTGTCACCTTAAGTTACAAATTTCTTATTCCGCGTCTGAAAATATTTGTATGTACCTAACTTACTAGTAATGTGCAAAATATAATACAGCGGAATGAGGTCAAATTCTAATTTTAGCAAAAACATCTAATTCTTTGCAAATATCAGATGGTATGCTACAGAAAAACTCATATTCTTATAAAGCATCAAATATATTGTACCAAATTTTTCCTTACTAATATCTATTATTTCCAAGACAAATACTCAAACTATCTCTTGTTACTCTTAGGAGACTCTTTTCCGCTTCCTATATAATCTTGTCATCAATCAATTTATCACTTCAATAACCAATGAGTATTCTGTAGGGCCCTCAAGGTACCTCAGAATCTCTCATAACGTCTGAGTCTCGTGATGTATTATTTATTCCTGTAGCAATATCTATCATTTCGTAAGAAATGATAGATAAAATTAAAAAGTGAGATTTCCAAGAAATCTCAGTAAACACACAAATAACTTAACAAAGGCATTAACATAGCACATCAATAACATAAAATAACATATATTATGATGAATTAACTTAACATATGATTCATGTATGCCTTATGCATGTCTTATGCATGACTCCGGTACCCTTCCAGACAACTCATGCTTTTACATGAAAACTTATATGAGTATGGGTACAAAACCTTTTGTCACATGCACGGATTCTTTTCTCATGTCTTATTCTTATTTCTGAACCTCGTCGAGTGTTACATATCGCCGTCCCGATTGCGTTCTCCACTATTATTACCAATGAAGCCATATCTACTATTGTTACCAGTGCTTGGGCTGTATCCACTAATGTTACTCGTAGTTGGGCCATATCCACTATTGTTACCTGTGATTGGGCCTTATCCAAATTCTCGTCAGTCATCCAGGCGTTACGTATTGTCGTCCCCGTCATGACAAGTCTTATCATATTTTTATCAGTTATACGGGCGTTACGTATCACCGTTCCCGCTATGAATTAAGCACTCTTATCATACAACAGGCGTTACACACCGCCGTCCCTGTCATGATATAACTTTTAAGTTTTCTTATTCTTAGTTGTTCCTTCCTTATTCTCATGCTTATTTCTCATTTTTTCTAAAAATGCATGCCATGCCCTTTCCCTTGGATGTAAACTTTCCATGCCCTTTGACATAAAACTAGTGACGTAATGGGACATGCATGTATTCTTAAACTCTTTTCATAGATGCTACATATCTCATGGGACACATGATAGATAAATTATACATTTGCATTCAACATATAATTCTTGTATTAAAATTCTTCTTTACTTGAATCATGTGCATTTCAACAAAAGGAAATGTCGGATTTAAACTAACAGGGAATCTCGCTCAAGCCAAGTATCGAGCGAAGTTTCTACCTGAATCTCGCTTAAGCCAGACATCAAGCGAGGGTCGAGCTAAGTTTCTGCCTGTATCTTGCTCGAGCCAAACATCGAGCGAGAGTCAAGCGAAATCTCGGGTTAAGTGTTTTTCAACATAAAATGAATCATCTTTCTACACAAACCATATTCTTACTTATTAGAATATAATTCTAAGTTCTTTCGATTTTTTTTAGCATGTTTCTGTAACAAAAACTAATCCAAAACATAATAGATTTCATCTCAACTCATAAGTAAGGTTTAAGTCCAAACAAGTAACCAACATGATCTAATCTTCACATCACTTATACTATGTCAACACTAAGTTAAATAGTGTACTTCTAAATTTTCTCTAAAACTTGAAGTGGTGATTGAACCAAGCTCTTGCAAATTTTCCTCCAAAAACACACAATTGCTCTCTTTTGAGGTTTAGATAATGTAAAGGTGTTTAGATGGATTTTTTTCTTTCTTTTTCTAAGGTAGGCGTATGCTTTCTCTAAAGGGGGAATATGAGAAGTTCATACACATATATATAGGCATGAGGGGCGGCTCAAATGGGGTGTTAGAGGGGTAAGAGGCATGAGGTAACCAGTTTACCCCTTTGCTAAGCATATGAGGTGTCCAACCTCTTGTAGTCCGATGATGACCTCTAATCCTTAGGCTTAGTTGTTCCTATATCCATCCAAGGGTCATATATGATCCACTTGCAGCATTATTTTGATCATAGGCTCAAAGGATTCCAACACATGGGGGTGTATAACTGGACATGGTTAGATATTTTCCCACCATGCATGCATCGGCTACTTGGGTTCTCCAAGGGGCAACCAACACTTCCAAAGTTATTTTCCCCTATTTTCCACTTGTTTAACCTCCTAGGAAGACACTTGTATCAATAGAGAAGATAAATCCTAAAGCTTAGTTGGGGACTAATCTGGAATTAGCTTGCTTAGTTAGGTCCAGACAGATTTCCGTCCATTCCTTCCTCCTATGGTTTCCTCATGGTTTTATGCTACTATGCTTCTAGAAAGTCTTTCTCCACATGCCACATACCCCTTTAGACATGTCATGATGCTAAGATAAAACATAAAAGCTAGTCAAATTTCGTTACATGTCAAAGTCGGTGCACTTTGCTTAAATTGGTTATCAGTTGACTCTCAGTCCTGTCTGTCCACTTTACACCAGATTAAGTCCTTGATCTATTCCATATCTTTAAAAACTCAAAACATGAAAGTTCTATATCTCTCTCTTGGTGTTCTATAGAATTTTGAGTCACCTCATTTGGGGACCAATTGAAAAAGTTGTTCTAAATTACTAAAACTCGACAAATCAACCTGAGAGCAAATAATCTGGGCACACCAAGTGTTTGCTAGCTAATTCTTCTTATTTCAAACGAAACTTCCTAGATAAAATCTTCTCATTTTTCATATGTTTACACACTTGTTAGGATCTTAAGATAATTGAGAAAATATTCTAAAGACTTAATCTTAAGCAAAGTCATTAGTTAATTCAAAGTCAATGCCTATAAGTCCAATTCGGTTTTGCCAACTTCAATCCCAACTTCGTATTTGATTGAATCCATATAGCTTAAAACTAAAATATAAAAATTGTAGATATTTCTCTTAACTTTCCATAGCACCTTGAATTATCCCAATTCAAAATAGAATAAAAGAGTTATGTCCAAATTACCGGAGGATATCAAATCTGCCAAATACTTCCCAATTACCATAGTTTACACTAAATTCCTCCGTTTGCATCCTTTCACCATTTTAAGCTTAACTTATCAATATTTCCTATAAGGAAAGGTCCAAAATATATATATTTTTAAAAGTTCCAAAGGTTCACCAAAATAACCTTAAAGAATTTATAATCAAAATAAGCATGTACATTAAAAAGGACAAGTGAAAATTGAGTGTTTGGGTTTGAAGATTGACCTCTTTTATTTTCTACCAACTCCATTTGCTTATGGTAGGCACTTTTAATAGAGAAATTTATATCTTTGACATTCTGAGTACTTATAGGAATTTTGGAGATGATGACCTTTTCTTCTTCTTGGAAAACTGCATTTAGTATATCCTGCCCCGCCTTCTGTTTTCCCAATCAATGATTTCATGAACCTGAGCCTCTTCATCTAAAAACTGGACAAAGGATTGCACCTGGTAACTAGTTGGTTTACAAATCCATCTACTTTTCCAAATTTTAATATCCCTTCCATCTCCTACTCTCCATAAAGACCCCTTAACAATAAGATCTTTAGCTGCACAGATGCTTCTCCATATCATGGAAGGTTTGGCCCCTATTTTGGCATTCAAAAATTCAGTATCGGGGTGATATTTAGTTTTCAAGATCTGTGAAACTACGGAATCAAGATGCTGGATAAGGTTCCACCCCTGCTTAGCCAGTAAAGCCAGGTTAAAACTCTAAAATTCTCTAATCTCAAATCTTCTTGTTCTGGTCCTTTTTGTCCCAGGCTACCAAATTTGTCTTCTTTTCATTACTCATGAAGTTCCACCAAACTTCCCTCATAAACCTATTCATTTCCTTAACTAAGGCTTTGGGTAATTTAAATACTCCATAGTGTAGGTAGGGATAAACTGCACTACAGCCTTGAGTAAAATTTCTTTGCCAACCTGTGTAAGGAACTTAATCTTCCAATTATTGATTCTACTTCTGATTCTATCCAGGATTGCTTTGAAAGCCTTATGTCTTGATCTTCCCACTAATGCTGGTAAGCCTAGATAAGTTTCATAGGAAGTGTTTGTTCTTAAACCAACTAAACTCTGAATGTAACTTTTGGTCTCTCCTCTAGTATTAGCATTGAAAAATATATAAGTTTTAGCCTTATTAACTTGCTGACCTGAGGCTCTCTCATAGAGATTGAGGATCATATTAACATTTGCCCATTCTCTAACTGCGGCTCTACAAAAAACCAGACTATCATCTGCAAAGAACAAATGGCTGATGCTAGGACTACCTCTATTGATTTTGTACCCATTAATAAGCTGAGCAACCTTTGCTTGAGTAATCATTGTACTCAATGCTTCTGCCACCAACAAGAAAAGGTATGGGCATCAGGGATCCCTCTACCTAATCCCCCTAGATGGTATCAAGAAACCTTGAGGTCTACCATTGATAAGTAAAGAGTACTTGGTAAAGGAAACACAGTGCATAACTAAATTAATCCAAGCTGTATTGAACCCTATTTTTTCCATAACTCTTCTTAAGAACTCTCATTCTACTCTATCATAGGATTTTTTTCATATTTAACTTTATAGCCATATGACCTTGCTTACCCTTCCCTTTTATCTTCATAGAATGGAGTGTTTTAAAACCCATTATAACATTATCTTAGATTGATCTACCCAGGATAAAAGCACATTGTGTAGGAGATATGTAACATCCCGATCCTAAAATTAGAGTTAATTATTATTATTATTATTATTATTATTATTATTACTACTACTACTATTATTTTGAAATATATTTTAAGGTAAGGTTTAGATTTAATTGTTTTTTTTCCTTATCAGCTCTTCCATATACGTTATTATCTCTTAGAATTTCAATTAGAATAAAGACTCCTATTTGAAAACCAACTCCAGATCTACTTTAACTTCAAACTTTAGATTTATTTAGTTACCTCTCCTAACTCCATCTCAACTCAAACACTTCAAATCATGCATGTCTCTTGCTTTAGACTCTCTTAGCCATCTATAAATACATAATTGCATACCTTCATCACAGCATATAGAAAACTACCAAAAACACAAGCTGCCACTACTGCCTCCTTTTGGTTCTGCATGAAATAAACTCCAAGCCGCTAGCCACTCACATCGCCTCAACCCCCCACTGCCACTTCTTCCAGCTCTCAAACTCACACACGTTCAACCCTTGCTTTCACCTCCTTGGCAAAAGACTTCCAAGAGCATCTCCACCATGCCAAGAAGCCCACTGCACAAGACCAGCCACCAACTAAGACCACTACTTGGCCACAAATCACCGAGTTGCACCAACATAGTCCTCTGTTTTTGGCCTCTAAAAACAAAGCATCCCCAACAGCCACCCCAAGGTGTCGGAACACACTCCCTGCTACCCAAAAATTGCGTGCCATCCTTTCCTTGGTGAACCCACCTTTTTTTCGGTGAGTCCTTGACGAAAATATCTCCCCTCCTCTTGCTTTCGGTTTGGCAGTGTTTTTCTCAAACAATCTTTCTCTTATCTATTTTTCAATGTTTCTCTAGGGCCCCACCACCATGCATGGAAGCTTCCACCACCATCAAACTCAGACCAACACCGCCTTGAACCTCAGCCAGCCATTAGAGCACCATCGCATAACACTCTTCTTGGTAAGGATCTGCCGCTCCTTTCTTGTTTTCTGAGTGAAGTTACCAATATACGTTAGCTACACTTTAGGTTTAGTCTTTTAATTTCATGCTTTTAGACTTGCGAAATCACTATTGTGCCATATTAGATGCTTTTGAAATAAGTTTTACATGTGTTTGAGCCTTTATATTCATATTATTAAATATTAATTTAAGATTTGAGGATAGTAATAGCCTACCATAGTATTTATATTGAATATTATTAAATTTATCTTTATGAGTCTGGTGTTTTCACAGTTGTGTTTTTAGATACATGTATGCACACACACACACACACACACACACACACACATATATATTAAATAATATTTGAAAGACTAGATATTATATTAGTAGTATTTATTAAGTGATTAATCTTTATTATTTTAAATGCTTTTAAGTTTATTATCTGTCATATGAAGATAAGTTTTACTGTTTATCATAATAAGTTTTGACATATCTAGGTTATTAAAGTCTTATATTTAAATAAAAAAAATATGTTCAGAATGTTCAAATGGTGTCAGTATTTATTATATTTCTTTTGAAATTGAATAATTATGTTAATTATTAGAAAGTAAGCCTATTTTAAGAATTTGGGTTTTTATGACTTGTTGGATATAGCTTTGATTATTTTAGTAAAATATATTTTTAAATCGAAATATATTATTATTATTAGTTTTGTGATATAAATATTTAATGTATTTGGTATGTAACATAATATTTATTAATAAATTACTCTTTACAATATGTATTAATTCACTAGAATGTTATGACACATTTTCTAGAAATATTAGTGACGATCCATACTTCGTATAGGTAACTTGAGCTAAGAATGAGAATTTAGGAAACATGCTATGACATAAGTGAATTTGATCACAAAATTAAGATTATCATAGTTAGCTTATATTATTAGTAGAGCCAGTTCTTTAATAGCCTTTTCATATACTCCTCATATCATGTAAGCATGTCATTCAGCACAGCACAACACACGATCATGTCATTCAGTATTATGTTTAAATTTAGCGAATTATAGTTATTTATATCAGTATGTATAGCATGCATCTCATGTCAGATAAGTTACATTTATTATGTTAAGTTCAAGAATAAGATTAGATCAAATCAGATCAGAAATTAATTAATTAGTAAATCAGTTCAGTTAATCAGTTAATTTAGATAGCCATTCAAATACATGGTATCAATGCATATCAGATCAGGGTGGATATGCAAGCCATGGACCTAAGCATGGTCCACCATAGTACGCTAGAGTACTATCAGTGGCTCTCCTTACTCTAGTAGGACATGAGACCAGTGTACAACCTTGCACACAGACTTAAGTGTGTTGGCCAAACAGATCAACCTTGCACACAAACCTTGCACACAGACATGAGACCAGTGTACAACCTTGCACACAGTTTAGTTAAATTAGTAAGATAGTTTAAATCAAACAGATCAGTTAGTTAATTCAAACCAGACAGTTTAAGTCAGTTAATCAGTTAATTGAGATAGGTCAGTCATGCATAGCATGAGCATCAGTATGTACAATCATGTTTTAAGATCTTAGCATAAATTTTATGATAATTTTCTATGATTATTATTTGCACGTTGTGGTAGATTTCTTACTGAGTCATCGACTCATTTTAGTTTATTTTCTATTTTTAAACCACCCAAATGAGGAATATGATCAGTGCGAGCAGATATACCAAGAGTAGACTGGACAGTTATTGAAATATTTAAGCTTTTCTAGAAATAAGTGTCTTTATGACACACATTTAAATTTCAGTTATTTCAGTTAATATTCTTGAAAGATATTTTATTAGAACCTCATTTCTATGAAATAAATATTTTTTATTATTAAATCAAGAATCTTGTGCCAGATTAAAGTTTTAAAAATTTACGTGACATCCCTTAACATACGGGAAATGGGTGTTACAAGATATGATCTGATGGAAAAGGTTCTTAAATCTGTTAGCTATGGCCTCAGACACAATTGTATACAAAACATTACATAAGGAGATTGGTCTATAATTAGAAATAGTTTTAGGTTGCTTCATTCTGGGGATGAGAACAATGTAGGTCTCATTGATGGAATTCAGATTGCCCCCATGGTTTAGTACATCTAAAATTGCTCTTGTAATGTCTTTTCCTACAATTTTCTAATTTGTTTGGTAGAAAATGGGTGAGTACCCATTAGGACCTAGAGCCCCCATCGGGTTCATATGAAAAGCTGCACTTCTAATCTCCTCATCTGAGTAAGGTCTAGTAAGGCTTCTATTCATCCCATCATTAATTCTAGGGGATAAATAACTAAGACATTCATCAATGTTACAAGGATTCTGAGAAGTAAACAGATCAATATAGAATGAGTTAAATACCTCTACAACTTCCTGGGAGCTCTGGTTTCAGTGCCATCTTCTCTAATTATTTTCTTAACATCATTGTTCTTTCTTCTCTGATTGGCAAAGCTATGGAAAAATTTGGAAATCTGTCACCATGCTTCAGCCAGACTTGCTTGGCTCTTTGCTGCCATCTCATATTCTCTTTTGCTAGCCCTTATCAATTGCCTTTTTGAGATCTTTAATTTCTTCAATATGTTCTCTCGTATTCCTCTTCTGAAACTCTACTAGTCTGAGTATATTCTGTTGTGTATCTTTTCTATATTTCTATAGAACTTTCTTGCTCCAACTTTCTAGTGATGATTTGCATTTACTGAGTTTTTCTTGAACTGACTCTACTCTGGAAACCTGAGAATAATGTTGACAGTTCTAGCTCCTTTGAATAATACATTTACACTCCTCCTCCATACCCCAGTTTGCCTCATACCTAAAGATTTTAGTTTTAGGCCTATCCCCTTCCTCATTTTCAACCCCAAGCCTTCTTTGTTGCCATTTCATTAAGATTGGACTATGATCAAATGCTATGGCTGCCAAGTTCATAAAGTTGTAGTCGTTGAACTTACTCATCCATCTTGCATTGCCAAAAACTCGGTCAAGTCTCTCTTTTGTAAATTGATTCTCCTCCCTGTTATTGCACCATGTGTATTTTGTTCCTTCATAGCCTAAATCATTAAGCCCACAAAATTCAATACATTGTCTAAGTTGTTCCATCTAATGGTATGGCCTTAAGGCTGCTCCAAACTTTTCCTCTTGGTATTGTATTTCATTAAAGTCACCAAAACGAGCCCAAGGAATATCCTCCTTAGGTTTCAGTCTTCCTAAGATATTCCAACTTAAACATTTGCTAGAAGAGTCAGCATATCCATAAAATCCTGTCAGTAGAATCTTTTGGTGATCCACTTCATCTTTATACCATAATGATATGTAATGTTGAGAATAGGACTCAAGGGTACAATCCACTTTGCTATTCCACAAAAAAAAAAAAAAAATTTCCTCCACTGTGGCCTATGTTGTTGATAACGCCCAAAAAATATTGCAGTAATTGTAGTTCACTCTGGGGTGTCGATTCCATAGAGAGACAATTAAAAGAATAGTATAATAGTAAAGAAACTAAAAAAAATGATTAATGAGAAAAGAAAAATTAATTTTAAATGAAAATTAAAATTAAACAAAGTAATTAATGAAAAAAGTAATCAAAGTTGACGAACAATAGAGTTTTGAGAATCCCTTGCACATATTCAGTATTTTAATTATTTTTAATTCACTAATAACTCAATTGAGAATTCAATTCCGTAATTCTCAATTGGAAGATATAGAATTATAAACCAAAAATTAAATCAAATATAACCCTTTGAAAAGTCATTAAACACTTTTTAAATCACACAAATTGTCATCCACATTGAGAAAGCTCAACGACGACAATATACTCAGGAAGCGATATTGTAGCAGAGAATTAAATCAATACAGATAACCAATTTATCCAAACATAATCAAAGAACCAATCCATTCAATAGAAAAAGCAAGACTAAATCTATAAACGAAATTGATTATGCCCAAAGAATAACGCGGTCGTTTGTAATATAGCTTTGGAGTGTCGATTTCACAGGGAGATGGATTGAGAAATTGAAAAATAGTAATCAAATTAACAAAAAGATTTAGGAGAGTGCAAAAAGTGATTTTTAAAGTGTGACGTAAATTAAAACTAAATGAATAATTTCAAAAGTATAAAAATGAGACGAAAAGTAGAGAATTGGGAATCCTTTGTATATAATCGGTATTTTAATTATTTTCGATTCATTAATAACTCAATTGAAAATTCTATGTCCAAATTTTCAATCGGAAGATAAAACATTAATAACTAGATTTAAATCAAATGTAATCTTTCGAAAAAACATTCATTGCAATATAATAATGGAAATTATTATCGATATTAAGGAAATTCAATGTCGACAATATACTCGTAGAGCAATATTACAGCAAAAAATTAAATTAATATAGATAATCAATTGAACCAAACATAATCAAAAGATTATTCCATTCAATAGAAAAATTATGACTGAATCTATAAATGAAATAAATTATAAGATTATTTGGTGACGAAAACATTTATAATAAATTTCGAATGACTAAATAAAAGAGTTTTAATAATTGAAGAACATATATATGAATAAAAAACAATTAAAAATACCATCATATATACAATTTCATCCCTAGCTTTACTAGAGAATTTAGTTACACATATTGAAAATATGTAACGAAAATTCTCTAAGGAAAAATATGGAAGAACTGGCCATTGTTTTCTCTCTTCTTTGGTTTTTCTTTTCTTTTCTCTAGCTCTCAAAATAGCTCTTCCAAGGCATCCAAGCACACCCCCGCATACTCTCTTCATGCCCCCAACTCCATCTATTTATAGATTTTTTTATTCAGGTTGTTAAGCCCAAAATCATCACAAAACCAAGTTGTCGTGTATCTTGCCATGCATCTCTTTGGGTTCTAGCTTTGCATATGGTTTGAAATGATGATTTGTCCAACATTTTTTTGTGAGAAGTGCAGCTCTTTGTAGTCAATTATTTCAGCTGTGCAAGTAGATGTTGGGCTCTGGTTTTCCTTCCAATTTAATCATATTTGTTGCTTCACCTTCAACTCTTTTGGTCAAGTATGTCAGCTGGAGCAGCTTTCTTGTGGTAATCGAAGCTTGCATGTGTATTTTATATCTTCTTCAATCATAGCATGCGCCACTTGAGTTTATGATATTTAATTCCTTTTTGCAACAACAAAATGTCTTGAAGTGGTGTGTTTGCAAGTGATTTCACTTGTGGCTGTCACATGCATGTCAACATGTGGCTTGGTGCAATTGGTTATATGGCTTGAATTGCTTTGTGTGAGCTTATGTCTTCAGGTCCTTCTTGCCGTGTATCATGCTCCATTAATTTGTAGATGAAATGATCATGCACTAATGGGTGGACTTGGTCCAAGTTTTTGGCTAGGAGTTGTTTTTGAGCTGTCTGAAACTTTTATGTATTTTAATCAAATAAGATGGCATGATGTAAGATGCAAGTGGCGCCAGTTTGTTATGCCATGTGTTTGTTCAACATGCTAGTCTCAAAGTGGAGCTCATATGTGACTTTTAAGTGGTCTTGAAGAAGTTGCCGTTTGTTACTTTGCTCTTCAATTTAAGGCCATGTACTACTACTTTTTTCCTCCAACATGACATATGTAATCTTATAAACAAGTCAAATAAAGTGGCTTGTTTAATTGATTAAATCTCCTCCACTTGCCTTGCTTGGTGTTGTCGCCTACTACATGTAAAAAGAAAATAAAATTAAATAATTTAAGGAAGATAGGATTAGAAGCAATTTTGAATTTTTAAAATGAAATGAGGAATTGTATGGAAATTCAAGTCGCCTCCTTTAAAGTGTAAGGTAATTAGTGAAAATTTATGGGATTTATTTAATGGATTAAACACATGTGTTTCTTTTTGCATTTATTTGAAATTTAAATCATGTTCATATCCATCTCAAGATAAATAACTATTAATTTAAATAAAATGAGTTATATCATTAGTTTCTCTTTTCTTTTAGCATTTAAATAGGATATTTAGAGTGCATTTTTGTGCACTTATCAGAAATAAATTCTAAGATTATTTGGAGAAGAAAACACTAATAATATATTGAGAATAATAAAATAGAGAGTTTTAATAATTGAAAATCAAATACATGAATTAAAAATAAATTAAAAATATCATTTAGTGTGCAAGTTCATCCCTAACTCTACTTGAAAATTTAGTTACTCATAAACATAATGAGTAACAAAAATCTCCAAGAAAAATTGAAGCAACCGGCCATGAAAAAGATAAACCCATTCCCTCGTGTACATACACTCCAAAAAACTTTCCAGCCCCCCCTCACGTTCGTCTGCTCTCTCTATATATATGCGCCTAATTTTTATCTCCAAGTAAATGTCTTGTCGTATCCCACTCAACATTTCGTTCCTAATTCAATTAAAACTCGTGGCTTGTGACTTGGGCGTGACTTGGATGTGTGGCCAGCTTCCACTTTAACTCAACTCCTTTTTAATTCAAGTATTGTGCTTCAATTTAATTTCTAGTCATGAGTTGCCGTGCGTTATGTGAGTTAATGGACCTTGTCCATGTGAAGTTCGAAGGTGCCATGTATGTCAATGTAAAGCACTCAATTAATTAGTAAGCCCATGTGATATTTCACTCACCTATTAAGAAAGAAATAAAAATAAATAAATAAAATAAAATAAAATAAAGAATACAAATAATGCTTAAAAGTATCTCAATGTAAATAGAAATCTAATTAAATAAAATAAGTGAAATCTAGTCATTTCTATTTTCATTCTTTACAATTTAATCAAATATTAGAATATTTAGAGTGCACTTTCGCTCACTCATCACACCCCCAACTTACTCATTGCTAGTCCCTAGCAATTTCCATGCAAAAATGATAAAAGAGACAAAAAAAGATCACACACAGAGGTCAACAAGTCACATTTTTCAGAGTCACGTATCAAAGGAATTTTAGAAATCCAATAACCCAATCACAATTAATCCACATATAACAATCCACAGAGTGGGTGTGTGATCCAAACTATATCTATCTAACCACAAACTGTGACACATGCAACATCAATAACATCTTAAGCAAAATGTTCAACTCTATAACTCACGGGTATAACAGTGTTTCATGTAGGGGTTCTCTCTATGGAGTTGACAACGGGTGTACACACACTCTCATGAAAAATTAGGCAATTATGTATAAACAATATGCAAATATTGATCTTATGATAGGAACATTAACAAATGAGAATTCCACCACTCATGCCACAGGTTTACTTAGAATCGGAACGATTAACACAAAAAGATTATAGCGTGGCTCGGGTTAGGGGCTATATGAAGAAAATGATAAAAAAGATTCTAAAACTTCCAAATACATACCAAGGGAATTTTATTAAAGATCATAGCAAACCACACTTCTCACTTGATGTACTCTTCAACTTTTCAGATCATCGAATAATACTTTTCCTTCTTCTTCAGCTTCTCTCCTTTTTATTTTCAATCTTTTTTTTTTAAATTTTATTTTACTCACTCAATTTAACACTTTGCAATTGTACTCTTCATCTTTTTTTCTTTTTCTTTTTCTTTTTCTTTTTTTTATTTATTTTTTTTACAAAAGAAAATATGTAAATTCCACACCTAGTACACACTTGGAAGCAATAAGGGTAGGAAATCAGTATATAAGCTATATTCCAATGTACAGAGGTATGGATGATGTAGGCATATGAAAAAAAAAACTATATGTATTTGTTAACTCAAAATTAGCTACTAAGGGTCTATGATGAGAAGGGTTAGATTGAAAGGTTTAAACGTTAATCCTAAGTTGACATTCGTCATATCCCAAGTATATCCACCATCTTACCACAAATCATGTAATGATATTCCTAAAAGAAGTGCCCAATTCAGCAGATCGATGAACGCTTACCACAAGTTATGCATTTGTAAGCTCTTAATTCTCTCCAAAACTCACATGAATACTTAAGCAAAAAAGTTCTCTAACTACATGTGTCAAACCACCATCTTACCACAAAGTTTGGATAAGTGCATTAAAAGTTCTGTGAATGCCTCAGCAAAATGATTAAGATGGGTTTGTTGAATTCACCAAGATGGCCATGAATGAGCATGAGTGCGCATATGAAATGGTGTCTGTGTGATGCATTTTTTTTTTTAAATTGACATATGAAAATATGTTACAGAGTTCCAACAAGCATCATTCCCACCCCTAACTTAAATGAAACATTGTTCTCAATGTTTAAAAATCAAAACTGAATGGGGAGTAGCTGAAAATGGTAGAATATACTTGATATAGGATGTGGGTGACTTGCTAAACACCAAAAATGGCAAACTGAAATGACAAACTGACACTGACCTACAAATAAAAATAAAGAAAATAACAGCAAACAAAAAGAAAATGACTAAAGATAATAAAAAAATAGAAAAAAAATAAATGAAAACAAAATAAAATAAAACAAATAAAGAAAATGACTGCATGGTGTGGTTAAGGTGGAATGTCTTCCACTTTTGGAGCTGCCTCTCCTAGGTCAAAATTGAAATACTTGTTAGCCCAATAAGCTTGATGCTCGAGGTCCACAGGTAGGTGGCAAGGTTTCAAGTCAACTCTTGGTACTTCTTCACTTGAATGAACCTGTTCTTCACTTTTCTTAGGCAACTCCTCAAATTTCTGTTGCCAAGTCTATGTGTCATGATCTTGAGTTGTATAAAAAATTGAACAAATATTAGCCACATCAGATGAATCACTAATAGAATTAAGGCCCGCTTGCATTCAGAGATGAGATGAGATGAGTTATGAATAGTAATAAAATGAGTGGTTGAGATGAATTAAAATTTGAAATGAGTAGTTGAAATGAGTTGAAAGTACGAAATGAGATGAGATGAGTTGAACCCAATTTGTAAAACAAACCGGGTCTTAAACTCAGAATTAATAATGAAATACTCAAGAAGATCAGAATCACAAGTTGTGAAAACTTCCCTGTCTATAAGTGAATCAATCATATATATCTGGTGGCATTCATCATACTCTTCTGGTTGTTTTGCAATATGGAAGATGTTCACCTCGAGAGTCATGTTTCCAAAAGACAGTTTCATGAGTCCATTCCTGCAATTAATCAGGGCATTAGCAGTGGCAAGGAAATGTCTACCTAAAATTAAAGGAATTTTAGAGGCAGAGTCAACATCAGAAGTAGTGTCCAAGATTAGAATATCAACGGGATAATAAAATTTATCAATTTGAATCAAAACATCCTTTACCACACCCTGTGGTGTTCTGATTGAATGATCAGCTCAATGCAATACCACAGAAGTTGGTTTGATTTCCCCCAACCCCAGCTGCAAATAAATAGAATAAGATATTAAATTCACACTAGCTCCTAAATCTAGCAATGCTTGCCTAAATTCTTGATTTCTAATGCTGCATATGATGGTTGGGCACCCGCTGCTCAATTAGAGTACTAACTTGCTCTATCAAGAACGCTGTCTTCTTCGCGTGGTGCTTCCTCTTAATTCTATACAAATCCTTGAGAACTTTTGCGTAAGTAGGAATTTGTTTAATTACATGCAAAAAAGGAAGATTAACTTTTACTTGCCTAAGATTCTCGAGGATTTCATTGTTAGGATCCATAGTTAGTTTGCTTGATTTCAAAGCTTGAGGAAACGGTACCTTAATATGGCTCTTTGTCACCTCCGGTTCCTTGGGTAGTTCGGTAGCACTATTATCTTGATCCTTCTCCACATCCTTTGATTTGTCCGTTGTTGAGATGTGTGATGACTTATCACTACGAGTCACAATGACGTTCACATCCTTCAAATTCTCTTGTGCCATGTGTTGACTATGGGGTGTGGACTGAGCATAAGAATGAGACTTACCTCGCTCAGTCACACTTAAGGAGCTCATCAGTTTGGTCACTTGACTCTTTATCTCCATGTTTTCTTCCACAACCTGCGTAATCAAAGATTCAAACTTTTGGTTAGTATTGCCTTGTGCCTCAATAAAAGCATGCAAAGTGTCTTTTAAAGGACTCCTAATAGATGAAGATGCATGATATGGTGCAGGGTATGATCTAGTGGGCTGTGTAGGTTGTGTAGGTGGCTGGTTTTCTGACTTCCAGCTAAAATTGGGATGATTATGCCACCCCGAATTGTATGTCACAGAGAAAGGTGTAATAGGCTTATTGTATATACCTAAGGCATTACATTATTCCTCATACAACCCTCTCATCCCAGCAAATGTGGGACATTATTGGGTAAGGTGATTTACCCCGCCACATACAAAACATGGTCTAGAAGACTTTGCATGATTAGCCAAGTGTGTTGGCTTTAAGTCCTTGGCCTTTTGCAATTCTAACTTCCTAGTAAGCACCTCAACCTTAGCCTTCAAGTTGTCTTCCTCCCTGAGATGGTAAATTCCACCACCATTCTGGTTCCCTGTAGATCGTGACCTATTTGTGCTCTCAGTAGCACTAGGTCCAGTCCAAGTGTGAACTTTTTTAGCAAGCTCATTGAGGTATTCTATAGCCTCATCAGGATTTTTCTGTAAGAACTCACCATTACACATCATCTCCACAAATTGGCACTCTCTAGGTGTAAGTCTGTCATAGAAGTAACTCACTAAACGCCAACTCTCATACCCATGGTGAGGACACATACTCAATAACTCCTTAAATCTCTCCCAAGATATATACAAAGTCTCACTGTCCTTTTGTGCAAAGGTGGAGATCTGTCCTTTTAAGGCATTAGTCTTATGTTGGGAAAAATATTTATTAAAAAAAGCCTGAGTCATGTCATTCCACGACCCAATAGATCGCAGTTTCAGTGAGTATAGCTAACTCTTAGCTCTATTCTTCAAAGATGAAGGAAAGAACTTAAGTTTCACAATGTCATCAGTTGCATTTTGACTATAAAAAGTCGCAACTACCTCCTCAAATTCCTTAATGTGCACATATGAATTTTCATTTTCCAACCCTTGAATAGTGAGGAGTAACTGTATCACCTTCGTTTTAACATCAAGTTGATGCGTATTAGGTGGAAACATGATGCATGATGGTGTGGCTGTGCGTGTAGGGTAGAGGTAATCCTAAAGAGTCCTAGTGGGTTGTTTCTCGTGTTCACTCATATTTTCAGAATGAAAAAGACTATCAAATAAATGAATATAGAAATTAGACTCTGAATCTGACTCTAACACAAGCCTACAAGCAAATCGACCTAATGCGTCTCTATACCTATTATGCATGCAAGATAACAATAAAAAGTAGAAATAAAAGAATAAAAATAAAAATAAAAACTATGAAAGAAAAAATAATGCAGCAAGTAAAAAGAGAGAACGAAGCTACTACTTTTACAAACTGCTGTAAAAAAAAAAAAAACTATCGAACAATTTTTCTACCGTCTCTTCGGCAACGGCGCCAAAATTTGATAATGCCCAAAGAATAATGCAGTAATTATAGTTCAGCTTTGGGGTGTCGATTTCATAGAGAGACAATTAAAAAAACAGTAGAATAGCAAAGAAACTAAAAAAAAATTAAATGATTAATGAGAAAATAAAAATTAATTTTAAATGAAAATTAAAATTAAACAAAGTAATTAACAAAAAAAAATAATCAAAGTTGACAAATAGTAGGGTTTTGGGAATCCCTTACACATATCCAGTATTTTAATTATTTTTAATTCACTGATAACTCAATTGAGAATTCAATTCCATAATTTTCAATCGAAAGATATAGAATTATAAACAAAAAATTAAATCAAATGTAACCCTTTGAAAAATTATTCATCACTTTTTAAATCACACAAATTGTCATCTACATTGAGAAAACTTAACGACGACAATATACTCATGAAGCGATATTGCAGCATAGAATTAAATCAATACAGATAATCAATTGATCTAAATATAATTAAATAATCAATACATTCAATAGAAAAAGTATGACTGAATCTATAAACGAAATAAATTCTAAGATTATTCGGAGAAGAAAACACCAATAATATATTGAGAATAATAAAACAAAGAGTTTTAATAATTGAAAATCGAATATATGAATTAAAAATAAATTAAAAATACCATCTAGTATGCAAGTTTATCCCTAACCCTACTTGAAAATTTAGTTACTCATAAACATAATGAGTAACAAAAATCTCCAAGAAAAACTGAAGCAACCGGCCATGAAAAAGAAACCTGTTCCCTCGTGTACGTATGCTCCAAAAAACTTTCCAGCCCCCCCTCACGTTCGTCTGCTCTCTCTCTATATATATGCGCCTAATTTTTATCTCCAAGTAAATGTCTTGTCGTATCCCACTCAACATTTTGTTCCTAATTCAATTAAAACTCGTGGCTTGTGACTTGGGGGTGACTTGGACGTGTGGCTAGCCTTCCACTTTAACTCAACTCTTTTTTAATTCAAGTGTCGTGCTTCAATTTAATTTCCAGCCATGAGTTGCCGTACGTTATGTGAGTTAATGGGCCTTGTCCATGTGAAGTCCAAAGGTGCCATGTATGTCAACGTAAAGTACTCAATTAATTAGTAAGCCCATGTGATCTTTTACTCACCTATCAAGAAAGAAATAAAAATAAATAAATAAATAAAATAAGATAAAATAAAGAAAATAAAGAATATAAATAATGCTTAAAAAAATATCAATGTAAATAGAAATCTAATTAAATAAAATAAGTGAAATCCAATCATTTCTATTTTCATTTTTTACAATTAATCAAATATTAGGATATTTAGATTGTACTTTCGCGCACTCATCAGCTGTCCACTACAAAACTTACATCCAAGCCAATCTTGTTTCTAATATTTTCCATCTTATTACGCTACATTTGGTCTCACTCAAAAAGATAAAATTGGGGACTTTTGATTTAACTAGCAGTTGGAACTATAAAGCATTGCGTGAAAAAGTGTGAATTGAGACGATATATCAATTAGAATATCTAACTAAATACATAAAAACATAAAAACTTGCTTATGGCTAAAATTGCAAAGTTACCCCTCTACTTGTGGACAATTACAATTTTGCCCTTGAAGTAAGAATTTTGCATTTAATTTCAAATTTTATCAAAATTTACATTCTAGGTTTAGATTTTATCCTACATTCAAATATACAATATAAAGTTTTTAAACACATCATAATTAGGATAATCATGCTTAGGCCGATTCACATATAAAGGCTAAATATGTGATTTTTGTTGCAATTTGACCAACCATCAACTAACATGTTTAAACTGATTTTTAAAACATTCAAAAATCATATGCTAGGTTCTGAAAGTATTCTAGAAAAGATGAAATACAAATTTCATAAAAACCTTAAACTCATCACATCAACAAAAACGCAAAAACACCAAATTTAGGTCAAGTAGCAGTAACTCTTGATGTTCTTAGTCTGACGCATTCTAGATCAACTCTAGGGACTCCATCAGTCTATAACACACTCCCAACATGTTCAACTCAAACCTAAATGATAGCATGCTTTTTGAAACAACTAAAATCATAAAAATACAACATACATAATCGACTTGCCCTCAAACATCAAAACTGTTATATCATGCTTTTGACTCGAAACCAAAAATACTAGATCCTTATTTTTCCCTCAAGCTCTGAGGGTTCTCTCACCTCTTCATGCAAAGTCGGTGTTGCAACTCCAGTCTTCTAACAAGGTAGGAATCATAGCTAGTGAGATCAAGGTAAGGCGAATCTTTGTAGAAAGGATCTATGCTCGAGTCTAGATTGGAAGAATCATACCAACATCTAACCCTATCAGAAAGGGAAAAATAAGAGGTCGATCTCCTGGAAGAGACCATAGCAAGAGAGAAAAGGTGTCTGGTTTGCTTCCTACTCACTATCTGGCATTATAATTGAAAAGTCTTTAAGCAAACAATGAAAAGGGTGTGGAAACAGGTTCATGGCCTCACTTTCATAAACTTGGGACCAAAGCTTGTGGTGGAGGAGTTCGAAGACCAACAAGATAAAGATTGTATTCAAGAAGAAGCCCATGATCATTTGACAAGAATTTGGTTATGATGAAAGATCTTGAAGGAAGTCTGAACCTGAATCAAATAAAGATTACGAAAGCCTCATTCTGGGTGAGGCTATATGAATTCCCCCTTCATGCCATGAATGAGAATGTGAGATTTAGAGTAGGAGCTTCCTAGGTGTAGTGGAGAAAGTAGAAGCGGAAGAGGACAGAGGTGCTTGGGGAAATTCCTAAGGATACGAGTGCATCTTGACATTGGAAAACCATTGATGAGAGGAAAGAGAGCCAATCTTGGCGTCTTGGGCACACATTGGGTTCGGTTTGTTTACGAACGACTTTTAAAATTTTGCTATGTTTGTAGTCTCTTAGGGCATAGTCACACTGAGTGTCCAAAGGGTGCAAAACAGGGAAATGGATTCACTGAAGGCACCATGCATTTTGGGTAGTGGATGAGAGCAGGAGACAATCTGAATAAGTGGACCCAACATGCGGAAACTCGAGCACGAAATGAACCGTCTCCCCAAGTGGTGGCTTTGCGCATATGAGGGAATGGCCTGGGGTGTGGAGGAGAGAAGCTTCGAGTGGGGAAAGCGCAGAAAATCTTCAAAATTTGGAAACTCCTGCCCAAAAAGCACCTACATGGACACAAAAACTAGCCGAAGAGAACAAGTCACCTCAGGAAAACCAGCTGCCAAAAAACTTGAGCATTAATGAGATTGGTAAAACTTGTGCCAAAAATGGTGAAACGAGTGGAAAAGTGGGAGACGGTTTGAAGGAAAAGGAGGTCGCTAAGAATGCAGGGACAGTGGGCAGTCTTCGAACATAGAAAAAGGCATCAAAAGAGGAAGATTTAAGGGTCAATACCTGACAGGCTAACAATGGCGAAGGCCCCTTATTTGAATTCCTGATCCAACAACAGGAAGCCCAACCAATGTTGCTAAGGAATAGAAAGAAGAAAGCCCTACTTGTGGTGGGCTGTAAGGAAACCCAAATACAAGGCCCAAGTGAAACAAAACAATACCCACAGGAGATGCAAAACAACCTATGAAGAAAAATAGAGGGCCTAGGGGTACAAAGGCATGATGAGAAACATAGAAGGTGTGTAATTGAAGAGGTGCTGTATGAGGAAACCATTATGGCGGTTCTGCCAACCACAATGAGAGCCTTGAGTTGGAACTCCCGAGGGCTTGGTAACCCCCAGGGAGCTCGAGCCCTCCGTGGGTGCTCAAGAGAGAAGATCCTATGCTAGTTTTTATTCTAGAAACTAAACAATTAGTAGTGAAAATGAAAAATTTGAAATACAAAGTGGGATTTGAAGGATGCTTGGCAGTGGATAATGAAGGACAGAGTGGTGGTATCGCTTTACTTTGGCGAAAAGAAATAGGAGTGACGATTTCTAACTACTCAAAATACCATATCAGTGCAACAATTAAGGGGGGCCACATGTAGGAATTATTGTTGTTCACAGGGATGTATGGACACCCAAAAACAGCACGCAGAGAAGAAACCTAGTGCATGAGCACTTTACCCATGGTAGGTCGCTCAATGCCCTAGTTAGTAATGGGGGATTTTAATGTGTTGTTGAGGCATGATGAAAAGAATGGAGGTCAAGATTGAATGAAATGAAAAATGATGCAGTTCAGAGATACGATAGACCTCTGTGGGCTGAAGGACCTCAGATATGAAGGCACCCCTTACACTTGTTGTAATTGTAGAGAACCTCCGGTAGGTATCAACGAATGTTTAGATCGTGGGCTAGCCAATTGGAGGTGGAGCCAAAAGTTCCCAAAAACTAAGTTGGTTCACGGCTTGGCAACACACTCAAACCACCTTTCCATCTGTTTACACATGTTGGAAAAGAGCTCCGTATAGAAGAAAGGCCCGCACTTTTTGGTTTGAAGAGTTGTCAGTAGGCTCTAGAGGGATGTAACCATATTGTAGCAAACTATTGGCAACGATCCTCTAAACAATTGTCACTGGACTTTGTCATAAAGCAAACCCTATCATGTAGTAAGCAGCTCTCAATTTGGAATAAGATGTGTTCGGTAATGTCTCAGAAAAGATCACACATTCAATAGAAAAAGGTCAAGCATCTACAAGAGGATAATCTGCATATGCTGAGAATAGAGGAACATTGTGTGGCCAGAGCAGAGTTTCAAAGCTGGTTAACCCGAGAAGAAGTAATGTGGTGGCAATGCTCTAAGTCTTTATGGCTTAAGGAAGGAGACTTTAATACCAAGTTTTTCCACCACAAGGTAAACCAACAAAGGAAGAAAAATCATGTTACAAGAATCATGGATGAGCAGGGGTACTGAAAGCAAGGACGAATGTGACCAGGTAATAGTGAATTATTTCATGTCCATGTACTCATTAGCCCAGCAGCTAAGGAATGTGGCGGATGTTAAGTGCTAGGTAGGTATGAGGAGCCGAGTAACAGAGAAGATGAACTAGAATCTAACAAGGGAGTTCGAAGCTCATGAAGTATCCACGACCCTCAATCAAAAGCACCCCTAGAAGGCTTTGGGGCCCAGCAGCATGTCACCTAGATTTTACCAACATTATTGGCCAGTAGTTGGCAAGAGAGTCACTCGGCAGTCCTGCAAGCACTAATTACTGGTATGATTCCCAACTCCCTTGATCGTACATTTATCACTTTGATACCCAAGAAAGCTAACCTTTCAAAAGTTGCTAATTTCCATCTCATTAGCCTTTATAATGTTGTTTATAAAGTTCTAGAGAAGGTATTAACAAACCGGCTCAAACTAGTGCTCCCTAAGATATCTCAGAATCTCAATGTGCATCCGTGCCGAGGCAACTTATCATGAATAATATTTTGGTGACCCATGAGGCGGTGCATTTCCTAAGAAGTAAGAAAAAAGGGAAGATGAGGTTAATGTCACTCAAGCTCGACATGAGCAAAGCTTACGATCGAGTTGAGTGAAAATTTTTAGAGCAAACAATGCATGAACTTGGATTTGATGAGAAATGGTCAAGGCTGATTATGACGTGTGTGAAGTCAGTGTCCTATTTGGTGCTTATCAATGGATACCCCACTGGCTTGATCACTCCTTCAAGGGTTTGAAGCAAAGGGACCCTTTTTCCCCTTATGTATCCTCCTTTGAGCCTAATTTCCCTATTATACGGTGCCGCAGCTACTAAAATGCTCTTGAGTATCAAGTTTTGCCATGATGCACCAAGCTTGAATCACTTACTCTTTGTGGATGATAGTGTGTTTTTTGGGAAGGCAACTATGCATGAATATAGGAACATTCAAGAATTGCTGGAAGTGTATGGAAAGATCTCAAGTCAACTAGTAAATAGAGAGAAAACGATCTTGATATTTAGCGTAAACGTAAGTAGGGAAATGAAGCAACAGATTCTTAGTTTTTGGGGTGTAAATCAACCAAGCAATGTGGAAAAATATCTTGGACTGCCGCCCATGATAGGAAGGGCAAGAAGGAGTGCCTTTTTAGGGATCAGGTAGAAAGTTTGGGCCAAGCTTCATAACTGGAAGGAAAAGCTTCTATCCTATGGGGGCGACAAATACTTATCAAAGTTGTGGCCCCCTCCATTCCAACATTTCCTATAAGCTATTTTAGGCTACCTACGTCATTATGCTCCGAGTTGGAACACCTTATGGCCAAGTTTTGGTGGGGAGAAAAAGAGGGAAATAGAAAGATTCATTGGACTTCATGGAAAAAGATGTGTAACCTTAAGGAGGAGGGTGGCATGGGTTTCAAGGACTTGTGCACCTTCAAGATATCCCTCCTAGCAAAGCAAAGCTAGCGGATTTTACAGGAAGAAACATCCCTCTTGCACCATATGTATAAGGCTAGGTACTTCCCTATTGGTTCACAAGAAGTGGTTCAATTGGTTCACAATCATCATATGCATGGCGCGGATTATAGGAAGCAACTAGGCTACTTAAACAAGGCTGTATGTGGTGAGCGAAAAATGGGCTTCAATAAACATGTGGGACGACCAATGGATACCAGGAGCTATCCCTCTGATTAATCATCTTCAGGGGGATGGGAGTTTCCCAATGAGACAGATATAACAGTCTCGTCCCTCATTGATTAGACAACAAAGTGGTGGGATACTGTTAGGCTAAACAGGTTTTTTCCCTTCATCTCTTCCAAGTGATAACCAAAATTCAGCTTAGCATAGTTGATAAGGAGGATAAGCTAATATTGAGAGCCTTCATGGATGGCACCTTCTTGGTAAACTCCGCATACAAACTCAATTGAGAGACAAAATAAGTCTGCAAAGGTAGGGAAGGAAGCTTTGCTAGTAACTTAAGCATAGCATGGAAAGGTATCTAGCAAATAAAAGTCCCATATAAAGTAAAAATATTTACATGGAATGCGTGTAAAGAGTTGCTGCCCACTAGAGCTAACCTTAAGCTCCGAAAGATCCTCATTGATGACAGTTGCCAACTGTGTCAGACAACTCCTGAGGATGCCGTTCATGCCTTGGTTTATTGCCCACAACTCCTAGACCTTTAGAGAAGTCACCACATCTTGAAAGATTTAGACACTAGAGAGGGAAAGGAGAGCTTTGTGGAGATTTTCCATAGACTAAGTGATAAGAGTATAGTGCAGCATCTCGAATGGGTCGTCATGGCTACATAGGCCTATGGTATTGTAGAAACCAATGGACCCATGAAGGAGCTATTCAACCCCCAGCTTGGGCTCTAGATAAAGCTATATCCATGCTCTAAGCACACCAGTCAGCTACCAACTCCCAAATGGTTAAGATGAAGCATGTTGTGGGGTGGACCAAACCCCTACATGGGAAGTTGAAAATCAATGTAGATGGAGCTATCTTTGCAGACCAATAAATGGTAGGGATGTAAGGGCTGGCGTTGTACTTCACAACAGTAAAGGCAAGGTTCTCTTCGCAGCCAGCATCAAGGAACAGGGGATTATGGATCCTATTGAGATTGAAGTGGTAGCTATGCTAAGATATCTCCAAATGTTCCTCCCGTTGGGGTTAAAAGAACTTATTCTAGAAAATGATGCTTTCCTTATGGGTGAATAGGTGGAGGCATCCTCTGAACCATGGCATGCCTTTAGGAATATTATCAAGGAAGTACGTAGGTTAACACATTTGGTTAGAAAATGTGATGTTAAGCATGTTAGTAGGGTGGGTAATGTTGTTGCCCACCACCTAGTAGCACACATGGTTTGTAGAACATGTGCAATCTTGGATGGGCTATTGGCTAGGTTTTGTAAGTGACTTTGTTGGGGTGGATGCCTCTCTAGGATCCCCTAGCTTTTAATTATCAATGAAGTTGGCTTGCTATAAGGAAAAAAAAAAAAAAAAATACTAGATCTTTGATTGTCATGAAATAAAACTACAAAAAGTAGAACCATATACCTCATATTCAATTTATAACTTGGCCTAAGCATTAAATCTAACATCACATGGCAAAAACTTCATTAAAACATAACACATACCTGAGAGCCTCTAGATTGAGTCATAAACAAACTCTTTCATTTATCAGATCATTTCATCAAAGATATAAACCAATAGCCCACAAAAATAAACCATTATTACATATATCAAAGTCTCAAGAATATCATATATGAATATCAAATCCATTAGATCAAGCTTCTATAACCAAAGATCACAAGTTCAAGAAACTAAAAACTATTGAGTCATCCAGTTTCTAACTTTCCAAAATCATGAAAAACTATCTTACAAAAATATTAACATGCTATAGACCTAGGTGTATCTTGCATATTGACATGTTAGTACTTCACCATTACAAGATCTATCCAAGAATCCACTAAAAATTTGTCAAAATATCAAAACTTCACAAAAACATTAAAATTGTCTCCACTTTGACCTTTGCATGTTCAAACAAAACTTTCACCAATCAATACTACATCAAATATGTTTCAACATATACCAACATAAAATAGACTAAAAAAAGAACAAAATGCATTGGGTCGAGTCATGAGAATCGATTACATAGGGGTTGTGAATGCAAGGTAAAAAAAGGCCAAAATTTGCCTCAAGAGCTCTCTCTGTTTCTCTCTAAACTATTGACGGAAGAAAATGCACAATGTGAAGGAAATTCATGGGGTGTGAGTTAAAGAGAAAGAGGGCTGACATAGGGTGGTTTAGTTCCCTTATGACAAAATTGGCCAAGTGGATGGGCTAGAGTTGGGTAGTCTTTTTATTCCCATCAAGTGACTATTAGGGACTACCACTTGAGTGGATTCTAGACATATAATCGAACTTTGGAGGGGGAGGGAAGGAAACTTCCTTTTAAAGCCTTGTCTTGGTGGGGATTTTTGGTGGGCCACAGATCAGTCTAACTAATGGGCTTCAATTTGGAGTAAAGATGGGATCTTATTTAGGACTTTGGTTTAATCAAGTCCAAATCAAATTCTTCTTGGCCCAGGGTGATTACCAAGATTCAAGAGAGTGGTTAAGGGTGTATGGGTGTGTAACTGAGTGATTAATTGTGACGTCCCTAATTTATGTGTGAGTTTTAACGTAAATTGAAACATCAGGATAGTAACATTAGGCTACATATCCCCATACGAGTCAAAATATTTTATGAGCTTATTATCATATGCGATACAATTCGCAGCGGAATAGAGTCTATATCTGTAATTATGCAAAGAGTTCTAACTCTTGTATAAATAAATCATATGCCAGAAGTAAAACTACCTTCATATCTTCATATTTACAATAACATTTTGTATCAAATGTTTACATAACCAAGTTAATCTTCTTAGCACATATAACCTCTCACTGTCATCTTGTAATCTTACTATTTCACTTGGTCACGTTCGTGAGAGATCATTCCATTAAAAGATGAGCATTCTATAAGACCCTCAAGATACCTCAGAATCTTCTATGACGCTGAGTCTCATAGCAATTTATCTAATTCTGCAACAACGTCTATCATTTTATAAAGAATGATAGATAAAAATCAAAAAGTGAGATTTCCAAGAAATCTCAGTAAGTACACAAATAACTTAACAAATGCATTATTAGTATATTTCAATAAAATGAAATAGCGGATATCATAATGAATTAACATAACACATGACTCTTGAATGTCTTATGAATATCTTATGCATGACTTATGTACCCTTTTTATATAGACTTAAACATTTTCATAAAAAAACTTATATGCACATGGGTACAAAACTTTTCATGACATGCGACGACTATTCTTAAAATTTTTATCTTATCCATATCTTTTTTTAATCTGCTTAAACATATGACTTTATGCATGACTTATGCTTGACATATGCATCCATTCAAAATTTACATATTTTCATAAGAAAGCTTTCCATGGAAATGAGTGCCAAACTTTTTATAATGTAATAAAATATTTCTCTTGAAACTCTTGTTCTTTCATATTTCCACTATTATTATTTGTGTTTGGACCATATCCACTATTATTACCCGTAGTTTGACCATATCATTATTTCTGAACCTTGACGAGCACTACATATCGCCATCCTCGCTAGGTTTTATACTCGTCAATTTCACGAGCATTACGTATCGCCGTCCCTGTAGCGGTGAGTCTTATCATATTCGTATTAGTTATACAGGCGTTACGTATCACCATCTCTGTTATGACATAAACACTCTTATCGTAGCAGGCGTTACGTATCGCCATCCCTAATAGTCAAGTTAGTCGTATGGGCGTTACGTATTGTCATCCTCGCTTTGACATGACTTATTATCATTCGACAGGCGTTACATATTGTTATATATCGTCGTCCCTGTTGGCACATCAGTCATCCAGACATTACGTGCCACTGTCCCCATCGTGACGGGACTAACTTTTAAATCTTTTCCCTTATTCTTAGTTGTTCCTTTTTTATTCTCATGAATATTTTTTTATTTCACTTAAAAATGCATGCCATGCCTTTTGATGTAAAACTTGTCAGACCCTTTGAAGTAAAACTCGTGACATAATGGCACATGCATATACTTTTAGACGTGCACATTCATGCTTTATGTTTACATGAGTGTCATGGCATATAAAACATATTTATACAATGCATGGCATAACAAAACACATCATAAAACCCATATCAAATAAGACGTAATTAATTTACTAAAAGGAAACGTAAAACAATTCAATTCATCTAAGAAACTCTTAAGGGCCGACACACCTAGATTCTTTAGAAGTTATCTTATTTTCTTTTTATTCAAACTTATTTCTTATTTTACATGTTTCAAGAATTCACAAAACAACCCATTAATTATTTCATCAATAAATTTCACAATTGATTATTCTAGTAATCTTCCAAGTAAACTAAAATGTCTAACCTTATCATAAAGATTTAAATAACATCTAAATAACTAAAATCAAGGAGATACGAACGTGGACTTAAAACTCACGTCTAAATCTCACTAGGCCAAACCCTTTAAGGTTGGTTATCTTATATTTTGTCATTCCAATGCTTCTTATTTTCACATAAATTTCTTAATATATCATAATAGAATATTTTGTTATGTTCTTGTAATTTTTCTTAGTATTTTTCCATAACAAAAACTAAGTTAAACTTATCTTGAATTCATACAAACACTTAGACAAAGTTTAAGTTCAAAAGAGTAAGAAACATAATCTAATATTCAAATCAAGAATTCTATGCCAAGATTAAGTTAAATTGTGTACTCACAAATTTATCCAAAACTTGAGCTGGTGATTGAACTAAGCCCTTGCAAGTTTTTGCTTCAAAATACTCAATTGCTTTCTTTTGAGGTTTAGGTGATGTAGGGGTTTTTGGAAGAGTTTTTCTTTTTCTTTTTCTGAGGTGGCCGTGTGTTTTCATCCAAAAGAGCTAAAAAGAGCTTTCACACACACACACACACACACACACATATATATATACAAGGGAGAGGCAACATATATGGGTTCAAAAAGGGAGTGAAAGGCTTGGAGGCCATCAGTTTTGCCTCATTGTCGTGTATGTGAGGTATCCCTCCTCACTTAGGTACCATCATAACATCTAATTTAGGCTTAGTTGGTTCGAATCCTCATCCAAGGGTCAGGCTTAAGCCACTTATAATTCTATTTTGATCATTGGACTAGATAATTTTCATCATATGAAAAGAAAATTAAGAAAATCTAGAAAATCACCCAAAAATGGGTTCTGGCCACCTAAGTCTTCCAAGTGTCCTCCAACCTTCTAGTAATTTTCCTCCACTTGCCACGTACCTCCCTACACCTCTCAAAATTCTAAAAACCTTGAAAATCAATCAGATTTCACCCCATGAGTAAGGCGGTGCTAATTATCCAATTTGGGTTCCAATTCTGCCCTTTTCAGGATTGATCTTTTCTTGCTCAAATAAGTCCTTGACCATTCATTTCCTCTTAAAACTCAAAACATTAAAGTTATAGATATTCCTCTTACAGATCTACATAATTCTGGATAACCTCATTCTGAGATCAAAAGAGAAAGATATGCTTAATTTACCAAAATATGTCAAAACTACCCGAGAACACCCAATTCGAGCCCACCATTTGTTTCCTTTTGATTTAGGTGCTTGGTTGACAAGAAAGCTATCCCATAGCTCATCTAGTGCCACTTGCCCCTACACTTGGCATGATGCCATCTGTGATGGAAAGATATTTCACAAGAAAGTCCATGCAAAGTCAGTTACTAACTCAAAGTTGGTGGTTCTTGCCCAATTCAGTTACATCCACTTCAAGCCCGGTTTTGTGTATGATACAATCCTTATATCTTAAAACTTACAACATGAAAGTTGTATGCATATCCCTTATTGTTTTATAGCCTTTTTAATCATATCATTTGAAGATTGGATGAGAAATTTATACTCAAATTACTAAGATACGTCAAGACTGTCTCAGAGTCATCCAATCTGAATTGTCAAGGAATATTCCTTCAAAAATACCTTGCTTATACCTTGCTTATACATATCATCTAGCCTCCTTTGTGTGCAATTCACATACTCATCCAAAAAATGAAAACAAAGCGAAATTCGGCCACTTCGATCTATTTTCAGACATGTTAACTTCATGCCCAATTTCGTCTGTGATTAAACTCATATCTCTGAAAACTTAAAATATGAAAGTTGTAGATATTTCTCTTGGCTTTCCATATCATATTGAATAATTTCAATAAAAAATAAAATGGAAAAGTTATGATTTAATTACCGAAAGATGTTAAATCTGTCGAATTATCCAATTGCCTTGGTTTATACTAAGTTCTTCTATTTGCATCCTTCCACTATTTTAAACCTAACTTATCAATATTCCACATAAGAAAATGTTCAAAAAAAAAATATATATATATATATATATCCAAAAATAATTCCAAAGAATAACTAAATAAAGATATTTATTCTTATCATGAGGAAACTCTAATATGAAAAAAATCCAGTTTATCACATTAAAAACATGTGGAAGCTATTAATCTAGTGATTAAGTATTTAATCAAAATTGGGTGGTTTAGGGTTTGGAAACCAGGTTTAGGATTTCAGTTGAATTTCAGTCTTTGGGATATTATTAGGATTGGAACCATATTTTGGTTGAACAAATGGTATTTTGTTTTGTCGGAATAGTGTTCACATAGGTGGCATAATCACATGGCTTGATTTACCCTACAATCCATCACACTTCATCCTCCATGTAACAAGTGTTTAACACTGTTCATATGAGAGCTAGGATTGTGACGTGTCCATCCAAAAGTAATCCTAGTTCTTCTAAGTGGATTTGGACATTATACTTGGTGATTTGACAATCGTTTGAACCGATTGCCATGTGGCATTATCCCAGGTGTTACTACTCATCCAAAAAATTGCAAAATTTATTGTTGCACCATAAAATCTTAAATAATCATATGATTGTAGTGATTCAATTTGTTTCATAAAATTTGACTACTAAGTACCTTAATTAAATAAAAAAAAAATACTCTTAGCTAATATTTACCCAAAAGCAGGAAACGTATCATTTCACTATAAAATTGTAAATATTCACCTAAAACTAATAGTGAAACTTGTTTTGCAAACTTGTACTCCTATTTGCCTTAAACAAATATAAAGGCAACTCTCTCACCATAGTGGGTCAGGATTCGAGTATGTTGACATACTAAAATCTAATTGATCATTCGATTCATAAAGCCTTTTTGGAATTTTATGATTTTCTCTAAGGTTTAAAGAAACTCGTTTATTGAGTTTCTTTTGGGTCGTTACAACTAGGATATGGGGTTGGGAGGTGCCTAGTTTGTTGTAGAGTGACTGCAACTAGATGAGTTGAGCTAAAATGTTTGCAACTGTCTGGTATTCTACTTTCATTCTAGATCATGACATGATAGTTTGTTTATATGAGCTCCAAGAGACAACATTCATGCTAAAGAAAATGATCCGATTGTTCTTTTATAAAGTGTCTGGTCTTTAAAAGGATCAGCAACAAAATGGTTAAACTGTGAGAGATAGACATTAGGGAGGACACTAGTTTGGCTTGATCCATATTTAAGCAAATGTAGGTTCTGGATGTATCTGTGTTGAGAAAGAATTAAACATTCTTACGCAAAGTTAGCCTTAATGCCAAGAAAATAGTGATGCTCTCCATGATCCTTAAGAACAAACTCCATACCAAGGGACTGAATATTGGAAGACACTGCAACTAGAGATAATATCATGTTAGTAAGATATCATCTACATATACCAAAACATATGTAGCTATTAGGCATTTCTAAATACAAAGAGGGATGCATTCGACATAGCATAGACAGAAAACAAGTGCTAGCAATTTGGCATGAATATTAGGCATCGGTGTCAATTTCAGACCATAAAAATCCTTATAAAGGTGACATGCATTTGGATATTGCGGGCATACAAAGTCGGGAGGTTGGTGCATGTACACTTCCTTATTGAGAAGTCCATAAAGGAATTCAATGTTTACGACTAGCTATTTGATGCACAAATGATGATGAATGACATGGATTAGCAAAAGTCAAATAGTAGTTGTGTTTAACCACTGGACTGTATTTGTCTTGGAAGTCAAGACTTGCTTGTTGATGGTAAACCTTATCCATGAGAAAGGCCTTGTATGAAGTCAGAGTATCATTCAGCTTATGCTTAATTTTGTAAACCTAGTGACACCCCACAATTTCATTTGATGGTATGGCTTGAAAAGAGACTATGTCCCATTTTTAATCAAAGTGCTAAACCTGGTAGTCATGGGCTGTCACCACTTACGGTGTCTGGAAGTATTAGTATATGAAGATGGTTCAACCATGGTAGGTCATAGGTACGCACAAGATTTTTAGGTAGGGGGTGTCAAACAAAGCCATCAAGGTACTGTTTTGGTTTAATTATAATTTTTTTTCGAAGTTGTGTTTCCATCAGATGGGGCTAAGGAAGAGCTTTATTTGAAGCTGGGGGCAAGACCAATCATGATGCTTCATCACTAGGTGAGGGAGTTGTATTGATAAAATATAGGAAGAATCTCTTGTAGGAGTAGCAAGAATAAGTACAATTTTGAATGTTTTGCTTATTTGGTGAGGACATAACAGGTCAGACAATAGTGAATTGCCAAGTCCTCGAGAAGATAACGAGGCTGAAGTTGGGATGTGTGGCACAAGTAGAGATGAGGTTGACACTTTTATGAGGATGGAAAGAGCGTTAGGTCAAGTGCAAACATTGAACAAAACAAAAATGGAGGTAGGGTTATAGAATCAACAAAGAACTTATGTGTGTCTAAATAGACTGCTATCAATTCTCTTATATTGTGAAGTTTTAGGTTGGGGTTGAGTACTTTAAGTATTTTTTAGAAGCTATTACATCTCTCTCTAAATAAATCTTTCATTGACATTGTCTCTCCAATATAACTCATGAATTTACCAATGATCTCTTAATCGTCAAATCATTGATAGAAGAGATTGGAGTTCCAAAGTTGGAAGTCGGCTATATTAAGAACTAATATATCTTTTCCTTGGTAAGGTAGTGGAATGGATAAAGTATTCAAACCCAAGACTAGATCCAACCCACCTAAAGGCCACCATTAAAGAGGAGAGAGAGAGAGAGAGAGAGAAAGAGAGCACAAAGGGGGACGGTGAGAGGGAGGATATCAAAAGAAAAGTTAGGTAAGGATAAGAGGGGAATGAGAAAATCAGAAAGCAAAGAAACATGTCTTACATGCAAAGGAAAGCTACCAATCCTTACCACTTCCTGGGGGCACGCAGAAAGCTGGGTCAAATGGAAGGAAATGATCAGACAATTTCAAGGAAATTTTTTGACTTCTTCCTCAACTTCTTCAACCTCTCGAGATGACCTCCAGAAAATAGAGATCTAATTTCCGTTGTATAGAGGGTACGAGAGACTATGAGGGACTGTAAAATAAGTATATTATAGTAGATTGTTTCCTTCCTGAAATGTGGATATAGGTCCAGTGCCGAACCACATAAATTTGCATGTTCATCTATCTTTTACATTCCCAGTATTTGTTTTTCCCTTATAGGCCGTTGTGTGATTCTTGGTACTAACAGTTGGCGCTGTCTTTGGAATCGATTACTTTCTAGCATGCTCTATAGTCACCAAACAAGCGGTAAAAATTTTCGAGATAAGTATTCTAACCTTTCACCTTTATTTTTATGGAATGGGCGAGTAAGTTTTTCCTCGACCAAACAATTAACTACAATGCAATCGAAGGATTCTTATGCACCCAATATGTAACACTGGAGTTCAAGCTCCTCAATCACTTTGGCTATGAGTGCTTATAGCTTTTGGCAATTCTAGTGCACTATCTATTCAAGTGCACAGTATAAACACTATGCACAAAAATACACTCAAGGCCTACTTGTACTCTATAGGCAAGCACTATGAACTTAGGTGCATGGTGCCACATGACACAATGCACATATGCACTGTACATGGCACGCATAGTGCCATGCACAATGCAAGACACCTTCCATGGTAGTTTGGAACTATCGTGCACCTGAAATCTACCCATCAATCACTACTAGGACCACTGCCATGACAAGGGTGTCGATAGCCACCAGGCTAACTGTCAACATCCTTTGTCCTCACCAAGCTATCGCCAGAGTGCCCAGACCGACAACAATGTCAACATGGCCATTGTGCCATGCACAATGCATGACCTCCCTTCCCATGACAATTATAAACTACCATAGCCTAAGCTCTTGCTGGTGATCACTACATGGACCATCGACGTATTCTACTAGCTTGGGGGTGGTCTTAGATGACTCCCATGGTGGATGTCTTGTTGTGCGAACCATGTGCACGAGACTGCACATGGTCGTGATCCTTGGCCCAATCTAACTGTGGCATAACAAGGGTTTTGGCAGCCACCATGCGGACTGATGGCTTCCTCAATCCCTAACAAGGTGTTTTCAGAGTGCCTAGACCTGTGGTAGGCAAATGTTGCCACTGGTTGCGCTTATGTTGGTTCACACCAAGGCCACAACACACCTCGTTGGTCAGCCATGTGCCTCAGCTAAGTTGTTCAACAACTCGTTGGTCTACACCCTAACCACTGACTCATTGGCCATTTACCTCGCCAAGCCTGCTCAGCAACTCACCAGCCAAACTCCTTGCCTGCGTTAGCTCCTCCTCACCAAGCCACTCACAGGCATACCTATTGTCGACGACCCTAGACTCCTCGCACATGAACCCTCCTGCATGGCCATCATAACTTCCCTTAGTTTACAAAGTCAATGAAAGGACTTGGAGAGCCAAGTACTATATTTCCACGTGGTTTCCTCATCACTTCTTTTAGTGTACGAGGTCAACGAGAAGACTAAGAGAGTTGAGTACCATGTTTCCACATACTTGCCTTATTCCTTCACTCGGTCTACTACGTTAATGCGAAGATTAGGAGAGCCAAGCACTAAGTCTTCTTGGGCTTAACTCATCCCTTCTCTTAGTCTATACGGTCGAGGAGAAGACCAGAAGAGCCAACCACCGTGTCTCCATGGGTTTGCCTCATCATTTCCCTTAGTCTACAGGTTAATGAGAAGACTAGGAGAGCCAAGCACCTTGTCTCCATGGGATTGCCTCCACCCTTCTCTTAGTCTACAAGGTCATTGAGAAGATGAAGGGAGCCATGTACCGTGTCTCCACAGACTTGCATCAACCTTTCCATTAGTCTCAAGGGTGACGAGAAGATTAGGGGAGACAAACACCATATCTCTACGGACAAGAAGAACCACACAACGACGTCTCCACTAGCGAATGCTAGGTGTATGTACTCATGCCATAAATGCCACTAACAGAACTCCTTTGGGAATGACCTTCGAGGTTAAAGAGCCTCTAAGCTCCACAAATGCCTTGTGCAAGATACTTTCAGAATGACTCAACAGGCTCGACAACTACCTAAGTTGAATCAAGAGGGTCAATGGGCTTCTAGGCCACTTTGCGTGGGTTACCACATGCAAACTCCAACACTAACAATAAAGTGAAAACGTTAACAATAGTTTATGATAGAAAATGAAAACCTCACTAACACCATCGAAAACAAAAATGTCAGATGAATATACGATTTTTGGCAATAGCAAGCGAGTTCAGTCTTACAAACTACTCGATCTCTATCATGCTAACGAGGTGGGTCTAGTCATTTTGCTACCCAGCTATGAACATTTTCATAATGAGTTAATAGGCAAGAAAGGTCAAGGATTGCCATGCCTCCCAGACGCTCAAGTAGGTGGTCACTTGATTGCCCAACCACCCTCGCACTCCACTTTTGTGGTTGAGTGCATCTCCCATCACACCGAGCTTTATGTTCAAATTTTACACGGTCGAGTACATTTATCAACATAATCGAGCTCCATGTTCACCACTTTCATGGTCAAGTACATCTCTCGCCACATTTGAGCTCAGCGCTTGTCACTTACAAAGTTGAGTACATCTCTAGCCATAGTCGAGCTCTGTGCTAGCCAGTTACGTGGCTGAGTCATCTCCCGCAATAGCCAAGCTCCACGCTTACCACTTATGTGATCAAGTACATATCCCGCCACAGCCAAGCTTTGCGCTCACCACTTATGTGGTCGAGTTCATCTCCTTCCAGGTCCAAGCTCTATACTCGCATATTACACAGTTGAGTATACCTTCTGCCTAACTCCTCGTTTGGAAATATTTATCGCTTAGAGTGAGTGAAACAGGTAATCAAGAACTCACTCCCGAGCTTTGTTTCTCTAAGGATCTCGATGGATCATTTCAATTGCATATTTTATGTTTAAAGATTCTCAAGGTGTTTTTGGAACAAATAGCCCTTAAGAATCGCGGGCAAATGGAATGGTAAAATATTCAAGCCCAAGACCAGGCCTAGACCACCTAAAGGCCACCACTAGGAGATGAGAGAGAGAGAGAGAGAGAGAGAGAGAGAGAGAAAATGGGGACAAGGTGAGGACAATGAAAGGGAAGATGTTAGAAGAAAATTTAGGAAAGGATAAGAGGGGAAGAAAAAAAAAAGAAAAGAAAATGAAGATTTCAAACCTGTAAAGGAAGGCAGCCAATACTCACCACTCCCTAGGGGCATGCAAAAAGAGTTGTTAGATAAAATGAAACAACCAAATGATTTCAATGGGATTTTTTGACTTCTTCAACTTCTTCAACCTCTTGAGAGGAGCTCCAATGTCAAGATCGGCACAAAAAATAGAGCTCTGATCTCCATTTTATAAAGAGTACGAGAGACTATAAGGGACTGTAAATAAGTTTATTATAGTGAGAATTCCCTTCCAAAAACCCCCATGGACGTAGACTTTATGCCGAAAAACATAGATTGGTATGTCTCCCTCTTTTTTACCTTCTGCGTACTTATTTTTCATTCACTGTCATGGATGTACACACAACCGCATTGGAGCATACCAAAGACTCTAGACCATAGCGATCGAGGTCAAATTGTCATAGCAGTCCAAGAATGACTATTTCTCCAATTCTAGACTGTTATGCGATTTTTCATCATAAATAGTCCTGTTAGTTGCAATTAATTGGTTAATAATTATACTATTTTTTCTTATAGTGAATATTTTGATTCAAACAATGGAAATTACCTATATTCAAGTTTTATAGCAATATGTACCTTGTGACTCTTTCAAAGTAGAAAATTTATATTTACAAACTATGTAAATGACACGTCTTGATTTGTAAAACCCATAAAGAAGAGTGAAGTAGATGGTCATGAAAGAGAAGCAGCAAGCGACCAAATATTGAGGTCATCAGAATCATATCATGGCCATCCATTCCAAACACACATGCAGAGACAAAAGACAATGGTTTGTATAGTATGTACATAGATTTTTGTTGGTTATGTTTTTTGTCATATACCACCATGAAGATCGACCCCCACAGTTGCGTTGAGTCACTTCCATGTGTCTCAAGTGGGCACTCATGACTACACTTCCAATCAAACTTTTCTACATGTCCCTTTATTTATACTTAACTGTTAATTAATATGATGTGCTTACTCATCCTATATATATTATATCACTATTTGCTTCTAGAAACATGAACTAATATTAAGGGCCATTTGGATCGTAAAAGAGTTTTATCTCATTTCATTAATACAATTTTTCAAAATTTTCAGATAAAATATAATAAATAATTTAATTTTTCAAATATACAAATAATAATAATATTAAAAAAATAATATTTTAACAATATTTTATTTAACTTTCACCATTCATATAAATTATCTCATCTCATCTCATCTGATTATTATATATCCAAAATGTACATTAATCATAAAAAATACGTTATTTCTTATAAATCTTGTTATCTCCCCCCACACTCATGGTCATGATGTGGTGTATTTTAACTGGTTTCTTTTATAAAATATTTAAATGACAGTCGTTTGAAATTATATCACCAAATATAATTGAAGACAATTAACATGATTATCTAAGATAAATAAGAACAATACCCATTACTCATCTCGATTATTATTATATTATAGTTATTATAATGATAAATACATGATGAGAATTGATTGAAGTTTACCCTATGATGCAAACCAAACAACATCATTTATTCTTTAGCTCATGACGTTGTTATTTAACCCCACGCGGAATATCATTCACGGAACATGATCCTGTGTAGACAATCTTGCACGTTGTTTAATTTTGTTTGTTATTGGTTGAAAACTAGTATATGCTATATTTTACTCATCTGTTAGCCATTTAATGTTAAATCAGGAGATGATATAAGGATAATGATTAGAAAAAAGATGCCGAATTGCATTGTTCTTTTAAAAAAAAAAAAAGATCCTTTATTTTTCTCTCTTAATATGTACCATCTCTCATTCCTTGCAGAATCTTTTGTAATAATTAGCACCCATTTTATAGGCATAGCTTTGAGTTTTGTTTTCGTTTCTTCACCCTAAGCTGGTGTAGTTTTAGGATAGTGACACCCATTAAAGGTACAGCCAAGAAGACCCATCGAACAACATAATCTTTTTGCAATCTTAGAGATTGTGAAAGCTGGTGCTCAACTTGTTGATGTATATATAATATATTAGCCCATGCATATGGCATCTTTTGCTTCCCATTCCAAAGTGAGAGAGAGAGAGAGAGAGAGAGAGAGAGAGAGATGTGGACAAATACCAGAAAACCTAATATATCTAGAGGCATCCCCACCACCGTCGACCCATGTGCATGTGAACATGTTTATCCATCAAATTACCTGTTTACTCAACCCATCATAATCAACACCAAATTATGTTCGTGTTCTTTTCTTATTTTGAGTGCCTCCAAATTTCTGACCCTAATATTGGTTCCTATCAAACAGTGAAAGATCTAATTCTGCTCTCTCTTTTCAAAATAAAAATAAAAGAAAAAAAGTTGGAAGGGATGTTGAAATCCCCTAGTAATAGGCACACGACTAGAGGACAGACTCATGAGCCCATGAGTTCAAGACTGGGAAACTCACATCCCAAAATTAAGCCTATGACGAGTGCCGTGTGATATGGTAACACCGATAGATCAGGGTGGTTATCTTGTTCACTTGTTAAGGGATTATTCAAAATAAACCCTTAGATTTGATGGTAATTATGCGTATGTTGTCAACATCTCTATACATAACACGTAAGGTAATAGCTAGATTATTCATATCTACATACATACTTATTATATTGAGACTACATGATCTCTCTAACTTATGCATCGTCGGAGTTCCTCAAGATACTACTGCCCTCTCATTTGTTACAAGTAGTTGGTGGTGTAAAACATGTCCTAATTTACAATAATATTATGAGAAAAAGCCTTACAACTACGAGATATTTGAGCCGTATAAAATGTATATTCATTTAATTGTCCTCACGTCAGGTTCATTAGGTTCTCTACAATCCGTCAAGTTTCACACGACTGGTGTACAAAGTAGGACTTGTGAAGAATGATGCTACTCCCCTCAAGATGAGCTCGACTTATTTAACTTTTTATTAAATGAATCGTTTATGAATATATAATTATGATAGACTATTAACAATATAATTCCTATAAAACTTGACTTTACTTATATAAATTCGCATAATTTTATATCTATTATTTTTATAATAATATAATTAACTTTAAAACGAGGATATCGTAAGTATTTAATCATATATAATAAAAAAAAACCATGTTTATAATGTATCATGTATATGCTGCTTGAATCTTTCACTACAACACATTTGATATTCAATGACAAACAAAATTGCCACAAAAAATGATCAAACTATCACGAAATTTTTTTTGTAACAGTTAGAAACCGTCACAACAACCGTCGCCTAAAGTGCATCACAAGTAAATATTTATAACAGTTTACTGTTCAACCGTTACTAAAAATAATTTTAGTGATGGTTGGAGGTCTTTCATTTAATATAATGTTTGAACATTTAAAATGTTTGTGACGGTCAAAATATGTTAACATTCGAATGTTAACATTGACATTTGAACATTTACTTGCCCGATTCACATTCGAACAACATAGTATTACATTCATTGAGTCAACGTTCGAACGTGAGTTTTTTCATTTGAACGTTTATACATATATAATGATGACATTTGGACGTTGAAGCATTCCGACATTAATTTGCTAAACATTCAAATGTGTTGTTCATCAATGGAGAGTTCATTTGAATGTTGTGCAGTACGTTCAAACTTTTTCTTACAAATTTAGGTATTTACATTTGAACGCACTTGAAACAAACGTTCGGACGTATGATATGTACATTCAAACGTACAGTTCGGAAATGGTAAATTTTAATAAAATTAAAAAGCATATAAATTGTATTATGTTATATAATCAATTTAGTAACTTACAATGTCTTATAACATTTCAAAATTAAATACTAAAAGTTTCAAATAATAATAAAAATGATAAAATTTATCTTTTTTCCCTCGTCATCGCGATCATACTGCAGTAACATAACACGCTCCATCTAGGACACCATCTCCCTCTACACTTGTTCTTGGACTGCATGCGCATTATTTCTACCTGATCTCTTTGCTAGTCTTGCATACATGTCTGAAAATCAAACTGTCGCTCCAAGAGAGATTCTAACTCTAGCTATCTTGACTCCATATACTCGTTTTCTCATTGTCCTGTTTTTGAGTCTTTGGTAAGATTATTAATTTGTGAATTAGAAGAGCTCGTGGAGGATGAATCGGCGGAATGCTTGAGTGAACGTCCCCATTCCTTGACCATGCCCGACTTGGTCCCAATCACTTCTGTGAATATGTCTATGTCACTAGAAGAGGATTCCCCATAAACTAAATACATCTGCAACATTCTTTCCTACAATTAGAAAGAAAACACACAGTAAACAATATATTAAAAGAAACACGAATAAAAAAAAATTATAGTGAATGTCATAATTTATTTAAAAAAATTAACATCGCTTACATAATTTTCTATAACAGTAGGATTCATCCATTTACTACGTTCATTAGTGTGAGCAGCAGTACAGACATGAATGAGGAAAAAATTTCAGGGTCATTACGTTTCTATCAAAGACACATTAGCATTCGAGAAATTTAATGTTAGTAATTAAATAAATGTATATTAGAAACATAAATGAATTTTTATAAGTTTTTAATTACCATCTTATTAGTAAGACGATAAAATGACCTTGAGCCGGCACAATAGTGAATAATGAGAGTGGATCTATTTTGTGCATTTGTCGAATTTAAGCTCTACAAAATTAATTAATAATGTTACTGCTAATTTAGAATAGATATAAAAGTAAATAAACATCTAATTTAGAATACCTAATAATCAAGAGTTGCAAAAAGATCACGACACTTCACCCAATTATCTAACTTCATCTTCTAGAAAGAGAACTCGCAACCTCTTCCAACGTCACAAACTTCTTGAAGTGCTAATAACATCGGCCCTTATGACATCGAAATAATGTAGCCATCAACCTATTCACAGTTCTCATATCCTCGCTACAAGTAAAATCGAGGTCGAATTCATCCTAAGAAGTGAATTAAGTAAGAAATATGATATACTTACTAAGGTGAAAAAAATATAGTTGTAAAGTTATCTCACGAGCAGATGGCTCCGAATGTGACCCTTAACCTTATTAGGAATATCTCGCCATGATCGCACATAAAATAGAGTATAAGCTCGAACTAATTTACCAATATAAAAGGAAAATGTTGTTGCACTATCATCCACTCCTCCAAAAGAATTATCAAGAATAGTGACCTTAATTTTTTCTTGCCGTCTACTTTTCTATAAAGAGATCACGAGTAAATCTACGACCGTGTCAAGAGGATGATGCATCAACTATCATATACAATAGCATGGTATTACTTATATATGTTATTGAGTAGTAAAATATAATTAATTATTTACTAATGACATTTCATTACTATTAGGTGTCGACTGACTATCCTCATGCGTGTTTATTTTCTCAAGAGCGCATTCCTCAGGTGGGGAATCTGGATTGAATTCGGAACTTGGAAGACATGGAACATTTATTCGTTGTCTTTTTGGCGGCATCCTTGAAAATAAAAAAAAAAAAAATTAAGGAAAGTAATTAGAAAGTTTTTTTAATAATATAATATTGGAGTTTTAACTTATATGATATTATACTTTTATTCTTCTTCGAATGAATTTTTCATGCTTGTTTCAAAATCTCCCTCAATAACATCCTTCTTCCTCACTCACTTCAATTGGATGAGTGTCTTCTTCTTCTTCTTCTTCTAGCGTCTATTTCGAGTGTCTATTTCGGATCGGTCGAAGTGAACAGGTGCCACATCATATATACATAAAGGGAGTATCTCAAGTGCACAAAGGTCAATAAACAAGTTAATACCTTGATCTCCATCTGCCTAGTATGCCTATACATTTGAAGTGTCATATTCATCTCCGTTAGACTCATGATCCGCATTCGTTCCTGCCTCATATATGTTCATAGGAACAAAATTTTGTACTACTCATCGAGTTATCTCTCCACTATTTTCATCAACGTCTTTTAGTGGATCAACCAAGTAATAGACTTACATAACTTGATAAGTCAATACGAATGGATCATCTTTATATCATTTTGATGCGATATTGACGCTCGTGAAGTGATTATCCTTATGTATTGAAATCTGACTACCACGTAGATCCCACCAATCACATCTAAAAACCATGTTGATGCAATATTGACCCTCAAATCGTGCATGTCATGTATCGCATCGTTCTGTTTGAGGGATCATTGGCCAATGCATGCATTTTAGGAGAAATTGACTCGGGATCATGAATACATTATTCCAAGATCTAACAATATAAAACAATAAAAATAATTAATATGTCACCAATAATACGCCTTCTGCATTCAGGTGCTCATTGTATATTAATGAAAAAATATTATACTATGAGCAAAAATCTCTACTATGTTCAGTGTGTGAAGATCTAGTAATTTATCATCAATTGGGTGAGTACCCTACCTAAGATAGTCATCAATCTCCCAGCAATTATTCAACATGTACCACTGAATTTTTTCCAACTCTCCATTAATGAAATTGTAATCCGTTTATGCACCCAAGGATCGTACATTCTAGGAGAACACTGATAGCTCACAAGGAAATGGAGCAACAAGATCAACATTTCACTCTTCACAATTAAATCGTGTCTCAACACTGCAAAATTATAGTGAGCAAAATGTTAACCATTCATATATATAGGCCTCTACTATTGAGCCCTAAGCTCTAGCTTTATTCTCAACTATGCACTTTAGTCAATCTAAATATCTTTCAACTGAATACATTCAACGGAACTATATCGGTCCACCTATAGTACCTCTCCGAAAAATGTATTGCTAAATGAACCATTACATCAAAAAATGATAGTGAAATATATGCTCCAATTTACATAAGATAGTGGCAATGTCATCTTTCATCTTCACGATTTACAACTTGAGTGTATAAATTCCTGAAAAATATACAGAACTCGGTAATGGCAACACATACATTAAATGTCAGTTAACCACAGATTCCAACTGGCAAAAACTTTTGTATACATACTTGACATTCCTAACTTTTCAATCTACTAATTTTCCAGTCATTCAAATTCACACACTTACTGATATTTGAAGTATAATCATCTGGCAGTTTCATGCCTTGTAACCATTTGCAAAAATGCATCCTCTCTTCCTCATCATCGTAAAATATGCATGTGGCATGACTATCCGGTTGCCATCCACTCGCAAATATAGATTATATTTAAAACACATTCTCTCAAGATCTTTCCTTGTCTTGACCGTATCCTTCGTTTTATTGTTAATGTTTATCATTGTTCCAAGTATATTGTCACAGATATTCTTTTCTATATGCATAATATCCAAACTATGTCGCAACATGCAGGACGACCGATACAGCAAATAAAAAAAAATATTGTGTTTCGTCCAATTCAATTCTGATGCACTTCATTTTCTCTTATTCTTTCCTCGACCTTTGTCAAAGTTGTTTGCTCTTACATGTTGCAGTTGTTCCAATATATCGTCTCCAGACAACTCCTTTGATGCAAATTTGTCCTCCAATCTCCCATCAAACTTAGGTTCTTCTTTTCTCCATGCATGGTTTGCTGTGAGATAGCAGCGATAGCTCATGAAACACATCTTCTGAGAAAATTTTAATCACTCAATGGAAGTTTCTTTATTATACATCAAGCAAGCCAACTTCCCTTTAGTGCTCTAGTCGAACAGATTTTCATATGTAGGAAAGTGATTTATTGTCCACATCACTGTAGCATGCATATGAAAAGACGTACTTATTGATGCATCGTATGTTCTAGTGCCCGCTTCCCATACCTTTTTTAGCTCCTCAATCATCAGCTGCATGAATATGTCAATGTCATTCCCCGGTGATCTCGAATTAGGAATTATAAGAGTTAACAAAAAGTTTGGCGCTTTCATGCACCTCCATGGTGGAAGATTATACGGTATTAACACAACAGGTTAGGTGCTATAACTTATACTTATGTTGCCAAAGAGATTGAATCCATTTGTTGTGAGTCTCAGGCGCACGTTGCGAGCTTTGTTTCCAAATTGGGGTACTGTTCATCAAAAGACTACCAGGCCAGTGCGTCATCTTGACTACAAGACACGCTTGTTTTTTCTCGTTCTCACTCCATAACAAGACACAGTCATTCTTATATGCGTGTATGGACTTGTATTCAAATACTAATTTCATAACTAAAAAATACATGATATGCTTGACACATTTCACATCATCACCCAATATGCTTGATCAATTCCATAACTTGAAAATACACAATATACTTGACAAATTCCATCAACCAAATAATCTTGATACATGCTTAGAAAAAGTTATATTATATCCTTCTCACTTAATCTAAACAACATAATAGATATTTGAACATTTTTAAAACATACTACATTAGAAACACACAATAAACACTAGCACAATACACACATCATATTTAATAATCTAAACAACAATATAAATACACCATCATTATATTAATATATATCATTGGTAAAAAATATAAACACATCATTTTTAATGATCTAAACAACAAATTTAATCACAACAATAACCATAAAAATAGTATTAAAGTCTAAATATACCTAGCAAATTTCACCACAAATGCTCAAGCCCCTTCAAATACACCACAACCAATCTTTCAAAACATCACAAAATGAGCTATTAGATGCATAAATGCAAATAATCTAAAGAGAAAGTAATAAATATGGAAAAGCAAAATGAAAAAACAATTACCCTTTTAGCAAAATCTCTCTCTCTCTCTCTCTCTCTCTCTCTCTCCTCTCTCTCTCTCTCTCTCTCTCTCTCTCTCGCACGGGAGAAGCCAAAATGTTTCATTGTAGCTTCCTTCCGTGTTTATAACTCAGTCTGTCTAAAATTTTAAGAACGTTCGAACGTTACAACCTAACGTGGAACACACTTAAATTCTTCACGAAACATTCGCACATATGTGTTGACATCCGACATAGATTATACAACATCCAAACATAACCTAAACATAATATAAAATCGAATTTCCTCAAATTAATAAAACATGAAACGTTCGAATGTCACACATTAATGTTCTAACATCAAATAAGTGTAGGAAAAATCCCTCAATTCTTTCGAACGTTCGACCGTCAAAAAATTAAGTTCGAACGTTCTAAAAGGTGTGAAAAATTTCCTGCACATTTTTATGAACATTCGAATGTTCTCCTTTGACATTCAAACATTGTTATAATTTTTAATTTTTTATATGGTTAAATCCATATGTTGCTATATTTTTTAAACCAAAAAATATTTTATATAATTTTGTATTATAGTAAACATAAAAAATAGAACTATATTGCTATATTTAATTATAGTATTATAATATTATATTTTAGTAATGTTTTATAAACTATAGTAATACTATAGTCAACACTATAATAATACTTAGTGCTATAGTATTATATAGTGTTGAACAATAATATTTTAAACATCACATAATATATTTTGTATACTATAATAACACTATACAATATTTAGTGCTATAATATAATAGCATGTTGACTATTGTAATACTATATAATACACTATATAATACTTAACACTATAGTATTATATGGTGTTGACTTAATATATTTTAGTGATATTTTATACTATATAATATAATATATTTTACTGTATTTATAATATATTATAATGTATTTTCAATTCCAATTTAAAAATATAAATACTAGTTCGAATATATGGTTAGAACATTTGAATGTTTTCACTCAATGTTAGAATGTTCAAGTTGAATGTTTGAATATATGTTGTATGATTAGAACACAAAATATGATGTAACGTTCGAACGTTACATGAAAACATTCAAACATTCCAAGATTATATTCAAATGTTTGAAACGGTTAATACATAACGTTTGGATGCTTGGTAATGAACCTTAACTGTATATAAACAGTGGTCCCGACGGCCATTTCTCTCATTTCTAAATATCCTCGAAAAACTACCCAAATCCTCTCCACCACGACCATCGCTATATTCGTCAATGAAGAAACCGCAATCATCACCAAAAGGTAGGAAACTCTATTCCCACTATTTTTGATGTAATTTTATTAAAATATATTAGATATTGTAAAAATTAAAAAAAAAAGTGGTGGCCAGATTTTCTTCTTGATTTCCCAGTATCTGGCCACCACGGGTCTCCATTGACCAAAAGGTCACCCTAAAAACATTCATTGAAGTATATATTTTATTTCTACAGTAACTTTTGGCTTGGTTGAGTTGACTCAATCATTCCCATATTGCAACATTCAATGAATGTTAATTTTGAAATCTGAAAAATGAACAATCACGTTTGAATGTACCTTGTGTACATATTTTCTTATTGTTTGAAGGTATTCTCCCTCAAAGTTTTTCTTTGTAGGAGTGATAATTATACACGTATAATTTTTCTAATAATAATTTATATAACTATTTTAAATTAGAGATATTTTATAAAATAATTTTAAATAATTTTTTTTTTAAAAGTGCTCATTTTAAAAATATATATATATATACATCTCTTATTTTAAATAAATTCTTTAAAAAAAATGCTCCACGATTTTGGAGATTTATTGTAACCGGGCTAAAAGTTGATTTTATTTTAGAAAACACTACTTGCACCTATAAAAGTTATATATCGACAAAATCTATCAATTGTTTTTTTAACTTAATGATTAAGGAAGTATTTTAAAAATTTTAATGAATTTATGATTTGTTATATTTTCCTAAAATGTTTAAAGTTTTTAAAAAATGATTAAAAAAATATTTTTAAAAAAACTTTTCCTTTTAGCGAGATTCTCGCACTACAACAAACACAGTCTTTTGCGGTGAATGTTATCGCCGCTAAAACCCAAATAATTGCCGGTAGAAACTTACACCAGCGATTCTATAGACTGCGTGTTCGACGCTATGGAAAAGCTGGTTATACTTTTTTTCCAATGAATTAAATGAAGATCAATACATCTGTTGGCCTTAGTTAATTGTTAATCCATCTTAACCGCGAAAGACTTCATCATAATTTAGTTTTATCAAGTGGCCACCTGCTAATCCACCTCATCATGTGGATATATAGTTTATTGGTCTTCTACTCAATTCTGATATATTTGAATTGACAGAAGCAAAAGATAAAACATGAGATTCTTATAATTAATTAAGACACAACAATCATTCATAACATATTTGCTAACCAAACATGGAAGTAATTACCTCTTGGAGAATTGCAATATTGTTTAGAGAATTGAAAATCATAATAGATGGGATTCTTGGTAAGCAATTCATGTAAAAGGGGAGGCCAACTCTGCTACAAATTTGCTAACCAAAAATGCTCTTAAGTCTAGATGATGATATTGTAGATATGGAGTATTGTCCATCATGTATTGTTTCTCATGTTTCATATTTATCAATGAAGTGCATTCGGGAAAAGAAAAAAGAAAGTATGTAATTGTTTGTCAATTGATGCTTTTCTTAGATGGTTTTAAATTGTTAAAAATTTGGATAACGGCTCTTTCTTTTTTGCAAAAATTTTTAATAAGTTATTATCTTAAATTTTATTTTTTTATTATTTTTTTTTATAGGAAAGATCAACTTTATTAATCAAATAAAACCATACAACTGAGCATCATGCCAAATAGATTCAAATACAACTTGGGGACAAGATCCCCACCAAATCATCAGGTCATCAAGATGCCAAGAATTTTTAGCTAACAAATGAGCTACTGAATTACAATATCAACTTTCATGCTTAACTGTAACCGAAGGAAATCTAGACCAAAGTCTTCGAATCTCCATAACTAGATGGCCCTAAATGCACTAAGATTCCCCCACAAAGTTTATTTCCTTAATTGCTAATAAAGAATCAGATTCCACTTCCAGGTGATGGATTCCCAGCGGCAAGCATATCTGTATACCTCTGAATAAAGCCAATAACTCTACTTCCATTGGATAATTGATTACATTTTCAGGTTTGCAGGCCGTGAATATCACTTCTTCTTTATCATCCCTGAGTATCATGCCTAAACCTGAACGTTGTTGATCATAGAAAAGTGCTCCATCTGTGTTAAGTCTCATGGCTCCTACACAAGGGGGGTTCCATTTATGCCGGATGTTAATCCCAGACCTGCTATCTAGACAACTTAGAATATTCAAAACAGGTAGATAATGCAATAGACACTGCAATTTTTGGGCTGATCTTCTTATTTTTAAACAAAAGTTGATTTCTGCTATACCATAAGCCCCAAAAATAGCTGAACAACTGTTCTAATCACCCTCATGTTTCCTTTCAACTACTGCATCTACAATCTGTACTATATCCTGAAAACATTGATTAGTACGCAAGAATTCAAACTGCGACTTCATAACAGGTTGCACTCTTTGGCAGTAAAGTAATGCATGATTTACATCTTCTTCTTCCACATTGCACCACTTGCATGTAGCATTTGTGACAATCTTTCGAATCTGCAGATTTTTGAAAGTAGGAAGTCCATTCTGACATACCCTCCAAGAGAAGATTTTAACTCTATTTGGCAACTTCAATTTCCACAAGCATTTCCACCTTTTACTTTGTTGGTTACCGTAAGAAACTTCCCCCTCCTGATTATTGTTTTTCAGTTCCATGAAAAAATGAGAAGCAGATTTGACATTGAAACATCCACTCTTGTCCTTGTTTCACATCAAGCAATCTGGTCTTCCATCACTAGGTAACAGTATGTTAAACACCATGTAAGCTTCGGATGGGGATAAAATACTCACCACACCATCCATATCCCATCTTTTAATATCCTGATCAATCATATCTGCAACCTTTCACCGTCGTTGGGTTTCAGTAATCTGTGCAAAACCTGATACTAATTTATCATTCGGTAACCAGTAATCAGTCCACAAGTTTATTGCTTTCCCATCATCTACTCTCCATTTACAACCTTTAAGCATATCCACCTTAGTTTTCCAGATTCCATGCCATACATATGAGGGGACTGTCCCCAATTTAGACTCTAAGAAATTAGCATGAGGGAAGTATCTTGCCTTGAAAATCTGATGAAGCAAAGAGTCCTCGTTCTCCATAATCCTTCACCCTTGCTTTGCTAGGAGTGCCTTGTTGAAGATGTTTAGATTTTTAAAGCCCAATCCTCCTTTACATTTCGGTTGACATAGCTTGCCCCAGCTCATCCATCGAATTTTATTCTCTTCTTGTCTCTGCCCCCACCAAAATTTAGCAATTAAATTCTCTATTTCTGTAATAACCCAATTTTTTTAAGATAAAGCATTTACTTGAGAATATTTTAAAGGAATTTATTAGAAGTATATTTATCAATGAAAATAGAATTTGAGACTTAGATGCATTTTAAGGTAAATTTTAGATGAAACTTTAAGATTTGTGACAATGTATCAACTAAAGAAAATTAATTTGGACCTAGAAATAGGTAAATTTTTGAAATTTGAGGAAGAAATTCAAGAGAAAGTGATAGAACAAAACATCAAACACTTGGTGTGCCAAAACGAGTTCTCAGACTAATCCGACGAGTTTTGGTGTAATAAGCATAACTCCTTCATATGAGATCAGAACAAGGTGATTCTAACTCTTATAAAACCTTAAGAGGTAGATATAAAACTTTCATGTTTTGGGTTTTTGAATATAAGAATCGGATAAAGGACTAAATTTGGTGTGAAGTGGACAGATAAGAATAGTAGTCAACTGGTAATCAACTTAAGCAAAGTGCATTGATCTTTGCCATGTGACGAAAATTGTGATTGGCTATCAATTTTTCTGAGATCTTGACATATGTGGGAACATGTGGAAATTTGATAAAAACTCATCTAGAAGTCTTGGTGGGTAAGAAAACAAATGGAGAACTAGTTGGATTGGATGTTCTCGTGTAAGTTTTGACGTGTTTCGGTGAAATAATCATATCTCTCACATCTGATTTCTTAATGAAGTTATTCAAAATTATATAGAACCTTAAGAGGATGATTTAAAACTTTTATGTTTTGAGTTTTTGAGGAATCGAATTTTATCCAGGACTTATTTAGGTTGAAACGTGGCTGACCCCCAAAAGAGGCCAAGTGGCCAGATACACCCTTTGGAAGATTTCCTATGATATTATCTTGTCTTTACCCCCATGTGTTGGAACTCTTTAAGTCCTTGATCAAGATTATTTTATAGGTGGATTAATCTCAACCATGGGATTAAAATATCAGCAAATCCTCATACGATTAGGGGTGATCATGAGACCATAAGTGTAGGAGACACCTCACCTATGCAGCCAAATGGAGTTGCTGAAATGCCCAAGCCTTTTCTCCTTGCATCCCATGTCTCTTATGCCTATAAATAGATGCATGGGCTTCTCTTCTTTCCCCATGAGAGATACCAATTGGCCATAGTGAAAAATACCCAAGAAAAATACACAAAAACTCACTCACATCACCTATTGCCAAAACAGAGCTAATTAAGAGCATTGAAGAAGAAGTGGTGCAAGACCAGCCATAGACATCCAATCTAGTTTTGTAAAATTTGTAAGTGCATATATTAACTTAATCTTGGCATAGAATAAGTGGTTTGATGATTGGATTATGTTTGATATATATTTAAGTTTAATCTTTATTTATGTGTTAAGTTGAAACATATTGGATTTTGGAGTGGTTTTTGTTATGGAAAAATGTTATAAAAATTATGAGACCTTAGAAATATGTTCTATGATGTTATATTAAGAGGATTATGTGAAAATATGAGATTTTTCTATGGAAAATAATGAAGAAACAACTCTAGCAGCTTTCGGACTTCAAGGGAGTTAAGTTGGCAATATTAACATCTTATAATAAAATGATCATAACTTGTTAGTGTGATGTCGAAATTGAGTGACTCAAAAGGCTATAGAAATCTAAGACATAGATCTACAACTTTTGTGTTTTAATATTTAAGAGATAAAAACTATATGAAGGACGAAACTGGAAATAATGCACAAAATAAAGTAGGTAAACTTTAAAAAATGGATGTTTTCCTTCATTTTAAAACTTCTAGTGAAGTATTTGAAAAGATTTTTAACAAGTATAATAAGTTGAGAAATATTAATATATTAGGAAAATTTTTAAGAATTATTATGCTAAAAGGATAAAATAAAATAAAAATATTATATATATATATAAGAAAAGTGCAAGATATGCTTAAAAATATTTAAGCTATGAAATTATGCAAACTTTTGAGTTTGGGTTGAATAAGTTAAAAGGAATAAATAATTAAGAATAAATTTTCCATGAAAATTTGGCCAGCGATTGATTTAATAAAAATTTAATATTTTATTTAATTCCATACGTATTATTTGTTAAGTTTTGACGTTATGAATTTAGGTGACATATGTGTATATGGGTTTTTGTGATATACTTTTCTATGTCATATGCTTTACGAAAACATGAATCATGCATATCATAAGTCTAAGTTTATGCGTATGTTGCATTACGTCACATATATGTGTCTTCATAAGTCATAACATCTGTTTTAAGAAAATACGTTAAGAAAACTTAACAAGTAGAAAGATTAATAAATCAGTCACGTCATGACCGTGACCAACGATACGCCCGTATGACTGACGTACCAGCAGGGACCTAAGCCTGTCAAGTATTTGAAAGCCAGCAGGGACTTAAGCCTATCGAGTATTTGAAAACCGGCAAGGACCTAAGCCTATCGAGTATTTGAAAAGCAGGAACCTAAGCCTATGGAGTATTTGAAAACCAGCAGGGACCTAAACCTGTTGAGTATTTGAAAACCGGCAGGGACCTAAGCCTGTCGAGGATATGAAAGCCGGTAGGGACCTAAGCCTGTCGATGATACAAAATAAAGAATATTTGATGGGGACGCTTGTCGATGATACGAAACAAGTAAGACTCACAATATTACGAAAGAAAAGAAAGAAGAGTTTAAGTATGATAGAGTGGGTTCATGAAGAACATAAGTCTAAGTCATTCATGAATCACATGAAGCATGCCATAAATGCATACTCTGACTGTCTAGCTTATATGTGATTATTTCATGATGTCTATGTTTTTATTAAGTTACGCATGTACTTACTAAGATTTTTCTTGAAAATCTCATTCTTGTATGTCTCTTTCTTTTGAAATTTGATTTTCGTTGTAGGGTTGGATAACGGTCATGGGCTAGGTCCCAATTGCTAAAGAGACCCGGATAAATCCTAAGGGGTCCCCGGAGTACTCTCTTTCTAAATGTTTTAACACAGTTAGTAGTAGGGACCAACATCAACATGGAGAAAGAGTTTTCCGAAGTGAAAAAGGAGCCTAAGCGATCCTAAGTCAAAGTTTTAATAAGTTTGTATATGTATAGTGGCTTAGAAAACTAACTACGTTATGCATGTAAAGATAAAATGTTATTTTTAAGAATGGATGATGTGGATATTATAGTTTCTATACTACCATGTGATCACTAGAATTTAATTTTATTCAGAACTTTTTCGCTGCGATTTGCATTAAATTTCAATAAGTACGGAGGTGAGCAGCGAAGTGTTACTTACCCCGACACTTCAATTTGCGTTGAATTACAAACGTAAATTGGGAGCATCACAATTTCAGTACATAGGATTTGAGGAAACTTGAAACAGCTCATTTCATAAGTGGGAATCGATTGAGCTACTACTTTAATGGGAATCTATTTTCCCTCTTGTGATAAAATCTTCTCCTTCCAGCCCTTTAATTTCTGCCACAGTCGAGCTTTAATTTCCTTAAAAGTTTGAGACTTGTTCTTTCCAACCGTAGGAGGGAGGCCAAGGTATCTATCATAATTGTGACACTGTTGAACACTCCAGAAGTTCAAAATTTCTTCTCTTTCTAGAGTTGGTACATTGCCACTAAAGATCATCGATGTTTTCTCCTTGCTCACTTGTTGCCCAGATGCTAGCTCATATTTCTTCAACAGCTGGAAGATATTTCTATTAGTCTGCACATCAGCTTTATAAAACAACACACTATCATCGACAAACATTAAATGATTATTTTTGGGAGCACTTCTTGCCACTCTAATACCTTATACTGTCCTATTATCCTCAGCATGTTGTAATAATGAAATTAGACCCTCAATGTATAGTAGAAAAAGGTAAGGGAAAATGGGAATCCTCTTACCGTATTCCTCTAGTAGGAAAGATGGGTCCTTTTGGTTCCCCATTAACCAAAATGGAAAAGGAAACACTTTTTACACATTGCATTATCAAATTAATCCATTTCATACCAAAACCCATTCTTGACATTACAACTTCCAAAAAAGGACATTCCATCCTATCATAGGCTTTACTAATGTCGAGTTTTAGTGACATAAAACCTTTTTTTCCTTGCCTTTTCATACTTATAAAATGCACAATTCATAAGCCGTGAGTACATTATCCGAGATAAGACGGCCAAGCACAAACGCACATTGTGACTTCGAAATTAATTCAGGAAGACAACATTTGAGCCGATTGGCAAGGACTTTGGAAATCAATTTATAGATCACATTGTAGAGACTAATCGGACTATAATCAGAGACAAACTCAAGCTTCTTTTTCTTGGGTATCAGAGTGACAAAAATATGATTCAAAGAAGTAGGAAAAGAACCACTATTTAGCGCTTTCAAGATAGCTCTAGTAACATCACTACCAACTATAGACCAATATTTTTAGAAAAATATAGGGGCCATACCATCGGGACCAAGCGCTTTTGTAGGGTGCATTTGTTTGAGAGCAACTTCAGCTTTTTCAGCCATAAATTCTTTATTCAGTTGTTCCTTCATTGTTTCATTAACCCATCCTTATAAAGTCTCTAGAAATTGCAAATTGCCTTTTGTGCGATGAGAACATGTCTTTGAAATACCTTAGAATTTCAACATCACGTTCTGCATCCATACGCCAAGAACCAGGACTATCTTTGACCCCCTTGATCAGATTCCTAACTCGTTTCTGACAAGCTTTGTGATGAAAGAAACTTGTATTGCGGTCGCCCTCCATTGACTAGGAAACTCTCGATCTCTGTCGCCACATTATCTCCCCTCTGTCCAGCCATTTATTCACCTCAACTCTAGCTTTCTTGAGACCATCCATCGTATTATCACCAGGAGGGGCATCCTGAATAGAAGCCAAGTATGACTTTTCTTTGTTCAAATTTTGGTTTACATTTCCAAATTTGTTTTTATTCCAGATTTGAAGATGCTCTCCACAAGTTCGAATTTGCTCCATGACAATTGCCATCATACTATTACCACTACTTCCTTTCCACGCAGATTCAATAACTCGACGACAATCAATATCATCAACCCACATTGCCTCAAATCGAAAAGGTCTCCTCCCCCTTATAGCTATAGTATCCTTTAAAAGATGAAGAACCAATGGAATATGGTCCAAGTATGCAATAAAACCATGCTTCACCTTAGCCATAGGATACAATCTTTTCCAATTTAAATTCACCAGCCCATGATCCAATCTTTCTCGAACACAGTTTGGATCCTCCCTCCTATTACACCAAATAAAAGGTGTCCCTTGAAAACCCAAATCCATAAGTTCACATTCATCCATCATTTCCCTGAAAGCTGCCATTCTTTGTTCTATCTCGCCCACCTCTTTTCTCTGTTGGGTTCAAGACTTCATTAAAATCACCAAGGAGGAGCCATCCTTGATTTCGAGGAGCTTTCAGGTTCTTAAGCAAATTCCAAGTCTCGAATCTTCTATTGTGCTCAGGATGACCATATACCCCTATGAAATTCCAGGGCACAAGATTGATGTCACAATCCAAAATTGAAGTATGTATATGATGGCGTGAGAAACTCACAACATGTAAATTGACCTCCTTCTTCCAATAGATGGCAAGACCACCACTCCTGCCTTCACAACTGATCGCTAGACAATTTTCAAAATCGAGGCAATACTTCAATCGAACCATAGCACTTTTATGTAATTTGGTATCTTGTAGAAAGAAGACCATGGGAGCTTCTTCCCGCACAAGGTCTACAAGAACTCGAACTCCCCATGGGTTCCCAAGCCCACGAGAGTTCCAGCTTATAAAAATCATTATGTTCGGCGGTACAGCCTCTACCGATAACAATTGGTTGACATCCCTCTTCCCATTACTGAAATCAGTATCAATAACTATATCTTCCTGACCTGATTTGGCTTTCCGGCTCTTCTTCTTCGTTGAGGGACTCTGCTCTATTGCATCCCCTTCTCTTTTGTGCCCTATCTCAAGTGTTGAAGATGGTGGACTAGTACCAGATTAACAGGCTTTCTGTTTCCAAGTTATTCTTGTTGACTTCCGCTTATTTGGACTGGGCTTATGAGTGGTCTGCCTTAGAAAGTGATCATGTCCAGCTTGGTGACTATGGGCCATATAAGAAATAGGCCCATTTTGCTCCCTTGTCAAATTTGAATATCCCTTATAATCGCCACCTTCCTCAACATACCCAAGATTCCTACCTTCCTCCACTCTCGCATTAATCTCATTAAGATCATGATTTTCCACTACCTGATTTTCCTCCTATTGCAGCGCATTGTGATTGTGTGTATCATCATTAGATCCGCCTCCCGTCTCTAAATGCTTAGCATGATTTTCGCCTGGATTCTCGCAATTTCCAAAATCCATTACTCTAGTATTGAAAGTTCCCAAACATTTCTTCTCCGGTGATCGGTACTTCACCGATGAGCTATTTTATGACGGAGTAAACGAACAGAATTTTCAATTCTGATTATCTGCGCGGAGCCAGCTACTAACTACCATACTGTTTCATGTTCTTATTCTTATTTGCAATTGGGCAACCTGAATGTTCATGGATAATCCTCCCACAGTGTAAACAAAACCATAGAAGTTTCTCATATTGGATAGGTGCCCATCTCTTCTCCCCATCTAACATGACCATTCTTCCTCGTGCCAACGGCTTCCTGAGATTCAATAGAATCTTCACCCATAGTGAGACACCCCAGCCCACATAATCAACGTCTACTCCACGTCCATGGCTTCCCCAAGTGATTTTCCCAGTTTTATACCATATTCCTTCGACATTCCCACCAAAGGTAAATGATGAAATTGGACCCAGAAAACAACTGTGTCAAATTTCATTTCACATAAAGGAATATAACCACCAAAATTATTCATCACAAAAAGATTACCATCAAACAACCAGGGCCACCCATCTTCAACTCGATTCTTGTCTGCATGCGTAGCAAAAGTAATAATAATATGTCCTATCCCATTTTCAGTGAAACTTGCAGGCTTACTAAGCCTCCAAATATTTGCCATGGTTGCTTCCACTACAGCCCATCCAATCTAACCTTTAGTCCATATCTTGCCAATAAGACTTATATCACCCTTCCTTTGAATCTCGACAATTCCTTCCCCATCCAACAGTGTCGTCTCTTCTTCTTCCTCATTTAGTTGGAGATTTGCACACATCGCTTGAAGTTTATCCATGGAGGCCATAGTATCATGAACTCATGACTACTAAAACACCACCTTTATTTCCAAGAAAAAACAGAGAGGCGACTGCCAAAAACAAAAAACAAGTTGTTATCTTAAATAATATCACTAGTAATCTCCTAATTTCACATGTTTTGATTAAGATACACTAACAACATAAAATAATAAGCAATATGATTCATGAACCCCTCTTGGGCATATTCACAAGAACATGGGCATGAATCAACAAAACATAAATTATGGCATATCAAAAAACTCATCCAATAAGTTCTACATCTCTACAGTGCAAGCAGTAATAATAAGTTTTCAGCTGAAAGAAATGTTGCAGAATGTCAATTCCCAGGCTACACTTCAGATACAATCATCTAATAAATTAGCATATCAAAAAACTCATCCAAAACCTACATTTCAAATTCTAGCCCAAATTGAAAAGTTTGAACAATTTCAAATCTTACTCTACTTGCTTTTGCTATTCTGGATTTTCTAAGTGGAAGGGAATTAATATGTTTGACAACCACAAAAATCATAGCAGTATTCCCAGTGGCGGGAACTACTAAAATGGTAATATCAAAAATAACCATCTGTTGAAACTATAAAAGTCATATACCATTTGATCTTAGAACTTTTCAGAATTTGGTTAACATCACAGAACAAAATGCAATAAACAAAAAGAGCAGTTGCAAACCTCAATTTCTTAGGACCTATCAAGCTACACGATGAAGCCCGTCGAGCTCCGGTACCACGCTTAAGCTAGGGCTTCCACTGATTCTCGAGTAGAGGCTCTTGTTCTTGGGAATGCACTACGATTAATGTTTTCAAGAAGAGAGGCTAGACCATATCTAAATCGCAGGAGGGAGACGGAGAAATGGAGATAAATGGAGAGAACGAGGTAGAAATGGAGAGAAAGAAGGAGAAATGGATAGAAAGAGGGAGAAGGAGGAAGCTGGGAGGGAGTGACGACAGTGACAAGAAATCGAAAGAGAAGTGCAGGGTAGGGGGAAACACGGAGGAAGCTGAGAGATGTGAAGGGTGGGGGGAAAACACGAAGGGTGGGGGCAAGGGATTTTAACTAAGTAAAGTGAATAATTGCAACGATTTTATTCACCGCATGAAATAAATACTTATTACAGCAGTTCTTTTTTACTTCAAAGACATGAAATCATTACAATATGGCAAGACAAAAATACTGGCGATTTTAAATTTTCACTGCAAAAAGTCATGTCGCAAAACTAATGTGAAAATTTCGCAGCAAATTTTTAATTTCTGCAAATATCGTGTTTAAGTGGCAATTTTATTTTCGACAAACAAAAAATCGCTGGAAAAAAGTTTTTTTCTTGTAGTGTTGGTGAGATGCTCAATTGAATTTGTATTTGATCATGCACAAGCTAAACAGTGGCATGGTGGTTTGATACTAATAATTTTTTCACTTGATGTGGTGCATTTTCCATTTTGAAAACTCATTTTTTGATTTTCATATTGTGCATAAGAAGAAAATAAGAGTGGGCAGTACATGCACAATTATCATTTTGATTTGGGGCCTTCATTCACAATCTAATTAGAGGGATAGTTTGAACGGGACTCTCTTTAGGGAGATGGGTAATGCTAGTGTGGGAAAAACATCTTTTTCTTTTTTGAAAGAAGGCAATTGCATTCATTAATAGACGAGCATTACAACTATACTTGAAACATACATTATAAACCAACTAACGACAATCTGTAGCTCCTCAGTGTATTAAAAGTAAGTGACTGATAAAGTGTAACACTGATTGCACAACCTCTTTAGATCACCATCTAAAAGACAGCTCAACTCTATCCACGAATAGAGTTAACAATAAAACCAAACAAACCTCATCTCATTCTAAGACGGGATAAGAGAGAACCCTTATGAATAAAAAGTCCAAAGAAGAAACACTCTATGAACTAGAGGTCCTATAATATGGGGATAATACTTAGAGATAAAAAAAAAAGGATTGTCTTCAAATAGCAAAGAAGTTGGAGATGATTCAATGGATAATATTGAAGCTTCAGCAGAATTAAGAAGGTTACCGATATTTTACACATGGGATTTACAAAGTTACAACTAGAAGGAGATTCTTTGACAATTATTGAATCCATAAATTCTCAAGATAGAAATCTTACATCTCAAGAGTCTTTGATAATGGAAATTCAGCGTTTATACATTGTTTTCAGATGGTTGATGTCATTCATGTGGGAAGGCTAGGGAATGGGGTAACACACCTGCTAGCTGATCAACATGCATGATGCTAAATTGATAGAGAATACATGTCAATGGTGGCATGCCTATTCGAATTTTGTTTCTAGTAGGGCGCTTGTAGACTCCGAAGTGATGTAATTAGTAGTATCTTTGTTTGGTTCTGGGATGGTTTTGTATTACCTTTATTATTTCATCTATGAATGGATTCAGTTTATCAAAAAAAAAAAGTTGGATTTTTTAGTGATTGTGCACCACATATTGAGAGCAATGACATTGCAGTCCAAAATTTGGCTAATAATCCTCAAAATTGTGTGATTGAAAGAGTTAAATGGTGTACATTTTCCTTAAATAATACTCCGTAAATATTTAATTAAATATATTTACTGTTCACCCTCCAATTGATTGATTTATGTTATTTTATTTCTCTATCTTTTTTCTTTCCACCAAAATTCTCGTCTCTTATCTTGATATGTTTGATGTATTTTGGCATATAGATTATTAGAAAATTGTAAAAAGTATAATAAAAAATGAAGTCTAAAAATAAAATAAATATATACATTAATCAGTAGATAAATGTTTAATTTTTTTTAAATAATAATATTTTATTATTATAACTAATGATATGGTTAACTCAATATGAGATATAAAATTATGGATAGCAAAAAATAAAAAATAAATAAATAAAAGAAGAAAGAAGATAAAATGTCACATTTTATTCAAAATTTGAAAATTTGTCTAAAATTTTACTAGTACTGGAATCGATAAAAGCGAAAACTGTACTACACAGTACATATATACAGCAAGCGCATGAATTGCGCCGGTCGGTGCATAGATGAACGGCTGATTTGCCCCATACATTGGGTCACACGTATTATCAATCGAAACATATTAGAGTCCCTTTGATTAATAAGACAGAGCAAGAACAGTCACGACCATATTAGATATACCTTAATATTATCAAAAGAGACGCTGCTGTCGGTCGGACTGCTCCAAGCGTCAAAAGCAATACAACGATGGTTGGACTATTTTTTAATGATAAATACATTAAAATAAAATAAAACACAATAAAAAATATTATAAAATATTATAAAATAAAAATATATATATAATAAAAAAATAAAATGAAAAAAACATAATAAATAACACAATAAAAAATATAATAAAAACATAATAAAAAACAAAATAAAATAAAGATGAATTTTAAGGGCATTCAGCCTTAGCTGTAGCCCGCCGCCTCTGGTGGGCGGTGGGCGACACTGCCCACCCCATCGGGATCGGCAGGTACCGGATCCATTTTGAATTTAAGCCTCTGTGGGGTACACCAGAGGTCGCCGGAGCTCGTCGTTGAAGGGATAAGCTCGCCGAAAGCCCGCCGGTCCCGATAGGGTGGGCGGTGTGGCCCACTGCCACCGAAACCGGCGGGCTGCTTTTAGTGTGGGGGTTGGTCAGGAAATTCCTATTATCAAACACATCTAAAATATTGGCAAACAAGTGGACAATCTTTTCTTCCATTATCTAACATATTCATATACACTGTCTATCACATGCCAGAAAAATCTTGTAAACAAAAAGGATAAAAATATATTTGTCTTGCTCAAAAAAAAGGAAATAATAAAAAAGTCTTAATCACACCCAAAAAATCAATAAGTTTGAGAGGGAGCAAAAGATGACGTATTTAGGTAGCCATTTGTGTTCTTTGACAACCAAAAAATTGGAGAGGGAAAAGCACCAATTTATCATACCATAACTATATGATTTGTAAACAAAACATTTAGTTGAAGAGTGCAAAACCAGAAAAAACAAACAATTAGTACGAGACCTAAGATTTTTTAAAACAAGCAATTCGTGCGAGATTTAAGATTTTTGAAACAAGCAATTCATGCGAGATCAAGAATTTTTTCCCAAAATATTAATTATAATCGACATAAAGGGAGTGATGTTACCATGAAAGAGGCGTGCGATGACTGTGAGAGGGGCGTGCGAAAGAGTGTCAAACTCGGAAAAGGGGGAATCGGAGAAGGAAGGGGGTGCATGGTGATGGGGAATGGAGGGAGTCGAAAAGAGAAATGAGAAAAAGTTGAAGATGATTAGACGGGGTGCATCTATAACATTCATAAGCTGGAACACATATGTGTCAATCCCTTATTGGTGGGTTGTTATTGTTTAAAAAAGAACTAGACCGTTCCCAACTTATTTCATAGAGTAATTGTATATATAATAGTGAAAAATGTAAATATTAGATAATTATTTAAAAAAATAAGATTTATAATTAAAAAATTATTTATTTATATAAATCTATATTTATTTTTTTTTTAAAGAAAAGTATGTAATACTTATGCACTCCAAATGTTATTTCTCATATTAAATCGAGTGAGAGGGAAAAAAAAGAAATCAAATAGCTTTAGAGAGAGAGAGAGAGAGGGGCTTTGATTGAGGTGGACATGTTATATAGACATCATATCATACGTTACTACGTAGCTAGCTAAAAGCCATAATCCTAGTACTATATATGGCCTAGGAAGTTCATTTCTCTATATTTGGTCAGGAAAGGCACCATACAGTAGTTTTTTGTTGCATGCATGCCCTTGTATTTTTTTATTAAAAAGAAAGCTTCAATTATTTTCTGGCTTGTCTTTGCCTTTGGGTAGATGTAGGGATCAAATCAACAATCTAAAATTTAATTTTTAGATAAGGTAAATAAAGAGGCTAAGGGATAAGGTTAAAAAAAAAAGATAAAGAAAAACACTCAGATTCTTACAATAAAAGAAACTTCTAAAAGGAATGGGATCCACAAGGCATGTTGGACTCAATCTACACCACATTGGACTAGGCTCTCCACAAAACTCTCCACAAGCTTTTTAGAGAGGCTCTCCATAGAATTACCCTAGGCCAAACTTCACAACACGTAGCAACTTCACTAGATTTGTATTGTGAGATATGTAAGGCTGTAAAGAGATTATAAAATTATTTATTATTGTAGATTTTGTCCCTAAACAATTAGTAGATGTAGGTATTATGCTAAATCATGAAGATTCTTGTCTCTTTATATTTATTTTTATTTGCTTGTATACTATTTATTTTATGGTTTAACACAAGAATATCATCAAAAGCCCAAATCATCATCATGGTTTAGGCTGCCTGACCACTTGAGTGTGAGTCATTGCAAATAAATTATAACATCAACTCCAAAATGACAACACCAAACGACAATTTACACTAAGGGCAAAAAATCCATTATTATCAACAAAAGCAAGATTATCACGGAAATATAAATAAAAAACCAATCATGGAAATATGCACTTTTTGCCGGCAATAAACAATCTCCGAGACAAACATCCACACAAATAAACAAACTAAATTCGAGTCCTGTACTTGAACCTAATGCGGTTGAGTACAACTCCAGCCAAATTAGAGCTTTGTGCTTCTACTTAATGTGGTCAAGTACATCTTTTGCCTATCTCCCCAAGCTGACATCCTCACCATTTAACACAACACAGATAGAAAACTAGTGACCATCTTTGAAAAACACTAATGACCAATTTTTAAAGTTATTCATCTGATTAATGATTTGAAGATTCTCAAGGCTTTCTTATCCAATAAATCACCTTGAAAAATCGCGAGCATCTATAGGAATGAAATAAACATCCTATAATTTAGCCTTGAGATAACACCAAAAATTAAGCTAAGAGATAAGGTTAAGAAGAGATAATGAAATCAAACTCCTAAAAGGAAATAGACTCGAACTTCTAAAAAGAATGAGATTTATAAGGCAAATTGAACTCAATCACTCCAAAAAAAATAGACTTCTATATAAGAAGCAGGTTCAAGAGAACATATATTGGACAAGCTCTCTCCACAGGCTCTCTAGAAAGGCTCTCCATAGAATCTCCTTAAGACAAACTTCACCACATGTAGTGTTAAGGTATTGGTTGCTGTTGTACTAGATTAATACCATGAGAAGCAAAATGTGAAGCGAAGGGTCATGCCTAAGCATGTCCCATTACACCTAAAATAATACAGAATAACAAATTTGGCTCATGTGGTCCCTAAGTCTGTAATATAAATTTCCTTTTACCATAAGACAATTTTTGTATAAATAGGACCAAGGGTCATTGTATTGTGTGAATGAAAATTTTATGTGCTCCTCTGTGAAGAAGAAATACTCAATAAAACTTTTTTCTCAAATTCCTTGTCTGCACTCTTTTCCTTTTCCTTTTCCTTTTCATGGTATTAGAGCTACCATAAAGCTCACACTATCCTTTTCTCTTTGGAAACCAAAATGGAGCCCATCGAAAAAATTCCAAAATAAATTATTTCAACCCCATCGCCAATCCTTAACTCTTCTATCATAAATTCAGACTCTCATTTCGTCACCCTCAAACTCACTATGGAAAATTATCGTATGTGGAAAGCTCAGAGTGTATCTTTTCTTAAAGGTCATTAGCTTTATGGCAATGTAGATGGGACTATCCTTATGCCTTCTCTCATAAGTGATGAAAATGTTAATTCAAACTATACTCGGTGGCTTTTGCAGGATCAATTGATCATATCTGCCATCAACTCTTCTATGTCCGATATAATCCTATCCTAGTCCTCAATACATATTTTTCAAATCAAGTGCCAACTTGCTACCCTAAAAAAGAGGGACTGAGTCTATTTTGGGATACTATCACAAAGCTATCCCTTAGTTGCTTCTCTTGGAGCAACTGGACATCCCTTATTTTCTTTACAACTTTCTATTTATCTTTTGACTGAACTTGGCTCAGACTATGAGTCCATCATTACCTCCATGACCACCCATCCAGATCCACTATCTTCAAATTGGATTTATAGCTTTTTTCTTAACCACGAATCATCTTTCGCTCACCAAACTCAGTCATCAATTTCATGTAATAGTCTTGCAGCACATGCAACCAGCATAAAAGCACCTTTGACATCGGGTTACTTGAACAAATATAGAAACTCAAACTAGAAAGGAGAATGACATTATCATGGGCATGGAGGGTAGTCCCAAAATTATTTTTCCTCTTTGTCAGATACTTGACCCCCATACCAAGTTTGTTGCAAACATTGCTATACTATTCTCTCTTGTTGCCATCACTTTAGCCAGTCTTACCAAGCCTCTACTTCGACCTCACTTACAACCAACTTTACAGTTCTACCCTCCACCATCTCTCCACCAGTTCAGTGGTTTCCTGATATAGCTACCACAAACCATTTTACAACAGATTTCTTAAACCTCAACTTGGAGTCTACACCATATATTGGCTTTGACCAAGTTAGCATTAAAAATGGCTCCATACTTCCCATACAAAATGTTGGCTCTGCTTGTCTCAATACTCCATCTAGCAAAAATCTTCTTTATAAAATTCTTTATGTTCCTCCCATTACAAAAAATTTTCTTTCAGTTTGTCAATTTTGCTTAGATAATTCTATTTATTTTGATTTTCAATCTTTCCATTTTTTTGTCAAGGATTTACGAACTCTAGAGGCGCTTCTTCAAGGACCCATTAAAGATGGCTTATATGTCCTGGCATCAATTTTGACTCCTTTGGAAGCTTCTAAGTCACTCTATCTAACTCTTCCTCAAGCTTTTCTTGGTGAAAGGACCACCTCCCAAATCTAGCATGCCCGATTTTGACACCCCTCCTCACGTGTGACCTCTACCCCATCAATATCAACTTAGTTTCAAATAAAATTACGTGATATTCTTGTTCCACATGCAATCAAGCCAAATCTCATGCATTGCTGCATCTTGTCTCTCCTTCTAGATGACATAAATTATTTCAGCTTTTATTTCTTTATGTATGGGGATTAGCTTCTGTGTTTTCATCTCTAGGATGTTGATTTTATTTTTCTATTGTGAATGATTTCTCTAAATATATTTGGATGTTTCCTATACAATCTAAATATATTTTGTCACTTGTTCTTATTTTCATGCCCAAAATGATAGTGTCAAAAGACGTAATCGGCACATTGTTGAGACTAGATTGTCCCTTTTAGCACATGCCTCTATCCCATATAAATAATGGGCTGAGGCTTTTCAAAATGCAGTGTTTCTCATTAATTGCATTCCTACACCAATACTTTGAAATCTTTCACATTTTAATACTTTACTTCATCATCTACTAAATTATTAATTTTTGCGTATTTTTGGTATGGCCTATTAGCCCAATTTAAGACCGTTCAATCTTTATAAAATTGATTTTAGATCTAAACTATATGCCTTCATGGGCTACAACCCTTATCATAAATCCTGATGTTGGTTACACATACCAACAAGTAATACTTACATATCTAGAGATGTGACTTTTGTTAAGACCAAATTCTCATTTGCTCATATTCCATCAGACACTCTTTGTCCAACCCTCAATCTACTGGACCCATTCTCTCATCCATTCTTATTTAGTTGTCAAATCTAACTCCTCAAACACTGGCTTGCCCATATATTTTGTATATCAAGTCCATCACCTACGCTAACCCACACTTCCTTATTCTCTGATTTGTCAGATTCCAACATTCCCTCATTTGAACCTTCCTTTCACCCTTGCTCCCTTCTTCATGAGACTACCAATCCTAATTCTTCCTTTTTGATTGAAACAACAGCATCTCCTTCCATTTCCTCCCTCTTCTTTCTATCAACCTATGGTTACTCGATCAAAGTCCAATATACACTGCCGAATTCTCAGATTTGAGGGCACGTACTAAGCCCTCTACATCACTTGTTGCCTTTTCCTCAAGTTTCATACTAGAAGAATAGTCCTCTTATACAAAGGTCTCGAAATACCCTGAGTGGCAAGTGGCAATGGTTGCCGAATTCCAAGCTTGCTTCATAATCATGCCTCGAATGTTATCCTTGTTTCTTCCAATCTGAATATCCTTGATTCCATATGGGTCTTGAAGACCAAGCGTTGGAATGATGGAACACTTGAGCGTCGCAAGACTCAACTTGGGGCCAAGGATTTTCCTCAGGAACCTAGTCTGGATTACATTGAGACCTTCAGTCCCGTGATCAAGCTAGTAACCATTTGTCTTCACTTTTCTCTTGTAGTTGCTTACAAGTGGTCGTTGCATTAATTGGACATCTAGAATGCCTTTTTACATGGATATATTAAGGAAGATGTCAACATGTAGCGGCCCCCCAGAATCGTAAATCCTGATCTTCCCTCTCCTGTCTTTAAATTGAAAAAATACATCTATGGTTTGAAACAAACTCCTAGGACATGGTTTTCTAAACTAATAGATAGATTAATTTGCTTAGGATTTCATGGCTTTAAATCTGATTCATCGTTATTTATTTAGCAAAATTCTTCTAATTGTCTCCAAGTTTTGGTTTGCGTTGATGACATTGTCAATACTAGTTCTAATGACTCACTCATTTCTAATTTCATCATTTCACTCGGAACATATTAATTTTGTATGAAAGACCTGGTCCTTTACACTATTTTTTGGGCAATTAAGTATCTAGAAATTCAGCGGGTTTATGCATGTCTCAGTCAAAGTATATTTCAGACATATTAATTCCTACTAAAATGCATAAGTCCAAAACTCTTTCGACTCCCATGTCGTCATCAGTTAAACTCATTGCTCTTGAAGGTCCCCCCCTTTTGAGAATTCTCAACTTCACCATAGTGTCGTTGGTAATCGTCAATATCTAACTGAGTAAATATCTGACTTTTACTCAGTCAGATATATTCTTTGTGTCAACAAAATGTGTTAGTTCATCCATTATCTACGGCTACCTCACTGGCAAGTTGTAAAACGAATTTTGCGATATCTTAACCTTGCATAGCATCTTGGTCTTTATTTTAGTCCATCTTTTGTATTGAAGTTGTCCGCTTTCTCAAATGTTGATTATGCTAGTTGCCTGATGACCACAAGTTCACTGAAGGTTCTCACATTTATTTTTAATCCCATGTAATTTCTTGGAATTCCAAGAAGCAATCTACAATTGCTCAATCTTCTACTGAGAAAAATACAAGGCAAAATTTAACACTATCTGTGAGCTCGTATGGATACAATCTCTCTTAAAGGAACTAGGAATATTTTTCAATGAGCCCTAATTCTTTGTTGTGATAATTTGGGTGTTACCTATTTGATAGTCAATCATGTATTACATTCTTGTACTAAGCATGATGACTTGAATTACCACTTTATTCGAGATTGTGTGGCAGCTAAAGCTCTTCAATTCTCTTTTGAGTCTAGCAAAGATCAAACTGAAAATATTTTCACAAAACCTTTATCTTCATCTTAGTTTATTCAATTACAATCAAGCCTATCAACTCTCCTGTGATGTTTGAATTGCGATGGACTGTTAAGGCAATGGTTGCTACTTTACCATTTCAACAACATGAGAAGCAAACCGTGGTTGAAAGGCTCATGCGTAAGCATGTTCCATTACACCTAGAAGATTCAAGATTGATTCTAGGTTAACAGATTTGGCTTATGTGGTCCCCAAGTTTGTAATATCATTTCCCTTTTACCTTGAGATAATTTTTGTATAAACAAGTCCTAAAGGGTCATTCTATTGTGTGAATGAAAATTTTATATACTGCTCTATGATGAAGAAAAGCTCAATGAAGCTTTTTCTCAAACCCTAGTCTGCACTCTTTTTTTTTCACATAGCAACTCCACTAGATTTATACATTGTATTATGAGATATGTGAGGTCATGAGAGATTGTAAAATCACCCAATATAATGACTTTTGCCCCCAACTCATAGACTTAAGTATTATGCCGAATCACGTAAATTCTTGTATCTCTTCTTTATTTTTTTTATTTTCTCATTTACTATCTATTTTATAGATGAACATGAAGAATGCCAAATCGAAGCCTGAATCATTATCGTGGTTTGAGAATGATTATTTCCTCCCTTCCAAACTATTGTGCAAATTAAGGCATTAATAGTAGACTTTTTGTGCATGCCCAAATTTTCACAACATTTAGTTTTGCATTAAACTCATAATTGTGAGAGAAAGATCATATCTCTCTTTTAGTTGATAACTATATATGCGATGTCATAGTTCATGCATGGTTTTTGTCAAAACGTTGAAACTATGCTACATATGTTATAAGATAAAAAAAATGCTTATTTCTGAGGAATTACTCAAAGGTTTATAGGAATTGTAGAATAGTGTCTCACTATGCTCTAAAATGCATATTGTTGGAAGATGGGGAGATCGTTGAGCAAGAGTCAAATGCAAATAGATACTAAGGAGGCAAAAATCCTTTCTGGGCATATCAGAAAGATTTCACGAACCAGCCTTGATAATGAGTTGTTTCAATCCCTATCTATAAAATGAGTTGTTTCCTTCTTCCTTTTAGTTTATGATCTGGATTAGAAGGAATGATGGCTAAGTTTTGGTGGGGTCAGCGAGAGAATGAGCGGAAAATTCATTGGTGTAGGTAGGCTAAGTTATGCCAAAGGAAATCCCCTGGTGGGATAAGGTTTAAAGATCTTAAAACTTTTAACCTTGCTTTGTTTGCTAAGCAAGGGTGGAGGTTATACCAAGATGATAGCTCACCATTGCACCGTTTATATAAAGCAAAGTATTTTCCTCAAGCTAATTTCATGGAAGTAGGCCTAGGTAAAAGTCCCTCTTACACTTGGAGGAGAATTTGGGGGGCAAGAAAATGGTTATGGTTATTGGCTAGTTGCAGGTGGAGGAGAGGCGATGAGAGATCAGTCCACGTATGGAAACACCAATGTATCCTAGCGCACAAGCCACTGCTCACTAAAGGGATGCTGGGTGGGTTTGATAGCAGCATTGAGTTGCTGGAGTCATTGTTTGTTCAGAATGAAAAAACATGGGATATGTAGAATTTTCTTCAATCCAATTTATTTTTTGATATTCTCAAGGTTCCTTTAAGCTCTAAGAGTATGGTTGATAGGAGAGTTTGGGCTCATGAAAGAAATGTAGTGTAAGGAGGTGCTACAAATTTATTTATCCTCAACTAGACAGGTAGTTTGCCGAGCCCTCTAATGTGCAAGATTATCATGTGCTTTGGAAACTTTTATATAAGACGAAAGTGCCAAACAAGATCAAGATTTTTGCATGGTGTGCATGTACAGATGGGTTACCTACTGCAGTTAATCTTGTGAAAAAACATATGCTGACTGATGATATTTGCAGGCTCTATTTAGCAACAAGAGAAGACATCTCCCATGCAGTTCTTCATTGTGGTGCTCTCAGAAGTTTATTGCATTCTCTTTTACTTGAATTGAAAATAGATATTTGTGGGTCTATATTGGATATGGCATTGCAACTATGTGCTAGAAATCTTTATGACAAGCTAGATGTGTTATTTACTTTGGCATGTAGTTTTTGGTTTAGAAAAAATAAGTTTGTGTGTGAAGAAGAATTACTCAGCCCCAAAACTGTTGCCAATAATGCATTTGTCTTGTTGAGAAGCCATGACCAGGTTAAAAAACAATCCATATTTCAACTTATGAAGCATTATAAGTGGCAGAAACCACAATTGGGGTTGCTTAAATTAAATGTGGATGCTACTAGATTTTCGAAAAAAAGATATGGCAAGTATTGGGCAGCTTTGAGTAGGGCTGTAATCGAGCTAAGTTTTGACTTATCGAGCTCAAGCTCAACTCAAAATACTCGAGTTCGAGTTTTTATTTATTCTTTATTCGAGCTCGACTCGATAAACTAAACTTTCAACTCGAGTTTGAACTCATCCCACAAACGAACTCGAGTTGAACCGAACTCAATTTTTTTTTGAATAAAATTTAAAAATAAATAAATAACTAATAAAAAAATTAATATTTAATATCTAATTAGTTGATATTTATTTATCATAATAATATGTTATATGATTCTATATATTATTAATAAAGACACATAATATGATAGCATATACGTATTTTACACGCTTTCCATGTACTAATATACGAAATTATTAAAATTTATAAACTAATTATTGTACAAATTATAAAACATAACTATGAAATATATTCATCATATAGATACAAGTAATAAGATTACATATTACATATTTAATTATAAAAATGTTATACTTATATTATTAACAATACATATATATAATATATATGTATATATATTTATCAATATATAAATAAATTTTAATCGAGTCGACGCGAGTATAAATGAGTGAACCTTAACAAGTCTTAATCGAGTCGAACTAAGTTTTGTCGGATATGTATCATTTACTAATTGAGATGGTATATGCTTTTACGAGTGAGTTTTTTTTTTTACAAATCGAGTTCGATTCGAGTTTAATCGAGCAAGTACCAAACAGATTGTTAAATAGTCTGATTCATTTACAGTCTTAACTTTGAGGGATGATTCAAAAAAACTTATTTTTGCCTTTAGCAGAGCAAAATATTAGGTGAAAGAAGGGCAGGACTAGAGTTATTGGCCATCTTTCGTGGAATGCAACAATGTGCAACAATGAGTATCTCACGGATTACTATTGAAAGTGATAGTCTGCTCTGTGTTGGAGCTCTCAATGATAATGGCATATCTAATTCTCTTTTAGGGGCTTTGTATCTTGAGATTAAGCAGCTTAAAAATTATTTTGAAATTTGTACTTTCTATCATATTTATAGAGAAGGTAATATTGTGACCTATTGTTTGACTAGAAATGTTGGTAGTGTTGAGATTTTTAATATTAGATAGAATTATGTTTTAGACTGTATTTTTCAAATTTTATGGTTTGATAATGGTTTGTAATCAATTTTCTTTTTAATAATGAAATTATCATTTCTATTATAAAAAAAAAAAAAAAAAAAAAAGACTTCGGAAGAGTGAAGAATGAAGCAGATTAGCATTAATCATGATGCTATCAAGGAGCGCTGGCATCATTAATGAGAATAAGGCCAACCGACAGATATAAGGCCAATTATTGTTTTAAAAAATAATATCACAAAAGAATAATATCACGAGAGATATTTAAAACGATATCTGCAAAATAATATTATTTTAAATATCACAATGCCATACCGAGAGAACATAGCGCTGCATTTTAGCAGTACACACTCACAAATAGTATTTTTATTGTTCGCTCATGCATTAAATAAAAACATGTTTTGAGAGAGAGCCATTATTGAATTCATTCTCATTTTCATCCATTTATATTTTTATTTAAAGCATGGAGACTGGAGTCGGGACCATCCAGCTCCTTTTTTATTCTGATCTACAGGTGAGGATATATGAAATTTGGTGTCCGCGGAATTGTTTTAACACAAAGTTAAAGTCGCTGACTCACTGCCGAGGCCGAATCCAACTTTGTGGACAACTGTCTTTCCATTTTTTCTCCTCTGTCCAGTGTCCACATGGGTCCCCTCCACACTTCTGAAATTTTTCACGCCTTTATAGATAATTTTTTTTTAATTTTTTATAAATATATCTATATCCATCTTAATGTTAAAATATATTTAAATTTATTTTAAATGAACTCCACAATCACTCTATTATTTATAATTCAACTGAACATCTAAACATAATCTTAAATAATTCCACCCAAAATAGTTTCAAATTATAGATATATAGCAATTTAGACATGATGTAAACGAGTTTTTTTAAATAATATTTATAATTCTAAAATGTGCAAATCCTCTACATTGTTTTAAGAAATAAATAAATTTGGAAGAGTTGTGATAACCTGATTTCTTTTAATTATTTTATTATAGAATGGTTATTTTAATTTGGAGAATTTTTTATTAATGGTGAGAATTTTTTGAAAATGTATTTGGTATACATAGTTGGTTTTCTTAAGTGTTAGACAAGAAAGACAAAAGTTATAAGAAATTCTTTTATGATATTATTATTAATTTATTTTATTAAATAAAATAAAATATTTAGATAATTTGGCCTTTGAAAAATCAAGGAAAAATCGAAATGGAAAATGGAGAAAGAAATCAAATAGTACCACTTGGTGAAACCAGATTGGTCTATTTTAGGCAGTTCTAACGTCTCTCGGTAGATCAGTCATAACGGGATCAATGACAAAATCTGGTTGAAAGTCCATAGAACAAACTGGAATGCGGAAAAAACACTAGCACTGACTTTGACCATGAGGAGACCAATTGAGGAATGTGGCCACCGACTTTGCCATGTCTTAGAACCATTCATAAGCTACTTAGGTGTTACTCTATGAAGAAAAACAAATGGCCAAAGGGGGACTTACTTCTAGAAGATTTTTAGATGTTCCTAAGGTGCAAGAAACCTAGTTCATGTGTCATTTGACTATGGAATATTTGTAGGTGATGACATCTTGTTAAATCTGATATTTGATCATCTCTTAGGTGGATTAAGCTAAACCCTTGAATTAGTTTCTTGCCCACCAAACTTATATCCAAAGGCCAATGATCACCTACTTCTTAAGACCCTATATGTGGCAAAGGATCAAGGGAGACACATGGACCATTTGAAGATGATTTCCCCCTCTCCCACTATATATATGGACGGCACCTTAAGGAGAAAGATTCCTCACCCTTTCCTCTCCCATAACTCATGGCACCCTAAGGATAAGAAACCCCCAAACCTTGCTTAAATCATATACTCATCAAAATGCCCACACCAAGAACATTTTGGAGACATAGAATGAAAGTTTATCAAAAGCTAAGCTCACTCTCTAGCAATAAGCTTTGGAGAACTTGGTAAGTGTACAAATATCTTAAGTTTGATGTTAAATTGCTTGGATGATAGCTTTGTAATCATAGATGTTATATTCCTCTACAAAGTAACAAGTGATTGTAGTTTAAATAAGCTTGAGTTAGGAATTGTTGTAAGACAAAAGAGAGTAATTTTATTAAGAATTAAGACCTTATCTTGGATATCTATGATGGAAAGAGTAGATAAAAACATGTAGAGCTTGAATGGCAAAAATATATGAGAAGTTGAAGCTAAAGGGTTAAGCCTTGATATGGTATAAATGATTGAAAGTGTTTACTTGAGCTATGGTTTTATTAGTGTTGTGAAAGATTAAATATTGGTATGAACCCTAATAGAGATAAGGACTTAGTCATAAATAAGGTTATGAGGAATAAGACTTGACTATAGAAAACAAATTGAAATCTTGGAAAGGAAATAGGTATGCTTATGTATTGATTTGGAGGATTGAATATTGATGTATGAACTTGGAAGTTTAGCAAGTAAGGAATAAGTGTAACCAAAGAGAGAAAATAACTTATAAATGTATGTTAGAAGGTTATGAATACGGTTGGGTACAAAGGTTGCTTGTTTTATGTTAAAAAAGCGCCTAACTCGATATCTCGCTTGACTCTCGCTTGAATTCTAGCACGAGCGAGATACAAGTGTAGATTCAACATCTTTTAGTAAATTGAATATAACTTGTTCATTTGATGTCGGATTGGAATGATTCAAAAGGCTATGGAAAGCTAAGTGAAAGATCTATAACTTTTATGTTTAAAGTTTTAGGAGATAATAACTCAATAAAAGATAAAATTGGGATTGAATTGGCAGAGTGAGATTTAAGCAGAAATCTAGTTCGACCCTTACTTGACATCTGGCTTGAGCGAGATTCCCCTATTACCTGAATCTGAGATTTTCTTGTGTCCAATGCATGTGATATAATATAAGGATTATATGTTGAATGCAAATGTATGATTTATATGCTATGAATCCTATGAGATATGTAACATATATGAAAAGAGTCTAAGAATACATGCATGTCCCAATTTGTTACTAGTTTTACATCAAAGGTAATTACGACTCACCTACAGGACAAGACATCCCGAGAGATTCTGATGAGCCTTGAGGGGCCCACCGAATTCTCTCTCACTTTGTAGATCTCTTTTTTTTTTTTAAATTATGCCTTTTATTTTGAGTATGTGATGAACAGGCAATGATACGAAGAGAAGATAAGAAGGAGCCCATTTCATGAAGAGGCCTAGGAAAATTATGAGAAACTATGTTTATATATTTAGAGTCTTTAACCATGAACAATGGTGATGTGATATTATTATTATATATATATATATACATCTAAAAATTTTAGTTATATCGTGTCATGTGATTTACTGGCAAAGTTAGATTTCTTTGCATTACGAAAAATTAACATTCTTTTGTTGCATTACTCATAATGCATGATTAGTAAGTTAGATGCATGTAAGTTATATAAAATAAGTATGAAGACTAGATAACCTTGTATTACCTATTCTGATTCTTCAATTTACATTATTTCTCGATTGTAAATTAGGGGCGTCACAAAAGCCGTCTTCCATTAGGCAATTACCTAAGAGTTTGTTTGGAGTTACGTTTTGAAACTTAAAAAGTACTTTTAAGTAGTTAAAAGCACTTTTAAAGAAAAAATGATTTGTTTAATAATTTTGTAAAAAGTATTTTAGGCAGTTAGAAAAATTAAAAATCAGTTTTTTCAAAAAGTTATAAATTGAAGCTTTAATCAAGAAACTCATGCAGATAACTATATATTTTAAAAAACTACCGTAAATAACTTTAAAAAGCACTTTAGGCATATAGATCTCAAACAGTAAATGACTTTTTAGTAGTAAAATTTATTATATTAAATTTTAAATTATAAGCCTTAAATTAAAAGTAATATTTCACACTGCAATCCTAAACATGCACTTAGAGCACTCTCAATAAATTAACCAAACTCGAACTCCAATTTTAGCTAATAGGAGATGATTTTGACTTTTTTATTAACATCAAACTCTAATTTCATTCGCATCAAATCTCTTTATTGGATTATTCATTATTTATATAGTAATAAAATAATATTAATTTAATTTTTTAATCATTAAATTATTTAATTTTATCATATTTTACTATTTTACCTATTATATAGTCATTAGTAATTATATTTAAATTAAATTATTAACTAAGAAATCATATTTTTGACTGATGTGGAGAAGAAGAGAGAAAGAAATAATAAAGAAAAAACTTGGCTAATGAATAGTAGCACCAAAATTGATCTTATTTTTTAAATTACTGTAGCTAAATTCAGATTTTTTTGACTTTGCCTAATCTATTGCAGCCATTTTTCTTTTCTAATAGCTAAATGTAAGAATAATTTAGCTTTAGCTAATGCTTTTTAAGAATATACTTCTCTTTTATCATTAATAGTTTAATATATAATATAAAAATTATAAATAATAAAATCTAATTTTGGGTGTTCATAAATATTTTTTGCATAATTCCTTTAAAGGGGTAAGGCCCACTATTTTCCAAATGTATAGATTGTTTATAGAATTTTATTAATAATATTGATTATAATAGTTTCCAAGGCTCAATTATAAGAATATTTATAATTGTGAATAGTAATTAAATAGTTTGAATTAAAATATTTTATAAAATTTTGAAAAAGGAGAAAAAAAAAGTTGAATTTAAGAATAATTGAGAATATATGAGAACAATTTTATTTTCAAACAAAACTTAAGAGTCACGTATTTTACTTTTTTTTTTAAATGAAATGATTTACATTCATATCAATTAATGAAATTTATAGTTGAGACTAATCAGACAGGTAAAATCTGTATTACAAGTCTATCTAAATACTGATTTGTAGCATCCTCATACACGAAAGTAGCGGGTTTTGTCTTAACTTCTAGTCTCTCAAGAGACAAACTAACCCTAAAGGTGATTTGTCTGAGAAATCGCAATGGTAAACAAACCTCTATCCTCCGAATGAGAAGATGGATCACCACTTCCATTCTTCACAAGAGAAGAAGAAAATTCCATCTCTGTCCTCCAAAAGAGGAGCGGGAGGCCAAAAAGAATAAATATATTCTGAATTATTAAACCAACACAACCAAACAAAGCAGAGAACAAAAATACAACAAAATAAATTAAAGCCGAAATCTAGAAATATAGAAACAGGTTGGGCAAAGACAGACACTGCAGCATGATGACGAGAGGCATATGACGGACACGCGCCATTGGGAGACTTCCTGCCGGTCGATCCTTAAGCCACCGAGGTCCCTAGATCTAGCGCCACAGCGCGTGGCCAACGTAAACCTCTCCAGGTGCGGCATTTAGCTGAGTCACGCAAGATCGGTTGCCCACGCGTGCGAAAAATCACCGTTTCTTCCAAATGGGAGTCTCGGCAGCCAGGGGGATCAACGGCAAAGGAGCCTCCCTGTGGAGCGTAGGGCTGTAAAAAGACCGGATCGGACCGATGGACCGGACCGGACCAGACCGGTTGTCCCAGACCGAGACCGGACCGGACCGGACCGAATTCCACCGAATGGAATTCGATCCGGTCCGGTCCAAATTTTATATAGATCGATTAATTTCGGTCTGGTCCCGGTCTAAAGGATTTCTCCCCCTAGATCGGACCGGACCCGACCGAACCCCACATATATATATATTTATATATGTATATATAAAAATAGTATATAAATTATAATATTAATATTAATATAAATTAATATATACATATATATTAACATATAATATATAATATATATTAACATATAATATATATTAACATATTAATATATAATATATACTTTTATAATATTAACATATTATTATTTATTGATTGATTAGTTGTAGTATAAAAATATAAATTATAATATATCTATATAGAATATTAGTAATAACTTATACGTAATAAGTGTATTATTATTATTTAATATATTATTACTAATTTATCACTATTTACTAACATATAAATATATAATATACTAATGTAATAGTATTATTAGTTATAATTTACTAACATACTTAATATATAATATATACTAACATATTAATATATAATATATACTCTTATAATATTAACATATTATAATTTATAGTAGTTAAATTTGGGCCCAAAAAATATTTGATCATTGTAAAATTTTAGATTAAATTTAGCCCATTAAATTATATGGGGCACCCCTGGACCGGATCGGACCGCCCCTGGACCGAATTGGACCGGACTGGTGTGGACCGAAATCCTGTTCGGTCCAGGTTCAGGGTGAGAAAATTCTTGGACCGAATGGAATCGGTCCACAAATTTCCTGGACCGGACCGGACCATTTACACCCCTAGTGAGGCGCGTATTGGTGGATGGCCACTGAAAAACTATGAACCTCCACCTATGCTGAGCGCAAAAAATAGAGGAAAAAACAGCCGCACCCAGGAGAAAATACGGGACACTAAAGAAGAGGGGAGGGGGAGGAGATCGAAGGGAGGGAGGGAGGGAGGGAGGGAGGAGGGACTCCTCCCTCCCCCGTAGAAGTGGCCGGTGGCTAAAATATTTAATTTTGGTTGAGAGCTTCTCGAGCGAGAGAATGAGAATCCCAAAAAAACTATAGAAGTTATTTAATTTTAATTTATAAAATAAAATAAAATAAACTAAAATAAAATAAACTTTATTAAAATTTAAACCATAGGCCTCAAGACCTATTGAGGCGGTTATGAATATGGAACGTACATTAAAAAATGATTTTTTAATAAAAACCTTTACTTTTTTCAAAATAACTCGGCGATAATTACACACCTTTAAATTCTATATGTTCTTACTTATTTATTTAGTTATCTAAACAACTTCAATAATATGATATGGTATAATACTAATTGAATATGATTTTCTTAGGAGTGTAGTTTATCCTTTTTGTTTTGGTTTTGGATAAAATTTGAAATCATATTGATATGCACAAATTTTATATTTTCAAAAATTGATTTCGAACCAATTATTCCCCTAAACTAGCACTTTTGATTTTACCAATTTTGATTTTATTATTCGATTTTATATATAATATACTGTATTATGTAATATATAAAATATAATATATTATAGTATATAATATTATAATGATAATATATTGTAGTATATTATAGTATACATTATAATTATATTATAAAGTATAGTGATATATTATAATATCTTATAATATATAATGATATAGTATGAACATAACTATTAATACCCACTAATATAATATGAGTGATGATAATATTAGTATAATTATTAATATAATAGACTATAGTGATATAATATTTGAAAATTTCATATTATATTAATTAATAATCTATCATATAATATAAAGTTATTTTATATATAAAAATGATATATAATATAATATATATATATATATATATAAATCGGTTTGATCTGATCTTAAAAAAATAAAAGAATTGGAACCAGATCAATTTTAACCAATTTTAAGAAAATTAAAACTAGTACGGAATCAAAACCAAACTCGATTTAAGACCAGCTAGTAATTAACCATAAATATAGATTATAGACTCAATAGTAAATGAATGGGATATTTATATTTTCTCATGGGAAAAGCTTATCCCACATACAAAAGCTATGGTATAAATTATTTTTAAAAACAATTAAAATATAAATAAATAAATAAATAAATAACCAATTTGGTGCCGCCATCGATGGTTTCTGTGTTGTGTTGATTGTAGCTGAGAAATGATATATTTAAGTCTTAAATATAAAACTTTTGCACAAATTAATTATAAAATAATAGAGTCTGTCTTTTTTTTGGTTTTTTTTTTGAATATTTAAGAGATTCACATAAAAAGCTTATACAAACTGGTACATAAATTCATAAGATGATGCGGGGGTGCGTCGGGCTACACTCTAACATTTTGCAGCTCCTTCCTACATTTTTTTAAATTTTTATAAAAATATAATTAAAAAAAATTAAAAACATAATAAAAAATACAATAAAATAATAAAATGAGAAAAATATAATAAAAACATAAAAATTAATTTTCGTAAAAATTTGACCTCAATTTAGCTTTTGCAGTCATCGATAGTAGTGGGTATGGACCCATTTTCAAGTTTAAGGTTGTCGAGAGCATACCGAAAGTTGTCAGAATTCGTCGTCGTAAAAGTAGGATCGTCAACTCCCTCTAATTTTAATGGATTAGACAGTATCATCCATCACCATTAAAGACGACAACAATTTACAAAGAGGGTTCGATATCTCGAAAAACTCAAATTCATAATACATATTATATCTAGAATTAGGGCTTGTTTGGATTTAAAAATGAGATGAAATAAGTTATGAATAGTAATAAAATGAGTGATTGAAATAAATTGAAATTTAAAATTAATGATTAAAATAAATTGAAAATATAAAATAAATTATAAATAGTAAAACTAAATTTCTAAAACAAACCGGGCCATAGTCTTCTTATATTACAGTACCGTTGTCATTTTTTCGGTTTTAATAGGCTTTCCAGTAATTTCGGTAGGAAGGCACGAAAATAGATGATGAAAGAGTAGATATGCACAGAGGATATTTGTCAGAAGGAAGCTGTTGCTGTGCTTTCTCTCACACACATATAACTGCGAAGAACTTTCCCGGTCACAGTCATCAAGTGTGCGCAAGGCACTTTCCCGGGAAAAAATAAAATAAAATCCTACGAGAAAATTTGCAGGCTTCAGGGTTCTTCTTTTCTACGAAACTTTGGAATTTACGCACCTAGAAAAAAGATTTAAGGTTCTCTCGTGAGATTGAGGCGAGGCGAAGTTACAGAAATGCAGGATATCCATGCGATCGGAGGGGGAGGGCGACCGTTCGGAAGTGTTGGTGGAGGAGTAGCCGATCCGAGGCTTCGGCCGGATCATCAGCACCACAACCATCAGCAGCAGAACCATCACCAGGCGCTCAAGTGCCCCCGGTGCGACTCGCTCAACACCAAGTTCTGCTACTACAACAACTATAACCAGTCCCAGCCTCGCCACTTCTGCAAGAACTGCCGTCGCTACTGGACCAAAGGTGGCGTCCTCCGCAACGTACCCGTCGGCGGTGGCTGCCGCAAGGCCAAGCGCTCCAAGCCTAAGCCTGCTTCCTCCGATACGTCAACTCCGCAGCCGCAGCCGCAGCGGCAGCGAGAGCGCAAGTCCAACTCTAATTCTAGCAGCGAGAGCTCCAGTCTCACTGCCACAAACACCAACGCGGCCACCGAGGCGGTTTCAACGGAGGTTCCTTCTTTAAAATCTTATTCGCATATTTCGAACGTCCAGGACTCCAAATTGTTCATCCCCAACCCTAGTTTTGAGACGGGGTTACTGGAACAGGGTTCTGACTGCGGAATATTCTCGGAGATTGGGAGCTTCACGAGTCTGATAACGGCGTCTAACGAGGCATTGACGTTTGGATTCAATGGAGTTTCGGAGACGACGCCGTTCAGGTTGAATCACGAAAGCCATGATCGCCATCAACAGCAGCACTGGCAACGGGAGGAGCAGCAGCAGTGTAAGGCGATGATGAGAGGAATGGTTAGAGACGAATCGGAGATACAGCAGGAGATCACAGGGGAGCTAGTGGATCAGACAGTCCAGCTCGATCTATCATCCTTGCAGGATAGATCGGGCGGTGGAGGATTCGGATCCGGATCGTTGGATTGGCAAGTAAGTGGGGATGAAGATTTGTTCGATCTATCTAACACCGTCGGTCAAACATACTGGAGCCAGAGTCAATGGTCTGATCAAGACCACCCAAGTCTCTATCTCCCGTAAATCTGTCTCTTTTTCTCTCTCACACATTTAACTACATATTCAGATAAAAAAAAAAAATTGAAACAAAATCGAAGAAAGATGAAGAAGGAAAAGAAAAACAAGTAATCTGAGAGAGTTAAAATGGGGATTATGAATATGATGAATGTTTTTGCCATGTAAATTGTTGTTTGCTTTTTGGGAATTTCGTTTCTGGGCTCATCATTTTTGATGAATCCGGAACTTGTTTGATGATATTTGATGTGATGCCTACCAATATATCAAAGATATTAATGGAGAATGTATATAGGATCATGGCTTCTTTTGGTTTGCTGATTAATGATTCTCAGCTTTGTGATCTACTTTCTAATCTCTTTCTTTCCCATTTATTTCCTCGATAATCTACTTCACCTTGCACTAGCCACCAGGTGAGTTATTGTAAAAATAAAAATATATATTTAAAATAAAAAATTCCGAAAATATAAAATATATATAAAAAAAAAACGACTAAAGCTAATATAAGGTTGAACTCTTGTGTGTTTTCACAACCAATATTATCTTATTTTATTTAATTATTAATTTTTTTAAAATTTAATACAAAAGAAAATAAATAATGAATTTTTTAAATTATAATATAAAAATAAAATAAATATATATTTTTAATAATATTTTATTTAATTTTAATTTAATCTCTTTTCCTTTGTAAAAATAAATGACTCATAAGTTTTAGATGATCAAGAAATATTATTTTTATTTTATTGATAAATCGATAGATAATGTATACTGCTATGAAAGTTTTGAACATAATATTTTTTATCTAATTGATGTGATAAATTTATTCCAGTAAGAGAAATGTTAAATTACCTTAAAAATTTCTCGAGTAACTTTATTGATATATTTAATAGTTAAAGAAGAATTTTTAAACAATATTATAAATTTAAAAAAATTATTTAAAATAAAAAAAATTAATGAATAAAAAAATATATATACTCACAAACTCGCCTTATTAAGGCTTTTTTTACTTTCATAAATATTTTATTTTTATTTTTTTCATCTCATTATTATTATTTTTTAAATTTTTATATAAAATAAAATAACTAATTTATTTATTTTTTAATCTTAAATAATTTTTTTTAATTTTAAAATCAAATTAATACTAAAAAAATATTTTATAAAAATATTTAATTTAATTTTTATTTTTATTTTCTCTTATTTTATTTTATCAATAAAAATAAACTAAGCTTAAGCCACTCATGCCAATGAATAGTCAAAACAGCAGTCAAAACTGTTATATTAAGCACCTTAATTGCTTGTAAAATTAGTTTTTTATATAAGTTGGCATTTACACAATTTTCTCAATATATATGTTGTACGGAAGTTGGGCTGGTGGGATCAAGGAGCGTAATGAGCAGTGGCATGCGTGATCATGAATCCACGTGGCGAACGATGAGGGATTGTGCTGTGGTAAATGTGGGGTTGGGCCACGTGCGCTTTACGTTATAGGATGGGGAGTGTGAGGGTCGGTTTGTCGTCAGGCTCAGGCCCAGGCTCACTCTGTTTTTACCCACGCCAGTTGCTGACGAAGTGATCGTGGTGATGATGACGTGCACTAGGAGTGAGTGGGGTCCATATTAGGTGGACGTGGGTGGGTGGGTGGGGTGGGGCCTACTGACATGTGGAGAATTGAACTGGTCTGCCTGCCCACATAACGTGTTAAGTGCGTGGGGTCTGGTTTGATCTTTGGATTAGATCCCTTGTCAAACTGCCAGCGTCCGCGTCGGGATGGGGTTCTATTGTTCCGTACAGGTGCAGGCTTCTTGCTTTCACACACGGTATTCTTTAAGAAAAGTGATACATGGGACAGATTTTATAATATTTATATAATACAAATTATAAAATAAAAATATTTTTATAATCTATTTTATGAAATTAATATTATTTTATAAAAATATTCCTATTTTACAATATATATTAAGTAATATGTTGTGTAAATTATTATGGGTTTATTATTTTTCTTTTATCCTCGTTTTCACGTCGTTTCCAAATGAAAAATAATAAGCATAATTATTTTATAAATTATTTTATAAAATATAAGAATGTAATGTTCTTACTTTATAAAAGTATTATATAAAATATTATATAACATATTATGTGTATCACTTTTTAGTTATAAATGTCACCGTGTGTATGTATTCTTACTTTATAACATATAGTGTATAAAGTATTATGTAATATTTTATATAGATTTGCTAGTAATGCGAATATAAACTTTAAATAGGTAAGTCTCGTGTGGATTTTTTAATAAAAGTATACGGACTCTATTTAAAAAGTTTTTCCACATTTTTTGTAGGTTTAGTTGATCTTTATAAATTATTTCATCTTATTTAATTATTATATAATTCTTAACTTTCATTAATTCTCATTTGTGTAAATAAGCGAAGATTCTTCTCCTTTTTGACAAGGCAAATTCCATTTTCCTCATAGGCTTATACAAATGATTTTTTATAATAGGATTAATTTGTTTTTATAAATAAGATAAAATAAGATGAGATAAGATAAAAATTAAAAATTATTTATTTTTTAATATTAGTTTTGTTTGAGATTTAAAAAATTTATTTTGAAATTTAAAAATAATTTAATTTTTTATTTTATTTTATATAAAAATTTAAAATAATAATAATAACAAGATAAAATAAAATGAAATAATTTATGAAAATATATCAAAATATCACGTTTCTCTAATAGGATTAGACACTCGGCACCACTTCTCATAATCATTTTTTTCCCCTCTTTTGCTCTTATCATCAACTCAATCTCACTAAAAAGATAATAATAAACGAAGGCCATATTATAGACATGAAGCTCGCTCAAATTTTAAACATCTTCAATTATTAAAAAGTAATAAAAAAATATAAATTCAGTAATAGTCAATCCTTTAATAATTAATAAAATAAAATAAAATAAAATTAAATGAATAAACACATTTGATAAACATATTTGATAATTGTGCTATCATTTTCCCAAATAAAAAGCAAATTAAAGTGGGAATGTGTATAAACGGACGGTTTTGAAGATGTAAACCTTTAAAAGGGATTATTTTAGAGTGTGCTGTTTTTGCAGGGTAGAGGTCATTATATGTAGGGTTGTTCAGCTGACTCGAGAATCTCATTCCTGATTCGACTCGACAACTTCCATGTTCCAAATGGTCGATACTCATTTGGTCAATTATTCGATACCTGTCGATTCTCTTAAACCTAATCAAAAAATAATCCAAACAACAAAATTAAACCTCTCAACAAAATCAAAGAAGATTCAAAGCAAACATAAGGATATGTTTTTTTTTATTATTATTCATGAGATTCTCCTATTTTCGATTTCCCCATTTCGTGAGATTTTTTTTTTTGTTTTTTCGTGATTACCCGAATACCCCATTTTCGATCTCCCCTAATTCGTGATTCAGAGGAAGAGTCTGTATGGGATTGTGTTTCGAGGCTTAAAAAAGTACTTTTAAGCAGTTAAAAGCAATTTTAAAGAAAAAATGAAGTGATTGGTAATTTTATAAAAAGTGCTTTAGGCGGCTAGAAAAACTAAAAATCAACTTATTCAAAAAGTATCAAATTAGAATTTTTATCAAAAAATTCCTACAGATAACTATATATTTAAAAAACTACCATAATTAACTCTAAAAAGCGCTTTAGATATATTCATTCCAAATGATAAATGACTTTTTAGTAGTAGAACTTATTACATTAAGTTTTAAACTATATGCCTTAAACTAAAAGCAATATTTTCCACCACAATCTCAAACATGGACGAAGGCTGGACATGCCAAATCGATAATCTCTTATGAGCCACTGATTATGTATCTTTCTCAAAAACCAAACACAAAGGAATATCAAGGATATGGTTTTTATGCAAAGTTGAGGTGTGCGGCGAGGGTGAAGACTGAAATAGAGTAAATCGTGCTTGACCTTTTAGTCGATCGACAATGACATTGAGGTAGTCCGTGAGAATTCGGGAAGCCGATGGGACTCTGACAAGGCTATGGAGTTTGGTAAATAACCATCGAAGTTCCATAGGAGTTTCCCATGCTCTCCTGACATGATCTCTCGACAGTTGGGTGAAGTATCTCGGCTACGGTGAAAGAAGGGCCGTGGTCCGGCAGGGTCTGGAGGTGGTGGTAGAGAGAGAGAGAGAGAGAGAGAGATGGCTATGTGATTCGGAATTCAAAAGTAATCTAATCGGGATTTGGAAGTAACCTAAATCAGGTAACGGGTATTACTCATTAATGAGTCAAGTTATCGGGTCGGAATGTAATTTAGTTATTGAGTCGAGTTGGGTTCCGACCATTTTATTTAGCCCTAATTGTAAGTGATAAGGAGCTCTCAAATTTTCATTTATATGGAGGAAAAGAAAAAGGTTCAAAATTGAAATAAAAAAATAATAAAGCCATTTGTCGGTAGAAGATCGAAATGAGAGAGAGACACGGTCCAGATGGACATATGCATAGAGTATAAACGTAGCAGCTTGGGGTTTGGGGCACTTAACTTTGATGAAAAATAGTTTAGGTCTCTGCTCTGCCAACTCAAAAAGGATGGCAGGAAATCTTCTCTTTTTATAATCGAAAGCAAACACAGTGCCAGCAGTGCTTGAAATATCTGGAGCCTGAATTTTTGGGTACCTCCATCTCCAACTCATATGCGTTAGCAAAGCTCCAAAATTTCCCACATAACAACCTATAACATATGCGCAGGCTGCTATACCATGCCATCCGCTCATTTTTTGCCTTCAAAATGAAGTTTCGTATTGCTTGGCACTGAAGTGAATGAAAGCCTATCTGAACAGGTACTGTAAATCATGATATGCTTGTCTGCTATCTAAAGATTTTGATTCCACAACGAGAACCTGCTGCATGATTTTGTTGTACTTGACTCCACCACTTTAAACCCACTCCACCACCCTTGTATTTTAGCCATTAAAAATGATTGATGCACGGCTAATGTCAGAGGGGAGAAAAAAATGAGGACAGATATATGCTATTAGGGATAGAAAGAGCATACTCACTGGAATAGGTAAAAGAAAAAAGTTGGGGTCCGACCCCTTTGAGAAAAGCAGTCTGTCGCTAGAAGCGGCGGTGGCTGACACCGTCCACCCCATCGGGACTGATAGGCTCCGGCGAGTTCACCCTTACAACGGCGACTCCGACGAAGGTCCGACAGCCTTAAACCTGAAATGGATCTGGCAGCTCTGTTCGGTTGAGGGTCGAATCTCCTTAAAATTTATTTTTATTTTATTATTTTATTGTATTTTTTATTATTTTTTTTATTTTTTTATTGTCTTTTCTTCATTTTATTTTTTTATTATTTTTTAATTTTATTATTTATTATTATGTTTATTGTCAAAAAGCAGCCCAAAATAATTAGGCTGCTTTTGACGCTGGGGACAGTCCAATCGGTCCCCAGCATCACTCTAGTTAAAAATCCATCACATATTTGGATTAGTAAATAGACGCTTCCCCCCAGAGATTGTCCCTAGACCCCTCTCTCTCTCTCTCTCTCTCTCTCTCTCTCTCATGAACTACAAACCCTAGCCTCCCTCAATCTATCTGTAGTCGCAATCTCCATAAGCTATCGCCATCGATCTCTGTGAGCTATCGTTGTTGTCGATTTCTCTCTCATCTGCTCTCTCTCCCCTTGATAATCAATTCTCTCATCTACTCTCTCTCTCTCGATAATCGATGCCCTCCCGAAATCACTCACACTCTCTCTCTCTCTTGAGCGATAAAACTCTAGTCATCAACGTTGGTGAATAACAGAGGCTCTGTTTGGCTAAATCTGCTATTTTTTTTTTTGGGTTCTAGTCCTTCTCGATATGTTTTCTTTCCTCTTTGTTTTGTTTTCTCTTTGTTGATTTTGGGTTCATTTTTTATGAGAATCTTTGAGTGTTTGAGAAGTATTGTTTATGGGTTTGTAGCTAGGTACATAAAAGAAAAAAAAAAGATCTAAAGAGATTTGTTTAGAGTATTTTTTTTATTAGCAGATCTATTTATATATATACACACATATTTTTATGGTCATATTGCATGCGAATAACTTGGATTTATATATCATGCAAACATGTTGACCAAAAACTATTGATGAAGATCCTCAAAAAATGATAGATTTAATTTATAGCATGAGAGCACAGCTATTTCTTGCATAACTCAGAACTTGCATTCTCTATTTGTCGTGTTTTTATTGCAGAAACTACAAATAAAGTGAATGTTATAATTAAATGCCATATATTTTTTTTGATGCTAAAATATATTTTTCTAAGATCTGTTCTACTATTTAAATTGACTTAGATACAGAGCAGGGCTTGAGATTACTTTCAATTTTATGACAGAATGGAGTACAGCGGGTAATTGTTTTCCACTTCCTATTCCTTAGTGTAGATGATTTGGCTAACCTTTTCATGAACTGGGTTGAGTTACAATGAGTAAACCCCAAATAATTTTCTGTTTTTGGTTTGAAGTACTTCATGTTTCTTCATGCCACTTCCAATAGTTTCTTTGGTAAGTTATGATTGTCTATTTGAAGTACTTCCAGTAATTTGTGGTTATAACATTTTATAAATTTTTATGCTAACATATCAAAGTGGTGGTTTATTTTTGTTTTTCTTTTGATGAACTGCAGATGGATAGCAAACCAAAATGTGACTATTTTCATGATGATAGCAAATCAAAGTCCTTTCATGATGATGTAGTAAATTAGTTCATGTTTGATGTGTATTGGAGTTTAATTAAAGCAATGTATTGTAGTGGAATTGTTTTTTGACATGTATTTAGTTAAAAAGTTAATTAGTTGTTCATAGACTTAACTATACTTAAAATAAATTTAGTTTTTCAATTTGATATTTTTTATCATTTTGGACAATGATAAAAATGAAGGCTTTTATTTTTATCTAATAAAAAAATCTGCTTTTTAACATTATATCTTAAAATAATTGGTAATAAGATATAGGATTTTTTATAAACATTTTTTCCTCAAAAAATCAACAACAAATAGCTTCTGCAAAAAGAAAAAGTAGTTTTGATCCAAAATCTGGATTTTTGGGTCTTTAGAATACAGATGGATCCGGGTTCTAGCCTGGATCACAACTTGGATGAATCTAGTCTTGGAAGCCAAATTAGATTGGAGACATGGATTCCGAGCGAAGTTGATCTAGATTCCTGATTTGTAACCCGCTTGAACATCCCTACTATTAAGAGCTTTTTTCTTGTTTTTTGGGGGGGTGATTAGATTGCTCCACAGGGAATTGTTTCTTTACCATCTCACTAGACTCCCTCCAGAATGGAGATAGTTTCTTCAACCTAAACTATATTTCCTCCATTGTATCGAGAGTTATGAGAGTCCGCAAGAGATTGTAAAATTACTAATATAGAAGATCTTACTTCGAAATAACATGTGAATATAGGCTTTTATGCCAAACTACATAAATCTTTGTATATCTCATTTTTTATTTTATTTTATTTTATATGCTTTATCATTATTTTTACATGGATAAGTATGCGATAATCGTACAAACATCAAAACCATTATCATGGGCCATTTATCTGTATTGTTGGGATCTAACCTTGTTGAGAAAATGCATCAAGGGTTTGGTGTTATTTGTGGAAATTGAAAATCAGCCTTAGAATAATAGATCACGACTCAATGATTGAGTTAAATTATTACATGTTTTATACATCTAGAACCAATATATAAAATAATGATTGCGTGATATTATTATTGGTTTTAAAATGAAAAAATGGTTAAGAGGTAAATTCAAGTTATGATTTAAATTATTATTTAAATTATTTCAATTATTGCGTGATATTATTATTGATTTTAAAATGAAAAAATGGGTAAGAGGTAAATTCAAGTTATGATTTAAATTGATTGATAGCATGGTTTATGCTTAATTTTATAACTTGTGATTTAATTGAATAATATTTCTTCACATGCACAACACATCTTTAATATTTTATAATTTCTTTTTATTTTTTTATCTTTAATTTTTTTATATAGGCGAAGACATGAACATGCAATAATCTTTAAATTTCTTGGCTTAGTTTTATTAATCACTTAGTTCCATTGCATTTTAGATTGATTAAACGTTAATTAGGATTTAAATCATTTCAGTTTTATTAATTATTTTTCTGATTAATTAAGACTATTCAGCTTAGTTGGTTTCTTGATTTTTAATTTCAATTTGTTAGATTTAGTTGTTAAATTTAACTCTCGCAATTAGTTTGACAATTTTCGTTGGTTAATAGGTGTGTAATTTATATTTAATTTTCTTTTTGTCTCATTAGTTGGTTAACACTTGATTAGTTTGTTAATACTTGATTAGTTAGTTTGCTTTATAATTTGGTGTTTTATTAGTTTCATATTTAACATTTAATGTGCTGTTAATTAACTTAAAATAATAAGTTTCTTCTTGATTAATTAATTTTATCGAGTTTAGTTTACTTATTAGTATATTGTTTTGCATCTTAGACTTCTACATTTCATTTCGACACTCAAGAATTCAAAAACATGAATCCCCTTTTCATTTTTGTTGTACTGTTCCATTCTTTGCATATATTATCACTTTTATTTCTATTTGTGAATATTTTCACTATTTTACATGAGTTTGATTTAAGCAACATTCTTTGAAGAGATAATCTAGAAATTAATTATTACATGACATCTTCCCGCACTTAGAACAATCATTTTATGCTGCTCATTTTTGAGTGAGTCATCCAACAAAATCAAGGTCACAAAGAAGGCATTGCACTCAATGGAGTGTTACAACGTGAGAGGAGAAATAAAGTCCCAACCGATTCCTAGCTATCCACTAGAGATTGGTCCACAAATGGCCAAGATCCAGGACCACCGTCAAATAAACTTCATTCACTACCTAGGAGCTCCCTCATGGTCGCTAGTTTTTTTTTTTTTTTTTTGGAAAATGATTTCATTTCATTCTATGAAATCAAAGTTATAGTTGTGATTGATAATTACATGAACAATTTAGATTATAAGTCGAACTACTCATATGTTTGTGGCACTCCCACATGCAAATATTTTTGTGACATGCATTGTCTTAACTTTTATAAACTCTCTAATGACAAAATCTTGTGAGATTTTAATCTCGTTTTGTCTGACAGTATAATACTTGTAAAAACAAAGAACCAATTCTCACCCTCTAAAGGAAGAGAGAAACGAAAAACCCTCATCCTCCAAAGGAGGAGCATGACTAACAAAGAAAATAGCCTATTCCTTTTTATCTTTACCTAACACAAAAACAAAACAAAGTATACTGAAATAGAAAAACAAAAATGTAAAACAAGAACATTGACAACATAAAAACAACATAAATGAAAAAATCACATAACAAAAATGAAAAATACTGGCCAAGGCGGTTGCAGAGATGCGTGAGAGACACCATTCTAAGAATGTGTTGGACCGTCAATTCCGAAGCATTATATGTAGAAGAAGTGAAGAACTCATTAGTACCGCATAGAATTTCAAAGCATCCAACTAAAATGAACCAAAATGAAGGCAGGTCAAAAGAATTTTTAGAGTTTCTATTATTTTGTATTTCCATCTTACTTAATCTCCCCTTTTTGCTCCTAGTTAATTAATTAGTTAATCAGTCGATTTCCCAGATTATTGTTGGATAATTTGATAATATACTAGGTAGTGTTTGTTTGGGATCACTATAGAAATAAAGTTTTTTATAGTAGACTTTTTAATATAGAGCTTTACTAAAAAGTTTTACTATTAAAAAAGTGTTTTGGCCTGCTTGGTAAACATGTAATTCAATTTAAAATTAGTTACATAATTTTTTAAAAAAAATAGAGTTATCTACAAGAGCATTTAAATAAAAGTTTTAATTTTGTGCTTTTTAGAAAATGGACTTTTAAAATTTTTTTTTTAAACTGCTTAAAGAATGTTTTATAAATTTATCGAACATATCAAAATGTTTCTTTGAAAGAGTTTTTAGAGGATTAAAAATACTTTTCAAACTTCTAAACTCAAATTCATATAGGAACTAAGTCCTCTATGTTCCTATATATATATATACCCACATATTTTCCTTAAAAATCCTATTTGTTAGAAAACTAGCAAACAAATATTGGGCATATGTGCAGATCGAGAGGAGCATGACCTCCATGAGATATTTGGCATGATGGGGGCCTTGTAACCGATATTGTGGTCTACACTCTACACAATTAGGCAAGATTTGTAGGCGGCGGACCAATATTGGTGCGGCCGAGCAAGCATTGATTTTGATTGACAAATTACCCATCAAGAGTTTGGCACATGTTAGTGGTCCTTTGACATTGGAGATCATCGTCATGGCAGTTTTCTCTTTGATTTTTGGCGATTGTAGGCCACCACAACCTATCATCGTAATCAAAATAAATCCTTTTAAGCCTGTGGCTTTTGGACCAAATCTCACGGACCTTAATTTCTCAGCGGGAGAACTTATATGTTTCAATCTCCCACCTTATTACTTAATTGTAAAACAAAATCAAGTTCTTTTTAACTTCAAGTAAACAATTTACAATGGAGACAAAGCATTATGTGGCTCTTACAATATTTAATGATGTGGGTGTAAGATTTTTATACAATATCAACCCTATATAATTAAGCATTTAATGTTGAGTTCATCTCTCTCTATATTAGACTGTTGAATTTGGTTTGATAATGGATCATGTTGGATATAAAATGAATTAGCCGCACCTAGCCCATTATGGCCCACTCTCTCTCTCTCTCTCTCTCTCTCTAAGTTGATTCTTCCTCAATCTCCTTTCAATCTTTTTTTTCTTATTGTACCGTGAGACTATGAAAGAATGTACACTAAATATAATGGATTTTACACTTCAAACAATCCATGGACATTGGTCATTATCTCGAACTACACAAATTTTTGCCTCTTTTTTCTATTTACACTTTATACATGTAATTTATTATTTATTTTAGTAATGAGCATATGAATACCATATTCACTACCAAATCTCAAACACTCTTCTCTTTTGGGACCTCTTTATCTCGACTCAAAGATAAGTAACCCCAACCCTCAGATTTCGAAGGGGGGAGGGGAGCTGCGCTGACGCCCTCCCCTTTCCTCCCCTCCCCTTCTATCTTTGTTTCCAACGATGGTTTGTTTTTTCTTTTCTTAGTTTTTCTCCTCCTTTGTTTTGGTGCCCAGCTTTGGTGGCAGATGCGTGGTTTTCTGATGGCCAGCCACCAACACACGTCCCACAGGGGGGCTCCAGGACTGCTGATCCTCATGGCTATCGAAGATTTTACCCAAAAGAGACGATGTTTTACGGCACGCGTGGGCAGCCGATCTCGAATGGCTCAGCCTAGCGCTGTACAGGGAGGGGTCTACGCCTGCCACGCGCGATGGCGCTAGACCTAGGGACCTCGACTGCATTTGAATCGACTGGCAGGGCAACCCCAGGTGGCGCGTGTCCGTCATGTGCCTCCCACCACTGTGTTGTTGTGTCTGGTTTATCGGGTCCTCTTCTGCGATTATAGGACTTCGATTTTATTTTATGTAGTTGTTTATTTCGTTTGCTGTTTGGTTTGTTTGGTTTAATGATAGGAATATGTTTATTCCATTTTGGTCCCCTGCTCCTCCTCTGGAGGGTGGAAGTGAACGTTGCTCATTCTCCTTTTAGAGAATGGAAGTGATGATCTCCTCCCCCCTCTTTGGAGGGTAGAGGTTTGGTTACCTTGCCGCTCTCTCAGACATACCATCTTTAGTGATGGTTGTTCTTTGAGAGACTAGAAATTTAGATAAAATCCGCCACGTTCGAGTGCGGGGATGTTACAGATCAGTAATTAGTTAGGCTTGTAATATGGAATTTTTTTACTTTATTAATCTCAACTGTAAACTTCATTTTATAAAATAAATTGCAATCATTTCCCTCAAAAAACTCCCAAGTCATTATCGTGGACCATTCAACCGTATTGTTAGGCTCCAATCCTGATGGAAAAATCCATCAACAAAAGAGGTTCTCAATTCAAGAAACGAGTGATTAAAAAACCGGGGACCAAGTTGATGGATAATAGAGCAGATAGCATGATATTAGAATGAAAAAATGCTGAGATAATGTTAGACTAATAACTAAACGTATGGTTATGAAAAATAGAAGACAAAAAGGGCTCACCATTTGGCACCCTCCATGGACATTGGTCTGGTTGCGTCTGGCAACCAAAAATACTTATTTTATAATTTTTTATTACTTTATTATTATTAATATTTTTTTTTATTATTTAATATATTTTTATTATTTTTTACATATATATTTTTTTATTAATATTCATAAATTTTCTTGACACTTTTCAACACCCAAACTTATCTGGACGGCGGCCAATACCTACCAAAACTAACCTTAATCGGCCATGATTGTTGAAATGGGACGGAAAGAGAAAGTTGTTGGGCAAGCATTAGGTCTGCAAATACCTACTTCAGAAAGGCATACTCTTCTCATCACTTGGTACTTGTACTTCTTTTAGGCTTTTATGATGGAAATCCATAACCCTTTGGTGGCAGGTTTAGGCATTTAGAATATGTCAAATATTTATATAATAATGCTATATATACTTGTAAAACACATAAATATTATACAATCGTTTTTAAAATAGTAGAGTCTATTATTAAAAAATTTTTTTTTTTTTTTATATAAATTCCACATTTATTTATTTATTCAAAATGATTGTGTAGCGTTTGTACATTCTACTACTGTAAATATTATTTCTTATTTTTATAGATAATAATGAAATTATTTGAGTTAAGATATTTTATTAAATTTTAAAAAAATAATAAGAAAAATTGAATAAAAATATTATAAATTTAAAATATTTATTTAAATATAATAATTAAATTTGAAAGTCGTTAAAAAGTTTTGGGCGGGTGACCCCATCCTAATGTTGGGACTTGGGTGGGTTGATTGCCCGTAGATAATACATTATAGGTCCATATCATAATTATTCTTGGGCTCATAGCCCTTTCTAAAGGCCCCCTCGACCTTATTTAAAGTCCAAAATAAAATACAAATTTTTGAACTCTTAAAAACATTAAGGCCTCGATTGGATTTTGAGTTGAATTGAAATAAATTGAAATAAATTTTAAAAGTTAATAAAATATTATTATTATTATTTTAAAATTTGAAAAAATTGTATTGAAATTTGTATTTTATATGAGAATTTGAAAAAGTATAATAATGAATCGAGATAAGTTCAACTCATTTCTGAATCCAAATAGGACCTAAAAAAATATAAATAAGCCTATCAATAAATATAAATAAGCCTAAGACTAGTTTCAATCGCAAAATAAATTTACTAAAATTTCAAACTAAAAAGGCTTATCTCTAAATATATAGCACTTTTTAGCGGTTCTTTCGGCCAGTTTTAAAGTCCAAAAATAAAGTGTTACTAGGCCGCTTAGTATTTATGATTAGAATGCCCATAGTGCAAATTGTATTTTGTTTTTTTCAAGTATTTTTAAAAACATATTTAAATATTAAAAAAAGTACATTAATATACTAATAGTCACTTCTTTAACTACTAATTAAAAAAAAATCTATATGAACAGTCAAAAGAAGGGAGCAAAACCATGGATAAAATAATATAGTTTTCCAAATATAAAATAAAAACTTTCGAAATCTTAGATATATAACTATAAAGCTTATCTCTAAATATAAATAAACCTAAAAACTAGTTTCAATCCCTAGAAAAAATATATAATATTGCTAACTAATAATTCTAATATGTTATAAAATATTCTAAAAATATTACAAATTAACTCATAACAGTTACAAGTTAATCTAAAAATATTATAAATAGTTTGAATAACTTAAGAATAACGAAGTTAGTGAAGAGAAATAAAATATTCTAGGCCTAAATATCCAACTCCAACCTATCAAAAGACTCCCAATAGAAGACAAATGAAGAGAGAGCAAGAAGGGGCAAAAAAAGGATAAGGAAAAAGAAAGTGTAATAGCAGACAAAAAAAATGAAGGAACGAAAAAATGGATAAAATAAGAAATGAGATAAAACAAGCCAGGCACACCAACAAAGAGTGGAATAAAGTTGTCAATTGCCATCCTTCAGCACTCACAAGGTCGGGGCAAAATGGGATCAAATTGGATAGGAAATGAGCTTCTTTGACTTTGACTACTTCTTCATACTCTTCCACCTCACAAAAAGAGCTCCAATAAGACTATCTCCTCTAGTAAATAGATCACTGACTCTAATTGTACAATGAAAAATGAGGGGCTATGAGCAACTATAAAATACTTATATTACAAAAGATTTTTTCTACCCAAATGCTAGTGGACATAGTCATTATGCTGAACCACATAAATTTATTTATGTCCCTCTCCTTTATTTTTCCTACATTTATTTTTTGTTCATCGCCATGGATGTATGCATCGACGTCGAACAACCACACCATACCACCGCTAGAGGCTCTAGACCACATTAATTGAGGCTCAAATCGTCATAGTGGGCCTAAAATGACATTTTCTCTCATTTCGGTTTGTTGTGTTGTTTTTTTCGACATTAATGATTTGGTGGGAAGCAGCCTTCTGTCAATGTTGGAGCTCCGTGCTCGCTCTTTATACGATTGAGTGCATCTCCCGCTAAAGTCGAGCTTCGTGCTCGCACCTTAAGTGGTCGATCACATCTCTTGCCAAAGTTTAGGTTGCATTGACACCTTAGGCGATTGATTGCACCTTTCGAAATTTAATCTTTTAAAGGATTTGAACCGACTATCTCTATCGTATATTTTATCTTATGGATTCTCAAGGCTTCCTTTTGAAACAAATTGACCTTACAAATCACGGGCAATTGAATGGGTATAAAATATTCTAGGCTTGAATAAGCAAGCCCAATCCATCAAAATGCCTCTATAAGAAGACAAAGGTAGAGAGACAAAGAATGGACAAAGAGACAAGGTAAAAGAATTATAGGTAAAAGAAGGAATGAACTAGAAAGAAGAGAAAATGAAGAAATGAAGACAAGCAATTCAGGCATGCCAACAAGGAGTGGAAAGCTGCCATCCATCACCACTCCCAAGACAGGGATAAAAATGGACAATGAAGGAACAAAGAGGGAACATGGGAAAAGAAAGTGTCAAACGGGAAGCAAGTCAGACACTCCAACGAAGAGTGGAATAAAGCTACCATCCCTTATCACTCTCAAGGCAGGGATAAAAAGATCACACGAAATGAAACTTTGGTTTCTCCTTCTTAAGCTTTTGCAACTTCACAATGCGAGCTCTAGCAAGAATATCTCCTAAAAGAAGTAGATCCCCGACTCTTATTGTAAAGTGGGAAAGAAAGGCTATGAGAGTCTGTAAAATACTTATAGTATCTAAATCCCCATGGACGTAGGTATTATGTCAAATCACGTAAATCTATATATCTCACTCTCATTTTATTTTCCTAAATTTATTTTCTATTTATCGTCATGGATGTATGTACCAAAGTGGTATAGCCACACCAGACCACTAATAGTGGCTCTAAATCACATCAATCGAGGCCCAAACTATCATAACGAACCAAGAATGACTCTTTTCCCCTTCCAGCTTATTGTGTGATTTTTTTCAGCGTTAATGCTTTGGCGGGAGGCGGCCTCCTGTCAAAGTTGAGCTCTACATTCATATCTTATGCAGTCTAGTCCATCTCCTGCCAAATCCCTCACACCTTAAGCAGACGAGTGCACCTCCAGAAATATTTTTTTTTAATGGGTTTCAACAAAATATCTTTGTTGCATATTTTATTTTAAAGATTCTCAATACTTTCTTTTGAAGGATTTTGGCCGTAAGAATCGTGGGCAACTTAAGAGGGATAAAATATCCCAAGCCCCAATAACCAAGCCCATCCCATCAAAAAACCCCTATTAGTAAATAAAGAAAGAGAGAGAAAGAATGGACAAAGAGGGGACAAGGTAAAAGAATGTGTTAAAGGTAAAAGAAGGAAGGAACGGAAAAGAAAAGAAAAAGAAGAAAGGAGGGCAAGTTAGGCATGCCAATGACGAGTGGAATAAAGTTGCCATCTGTCTCCACTCACAAGGCTGAGATCAAAAAAAAAAAAAGGATCAGACTCGTCGGGCTTCTTTGACTTTGACTGCTTTTTCTTTAGTCTTTTTAACCTCACATGAAAGCTCCAACAAGAATATCTTGTCCAACAAATATATCTCCAACTCCCACTGTATAATAAGAAATGAGAGACTATGAGAGTTTGTAAAATGCTTATGTTATAGTGGATTCACCTCTCTAAACTCTTGTAAACATAGACATTATGTCGAATAACATAAAACTATGTCTCCTTTCCTTTTATTTTTCCTGCATTTATTTTCCCTTATTCACTATGGATGTACACATCGACCTTGGACAACCATACTAGACGATTGTTGGAGGCTCCAGACCACATCAATTAATTCTTGAATCATCATGGTAGGCTGTGAATGACTATTTCTTCCTTTTTAGCCTGTTGTACGATTTTTTCGACATTAATAGTTAGAATAGATAAAAAATAAATAAATAAATAAAATAAAAGTAACAAAAAAACAAACCCATTTGAAAAACTTAGTCCTTCCAACTCCAAGTGTTCATAAAATCTCCAAAAAAAGGGATAAAAATGAGGCTTTTCCTTCTCTCTAGAAACTCAAAGTGAAAACCACCTCAGATGGGGGTGGGAACTTCGATTCCTTCCTCCCTCCCTTCTTGCAGTGGGTTTTTCCTTTTAGTTTTGCTTTGTTTTTTTCCTGTCAAAGCATGAAGAAGTAGTGTTTCATGATTTTTGATAATCAATGACTACCACGCACTCCACCACGGTGTTCCTAAGTTGTCGATCTATTAGATTGCCAAAGGTTTCACCAAAAAGAGCAGTGCATAATCCACACGCGCAGGTCAAAATGTGAGTGTGGCCGCCACGCACCACCTCACCAAGGGCTCTGCTACTGCCACACGTGGCATTTTTGGGGTCAGCATTTTCGATAGCTTTAGGATTGACGATCTGGCACAATCCTAGTGTGGCGCGTGTCCTTGCTCAGTGTTTTTGCATTTATGTTCTATTGTTTTTACGTTTCTATTTTTTTACATTTTAGTGATTCTATTTTATGTTTCTATTTTTCTATTTCAGTATATTTTGTTGTTGTTAGTTTTATGTAAAAATAAAAAGGAAGAGGCTATTTCCATTGTTCATCTTGCTCCTCCTTTGGAGGATGGGAGTGGTTTGTCCCTTTCCTCATTTGGTGGGTGGAAGTTGGTTATCTCTATTTTTATAGAGTGTTATACTCTCATGCAAATCGGGATTGAAATCTCAGATATTTTTGTCATTAGAGAATTTATGGAAGTTAAGACAATGTCCGTCAAAAAAAAATTGTGTGCAAGGATGCTCTAAACAGATGAGTAGTTTGGCTTGTAATCTGAGTTTTCCTTATATTTATTAATCACATATCTAACTTCAATTTTATGGAATGAAATGATGTCTTTTTACATAAAAAAATAAAAAAAGAAAAAAAGAAAAGGAAACTACAAAAATGAATTAACAAACCAATGGTGTATCAAACTATCAATGTGCAACTGAAGTAGATTCAGATGGAGCCTCTTTTTTCAAGCTAGTCCCTATAACAATTGAAATCAAAATAAAATTTATCAAATAAATATAAAACAATCTATATAATCAAGGAATGAATTAAGAGCAATTTGCCACTTACAGTGTGATCAATGCCCTTCTCATAACTATTCGTAAAGTTCACCACCTCTTGAACCCAAACTAGATTTGGTCCTCATGCCAAAACCCAAATATAAATTGAGTTTTGGGTTATAACCCTAAACTAGATTGAAAACATAAATATAAGTTTCAAATTAGGATTTATTATTGAGACCTTAACCTAGTTTGTAAATGAATCTAAAATAGGGTTTCAAGTTTATCCCCAAATTAGATTTTTGAAACCCTAACTTCATTCCATCATACAAAACCAACTTCACAAAATTACAACACTAACTAATTGCATCCTTCAATGAGAACAATCCCAACCTTGACCAAAATTAGAAAAATACATCCAAAACAATCAAAGCTTCATCGAGATAATGATTGGATCTGTCCTATCGATTGTTTTGGTCCAGAACGAAATCCATACACCCTATTAGCAATGTGCATGCAATTGGTGCTAACACTGCTCCCATCCATGTGATGAAAGGCTTCCCTCACACATGAATGCGAGGTTAGCCTAGCCTGAGAAGTAGTTGGTCAAATCTACCACGCCTTTACAAGGCCAAGTATTAGCATCATGCATGTGATCGGGCTAACACTAGAACCCATCCAAGCAACAAAAGGTGGCCCAAGACTAAGCACTCGGGTTTAGTCTAGCACTAAAGAGTGACCAAGCTGATCTCCTTCTTAATTACCAAATTGAGTGTTAATGTGTAGGCAATCATGATTAATAATCACACCAATCTGAGTGATGAAGGGCTAACTACATGCATGCGATCGAGTTCAGCTTAGCCTAAACAACTGTTTAGCTAGTTTCTTCTGACTTTAACAAGAGGTGTTAGCAACAAGCATCTATTCAAGGTTGATAGTATCACCATAATTAACACTAGCACGTAGCTTTTGAGAATGGGCCTTCGAGATCTATTACCACCTTCCATATTGCCGTCAAGAATGAGTTAATGGGCTCAACAATTGCATAAGATGGACACAAGGAGTCAACGGGCTTCCTTACCATTTAAATGAAGGTTACAACCAGCAATCTTTAAACTTAATGCCAAAACAATAACACCTAAGTGAAATCGCATCAAAAGAGCAAGAATAACTAGCACCAACAAAGTGAAAATGGAGGTATGCACATTCTACAATGATCACTAAACGGTCACATTTGACCATTAGTATGCTCGATTACCATGTATACGTCCACGCAAGCATCCTAACCCTAGAGGCCCCTCCAACCGGGATTTTACATGTCTCTTCGAGGTCCACCATTGGAGATCTTCATTGCATCACATGCAAAAATTAGGTAAAAGTTTCCAATATTTCCTTTCTACAGCTTCCATAGATTATCTATATTATAATTAACTTGAAGATACTCAAGGCCTCCTTGCTAGAAAAGTCAACCTTAAGGAAAGGATAACCAAAATCAAACAAGGAAGAAAAGGAAAAGATAAAGTGGAAAGTAGAAAGTAGAAAGTAGAGGAAGTTAATAAGTTAGACATGTGAATATGAAAGCGACTTAAATTTGGCAGGCATCAACTACTCCAAGGAGGCCTAAGAAAATGGGATCTTCTACAGAAATGGACGATCTTTGATAGACTTCTTCATCTTCACTATAAACGGAAAAAATCCTTCTTCAAGTTTCATTGTACTGAGGGATCCATGAGCTCATGAAGGATTGTAAAATTACCAAGCATAGTGAGCTTGACCCCAAACACTCGTGGACGTAAGTTTTTTTTTTGTCAAACTATGTAAATCTATATGTCTCTTTTTGTTTATATTTTATATATTATTTACTTCCATGAATGAATGCAAGAGTATTGTATCAACAGCAAAGCCACTATTGTGGGTAAGGGTGTTCATCCGAATCCAGATTGAAGCCCAAAAATTTGGGCTATCTGAGCGGATATAAGGATTAGGACAACTGTCCAGATCCATATTTTAATCTGGTTATCCATAACGGTTTTATATTAAAAATGAAATTACAGTTCTTGACTTCTCTTCATCTATTCGACAGAAACCCTAGCATCCTAGTCAACTCCTCAGTTTTCCTCTCTCTCCCTCTCTCTTTGAAACTCTAACTTATACTTGCTCCTCGATCCATTGATGCCGATGACTAGGCCGTTGGTTTTGATCACAAATAATGTTAGCACCGATTACCATCACAAGTATGGGATTCCTAAGTCATTTTCATTTTCGTTTCTCCTATTTTGTATGCGCCGATCACAGATAATATTTTCAGTTTCATTTTCATTTTCATTGAGTTGCAGTTCCTTCATCTTAGAGGTGGGGCTTTATTTTGTCTCCCTTCCTTTTGGTTTGGATTTGAGTTTGGGGTTTTTTGTTTTGGTTTTTTTCCCTTCCTACTCTCTAGTCTATTTTTGATTTTCTTCTTTCTAATTTTCTCTCTAGATGTTATGTTACTGTGTTCGTTAAACACTTTTCCCTTCCTTTTTAGTTTAGGTTTGGGTTTTTTTTTTCCCCATTCTCTAGTCTATTTTTTTATTTTTTGATATGAACTTTGATATCTTTATTTAGATTTGGGTTTTTTTCTAGGTTTGATTTAGATTTGGGTTTGGTCTGGCCTTAAGCTCATGAACTTTGAGATGAAGCTGACACCATTTCCACATCACATCTTATAAAGCAATATTTTTAGCAACAATATTTGAGATTACCTTTAAGATTTGAGCTGAAACTGAGGCATTCAACCATTGTTGAACCTTCCATTGGTTGGGTTTGTGTTTGTAGATCTGAGTTTTTGGTTTCTTTATTTTTGAAATCTTTCTGAAAAAATGTATGTTTGTAGAAGGATGTGCGCCTCACAAAAAGTCTACCTTTAAAATCTTCTCAAAGAAATTCAATCCTTTCCAAGAGAAGAAAATCAGCAAGTTTTTGGGTCACTTTTAAGACAAAAATGGATTTTTTTATGTCTTCCTCACTAAAAGGGAGGGAGGGAAACGAAAAAAAATGTGTGCTTTTTTTTTCTCCACAATTTGGGAAAAAATGCTTGAAACCAAAACTAACATTGTATCTCTTTAAGAATTCACACAGAATTATTTGATTGGGTTTTTAACATTTGCTGCATTTTTGTGTGTGCGTCTATATATATATATATATATGTATGTATACATTATTACAACAAATTTCTTCTTGCAAATTTGAAAGGAACTTCATTGATGATGAAGGTTCTGACAAGGATGGTGGTCTCCACACTAAAAGATTTAAGGGATTTTTTGGCACTTGAAAAATGTTGCAAAAATTCCTAAAGCACTGTAATTAACCATTTGCGACGTTTTTTATGCCATTGCACATTGGATGCCATAGAAATGCGGCTCTTGCATTGATGCATCATTTATCTCAAAAATGTCGCATAAGAGCATTTATTTGCGGCACTACATAAATGCTATAAATAATTGAATAACTACCTCAAATGCCATCTCAAATGGGTTTGAAAAAGTCGTGAAAAAACATTAGTGACTCTTAAAGGTCATCGCAAATACTCATAATTCCGATGCAAATACTTTGACTATTTCTTGACAATCATGAATCTTGACACTAAACCTTTTATGCGACGTATGCTCTTTGTCGTGAAACAAACTTTTTCGACGCAATTGACTTTTTGCAGTGACTTAAATTCGCTAAAAATACTCTTTTTCAAAAATTAAAAAAATACTAGTGAAACTATAGGGCTTTTATAGCCATTCAGTTTCACTGTATTTTTTTCAGACCCCAAGTAGCACACAATATATATTCTTGTATCAGCAAAATTGACTAGTTGTATCTCAATTATAGATTATATTTCATCCAAATCATGTTGTTGCAACCAGATAAGCTTGACATAAAAACAAAATATATCAAATTAGGATATCAACTAAATTGATAAATATACATACATGCTTAATTTTTCACCCTAGATTTTACATGCAAAGAGGCCATGCAGACGCTATCAATCTAACCACTTATATAAATTAGGTATCTTACACCAATATAGATTTTTTACTACCCACTTCAAATTAAGTATTGTAATTCATTATGTATTACACTACTGGACTATCCAACATGTATATGTTGGGCATGCTGGCAAAGGTAAAAGCAAATTTTTGTGAATGATCAACAAGCAGCTGACACTTATATTAACATTTTGAAGATGAAATAACCACACCATTTTTATGTGTATTCCTAAAAAAAAATTGAAGTTCAAGTAATATAACTAGTTTGGATTGATAAGCTATGATAAGAAGCAGCTTCCATAACCCATAAAGCCTAAAAAACTTTAGTATTTTGTTTTCTCAGAGCAGGGTAGAAGAGCAGAGAACCAATACAATGAGGAGACTAAGGAAGTAATAATGAAGAAATAGAAAGCAAGGAAATAGAGAAGGCAGTCCACCTAGTCATTTCTTACCTTTATCTATAGCCTGCAATTAAAACAAACATATTCAAAATGGACAATGCTTGCAATATAACACAATGCTTGTAGTGTCTCCTTCACAATGCCAGCCTATGGATGAACATTAAGAATAATTAATAAACTATAATTAACCACAAAACATAAAAAAAATGAAAAATTCTTTCTAAGAAGTGACAATTATCTCAACAAAGAAAAACCTTAATGTGACAATGTAATACCTGCACATGAAAGGTGGAAAATTTCTTCCTTTGATCTCCTTGCAGTTGTATAACTTGCATTCATACAAAAATGAGTTAGTTTTTGTTTCAATTCTAGGAGAAAAAATGAAATAGTATTATATGGATTACTAATAAACATTACAGGATGCAAATAAATAGTGTTATATGAAGAAAAAAATATCCTTTGCAAATTGCATTTGTCACAAAGTTTGCTGCAATGTTGTTTGACTCAAACTAGAGATGTTTGCTGTAATTAGAATCTTATGGCATGTCCAAACTCAATTAACAAAAAAGAATTAAAAAAAATAGAAATTAGAATCTTTATAGAATAGAAATTTACCTATAAAAATATGGAATTAATAATACTAAGTAAGTGCATTGTCTAAAGCATCTGAAAAGCACCCTATTAATGAGCAACCTTTTATTTTAAACTTCTTTATGATCTATATAATGAACGTGACGAGGAATAAGTACATAAAGGGCTTTCACCATGAAATGGAATTCAAAATGAAATAAGTTCTTGGTCTTAAGCAACAAGATCTATTTAATCACTTACTTTTATAAGTACAAGAAATAGATAAACATATGATTCTAGGCTAAATTAAAATGGACTACCTCTCATCTCTGCTTATGAGGTCCAACTCAAAACTGAACATAATTATTTAAAATTGACACTAGCAAGGGATTCATATGGAGGCCCCAAAGAAAAAGACATGAGCTAAACTGGAGAGAACACCAAAAAATTACCATTGTAGAAAAACTAGTCCACCCCACTCTACCAAACAGATCATAAACTAGTCAAATCATGTTGGGGAGTTGAGCAGTAGAAGAAAAGGAAGCATCATGCCAATGACTGCTAAAAAAAACTTATATCAATCGAACTTCTATCAAATAAACAAAGTCACAATGGAATTTTTACCTATAGTCTCTCTTTATGGGTACATGCTTATGCAAAAATAAAAACACCAAATGACAAACCCAGAAGTCAACACACACACACACACACACACACACATATATATATAAACAACATAGAGTATTGGCAAAACCAGGTTTTGATATATTGCATTGCAAAATTAAAATGGCGAATTTTTTAAACAAACCTAGGGAATAAAAAAACCAAACAAAGATTAATCAATATTATTTCAAAAGAAAAAATTGTTAGAAAGCAGCTATAGTAGCTTGGCCATCTTTAAAACAATTGGCAAAAGAAGCTGCAAATTCTTCATTTGAAACAGAGAACAATGACAAGTTGGAACAGATCACAATGGGTTTATTGAATTACCATTTGAAGGAGAAAATCGCAATGGCTAATCCCAATGCCCCAAAACCAACAAGACACCAAATAACACTAAACCAACTAACAATAATGCATGGAGACATCAAAATTACCAACAAAAAAATCAACGAAAAGATCTCTAACAAAATGCAATAGAAAATTAAAAGAACCTAAAATTATCAAAAAGACACCAAACACTACAATCAACTAACAATAATTCTAATCTTCTATTTTCATAAAATCCTTACAGAAAAAATATGTTAGGAGAGCATATGATGCCACTTACCCTAAGAGTTAAGGTTTCGTAATGCCGCAAGGGACTAAATAAATGCCTCGTTGTAGTGGAGACATAGATATCCCTATTGCAATTACTCGATGAAGAGAAAATTGAAGAAATAGAAAGAGAAGAGAAAGAACAAAGAAGCGAGGAAGAGAGATTATAGTTTCAGAGATGGACGACGGCAACATGGACGATCGACAGAGAGATTTGTGATGTGTTGGAGAAGAGAAAGAGAGAGATTAGGGATGGGGGAACTACTGCTTAAGGGGGGAGGGGGGGGGGAGGAGTTTCAAACTCAATCGCGATGTGTTCTAAGGGATTTGTTATAATGTACATTAAAATTTGTCCTAATAAACTTATGTTAGCATCAAATAATAGTACCGCAATTAGATAATATTTATTGCGGCACTAATTATCACCATAATAACATTTAAAAGTGCCGCAATAGATACTTAACATAAGTCAAGCATGAAAAGGGACGTATATGCGCTACTCCTATGTGACGAAATACAAAGTGCTGCAATAAGCTACCTTTTGCAACACTTTTAATTATTACACACACAAAAACGCAGCAACAACTCCCATTCCTTGTAGTGCCACAACATGAGTGATGAGCATAGTAGTAGTAGCAATGGAGACCAGTGAATATATACCAACACTGACTACAATAATTATTTGTGAAAATCTGATTTTATGTCTTCATACCCTAACAATAAACTACAACATTTTCTAGACTGACGAAATAGTTGGAATTTTATCCTTTAGTATAAGTATTTCCTATGATTATCATATCATTAGATTGTTTAGTTTGAGTTTGATTTGTATTGAAAAATTGAATTAGCTAAAATATTTGAATTTGAGTTTGATTCTCTTGTTCATTCCTTGACTTTTCTCTCATTTTTTTGTTTTGTTTCTAATCTAGGTTCGTTTGCTAAAAAACAAGTAACCAACACTTGGTATTAAGAAAATATTCACCAAAATGCCAAAATGATCCAGAAAATATTCAGTAATGTTATTTATTTTGCATTGTTGTGTATTAGTTTAACTAGTTGTGATGTATTATTATTAATTTTGTTTTTTGTAAATTTATGATTTGCATTGTGATGGAATAACTATATTACTTCTTTTGCATTTTTTATTTTTTCTTTAATTTATTTTCTTTATAAAATTCTTTTAAAAATTGTTTGAACTTTAAATTATTTTTTAAAGAAATCTGGCAATCTAAGGATATCAAAATTCTTTTTTCTTTTAAAAAAAAAACACTAAAAAACATAATTTTAAGTTTGAAGTCTTATTTTTTTTAAAAAAAGTGATAAAAATCCTGAATATCTATTATATAAAAAACCCAGATTAAATTTGGTTATAATCGGGATATTTGGGTTTTAATAGAAAAAATGCAAAAATCTGGTTATTCGAAATTCGACCCGGATCCGATTATGCCGGGATATCTGGATTCAGATCCAGATACATACCCCTTATCATGGGCCCTTTTTTGGGATTGCAATAGCCTCAACAAATAAGTAGTTAAAATTGCTTTCAATGGTTTGACTCAACAAATGTAGCTAGTCCCTTGGACTAGTCAAATAATATTTTGGGATTAAAATATTCACTCCTCCCACTAATTTACTCTCTTGTGCGTAAAAAAAAAAATAAGGAACTTTTTCAGTTTCGTTTTCATAAAGTTTTCAAGTCATCTTTTCGTAAATATTTAGTGTGAAGATTAATAATTTTACTTTATTTTTTCAAAACAAAAATTTAATGTCTTCATTTTTACAATCATTAACCATCAAGAATAATATGAGAGTTAGAAAACTAATGTGTATTTTTTAATAACGAATAAATAGTCAAATTACAATTGAAATTAAAATAAATGAACAGGCAAAAATTAATATTTTGATAAAATAACTATTGATTTGTTAAGTCTATTATTTGGTATAATAAACAGTAGCTAGTTAAAATTTGTAAAAATAAAACTTCTAGCTAAACAATAGTTAGTCTATTATGAATGTTCTAATATGCTCAAAGATTAACTTCTTGATTAATTCCTAGCTACTTCGCTTTAATTTCGAATTATTAACTTCAATATATATATATATTGAGTAACTGGACTAAAAAAATTAGAGATTTATCTAGCGTATTTGTCTTATGTACTAAATTCTTTATCCATATTCTTAAATTAAAAAAACTCTTAGTTAATTTATCTATAACTTTTTCTATCAAAAGTACGTACTTTTTGTTTGAGAAGGAAAATAATCTCATTTTCAGAAAAAAAAAAGGGGGATCAAGTTTGAGTTCAAAATTTTCTTTAGACAGTTTGAGGATATTCCTCGTTTGGATATAAAGATAATTTTATTTCATCTCATTTTATCATTACAGTTTTCTCAAATTCTCATAAAAAAATATAATAAACAATTTGATTTTTTTAAATATCAAAATAATAATAATATTAAAAATAATATTTCAACAATATTTTATTTTGTTGATAAAAAAAAATCATCTAAAACCATCTAATCTCATTTCTATATTATTCAAACGAGATCCAAGCTCGAGCTGAGTTCAAATTACAACATATATTTATCTAGTTCAGACAACATCCTTTTTTATTAGGTTAAAACCAGCCATATTCATGTGAAGAGGCAACATCCTTTTTCGTTTTAGTTTGGTATTATGGAAGATAGATCAATAAAGAGGCAACTCCTTAGAAAACTAGGTCATATGATCTATAAACGATACCTAACAAGTGTTGCATATATAGGGAATGGTCCCTAACTTAACATGATACAGCTTACAAAGTCTTTGTACTCTATCCACGAGGGCTAACGAGGATGGATAAGAAAGAAGAATCATTTCGGAACTCAAGTGATCATGAAAAGATAATTCTATGAAGGCTAGGATTTTATAAGGTAAGTAATCCATTTGCATTTTCACCGCATATTCATATCTCAATTGTTAGTTGCTACAACAATATTCTAATCTTTTTTGAAAGTCAGCGGAGAATAACCACAAAAAATCCGAAAGATCATTATTTTATGTGATAAAATCGAGAATTTAAGGATTTTATCTCACATGATAATATTATTGACTAATGCGTTTAATTATTCAACGTACCGTTTATTTGTTTTTCTTTTTCAAAGAACAATACATATTACATTATGAAATTTTTGTAATATGTAATTAACTTCTTCTATATGCTTTAACCCTAACGATCGGATTCGAGCTGATTGACACCTTTTTGGCAATCTTATATGGAAACAATGAGATTTCTGTGTACAAGTCTCCTTAATGAGAGATGATGGACTTTTTGTTATAAATAAGATTCTGTTATAAGTAGAAAAGGAAGGAATATTTTTGAGAATATTACAACGTAATTGTAACGTTAAATAGATTCCTTTTGTGGCTCCAACGGCTCTATTTTTCCAGCCTCTGTTTCGCCAGCATTTTGGGCTATATTTGTGGGATTAGTTGTATCCTTATTTGAAGAAGGTGGCGTGATTAATGGGTTTCCTATTATCCAATACGCGGGTAATTCAATTGGGATTAATTGCTATTACGTACACAGACAGGGAAAACATATCCAAGAATCTGAATAGTACTATCCGAGTGGGATTAATGTCATGTACTATGTTTGGAAAATCTGAAGAACTTTTGTAGTTCTTGGAATGAATGATAAATCACTAGTTAAATTTCTTCATTTTCAAGCCATTCCTATACACACCTGGGACCCAGGAAACTTGAGGAAGAACAGAGACAGAAATGACGTTGCGATACTTTCAGTTTCTAAAACACTGAAAGCCAACACAACGAGCCTTATGCTTCCTTAACTGCAGGCCCTCTGATTTTGGCATTTGCACTGGACTACCCATCCACTCCCAACCCAACCTGCATGCATGATTTTTTACAAAGTTTACAACAATTTCTAGGCATGTTTTTACTAATTCAACTTCAGTTTTTATGTTCTTAAACTTCAATTTGATGTAATAGAAAGGATCTCCAACTTACACAGGGAAGGCAAAAGAGCCTGTGCTGCGATCTGATTGATTGGATTCACTTGATTCAACTGAAACCAAGCCACGGTCTTCAACTTGATCCTCCATTAGAGATGATCTCCTTCTGATGCTGTTTCTAGGTGATTCTGTATCCCAATATATGCAGTCTTCTTCTTCATCATCATGAACCTATCAATTACCAAAACCAAGGACACATTCTTTTAAGAGAAATAATATTTGTAACCCTGAATTGTTTAAGTGCAATAGGCTGCGAAAAAAATGTGAGTAAAATATAAATAATACGACACGTTTATGTACTCTAAGATTGTATATAACATTAATCGCCTTTTAACTACTCATATAATTTGTGAGAAAAGATAAGAAAAATATGGTCAAAAGCGGTAAACTCTTCCGAATCTTTTGGTTATACGAGCTTCTAAAAAGACCCTTTTTCAACGGGAATTCAACAGAAAAAGGCAGTACTCTTACCTTTTGGTCAGAGATAATACCATCTCCGTCATTTGTTGGGCAGATATCATTTCCATGTTTATTATTATCATTCCACTTTTCCCCAACATTACTGCACCTTTCTACCACTGTGGTTGCTTCCTCACCATAATTAAGCTGTTTGTCCAAACCCAAAAGAAAATAAAAAGCTACCAATCAAAAAGAATATTTTTCTAGCTCTCATTCTGCTTTTTCCTGTCTCGTGAGCTTTTAAAGATATAGTAGACAAACAGCACTTTGGCTAACCTTTCGGTTTACAGTTCTGGAACTTCTGGACATGCAGTCAAAGCGGTTGGAAGTTTCTGGCAGCTTTCCATCCTTGACTACGTCGAATGCTCCATCCTCCTTAAAGCAGAAAACTATGTAGTCTTCATCTGAAAAATGTGGCCAGCAAGAGTCGTCGACAGAGCCATTTTCTACTGTAATATCGTCTTTAGTTTGTGCCGAACTGAGTTTTGATTGTCTCTCTTTACTACGTCGACTTTTGTGCCGCGACTTCTTTTTGCTAGTTTGATTCATGACTCTACTCTGATCAGTACCCTTTCCGTCTAAACCCAAGTTTTTTCTTGGCAGTTTTTGTGGTGCAGAAGATCTATATGCATCATTCGATTCATCATCTGGAAAAGACACACGAAATATATAAATGCCAGAATCACATGAAGGACTATGCTAAATTTTGATGATGGGATTCACGTGTATATGCCTATAAATGGCTGGTTTTCCATTCTGTTGGCGAAAAGCTCATTACCCAGAACATTGCTTAATTAGCAAGAAAGAAATTGAGAAGAAAATAAAAGAAAAGAATAATGCAAGAAAAGAAAAATGAGAAAGTCGATAATGGTTACCTAAAGGAAATCTACAAGCCAAGAAACAAGATACCCAGTCCCTCACTCTCCATCTGACAAGCTTTGGAATTGTCCATGGTGTGCACATTTTGTATATATCTTCCTCTTTGCGACCCTTTTTTTTGTCTGCTGAAGTATCAGAGAGTGAGAGATAGAGGGAGGAAATGGGTTGTATGAGAGAGGGAAAATGGAAATAACCATTTGAATTTGAAAAAGAGAAAAGCTATGCATTAGCCACTATTACCGCCTTCCTGATTTATATCTTTCATTATGGACGTATGTCACTCTTCCTTGGCCAATTTATAGTTCTTTAGCATATATTTTTCAAGAAAATTCAAAATTTTCCTCTTGTTACAGTAGCTTGCTTATTTATCCATTTATAAAGGCGCAAATAAATGAATGTAAGGCAGGAGCTTGAAGAAATATGGAAAATTCTTCCATTCATGGTTTTTAATTCTGCTCTTTCTTTACATTTTATTTACGTTTCTTTGCTTTCATGTCTTGTTGATTTAAGTTATTGGATATTTGTTGGTAGTTAATAACATAACCGTGTCTCAGCCAAGTTGATATCATTTGAATATTATTTTTATTGTAATTTTATTATATTATTGTGTAATTTTTATATTATTGTCTATTTCATTAACAATATATATAAGACGGTCAGCTTCATAGCCGAGAAAAAATCCCATAGAATTCGAGACTTAGGACCCCTTGCATTTACCCCTCAACATTTTTGTTATCAGGAATCTACCTTACTTCTGTTATAAAGAATCTATCTAGATCGTAGTTTTCTAGGTTTGGTCCAAAGGAAACACTTGTTAATAATCACTAGTATTTCCACTGTAGCATTCCACTTACTATCTGCATCACTATATCCATGCATCAGGACTAAAACAAAAGGAAATGATGTTGCAGTAGTACATGACCAGTGACCACATGCAAGGTCGAGTACGCTGAAAAAGCGTCAAACTTGTGCTAGAGCCCTATTCTTGTCAGGAAACCAACCAAAAATAGAATCCAATGAAAATAGAATCCAACCCAAAAATGGATTATTAAAAAAAAAAAGCAGAGATGAATGGAATGGGGTTCAGTTGTGAATGAAATTCGAAATGGTATTTGAGAAAGGGACGTGCGTTTTTGAGAAATGGAAAAGAAAATGAAAATCCACCTAAGTGTGCAGTGTATAGCGGTAATGATGCATAGTTTTTCCCTTTAGGACTGCCATGACCAAAGGAGTTACAGTGTCAACGCATGATGAGTACTAATGAGTCGGTTGTGTTTTCTAAACATGGTTAAAATGCGAGAACGCCGAGAATATTGGGGAGTCACAGTTGTCAACTGCCCACAATTTCGTTCTTGATTGTTGCAAATAATAATACCTCTAAATTCTCATCTTATTATTCTCAAATAAACAGGAAAACACAAGATTTATCATGATGCTGATCTGTTTCGGATTTAAAACAGTAAATCAGATAATAAATTAAGAAAAAATAACAACAGGATATGAGATTCAATTCTCTATTGACTATTATTATTAGCCATAATGATTATGGGATTTTGGTTTTGTATAAAGTGTCACGTTGTATCCAATAATTGCGTCCATCTGGTCCAGAGAGTAAGTCCTAGCAAAGCAATACCCACGAGCAAGCCGGAAAATCCCTGTGCCTCCAACAACTGGCATTTCCCTGACCTCGCTCATCACCGGATTCCGGCCAACCACGCTAAACGAGCTGCCGTTGTACGGTCCACTGATGAACACATATGTAAGCGTCATGAGAAGGCTGAACTCTCTGTGCTGTGAGGACGAAGCATAGATCCCTTGTGCGCGTCCGATCACGGTTGAATTCGGGTCCGGCGTGACTGTCAGAGGGTTGTCCATAACGGAAACAGACCCAAATGTGGTCGCAATTGGGTCCGACCCTGTGTAGTTGGTCAGCCGGCCGGCAACCCGGACAGCAGTCTGGTTCGGGCCGCCGACGATGTCGTGCATGTAGAATTGGATATGGGTAGGTTTGGATTTCGAGGCATCTGCATCTGCGGTGCAGATAAAGGCCATAACCACGACAGCTGCAATGAGAAGCACATGTTTGTCACTTACAGCCATGGCTGATACTCGAAATTAATGGAAATGAAATTGTTTGTTATCTCAGCTTCTGGCACGAGATCAGATGTATATATAAGAAGTAACATTCGTGCCGTGCCGTGCCGTGCCGACCGGTCGGCGTTTGCGATAATTTTCAAACAGTGGAAAGTCGCGTCTCTGATAAGAGCCTTCTCATTTGATTATCTAAAATTAAATTTCAAAAAATATAATTTTGTATATATATTAAAAAAATTAGTCATATTTAATTAAAAATAAAATATATATATATGAAAAAAATAATAATAAAAGGTTTTTTTTAAATAAATAATAAAATTAAAATTTTATCTAACATTAATTAAAATTAAAAGTTTTATCAAATTTAATTAATGTTAGATAAAATTTTAATTTTATTATTCATAAAAAATATTTTTATCTATTTTTTTTTATTTTTATCTTCTCATTTTGAATTAAATATTATTAAAGATTTTTAATAAATATATAAATTTGTATTTAAAAAATAATAATTTTAGTGCTCTAAAATCAAACACGCAGAATACCGTGGAAATTGTGTGGTCTGATGCAGCATGACTCCAGATTGTACATGTAATACGTTTATGATCCATTTTTTCAAGACTCCCAGTGGTACGTTTGAATCGTCATTCTCACGAATTTCTACAATAAAAATGACCTCTTTTTTATCTTTTTCGATGTTTAAACTTTTTTAAATAAATGATAAATATTAAAGCATAAGAATAGTTTATTCACACATAAAAAGAATGGATTTAAAATACAAAATAAATAATAAAAAATGTTTGAATACCAAAATTGTATTTTATTTTTTCAGATTTTTAAATAAAGTACAAAAAATAATTTAATTTATTTAAATTTTAAAATAAAAATAATATGAAAAATAATTTTTTATTTAATTTTCGATGATCTCTCCCTAATTCATCTCTTTCAATTCTCAATAATGGAACGGTCGGATGAAAATGAGATGCCCGGATGTTTACGAAGACTTCGAAGACTGAGCTAGGAAGAATAGGACGAAGACTTCGAAGTCAACAACTCTGTATACCTATTTTTTCGTGAAGTATGGGTCATATTTATGGAAGAGTCCTTCTAGAGGGTATCCACTGTAGCGAGTGCACATAGTGCACTCACTACGTGGCTGCTTGTAAAATGTTATTTGAAAAAAAAAAAAAAAAAAAAGCCCAAAACGCACGTTCGGCCATTTGAAAATCGGTTCGGTTCACGTCATTTGAAATCACCCGCGACAGCTCTGCCTCTAACCCTTCTCGACGTCAACCCGCGCCATCGACGCCGTACCCATTTCCGTCTGGTGATGCCGGTCGTTGCGTCAACCCCAGCTTGCGACTGTCCTCCACCTTCCCGACGTCGGCGCTCCTCGCGACCGCGTTGAACGGAGCAAATCACAGCTTCAGTCCCGCGAAAACCACCGCCTTCGTCTCCAGGAGCCCGCGTCACCTTCCCCTTCCCAGCGCCACCTCGCGACGGCGTCCTTCTGTTTAGCGCCACCTCAAGATGCTCCTAAATCTGCCCAGCATCGCCACTCTCCACGGGCTCATTGAACGGACGAAACCAGCGACGGTAAGATTGGTCTCTGTTTCACCGATTGGACTCTGTTTCGCCATAGCGTTGTAGGTAAATGTTGTCCCATTTTTCCTTCTATATTATTATGTTGTTCATGTATTCTGAAAGATGTAAATTTTTTGTTTTTCGAGATGTGTATTGTAGCTTAGGGCATTGATCAAAACAGTCTTCTTTGTCTTTGAGTAGCTATTTTTTAAACCAGCGATTCATCCTCAAACTCTGTTAAGAGAAGCCCCCCACCCAAACTTTTCACGACTATGTACAAATATATAGTATTTTAAGAAACTGCAACTCTATTTTTAAGAAACTGGCAATCTTATTTTTTTGCCACTTAACTAAGCTTATGAGAGTGAAAGGCATGGAATATTTATTGGAGTTACGTAAATGAGATGGTCTGAAATCAAATTGGTTTTGCATTTATAGTATTTTTCCAGAAGAACAATATTATTTTCAGCTTGGTTAAATATTTAGCATTTTATTATGATTAAAGCGAAAGAAACTTATTGTAAATATTTACTTTTCACAGGCTGGAAGTTTTTCGTATTTTCTTCATTGCGTTGATTACTTTATTGTTAATGGTTGGCTCCTCTATACTATTGATGACAACGTAGATGATGACTTTTATATTCATGGCTAATGGAGTTATTCATGTGAATAGAGAATGTACAAGAAGAGAACATATGATAACTGTTATATCTTTGGTCTGATATAATTGTGCATGTGAGTAGGACTTTTCAATGTAAACTGTAAGTTTTCATTGAATGCAATATCTTCCATATAACCTTTGGCTTGTCATCAAGTAGCTATATATAACCTTGGTTGGAATATATAGAGTTATGATTTGGCTAGATGAGATGTTGATTGTGCATGTAACTGGAAATTTCATTGAATGCAATTTGATTAATGAATATAGTTACTAGAATTAGATCATTGATAAGATTTTCTAGTTTTAGAAACAAATGTAAAAAGGGCTTACCAACCCAATTTGATATGAAAATTCTCATCTAGTGCTACTTACTTATTCAGTATGTGTTGTCTGTGAAAGTTGTGAATTGCACATTAAATTTTTTTTCAATATGTTATAGTCATCCTATCTAGAATTATGACAATATTCTCGAAATGGTTTTATACATGTAGAGAACTTGGAATTAGAATAGTTCCATACAATCCTCTTGGTCGTGGTTTTTTTGCTGGCAAGGGAGTTGTTGAAACTGTGGCCACAAAATACAAATCGCAACTTGGTATCGATTTTCCCACTATTTTTCCCCTCCATTTTTTAAATTTTAATGAATAATAATTGCTAGCATAATTCTTCATGCAAATATGATTTCCTTCTTTCAATGGTACTTTACTCTTCAAAGTTGATTTGAAGACACAATTTATGCATATAAAAATGTTGATTTAGTTGCCTTTAGAAGCACATCATTCTATCTGGTATTATGTATTTTTCTCCAAGTTACACTTTTGTCTTAAGGGAATTTCTGTCTCAAACAACTTTCCATGTATATGTATTTTTTTTTTTTTCTTATCTTCAAGTGGTTCTTTACGCCATTTTTCAAAGTAACTTCAATAGCTTTTCCATCTACCACCATGGCAAATGGAAGAGTCTTTTTTGCATTCTTCACACATCACTTGGTAAGAACTTTGAATTTGATATAAAAGATCTTCTTTCATTGCCTGAAAACTAGAAAAAGAAAAGATGTCAACTCCACTTCACCTTTAGGTACTGCAAATTATATGACTCTGTATTTTAGACAGAAAGCTCACATGAAGTCAATTTCTCCCTCTAGGGTTGGCTTAAGTGTGGGTAGATCTAAATATGACATTTATTCAAGAAATCAAATAAAAACCTTTAAGCTAATAATTTTCTCTTCATCATCAAGTGAAGTTTAGCTCTGTCAATGGTGATATGCATTATTATAGATGCTCATAAGTCAAAATTTATTGAGCAATCTAAAGTTGCATGCACTTAACTAATTTTGTTAAACTTCCATATATAATGCACATGAATGGAATATTTAAATTAAGAATTTTTATTCTAGCATGTAGTTGGCTATATATAGATATTATCTATTTTTGATCCATGAGACTGTAACAAGAAGCAGATTTAGAAACATGAAGTTAAAAAAAATAATAAGAAGAAGAAGAAGAAACAATAGAGGAATCCTTACATATTGAACATAAAGCTAGAGAAGAATTGGAGAAAAATTAGTATGAAGTTATGTAATAGAGAAAAGGGCGCTGCTAGCGACTCTGATCAATGGGAGCCGATTGGGTCCTAATTTTAATATATATATATTGTTATATCATTTTTGTTGAAGTGATATTTATTTTACATGATTTTTGTAACATATTTTTATATTTTTTAAAAATATAAAAAAAAATCACAACATTATTTGAAAACACCTAAACAAAAACCATGTAAAAATAACCTCTTTAAAAAAAAAAAAATGGGACCCAATCATGGTCCCAATTGTAGGGGTCAACAGCATTTCCCTAGAGAAAAATGTATGAATTTTATAATAAAATTTGATTTTGACAGATTATGTATTATATGAAGTTGAAAATATATGAACTTTTGATACATTTACATGAAGTTATATAGTAGCTGGAAATGTAAGGAATTTATTGATGTAAATTCAATTTGACAGATTATTGTACTAAATCGATTGATGGAAATATATGAACTTTTGATACTTTTGGCTGCACAATTGATTGTAATCTGTTGAATAGTTTTTGGTTGTATGATAAACATAGTTGGATATTCCTTCTCTAGCAGCCACCTTTATATTATTTATTGAGAAAAAAGAACTTGCTATAATTTTTAACTGCTTGCTTTGTGTCTTTTAGTGGTCGCAGGCACACAATTTTTAATTTCGCACTATTCACGACAGTTAAAATGGCTTTTTGCAATGCATAGATGATATTAGAAGAACTATTTTGTTTCAATTTCTGTCCTTTTACATAACTAGAAATGTATGAATTTCTTTATAAAATTAAGTTTGACGGATTATGAAGTTAAACTATGTTGATAGATGGATTTTATATATTTTGATATTGAGGTTGTAAATTCATTCACCATTTAATAATGCTCTTGTTTGGGTTGCAGGGCGACGAAAATCCAAGAAAAAGTTTTGAGAGTGGTGGTTGTAGGTTTCTTTTTCTTTTCAAATTGGAAAGAGTTGAGTTGATCTCTTATAATAGATATTGGGAATACACAAAGTTGGAATAACTTGACTTAATTCTCCTTGAGTTTGTTGAGTGGATAACATCCCTTTTATATTAGTAAACTTTTATTCCATAAACACAATTACTATGTGGTCCTAGAAAATCAAGTTTATCTTTCATCAGTAGCATAAGCAAGTAATATTTTGTTGTACATTATGCTCTACAAGTATGGCATCAATTTTCTATCATTCTTTTTACCTAGAATTGTGTATCTGATCACTGTTTATGGAATCTTTTTTTTTTTTTTATATAAGTAAACAAAAAGTGTGATGGGGGAAGAGGAAGATGGAATGCCATATAGGCCTTCCACGTCGACTTCGCAATCATTAATGATGCCTCAAAATAGAGGTGGAAATCCAAACATCTATGATGTGAGTAGGCTAGTTGATGTCTATTATTGTTTAATGAAGTTTGTTTTACGTGCTTATGAATCTAACTAATTGCATAATTGCAGCATCCTTTTGATGTAAATATGCCCTGCCCTTCACCAAGTAATTCGGTAGACATCAACACATTTGATGATTCATTTCAGGTGTATATTTATTTGAATTTTTAAATTTCTGAAAATTAACATGTTAATTAGAGTCATTCTATTTTGCCTAACAACATGCATGTTTGAGTAGATGTCACCCTATACATCCTACCCTTCTCCGAATACTCCACAGGACTTGAGGCAAGAGGCACCCTCGGAACCAACCGTGCCAACTAGCTCAGAATTTGAACAAAATCTTAGAAGCCCATTCAGGATGACTGATGAAACTTTTCATCACGTCGATGGTATTATAGTTTTGTTTGCCTGGATTTTAATTACACTAATGTTGTTTTGATGCTAATCTATCCATTTATTTCCTTTTTTAGAAATGTTCTTTGACATAAATGAAGATTTAACTAGTACGTCTGTTGTCCCTCCTAATGATGTACGAGTTGAAGCACCAAGATCCGGTATGGAATTTGACAACATGAAAGAGCTTATGGCCTACTATAAGCAATATGCCAAGCAAGAGGGTTTTGGTGTTCGCACATTCAGGACTCGGAAAGATGATGATGGGAGGCCTGTGTATGTGACTATTGGTTGTGCCCGTGGCGGAAAGTATATACCTAAGGGTATTAATATTACGAGGCCACGACCAACAACTAAAACAGAATGTAAGTCAAGGGTAAATGCGACGTTGAACAAGAATGAAAAATGGGTTTTCACTACTATTGAAAATACACACAACCACATGACCGTGAGTCCCAAGAAGACAAGACTCTTGCGATCTCACAAGTGTCTGGATGAATACATTCAAAGGATTCTTGACCTCAATGATAGAGCTGGTGTACCTATGAACAAGAGTTATAATTCTCTTGTTGTTGACGCGGAGGGTTATGAAAATCTTCAATTTCAAGAGAAAGATTGTCGAAATTTCATTGACAAGGCTAGAGTTTTAAGGTTGGGTAAAGGGGGTGGTGAAGCACTTAATCAGTATTTTGAAAGAATGAGAGATCAAAATGATGGATTCATTTCTAATATGGACGTGGATGATGAGGGAAGGTTACGAAATGTATTTTGGGCTGATGCACGGAGTCGAGCAGCCTACGAATATTTTGGAGACGTTGTAACTTTCGATACAACGTACCTAACAAATAGGTACGGGATGCCCTTTGCTCCATTCGTTGGTGTTAACCATCATGGGCATTCCATACTATTAGGGGCGGGATTGATTTCAAGTGAGGATACACTTACTTTTGTTTGGTTGTTCCAGAAGTGGTTGAATTGTATGAATGGTCAAGCGCCCAAAGCCATCATAACTGACCAAGATCGGGCAATGAAGAGTGCTATTGCCATTGTGTTTCCTGAGACTCGTCATAGATATTGTTTATGGCATATAATGCGTAAACTTCCAGAGAAATTAGGATTTCATGCCAAATTCAATGCAGGTTTGAAGACTGATATTCAAAAAGCATTATATGACTCACAGACCACCACAGAATTTGAGGAGAGTTGGGCCCAACTACTTGAAAAATATGATGTAGTGGGCAATAAATGGCTTCAGTCCTTATATGAGGAAAGGTCTTTTTGGGTTCCAGCTTACTTGAAGAGTGTATTTTGGGCTGGTATGACCACAACACAAAGATCGGAAAGTATGAATGCATTTTTCGATGGGTATGTCCATCATGGTACGACGTTGAAGGAATTCGTTGACCAATTTGATAATGCTCTTAGAAAGAAAGTGGAGGTCGAGACAATAGCTGATTTCAATTCTAACAATCAAACCATTCCTTGCATGTCTCATTCCAACATTGAGAAGCAATTTCAGAAGGTATATACTAATGCAAAGTTTAAAGAGGTCCAAGGAGAGTTGATGGGCCTAATGTTTTGTAATTGTTCTTTGGAGAGCACGCAAGGGTGCATTTTAAAATACCATGTTTTGGATGAAATATCTGTTGATGACCACATTAAAACAGTCCAGTACTCAGTTTACTATAACGAAGATGAGTGTGAGGTAAAATGCACGTGTGCACTTTTTGAGACGAGGGGGATTCTATGTAGGCATGCACTTAGAGTTTGTCAGCTGAAGAAGATTAATGTGCTACCTGATGTATACGTCTTGGATCGCTGGAGAAAAGACTTGAAAAGGAGATACACATTAATTAGAAGTAGTTATGATTACCAGTGGGACAGATCAGATGCACGAAATTATGACCTTGTACTTAAAAGATGTTCGAAGTTAGCAACCAAAATATCCTCAGATAATGAAAAAGTTAGTGCATTCCTACGTATTATTGATGAGTTTGATGAAAAATGTGAGGGTTCCATACATGAGTCGACCTTTGAACCAATGAAAGCCAAACAAAAGGTGGTCTTGGATAAGGGTAAGGAGATAAAAAGCCCTAACGTGGTCCGTGGGAAAGGGAGACCTGCAAGTAAAAGGAAGGTTCCACCTGTTGAAAAGATTGCAACGAAGAAAAAGAAACAAGTAACCTATTAATTCGAAATTTACACTTTCTTTTGGTCGTATTCTAATTCTAATATATGTCTATTTTTTTTTTTTTTTGAAAATTAGACTAACAGGAAAATCCTGGTCGATGAAGCAACATTGGGTGACACCCTGGGATCTCAACAGCACCAATTTGATGATGGGGTTGGTGTTGGAACACAAGATAACATTCTTACACAACCAGCTCTACCAAGAAATGAGGTTAATTGTGTCTTTTCAATATTTTTCAATTTTTAGTAAAGAAAAAGCTTATACAATTGTATTTTTAATAATATTTGTCTTATTTCAGATATGTGAGCATGTTGATATACAATTGTAATTTCATGGTAGTGAGAACAGATACTTTTTTGAACCCCTTGGAGAAGGTTTTGTGTAGTTTGTGGATATGCCATTGGAGTACTGTTTGTGGGTATGGTGTAATATGTGGAGATACTATGTTTACTTTTGTCCCGAATATGCATGAGGTATATTTTTGGTACCTCTTGGAGGGGTGTATTTTTTGCAGATACCATGTGGAATTTTGGGCCTCTTGGTGTTATTGTTACCTTGGATATCTTTTGGTGGGTTTTGGTTTTGGGATTGTGTGGTTATGCCATTTGTGGTGGATGTCCTAAAACTTGGGATCACAGCAATGCTAAATCTTTCATGCGTTATACTGTCGGAAAGAGCTACTCTATTCATGGATGGGAACTAGGTAAGGATAATATTTATTCTTTGTTTGTAATTTAAATATATTTTGTCCATGCTGAAACAGAAAAGATTGTTTGATGTTTCGTTTTGATTTCTTTATTTTTTCAATCATAATATTTATTGGGTTTAGTCCTAATCTCTTGCAATTGTGTATTATGCAGTTGTATGGGTTGGAGAGTCAGGGGGGCTTACAACAGTGACCATCATCTTGTTACAAATGCATTTGTGTTTAGTGTCTGGTAATTGACTATGATATAGAGCAAGTAAAATATCAGGTTTTTTATATTTATACATTTTGCAGCAATTTTAGATGTGATAATCAGGCATTCAGGGTAAACAGATCAGGTTTTTTATTATTATTTTGTTCTGCTTGATGCTGACTTCATTATAGTGCTCTTGGTTGACCTGAATCAAGATTTTAACTAACTATAAAAGCTAAATGAAGTTTAGAAAACTTGGCTGTAACACAGTCTTCATATACTGACTATAAAAGCTACAACTATATTAAGGTGCTCTTTAACTCTTACATATTATTTTTTCACTTTTTAATATTTTGACCATGTTCTTTAAATGAATTCTCTGATACTTCCACTTTTACGAATTTCATATTCATCTTAATCATAGGCCAATAAAGGCTCTAAGGGCGGAAGCAAGCTATTTCTAGAGCAGTTTGGTTGTGTGCTTGCCCACAATTTGATTTATGAAGCAAAGAAGCTTGGTAAGCTTTAAATATAACCTACGGTTTTGTTTCATTAGGAACATTAGAAAGAAATAAAGAATAAAAAAAATTTGCCCAAGCCAATATCATGTTCATTTTAGCATGTATTCATTCATTTTATAGTTTCTGGTGTTGGGGGTTTTGCAGGTTTTGCTAGTCCTAAGATATTGTTGATGGATAGCCAACCAAATTCTTGATGACAACCTCTCTGACCCTCCTATCTCCATACAGAAGAATTTTGAGTTTCATTTCAATCTGATAAAATTTGAAATTGAGATGTAGTTAATTGAAGTTGTGGATATTTGAAACTTTTTATGGGTCTTCAATGAAAAGACTTGGATAAATACTAGTTTCATTTTTAAATGAGGTTGTTTTTTTTTTTTATTTTTTTTTTACTGGCACAATCTTGATGGTCAGTCTTAATGGTGCATGCAAAGTGTATATTTTTGCCAACAATGAATTTGACATATGAAACTAATCAAAGGTTGGCATTCAGACTAGTTTGTGCCATTTTGGAGGTCTCAGAATATGGATTTTGAAATGGTTATAAAAGATATTGTGGGAATTATGGGATACTTCACAGGAAAATACAACTTGCTACAAATTATTAACCCTGGTTGGCATACATACGTGCTGCGTGAATCAATTCCTCAATTAGTTATGTGGATGTATAATTTTTTCTCTTCCCTATTTGATTTTATTGCTCATCAGATTTACAATTAGTTGATGATTAAATTATCTTGCCACTACCCAATGAAATTTAAGACTTGTTGCTAGTAGTAGTCGGCAACTCAATGTTGGAATCTAAGATAACTCAGCGTGCCTGGGTGTGTCAATTTTACAACTCAGCGTTGCTAGGTGTATCAGTTTCTGTTCATTGGTTCATTTGCAGATTCATAGCAAAAACAAAAATAATACAAACGACATTAGAATAAACCTCATTATTATAAAAAAAAAAAAAGAAGTGACAGAAAAAATCTGATTAGATTTGTGCGTGAATTATAGATTAAATCATGAGAGACGATCAATTACACAAGACTTGACTAAAGTTTACAAAGTCAATTGAAGTACACATCTTGCACAGGTTGATTTAGCAACACAATTTATATAGAATTATATAATGACATTTCTTCCCCTCCACCCCCCCCCCCCCCCCCTTTCTATTTGCCGTATCAATGTCCATTGCTTGCATTTGCTTTGACACATAAATAGCCACTGATGTAGACGGTTCAGAAGGCCTAAATTTCGAGAAGTCAATACCATCATTTAATTCCCACCCAGCTTTGCATTCAAACACATTCGATTGCTTCTCCCACCTGCCTACAAGCACGCATCATAAAAACAACGACATCAGATCAATGCCTAAAGTCAGAATATATTAGCTATTTATTCCAAAATTTATTGCATTGGAACTTCTCAGTGAATAAAGCTCAATCTCATTCATAACTTCATCTCTTATAAAGGACGTTTTAGGAGTGGCCCTAATTGTATCACTACAATCTTTAATTTGCAATAACATGCCAAGAAGAGTCATTTTCCAATTCCCATTTTCAGTTACATATCACAACTTATAATTTCCATAAAAACTAATTATCATGGACAAACTGTGCTATATTTTTAAATCATTGTTATGCATAATAGGAGAGAGCCTGTATACACCAGTAAAAAAAAGGGTATTAATAACGCCCAAAGAATAACGCGGTAGTTGTAGTTCAGCTTTGGGGTATCGATTCCACAGGGAGACAATTAAAAGAAAAGTAAAATAGCAAAGAAACTAAAAAATTAAATGATTAATGAGGGAAGAAAAATTGACCTTAAATGAAAATTAAAATTAAACAAAGTAAATAATGAAAAAGTAATTAAAGTTGACGAACAGTAGAGTGTCGGGAGTCTCCTTGCACATATGTGGTATTTTTAATTATTTTCAATTCACTGATAACTCAATTGAGAATTCAATTCTGTAATTCTCAATCGGAAGATATAAAATTATAAACCAAAAATTAAATCAAATGTAATTCTTTGAAAGATCATTAACTTAAATCACACAAATTGTTATTCACATTGAGAAAATCCAACGACGACAACATATCCAGGGAGCGATATTGCAGTAGAGAATTAAATCATAAACTTAATAATCAATGGATCCAAAAATAATTAAAGAATAAATTCATTCAATAGAAAAAGCATGACTGAATCTATAAATGAACTAAATTCCAAAATTATTCGGAAAAGAAAACACTAACAATATGTTGAAATTAATAAAACAAAGAATTTTAATAATTGAAAATCAAATACATAAATTAAAAATAAATTAAAAATATCATATAGTGTGCAAGTTCAACCCTAGCCCTACTTGAGAATTTAGTAATCCATAAATAGGATAGACAACAAAAATCTCAATTTAGTTCACTTCGTTCACTTCGTTCGCTGCTTCTCCTCGTTTCACTTCTGCTTCCGCTTTTTCGTTTCACGTTCTGCTCACGTTGACGCTGCAAGTTTCCGTTTTTCTCCTGCTTCTTCTTCCGTTCGTCTCGCGGCTCTCCCCAACACGTACAGATACATATATATATAGGTGCTGAATGTTATTAGGCCTCCTGCTTCTTCACGTTCCTTCCTTTTCGTTTACGTCTCACATATATATATATGTCTATCCACAAGTCAAGTCCCACTCCAGTTAAATTACCGTGCGGTTTGGCAAATTCATTTTAGTTGCCGTGTGATCTTGGACCCTAGACCCCCTATCAAAAATAAAATAAAATAAAATAAAATAAATCAAAATAAATTTTTAATATCAAAAGACAAGTAATGCTTGAAAACATCTCAATGTAAATAGAAATGTAATTAAATAAAATAAGTGAAATCCAATCATTTATATTTTCATTATTTGCAATTTAATCAAATTCTAATATTTAGAGTACACTTTCGCGCACTCATAAGGTATCATAGTAAAATAGCATCAAATTATACAGGATAAAATTACATAAAATAGCATCAATCGCTCACCAACAATTTTCTCCCGCTGTTCTCACTGGCATTTAACCACAAAGACAATTAGCAACTAGTCGTCCATCTCACATCTCTCAAAGGATGAGTAGGATGAGTGTCTCTAGCATTTTTATTTATATACAGAATTGAGTAACCAGTTTATACAAAGCTACACAACCAAAATAACTGATTATATATCATAATTGTCTGGATATGTTGTTTACAGTCAAAGCAATTATTATGTACCATGTGTAGGTGGAGAATTTTATAGAGCAAAGCATGCTACAAAAACTTCTTCACACTAGAAAAGTAGTTAGTAAAGAACAGGTAAAGATGATCCTAGCGGGAAAAAATGACCATATCAAGGCTTCAATAATTTAGAGAAAATAACATGGTACAATAATCAAGAAATGACCCCCAAACCAAGGTATTAAAGCCCATTACTGTTACTCAGGATGCCCAATACCGTTAACCATAAACATCTAAATGAATAAACTCTAGATATACAACCTTGGCGAGATAGTAAAAAAAAAATTATAAGATGTATTAGTAACAGAAAGCATGTTGACGTGGCAAACATACTCGATCAGAAACTCAACTGCAGTATCTTTAAGGCCGACTTTCTTCAATTGATTCTTTACTAAATATGCTGCTTTTTCTTGGCAACACTTTCTCCCACAGCCAGATTTATTCAAATATTAGTATACATGGCGATCAATAAGTTCATAACCAAAAATGACCTTGCAAAGCAATATTTCCTGAAAAACATAAAATCCAAAACATATATACAAATCTGAGTGAATACTATTCATTTAATGTGGAAAAATTTTTTTGTCAAGTATTTAACGAGCTTATAACCCTCGCAATGCGCAGAACATAATTTATGCTGAATTTTACAACTCTAAACAATTCATTATACATAATCATTACAGAATTTGACAAAAATCTAAAAACCACTCTACACAAATACTTGACAAATAAGTATAACAATTTTTAAAAAACTTTTATTAATCTACTTTTACAAAACTTGAAACAAAATGTACTTAAATATAAATTATTCAAACTTCTCATCTCACTCTCTTTTACAGAATTAGTTGAAAATACAATTAAAATTTTTTATTTTTTTAAAAGTAACCAAAATAAGTTACTTTTATGCCAGATCATTTGAAACTGAATTCTATTGTGCCGTCACGCTGAGCATTTCCAGAAATAATTTGGGCGACTTCACATGGATGTATTTCTAGGAATTTCAGCTCCATAAACACAAAAAAGCTAGTACACCCTATCACAAACACAGCGAACTAAGTCACCAGCACCTGAATGTGCTTGCTTGTGAGCAAAACATGCTTGATTCCACATCAACCCCAATAATTACTTTCCAATTAATCAAATTCAAGCCCAAGATATATCTGTGTGTGCTTGATTCTACACAAATGCCCACTAATAATCTGATCAAGCAAAATACAAAATTGTAGCTTTTATTAGAACCAATTACGAAGTTTTCATTGCATATGGGAATAGTTGGATTCTGTAGCATGTAAAAAGAACAAAATTACCCCACAGAAAAGGCCAACCCAATTTCCAAGTCAATTCAGAAAACATCAATTATTCTCACCAAAAACTCACTAAGGTAACATAAGAACTCGCTCTTTTTACCGGTCAACATAAGAACTAGCTGGAAGAGGTTTTAAAAAGCAATAGTTTTCACCCTTCATCCCCATTCGCTAGTAAATTCACCCAAGACTTTGCTACAATAGTTACAGTAACATATCACCTTATCAATGGCCACAACTTTTGGTTATAATTATATTTGGTTAAATAAAATAAAACAACCAAATATAATTACAATGAACTATGCAATAAAGAACACGAATGACGTATCCACCAACTCTAAAACGTTCACTAATTAGCACGTTTATGGGTTGAAATTCTCCGACCCAAACACTCAAATGTCAATAAAGGAGAGAGAAACCACTACACAATTCCTAATAATCGTTCCTAAAAGCAACATTACGACATAATTCTTAAGGTTATAAGAAGTTTAGTTCTCTATTATTACACCTACAATCACCCCCAGTTTAAAAGTAAATGAATCGTCCAATATGGCAGAAAATCACGATAAATAAATGTCAAGAAAAGGATAAAAATAAAATTACCCTTCTCTTATCAGCTTGTTTTCTTTCTTCGAAGTGTAATTTCCTCTGCATTCTTGTAAGTCAAGACATACTACTACCAACCTTTCAAGAAATAAGCAGAAATCTTCTTTTTTATTTGCATGTTTGGTAATCAGCTGCAAACTCCTTTGAACCGCCATAAAATATGCTGTAATAGAAATTTATAAGTTACTCTCAGTCTCCGCATAAATTTGAAAAATTACAAACCACAACAAAAAAATATATATATTGCCTTGTTCCAACTTCTTTCTTTACTTTGCATGTAAATGTCTATAATAAGTAGAACACCCAAGTAAGGGACTCAGGTTTTGAAAAAAATGGATAGTTCTATTTGAAATGCGATTTACAAAGTTTGAAGTTTTGAATTAAAAATAAATTATCTGCACCACATTTGAAATGGTTATTAAATAGAGATCATAAATACAAATCAATAAGTCCATTTTAAGAAAAAAAGAAGTTTAAAAACGAAAATAGGATATCAGAATTGTAGAGATTAGCTACCCGCCTGAACCGTAGAATATAAGAGAAAAAAAATCAAAAACAAAAATACATATATATATATATATATATCTACATAGGTCTAGCAATGAACTAACTCGAACCAAGTAATGTGATACTACTGGCATAGTATTAGTTGTTATTATCGAGCAGCAAAAAACTATGCCAGTAATATTAATTAACAATCTAACTCAAACATTCAGCCAGAAAGTCACTATACACCAATTGTGGAAATAACATAAGCTTGCATAGTTCAAATTAACCTAATCTAACCAAATTCATAATCTATTTGTCTAGATTTACAAAATAGATTCGAAGAACACAAGAAGTTTAGAAACGAAAATAAGACATCAGAATCCTATAAAGATCAAAACAAATAAAAGCAAACTACTTGAAGACTAAAACCCATGTTCGAAAATCAATCAAATCCATGGGAAATCCAAACGTGCCCCAACATTATCACATCAGTACACCAATAACAGTTGGAATCTGCAGCATGTAAAAAAAATGTCACATAAACTAGCCAATAATCAAATAGCTTTTAATAGCTTGGAGAAGAATCAAGGGAGAAGAATCAAGAACAACCTTATATGATTTGACATTCATATAATTGCATCTACGACGCCAACAGGTTCGCCAGCAGGAAATAACTTGTTGGGCTTACCTCTCGCCTTGACCCCATAATCAAATTGGATTATGAAATTGCTACTAACATTTCTGATGGTGCCATCATAACAAATAACAACATCTCGAACGATGGCCATTAAGTTTTTAATAACTCATGAAGCTTCATTAAAATTATTGCTACCATTAGAAAGATTTCTCTCAGGATCATATTTCTTTTCATTCCTTGTAAATCTTATGAATATGTAAATCCTACTTATTTTCATACAACTTGTTTAAGCTTCTTATGCTTAAACTAAATTATATGAATTCTTGCCAGTATATTCAGTTATTCAGGTTATCATATTTAACTTTTGTTAAATTTCCATCATTGAGGTCACAAAAAAATGAACGTAAGTCAAGTCTCTTTGTGTCTGCTCAGGAACTATATATGCAGGTGTTTGAGTATATAATACTAAACTACATATACATAAAAAGAAGTTCTAACTTTAAAAGAATGGGGCTCCTATTTCTATAATAAAATAACAAACCACAGAAACAAATCCATATCGTTAGTAAGCCTTTAAATTCCTAATACATCGTAGCTTATAGGGATCCATCTAGAATCACTACAAGAAAATACATTTTTTGCAGCACCTATTTTTGCCGCAAAAGCATAGCAAAAATGCTGCAAAAACTAATTTTCGTCATTTGGAATTAGCCGCACCATCGTTGGAAAAGTATTGATTAGAAAAGGTTTTCCCAGCGTTTTTACAAATTCACTGCAATTATTGCATTTTTTCCCACGATTTTGGTTCGCCGCAAATGAGCAATGTTTCGCAGCAAATGGCTGTCCAGACAACCCTGTAAAACGTCGGAATATATTTGTAGCGTTGACAAGTTTCGCCACAATAAGTTTGATTATCGTTGCAACAAGGGACCGCTTTCTCGACAATTCCACAAATGCCCAACTTGGATCTATTATGTCGAAGTAAAGTCGCCGCAATAGATCTTTGCTACGTTTTAACAGGTTATTGCAGCACCAAATTTTCGCCGTTACAACTGCACTATCTCATCAAAATATTCATTTCGCCGGAACATGCATTTTTTTTTTAAATATTAATTTTTCTTTTTTCCTGGGCTATTTTTTGGGCATGCATTCATCTATTATTGTGAAATGCTTAAATCTCCTAATTGAGCTTGGATACAATTTGGGGCATTAATATTACTTTGTGGAATTTTTCATGATTAGTTTGTGTACCAATATAAATATAATTACACAATATTTATAATTCCTATTTATTCACAACTTGATTTTTCAAATAATAAAACCATACTAGAAAATCACTCATTAATTGTCTACAATATTGTGACTTGACTAACATAAAAATTCAGACCCAAAAAATGTAATTATAATCTGGAATCAATAACTATATATTATATGTGCCACTTAAAGAATATTTTGACCATTTCCCCACCTATTGCAGTTTTATAGCCAAGGCAAGCAACTAAATACTTTGCATTACACTTCTATTTTGCACTCCTTCGACTGGATCTATATTAAATAAACCATTCAAAATGTTGCCAAGCATAGATGAAAATTCATTCAGTCATCCAAATGGGAAATTCATTCAGTCATCCAAATGTCTGAAGTACATGATTAACAACCTATTGGTCCCAAGACAATTACTACAATGGTGCATTTTTCCATCTATAAAACATGTAGAATGATGGCAGCCATTGAGCAAGTGAAATTATACCCTCCACAACTCTGGTTGGACTTTATAAGCACTCCAGGTTTCTGTTTGGCTTTGATATGCAGGTCTGCATCTAATTCAGTGAGGCATATTGTCGTCAATGTCGGTTTTCTTCCATATACGGGAAACTCTTTGTCCATCTACCATCTCAGAAACTAGCATCTTGGACCAACATTAACTCCTAGCCTTTAATCTGGTAAAAATCTTGATGCAAAATATTGTACAATAATTAACTTAAATCATTTTGTTGTTCCTCCAACAGAACAGAGCAGCAAAACAATTGTTTCTATTTCATCCAAGAACAGAGCAAACAATTCATTACTCTAGAAACTAATTACAGCAAAGGACGAACTATAAGTTTCTATTTCTCTTCCATGGAACTACAAGTCAAAGAAGCCACAAAAAATTGGAACAAATAGCAGCAAAACCATGTATCAATAATTACCTTAACATAAGATAGCAGCAAAACCTGTAACAGATATTCAATACGTTACTTTCAGAAGGCTGGACTCCATATATCTAACATAAGGAAACAACCAAAATATCAAAATCAAAAAAAGAAGAAGAAGAAAGAAACAATATCATATATATATGTCAATGCGAGCAGAGGATGAATTACCACCTTAACAATATCATATATATATGTCAATGCGGCGAGTAGCAAAGTTCACAGAAAAAGTTTTAGTTTTTCCGGCGACATGTGTTCGCCGGAAATGATCTAAATTTTCGTCACAAATAATTTCCAGAGATTCGTCCTTTGTCATCCAAACATATTTGTGGCGACCACCGTCTGGCACAAATAATTCCTAAACTTTAACAGTAATCCCTTCAGGTTTCTCAATTGTTCCCTGTTCCAAAAATAATGACAAATTCTAATATGCTAGTGATTCCAATGGAAGAAAAAGAATTTGAAGCAAATTTGAGACATTCATTTATTCACAAAAGTTCACATATTAAAAAACATTTATATCAAAATACTTTAAAGAGGTAAAAGTCACAATATAATTGTAAAGTTCCAACAAATAATCATGGTTAACATCATGTATAGATTGTATCAACAATTTGTACTTTTTTTGTCACTCAAAGAACAACATCCTTCTGATGTAGCTCCAAAAGCTAGCATGCATCTGGTTTCCTAGCTTGTACAAATTTTTACAAGGATTGGTGCTGATGAGAGTTTCCAAAACATGCTTTCCAGAATCTATAGAAAGTAAGTTGTTGCTTCTTCCTTGAACCCCCTTCCCCATACAGTTCGTTCCATTGCGCTTCAACCCGTTCATAATCAATCCCTCCGCAGCAAAATTTGCAGCAACCTGCATTACATTACAGACAAATATTTTGAGAGTTAAAAATTCTGTTAGCAGAATCTAGGATTGTGAAAGTTCCATTAGTATGTCGTACAGAAAAAAATAATCAATGTGAACCCAAATAGATACTTGACCATATTTTAGCTATTAAAATGAGATAAAATAAAAAGGTACCATCCATCTGGTTGGTTATCATCTCTAAGCAAATTATCAAGTATCTTTCTAATAGTGGAGATTTTCATGCAATCAGCCTAGTTACTAGCTAGGCACGAGTCAAATTGAAAAAAAAAACATTTAATCCATTCATAAGCTAAGCTAAGCATAGAACATCACAAACTGCAATACATGTAATAAAAAGCAATGGGTTTCAATGCCAACATTACCAAAAAAAGCTATTATGCAATTTGTATCGATGCAAATAAAATAAACAGAGTAATTAACTAAAAGAAGGTATATTTACCTAAAAGAATACCCTTAACGAGTCACCTACCAGAATATTCATGAAAATCCTTGCAAGACTTTCCTCCAACAGAATTTGAATTAAGAACACTGAAGTCAAGTTTCAAAATCTTAGCTAACCTGTTTGTGCTTTATACTTCTCCCTCCTGTTGAAGCAAGTGAGCGCTATGAGAAAGCAAAATGTGGAATGCGATGGAAGGAATTCTTTATACTTCAATACGAGAATCAGCCATGGAGGGAGCAGGAATGCGACGGAAGGAGAAAGTTGAAATCAATCGATGCCTTGTTCGAATCAGGAAATTGAGGAAATTAGGCGGGGACTTAAATCAGGAAACCATGAAATTGGGCGGCGACTTCAATAGGAAATGAAGAGATTACATAGTACTGACAATGGAAACCATCGTGCGAGGCAGAGAGGGAGAGAGGGGCGCGGGGAGCGGGGGAGGGGGGTTGGGGGGAATTAGGCGAGTACTCATTTAGGTTTTATTTTAATTTCCGGCTACTTTTGTAAGTTGACAGAAGGGAAGAAGAGTAATTGGCAAAAGTGGCTTTTTGCCACAAAATTACTATCGCCGGAAATATAATATAGCCCCAAATATTATATTTTCTTGCAGTGACTAATTAATGTTACAATCATAGTCACTAAAATAATTATAAAGAGTAATAAGCTTTTCTTCTCATTCAAAAAGGTATCTCTTTAAATACAGTTCCTATATATTGATCAAAAAGAATAAAGTCCTAATGTTAATTTTCAAAGCATAAAATTCCAGTTATAAAGGGTAATATTTAAAGAATGATGTTTATATATGCATAAAAGTCCTATCTGTTTATATATGGAAAAAATTCCAATTATACTATGTAATGATGTCTGGTAGAAAGGATTTCAAATAGAATAATTCTATTTAATATAAACTAAACATAATATTACACTATTCAAATTATAAATTGTAAAGATTGGTCAATATATAAATACGTGAAAAATGTTAAAGGAAATGTATGTCTATTTAAAATGAAGCATTCGTTTAGTTCATAGTTTATTTAAAACCTTAAGTGAAGAAGCACGTGAGTAAAAACTAGTAAAATATATATAAAACTCTATAACAATCAGTACTTATCTTTATCTATCTATTATAAAAAGCATTTATCCGTTTATCAACAATAATGTCCGTCTGTAAAAATTCAGTTGAAATTAAAAAAAACTCCATTATTGTAAAATTTGAGAATGAAACAATACAATATTAACATTGCAATCAATTAAGAATACCCAGATTAATTTTCCGCAAATCCCATTCCACAAACACAATTTCATAGGAAAAGAAAAACATACATAATTGAGAGCAAATAATCTAGAGAGAAGAAACCATACAGAGTGATAAGGTAGGTTAAGGTCCATAGTTGTTCTGGAATTACGCCGACGACATCCAAGGCATATACCATACTGCAAAGAAGATTCAAAAGAAAAATCAATTATGAAAGGAAAGATTGAAATATTCAATACCTTCAAAATATTTTGAAGTAACAGGTTTATTACAATTACATAAACAATATTTTGGTCCCCATAATTTCATTGAAATTTTTTTTATAAGTAATAGATAAATTTTATTGGTGAGAATGAAAGAGGCAAAGCCCAAAGTATACAGGGAGTATACAAAAAGTGGATGTCCAGAGCTAAAAAGTGGATTATTATAAGAATTGTGCTTTAGATTGTATTGAAATTACTTACATCATGTGTGGTTTTTTCGAAGCTAATATTGAAAAGCTTAATGTAATGCGGCGGCTTTATGAAATGCTCAAAAAAATAAGTAAATAATATCACCAAGAGCTTCAACACATTATGTAATTGATAATATGGATTTTAAATACTTGATCATATGTCCAATAAACTTGTCAGAGAAATAAAGACGCATACGCTGGAAACAAAGACGCATTCTGAAGCATCTACCTTAATATTCAGGTCAATAATTTATTCCTAATTGAAAATATATATATTACATATATTATATATAACTACCTATGAGTAATTGGCAGATAATAACATTTATCATGTCCATAAAGACTTAATAAACCATAATCCAAGGCTGGCAATACAATACCTGCACCTTATATAATAACTTGTCTTTTACCATTTAAATCCATTTCTTTCAAAATTTTAGTTTTTAAAAGAAACTATGGTATAGATTTAAGCATGATGTGCGTATAAAAAAATATATGGTTCTGTAGAATATAACAAAATAAACGCAAAACTAAATATTAAATACGAATTGGAACAAAAGTCAGACCAAAAGGAGATATCTATTTTTTCTACTTTAAGCAAATCATGTCTAATAAACCTAGGGCCTGTGCATTTGATCTCTCTGCCTAGCGATTTTGGGTAATTCATATCTAGAATACTTGATCATGTCTAATAAACCTGTACACGATTGCCTTGCTTTTGGTACACTTGGGACAACTGCATGTATACAAATATAAATCTTGTATAAATTTGAAACCACAAAGACAATTGGTTACTTTTCTGTTATCTGAAAAATTATGTAGCTAGCATATAAATGTCATCAAATGAAGAAATAATAGATTACTTAATACTATTATGTTGGTTCTTGATGCCAAAATGATGATGCATTCTTATAGAAATTTTGGTGGCTCATTATATCAATATTCATCTTTGGCATAGGACGGTTAATAATTAGATGTTCGTTGTTATAAACCTAATTAACGTATTTCTATTTTAAATTTAAAGATGGAAACACAATCCTTTCTTTTAATCTTGATTTCATAAGAAATTAGTTCTCTCTACTCCTGCCCCACCCTTTGTTTCCTTGTCTGTCTGTTTCCTGGAATTATTATGCTATAAATTTTCATTTATAGTGCATCAGATATGGCTTCAAGGACTATGGAAGGACTGCAACAAATTATAAAATCCTGGTTGATGAACAGGGAAATAGGATTGGTTCTTATTTTCCTATTCAAGTATTCTTAAAATCATGAAGAATGAATTTGGAAGGTCTCTATTTATGCCAAAGCAGTCTTAAGCTCGAGAGTAATAATTATTTTCTCTACTTCCCCAACAAAAGCCTCCCTCTCATTCAAGAATCTATTTAACCATGAGGATCAAGTGCACATAATTTAGATTAACATGGAACTTTCCCAGGCTGTTTGTGTTAAACTCCCATACTCCTTGTATATTCAAAATAATGTTGTAAATTATAAGAAGCAGCTCTTGGAGTTATTCTCAAAAGTTGGTACTCCTTTTTGTTCCAACGCCTATCCAAATAGATGAATATTACTGCCAACTCTTACAATATTATTTTCCAAACAGCTGTCCCCAAAAAAACTACCAACCAATTATCTCTTAGAATATTCCCACTGTTCCTTTTGAACTTTCTTTTGTTTACTTTGTAGTTTTGCTGCATGTCTACCCTGATTTGATGGGGCCAAGTCCTAGGATTAAGAATCCTTGTTTTTAAAGGTATTTAAAAGCCGCAAAATTCAATGATTTCATAACAGTGATACTTTTTTGTGGAAGAATAACGATGTATTTCAAAAAATAGCTTAGCTATTTTAACAGTAGTAAGAAGCAATCAACAAAAGAGATCAACATTCTCCGACCCAACCCTGTAAGAGTGATAGGTCCCTTGGTACCAAATCTTAGCCTCCATGTTAATTACTTATACCTCTGCAAGGCACGTAGCCAATGTTACAGAAATTTTTAATATATTTAACCTCCTATCTATTATTCTGATGTATAATTTCATGTGGGTTATTATCTGAACATGACAACCATCATCCCATGTGGGTTAATTTTCATGCACATCTATTGTTTTCTAATATGTTTCTGGGTTTTCATAATAAAATATATTATTTTGACTGGACAAATAAATTGTTCTTTCATTACCAGTGTTTTCCATGATGGCCACTATTTCACTTCATTTTAAAGATAGGAATTATGTCATAAATTATTATTTATTTTCATGACATATGACAACAGTACAATTATGTTAAAAACTGCTACCAAACTGGAACCAAGCTGCTACTGAAGCAAACTGGTTTAAGAAAATATGGTCATTAATCTGGTCAAACATGTGGGTTAATTTTCATGCACATCTATTTTTTTTTTTATCATGTTATAATATCTATATATAAATAGATATTCAAAGTAATGTAAAGCCCCAAAAACACATCCATATCTTCAAAAAAATATTCTATATCCAGATTTGAAAAGAAAAAAAATAATTAAAACAATAGCGCATAATCACAATTAATATCCATAATACAATCAAATGGCTGCTCTTTCAGATTTTCATTAGCACAATTAATCAAACTGAATCATTAGCAGAAAACAGAAAACAAACTCCATGTTCAGCAGCAGCAATAAAGCTACAATAGTTAAATAAGAAAAAAATAAAACAAATTTTTTTCAGAAAGAACAAAAAAAAAAAATCAAATGATTGGTCTATAATCATGGACAGTAAATTATTACTTAGAGCCCACGATAATAAACAACAACAATTATTTTTTACCATAAATACAATTATAAATAATAATTATCAAACTATTTCCTTTTCACTATAAATTTATAAATGATATTGTGCTTCAATTCTAATTCATTTTAAAACTAAAACACATATATTGAAACCAGGTTTTGAAAGTAATTAAAGTGGGAAAACAATAAATCACTAACCGGTGCAATTTAGATGAGGCAACGGCAATTCCACACCCAAAAAGTCCAGTTGCAGCAATATAGAAGGGCCTGGTGCAAGCGAGTGAGAGCCTACAGAGAAGAAATTTTTACGGATCGACTATTTCTTACATAAATGAAACAGTTTTAGGGCAAGCATAAACGAAAGAGCAATATAATGAAAATAATACATCAACTACCTGTTACTTACCAGTTTTAGAACAATTGGAACATACATATTTAAACTTTTGCACGATTTCGATAGAGAGAGAGGGGAGGCAAAGAACAAAGTGTGAGAAAAAATTACATGAAAAGTACAAATGGTTTAAAGTTTGCGGTTTTGTAGAGAGTATTTGTAGTCGAAATGGTTTTTTTTAAATGTCTCAAACGATGTCGATTTACACGGCATAATATGAAACACATCTCTAAGAAAATTTTAAATTTTATTCCAGACAGTTATTTATCACCCCGTTTTTTCCTCAAACACTTATTGGCACCCAGTAAACTGATTCGTTGACGTCATTTAAGTGTGCAAGACTCACCACTCAAAAAAGATGGCCAAATACTAGGAAAAAAAATTTAGAAGATGATCTAAATTACGCCTAAGGATGAACCGAATTGTGTAACTTAATTAACCTTGTAGTATGTCTTCGTCAGCTATGAATCATTATTTGCTGCATTGGTTGGAAGCAGGAGGATGTGTACTTTGTTTATGGAAGGAAAAACAGGGGTGTTTCGGTAGAATTTGATGGAAATGGTCAGATATATAGTCGTTGGAGTTGCTCTGTTTTTGGTATATTAAAACAATGTAATTTTCTAAAAAAAAAAAACAGGGATATTAGAATAAAAAGAAAAACAGGAAGATTAATATTTACAATATATTCAAATAACATTACAATATATAGATTGTACCGAGAAAGAAGACTATATATATATATATATGTCAAATATATAATTCGGTGATTTTTCTGCAAATAAGCATTATGTTCTCGGAGATGGCTGGGTGATTTTTCGGCGCTTTCATTTTTCACGAAAGAAAATGTTCACACTAGATTAGTAAAGAGTAATATAAACAGAAAATCAAGCACTTAGTCTGGATTCAGAGAATACGAGTAGAATATATACATTGGATTTCCATTTTCGAGGTTGGAACCTAATTTTAAACAACAGATTATTCTTCTCATATGTAAGCAACTTCGACAATCAGAGTAAGAACAAGAATGGAAAAGCCAACGCAAGCAAACCATACTATCTTCATATGTAAGAACAGAACTTCAAAGTCTCACCCCACTTTCAGGCAACCAACTACGAAAAATTGAAAAAAAAAACAACTATAATTTGAACAAAATACAAATGTTAAACTCTAGATACCTTATCATTCCCGACAGGGAGGGTTTAGTCTTTAAGCATGTACAGGCAAGAAACCGGTACATCTACAGGAGGGCACCTACAAGCCGCTTCACGTTGGCGAATAGAGGGCTTCGCGTCGGCGGAGAGGACGGCTTCGCGTTGGTGGACCGAGGGCTTGGGGACTGAGGGATTGATTTCGGGAGGGCTCGATTTCGGGGGGATGGCTTCGATCGTCTGGGACTGAGGGATCGATTTCGGGAGGGCTCGATTTCGGGGGTACGGCTTCGCGTTGAGAGAGGGTTTGGGGACTGACGGATCGATTTCGGGATGGCTCGATTTCGGGGGGACGGCTTCACGTTGGGGTTGAGAGACGAGCGGGCGTCGATTTTGGCGCTGGGGGGCGGGGGGGTGGGAGTTGACAGAGAGTGAGGGCTGAGAGACGAGAGAAGAAGAAGGGGGGAGAGGGGGGGCGGGAGTTGACAGAAAGTGAGAGGGCTGAGAGACGAGAGAGGAAGAAGGGGGAAGGGGGGCGGGAGTTGACAGAGAGTGAGAGTGCTGAGAGATGAGAGAAGGAAGAAGGGGGAAGAAGCCGGGCAGGGGGTGATTGAACCGGTTCAGTGATTTAGACCGGTCTCCACGTAATGGCTTCGCTGGATATTGCCTACAGTGGATGCGCTTAAGATTTATTCTTTTATATTATATATTTTAGACCCATCCCTTATATCCCTTATAATAAGGAGTGGTAATATGTTATACGACTCATTAATCTAATACGAACACGACACGATAATAGCGAATTAGAGTTTAATCTTAATGGGTTTCGGGTCAAAACGGATTAACCCGTTACAATACGATTATTTATCAAGCTGATAGTGAATCAACCTATTTTGACCCATTATGATACGTTATGACACATTAAGAAAATTAAAATTAAAATTATACCCTTATACTTAAAAGTATAAGGGTTAAAATTTTAATTTCAATATTTTTATTGTTTAGGTTGTAATTTAGACTTGTAGTTAGTATTGTAAATTTTATAGATATTGTGATTTTAATATTTATATAAAATTATGTCAAATTTAATTTAGTCAAACGGATTCATTTCAGACATATTCAATCCATTTACATAAACAAGCTAAAACGTATCGTATTATTTCATGTTAACTTATTTTATAATATTTACTAATGAATCCTAACGGGTTAACACGACACAACCCGTTATGTTAACGGATCATATTAAGATTTAAGATTTTAAAACGATAAATTTAACGGGTTGGATTAGAGTTAATCTATATAATATAATATATATATATTTTTTGACATGACACAGATATGACATTAACATGATTTAACACTCCTATTTGTAATCACATGCTTGTTGATTTTTTTATTTGTTGTTTTTTTTTATTATTAATGCTTTAATTTTATTTCTCTCAGCCAGAGAAGATTATTGCCTGAGATTGGATATTTTAAATATCTTACGTGTATGACAATCTTAATATAGTTGTGAATATGACTCGACCAGATAAAACCCAAACCAAATGGATGGGTCAACTATTCCGACAAGTAATGAAAGTAGTTCATTCAGTTTATTAAAATAATCAAATACGGGATTAAGTTTGGGTGATAAGGTATTCTCAAATATTTTTAGAATATTTTATTATTATTTATTATCTTTTTTTTATTATTATTCATTACTTTTCATTACTATTTAATATTCTAATTATTATTTTTTTTATTAACTATTCACAACTTTTTTTAATACTCCTCACCATATGAATGACAATCTCTGTCAATTAATTTTACAAATAACAGAGAAAGTCAATCATTTTTATAAATGATTTATATATGAAGGACCAATACTAAACTCAACTAAATAATATACGAATTGGAAAAATATTCAGAATTAATTAAATTGAGGTTCAATTGAAATCAAGTGTTTTTTAACTAATCATACTTTGATCAACCAGTTTTATACTGATCGAGAGCTACACAAAAAGAATTAAAAAAAAAAAAAAGGAAGCATGGAACAATCTGAACTCTGAAGACAATCAATGTCTTGGAACCAATAAAAATAAGGGTCAGTGCTAGGAGACTCATTCTCCAATGAAAATTTAATAATAAAGATTGAAAAAGTTATAATTATAGAAGATTTTATGAAAGAATTATAAATTAACATGATTTTATTAAATATGTTAATTTTATTTTATAATAAAAATAATTTTATAATTTAATATATCATATCAAATCAGGTTAAATGTAAAAAAATGCGACTAAAGTGAAGGGCCATTGGCTAAAATTGATTAATCTTACGATTATATAATATTGCTAATTTGTTAGTCTATAGAAAGATGATAGTATAGCCATGATTTTGTTCATTTATTTTGAGTGTTCATGTATTTAGTCTTTTTGTTTAATAGTTAAATAAATGACTATTAGTATATTTTTTATGTCTTAAAGATATTTAAATATATTTAGAAAATGTGAGGAAAGAGGAAAAAAAACAAAAATTGAAATAGGGGACATTCCCAGCGATCACCGCTGGGGTGCACAAATCATGCATAGTAAATTTGAACAGCGTCCTAATTTAAATTTCTGATTTGTTTTTAATATATTTTCATGCATAGTAAATAGTAATACTAGGGTGCACAAATCTCTTGTTAAAAAGTAACGATCTCCACCATTGAAAAGAAATGATTTTTTTTTAATGTAAATTCTAAAAAAATTTGCATGCTTTTATGCCATAAAAATCATTTCCTTCAACGTTATTAGATTCAAACACACATCTTATTTACATATGTACACACACTTAAAATTATGGATATAAAAGGCATATTATTTAAAATGACTGAAGTATAAAGACACGTTGAATAGTACCTTAGCTTGGAAATCTGCATCGGATAGCTCACAGCTCGAACTCAGCAGCTTGATTGCTACTGTGCCATGCTTCAAACGCCCTCTATACACATTCGTCCACTCCCCTCCAGATTTCAATCTCTTACTCTCCGAAAAATTCTCCGTTGCTAATCTGATCTCCTCGGACGTGTACTCTCTGTAACTACAGCTCACTCCATTAAGCTTTGAGACCATTCCAATGGCATCTTTTTCTCGGCAAAACTCGATTCTCCTATTGAACACATCCCTTTGTCTCCGCAATTCCTCGATTTCCCTCACCATCTCTGCCCTTGTCACCACTGCTTTCTCCAGCTGGGCCTCGGCGTGTGACTTAGCCAATGTCGAAATCTGCAGCTTGTTGGAGAGCTCAGTTTGGAGCTCTATCATGGAACTCAGCCTCTTCTTACTTTCTTCAGTGTCAGTTAATACTTCGTTCATATGTTCCTTTTCTTCATCTAATCTTTTCTCCAACTCTGATCGATTCTTAACCTCCTCTTTTATCCAAGCTTCAAGTTCTTCAGCCTGCATCAAAATTAAAGGACAGATTCATTATTATTATTTTTTTTCTGAGAAACCAAGATAAATCATAAAGAAATTTTACAAGAAAATTGCTGATGTGCGACTAGTTATTTTTGTTTTCAAATAAATTTTTTTATTACAAATAAAAAAAATTAAAGGACAGCTTGTATTACCCGTGGAATGCATAAAGAAAGGATCCGTTCAGCTTTTGATTGCCTTTCAATGTTGTCCTTGGCTTCTTTTCTCCTCAATTCAACTTCCTGCTGGGTTTGTCTAATTTTAATCCTCAGAGATTCGATTTTTTCTTCGGGACTCTGATAAAAATGCCAATATATATTTAGTAAAGAATCAATGTAACTATCAAATGGTATCGAAACTGACAACTAGAAGGAGACGGAACATGGAAAATGGCATTGGGTCCGCTCGAAACACACCCACATATACCAGCACTGTCAAACTGCTGGCAGGGTACACCCCCAAGAAAAAATAAGGATAAGTGGGGAAAAATCGTCGGTGTTAAAGAAGCGAAAATGGACTTGGTGACCAAAAACATCGTTTTCATAAACCTACTCCCCTAGTCCGAATCGAAACAAAAACAGTAGTTGCAGCTGATGAACAGTATTGAATACAGTCACAAATTGTTAAGAAAAAAAGAATACAATCACAAATTGCGAAAGAAAAAATATCTATCATATTTTAGTTACCACGGTGGAATCAGTGTTCTCAGATTCTTCTGGGCTAGCCTCGAGTCTCTCATTCTCCTGGGCAGGATCATCTGCATCCAAATCTGAAGACAACAACTGCTGGAAATAACTCTCAATTTCTTGGACATGAATCTCCCACTGAATTTGTGAACTGCGTGGTTCCAAATTTGATGATGAAGTAGGGGTGGAACGAGAATTTTTTTCTGGGGGATTTGTTTGACCGAGAACATTAATCTCCCTGCCCAACTTGTGAGAGAAGAATTATCTCTCATTCTTGCAACCGTAACTCCTTGATTGTCCTCGTCCTCCATGATTTCTTCCTGATCTTTTTGTCCTCTAAGGAACACCTGCTTTCCTCCACAAATTATGTAAAACTCGCAAAAATCGGGCTTGTGCTGATGAATGAAAAACGACCCGCTAATAATCATGCCCTTTGATTTCCTATTGAGGTTAAACCAGAAAGAAAAAACAGAGATTGGACAATCAATAATGGCAGATAAAAAATGGAGCAAATTCAGGAAGCAATATTCAAAACATAAAAACATGAGATTGAAACCAGAAATGCATACCACGACGAGGACTTCATGAATGTGAATCCCATGACTAATTTGGTTATTTGGAGGCGAGAAATCAAATCTAGGATGAGCCTCTGTACGGGTTCGTCATGTTTCTCGACTTTCAATATCTCACACTTTACCTATGAACGAAAGGAAAATTCTGAAAACCGTTGACAATTTTTTTTTTTTTTTTTTAAGAAAACCGTCCGAAATCCCAGAAAGCTATCGGAGACGCAAAAAAGAATGAAACCTGGCCGCAGAAATTTATATAATTGGAAAGCAACTTGTCAATCTTTTCTCGTTCGTGTTTGTTAAGAACTTCTAGTTTCTCCTCAGCTACAACCCTTGCAGGTAGTTTCCCAACTGAGACGGAAACATGAAACTAACAAGAGTGAATCTCAGACCAACTCACAAATGCAAGAAAACTGAAACAAATTCGAGAAATCTCACATGGTGTGTAGACAAAATCTGGGAAGACGTTGTCAGATACATGGAGAATGACGACGGAGATTGGATTAGAATTCCATTTTCTAAGCGTCCACGCCAAGGTCCTAATTCCATCGTCGATATCATTTCCGACTGCAACATAGACTTTCTCCGATTCAGCATCCATCCTCTCCCACAACCTAGAAATCAATCAACTCAGTTATACATTGAGTCGACTAAATTCCGGGGAAATTCAATCCCATAAAAGGACTCGAAGTCCCGCTTACAGGTAAGCCAATTGAAAGGCGAAGGGTGTTAGAAGATTCAGTGTGAAAATCCCGTCAAAAAGGAGGTGAGAAGGCTGCCGTTGGTGCACTGCGAACTGGAGATTTCGAAGATTTCAAAGACTATACTATACGGCCAGGTTTGGACTTTCCCGTTCGATTGGCGTGGCGGGCATGGAGAGAGGTTGGTTCCTCGTCGCTCGTATTTGCTTTCAACGAAAAGTGTTTTCCGGTCTTTTACGCAACTGTATATATATAGAGGAAGAAGGGGGAAGGGGGGCGGGTGTTGACAGAAAGTGAGAGGGCTGAGAGACGAGAGAGGAAGAAGGGGGAAGGGGGGCGGGAGTTGACAGAGAGTGAGAGAGCTGAGAGAAGAGAAGAAGGAAGAAGGGGGAAGAAGCCGGGCAGGGGGTGATTGAACCGGTTCAGTGATTTAGACCGGTCTCCACGTAATGGCTTCGCTGGATATTGCCTACAGTGGATGCGCTTAAGATTTATTCTTTATGGAAAGAATGGGACGCCGTGATTGATTCCAAGCGTAGGATCCTTGTATTCATCGCTACCTAGGTCGTTGTCTTTTATTTTTGGTCCTCTCTAGGTGAGGTTTTTCTCTCGTTTGGATTGCGATTCTTGAGTCTTATTTGGCTTCGAAGATAAAAAGAAATGAATTGAAGTGAATTAAATTTATTTTTTAATATTATTATTATTTTAAAATTTGAAAAAATTAACTTAAAAATTAAAAAAACTATATTAATATTTAAAAAAATTGTATTGAAATTTATATTTTATATGAAAATATAAAAAAAGTATAATAATGAGTTTGAAATAAATTAAGACGAACTCGTCTCGTCTTTAAATACAAATAAGGCCTTAGACTTTTCAAAGTCTGAAGAGGAAATGGAAGAGGAATTTGCAAGACAATGAGAACATTTGAGCCTAATTGAGTAGGAATTTGCAAGATAATGAGAACAATGAGAACATTTGAGCCTTAGACTTTCCTGCTTCATCTATCGCAACCGCCATAGAATCAATCACGAGGCATTCAAGAACCCCATGATCATTAAGGTGTGGCAATGTGAAAGTTAGTTACAATTTTTAGAAGTAGGAGCTAACCAATTTCTCATTGAGTTTAACTGTAAGCGAGTATTGGAAGGTCGACCATAGTCTTTTGAGCGATGACTTGTATGATTACAAACTTTTGATGGTTTGGCCATGTCCATCAAAGAAGTAGCTTTTAACATAGAGGATTTCTAGCTCCAAGCTTTTGACTTACCATTTGATTGCATGAATGTAGATATTGGCTACAAGTTAGGCAGCAAGGTGGGGGAAAGGCCTTAAGGTTCATGCTGATGAAAGAGGAATCAACTGGGATAGGTTCCTAAGGATCAGAGTGGAAGTTGATATATGCAAAGCACTCCTGCGAGGTACTTTTCTCAACGTGGAAGGGTAGTTCTGGCTACCATTCAAGTATGAACGCCTACTTCTTATCTGCTTCAAGTGTGGCACTCTCAAGTACAACTAGCTAGCATGTTCCAATGCAACGGAAAAATGGGGTAAACCTCAATATAGGATTTGCCAGGGATAGTGATCTTACTTTCAAAAATATCGTGAAATAATCTCTCAAGAAGCACCACAGCATCCTTATCCATGGAGGGACGACAAGGAAGCCATAGAACATTCCCAAACCTGCAAAGCCCCTCTTGGTAAGGACTGGTAGGTAAAGCAGAAACCTTCTCTAGACCCAAAGGTTAATGTAGATCCTTGAGGCATGGTTCAGGAGTCAATAGGTCATATCAAGATTAGTACTTCCCTCCAAAAGTTAAGTCAACCACCCATGCCACGAAAAGATCTTGTCCCCCCTATTATAAAAGAGAAAGACAATGAGATGACAATCGTGGAGATTAACGGACTTGCAGCAGAAGATGTTTCAGCTCAGAAACAAAAGTAGACCACAACACAAAAGATATGGGGATTCAAAAGACCTTTCTGCTCAGATTTCATTACTTGACTACTTCATCTCTGAGTAGGTTGAGATTCTGCAACAATCCAAAAAGAAAGCCTCGTGGAAGAGACGAGCCAGGACCTTATGCTTTAACACTACCACTAATGCTTTAGTAGTGGGAACTACTACTCCTCACAATAAGCACAAAATTGTCTCTAGTCCTCTCTCTCAAGCGAGTGACTAGTCCCTCTCCCCTCAGTGGCACAATAACAAGATCCAAACGTGTTGAACTTGAATTAAGAGATGAGTTCCCTAATGGTCTAGATTCTATGTTGGAGGCTATTGAACAACCCCACCAACCCCAATGAATGGCTTAAGTTGGAACTATTGGGGGCTTGAGAATCCCCAGACAGTTCTAGACTTACATCTTTTGGTACAAACTAAGCTCTCCTTTTTTGTTTTCTTAATTGAAACAAAGAGCAATAGAACAAAGATTGAGGCAGTTAGAAACATACTACATTTTGAACATAGTTTTATCATCGACAACAGTGATACTAGTAGAGGTATTACATTCCATTGGAAATAAGGTTTTGAGACAACTATCCACTCTTATACTTAATTTTGTATTTCTCTTATAGTTCAAGATCTTGAGGTAGGAAGGGAATGGATTTTGACTAGTTTTTATGGGACCATCACTTCCAAGAGAAGAGGAAGCTGGAACTTGCTGAGAATGGTAAAATCTTCAGATTCTCGAGCGTGGATGGAGTTCTCGAGCTTGGGTGACTTTAATGAGATTCTCCATTACAATGAAAAGTGTGGTGGCCCCCGAAGACCTCAGTCACAAGTTGATGATTTCAGATAAATTGTTGAAGAGTGTGAACTTTGTGAGATAGCCTATGAGGGGGACAAGTTTACATAGACAAATGGGAGACATGGTAGAGCCTTTACCAAGGAAGGGTTGGATATAGTTCTTTGCAACTCTTCATGGTCAGATCCATACCCTTTCTCGAAGGTCACTACACTCCCTGCCCTTAAATCAAATCATTGTTTCATTTTTATCACACTTGATAGAACTCAACCAGCAATGCATCAACTTGACAAGCCATTTAGTGTTGAAGCAAATTGGTTTCTTAATGAACAGTCTTATAAGATGGTGGATATGGCATGGAACCAACCCAAGATCTTAGGGAACAAGCTTCTATATGCAATAGATGGTCTCAACCAGTGTAAACACAAGTTAATGCAGTGGAGGAAAAAAGAAATGTCCACTTCAAAGGCAGACTTAAAGGCTAAGAAGGGGCACCTCTCTAAACTTCAGAAGAATAACAATGGACAACTAAATGAGGCTATTAAACAGTTATAAGGTGATGTGATCAACCTATTGGAAGAGGAAAACATTAAATGGAAGCAACGAGCTAAACAAAAGTGGTTAAGGAATGGGGACACAAACACTCGATTATTCCATCAATGTGCATCATAGAAGAGAAAAACCAACACGATAAAGAAACTTGTTGATGATCAGAGACAGCTAGTACACACAAAGGAGGGAATTAACAAGTTGTTTCAAGAGTTCTACAAGCAGTTTTTTGACTTCCTCAACACCTGAAGGCATTGATGCTTGCTTGTTTGTAGTGGAACCTTGAATTTCAGAAGCAAAAAATGCCTCAATATCAAGACCATTCACTCATCAAGAGGTGGAGGAAGCATTATTTTAAATGGAAGGCCTCAGTTTACCAAGGCCTGATGGCTTGCCAGCAATCTTTTACCACAAACATTGGGCAATTTTAGGCCCCCAAGTTTGTAAAGCAGTACTTCTAGTCCTTGACTCTAATGCTAGCATGGCTGATATCAATTATACCTATATTACATTGATTCCCAAATATAAAAGTCCCACAAAGGTCATTGAGTTTAGGACTATTTTTCTTTGTAATGTTTTATATAAACTTGTGTATAAAGTTATAGTAATGTTTTAACAGCTCTAAAGGTGATCATTTCTCGCTTTATCTTTTTATCCTATGTGTTGAGGCAGTGAGCAATCAATCTCATCACCAAAGCTGAAGCTCAAAGAGTTATACATGGTGTGTCGATAGCCAAAGGTCAACTCAGAATAACAACATTCTATTAATATTCAGTAACAACATTCTATTTTGCAAGGCTAATGCCATTGAATGGATAAATTTATTTGGTCTACTAAGGGTGTATGAATAGGCATCTGGCCAAAGATTGAATCTTCAAAAAACCTCATTGATGTTCAGTAAGAATATAGCTCGAGTGACATAGTCATATATCCTATCTATAGCTTGAATGAGATATTCCATAGCTTATGAGAAGTACTTTAGATTGCCCTTTGTAGTTGGTAATAACAAACAAAAGACCTTCAAAGGAATATTAAACAATGTGAAGTCGAGGCTGAGCAATCATAAGGTCAAGCAATTGTCACAAGCAAAAAAAAAAAAAAAAAATCATCAACTATGTCATACATGCATTGCCTACATACATCATGAGTGTTTTTAAACTTCTTCTTTCACTTTTTCATGATATCAATAGAGCCGTTAACAATTTTTTGTGGGGTTAGCAAGAGAAGGAAAACAAAGTTCATTAAATCCCTTAGAAGTGGATGGAAAAATCCAAATTAGATGGAGGTATGAGCCTCAGGGATCTTGAGGCCTTCAACACTGTCTTGCTGCAAAATAATGATGGAGGCTTATCCAACAGCTTGACTCCCTAACTGCAAAGATAATAAGGCAAAATACTTCCCCATATCCTCATTCTAGCTTGCAAAACTAGGAGCTAAACTATCATACATTTGGAGGAGCCTTCTACCGGCTAGACCCTTACTATAGTTAGGCACCTATTAGAGGGTTGGAATGGGCCAAGATATTTGGGTATGGAGGGACAAATGAATTGCACATCCTAATCCAAGTAAGGTGCTAAGGTCAGTTAAGATAATAGATGAGCAAGCAACTATTTCTAACCTTATAGACCCTGACCTTCATCAATGACATACAGAACTGGTAAGGATGGTCTTTGATCCAGGAGAAGTTGAAACAATTCTAAAAATCCCTACCAGCAGGTGCAATAATAGGGTTAAAGTGGTGTGGAATGGATCTAAAAATGGAGATTTCGCAGTAATAAGTGCCTACCAGTTGGCAAGTAAAAGAAGCCTAGTAGACAAGGATCAAACCTCGACCAGCAACCCCTTCAAACAAGTTTGGAACTAACTCTGACATCTTCCAGTTACACCAGCTGACAAAGTGTTTATGTGGAGGTCTTGTCTCGAGTCTCTTCCCGTCAAGCTTAACCTTTTCAAAAGGAAGATAATTGAGAACCCTCTGTGCCTGTTTTGTAAAATTGAAATAGAAGACACAATGCATGTATTGTGGCAGTGTGAATCAATCAAGGACGTATGGAGTTCTTGCTCAAAAAGTTTTCAAAATAGTTCCTTGCCCCAATCATCAGTTATGCATCTTTTTGATGGGATCCTGCCTATCATGAGCCCAGAGGTCATACTTGAGTTTGTAGTAGTGTCTAGAAAAATACATTTGAGAAGAAACAAGTTCATTTTCAAAAGGGAATTCTATCATCCCACAACTCTGATCCGAGAGGCACAGGCTACTCTTTAGGGGCTAGCAATAAAGAACTTCAACAAGATGCTCAAGACTGAAAAACCATCCTGCTCACCCCAATCATGGCAACCTCCTCCTGAGGTGAGCAGCATTATTTTGGTAGTTATCAGATATTTGTTGATTAAGTTATCAAATATTTGTTGGTAGTTAATAGCATAACTGTGCCTCAGCTAAGCTGATATCATTTGAATATTATTATTGTTGTAATTTTATTATATTATTATGTATTTTTTATTAGGGGTGTAAGAGAAAATCGAAAAACTAGACCAGACCGGTCTAAACCGGTGGAATCGGTCTGGTTTTGAGTAGGTACCGATTTAAAATCAGTATTCATAATGTTAAAACCGGTAGGTACCGTTTCTAAACTTTTTAAAACCAAACCGGTTTAATATAATATATATCTATATATATATTTATTTTTAATATGATACGTAATATAAAATATTTGTTTAATAATATATAATATGTTATACATTAGTATATAATATTAATTACTTACAATTTATATTTTATAGCCTAATACTAATAGTATATTACTATTAGTAATATACTTTAAATCTATATATAAATTATTATATTAAATAATCACATATGAAATAATGATATAATAATAATAATAAAATTCTTTTTGAACTAATACTAATACTATTAGTTATAACTATCAATGATATAATTATAAAAAATTAAACTTATTATAACAAATATGAATATATATTTATTTCAGTTATTATAAATAATACTAATATATATTAATAGTCTAACAAACTAATATGGACTAATTTAAAATCGAAAAATCGGACCGAAACTGGTAAAACTAGTACTCCCGATTTTAAGGGGTAACCAATGCGTAATCGATTTTAAAAACTAAAAAATCGGTAGTATCGGTTTGGTTCTAGATTTTATCCAAAATCGGACCGAACCGGACCGGTTACACCCCTCATTTTTATATTATTATATATTTCACCAACAATATATATAAAACCTACTTCATAGCAGAGAGAAATCCCATAGAATTTGAGACATAGGTTACGTTTAGTTGTCAAGAAGTTTTGAGAAATTTTGAGAATATCTGTGAATAGTTTGAGAAGAGATTGAAAAAAGTTTATGGGTTCCAGTGAAAATATTTTGAGTTGTTTGGATGTATGAAATATTTTGAGAAAACTTTGAGATAGATGATGTTATAAAAATTGTAGTTCCATTAATAAAGTGATAAAGACAAGTACATATTCCTAGAACAGAAACGGCCCCATTTCATGCTTCGTCTGTCATTTTTGCTCCTCTTCAGATCTTCAACTGGTGCGTCGACACCAAGGCCATTGAACCCTAGAATTTCTTCAACCAAGTAGTACTATTGGTGTGCCTAGTGGCCACAAAATTGACTTTGCTCAAATTATTTTTTAATCAGTGCTCTACTCAAACTGAAGTTCGATTTATCTGTGATTTGTGCTTATATTTTTCATTGGTGTTTGGGAAATTATATATAAATTGAAAAAATAATATATAATATAAAAATATGGGTCAGCCATGGAAGGAAGAATGGATCGAGCTTGTATTTTTATTTAGAACTTGTTAGCGGAATAGGTCTGAGGCATAAGTTTATTGGTGCCTCTGCTTTGTCGCATCTTCTTTTCAGACCCATTTCGCTAGGAATATGAAATTAAAAAACTTCGTTTTCAAATAAAGCACCAAGTGTGTGATAACCCGAATTTTTACCTGTTCTTATTAATTTTCATACTTAGCATGATTATGTTTTTTTTAGAATTATTTTAGTAAAGCTTTGGAACTTTTTGGAATTATATGTATACATGTTTGTTTTGGATTAGCGGAACATGAAAACGTCTAAGTTTTTAAAAGAACATGAGGATACCTAATCTTTGGAGGATTTTGGGACACTTGGCAAGTTAAGGATATTTTACCTTTTGGTATTTCAAATGCTTGAAAAGATGTGTTAGAAAAGTCATAGCAAAGGAATTCAAAATAATCAAGTAAGGTATATTCTCTTGAGAAGTGTTGGCTATTGGATGAATTTTAGTGGGAAGAAACAACTTATGCCTATTATTCTAGGTTTTCTATACAAAGAATACTTTTCTTGAGAGATAAGGAATAAGTGACAAGCGGTGATAGGAAGCACATAAAGGTGTTTAGTGCAAACTAAGATAATTGAGTGATTCTCGGCAGTTTTGACGATGTTTTGTTATTTGGGCATAACTCTCTCATCTAATTTTCGAATGAAATGATTCAAGATGTTATGGAACACCAGGAGAAAGATATACAACTTTCCTGTTTTTTGTTTTAAGAGATACTAGTTTAATCAAGGACAAAATCGGGCTTGAAGCTGACATATCTGAAATTGATTCAAGTGGTGGTCAGATGCATGCTCTACATAGCCTACTCGAATTCTTCTTTGTCCACTTGTGCTAAATCATTCCAAAATCTTCACTCAATGAAGATTTCACATTAACAAGAGACCCACAAATTTGAAAATAAGGAAGAAGTTGAACAATGCACCTAAAAAGTAGAATACTTGTTGAAGTGAAACGCCACTAGTATTTCAAGATAGTTTTCAAAGATATGGATGATGATGTAAACTTTGACTAATTTTGTTATCTTTTACACTAAGAAAACTAGATGATATGTAGGTTTCTAGAAAATCATACAAAAAGAGTGAATGATAGAAGAGTTTGAGTTGCTTAAGTAAAGTGTTTTGGGAGAATATTCCTAGACAAAAGGGGGGCATATTGCTTGGGTGTTTTAGGGGCTAAGGATCAACTTTTTCCTTTATTTCTTTTCACCATGCTTTAACTTTCATCTTAAGCAAAATATTAGGCAAGTGGAAGGAGTTGATTGGAAGAAAAATAATTGAATTTATCTTAGGTGAGTTTCGGCTAAACCAAGAGCAAATGGGAAAGCTTAATCGACTTAACATTTTTTTCTTTTTCTACTACAAATTTTTCTCACATATTTGGCAAGAATTGAGATAATTTGCTATTGATTATTTGAGGAAATGAGCTTGGTCTTATCCATGTGAATTTTGGCTGAAATGGGAAATAAAGGGATGATGTGTTAGCTGAGTAATTCAAGGACTTATCTCTTAGAAAATATCAAACTATGGATAGATAATTTGTCAAGTCAATTGCCACCTAAGCCTAACATGTCATGAGCACCCTATAGTCTAAAGAGACACTTGGCTTTATGGGGAAAAATGTTAAGTTTGATCTCTTTTGATTTAAGTTGTCACCTAACACAAACAACACACACACTCCGCTTAGCTAGCTCTCGACCAAACCCTCTTTCTCTCTTCCATTTTTTTTCCTTCTTCCTCCTCACCTTCCAAACACTCTGTCATAATATATTTGAGTAAATTCTTTCAAGGAAGTGGTGGAAAAACCCTATCTTACAAAAGAGTTGCTTTGGATATTATTTGGAAGTTATAAGTGCACACATAACCCACTTTAGCATTTTGTTTATATATTTTATAAATTTGTTATTTAGGATTCTATTTTCTATTGGATTTTTGGAGGAATATATGTACCTTTGGTGATTGATAAGTAGCATAAGGAATATGTTATTTAGATCGGAAATTGGTTGATATGTGTTAATAAGTGATTAGCTTTTAAATTTCTTATGCTTATTTGAGATAATGACTTGAGATTTGGTTTAGGAATTTATTTAGAAAATATATGATGAGAAGCTTAAGGAAAAAAAGCATGGATTTAAGTAGAGAATTGTGGAATAAAGTTTTGAATCATAGTATGATGTGTTTAAAGATTAGGAACTTAAACTTAAAGGTGGAAGGGTTTTAGTTATTGAGTGAAGTTTAGGAAAACATTCTAAGTTTATTTCTTAAGAATGATATGACTATAAGCTAGGTTTTCAATGAAAATAGGAAGTTATTCCTTTGATATTTGGGAAATAATTGAAGATATGTGATTGGAGGATAAGGTGATGAAAAGCATTTGAAGAAATTATTTGATAAACTATGAGGAAGCTTTCAATCTAGATTATTGTAAGGATAAAGTTTAAGTATTTTATTTATTCCTTTGATGGAATATGTATGTTTTAATTGAAAAGATCCATAGGTACATGTTTAGTATGGTGACTTTCTGAGTTGGTAAGTGCATGCATCATACGTCACATGAGTCATGCATTACTTATGAAAAATGTCTAAGTTGCATACATTTTATAATGAGTCTCATGATTTAAGTTATCATGATTTTTCAAAGAAAACAAAAACAAGAATAAGAAAAGAATAATAAAATGAAAAGTCGCGTCATAATGGTGAAGGCGATACGATTTGCCGGATGACTGACGTGTCGACGATGAAGGCATTTCAATCTGCCGTCGAAAAGATGAAAAGTCGTGTTATAACGGCGAAAGCGATTCGATCTGCCGTATGACTGACATGACAGTTGGCGGTGAAGGCAATTCAATCTGCTGCCATAATAAGAAAAGTTCCGTCATGACAGTGAAGGCGATTTGATCTGCCGTATGATTGACGTACCTAAGAAAGCTGACGGTGAAGGCGTTACGATCTGCGGTTATGCTAAGAAATTTGACGGTGAAGGCGATTTGATCTGCTGTTATGATTAATGAAAATGTATATCACGACAATGAAAGCGGTTCGATCTGCTGGATGACTGACATGAAATAAGGAATCTAACGATGAAGGCAATTTGATCTGCCGTTGTGATTAAGAATAAGAATAATAATGAAAGCGATTCGATCTGCTGTCATTACAAGAATTATAAGAATCAGAACAAAGATATGTAACATTAAGAAATTTCGAAAATACATGGCAATCATACGAAAAGCTTTGTTTACGTTTCAAAGAAATTTTTTTCATGAAAATATGACGATTTTCAATAAAAGTGCGTCATGCATAAGTCATCTCATAAATCTTATGATCATGGTGTATGCAATTGCTTATTTGTATGTATTTTGACAATACTTTTATTACGTTTGTGTACTTACTGAGATTTCTTAGAAATATCAATATTTTAATTTTATCTATCATTCCGACGTTGGTGCAGGAATAAATGACTCAATACAGATCCAGACTACTCGAAAAATTTAAGAAAACCCATGAAGGTTAAGAGGGGTAATTGTAATTATTAAATAATGAGGTGTATTGTTAAAGAATCCGGTCCATTATGTTCTATGTTTATAAAGCTATGGGTTTTATTACAGCTTACCATGAGATATTGGCAAAGATTTAAATCTCTTTATCAATTATTTAAAATTTATTTTATTCTGCTGCAATATGCATTTCATATTGCTAGAAAGTTTAGGTAAATGCACATTATTTTTTGACATGAACGTGGGGTATATAACCTAGTATTACATGTCCCGACGCTCTAGTTTACATTAAATTTCAAATGTAAACTTGGGTACGTCGCAAAGTGAAACAGAGCACAGGATCAAAAAAAGAAATTGAGAGATTGCATTAAGGGTGAAAGAGAGAATAGGAAATGGAAGGGGAGGGAGGAGGTTGACGAGAGAGAGGGAGAGGGAAATAAAATCGTGTCCTTTCACCACAACAATGTGAGAGAGGTCTGCTTTTCAAAGAGTGCTTTTTTAGAACATCTCGAATTGTGTTTGGGTGCAGAGGTTCCCCAACCATATGAGAAATATTAGAAGTATTTGAGGATGTTTTGACATCCAAACTTGCCCTTAGGACCAACCCTTGCATTACCTCTCAACATTTTTGTTATCAGGAATCTATCTAATTCTGTTATAAAGAATCTATCTAGAGTTTTCTAGGTTTGATGTAGTATTTTTGCATTTACGATTTGTATTTGAGCTTGTCCTTCTAGAATCATCTCCTTTATTCTGATCTAAGACAAAGGAAATCATTGTCTAATTAATAATTTAGTTTAATCCATTTCTGGTGCTAATAATTTATTCATTTAGTATTTTCCATTTTAATTTAACGGTAATGCCAATTTTGGTTGATACGATGCATTGTAAGGACTACAACACTAGCGTTGGGCAAAGAGAGGGGCGATGGCAATGCGGGGGGTGCTGGGCAGAGAAGGGGCGACGCGGGAGTGGGGTGCTGTTTTGAATGAAAATATTATTCAAAATGGTATTTGAGAAAGAGACGTGCGTTTTTGAGAAATGGAAAAGAAAATATTGAAAACATACGTATATAGTGTGCAATGTATAGAAGTAATAGTGGGGGCTGATGCATAGCTTTTCCCTTTAGGACTGCCATGACAAAGGAGTTACATGAGTGTTAACGCATGATGAGTAATGAGTCGATTGTGCTTTCTAAACATGATTAAAAAGGCTAGAGATTCGATATGCATCATTCGATTCATCATCTGGAAACGACACACAATATATATAAATGCCAGAATGGCGTGCAGAAATATGCTACAATTTGACGACAGAATTTTATATATGCTTATAAATGGTTGGTTTCCCATTCTTTTAGCGTAAAGCTCATTGGCCAGAAATGTAATTAGCAAGAAAGATACTTCTAAGAAAATAAAACAAAAGAAGCATGCAAGAAAAAGAAAAATGAGGAACTTGATAATGGTTACCTAAAGGAAACCTGCAAGCCAAGAAACAAGAAATCCAGTCCCTCACCCTCCATCTGACAAGCTTTGGAATTGTCCAGGTTATGCACATCTTATGAGATTCTAGATTTTGTGTATTTTTATGTGTTGTTTTATTTTCATTATTGATTGTTATATTATATTTCTTTTTATTATTATCGTAGTTGTTTTTATTTATTTATTATTTGGGTTTTTTTATTTATTATTGTTATTGACTATTTATGAGATTCGTAATTTTAATCTTTTATTTAATTATTAATATTGGTTCTTTCATTTGAATTGTTATAATTATTGTTTTGGTTTAATTGTTTTAGTTTTATTATAGTTTAATTTGTTGTGTTTTCTTTTACTTAACGAGCATTTTATTTTATTAGGTCTTTTAGGATTTGACTTATTTATTTTAGCTTATTAAATTAGTGTTCTTATTATTTTATTATTGCAAGTTGATGTGTAATTTATTATAATATGCATCTCTCTTATTTAATTGGTTTTCGATTTTAGGCTTGGTTTGTGTGTGTTGTTTTTCTTTCTTAGGTTTTTGGGCTTTGAGTAGGCATATTGGGCCATGTATGAGGGTTGTTAGAGGGCCCAGCCCGTGGCTAGTTGAGGAACCCAGCCCCTAGCTGGAAACGACGCCATTTAGGCGTGTTGGAGGACAGCCCTTAGGGCCTCTTCACTTTCTCCTTTGACGCGGCACTCCTCTCTTCTTCTTCTTTCCTTTTCTGGTTTTCTCCTCCCCTGCATGCAAACCGTGAGCTCCCTTCCCAAGCTTGTCCCTTCTTCTTGCAGCAGGTACTTCGCGCGACGTCCTTCACCTCGCGCTGTCTTCCCCTTCCACAGGTCGCCTTCTACTACACCTGAAGGTCTCTCTCTCTTCTCTCTCTATAGCGCGACCTCTTTCTCTTCCTTTCCCTTCCCGCGAACCACATGCTGAGAATCCACCCCTTTTCTCTCCAAAATCGCGAGCGCTCCCATGACTTTCTCCTTTTTATTTTTCATTTGCAATAGCTGATGGAATCTATCCATGGCAACACGCATTGCTCTGTTTTAGTCTTGGGGTGCCACGCAGTGGCCTATGCCGAGCCTTATAGCACCTCTTTTGCCCAATCGCAGCCAATGGTTGCATGCATCATGTTCTAACCCGTGGCTTGTAAATAGGTCTATCGTTCCCTCTCTCAAACTCACCTCCGAAACCAATGTTTTTCCCCTCAATCGTTTCCCCTCCCTGATGCTAGAACCTAAAGCTGTTTGTTGAGTTTTCTTGTGAACCGCCATGTGCTGTCGTGTATGCTGCTGCACACCACCGCCCCTCATCCTCATCCTCCCTAAACCAAAAACTCCACCTTGATCCGAAACTGTTGCTGACCCCTTGTGCCGTTGTTGTCCCACCATTGCACCGCCATCTTTGGTGACACTTCAATGAGCCAATTTAACCATCGGGTTGTTATTTAATTTATGTTCAGTGTTAATATATTTATATTACTAATATTTGGATCGTCTGCGGCATCATGACGTGCTCACTTGGCGTTGCACGGGATCGTAGACCGTCGCTCGTTCGATCTTCCAGAATCCCAACTGCATTGTAAGTAATCTTTCAACACAACATTAAGGTTTAAAATAATATTTATGCATCAATATTTTATATTGCCTAGTTGATTGGATTGGGCTTCGAGTCCAATGAAATATTGGTTAATATTAATAATAAAATGAAAGTAAGTTGGTTGGGTCTATGACCAATAAATAGAGGATGAGATCACTCCGTAATTTATTTAATTGTGAATTAGAAATGTTGGACACCTTTGTCTGTGAAAATGTTGATGTGATTATGTTGATGTCATATTTGCTTTTCGGTATCACTGTCATGTCATCCAATATCTGTCTGTCATGCATTTACACTTATTTAATTGTCATGATTATTTGATTGTGTGCGATGTCATGCTTTGTATTGGAGGATTGGGTTATATATATGTTGGTTTGATGTATTGGTTAAATTATTTAATTGTGCTATGATTCCACGTTTTGGGCTGGAGGATACGGTGACCTGCATTGGTTGTTATGTGAGTACGTGTATTATGACCCAATTTGGGATTGGATGTTGTATGTCTCCTGAGTTGTCACTAGGCGACAATGGAATTGAACGAGAAGGTAACGCTCTTGTACTGACTTTGTAGTCTGTCTGTTGGTGAGGCTTAGAGAATGCCCGGTCATGATACGTGCTGGGCGTGGAATTGAGTATCGCTCGTTACAAAATCACATGCACTGGTGTTACCTGTAGTGTGATGAAGGGAGTCAGGGTATGCGTCTAGTCCCTAGGGGAGGTCATGATACATGCATAATAAAATGATTGTATGGATTGAATGGGTCACGACCTTAAGCCGAGATGGAACATTATCTTGGTGGAACTCCTCTAGTCACTTGGGAGCGTAATAAATTGATGCGACGTCCTCTGGGTTGTCGTCGGGCGACAATGAGATCAAACGAGACGGTAACACTCTCTTCGTGCTGACTCCGTAGCCCCTCCACTAGCGGAGGTTAGAGGATGCCTGATCATAGTACGTGCTGAGCACAGAGTTGGGTATTGCTCGTTACGAAGTCGCATACACTATTATCACCCGTGGTATAACGAAGGGAGTCAGGATGTACGGATGGTCCCAAGAGAAGATCATAATATGCACTTATTAAATGGTTTGTGTTGTGGGCTGAAAATTGGATTTTGACGTGTATGAGTTAATTTGTCATATTCGAGAAAATGATAGATTTGTTCTTGCAATGTCTTTGGTGTGGTTTTGGATGTGTTGGTTGCTTAAATATCCACCTGTAGTTCCGTTTCATGAAACCATAGATTTATTGTAGAGATCGAGTTTGAGCGTTAGACCGGCTACACCTGAAGAGTGAAGATTTGGAGAATTGTAGTTGTAAGTCGAGAGTTTGTCTTCACTTTATTTATTAGTTGGGACTATTGTATAAATACTTTTGGAAGATGTTATTTTGGATTGTACGGTTTTAAATTTTCTGGTACATTAATTTTGGTAAACCCCTTTTATTTTCTTTTGCTATATTTCTTCCGTATTGTACACATTGCTTGTTTGCACACACTTGCACATGGCTATGGAGTGTGTGACCCGTGTGGTCATCATTCGAATATCTCAACTTTCACCTGTTCATACTTAGGGGTCGGGGATGCCACAAATTTTGTATATATCTGCCTCTTTGCCACTCCATTTTGCTCTACTGAAATATCAGAGAGTGCGAGATAGAGAGAGAAAATGAGTTGCATGAGAGAAAAAAAGAAAATAACCATTTGAATTAGAAAAAATGATTGTCATGACCAAAGGAGTTAGTGTTAAGGCATGATGGGTAATGAATCATTTATGTTTTCTAAACATGCTTAAAAGGCGAGGATTTTGGGGTGTCACAGTTGTCAAACTGCCCACAATAGATAATTCTTATCGCTAAAAAAAAAAGGGATACTTTAGAGACACAAATGGATTTTACAAAGGTATCCCGCTACACTAACATGTCTTATTTATGTCTGTTGATTTTTCTTTCTCAGCATGCTCTCCCTTCCACTCTCTCTTTCTCCTCTCTTCCCATCTTCCCAGACCCGTCGCCCACAACACCCTCTCTCTTCTCTTTTTTTTCCTCATTTCTTCATCTTCTCCCTCATAGGCACACCTAACATTCCTCTACAAAAATGGCACATTAATATTACTTCGATTAAAGCCTCCGGCAAATTAGGTGTAGTGGGTTTGTACAAATCCTTGAATAGCGATGCTCAGATACTGATTCAATCTTTTTCCTTCTTTTTTTATAGCAACGGATTCGTGAATAGCGAGTTGGGCAAGCGCTTAAGGAAAGAGACAAACGATGATGGCATCTTGGGCTTAAAAGGAACGAAACCAAGACTGAAAGACTCAAAAAAAAAAAAAAACTAAGAGTACTAAAAGTTGAAAGGGACTCACATACATATAGAGACAGAGTGAAAGTGGAAAAAGTTGGAAACTTGAGCCGGACATCTTGGGTAGAGAGAGAGAGAAATTTGGAAAAAAATGCTAGAGAGAGCTGGAGAGAGAGAGTCACATAACAAAGACCGGACGAAAATATTAGTGTGGAGAGACCCGACGAAAAGGGAAAAGATTGTACATTTTTGGAGGAAAAAAATATATATATAATGTGGCACAATATCACATCAATTTGTGCGATTCTTTTGTAGAATTCCTTATAGCTGTAGCAGCTCCTAAAAATAACATCGCCAATAACATAATAATAACAAATCCTGAAACTTTCTAACGATATCAAACTTATTTGTTCAACACAAATATTCATGTTCTTCCAAAGAAATACTGACATGAAAATCTCAATAAAATAAATAACATCTCCACAAAGATGTGAAATATCCAATCTCCACAAATTACAATAACAGACCATAATAACTATATTAATTATGACACCAAATAAAACTTGTACTCTCGACCACTAATTCCTTAACTATCACCAAACATATCTAATACTAACTACTTTGGCTCTCTAGTTGAACCCTCACCATTACAGAAAAATCTTATGGAAATAAGGGGTAAATAATTAACAATTCATATATTAATATATAAACATGAGTATTTATAGATTCAAAATATGTAACGAAATTTTGTGATTTTCAGAATGTGGAATCAGAACATATTATAACAAATATAAAAGTGAAAGTTTCAGAAATAATTAATATCAAAATCGCTTTGATACAACACAATTGAAATATCATATCAGAATAGATAACCATATTTAACTCATGTGGTGGGGTTGTGTAAATCTCGACAGCCAATCTAGCAAAAACATAATGTAAATCTTTTTCTTTATTATTCTCGAAATTCCAAGTGTGTACACAAGAAAAATCACACAGGAAACCACTTTGCTTCTAAAGTAGGTGCTTCAGAATAAGAAAAGTTTGTATCAATCTTAACAAAACGGAACAAAAACAAAAAGTTATGCCAAAGATTTCAGAAATCACATCATATTATATCAAAGTATAAAACATCTTCAAAACAAAACTATAATTTATGTTCAAAATTAATTTATAGTCAAAATTTTTATATTCGCTTTTTTTGTACAATTCAGAAATCAAATGTAAAAATAACTCATGTCTACACCAATCATGCCAAAAATAGTTTATTCTCATTATGAATTTCATGCATATGCGAAAATAATTAATTGAGGTAGTTTGTAATAATTTTTTTATCACAAAATATGCCTATTTTCCAAAATAATCTCAATTCATATTATTTTTATTTAAAGTCTAGTAAACTTCTCAGTTTTTTAGAATTTCCACAATAAATACCAAATGACAATCAATCATGACCTATAAGATTACTACATATTTTCCATATATATCCGAAATTAACACCCCATTCAATACTTAAACCTAAAAACTAAGAAAAATCAATTTCCTAAAAATATAATCCATCAAAATCCTAAAATATCAAAGATTCTCAACAACCCCGACATTTACCGAACGTAGTAATACAACAAAAACTATTGAAGTAAACATAAAACTTAAACAAATTCAATTATTCAAAAATAACCTTACGCATTTCTATATACTTTTAAAAATTAAACTTTGAATATAATTTACTACTAAATAAAACTGTTTAAAAGCATTTGTTTTATTTGTAAAAACATGTATCCAAAACAAAATTCATCAAAAATGAATTTAACGAACGACGGAAAAATAGGCCACATACAGATCAATAGTATTTTTGGAAATATGTCAAAACATGCATAAATAGAGGGCAAAATAATATTAACTTTGTATAACGTTGGTAACAAGAGGGCACAATAATCGCTTTGTATAAGGTTGGAAATCAAGTCTACTGCGTATAACTTTAAAAACCCTATGTTTTGTATTAAAACAACGAGAACAAAATAGCTTTTAAAGCTAAAATCCTATGCAACTCTTCCTAAAAGAATACTTGGAGGAAAATAAACGATAGATGACTGACTGTCTGAGCGACGGAGGCTCACTCTGAGAGGAGGAGTCGCGACGGAGCTGATCGAGAGGAGGGTGGCTGTCTCGATGGTGGAACACTGATAGAGAAAATGAGAGAGAGAGAGACAGAGATATGAGAGAGAACACACGATGTGTGAGAGAGAGAGAGAGAGAGAGAGAGAGAGAGAGAGTTATCAGGGGACAAAAGGAGACGGGTATCAAAACTGTGGCATGGCGTGAGCTTACGGAGAGGGTGACTGGTGGTCTGGGGTGGCGTGAGGTGTGTGGCGGCACCCTCTGGGTAGGCGACGATGCCGATGTGGGTCTGGAGCTGAGGGGTGGTTGGGTGGTGACTCACAGTTAGGAAAACTTCCTCTGTTTTTGCATGCAGAAATAGAGGACGAAGGCTATCTTCGTTGGTGAATAGGAAGGGGCTCCCGATGTGTAATGTACCCATTTAAATTGGGCATTTCTGTAATTTCCATTGATGGAAGAATCAGTTAGTTGCAGTAGTTTGCAATATAGAAAGACTCTTGTAATTTTACGTTTTATCTTGGATAATATTGAGTTTGATGAAACTTGTAAGGAGCTTTGGAGATTGCTCGAAAATCTCTCCTAGAAACTGAAGTAGATTTCTGGTTTCCATCTTCTATCATTCATTCTTTTCATTCATAATCTTGTTTTGCATTTGTGTGTTGATTCTTGTTCCAACTGGGTTCTGGTTCGTGACTAAAAGGAGAGCTACAAGAAGGTACGTTATAAATGGTATAAAAAAGCCACCGATTCTTCATTGCTGGTGCAAGATTTAGCAAACAGCAAATAAATTTGCTGAAAGAGATGTTAGATAAGCTGCTAGAAATCAAAGAATTAGTCGACAGATTGGATGAAAATTATAAGTGAATGCAGAAAACTCTACTGGCAAGACGGAGAAGAAGAATTCACAAAGGAAGGAGTAGAAAAGAAAGTAGCTACCAATCTAATAGAAGGAAGACAAGAATTGCTAGTGAATGAAGAAGCAAATAATGTTTCAGTAAAAAAAAAAAAAAGTCCTGTTGGAGGGGTATTCTGCCGTTGTCAACCTCGAAGAGAAGAGTACTCAAGATCCACCCTCGGGAGACAGCACCGACGTAATCGACCATTGTCGTCTTCCCCAGATCTACGTTCGCAATGGACCCCAGACTCCATTTAGAAGCGGAACGTGGGAGAGTGTTCGTTTCGATGAGAATGGTTGGCTCCAAGAAACACAGGTCTTCAACCACATCTTCATTCAGTCGCAAGATCAAATGCTTGCACATTTATGTTGGATGTTCAAAGCAGACTTAGAAGAGCACCAACAACAAGAGACTCTTGATTCCCTTCCTAAAGCCATTCGATCAACCATTGATGAAAAATCCATTAACACCAAGATGAACCTCATCTACAGTCGAAAGGTTGGACCTCGTCTAATTTGGCAACCTCCATGGAAGCCCTCTATGGACGAGAACTTGATTCGCGGCTCCAACAGTCTGGGCATCCAGCAGTACCTCTCGCTTCTCCAAGCGCAACCACTAGACCAGGAACATTTCTTCTCTAAACCTCAATACCTCATGGAAAGGAACGACTTAAGAACTCTGTTTTTGGGCGATGCATCCCTTCTTGAGATCAAATGGTTTCCCTCTCTGTTTCTATTTGTTAATGGGACTTTGCAGGTGTACAACGGTGGATCTTTAGCGGAAGAAACATTGATCTGGGCAAGGAAAAAATTTGGTGTACCTATAGTTACTATAAGCTAGTGTTTGAGACACAAGAATTTCTCAGGAACTACCATACGTTTGTTACTGGTCTCTTTGAGAAGTGTGAGGGATCTGATTATGAAGAATTTGTGAAAGCCCCAATAGCTGACAATGAAATACAGTTTCTTGAAGTGAGTGACATCGATGTTGCATTGCAGTTTTTGATAAAAGGCTTGAAGGGGTTTTCTTATCATTGGTTGATAGCCTTAAAGGTAGCAAGCAGTTTGCTATATTTAAGGGTTTAGGATTTTGCATGATTTGGGACTTGGCATTCATTGTGTGGGGTTTTGTTGGAGAATCAGTGATAAGGCAAATTTGCACCCCATTACAATAAGTTTTCACGCACAACTATTGAAAAATTCACAAACTGAAGCTGACAAACTTTTCGTAGATGGCAACATTGCCAAGTTTCTTGAGACAAGTTAAGAAGCCACCACTCGCATTGGGGCTGAGCATATTATTAGGGAAGAGAATATGAGGAATTCTCAGAAGGTTGTTGAGTTGTTCTGTGAGCTTATTGTTGTCTTCCTTCCTATTGTTGAATCTCAAAAGGAATGCCCTCTTGATTGGAAGGAGGCAATATCTAGTGAGAGCCTTGCAGTACCAAGACGTGCATATCTACAAGAGTCGCTTCATGTTCACTTGCTATTGGCGTCCAAATATGGAAAGGGATTTGTATCAGCTGCAACAAAGCTCCTGCCAGATGAAGCCAAGCCCATCTTACCATGCTCTTGCATCGTTAGTAACCTTGTGGACAAGGTTCTTTTGAGAGGGGAGAGGTGGAGAAGAAGCAAGCTATAGAGTACAAAAGGCTCAATTGAAACCAATATTGTAAAGTTGTAGCTATATCTCAACCTTTGAGACAAGATTCTTTAAAGGGGTGGATAGTGTAATGTACCCACTTAAGTTGAGAATTTTTGCAATTAATGTTAATACACTACAAGAAAATCGACTTTTTGCGACATTAAATTTCGTCGTAAAAAGTAGAAAAAAATGCTGCAAAAAAGTATTTAAAGCAAAAACAGTCATTCTGGCTGCAATTAAAATATCACAAATACCTATTTCTCTTTTAGTGATAGAAGAATCAATTAGGTAGTTCGTTAGTTGCCGTAGTTTGTAATATAAAAATAGACTCTTTTGTAATCATACATTTTAGCTTGGGCCATTTTGAGTTTGATGAAACTTGTAAGGAGCTTTAAAGATTACTCGAAAGTCTCTCTCAGAAATTGAAGTAGATTTCTAGTTTCCATCTTCTATCATTCATTCTTTTCATTCATAATCTCGTTGTACATTTGTGTTTTGATTCTTGTTCCAACTCGGTTTTGGTTTGTGACTAAAAGGAGAGCTACAAGATGGTACGTTACACAATGGTAGTAGCTTGCAAGCAGCACAAAGAGGTTCATACTTCGTGTTGCAACATTGTGGCTACGAGGAGGTGCAATGGGTTTGGAGAAAAACTACGGCAACTAGGTTTTCATCAAGCATGAAGGTTTACCCAAGGAATAAATATCTAGGTCCTAGGGAGAGAGAGAGAGAGAGAGAGAGAAGCATGCAGCGGCAAACCCGTGGAAAATAGAGGAGATAGGGGCGTGCATCAAATGGAAAGTTGTCATGAAATATGATGGGAGGAAAACATACAAGGGAAAGAAACCAAACCTCAATATCATAACTATAAAAAATTCATAAACCATCAAAACCAAGCCTTGGGCTCCAAGCCTAAAATTAAACAATAGTACTAGGTACAGGCAATTTGGGGAACCCAATTGCATACCCAATTGAAGTGGACAAACAAGTCAGATGTCTAATTTATAAAAAAGATAAAACAAAAAAACAAAAAGAAAGCTAGACAAAGAAGAAAACATGGACAAAGCTTCACGCACAAGCAAAAAGGAACAGAGTTGAGAAACACGAACAAGCGAAACAATCAAGGAAGACTCAAGATCAACTGAAGAAGACTCAAGATCACGAACAAGCAAAAAAAAATATTAGAAACACGAACAAACAAAAACCCAGACCGAAGAAGAAAAACACTCTTGTGTTGGCAAGCTTCATCTTGTCCCTGAGAAATTCCAATTCGTAAGTTTTCAACTCCATCTTCTCCATCTACTGCAGATTGCTGGTGAGATTTCATGGATTGATGATTGTCCATAAATCCCTAAATCTCTGTCAAGATTAGTCATTTCCTTATAAAGTCGATGTTTAAACTTCCGTGAATCTCTATCTTGTTGGTCGATCATCTAGACGAAAGAATAATAGAAAAAATAACTTGTCTATGCAGAATATTTTGGGTCGATTAGACGATCTTGTCCCTACAGTCTTGTTTCTCTGAGTTTCAAACTTAGTTGTTTTTTGTTGCTTCATTGTTGTTTTGTTTGTCTATGCAGAACATTATGTTTCATTTGCTTCAAATTGTACAATTTTTTTTCAGACATGTTCCGTTTGTTGCTTAAAAAATTCCTTAATTTCAAGTTTGGTACAGTTTTCCTTTTGGTTCAATTTACTTCCATAGTTCTAAATTATACAAATTTATGTCCTAAACTTTACTGATTGCATTATATTGTAACTTAAAAGACTTTTAATGGAGTATTGGGTTGCTTGTTTGCCATTTGCTATTTGGTCTTTGATATCACATAATAGAATAGATCATTTTAGTTTACTTGTTTTTCCTTCCATATTTATTTATTTGATTCAATATTATCTAGTTAAGTATTTAATGATAGAGTTTCCAAATTGATCTCTACGTATTGACAACTTATGAAGTCTTATGATAATTTGATAGGGAGGTTTTTACCTTTAGTGTGAATAGGCTAGATTGATGGACACCCCCTCCTTTCCTCCCAAAACAAGATACATTTCCTTACTTTTGTGTTAAAGGCCTAAGTAACTCCCACTTTTCTAGATAATTGTTATTTTTCTAAAATATTGATAAATATTTTGTAGGTGGAGAAAGGGAGCAACCATCTCTTATAACACCTCATACTAGAAATGCATTAAGCAATCCATCAACTCAGGTGTGTGGAGTATTCTCTCCTCTTTCGCTTTTCTTCTCATTATCATGACATGTATCACGACATGGTTGTTGACATCTTAGGTGATACCAAGACCATCTTATACATATTTGTCAACACCTCCTAACACAAATGCATCTATCAATCCAATAATCCAATTACTCTAAATATTAATTTGACACAATAGTTATATTAATGTCTGTATTTATTTTTAGTTAATTTCCATTATTAATCTATTTGTTAGGTGATGCCAATGTTTTTTTATATGGATTTCTCAAGCTATATGCATGGGTGCATGCACTAATGCTACATGCTTGGTTATCATCTTTCTTACCTCGTATTGATGCCAACCCATCTTCATGGAATTGTCAAGTGAATTCTATTCATTAAGTAGGGTGAATTTTCCTTTGAAAATGCTTTTACTGATTTAAATATTATCTTTTATTGTTGTAAACTGTAGGAAAATCTTATGCTGGAATTTCAATCATCAACCCCTTCTTTAATTGGTTTCAACTCTGTAAGCTTCAACCATGTTGAGAAAATTCAAAACCTCACACCTAACGCAAGAGAGGTTGAAATCTTGTCTACATCCTCTAAACTCGAACATAACAATAAGGGGGTTGAGATAGAAAATACAATCCATATCAAGGGGGGCAATATAGTAAATTCAGTGCAAATCGAAGGGGTCGATATCGTCAAGGAGCCAAAGGTGGGGATAATTTTTACATCTCAAGACGATTTACTTTCCTATTATAAAATATATGGGAAACAATGTGATTTTGGGATAATGACATAGAGGAGTTATATATTTGAGGATGAGAGCCTCAGATATATCACGCTGGGTTGTTCTCATGGTGGGAAGCCACAAAATCGGACTGCAAATGTCTCTCGGCCAAGTCCGACATCAAAGACAGATTGCAAGGTAAAGATAAATTTCACGTTCATGGATGGAGTGTTGAAGTTGTTGACCGTTCACAATTTCCACAATCATGGTTTAATTCCAAAAAGGTCAAGGTTCTTTCTATGCAATAGAAAAGTGAGCGAGTCTGTTATAAGAGTGTTGGATACAAATGATGAGGTTGGCATCAGACCGAATAAGAGTTTCTCAACACTTGTGCATGAAGTTGGTGGGTATGAGAACTTGCTATTCAGTGAAAAAATTATTGTAATTATATTGATAAGGCACGTCACTTTTGACTTGGGAAATGTGGCACTGAAGCCCTCCGTGAGTTCTTTGCGAGGATCCAATACAATAATGATGAATTCTTTTCACTAATCGACCATAATGAGGTTGGGAGATGGACGAATGTCTTCTGGGTAGATGCATGCAGTAGGGCGGCCTATAAATATTTTGGTGATATTGTGACATTCGACACCACTTATTAGACAAATAGGTATGTGATGCCGTTTGCACCGTTTGTTGGTGTAAACCACCATGGTTAGTCAATCCTTTCTTTGATAGATATTGGGTACCAATATTCTTGAAGGAAATATTATGGGCCAGGATGAGTACAACATATTGAAGCGAGAGCATGAATGCTTTTTTTTATGGGTACATACATTCCAGAACAAACTTAAAAGAGTTTGTTAATCAGTTTTATAATACATTGAAGAGGAAGATTGAAAATGAAAATGGGGCAAACTTTAACTCATTCAACTAGAAAATTCATGTCGTCTCTATCTCTCCACTTGAAAAGCCATTTCAAAACATATACACTATTGTTAAATTTAGAGAAGTTCATAAAGAGGTAATGGAGTAGCTTGGTGTTCTTCCAACTTTACATCGGAAAGATGGTGTAATTGCAATATACCATGTTGAAGATGACATTCCTGTCGATGATTTCATTAAGGAGGTGACCCAAAACGTGTACTTTAATGAAACTAAATGTGAGGTGAAATGTTCATGCGCACTATTTAAAATGAGAAGGATATTGTGTAGGCATACATTGATTGTTATGAGAGTTAAAAAAGTGAAAAATGTGCTAGAAAAATACATATTAAATTGATGGAGGAAGGACATAAAAAGGACATACACTCTTATACGAAATACTTATGACTTAGTTGATGTGAGGCTAGAAGTGAGTAGATATTCACATATCATCAAGGTATGCTACGAGGTTGCCACAAATGCAGCGTCACCTGATGAGAATGTTGAGGATATGATTCATAAATTATATGCAATGAACATTGGGTACCGCACCAACAAGTCACCCCATCAAACTATCCTAACCTTGTAGTTACAGCTGTCAATACTACCACAGATAGGAGTTTTGAAAAATTATTGGATCCTCGTGTAGTGAGAAACAAAAAGCAAACCACCACTTATGAGGAAGAAATCAATGATTGAGAGAGTCAAACCCACAACAGCAAAAACTACTGAAAAGGGAAAACATAAGCAGGTGAACTTAGTGCTTCATTCTAAATATTTGTACTTTATCTATTTCAAAATTAAGAGACTAATTTTTTTCTTTAAATTAATCTATTCTTAACTAATCTAGTTTTTTTTTTTTATCTATCTATCATCAATAGCCATTGGTTTATCAATTTCTTTCTTTGAATTAATCTGATTAATTTTTGTATATTTTGTTAGTAGTCCAAAAATCCCATAGAAGTGTTGGACTTTAGTAGAACCCAGTTTGGTTTTACAGTCAATGAAACTCAAGAAAGTGTAATTTGTTTAACTTTGTCACTCTTCTAAATTGAATTATTTAATTACATGTGGTTGAGTTTTTAACTGTTACTTAATAGTTCACAGGTACAACTTGGGATAGATGGAACCCAATTGGATAACTTGTTTGGGACACAACCATGGTTGTAAGTCAATATACTTGGGGAAAAACTCATTTTGGAATCGGGTATCGATCTATGATTTTATTTTGTTGTTTATTTGAAGTGGTTTTAAATAAGGGCTATTTCATATATGTTGTTCCACCTAGAGTTTTGGTTTAAGGGAATGTGAATTATATGTTGTGCAGATTGTTAACATGTTGTGAAGTGGTTATTTTGTGCTTATTATTAAGATGTTGCTCCACAAAAAAAAAAAAAAAATTGTGAAGACATATTTTTTGGGTAGATATTGTGCAGGATCTGGGTATAATATTCTATTCCTTCCAGATTTTTTGGTGAAGAAAGATTTTGAGGTAAGAAATTTATAGGTATTCGCACCAACTATTTGTTTGTTGAGATTTAACATCAGAGTTTGTAGACTCCCATGGTTCTTTACACTAATAAGCAAATTTTCGTATACTATTGTCAATATTTATTGAGTTATTAGAACACCACCTACACTGCCTCTACATAACATGCGCAGTACTACATAACATCCTAAAAAGCTCACTCAAGTAGCAGTTTTTCTACGTAAAATCATTGAATTTGTTAGTGTATATGATGTTCTGAGTGAAGCGGGTTGGCTACAGGTGTATATTGGGTGTTGTTCACCAAAGTACGACTCCCAAGAGAAGATGAAGAGGTTGACATTGACATCCTACAATAAGAGCTAGAAGGTTCTAAATTAAATGTAATCAACTACAAATAAAAGACTTGCCAAACAACTTAATAGCAGACAATTCCTTGCTTCATGAAAAACCAACCAAGGGAGACTAGTCTTCTTGAAAAACGAAGATGTGAGGCACACTATTGAATTCTAAGTGCACACAGACAAACAATGCTTTCGTGTAAATTACACTTTATCCACTTTTGGCATGGGGTGAGTTTAATATGTTAATTTGTGATTTCAAAAGTGAAGTTCTACTAATCTAAGTTTACTCCTACTGCAATAGAATATTCTATTGCAAAATCATGTGTAGTACAAAAGAACTTAATACTATAATAATTATATTTACAAGCTAGCATGGATGACATTCTTTACACTTACTACATTAAGTTGTTATCTATTCATTAGGAATTACATTTCCACTCCCATCTATATTCATAAAGAAAACCAAACTGTAGTAACTTATATGCATATACTGCTAACAGTCAAAGTAGTCTACCAATATACTTCATAAGCCTTCTGTTTTAGATGACAAGGTTTGGTTTCTTTATAAATTAGGGGAAATTAAACATTACTTTTGTCACATTTTCTTTCACAGTAAATCCTAAACTGACTGCATTAGCATTCCTTGGCTGTTTGTGCAACCTCACATATGGAAAATGATAAAACACAATTAAAAAAAATATAACCTCACGGTTACATAATTGTAAGACTAAGATCAGGAGAGAATTAATATATATTGACAAGTTTTTGTGGGAAATTAAAGTGTTAATATCTTTTAAGACTCCATTATTGTAGATTAAGGAGTGTCACATGATTTTTCTAAAATTTTTAATCTGTTACAAGAATCTTTTTTTTTTTAGCAATGTTAGGGATCCCTACTTTCGGATCCCTACTTAGGAATTCCTACTTGGAACTTTTTTTTTTTTACTTAGGGATTCCTACTTTGGGATTCCTAATATTTTACATGATTTTTATATAAGTATTTTAAAACAATGTTGTGATTTTTTTATATTTTTAAAAAATAGTTTAAGATATTAAAAAAATCATGTAAATAAAACATACCTCTTAAAATACTTAAATTTTTAATTTTTTTACATGATTTCTTTAACATCTTAAAACATTTTTTAAAAATATAAAAAAAATCACAACATTGTTTTAAAACACTTATATAAAAATCACGTAAAATAAAAAGCTAAAAAAAAAAAGTCCCAAATAGGAATTCCCAAGTAGGAATCCTAAAATAAGAATCCCTAGCATTTTTTTTTATAACAAAACTGAATAATATTTATTTTATAAAACTAAAGTTCTAATAAAAATGTATTTCTAAAACATTAACTGAAATAACTAAATTTAAACTTATGTCATAAAGTTCTAATTTCTAAAAATTCTTAAAAATCTCAATAATTACTCAGTTTACTCTTAGCCTGTCTGCTCACATTGATCATCTTTCTTACCTGGATGGTTAAAAAAAAGAGGAAATAAACTAAAATAAGTCGATAATTCAGTAAAAAATTCACCACAACATAAAATAATAGTATAGGAAATTTTCATGCTAAGATCCGAAATATGACTGTTCATACTGATGCTTCTACTATGCATGACTAACCTATCTGTATTGACTGACTAACTAATTTAAACTGATTAACTGATTTACCTAACTAATCTAAATTAACATGATTAATTTGAATTAACTAGCTACTCTGACTGACTTAACTAAGCTATGTAACTGAATTAATTTAATTTAATTGATCGACCAACACATTTAATCCTGTGTGCAAGGTTGTGCACCAGCCCCACGTCCCGTTGCAGCAAGGGGAGTCGTTGATAGTACTCTAACATATTATGATAGATCATGTTTAGGTCTGTAACTTACACATCCACCTTGATCTAATATGTATTGGTACCATGCATCTGAATGATCATCTGAATTAACTGATTTATTAAACTGATTAACTGAATAAAAGCTTAATTGATTTCTGATCTAAACTAATTTTATACTTGAATGTAACTCAACTTATGTGACTTATGCGATATAAGATGCTAATATATACTAATATAAATAATTATAACTCGCTAAATTTAAGCATAATGCTGAATGATATGATCGTATACTGTGCTATGCTGAATGACATGCTTGCATGACATGAGGGATATATAAAAAAGACTATCAAAGAACTAGCTCTACTAATAATAAAAGCTAACTATGAGAATCCTAATTTTGTAATCAAGTTCACTTATCTCGTAGCGCTGTTTCCTAAATTCTCTTTTATAACTTGTTACCTATATGAAATATGAATCGTCACTAATGTTTTTAGAATGACGTACATGTCATAATATTCTACTAAATTAATACATACCGTGGAAAATAATTTAATACATATTATGCTTTCTACAAAATATAGTAAATACTAATATCACAAAACTAATAAATACTAATAACATATTTCACTTTAAAAATATACTTTAGTAAAATACTCAAAACTATATTCAATAAGTTGTAAAGACTTAAATTCATAAAATAGATTTACTTTCTTATAATTAACATACTTATTCAATTTTATAATAAATCTAATAAATACAGATATTATATAATTATTTAAAAAATAATATCATACATAGCATTTCAAGTATAATCTAGTAAACAATATATTTTTATCTCAATCCATAAAATAACAGCTGAAAATTTAGTTCATAAAATAAGTTAATAATACTTAATTTTAAATTCTCATGAACTATTATTATAACTGAACAATAATTTTAACACTAATAATGTACTATAATTTAGTAGGAAATCATATTTTATTTAAATATGTTAATAATATTGAAATTTGTTTTATAAAAATATATCTGATCAAACATATCTTATAAAAATAAACTAGATTGTATCTACTCCTCAAAATTAGTTGTAGTAAAATAATAGATAGTAATATTAAAAATATTATCTGAATAAATATATTTATTAAAACTTAAAACAATGCTCACAGTAAAAATAAGGTCATCCAATTTAAACACGAAAAAGACAACACACATCTACAATAGCTTTTAGGATGAAATGGCATAATTGTATTTATAAAAAAATAATAGAGGGACTGTTTGGAAAAGGCCGAAACCAAGGAAATAAAAGGATCCAAGGCAGCTTACGAAAAGGGTGATACTCACCGAGAGAGGAGGCCAAGTGCAACTGCGATAGTGGAGATGGGTGACTAGCTAGCAAGATGGTGGTTGAGAACTGATGAGAGAGAGAGAGAGAGAGGAATAACGTGAGAGTGCTGTTAGAGGGAGAGAGAACCGGAGAAGAGAAAGTTGGGGGGGGGGGGGGGGGGGGGGGGGGGGGGGGGGGGGGGGGGGGGGGGGGGGGGGGGGGGGGGGGGGGGGGGGGGGGGGGGGGGGGGGGGGGGGGGGTTCATGGCAACTGTATGCTTGGGAGACCATCGCTGCCACGTTACACGTAGACGGGGCTCACGGTGGTGTGCATGGAGCTTCCTCTGTTTCGGCGTGCAAAAACAGAGCACACCCAGTGGATTTTCGGTAGCTAGCGGATGCGTTGAAGAGCAGTGGTGATCCGCGTGGTGGCTCACGGAAAGCTGGAGAAGTTTCCGTCGTTGGCAGAGGTGACTTTCGGTTTGGCAACAATGCTCTGTCTCCATGTCTTCAAAATAGAGTAGGTCAAGTTTCAGCTTCCAAAGGAGGTTGGTGATGGTGGCTTGTGTTTAAAGGAGGTTTCGGTGGGGTCTTCTGCAGCGGTTCTCTGCATGGTGCAGGTGCGCCATGGGTTGTGGCTAGTGGAGTGTTTTCGGCATATGCATGGCTAAGTGGGTATAAATTGTAGTTGTGTAGGGTTTGAGGAAGAGGAACATGCAAGCTGGTTTGAGACGAGTATAAGTGAAAGTGGAACTTGGTTTCGATAGAGTGATTCAAAATAATCTGATGCGTTAATAACTTTAAAATTTTATTTAAAATAAATTCTCACCTCAAAATATATCTAAAAAAATATTAATAATAAAGATAATAAAATACTAATACTAGGAAAACTAATAATAATAAAATAATAATAATAATAATAAGGCTAAACAAAAGAAAAATTAACCCAGATTTTTTAGTCGGGATTAGGGGGTGAGAAAAAACTAAAACATTGAAAAATCGAACTAGATCGGTCCAAATTGGTAGAATTGGTCCGATTTTAGTTTGATATCGGTTTGGAATCAGTTCCCATAATGTCAAAACCAGTGAATACTAATTCAGCTCCAGTTCTAAACTTTTTAGAATCGAATCGGACCGTTTCAATATAATACATATTTTATATCAAACTTTTTAATATTATATGTAATATAAAATAATATTTTTTATATTATATATAATATTTTATACATTAGTATATAATGTAAATAGTTATAATTTATATTTTATAGTCTAATATTAATAGTCTAATACTATATTACTATTCGTAATATAATTTAAGTTCATAAATAAATTATTATACTAAATAATTACCTATAAAATAATGATATAATAATACTAATACTTTTTTTATAAGAAGTAATGCTAATATTATTAGTATTAATATACTAATACTATCACTCTCAATTATATAGTTATAAAAAATTGAACTTACGTTAAGAAATACTAATATATAATTATTCGAATTATTATAACTAATACTAATGTTTAATAGACTAAAATATATTAATTTAAAATTGAAAAAACCAGACCAAATCAATAAAATTGGTACTGCCGATTTTAGGGGTACGTAATCGGTTTTAAAAAATACAAAACCGATGGTACCGGTTCGATTCTAAATTTTGTTTAAAACTGGACCGAACCGAACTGGTTACACTCCTAATCTAGGACTTAAAAACAAGATAATATCATAGATGACTTAAATTACAGCATATTGTGTTTTCTTTTATCAGCGAAGACTCAAAAATTGGCAATAATAAATCTAAAAAACTGTAATACTTTCTACATAAATCTCCTCTTTTAGTGAATAATGTGTGCATAAATCACTAAAAACAACAGAATAAGTGTAAAGTCCTAAATATACCTTCCAAAAGGTCACCACACTTCGCGACGACAAAAAATTTTCTTCGTTTGAGTTAAGGTTTTTTTTTTTAAAGGGATTTAGGAAAAGGGGAAAGAGAAGTGAGGAGATACGGAATTAGAAAAAAACAGAGAAAAATGGGGAAGAAGAAGAAGGGGAATTTGATTTCCGAGAGCAGAGAAGCGAACAAAGAAAAATGGGAGAAAAGAGGAAGAGGAAGAGGAAGAGAAAGAGAAAGAGAAAGAGAAAGGGAAAGGAGAAGGGAGAAAAGGAAGGCTACAAGAGGGAATTTAATTTGCGAGAGCAAAGAGGCAAGTTAAGACTTTTTTTAGTTAGTGGCTTCTAAAAGAGGGCAGTGAAATCACTGTTTACATGAACAATGATTTCACTGTTTATACGAGGAATTGTTGCTTAAACTTTTTTCTTCTAAAATTCACCGTTTAATTAAAAAGAGTTTAAAATAGTGGCCTAAAACCCACCGTTTAATTAAAGGGCGTTTAAAATTCAAAAGTCCCGCTCAGTAAGAATTTCATCTACACGCAGCACCAACTTCTTGATTGCCGTTAAGAAAAAAAAATTGATTGCCACGTCAGATGGATACGCTATTGTTGCGCAATTCTTGTCTGCAACAATAATTTTCCAATAATAAATGTTGGGAATCTTGGACCTCTCAAATTCTCCCTATCAAGATCTACTTTTGATAGAATATCAAGAAAAATAGAGAAATAAATACAACACAAAAATTTACGTGGAAAACTCTAAAACAAAAGTAAAACTATCAGACCCAGAGAAGAAAATATACTATGTGAAAAATTGTTACAATTACACAATTTTTCTTCTCACCCCAACAACACCCACAAAAATTTCTCCCACTAGTAAAACTATAACTTTCACATCTCTTTCTTTTATATACAAAAAAGACAATAGAGAAATTTTACATCAGTCAAAAATTTATTTAGTAACTTTTGACTTTAGTAAAATTCTTCTGTTGTCTTTTTTGTATATAAAAGGAAGAGAGGTGAAAGTTAGAGTTTACTAGTGGGAGAAGTTTTTGTGGGTGTTGTTAGGGTGAGGAGAAAAATTGTATGATTGTAACAATTTTTCACATAGTGTATTTTCTTCTCTAGGTCTGGTGGTTTTACTCGTATTTTGGAGTTTTCCAAGTAAATTCTTGTGTTGTGTTTATTTCTCTATTTTTCTTATTATTCTGTCAAAAGTAGATCCTGGTAGGAAGAATTTGGGAGGCCCAGATTCCCAACAAGTGCTCAAATCACCAGACCCAGAGAAGAAAATATACTATGTAAAAAATTATTACAATCACACAATTTTTCTCCTCATCCCAACGACACCCACAAAAACTTTTCACACTAATAAAACTCTAACTTTTACCTCTCTTCCTTTTATATACAAAAAGGACAATAAATTTTTTTTACACCAATCAGAAACTTATCTAGTAACTTTTGACTTTAGTAAAGTTCATCTGTTGTCCTTTTTGTATATAAAAGGAAGAGAGGTGAAAGTTAGAATTTTACTAGTGGAAGAAGTTTTTGTGGGTGTCGTTGGAGTGAAGAGAAAAATTGTGTGATTGTAATAATTTTTTACATAGTATATTTTCTTTTTTAGGTCTGGTGATTTTACTCTTGTTTTAAAGTTTTTCAAGTAAATTCTTATATTATGTTTATTTTTTTATTTTTCTTGTTATTCTGTTAAAAATAAATCTAGTAAAAAGAATTTGGAAGGTCTAGATTCCAAACAACAAACATAAATAGAAAAAACTCTAGCTTGGGACTAAGTCCGGATATTACAATTGCGCTCTTGATTGTTGCAAATAATAATAGCTCTAAATTCTCATCTTTTTATTATCTAATAAACTGGAAAGCACAAGGTTTGATACAAGCCTGAACTAAATACAGAAATTAGTAAATCCGATAATAAATTAAGATGAAAAATAACAACAGGGTACAAAATTAACTAAGCAATTCTCTATTATAATTAGCCGTAATGATTATGGGAATTTGGTTTTGTATAAAGTGTGACGTTGTATCCAATAATTGCGTCCATCTGGTCCAGAGAGAAAGTCCTAGCAAAGCAATACCCACGAGCAAGCCGGAAAATCCCTGTGCCTCCAACAACGGGCATTTCTCTGACCTCGCTCATCACCGGATTCCGGCCAACCACGCTAAACGAGCTGCCGTTGTATGGTCCACTTACGAATACATATGTCAGCGTCATGAGAAGGCTGAACTCTCTGTGCTGTGAGGACGCAGCATAGATCCCTTGTGCGCGTCCGATCACGGTTGAATTCGGGTCCGGCGTGACTGTCAGAGGGTTGTCCATAACCGAAATAGACCCAAACATGGCTGCAATTGGGTCCGACCCTGTGTAGTTGGTCAGCCGGCCGGCAACCCGGACGGCAGTCGGGTTCGGGCCGCCGACGATGTCGTGCATGTAGAATTGGATACGGACAGGTTTGGTTTTGAAGGCATCTGCGGTGCAGATTAAGGCCATAACCACGAGAGGTGCAATGAGAAGCACATGTTTGGCACGTACAGCCATGGCCGATACTCAAAAAGGAAATGGTTTTCGATCTCAGCCTCTGGCATGAGAGATGTAAATACAAGAAGTAACTTTGGTGCCGTGCCGACCGGGCGTTACGTATAATTTTCAAAACTCATGTGGAAAGTCGCGGTCTTTGATGATCATGTCAAACACGCAGGAGGAGCATGGAAATTGTGTCGTACGTTGCAGCGCGACTCCAAGCATGTATATGTAAGAAAGAAATACTACATTTGAATCGTCATTCTCACGAAGTTATACAACAAAAATGACATCTTTTTATCAGCTTTTTCGATGTTTAAACTTTTTAGGTAAATGATGATTTTAGATGGACGTATCAAAACATAAGTTTTGATTATGAATCTTAGGCTTCGTTTGGATTCGAAGATTAGATGAATTGAGATAAGTTTAGTTTATTTTTTAATATTATTATTATTTTGAAATTTAAAAAAAATGTGTTGAGATTTGAAAAAAGTGTCGAGATTTAAAAAAAGTGTATTGAGATTTGAAAAATGTGTATAAGAATTTGTGTTTTATATAAAAATTTATAAAAATATAATGATGAAATAAAAATGAGTTGAGATGAGTTGAGCTCATCTCTAAATACAAACAAAATCTTAACCTAAAGGATAGTTTATTCACACATAAAAAATTGGATATTAGAGTGTTGCTATTAATATACGGTTATACCTTCTCAATTTGTCCATTTGGTTGTTCTTTTTGTGCAAATGTTTGTATTTTTTTTTTTTTTAAACATTTTTTAAACTTGTTTAAATTTTAAAATAAAAATATTATTTTTATAATATTTTATTTTATTTTCAATTTTTATCTCTCTGTCAACTCACTAAAAAAGAAGGAAGGGATGAAAATGAGATGCTCGTTTATTTACGAACTCCAACAGCCATATATAGGACGAAGAATCCGAAGTCAACAACCATATATACCTAATTTTTCTTGAAGGATGGGTCATATTTATGGAAAGAATGGGACGACATGATTGATTCCAAGCGTAGGACCTTGAAACGCCGCGAACGCATATACCACTCCAATATCACAATCTCATGTCAATTAATACTATAAGAAAAATAAATAATAATAAAAATAGATAATAATAACCTAATATTAACAATTAAAATAAACTATTAATGATTAATAAAAATACAATAAATAAATAATTTTCTTATAATAATTATCCAAAAATCATTACAAAAAATTTATTTTTTATCAAAATAATTGTTTTTATTTAAAAGATTCTATTTTCATAACAAATAATCATTTTCTCTATAAATAATTCTGTCACATATATTCATTTTTTCTTATAATATCGATAAACTCGAATGTCCTGAAATTGATCAAATAATTTCGAGAAATTCTATACATAACATCGAGAACAATATTGATTTATCTCAATAACCTGATCATCTTAAAATACAAACTCTTCTCGCATGTATAGGAAGAAAAATGTATAGCTCTATGGGCCTAAAGCTCAACTGGCTGACTAGGATTATCATGATGCTGAGCTCGATGAAGATCAGTGTTAGATGGGAACAAAACACTGTATGTTAATCTGGCAGTAATTCGATTTACAGCTTCGGTAGGATGAAAAGAGTCCCAAAACACGTACTCGGACCGATTCTGGCAAGGAGTTTTGTAAGGAATGCACTGTCCAGAACTTCCTACTTGACAACACCCCGCATTTAAAACCTGGAAATTCCCTGAAATATATACCAAAATAGCATAGCATAGCACACCACACATTATAATCATGTCAGATCATAACGATATTTATTGCCAAAAAAGGAGAAAAGAAACCAAGTACTAATAAATTAAGAGAAATATTTTGACCACAAATCATGGATTACATAAAAGCAATCTCATAAATCAATGTAGTTTTATATAGTTGGTCAAATTGTAAATTTATTTTTACTGTAAATAAATAAAATCTAATATATCACATGAAACTACAAGAATTTGTAAAATTATATTAAGCAGTCCTTACCATAAGATAATGCTTCAGCAGCATGCTCCATCCCATCCACATATACAAAATGTGCATTGATTTGGCTTTTATTCAGACGACTGACAATTAATTTCAGACGCTGATTAAAGACTTGGGCTGCATAGTTCATTGCATCTACGCACGTCGAACCATTTGTTGGATGCAAAGATAAGGAGTTGGGAGTACAGCCAATGAGTCCAACTCCAAACACTGCAATATTCCTTGCTCCATAACTGTGCAAAGTCTAGAATTAACAAAGATGGAGATTGAGGGATCAGGCAAAAATAATGTATCAGTTATAATAATCACTGCATGGACGTGAAAAAGATAGATTAATTAAAGCCATTCGTGCAAACCTTTAATTGTTTAAAATGTTGAAGTGCAAGAACATTTGCGTATTGCTCTGGAGTATATCGACGACTTGTCGGATAATGATGGGGCTGGAAGTAGTTGTTAATGAAATCATTACTCCCCATCCCTACTGAATAGAAACACTTGTTTAGGTATTTTTCAATTGCTGACTTCTTAGTTCCTAATAACTTAGCAATGCGTGATATGATATTTTTGTGGTTCTTCAACTGTCCATCCATGCTTATGTGAACACCCTGCATGCACACATGGAGAAATTATCCATACTTATGCATGATGTACATCTTGAAGCTGTTAAGATACAAAATAATGAGAAGGGTAATAATACTAGACTTACTACTACTTTACCACTCATTTACCATCCATTAACTATGCATTTATTTTTTTTGTATTTTCTTTCAAGTTTTTTTTAGCATCCTTAATCATTATGAAAAAATTTTAAAAAAATATAAATTTACTAATAATCACTTCCTTAATTATTAAGTAAAAGAAACTTTTTTAAAAAAAATAAAAAGTTTTAAAAAAAAATGGTAGAAGAGTGGTGAAAGGGATGTAAAGCTATCATTATTCTAATAAAAAATTCTATTTGCAATTTTAAGTGAAAAATTGTATGTACAATCCTATTGATATATGGGGAAAAAGGGAGGAAAACATCATTTTAAAAATGACATTTTTATAATTTTATAAATTAAATATAATTATATATATAGGCTTGTATGATCAGTCTCAATTGATGGACACTATAAGAAAAATAGACTTTTGTGATTATTTAATTGCGATCAAATGGCTATAAATAGTGATCATTTGGTCGCAATTAAATAATCACAAATAAACAATTTTTTTATAATTAAATAGCTCTAAAATAATAATATTTATCTATTCCCCATCAGATTAAATTTTTTAGTCAAATAATGATTTTGCACAGGCATCATGAATTCTAATGCATGCAGAATGTATATATGAATTCTAAAGTTTACGAGCTCATAATATTGTAAATATTGAAACTTAGTGGATTGTTACCAAGTGTTGCCCAGTTTCATTAAGAATCCCTGCGGAGCCAGATGCATAATTCACCCCGCTGAGGATCTCTCGTCCCTTAGCAGTTGCAAAGGGTGGGATATGGTTTTTGAATCCCAAAAGTTTAGCTGTTGTGGGAAAATACGTAGAAAAAGAAAAATCAATATATATATTTGAAAAACGAGCGAGGCATAAATTTAAAGAAAGCGCAATTCCCATGCATAGAAACACTTTTGGCAACAAATAAACCCATCATCGATAATTAATACATAATGAAACTAAACAAAACAAACAAAGAGAAAGTGACCACTACACTACAAAAATGACTATTTCCTGTTAATTGAATCTGTTTTCATAATAAATACTTATTTTGTCGTAAGAAAAGGGGTAAAACCTATGAAATCAACGGCGGTTCGGCCATTGGTGAACCTTCCAGTTGGTGCAGTAGGAAAGTCAATGCCATACGGTCTGTAATTAACTTTAGCTATTGTTGAAAACATGTTATTATTGCCATTATCTGCAAGTGAGTCTCCAAAAATGAAATAACAAGGTACTTTTTGTTGAACTTTCCCTTTGCCAGCTTCAACTTGCATCCAACATATAAAGATCACAACACAGAAAGCTGGAAATAGAACCCACGTCGTCGCCCCTTTTCTCATCATCTTGCCCGCCCGCAGTTGTGATCAGAAGAAACAAAAAGGAAGATCATTAGAAGAAAGAAAAAAAAATGCAAAAGCTAATCTGCAGGCAGGTTGAGGAACAGAACTAAAGTTGTTAAGAATATCAAAATGTGACAAGAAAAGGGCGAGAAAAATGGAAAGCAAGTTTGAATGAATAGAAATAATTTGAGTGGAGGGAATTGATTATGTATATATATAGGGAATAAAGGAAAATGGCCGAGAGCAAGGGATATTCTTGACGGCTACAAATTCTTAAGGCTGGATGGTTAACGAAAATATATGATTTGAACAACCCGTTGTTGCATATGTATGGTTGTTAAATTACTATCTTATGTCCACAAATTAGGGTCAACTTAGTTATTCTATTCTCTTACTCCCCAGTAATTCAGCAACTCCTTGGTAATCATGTTTTGGTCCATAATTCAAAAGAGGGATATTCTCAATGATAAACTGACGCCAATTACTAATTAATTTGAAATAAGAATAGGATTTTCCATTCATTTCCTTTTGTTTAAAGAATTATTATTTTTAATGATTTTTTCAATTCTAAAGTTTGTTTTTTGAACCAATCACATTCATTATCTTTATAATTAAGAGTCGTGCTACGTTCAAGCCTTCTTTTTTTACGCTTTAACCACATTGCCAATGTGTACATGTACATTGTGTTGCTTTAAGTAAAATATATTTAAAAAAAACCCAAGAAGGCTTAACAAGTCTCCATCATCTGCTCAATCTTGGTTATTTTGTCCAAGCACTCCCCTATTACACTAAAGTTGCACAGAAGCGAGCTCCCTAGCACTCCCCTATTACATTACATCCTCATCACCTATAAGATTTTTAGGTTTTACTTTAATCTGGAAATATTTATGGATTTATGGAAATATTTACGAATTTATGGTTTTTTCTTGATTTGATTTTGTAACCTTTTCAGGTTTTGGACTTCAGTTCTTGTTGGCCCATCTTCCATTATTTGAACTTTACAATCTCTTTTGAGTCGAATGAACCATTTCCAACTCTGTAAGAAAAAGTAAATAAATCCGCAGGAATCCCAAACATGCACTGTCAATAAATTTGCAAGAAAATTTAAAAATAAGCAGGTTAATTTGTTGAACTCCCAAACTTGCACCGTCAAGTGAGCTAAGTTGGGTTGCCGTGGTTTTGAGGTCATTGCCATCAAGTGAGCTAAGATGGGTTGCCATCATTAAATGAGCAAATGGAAGCAAATAGAAGATTTTGGGAGTCTCTCGACTTACATTTTGTAAGTTGGAAAGCTAATTTGGTATAAGGCATTTTTTAGCCATTTTGTATTGTTAGAATGGAAGGTGTGGCCAGAGTCTTAAAAAAATGTCAAAGAATGGAATTTTACTATAATCAATAGTCATGCCTCTCCTTTTTTGAAGGAGGATCCCTGCAAAGCCTACGAGGGTGGTGTTTTCCTCCCTATCGTACATCTTTATAATAAATAGGCTAGGGGGTGATTTACCACCTTAAGAAATTTTTAAAAAAGAATTAAAGACTTTAGTTTGAAATTTGTTTTTTGAAACCAATCACACTCATTACGTACCTTTATAAATTAATAGTAATTCTTTCTATCTCTCTTTTTTTATTTTTTTTTTTTAAGAAAGAGATATTTCTCATATAACTTGTAACACCCCGGGCCTAGCACGAAGCCTGCGTTTCAATGGTTTTTTATGTTTGGAAACCCAGGTTGAGATTTAGCGAGTTTCCTAATAGGTTAAGGGCCTAAATTTTAATTTTGTTAAAATGTAGTTGTTTATTGAGCATGATATTTAGGTTTAAATCTTTTAATGAGCCGAATCATGAGATCTATCTATTTGGGAATTGGCCCAAAAAATTTACAAGATGAAGTGAGCTATTTTAAGAGTTGAGTCGAGGCTCATTATTTTGAAATGCTCGACCCATAAGAAAAATATGGACAGACCGAAGAAATTATTTTGAGCTGCTTTAATCGGCCCAACCCAATTGTTAAGTTCTTGCGCTACACAAGACTTGGGTCCAAATATTTGAAATGAACCCTACCCGAAAACCACAAGGCTCCCACTCCCATGCACATGCACACGCACACGCACGTTTTTCCTTCCATCATCCCTAGGGCTTTTCAATGATTTATATAAATACACGCACACTTAAGAGCGGAGTCGGCATAGTTAAATCCTCATGTTAGCTAATATGACTATATGATGCCTTTGTTTATTTTATTTATATTCTATCTCCACATTAAATTATTTATAAATACATTATATAATACTAAAATAATATTAAGAATTTGATTTTTTTTTATCTTCTTTTACCATTCTACCAATTATACGTTAATTATTAATCAAAATTGAATTAAATGATTGTTTAAAAAATCATATTTTTACTGGTCATTTAATGTCAATATACATAAACGTCTAATTAAACTGATATAAAGTTCTTAAAAAAATCAGATAATTTTTTTTAATTATAAATCAAAATTTCATTTTTTCCCATCAAACTAGTAAAATTTTTCAAATAAATTACTATAAGGGCTGAGCACGTTGGAAAATATCATTTTCCAGCCAAAACAAAATTTCCATGCAGTCCAATGTTGAGAGAAGAGAGTGTAAAAAAAATATTATTAAAATAAGATTTTTACATTTACTGTAACAAAAGTTACATATTCAAATCTTTGTCTACTAATTCTATCGTGGGGTACATTTTGTGTATATAGGAGTACAAATGTGACTAAAGGATAAGCATAGTTGGTTTCCCACTCTCCCTTCATTTGTCTCTCACAAAGCCCTAGAGAGAAAGGATAAGCATCGCTGGTTTCTATTTCTTTGTTTTTCTTTATTTTTTTTGTTTTCTTTTCCTTTCAATATTTTTTCCGGCCCTCATCTCTCCCCCGTCTCTCTTTTTTCTCCTTTCAATTATGGTTGCAGGTCTCATCGACATGCTTGGTTGGTTTGTTCTTGGTCTTGGTCGATGTATGATCATGTTTCACTTGCAATAGTGTCATCATAGGTGGGGTTGTGCTATTGGAACCAATAGCGGAACTTCCATTCTACTTCTCCATTCAACCGATAATGAACTTAAAGATATTTCTTCCATCACTAAATTGGATGAGGTTGGAAAGAAGATGTACCAACTAATGGTCCTACACGCACCTCCCTAAAGGACTCCCAAAGTGTCGATCTATCAGACAAAGGCAAAACGACATCGAACAGAATAGGGCGTGGGTAATGGTTTTTGTGGTTGATTTTGTTTTTAGTTTTGTGTTAGAGTGTTTTGTTTGACTGTGTTGTGTTTGTGTTTTATTAGTGTTATTGTTTGTTAGATAATAATAAAAAAAGAAGTAACTAATTCTCTTAATTTTCATCCCTCTCCTCTTCCAAAGGAGGATGATTTGATCCCTTCTTCTTCTTTGAAGGGTGGGAGTTGGTTATTTCTGTTTATAGTGTGACGTCTTCAGTTTACATTTGGAATTTAACGTAAATTGAAGAGTCAGAGTAAATAACACTAGGCTACTTACTCTCATACATACCGAAAGTTTAATGCATGCACCTAAAATTACTATCATATGCAATGTAATTCGCAGCGAAAAGAGGTCTAATTAAAATTTTACAGAGAAATCTAATGATCACATGGTAAAACATAACCTTAATACACCATATTATTTCCATCATAACATTGCATCATTTTATATTATAACTCAGTTAGTTTTCTCAGTCATAACATATACAGAACTTATCAAAATAACATCTTTAGAGCTATCTAGGCTCATTCTTCACTTCTGGGGATTCTCTCCCGTAATGAAACCTATCCATACTTATAACAAAATCTTGTTGAAGGTGTTGCCCATACAAGGTCTTATAAACTCCGCAAAAAGATAGAGTTTTCTAAACCCAACACTAAACAGCATCCAACATGTTGCTGCTCTACTGATGTGACGGATGCATAATAGTTCCAAGCCTCCATCAAGCTATAATACACAAGAGAGGCAAAATAGTGAAAAATAGGATAATCAGTGGGCCCCTCAAGGCTCCACTGAGTCCTCTGAGTCACTGGGGCCTTGCCCTTCTCTGCCATGTAGTCATGTAACGAAATTTTAATTTTTTTCAAAAAAGAGATAAAAATATAAAAATCTCAATAAATGCACAGTTAACAAAATAAGGTATAGACAAAATAAGATATTATCATACTTGACAAATATAAAAAACATATAACTTATAAAATGTTTCATATGACTCATGCATGATTTATGTTCTTTTTTTTTTTTCTATACAGATTTATACCTTATATGGATCCACCATCTTTTCCTTAAAGTTCTTATTTCTTTCTTAATCTTGTGGGTCTTACCTACTTCTTAACCTCGACAGGCGTTACGAATCGCCATCTTCATTGAGTTTTCTTCGCATGACACGTCAACTTTCTTATTCACGTCAGTTATACGGGCATTACGTATCGTCGTCCCCGTCATGACGTAAATATATTTATCTAGTCATGTGACGCCGGGCAGAATAGAGATTATTCTGCAGGCTAGTTTCAACAGATGAATTCACAGAGAAGAACACGAGAAATTCGCCCAAAATACAGAGAACACGTCTCTGAGAAAAAAACTGAATATTATCAAATGAAAGAATGTCGAAAATCAGTCCACAAGCCGGACTAAATAGCTAAAATTCGTCTATAGCCGAATTTTACCAAAAATGGCAAAATCTCAAAAATAACGTAAAATTCAAATTCAAATTAAAATAAGCAATCTGCGAAAAATCTGGAATAAATCGGATTTAAAATGACTTCCTAACAAACATACAAAATATTACCAAAAATAGTAAAAAATAATTAAAAATGACAATTCGGAAGGGAAAATAGCAGAATTTGAGGTCAAAAAAAGGGCACATGGAGCCATGCTCAATGTGGACAGCATGCGCGTCGAAAAGAGCTTTCCGAATTGGGGTCTTATGCGCGATTCTGACACCCGTAGCCAAAGTTATGGCCAAAAGACTGAAACGCACCTAAAACTCCCCCAATTAGAAAGAGATCACGATCACTTCCGGCCCTTACGTTGATCTGCCAATTCATGGTACCTCAGCGCCATCAACGTGCAATCAGACAGCTCAGCATCATCTGTCTCGGATCCCCCTGCATCAGTCGCCCCAGGTTGGAAAGAACTCGTCCTCGAGTTCAGAGTAGTGTCATCAGAATCCACAAAACAATGGCTTAGGTGCTTCACATTAAAGACATCAGAAGTCTTTAAATGACTAGGAATGCGCAACCTGTAAGCATTATCATTGATCTTCTGCAAGACCTCACATGGTCCAATCTTCCGGTCCTTAAGCTTACTATACTCGCCAACAGGAAAACGATCACGAGTTAATACAGCCCAAACAAAATCACCAACATCAAAAAGTACCTGGCGACGATGACTGTCAACCCGAGTCTTGTACTTGGTATTGCTCTCATGAATAGCCTGTTTCACCTGCTCATGGATGCCCCGAAGATGCTCTGCCATCTCATCTGCTTTAGTACTAAAACGTCCTATACGTGGAATAGGGGCTAAGTCCAGTACCCCGGATGGGTTTTGACCATAGACAATCTCAACTGGGCTTAAGCCTGTGGTTCTATTTTTCGATCTGTTATAGGCAAATTCCGCTTAAGGTAAAGCCAAATCCCACTGTTTCAACTTAGTTCCTGCCAAACACCTCAAAAGGTTGCCCAAACTCCGATTCACCACCTCGGTCTGACCATCTGTCTGAGGGTGGTAGGTGCTGCTAAAATTCAACTGTGTCCCCAATTTCCCCCATAGGTTCTTCCAAAAATGACTGATAAACTTGGAATCACGATCGGAAGTGATAGTCCGAGGAACACCATGTAAGCGCACTATCTCCTTGAAGTAAAGATGGGCAATTCAAGTAGCATCCATAGTCTTCCTGCAAGCTACAAAATGGGCCATCTTGGAAAATCTATCAACCACAACAAGGATAGAATCTGAGGCCCGTTGGGTGCGGGGTAAGCCCAACACAAAATCCATGTTGACATCTAACCAAGGCGCTTCAGGAATAGGTAAGGGAGTGTACAGGCCCGCATTGGTGAGAACTCTCTTAGACCGCTGGCACACATAACAACGATTCACATAATGAGCCACATCACTGGTCAGTTTAGGCCAATAAAAGTCAGAAGAGATAAGGGCCAGTGTCTTGTCTCGGCCAAAGTGTCCCTCATTATAAAGTTCACTTATAATTTGCTGTCTCAATGAACAATCTGGAATACACAACTGTAATCCACGAAACAGATAACCATTATGCAAAATAAAATCATGACGGCGACCATCAGTTACCTCCTGAAATATCCTTCCGAAGGAAGGATCAGTTGCATACAAATCTGGGAAAGCCTCAAAACCTGCAACTCTGGTACTCATGGTAGTGAGAAGTAAAGTACAATGGCTTAGGGCATCTGCAACGCGGTTGAGGCTCCCAGCTTGGTGCCTCAACGTAAATGTAAACTCCTGCAAATATGCCACCCACTTGGCATGTCGTCTACTCAGCTTGTGTTGGCCATTGATATACTTCAGGGCCTCATGATCAGTGAACAGGATGAACTCCCTCTGTACTAAGTAGTGACGCCAATGCTTCAGAGACTGAACTATGGCATAAAATTCAAGGTCATAGGTGGAATAATTTTTCTTTGAGCCCGATAGCTTTTCACTGAAAAAAGCAACTGGACGCCCTGACTGACTCAGAACACCACCAATGCCAACACCAGATGCATCACAATTTACCTCGAACACTTTGTCAAAATTAGGAAGTGCCAAAACTGGTGCCTCGGTCATCTTCTGCTTGACCAGTTGAAAACTAGTCTCTGCCTCCTCAGACCACTTGAAATCACGTCCTTTGAGGCATTCTGTGATAGGAGCAATCAGAGTGCTGAAATTTCTGATGAACCGTCTGTAGAAGGATGCCAATCTATGGAAACTTCTGACCTCGTGCAAGGTCCTTGGTTTGGGCCACTCCAAGATTGCGTCTATCTTTGATTGATCTGCATGAATACCATCAGTAGACACCACAAAACCAAGAAAAGTTACAAAAGTAGTGAAAAAAGAACACTTCTTCTGATTGACAAATAGGCACTTCATTTTCAGCATCTCAAAAACAGCACGGAGGTGGTCAAAGTGAGGCCCATGTCGGATTATAAATGAGAATATCGTCGAAGTAAACCACAACGAATCTCCCCATAAAAGGCCGCAATATCTGATACATAAATCTCATAAATGTGCTGGGTGCATTGGACAGCCCAAAAGGCATGACCATCCACTCATATAACCCGTGTTGCGTCTTAAACGCAGTCTTCCACTCGTCTCCAGGCCTTATTCTGATCTGGTGGTATCCACTTTTAAGGTCAATTTTTGAGAAGACCTTAGAACCGGACAGCTGATCCAACATATCATCGAGGCGGGGAATTGGAAACCTGTACTTCACAGTAATTTTGTTGATTGCTCGACTGTCAACACACATACGCCAGGAACCATCTTTCTTTGGCACGAGCAGGGCAGGGACTGCACATGGGCTCATACTCTCACGAATATAACCCCTCTCCAATAACTCTACCACCTGTCGCTGTAAATCTTCAGCCTCCTTGGGACTGAGGCGGTACGCTGGTCGGTTAGGCAAGCTTGACCCTGGAACGAGGTCAATTTGATGCTGAATATCTCTCATAGGTGGTAGTCCAGGAGGGAGATCCTCTGGCATCAGGTCAGCGAACTCTGCCAACAATTGCTGCACCTCTACTGGAAAATCAGAGTCTACGGCTACTGCACTGCTCTCGCAAGGTAGTAGAGCATAGACCACGTCCCCATGCTCAATCTCATCTAAAAACCTGGACATAGAAAGTAGGTTAGTATTATTGGCTACCGGGGTAGGAGTGGGTCCTTTCCGTCGGGGCGCCAACACAATCTTTTTTCCTTTGATGTTAAGGGAATAAGTATTTTTCCGTCCATCATGAATGACACTGCGATCATACTGCCAAGGTCGACCCAACAATACATGACACGCATCCATAGATACAACATCACACCAGGCATTATCGAAATATTTTCTGCCAATTGAAAAAGACACAAGGCATCGCCTATCTACTGTTACCTCGCTGCCTTTATTTAGCCATGACAACTTGTATGGCTTAGGATGACGGTCTGTCTTCAACTGCAACTTCTGGACAGCTTCCTCAGATACTACATTCTCGTAACTGCCGCTATCAATGATCATTTTGCAGACTTTATCTACAACTGTGCAGGTTGTGTGGAAAATATTGGTTCTCAACCAATCGTCCCCTGAATCGCCCTTGGGAGTCAGTAGACTCTTGCGAACGACCAGAGTCTCATGGCCATCTCCATGCAGCACGTCGTCAACTTCATCATCGTCATACATGGGCTCGCCAATCTCTTCAGGCTCGTCTGCTACGTCCTCCTCAATCAACAAATTTTTGCCCTTTTGATTAGCAGGCTTCCTGCAATCAGTCGCTTCATGCCCTTGTTCCCCACAACGAAAACATCTAGTAGTAGGGTTAGAATTACTCTGTGATGGCTGCTTGACAGGACGGGAATTCTGAGGGCGAACTGGTCGACTGTTTTGATCGTTCCTAATCACTGGCCTCCAGTTTTGCTGTTTTTCTACAGCAAGTGCGCGCTGGTATGCCTCCGAAACAATCCACAACGAGTGAAGGTTGAGGACGTCTTGCAAGGGTTGGCGCAAACCCCCCAAATATCGCGCCACCAACTGCTCCTCCGTCTCAAATAATTCGTTCCGTGCGACCAACTGGTAAAATTCTTCTGTGTAATCATCGACTGATCTCGCGCCCTGCCTCAACGCATGAAGTCGCTGAAACAAGGTTTGAGTATAGCCGAAGGGAAGGAAGTGACCCTTCATCTTCTTCTTCATCTTCTCCCAATCAGTGATCTTGGCCTTGCCCTGCCTATCGCGTGAGCGTCGCAATTGCTCCCACCATGCAGATGCTCTGCCTTTGAGTTTGATGGCGACCAGTTTCACTTTCACACGATCAGGGACTTCCTTGTAATCAAAGATACGCTCCACTTCGTTCATCCAATCAATGAATCTCTCGGCCTGTAACGTACCAGAATACTCGGGCAGATCGACCCGAAAATCGAGGTCTACATGACGCTCCTCCCGACCACGGTGCTCCCGGAATAGAGCACGATTGTGATATGGGTTTTCGAAAGTAGACTCAGAATCATGATCGGAGGTCTCATGATCCTCAAGATCGCGCGCCGCCAAGCGCTGGGTTAACTCTGCAACTTGCCTCTGCAAATCCTCAATCATCGCATCTTGAACGCTACGGTCACGGTACTGGGCTTCCTCCTTCGGACCCTGCCCACGACGACCGCGACCACGACCACCAGCCATTGAAACTGATGAAATTTCACCCCAGGAAGATGTTGAATCTCTGATACCAACTGACGCCGGGCAGAATAGCGATTATTCTGCAGGCTAGTTTCAACAGATGAATTCATAGGGAAGAACACGAGAAATTCGCCCAAAATACAGAGAATACGTCTCTAAGAAAAAAACTGAATATTATCAAATGAAAGAATATCGAAAATCAGTCCACAAGCCGGACTAAATAGCTAAAATTCGTCTATAGCCGAATTTTACCAAAAATGGCAAAATCTCGAAAATAACGTAAAATTCAAATTCAAATTAAAATAAGCAATCTGCGAAAAATCTGGAATAAATCGGATTTAAAATGACTTCCTAACAAACATACGAAATATTACCAAAAATAGTAAAAAATAACTAAAAATGACAATTCGGAAGGGAAAACAGCAGAATTTGAGGTCGAAAAAAGGGCACATGGAGCCATGCTCGATGTGGATAGCGTGCGCGTCGAAAAGAGCTTTCCGAATTGAAGTCTTATGCGCGATTCTGACACCCGTAGCCAAAGTTATGGCCAAAAGACTGAAACGCACCTAAAACTCCCCCAATTAGAAAGAGATCACGATCACTTCCGGCCCTTACGTTGATCTGCCAATTCATGGTACCTCAGCGCCATCAACGTGCAATCAGACAGCTCAGCATCATCTGTCTCGGATCCCCCTGCATCATCATGTCACTCGTTCAGGTGTTACGTATCGCCGTCCCCGTCGTGACACGATTCTTATCTAGTCATATCAGTTATACAGGCGTTACGTATCGCCGTCTTCGTCATGATATGACTCTTATTTTTCGATAGGCATTACGAATCGCCGTCCCTGTTGGCATGTCAGTCATACGGGCGTTACGTATCGTCGTTCCCGTCATGACATGACTTTAGGCTTTTCTTATACTTTTCTTTAGTCTAATCACATTCTTATAAAATTTTCTTATCTTATTTTCTTAAAAGAAACGTCATGACTTATGACGACACTTATGTAACGAAATGATACATGAACATTCTTAGACTTTTGAATGCATATTTCATGTCCCCATAAGTCCTATAACCTATATAAATATGCCACTACAACATACATCATATCCAAATACAATTACGTTAAATAACTTCGTAATATCTAAACTTAACAATTTCGCTTAAAAGATAAATAAAATAATAATATATTAAATCCAAGAGGGGCTGGCCGAATACTCTATAGGGTCCAAAATTATTTTCTTCTAACTAAATATTTAGTTTACATATTATCAAAATTTTCCATAAATTTTTATAACAAGTTCAAACCGAATTACCTAAATTTTCTATAGTTATTACATCAACAATTTCACATGTGTTTATTCTTGTAATTTTTCAAGTAACTAAATTTTTTAAGTTTATCATAAATATTAAAATAACATTAAAATAACTAAAATCAAATAGATAGGAATTTAAATTAAAAGCTCACTTCTAACCTTTACTAAGCAGAATCCCTCTATGGTTAGTTTTCCTTTTTTTTGTCATTCAAATGCTTCCTATTTTCACACAAATTTCTTAATATATCATAATAGAATATATTCTTATTTTCTTATGATTTTCCTTAATATTTTTCCATAACAAAAGTTAGGTTAAACTCCATTTGATTTCATCTAAGCACTTTGACAAAGTTTATGCTTAAAAGAGTAACAAATATAATCTAACATCCAAATAAATTATTCTATGCCAAGATTAATTTAAATTGTGTACTTACAAATTTCTCTAAAAATTAAATTGGTGAGTGAACTAAGCCCTTGCAAATTTCTCTTTCAATATATTTAAAATGCTCTCTTTTAAAGTTTAGGAGATGTAAGGATTAGCGTAAGGGTTTTGCTTTCTCTTTTTCTTATTGTGGCCATGTGTCTCACCAAAGAGTACTATGAGAAGTTTCTCTTACATATATATATATATATATATATATATATATATAAGCATGAGGGGTGACACACTTGGGCATTAGAGGAGTGCAAACCGGTTCAATCTCCCTTGCCGTGTATGAGGTGTCCTACATCTTTTAGCCTCATAATTACTTCTAAATCCTAGATTTAGTTGGTAATATCTTCATCTAAAGGTCATTTTTGAGCCACCTATAAACATATCTTGATCATTGTCTTAGATAATTTCAACATATGAAAGAAAAAATAAAAATGGAATCTTGAAATATCTTATATGGAGTGTTTTCGACCACTTCACTTCTCCAAGTGTCATCCGACACTTCTAGGGGCTTTACCCCATTGTGCCACTTGCTCAGTCTCCTATTGGCACACTTGGAACACTTGGATGATTTTTTTTCTAAAACTTGGTTAAGGCAAAAGTTGATAACTAGTTGATAATTTGATTGCTAAGTTAGTTTCTAACTAATTCTCCATTTCATTCATTTCTTCCATGTTTTTGGCTAATCAAATTCTAGATAAACTCTTCCCCACTTGCCACATGTGATCTTAGACATGTCATGATGCCAAAACACTTGAGAGAACCAATCAAAATCTCGTCCTATACTTAAGGCGGTGCAAGTGGTCTAAGTCAGTTTCCATTTTTGCCATTTTCAGGTGCGTTCATTTCTCATCCAAATAAATCCTTAATCCAGTCCATTTATCTGAAAACTCAAAATATGAAAGTTCTAGATATTCCTCTTGGTGTTCTATATAATTTTGAATCACCTCATTCGAAAATCAAATGAGAAAGTTATACTTAATCTACTAAAATATGTCAAAACTGTCTAGGTACATCCAATCCGAGCTCACCATGTGTTCACTTCTTCCAACTCCAATTTTATAAGCTTTCTTCTTAATCTTCTAAAAAGTAATATTTTCCTAAGTTCAAACTAAAATACTCTAGCTAATACCTTGCTTAAACTTTCAAGAATTTGATCACAAACTACCATATGCTATCCAATAGCTTAAGTGTTTGTAGTTAGATTTTAAAACCTAGATACCATATGTTTCCAAAAAGTTCCATAAAAATATTAAAAAAACTTTTAAAATAAATATATATCTTAAGGAAGCCTTTTAAAAAAAAAGTTATTACATACAGAATGTCTTACTCTTAGATAAACCAAAATTGAAATCTCTAATTGGTTTATAGAAGTTAAGACAATATCTATCACAAAGAAATTTGTGTGCGGTGGTGCTCCAAACAGTTAAATGGTTTGACTTATAATCTGGATTTTCCTTATATTTCAGCCACATCTGCAAATTCGAATTATAGAATGCTACGAAGTCTTTCCCATAAAAAAATGGTGAAAATGCATTTTTAATGCCATGCCTATTCCTTTTAGGATGTTCTAAATACATAAACCTACTCACAATTGCACATAAATCATCGTCAACCTAGGACTAAGGTTGTCGCATACCAGACCTCTTTTCTTCTATGCTCAAGAGCTTCACCACCTAGTCTTAGCTTCCTCCCCAAAGCCAAGCCTTTCCCTCTGCCAACCACCCATTCATGCAATCCACCGTACAACCCACACCCTGGTTGTTTCTCTATCACCAGTGGTAGCCATCTCAGCTGTGGTTGCATTGTGATGTCCAAACCAAGAGCCATGATAAAGCACATTCGCGTATGACCACCATCCATTGTCAAGTTCTCTACTGCACAACAAAAGCCTCAAACCCGCTGCTTCAAACCTCCAACTCAAGCCAACATATTTTGCCCTGAACCATGTGTAGGATTTTAGGAACCCCATCATGAAAGCCTCCATCGTCCACTATTCAAGTACCCAAACTAGAGCAAGAAAGGCCTTCCCTTTGTCCCTTAGTTTTCAATTGTTGAGTGTAGTTTGAATATAGTTGAAAAAGCGTTTCAACCCGTGATTTTGCTCGACTCTCGCTCGACCTCCTAATCAAGCGAGATTTGTAAGAGTTCACTCGACCATCGCTCGACCTCCCGCTCAAGCAAAATACAAATCCTAGTTGTTGCTCGAGCGATACTTAACCCTGCCCGAGCAAGCCGTCATTTTCTAGGGTTCCGTACAATTTGTACTATAAATAAATATTCTTTCATTGTAATTTTATGTGAAACTTTGGAGAGACACTTTTGGAGAGCAGTCATACATAGGGGTGATCCCCGCCCTACCGGGGGCGGGGTCCCCCAACTACCGCCCCCGCCCCCGCTTGGGAGGGGGGTCATTAATATAAACCGCATCCCGCCCCCGGTTGCACGGGGTGGGGTACCCCGCCTATCAGCGGGGGGAGCGAGGGGAATCTCCATCCGCCCGCCCCCTACCACCGCCCCTGTTGGGCCTGACCTAGTTGATGATTCTGGGTCTGTTTCGGCCCAGATCAAATTTTTAAGCCATTTTCGACTCAGAAAATCATCAAACCTGATATAATTTCACAATAATAAATATCAATATATTAAATACTAAATAATTATCATTACTAAATTCTAAAATGACAAAATAATTTAAAAAAAACATAACTAAAAATCTAAAAGTCTAAATCAGTTAAAAGTTAAAATTTAAAAATAAAAACTACTAGAAGTCTAGACTAGTTACTAAACTATTACAATTTACAATTTTACAATAATATAAATGAATCCTACAAAATACAAAATTATAAATTATACTATTAACTATTAACATTACAAATTTACAAATTTACAATTTACAAAATTATAAAAAATAAGATTGATAATAATGGTCCTTGGACACTGGTGATTGAACTTTGTCACGATAAAAGAGTCATAATGCAAACTTGGATGGGGACTGTGGGGTTGTTGGGCCTTAAGCTTAACCTGCAACAATAAGTTAAAAAACAATTCGAGTACAAATATAATAATAAAGTTATAAACATGAAAAAAACAATAATTTATTAAAAATACTAAGTTACTTACCAAAATTAAATTGGGTTATTAACTTAAAAGATGGGCTTGACAATTTGAATTGACATACAAAATAATACTGTCATAGAAATTTAAAAATGTCAAAAATCATAAACAAGAATTACAAAATAAGTTAAAAACTAACATTACAAATATTATAAAATTATAAATGTAAACAACAATTAAAAAACAATTGTGTAAAGTACAAACCATGGTGATGGGTTGGTAGGTGACGTAGGTCATACTACAGCAGAGGTAGCTGTTGACGATGTCCCAGGTGTTGGCGTTACGGTCGCTACAAATTACAACAATTAAATGTAAAATCTGTGTAACATTAAATTTAATTAAATAAATACAAAATAATGTAAATATTTATTGCGAAACAATTTACCAGATCCAGACTGATCAGCAGCCTCGTCTTCGGCCTCAACCGGATCATAATCAATAACCTCCGGAATATGAATTTCAGCACCCGTAATCCAATTCTGTGTGCAAATCAGGGACTCAACAGTGATAGGATCTAATGAGCTCCGAAAAGGATCTAATACGCGCCCTCCAGTGCTGAAGGCCGACTCTGAGACTACTGTACTGATCGGGATGGCCAAGATACTACGAGCAACCTTTGAAAGTATGGGATATTTGGAGACATTCATCTTCCACCAAGCTAATATATCAAAATCTCGTACAAATGGATGAAGATCCAATGCCAAATATATGTCTACCTCTGACTAGGCATCTGTGGTGGAACCCATAAAATCTAAGGGAGTCGACTCCATCTTGTCACTCCAGTCCATTTTACATTTTTTTCCACGCCTAGCATCTGCACCTAGTGGGGGGATACCTGTGGCTGTAGGGGCTGCAACACTACCACCTCCCACGATAGTGAACTCATCAAATAATCTAATAAGTGTTTCCTGAGCTCGAGATGCAACAGCTGACGCACAATCCTTGCCAATTGCATCAGTCAACCCAAATAGTATGCCTTTAACCTTAAACCGTAGGTCAATGACACATGCAACATATAACAAGATATTGGCTTTATCAAACTCTTTCCCCCAATATTTGTTGAATTTATCCATCATGGTCCTAGACATCTCCCGCAATGTGGTGTTACTACCTGCTGCAATATCATCTAATTCTTCTTTCACCTTGGTTATTTGTTTACAAAATTGATGTGCCGTGGGATATAGAGAACCAGATAAAACTTTGGTAACATCGTAAAAAACTCTCAGAAACTCTATAAAAATAGATACAACCTCCCAATCATTAGACAAAGGATGCCCCAACTTTTCATCAAAATACTTGACATATTGTATGTCTTCATTACCCAATGTATCAAATGCCAACTTATACTCCTGAGCTGCCTCCAACATCAAAAAGGTTGAGTTTCACCTTGTAGACAAATCAGTGCAAAGACCTTTTTTACATGTTATACCCACAGTAGTTGCAGCAACTTTGAACCTAGTCAATCTAGCAGGAGAAGATCTGACCCATCTCACAGCAGTCCTGACCCAAGCAATCGAGTCACCAAGCTTATCTAAGCCATCACCCACAATCAAATTAAGAATATGTGTTGCACATCGCACATGCAAATAATCCCCACCCAAAATCATTCTACTCGCATTATTCATAAGAGTCTTAAGATGTCTCATTGCAACATCGTTAGCCCCGGCATTATCAACCGTGCAAGTGCAAACCCGAGTTAACCCCCACTCTTTTACAGCGGCTCTAAGGCCTTCCCTATCGTCTCACCTTTGTGATCAGTTGTTTAAAAAAATTTGAGGATTTTCTTATGCAATGTCCAACCCCCATCAACCCAATGAATAGTCATACACATAAAATTAAGATTATTACAAGAAGTCCAACAATCAGTGGTGAGGCAAATATTTTCCCCCGCCAATAAACCCCTCAACTTCTCTTTTTCTGATCGATAAAGTTTTTTAACATCTCTTGCCACTGTGTGGCGAGAAGGAATATTGAATCTTGGTTCCAAGTACCTAGAATAGGCTTGGAACCCTTTCCCATCAACCACTTAGAAAGGCATCTCATCTATAACAATCATGCGAGCTAGGTGTGTCCTAGCCTCGTTAGGATCATATTTTGTATACCCCTTTAATGCCAACTCCCCACTACTCCCCTCACCCATTTTTTTAAATCCAACTTCAAGCCTGGATTGGGTCTTCTCTACCAAAGACTTCAAAATTGGGGATTTTTTGCACTGTTCCTCCAAGTGCAATTTTATCTGGGAAGTGCCATGTCTCTTGTAGTGGCACCCATAAATTTTGTCACAATAGTTGCATTTGGCTTTTGGATCATTGGGGTCACCACCTTCTATCTTGGTGACATGAGCCCAAATTATGGATGGAGCTTTCTTGCTAGACTGCTTGGGGGCGGGGCAAGTGGTAGTGGTAGGAGTAGGGTCAGGGGTCTCAACCGGAAGGGGAGTACTAGTAGGATTAGGGGTAGTGGTAGTAGTAGTGGTAGTGGTCGGGATAGGGTTAGGGTTAGGGCTGGAGGTACCCAAGGCCCCCTCCGGGGAGCTCGCACTAGAATCCTCTGGACTTTCCATTTACAACAAATCTGAAATTATAATAAATGCAACACAAATGGTCATACCAAAATATAATAGGCTCAAATCTCAATTCAAAATTAGACTCAATTGTCTAACTTTCAAATAATACCTAATGCATCAAACTATAATAATTTATATGATTATATCACTCATTTTGCCTATTAATTTAACATGACATCACAAATATATATATGTGTGTGTATGTGTGACAACCCGGATTTTTAGACATCCGCTTAAATTTCATATATGGGATGATTATGTTTCTCCGAAACTATTTTTAGGAATTTTGGAATATATGTATAAGATTCTTATATTGAAAGGTTGGGAATAAGGTTGGGTATAAGTGTGACTTGTGTTAAGGTGGAAAAGTGCCTAGACCCGAGACTTCGCTCAACTCTCGCTTGATGTCTGGCTCGAGCGAGATACAGGGACAGACAGACGTCTTTTAGTAGAATGGTCATAACTTGGTCATATGAACTCCAAATGAAGTGATTCCAGTTCCTATAAAACCCTAAGACATAGATCTATAACTTTTATGACTGGAGGTTTTAGAGAATCGAAGTTTATCAATGGATTAATTGGGCTGGAATGGGACTGATCTGTTTTAAGTGCAAACTGGAGCTCGAAAATGAATCACTTCACCACCTCACCTTAGATGTTCGAATTTGATTGGTTCTCCTCATGGTTATCTGCTAGATACATGTATGAGAGCATGTGTTAGGTGGAGGAAGAGCTTCTAGAAGAATAATTAGTTTAGAACCAAACAAGAGTGAAGGACTAATCTGATTAGCCAAAACAGCCAACTATCCCCTTTGTTTCCAACCAATTGGTAACCAAACCTTGGGAATTAGGTAATGAGATATTTTCCAGCCACTCTAAGGGTGCTAAGGAGGTCTTGGACGTGTGGCCAAAGAGGGAGAAAGTGTTCTAGAAGCCTTGAGGATGCAAGGAAGGCCAATGGCCAGATTAAGCTCATCTTGGGTATTTTGGACTTTTTGGAAGTTTACTTTTATATCTATATTTGGTGATTATTTGGGGCCATTGATCTAAGATAATTTTAGATGAGGAAGAAGCTTAGCCATAGGATGGAAATCTTTGGAGATTATGGGAGATATGGATGATCATTGGATTAGGCAAATCTGGACAACTCACCATGCCCATACACGGTTTGAGATTAACCCATGGCCTTAGTTTGTTTTCCTTCTCTTTTTCCCCAAGCCACCTATTCCTCTATATATATAGCTATCTTCAGATCATTGGAGGCCTTTTGGGAGAAGGAAATCACGTCCACTTGAAGAGGAAGCCAAAGAAAAAGCCCCCTTAACCCTTGAACCTCCAAACTTCTCCTAAGTGAGCTAATTGGGTGCTTTGAGGAGAAATGTTGCAAGGGCTAGTTGGATCATTCAACCAAGCTTTGGAGAAACTTGTAAGTATACAATTTAACTTAATCTTAGCATAGAATAAGTAGATTATTGATGGAATTTAGTTTGTTGTTGGTTGGAGCTTGAATTAGGCTTGAATGATGTGTTTGGAATCTATGGTGTTTTGGATATGATTTGGTGATTGTAAAATGTTAGGAAAATTGTAAGGACCTAGAATTATGTTCTAATGAGTAAAAATAAGGTTGGTGTGAAAAGATTGCTTGGTTTGGGTTGAAAAACCCCATGAGCCGTGATCTCGCTCGACTGTCGCTTGATACCCCACTCGAGCGAGCTCCAACCCGTGACTTCGCTCGACACTCGCTCGACCCCCGCTCGAGCGAGATACCCTGTTTTGCTTAGATTTAGGGTTTTCTTAGAATAGCAGTGGTGTTTCAAATGGGTAGAGTTATAGGTGAAAATAACTCATATGAATAAGAGAGAAACAAAAAGAAAGAAAACAATTTATATAAAGAATATGTTCCGTGTCATGACGGGGACGGCGATACGTAACGCCCGGACGATTGACACGAGACTCATCATAACGGGGACGGCGATACGTAACGCCCGGATGATTGATGAGTATGTTGATAAGTTAGTCACGTCATGACGGGGACGGCGATACGTAACGCCCGTATGACTGACGTGCCGGCAGGGACGGCGATACGTAACGCCTGCCGTGATATAATAATATGTTCCATGTCATAACGGGGACGGCGAGACGTAACGCCCGGATGATTGACACGAGACTCATCATAACGGGGACGGCGATACGTAACGCCCGGATGATTGATGAGTATGATTGATGAGTTAGTCACGTCATGACGGGGACGGCGATACGTAACGCCCGTATGACTGACGTGCCGGCAGGGACGGCGATACGTAACGCCTGTCGAGATTAAGTTAGCCACGTCATGACGGGGACGGCGATACGTAACGCCCGTATGACTGACGTGCCGGCAGGGACGGCGATACGTAACGCCTGCCGTGATATAATATTATGTTCCGTGTCATAACGGGGACGGCGAGACGTAACGCCCGGATGATTGACACGAGACTCATCATAACGGGGACGGCGATACGTAACGCCCGGATGATTGATGAGTATGATTGATGAGTTAGTCACGTCATGACGGGGACGGCGATACGTAACGCCCGTATGACTGACGTGCCGATGGGGACGGCGATACGTAACGCCCATCGAGGATAAGAAATAAAAGAAACCTATGGGGTTAAGAAATAAAGTGAAAAGTATAAGTATAAGTATTAAATATGTGATGATGGATATAGATAAGATCTAAGTTTGTATGTGATGATGGGTCTAGCTAAGATCTAAGGTTGTGTGTGATGATGGGGCTAGCTAAGATTTAAGTTTGTATGGTAAGATGGGTATTTGACTTGTGAAGTTCCATAAGGTATTCTTGTAAGTGATATGTTGATGAGTATGACTATGTGTGGTGATAGTTGAGGTTATCTATGCTTTATTTCGTTAACTGTGTACTCACTGAGATTTCTTGTAAATCTCACTCTTTGTTGTTTATCTATTTTATCTATCATTCCTTATGGAATGATAGATGTTGTTGCAGGGATAAATAAATTGCATTGAGACCCGATCAGCACGGGAGATTCTGAGGTACCCTGAGGGTCCTACGGAATGCTCCTCTCCGGTTGAGATGACCCCATGTACGTGATCAAGCGAAGAAGTAAGAGTTTTGGATGGGTGTAGGATATGGGTTTTGTTTAGAGAAAACTAACTGGGTTATGTAAGAGTAAATACAGAATATTGTTGTAAATACAATGTTATGAGAAGTGTAATTATAGTATGCCATGTGGTCTATTGATGCGAGAGTTAGATCTCTTTGCTCATATTGGTAATTTACTTCTTCCAGCTGCGATCGGCATTGCATTTCATTAGTAAGCTTAGATGCATGCATGCTGCTTTTTATGTTTACGTAGGATAAGTAGCCTTGCGTTGCTTGTCCGGATGCGTCGATTTGCGTTGTATTCAATGCGAAAAATCGGGGCGTGACAGTATGTATATTCTCATTTATTTTATTTTGAGATGTATAGACTTATAGTTAACATGTATGGTTAATAGTGATTTTATTTTTCAAATAATAATTTTATTTTTTTATTTTTTTAATTTTAGTTTATTTCAATATCTAAATATCATACATTCAATTTTTTTTTTTTTAATGTTTCAATACTTACAGTATGTCAGTCAATTTTTTATGGTTTCAATATATATTTTTATTTAAGTGATTAATCTATAAATTGGTTTAAAATGTGACACATTTAATCAATGATTCAATGCAACTAAAAATAATTTTTAATAAAATATAATGAGAGCTTTGTGCATAACTGCAAATTTAGAATCCTTACAATTTACATAACAAAAATATATATATACGTTATATATGTTACGGGTTACCGAATCAAATTTCAGACAATCGGATCCATCGGCAATCGGCATCCAGAATCCAAACCCTAGAACAACTCAAGTCTCAACACAATCCACTCCATAAACTCATAATCAATTATTCAATAAATTCAAGTTTTCAACACAATCATATAATTTCAAATTTTGAAGAATCAAAACGAAAAAAATGGGAGATTAGTGATTACCTAGCAGGAGATTCGGAGAAATATCGGAGAGGCCGAGAGGGAGAACCGGAGAACTATCGAATACGAGAGAGAGGGATTCTTCGCACTTGGCAGCGACGGTGGCCAGCGGCTGTGACGACGGTGGCCTGAGGTGTGTTTTAGGGCTAGGGTTTGCGTTGATTTTAGAGAGAGAGTGAAAGGGAGACGAGAGAGAGACAGAGTGAGCCACGGAGATCGAAAGGGGGAGGGGGAGGGCTTAATTCTTAAATTCGTTTACATAAAACAACGCCGTTTATATAAAACGACGTTGTTTTATGTAAGTAAAGTTAAAAAAAAATCCAGATGATAAAACGACGCCGTTTTGAGTCAGCTGGGTTTTTATATATATGCGGGGACGGGGGCGGGGGCGGGGTAATACGGGGCAGGGTCAAACCTCTACCGCCCCCGCCCCCGTCCATACCCTAAAATGCGGGCTGGTTTACCCCGTTCGTTGTCGTCGAACGGGTTAACCCGCCCCACAAGGCGGGGGGCGGGGCGGTTTGCGAGCGGTCATACATTTGTAAGAGAGAAATTTTTTGTTAACAATCCTGAGAGTGAACTGAGTGTATTGGGGCTTTGAGATTGTGAGGATTTATGAAAAATCTCTTTGTACTCCATCTTTGTGATAGTGAATTCATTTCGACCGACTCCAACAGTGGATGTAGGCTCACATTGAGCCAAATCACTTAAATTATGTGTTCTTTGTGTGAATGTTAAATTTTCTTTTGTGCTTTTGTTTCCGCTGCGATACTTCAAATTTATCATTAGATACGATTTTTCCCAACAAACTTGTATTAGAGCTTCGGCTCTGTGCTAGATCCATAAGGGATGGCTTCTATAGCAAAATTTGAAGTAGAGAAATTTGACTGTCAAAACAGTTTTAGTTTGTGGCGAATCAAGATGAAGGCGATGCTCCAACAACAGCGGTTGGCTAAGGTATTGGAAAAGAAAACATTATATTCTTTCTCTACACCTAAGAAGGAAGAAGAAGAGAAGGTACACATAGTACTATTCTTTTGTAATTATCTGATGGAGTTTTAAGGGAGGTTGTTAATGAGGAGACTACGACGGGTTTTTGGAACAAACGTGAGAGCTTACATATGAAGAAGTCGCTCACCAACCATTTGTATCTAAAACAACCATTATATATGCTCAAGATGAAGGAAGATATTTCTATTTCTGATCATCTATATGAATTTAATAAAATTATTTTGTATCTAAGAAATATTGATATTAAACTTGAGGATGAAAATTGAGCCTTCACAGTGTTATGTTTGTTGCCTATTTCGTTTGATAATTTTGTGAACTCAATGTTATATAGTAAAGATATCATCTGCTTGATAGATGTGAAATCTGCTTTGAATTTTAAGAAATTGAAAATAAAATTGGGAGTACTAGGCACGAACAATCATGCCAATAGTTTGTTTGTGAAAGGTTCCTCTAGTGATAGATTCAGGAAGAGAAATTTGAAAAAGAGTATGGGTAATTCCAATGGTAGTTCTAAAAATGTTAAATATCACTATTGTTACAAATTTGGTCATTACAAGAATGAGTGCCCCAGATTGAAAAATAAGGAGAAAGATGAAAATTCCTCCAATGTTGTTAGTGTTGAAGAACAATCTAACAACTCTGATATTGTCCTGACAGTCAACAATCCTAGCAGTTGTTTTGGTAATAAGTGAACCATGGATTCAGCTTGTATATTCCATTTCTGTTCTAGGATAGATTAGTTCACTACTTATGAATTAATCAACGGTGACTCTGTTTTGGTTGGGAATGATATAGCCTTTAATATTGTTGTGGTCGATTTAGTTGAGATTGAGATGTATGATGGAACCGTTAGAACTCTGTCTAACATTCGGCATATTCCATCTTTTAAGAAAAATCTCATATTTTTGGACATTCTTGATTCCTCTAGTTATGAGTTTTCAGCTGCAGGTGGAGTCATTTGAGTTTACAAGGGCTTTTCGGTGGTAATGACAGGGAAGAAGACAGATAGTTTTTACTTTCTTCAGGGCAGTACAGTAATTGGTAGAGTATCTTCAGATGTTCCAAATTCAGGTATTACTCGTTTACAACACATGTAACTGTGCCGAACGGGTATGGTCATTTATGAGTAGGCATCTTTTGATTTGTGTGATCAGAAGACAAGAAAGCTTGATTTTTGTTTGCATTGTGTTCTTGCAAAGTAGTGCAAAATCAGGTTTCTTGCAGTTATTTATTTCTAATTTCTAAAGAATATCTTGAGTGATATTGTGCACTGCTTGTACTCATATTTGTTGATGACCATTTGAGAAAGATTCTAGATTTGTTTATCTGTTTTGAGATGTGTTTGATATATTCAAGCATTTGAGAAAACTAGTGATCTACAGACAAGAAGGTAGAAAGTTGTTTAGACTATACAGTTGGATTCACTCTACAGAAATAGAATAGCTGAATAGAATAGGACGGACTCGTGTATGAGAGCCCGTAGTATGCTTTAGGTTTGCCAGACTTGTCTACAGAATTGGGTGAAGCAGTCAACACAGTTTTCTATTAGGTGAACTTTCTCATTTTTTACAATTTATTTTTTATTTGTTGTTTCCATAGGAAATGAGAGCAAAGTTATTGTAAGAAGGTGGAGTTGCTGGGAGAGCTTCACAATAGAGTGCATGTAGTACTCTAGATCATGCTATTAGGAGCAAGTATGATTTTGATTTTAATTTTGGCATTAGCGCACAGAGAGAGCAAGTCTACAGTTTTATATGGCAGATAGAAGGGGCAGTTTGGCCACCTTTGGGATATGCTCATGTAGATTTTGTAGCGTTCTTACTTTGGCAAAGAGTATTTATTGATAGTTTTCGTATGTATTCAGAAGCCACTATTCAAGTAAGTAGTCTGTATAGTGGTGTATTGCCGTTTGTGTGAAGATGTTGATTCTTCATTAGGACCAAACTTATGATTTGGTCAAATTGTCTATGGTATTGAAGACTTTTGTATGGAAATTGAGTTCTTCAAGGATAAATGTTATGTTCAGGATTAGTGATTCCCTTTTGTGATTTAGTGGAGAGATTTGTCGGTTTTTGGTGAAGAGTGAATTTTGTGAGGCTTAATAGAATTCAAGCCAAGGGGAAGATTTGTGACGCCCTCAACTCCCACGTACAGAAACACTGGAAATCGAGGCGGCATGATGATGACAACATAGGTCATGCACCCCAACGATAAGTGCTAAGTGTGTGTACAAGTAACATGTATAAATAAAAGACACAGTGGTTAAGGTAATTCAATAACTAAATACCAAAATTTTAACATATTATAAACCAGTTTAACATAAATTCTCCAACAGAAGATTTAATAAAGTCATCCCATCCCATGAGAAAGTGATCCCCATCACTCTTCCGGCAATTGCGCATCCTCAGACTCTGCATCCTCGTCGTCTACATCAAAATCTACAGTACCAAGAATGGTATCGCAAGTAAGTAATAATCCAAACAAACTACAAGATTAAAATACATTCACGCAACAAGAAAATGCATAAACATGATACCATATGCATGAAACTCAAAAATTATATTTCTTAAGATAAATAGTTTCCACTCACTCCAAAAATCTCATTTTGCCCAAAATAAAATCTATTAAAAACAACTACAATTTTCTCAGAAAATAGCCCAAATATCCAATTTACAATGTAGGCAAGAATCGCAAGCTAGACTCTACCATCATCACTGCTTATCACCGTCCTTACTGCACCACTCATTAAAAACCGTTCAAACCAATCATTTCAACATACCAAACATCAAGTTACACATGAAAACTCATTTTTCTAATTACACATGATTGTGAGACTATAACATGATTATGCTTACTTACACTTAACTAGTACACTCCTTTTAAAACTTACATATCTTAATAAAGAATTTTCACGAAAACGGTGCACACTTTTTCTTAACATATAAAGTATTTTTCTTGAAATTTTTATTCTTATATATCTTATTCATAACCACGACGGAAGATCAAATTGTCTTCACCGTCGGGTATCTTAGCATGACGACAGATCGAATCGCTTTCATCGTCAGCTTTCATATTTTTGTCAGTCATACGGCAGTTACGTATCACATTCACCATTATGACGAGTCTTATCATATTATGGCAGAAGATCAAATCGCCTTCACCGTCGATCATGATTATTGAACGGAAGTTACGTATCGCCTTTCCCGTCGCGACATGAAAATACTTATTATGGCGGCAGTTACATATCGCCTTTATTGTCAAATTATCTCAGTCATGCGAGCATTACGTATCTCCGTCCCCATCATGACGTAAATATTCTTACTATAGCGGGCGTTATGTATCGTCATCCCTGCTAGTCATGTCAATCCTACGGGCGTTACGTATCGTCATCCCCGCTTTGACATGAATTATTATCATTCGACAAACATTATGTATTGTCTTCTCCGTTGTGACGTGACTTTTAAACTTCATTTTTCCTTTCTTATTTCCTGTTCTTATAAAAGTTCATATCCTTGCTTCTTTGAAAAAACATTGTGATTTATAACATAAAAATCTTATGACATATTTGGAGATGCATATACTCTTAAACCTTTTCATACATGCTACATGTTTCATAGGACACAAGCCCTACAAACTATACACTTGCATTCCACTTATAATTCTTGCATTACAATTCTTCTTTACTTGAATCATAGACATTTCAACCAAAGGAAAACTTTGAAATTAGACTAACAGGATATCTTACTCAAGTAAATTATCGAGCAAGTATCAAGCGAAATTCCTGCCTGTGTCTCGCTCAAGTGAGAATCAAGCGAAGTCTCGGGTTAGGTGCTTCTCCAACATAAAATAAGTCACCTTTCTACACAAGCCATATTCTTACTAACATACACTTATAAACTCTTAGGGTCCTTCAGAAAAATCTCACTATATTCCACCATATTTTTATCGTGAATCACAATTCTTAAAATATAAATAACTTCATTTGAATACAAACTAAAGTAGTCTTACCTTAATTCAAAAGCATAAAACCAAAACCTTATAAGTCTCACTTAATTCTTTTGTTAACTAAACTTCTCATATTAACCCTCTAAATTTTTATTCATAATTTATAAAATAAACTCTTGCTTATCCAAAAGATTTCCTCCGTATACTCTCTTACTTTTTTATAAAACAACTTACTACAACATACATATATTCAACCATTTTATCATCAAATAATCTTAATTCTTTCACCACTCCTTAAGAGAATTGATCTATAAAATATTTCTCAAATACTTATCAACTTAATTTAGTCATCATATTCTTTATTAAAATATAGAACAAATACTTCTCTAAGGGATCCTTTCCAAAATCAAAAACCTCTTAAATCCTTAACATCATTCCTTTATCATTCCAATCCCACATACCCTCATCAAATCCTTAACCATAATTTACCAAAGCATATCGTTGCTCCTTATAATATTTTTTCCCACTTATTTCACTACTTTCCATTACCATCAACCTAACACAACATAGCAAGTCTTATGAATATATTAAGCACTTAATTAAAACATCCCGTAAACATGTTAATTCTATATACACAAATAAACATTAAAAGTGAGTTATAAATATATTTACACAATGCATACAACCATGTACAAAAATAATCAACAATCAACAAGACCAAATATCAAGCAATCGCAAACAACTCTAATCTCAAATCCAACTGACTCTTGAACTCCTCGGACTCAGTCTGGTACAGCCAACCAACGAAAACACACACACACACACACACACACATATATATATATATATATTTGATAATGCACAATATATTTAAATTTCAAAAGTCGTTTGAAAAATACTTACAATGCGTTCGGTAAAATATTCTGGAAGATTGATAAAAGTTGAAATGCCACCCGCACAACAACTAGCAAACGCGTGAGCATATCGTAAGCGATGTAAAACGGTGATTTTACGACGAGAAAATATCCAATAACACACCATTATAATTTTCAATTTCAAGGGAGTTTTGAAAATGGCTAATTCAAGTTTGAGTTGCGAAGAAGTAACGAAAAAAAAGAGTGGTTGAATAGACAGTTTTATAGATGAAACAGAGAGCCTCGAATGTGTTCTAGCAAAGGGAGTCGACGCCTTATATAGGCATGAAACCAACGCTGATATATGGGTTTTTTGGCGGGAAAAGTCATTGAAAAACTTACCAACCACAAGCCAAGACATCAAAGCTGAAATAGGAGAAAAAATCTTAGCTTTTCGAGTAAAAACCGAGACACAAACAAAGCTGGACAATCATGATTTCGCAACGAAAATTGGGCACGAGAAGCATCGATCGACATCAAAATTTTAGGAGAAATATTCATCTAAGTACGGGGCAAAATAATGGAGTAACACGTGTGTGATTCAAGCTGATGAAAACTGCAAAATTGAAGCTTTAGGTCACTGGTTGCATCGCAGAACAAAGGAAGAACGAAGAAGAAAAGAAGAAGGAAGAAGAAAAGAAGCAGCGTCGGATACATGTGAAGAACTAGAAGGAAACCGCGTGCTTTCATTAATCCCATGAGCCTAATGTCGACGTTTTAAGAAGCAAAAAGGGGCTGAATTTCAATTAATAGTTGAATTAAACAACAATGTATGGGATATAAAAGGCTTGGGCTTAAGGCATGCGGCTGGGCCCAATTTAAAAATATCAATACTTAAAACAAATATATTTATATATATATATATATATATATTTACACACACATATATATATATATATACCCAAACCGAAAGTTACCTAAACCAATTTAATTAAACTCAAATACTCTATATATTATATATAAAGTCCCATCGTATATAATCATGATCCCACCAAAAAACACCTAAAGTAAAAATAAATAAATAAATATAACACATCATATTAAAGTAAAATACAACCATTTAATTTAATTACCAACATAATATAATAATGATATTAAATTCAAGCATTAAATTAAATGCATCACATTAACCTAATAAGAGAAAATAAATTAATTTACAATTACACATGAAAATAACATTTAAATAAAATGAAATATTCAGATATTTAAGTACAAGCACAATAAAATAATAACCAATTCATAACATCCAATATAAATACTAATAAATAGTACATATTTAATATTAAAATAATAAATTATAAAGGAAGTAAAAATTACCGGTCCTCACAAGATTTGTTGAGTGTGGCTTGAATATAGTTGAAGAAGTGTCTTAACCCGTGATTTCACTCGACTCTCGCTCGAGCTAAATTTGCAAGAGTTCGTTCAATCCTCGCTCGAGCGAGATGCAAACCCTAGTTGTCACTCAAGCGAGATTTAACCCTACTCGAGCAAGTCGCCATTTTCTAGGGTTCTGCATTGTTTGTACTATAAATAGATGTTCTTTCATTATAATTTTGTGTGAGACTTTGGATAGACACTTTTGGAGAGCAACCATACACTTATGAGAGAAAGATTTCTCTTGTTAACAATTCTGAAAGTGCACTGGGTGTATTGGGGCTTTGGAATTGTGAGACTTTGTGAAAGATCTCTTTGTACTCCATCTTTGTGATAGTGAATTCATTTCGACTGACCCCAACAATAGACGTAGGCTCACATTGAATCGAACTACTTAAATCATGTGTTCTTTGTGTGATTGTTGAATTTTCTTTTGTGTTTTTGGTTCTACTGCGATACTTTAAATTTGCCAATTGATACAATTTTTCCCAACATCAACCCCATTACACGGCTGAAGCCACTGCACGTTGCCCCAGACCCAGCGCATGCCTCCTCATTGTCTAAAGGTGAGCTATCTCTTTCTCTCTCTTCCTCACATCGTATTCTCTTTATGTTTCTCCCTCTCGCATCTCTCTCTCTTTCTCTCTCAAAACAATTTCTCTCTCCCTTCCACAATGTTTTGCCACCATGCTCAGTCGCTTGCTTCTACTTATCGACACTTGTTGCTTCTCTCTGTAAGTCATCTATTGCCCTCTACCCATACAACTCTAGGTTGTTCTCAAATAAAATGAAGGTGCTTGTTTTAACTTTCCCCTAAGGCATTTATCATGTAAAGTATAGTAAATCTTTAAATGAAATTAAATTATACCCTTTTAGTCACAAGTGGGCTAGCTATTTATGTTATATTATTTTATGTGGGTTTGGTCTCATTTTGTTTAGCCCAAAAAAGTTTGTTTAGTAAGAAATAGTTAAAAATTTAAATTATGTTAGCTAGTATTAAATTTTTTATACTTATATTTTAGTAGCAAATAATTCAAATGTTATTGTTGTAGTCCAAGAAATTAAGGGAATATCGATTAGTTGGAGAGTGATGAAATTTTAGGGTTACTAGAATCTTAGAATTTTAGGAAAGATGGGCTACTTTAGTATTTCGGGCTCGAATATCAAAATACGTATCTAATTAGAGATTCAAGTAAGTTGTGTGTATATTTTATATGTGACGATTGATATTTGTTTGACACAATTGTAAAAAAGTTCAAAAAAATTAAGAAATTCAAATAAGCGGACTTCCAATACTAGATTTTGCATAAAATAATTGGATTTTGGTTGATTTAAAAAAAATATGCATGTTTTGTTATGAAAAGAAAATTTGAAATAACCTTATTCATATTATCTACATTCGCATGAGATTTTGTTTAAAGATAGAAGAATATTTTTTTTTATCACAACTAGTGTAGACATGAGTTTATTTTAGCATTCTATTTTTAAAATGTGAAAAGAGCAAATAGAAAGATTTTGCATAGTTAAATGATGATGGTTAAATTCTGTTGCGTTTTGAATATGTTTTATACTCTGATATGATATGATATAATTTGATCTCTGAAAACTTTTAATTGGCATGATATTTTGTTTTTGTTTTGTTATGACCTTATTATGGGTGTAAAATGGTGACCTCTATTCGGGTTGGTAACAACTTTTTTGTCTTTATTCCATCCACTTTAATGGGTTTCATAAAATCCATTTTTATGTAAAATTTGAAGAAAAATAGCTCAACACTGCCTCTAACGAATTATGTATCTTTATATCTATTTTACATTTTGCTGTAGTGTTCATTGTAGCAAAATGTAAACATATTTTATTTATTTTGTCTCTTTTCATTTGCTTTGTTTCTCATAATAATTTTTCAATGATATAGAGAAAAAAAAAAGATGATTTAATGGATAACATATTGTAAACATTAATTTGTAAAACACAAGAAATAAGTTTTAGTGATATATTTTTAAAAAAATAGGATACATAAATTATTGGGAGTGCTCTTATAAGTTAGCACACCATTTAAATTGAGATCCATTTAACTTTAAAAACATAACATACTAATCATTTTTAAGTATTGTTGATCGAAAAAGTTAGGACAGAGCCCCCTTGGGAAGGTATTGGTTATTGATGGACTTTCAAGGGGTTTGTTAGCAATGAACTTCTATTTTTTCTCTTTTTTTGATAAACAACAACTACTGCACTAAAATAATACAAGTTATAGACAACCATTAAGCCTAGGGTTGTAATTAGGGCTGCAAACGAACAGAGCTGCTCGTAAACAATTTGAGCTTGACTCGTATAAACTCGATTCGAACTCAATTCGTTTAATAAATGAGTTGTTCATGAGCACTAATATTGGTTCGAATATTAAACGAGCTAAACTCGTATAATCTCGACTCGACTCGTATAAACTCGGTTTGTATTCGTGAACAAGATTCGTATAAACTCAATTCGACTCGTTTTGAGCTCGTAACAATACTCGTAATATTTCTATATACATATATATAATCTTGCATATATTCTTGCATATATTCTTTTATTATATATATTTTCTATGTTATATATATTATTTTTGATATTTTGTATAAGTAATATATTTTGTTACTTTATGTAGAAGTAGTATTTTATTTCTTTACAATAATAATGTATTAAATTTACAAAAAAATTATTGAGTCAAATATTTATAAAGAGTAAGAAACTCGAGTAATTACTCGACTAAGTTCGGCTCGTTCGTTAGAGAGTAAAAACAAAGATCGATAAATAACTCGATTCGACTCGAGCTCGTCTTTGATCGGCTCGAATTCGCCTCTACTCGGCAAACTCTCAGCTCGACTCGAATTCGAACTCGAGTTATTTGAGTCTAGCTCGACTCGACTCGACTCGACTCGAACTCGTCTTTGATCGGATCGTTTGCAACCCTAGTTGTAATCAAGTTGAATCAAGCTGAGTTTTGGCTTGTCGAGCTCGACTTTACTCAAAATATTCGAACTCAAACTCAAACTCGAGATTTTATTTATTTTTTGTTCGAATTCGACTCGATAAACTAAATTTCTAACTCGAGCTTAAGTTCGTGCCACAAACGAAGTCGAGTCGAGTCGAGCTCAAGCTCGAGCTCAAATTTTTATTTTAATTTTTTGAATAAAGTTTAAAATTAAATAAATAAATAAAAGATCTAATAAGAAATTAACACTAATATCTAACTAGTTGATATTCATTCATAATAATAATAATATGTTATATGCTTACATATATTATTAATAAATATATATAATATGATAGCATATATGTATTTTATACATGATTTTTACATACTAATATATGAAGTTATTAAATTTTTATAGACTAATTATTATACAAATTATAAAATATAGCTATGAAATATATCAATTATATAGATATAAGTTATTAGATTACATATTACATTTTTAGTTATAAAAGTGTTATACTTATATTATTAGCAATACATATATATAACATATATGTGTGTATATATTTATTAATATATGAACGAATTTTAATCGAGTCGAGCTAATGAGTTGACTTGAGTATAAATGAACAAGCTTTTACAAGCCTTAACCTAGTTGAATCGAGTTTTGTCGAGTATATATCATTTACTAATCAAGCGGATATCTGCTTTTACGAGCATTTTTTTTCACGAGTCGAGTTCAATTCAAGTTTAATCAAATGAGTACCGAGTAGGCTATCAAGTAGACTGGCTCATTTACAATCCTAATCAAGCCAAATGACTTGAGAGACGAAGTCTAGAAACCTATCCCACCATATATGAAAGCTATCATCAATCTAAGCATTCTTAACTAGGTTATGAGAAGTCGTATTTCCCTCTATATGTACATGGCAAATTTGAACAACATCAAAAGAAGGAAATAATATTTTAATTTCATGAATAATAGACTCCAAGGGTGAAGTAGTTGAAGACTCTAAAGATAAACTTCCACCACCCTTAGGCAATCCGATTTGATGCAAAGATGCGTAATACCCATATGTGAGATAAGCTGTATTCCACACAAGACAGCCAGAAATTCTATCACTTTCGGACTCTCCACCTCCCATTCACCCTTACTAGCAGCCAAAAGAACTCGTCCATGATCATCCCTAAGAATTGCACCAACTTCAGCCTTACGTAAATGAGGAAAAGTCGCACCATCTACATTGAGTTTAAAGAAACCCTTCGGTGGTACTTTCCAACTACAAGATTGCCTCAATGCCAACTGTGGAATATGTTGTACCTCCTGATATCTTTTGAGTTCAAAATATTGAATGGTTTGATCTACCCCCATAAGCTCGTTATCATGCAACATCCTATTGCGTCCAAACCACAAGGAAGAAGCAATGGTGAAAAAAATCTGAAGAGCCTCCAGTTCACCCAGATTTTACACTTGCATAGCGACATGGAAAATGGATGGATTGCAATCAATTCTATCCAAAATAGGAAGATAGTTAGTCCAAATCCCTGCAATGCTTTGACATTGCAACAGAGCATGAGTTAAGTTTTCTAAAGCAGAGTTACACAGGCAACACCCCTCTCAAATGTCAACCGTTCTCTTCCTCAAATTATCTTCGGTCGGTAAGCCATCCAGCAAGCGAACCCAAGAGGAAATTTTGATTCTGTGTTGTATTCTCGAATGTCTTTCCATAGTGTGTGATGCATAGAAGACTCAAAAGATTCACCTACTGGTTGTATTTGTTTTATAAGCTGATTTTACCATGAAGATTCCCTTTTTATCTTCATCCCAAATAACCCTGTCAGGCTGCAAACTCGGATTCACTGGTATCTTTAACACTGTGTTTGCTATGTTTGGATTGAAAAGAGATCTTACTTTCGGCGCATCCCACCAGCCAATATCTCAATCCAATAACTGGTCCACTGTCTCACTTTCATCCCCATGTGGCAGCAAAGAACACTCAATTTGCAGCACATCAGAGGGGACCCGAGGGATCCAATTCCATATCCCCACCCTTTTTCCATCTTCAATTCACAACCTACATCCTTGCTTTAGGATAGATTTTACTTCCCAAATGTATTGCCAAGTGTAAGATGGTGTTCCCCCAAGCTTTGAATCAAGAAAACTAACATTAGGGAAATATCTTGCTTTTAGGATTTTATATAATAGAGTTCCTTCCCCATTCAATATCCGCAACCTTGCTTTGCTAATAAAGTCATATTGAATTCATATAACGCCTTGAAATCCTTATATCCACATCCCTTTGGTTTGCATAACTTTGCCCTACTTATCCAATGCATTTTTTTTTCTTTTGATGTTGTCCCCACCAAAAATGGGCTATCATTCCCCCTAAATCAGCGCATAGTCCATTAGGAATCACAAAGTAACTCGTTGACTATATTGGAATTGACATGGATACAACTTTGATCAGCACCTCCTTACCCCTTGTGATAAAAGCTTGTCTTTCCAACTTTGTAGATTTTTCTAAACCTAGTTCTTAATTTATGAAAAAGCCCGTGACTTTGATCTCCCAATGATTAATGGTAATCTAAGATACTTCTCATAATAATTTTTCAAGTGAAGATTCCACATGTTCAAAATCTATCTTTTGGTATCCTCATCCACATTTCGCCTAAAGACCATTAAAGTCTTCTCTATAATAATTTTTTGTCCCGAAACTAACTCAAAAAGCTGTAAAACAGATTGTAGATATAAGTTTTTACCTACAAAGTAGCTTAGCCAAAAACCACACAGTCATTGGCAAATAAAAGATTATTAATCATAGGGGTCCCTCTACATACCCGAATCCCTCGATGGACTTTTGATCATTGGTTATTTGATATGATGTTGTTGCTACTCTTCGTTACCACCAAGTATAGATGATAAATATCCAAATCTCTCTAATTATTCGTCGTTAGATGTATTAAAAAGAAATCATCTTTAAGGAAAGTTTGAATAATGAATTGAGATGAAAGTTAAAAGTTGAATAAAATTTGATTATAATATGTTATTTTTAATTATTATTGTAATGTAAAAAATTGAATTATTGAATATATTTTTTTATGAAAATTTAAAAAAATTGCAATGGTTAAATAAGTTGAATTGAGATGATTTAGAATGAATTTTGTATCCAAACAGACTTTAAGATTTGGTTTGGATTGAGAATCATTTCAACTTATATAATTTTACAATTTTATTTTTTAAATTTTTATACAAAATATAATCAATAATTAAAATTTTTCAAATTTTAATTTAATCTTTTTAAATCTCATAATAATAATAATATTAAAAAATAAAATTCTAATAATATTATATATAACTTTCAACCTCTATTTAAAATTAATTTATCTCGTCTTACTATTTAACAGAAACTAAATAGATTTTCTCGATATTTATTCGAGTTTGCAATGGAGCGAAGGTTGACATGTTGCAATGAAAGTGATGATTTATTCTTTCAAAAGAGGGGAAAGTAAGCGCAAAAAAAATAAAAATAAAAGGAAAATAAAAACTTGCAACCCGGAAGATAAACAACGGCGAACCGCCAAACGTGGGTATGGATTAGAATTGAAACAAAATCATAGAGAACGCATTCCTGTTGTTTTCCATGTTGCCGTTCCCCTTTTTGTTCTGTCTTTAAATTAAAAGAAAGAATGAGTGAGTACACGAACTAACCCTCAGAACGGAACAAAACAATGGAAGATTGCGATCCGACAGTAATCCAAGTGCGTACAATAACTGGCGAATCCACTTCCGTCTCTGTCCCAACGCATAGTACCACCATTGAAGACCTCAAGCTCCTCCTCAAGCAATCTTTCCCTCCCGCCTCTAACTCCCCCAATTTCCACCTTTTCTTCAAGGCAAGCACTCACATGCCCCCCTCCCTCTCTTTCTCTGTCTCTCTCTGCTTCTATTTTTAACCTTTCCGTTTTCATTATGATTCTTGCTCTCGATGAAACTCAAGTAAGTTAAGTCTTTTTGTATCGTATGTTGTATACATTGATGACTAGCATTAGCTTTCCCATGACTCATTACTTTAATATTCCTTTTCATTCTTGAAGCAACTGATTGTGGCCGTGCTCTTTCGCTTTTAAGTTTGTCATAGGCGGTTTGAACCTTGGATTGCGATTTTACGAATGTGTGATTTTGTTTGGCTTTATGTGATTACACTTTCTAACTTGTATCGCATCTTTTACGGAATTCGTGTGCCAGGGCGTTAAATTGAGATTGCAGAGTCGGATAACTGCTCACCGGATTGAGCGTGGTGAATTTCTTGTTCTCGTTCCGTTTACTAAAAAGGATCCGAGCCGGACCCAGAATTATGAACAATCCAAGACTTCGTCGATCAGTCTCAATGATAGCCCAATTTCTAAGTTTGCTGATTCGGTGTGGTCCAATGTGATGCAAGATTTGTCGTATTTGAGCGCGACACAGGACAATGCAACTCTAACTACTCAAAAGGTGGGGGCTTTTGGTCTTGGAGATAGAACAGAAACAGTGGGAGGGAATTTTAGTCTGGGAGATACGAAAGAAACTATGACGGGAACCTCAAGTTCTTGTTCCCTTCCGGCTAAACGGAAAAGGGATTTTGATTTTGATTTTGATTTTAATAATCGGATGGGACTCCCATATGATCATATACTGAGCACATTGCAGTTTCCTGGCAAGGATGCCCTTGAAGAGCATAATCGTGAAGTATTTGTTAAGGTTTTGAAGTCGGTGAATTGTTTATCAGCGCCAGGCCTTGAGCTCTGCTTATTACTGAGGAAAGCCAACTTTTGCCGCGGTGCCATGGGAGTGGGACCTAAGGATGGTAGTTCTTGTTTGTGTCCAGAATGGTTGAAGATGATCATGAAAGCATTTGCTTTCTTAAACATTTTTTCTGCATTTCTTCATTTGCAGCAGATGAAAATAACCACTACGCATTTGGAAGAAGCGCTTAACCAACTGGGAAAATCTGGAATTAAACTAAGTATGAAGGACATAGAACATCTTTCCGTTCTTTGTCCCAAGGTAGTAGGCTGTATTTTCTCGAAGGACTTAAAACCGTGTCGTTGAATTCCAGCATTTTGTTTCATTTGCTGCTTTAACCCTAAGTTTGTTTCTCAGGGAGTGCATTTTTCTGAAAATGAAATGGATGAGGCAAGTTTGGGTGATACCCTTGTCATCATCAATTGTCCAACGCAGCAGAAAGACCAAGTTGATGATAATCCCAAAGCGGGTAATTTTGTGGATGTGCATATTTTTTCTTTTCTTTTTGTATTTGTTTAAAAATTATTATAAGCTTTAAGTGGATAATTTGATTGCATTGGTGAAATATTTCTGTTCTACAGCTCGTAAGCGGTTGTGTGTACCAAAGATTGTGAGTGCACTGAAGAGACGGGAAACTGCTTTCAAAACTAATATGTTGAGGGCTGTTGAATTTTTTGTGGTATGTTTATTTAACTCGTAGCACTTGGTATATTTCCTATTGGTACCCTTCGATCACTTAACCATTTTGCATAAGATGTACACACATTTATTCCTGTTTTGAGCTATTTTCTGCCTGCTTTTAACTGTAATTGATGAAGCTAGTTGGCACCATGGCACTTACCATTGACTAGTCAGTATTATTATGATAGAAGTGCAAGTATCTGAACCTGTAGAAGGTATTTCACAGTTTTAGACTGGAACAAGGGCGTACTCATATTGTTTTCTTTCTAATCAACTGGCGATTTTATTGGTATAAAATTCTTGTGTTGTTCACAGTCATGATGCATAAAAAATCCACATCTATGTTGCAACTTTCATTTTCTGCTGACATTTTGGCTGTTTCCCTTATAGAAAAAACATGTATCTCTTTGAAAGGACATTCTATCTGACAATATAAATTCTTTGCTGCTGTTAGTGACTCAGAATTTCTAGCCACACTGCCCTGGGATTATGATAGTCAATAGACAAACACACTTCTATAGCTGAGTACTAACAACAGTTTGGGGCTATGAATAATATGAGATTTATTTTGCAGTCTAAAAATGGAACCGAGATGATCACAGAGTTTTCATTGGAGGACTTGCTCTTATTAATGAAGGACCATGGTACAGCAGCAAGTGGAAGTGCATCAAAGAGGAGAAGGAGAAGCTCGGCAGCCTCAAGTTCTGATTCAGACCCCATAAAATGTCGTGTAGGTCTTCACTCTGATGTTTTTTTCCTTGTTTATTCTGTTTGGTCTATTTAGGTGCAAGTACAGACTCCACATTAGAGGATAAAGAAACGAATTCAAAAATTTGCTTGGTTTATACTCTAGTAGGTCCTTGAGATTTGGTTAGTAATACATGTATGCTATTGATCCAACATAGCACCATGATTCTCTTTTATGTGCTTTGTCATAGCGCTCAGTTTATTCTGTGTTTTGCATGATATGAATGACTACTTATTGGGGATAATGGTTATTTTATGATGAGTGAAGTGGGTATAATTAGTATAGAAGGTTCTGTTACTCGTCATATAGTAAGATGGTGAATTGTTATTAATATTCAGCGGAGCTTCATGCTGCAATATTTCTTTTGAAGTTGAGGAATTAGGATGTCCCATTCAAAGACATCTACACAATTCTAACATCTTTGCTTAACAGGAAACGAATCCATTTTTACCAGTGGAAATGGTTGAACATCTTCGAAAGGGCATTGGATCTAGAGGACAGGTTCCTTACCTAATTATTTTACTATTGTTTTTGGGTAGAAAGAGAAGTATGTTAACATGCCATCCACCCAGGCTTCTTTGGACCTGGCAACCTAACATGTTGATATACATGAAGGCGGTGTTATTTTGTATTTTCATCTTTGGCTTTGTTCATCAGTCGGGCCATTTAGCCTAATTGGTTCTGCCTGTGGGCATGTCTAATTGCAGATGGTGCATGTTGAAGATGTTGAGGCCCGGAAAGCCACATATGTGGAAATCCCAAATCAGCTCTCAGAAAACATGAGATGTGCGCTTAAATCTATAGGAATTACTAAATTGTATAGTCACCAGGTATGGATGTTTCCTGTGTTTTCATCCTTCAGATAGTTGTCATTTTCTGAATGTTTTTCGGCTGTCTTGATATCCCCAGGCAGAATCTATACAATCCTCCCTTGCTGGGAAGAATATTGTTGTTGCCACAATGACATCCAGTGGGAAATCTCTTTGCTATAATCTCACTGTTCTTGAAGTCTTGTCCCAGAATTTGGCATCATGTGCTCTGTATTTATTTCCAACAAAGGTTTGTTTCAGTTTTTATATCTCTGTTAATCTACATGCTCTGGCAGAATTCATCATCTTGCTTTTGCTTCTAGCTGGTAACTAGGTGATGAAATATTTCATGCATGCAGGCCTTAGCTCAAGATCAACTTAGAGCTTTGTTAAACATGACAAAAGGATTTGATGCTAGCTTAAATATTGGTATATATGATGGTGACACTTCTCAGAAGGACAGAACGTGGCTGCGCGATAATGCTAGGCTGGTAATTAAGTTAGTTATGGTTTTAGAGGACAGTTTTCTTAGGCTGGCTAGCCTCACCTAAATTTGTGCTGGATTTCTTGTCTGCTTGCGTGCAGTTGATCACAAATCCAGATATGTTACACATATCAATCTTGCCACACCATGAAAAATTTAGGCGGATTTTATCAAATCTTAGGTATTGAACTGTCATCTCTCTTCCCACTACCAAGTGACTAATTATATATTTTTCCCTTCTTCCCACCATGTTGATTTATTTTCTGCCTTAATTGGCGGTTTTGATCATTTTTTTGAGATTTTTTTATGTTGATAATTATAAGCATCATTGAGATGTTCATTTATATGTTTCTCTTCCCCCTGATAAACAAATTGTTATTAAGATGGAGATTTGTTTATATTCCTATTAATTAGATTTGTGGTCATCGACGAAGCTCATGCTTATAAGGGAGCTTTTGGATGCCATACTGCACTTATAATAAGGAGACTTCAACGACTGTGTTCGCATGGTAAGTTGTTTCCAGTATATTTCACAAAAGTTTAAAGGACTTCTTTTACAATTCAAAAGCTTTTTTGTTGACATTGAGACATTAGTTGGTTGTTTGTTTCCATGTGCAGTATACGGAAGTGATCCTTCTTTTGTATTTTCTACTGCAACTTCTGCAAATCCCCTTGAGCATTGTATGGTAAAGATTTCTATAATATAGTTGCATACTTTGTGTTTTATTATTATATGCTATTTCTTGGTTTTCATGCTTTTCTTTGTTTTCAAGAATTTCGTTTGGTTCATTCCCCTACCCAGTCCCCAAAAGGGTTCCATGAGCAATATTAGAAGTTTGGCACATAATTTGGGATGCAAGGTATCTTCTTTGCCAATGAAATACCTTTGCCAATGAAGGAGTTGAGGGGGAGGATGAGTAGCAGAGTTCGGTGATTGTGAGAGGGAGAGAGGGCAGCGGCAGCCATAGAAGGGGGAGAGAGAGAGAGAAGTGAGCTTCTGCGTGGGTGGGGGGATTTAGGGTTAACTTAACCCCACCCACACACCCCAAAAAAAAGACGCCGGTTTGGCGTTACAAAAGAAAAAAAGAACTTTGTTATCAAAATGACATAGTTTTGGTAATGAAATTTTATTTTATACACGCATATATACTTTTTGGGCTGAGCTTAGGCATATAAAAGTTAAAACATTTAAATATATATTATATATAAATATTGACGAGTTTTTTATTGTATTTTATATTTTATCATTATTTAGACAAAAAATTGGTGGCATTAGGTTTCATTAATAATTTTAGGCTTTTTGACAAATTAGTTTGGAGATATGCATTTGAAAAATGAATTCTGATGCTTCAGGAACTTGCAAATCTACGAACCTTGGAGCTGATTCAGAATGATGGCAGTCCCTCTGCTAGAAAGCTTTTCATCCTATGGAATCCTATAGCATGTCCAAATGCTGTATGTGCTCTACTTGAAGAACTTTGCAGTCAAAATATTTAATTGCTTTTGAACGCTACTTAATTACAATTGTTGAAGGCAACTCAAAGTGGTATGGATGCTAGCGAATCTACAGTTGAAAATGCTAAATTCAGACATTCAAGGTAAAAATTTCTCCCAATTGTAGAAATGGAGACGGGGGGGAACTTTGGCTAGATGTTTGCATGGCATACACAGTATCCTGCCTTTTTTTTCAAAAAAAGTAAAAAACCCTTATATGCTGGAGCTTGTGTTTTGAGCCTCTGTTGCTGTCAACATAACTTGGTTACTATCACAATGAGAAGTTGGCCTGCCTCCAGTGAGAATATAAGGCCGTGGGATTACTCCCTTGCCCCCGACCAACCTCCGGGTTTTCCTTTCCACTTCAATGGACTAATGCTCTTCTTCAGTAGGCTTTGGTATAGTTTCCATCCGAATCAAGACATTGTTGAAAGATTTCAGCATAAAATCTGCCAAGTTTGAAAATCCTTATTTATTTTGTACACTGTAAGGACATTTATAGTTTAATGCGACCTGGGTCTTACTAAATCTCCTGTAGTCATCTCTGCATATGAATTTTGATTACCATATATGTGAAATCAGTACTTTAGTGCCTAATGATTTATTTACTTTTGCAGCCCAATTTTCAATGTTTCATGCCTCTTTGCGGAAATGGTTCAGCATGGCCTTCGTTGCATCGCTTTCTGTAAATCGCGTAAACTTTGTGAAGTTGTTTTAAGCTATACGTATGTCACATCATTATCGTGGATTTCAGTACATCATTATGATTTATGACCTTCTGGGTCATTTCTTCATGATTTTTCCTGAATATTTTTTAGTTTAAAGTTTAATGTGTATTCTATTCTTGGATGAAGAAAATGATTCACTTAAATTGCTAAATCGTGATAGGCGTGAGATTCTTCAGGATACAGCACCCCATTTGGTGGATTCCATATGTGCTTATCGTGCTGGCTATGTTGCTGTGGTCAGTACTATTTTTCTTTCATTGCTTTTTTCTAATATAAATGGTTGTGTGTTGTCTCCATTATATCATGTTGTGTAATTAATTACATTTCTTCTGCCCAATGTGGAAGAGAGCCCTTACTCCCAAAATTCAGATGTGGCGGAAAAGTATGGGTTCTACTCTTTTTAGCACTCGTTTTTATTTTTTTTACTGCAGGAGCATCAGCTCTTGTAATGCTTTGGGTAGCATTTGGTAGGTCTTCTGTTAAGGTTCTCTGTATAAGATTGCATTGTAACACAGCAGTAGTATAAACCAATGTTTTGAATACCGTACCGGTGAGCGTACCGGTCAAGGCACTGGAACGAAATATTTCGGTACCGGTACCGTTTCGTGTACCGTTTCGGAATAGTCTATACATAAAAAAAAAAATTAAATATATAAAAATATATATAAATTATATCTCAAAATAATAGTCTCAATTATATATATTAATATATACGTAAATAATCTAGTCTAAATTAGGATAAAAAAAAGGAAGAAATGAAAAAAAAAAAAAAAAAATTCTCAAATCCGGTACCGGCCGGTACAGGCCGGTACACATGGCCGGTACGGCCGAAATACCGGCCGGTACAGGCCGGTACGGCCGAAATCTGGGCCGGTACGAAACAGACCTCATTTCTGTACCGGCCACTGCTCCGGTACGGTATGTACCGGCCGGTACGGCCGGTACGGTACGAAATTAAAAACATTGGTATAAACCCTAAAAAACACAGTGGAGAAGATGAAGATAACACTGAATATTAGAGCTACGCTGGATTACTTTGAGATAATCCTTCCTCCTGAGAATAAGCCAAAAAACTTTCAGGTTCGACATGCCCATTACACAGATTCCTGGCTGCCCATATACCAGTGTCCATAACGGCATTGGGACAAAACTAAAGTAACCTATACTGTAGAAAACGTAAATGACAGTAACATAAATGACAGAATAAAAGGATAGAATGCACCGTTTGGTTTATAGATACCAACCATTGCATTTTACAAGGCAACCAAATAACAACGTAAAATAAAGTCAAGCTCCAGAGGCTTCTACTAGACGCAGCATGTTATTCATTTCCCAAAACGCTGCACTTCACTAGACGTCCTACGACACTGTTTAACTCCATGCAAGGCATTACTTCCTTGTCTTCGATCCCTTCAGTTAAACTCCCCAGATAACTTCATGTCTTCACTTAGCTTCCTCTCGATCTAGGGTTCCTAACATCTTCTCTTTTGATTGTGATGAAAGACTTATAAGCAATCTATTGGAGGCCTAATTCCATCCAAGAGCACCAACTTCGTCACTCTCCATAGATTAAAAGGGAAAAAAAGGATATAGCTTTTATGATGGCATCTCCTGGGTTTTACTTCTTGGAGAAAGTGTTCGTTTGGGCCTGGATAAGTTGGTTGTTTGTGGTAGACTTTTGGAGCTACAGAAAGAAAATCTAGGTTTTGAGTGAGAGAGGTAGCCCTTTTTTCTATTATGATGGAATTTTTTCAGCTTCTTTTAGATGAAAGAATTGTAGGTCAGAGGCTGAACCAATTGCTTTGCGCTTTGATTCTTGATCCCTGTTTGTTTTTAACCCAAGTCCGCCAGACGACTTGTGAAACTGCATTGCAAGAATCAAGAAAAGGGTGCAAGAAAAGAAATCAATTTGCAAATTATTCCTCACTTTTTGGGTTTGACCCAAAAAGGGGGGAAACAAATTCTTATTAATTTTTTCCACTTGTGCCTAAATATTGCCTTAGTAAAAGATTGCATTACTTATCTATTTTATGCCCAGATTTCAACTTTTATCATTTACTGTTTGCATTTTTATGTATGTCACAGCATCTTATATTCCACAGTAATTCTGAGTTGCTTGGTCTTCTGTCTGTGTACTTCTGCATTCCAATGCACTTCTCAAATTCTTGTGGACCAACAAAATTTCTGAGCATATTTTACTTTTCTCAACATTTTTTGGTGGGTTTGACATATGCTGAGTGGTGGAACAGGATAGGAGGAGAATAGAGAGAGATTTTTTTGATGGGAAGCTTTGTGGTATTGCTGCAACGAATGCCCTTGAATTGGGTATTGATGTTGGACATATTGATGTAACTCTGCATTTAGGCTTTCCTGGTAGTATTGCTAGGTAGGTTGTCCAGTCCTTTTAGCTTCAATATTTAACTACAAGGTTAAATTGTTTTTAGCAGTGAATTTTTTCTCCTTTATATGCATATATTTAGCTTGTGGCAACAAGCTGGCAGGGCTGGCAGAAGAGAAAGATCGTCTCTTGCTGTTTATGTCGCATTTGAAGGACCTCTTGATCAATATTTTATGAATCATCCTAAGAAACTCTTTGGAAGCCCCATTGAGTGCTGTCATATTGATGCTCAAAATCGGCAGGTTTTGACTTCTCTATCGTTACTATTTTGTTTATTGATTTATGTTTCCAGGTCAGACAAATTGGCAGAACGTAATGCTCATTTTTCTTGTTGCCTTATTCCATGAAGGTTCTTGAACAGCAACTGGTATGTGCTGCTCACGAACACCTATTGAGTTTGCTTTACGATGAAAAATATTTTGGTTCTGGTTTAAGTGGTGCCCTTCTGTCTCTGGAAACCAGAGGATTCTTGAGTTCAGATCAATCATTTGATTCTTCTGCTAAAGTATGGAACTATATTGGGCATGAGGTAGGTATCTGTTCTGTAGTCTGTTTTGCACGGTACCATTGGTTAGTTATTTTCTTCGTTACTTTAAGAGTATGATTTCCTATGAGGAAATCCTACAGGAGTTGTAGGCTCTTTTATTTTTTAAATTTACATTTGGCCATGCATTATGTTTGTAGAAAATGCCTACACGTTCAGTTAGTATCCGGGCAATAGAAAATGTGAGATATGAAGTAATAGATCAGCGTAGAGATGAAATGCTTGAAGAGATTGAAGAAAGCAAGGCTTTCTTTCAGGTTGGCTACTTGTAAATTTATGAAGTCCTTTGTACATCAATCAGACTTTCACCCTGACACCTATTGGTTTTTTTCTTAATGAAATTTTTGTTGATTGCTCTATATTTTATTATCTTTTGTGTGATCCAGGTATATGAGGGTGCTGTTTATATGCACCAAGGGAAGACCTATCTGGTTAAAAAGTTAGATTTATCTAGTAAGACTGCTATGTGCGAAGAAGCTGATTTGAAGTATTACACAAGAACTCGAGATTACACAGATGTTCATGTCAATGGTGGTGATATTGTACGTTAGGCCAACTTTCTGAGCTAATGTTCTTTAAGTGGCTTCTTATAGCTTGCATAACTTAGTCCAGTACTTGGACATGGGATGCTTTTATATTTCACTTGTTGAAATTGAGTTCTCAGGAATAGCTTAAATGTAGTTTCTGAATTTTTATGCTCCATTAATGTTGGCCATCATTGTAATATCCTGAATGATAGAACTGTGTATGTATGCTCTCTATACATATGCATGTACATACATATGCTTTTAAGAAAGGAGAGGAGATTGAGAAGACTAGTTAGCAATGGCAGTAGTCTCCCTAGAATGCAGCTCTGTCTTCGTATTTATGTTTGTGGCGGGTGGGTGGGTGGATGGATGCATGTAGTGAAACATAATCCACATTTTTAATTTTATTGAGGCATGAGACAGAATTGTTACATCTGCATACTTAAAGAAGTTCGCTTTGTAATGCCCTGATCTACACGATGAGAATCGTAGCTACAAAGGAGAACAAGGATAAGGGGGTTAAGATATATTGCCTATTTCCCACTTGGGGATGATTGGAAAAGTTTGCTTGGCAGAATTATTTTTAGCACTTGTATGGACATTTGTTTGCTAATTACTAATTGCTATGCATTTTCTGTATTCTAAAGTAGTTGTATGTTAAGAATAGTCACGGCTTGGTATGTATAAAATGTATCTAATTTTTGTGGTCTTAACCTATAGTTTCTTCCCTCTGTTTTTTCCTTTTTTCTGTTGGGGGGAGGGGTGAGTCCTTGGCAGAAAGGGAGTCGCACAGGGTTTAAGGTTTGTTTTTTACTGTTGTATGATATGAACGGAGGAGTAAATAAGCAAAATATATGCATATGCCATTGTGATTTGTGATTTGTGTCTACAGATATCATCATCAATTGGTCACAGACTTCTTTATATTTTTTAAAAGCATTTGGATGTTTTGCTTCCTCTAATATTTTTTTTATAAGTAATAAGAAGTTTTATTAAGACTAGTAGATAGGCATAGCCCAAGTACACAACAAGTATACAAGTGGGCAGCATTTTATATCCTTGCATGACTCGCTATATGCTAATAATGTTTATATACATAACACTAATTGCTGACAGCTGCATGACTTGCTATATTTTTAGGCCTATCCAGTGAGGGTTTCCAACATTCAAGTTTCAAAAACAACTGCCAAAGCAAATACTTGCAAAGTAACAACTAATTGGTTTGGTTTCTATCGAATCTGGAGAGGAAGCAATCAAATCTTTGATACAGTTGAACTTTCACTTCCTAGTTATTCATATATCTCACAGGTACACTTCAATAAAATATTGACATTCTTAAATCCTCTAAAAGTCTTAATTATTATCATCTGGCATCATTGTTCTGGATCATGCAATTATATATACATAATAAATACACAGATACATGCATATATACGAATGTTTCCTTTTTTTCTGAACTCTGTAAAATCCTATTTTGCTCTTACATCTAAACAGGCAGTTTGGATTCCAGTTCCACAATCAATAAAAGCAGCAGTTAATAAGAAAAACTTTGATTTTCGTGGAGGCTTGCATGCTGCTTCACATGCGGTTCTAAATGTAGTGCCTTTGTAAGTCTCCTATATACTAATAGCTGAAAGTTGTATTTGGATGGTTAATATATTTTTATACATCCTTTACAATTATGCTTGCTAATTTGCATAATGGTTGAGGATTGATATTAAGAATTCAAGCATGTTATTTCGAGGCCTCTGACTGTATTATGATGTTTTGGTGTCTAGACATATAATTTGCAACTTATCTGACATGGCTCCAGAGTGTCCAAATCCTCATGATAGCCGCTATTATCCGGAAAGAATATTATTGTATGATCAGCATCCTGGAGGAATCGGACTATCAGTTCAGGTGAGAAACATGGAATTGAAATCATGAATTGTGACATTTTTGCACTTATCTAAAGTGATGTCAGGTTTGTTGAGTAAGTTCTAATCTTAATCTTTAATTTCTATATGCTCCCTGATATAAGGCAGACTCCAAAATTAGATTGAAAAGAGCTGCTTTAAGTCTTATGGCATATAAAACCTTTGATAGATATCCATCATCTGCAGTGGTGATGGAAGATACTTCAATTTATTTGGACTGATAGCTGAAAATTGTTGGAAACAAACTTTTTATGCTCCATTTTTATATAAAATAATATGTTTGAATTTGTGACAGGTTCAACCCCTTTTCACAGAGTTGTTAATGGCTGCTCTTGAACTACTTACATCTTGCTACTGCTTAGGAGATGCCGGTTGCCCTAATTGTGTTCAGGTCTGCCTCTTGTTATCTGCTCATTACTTTCTCTGTTTCTCAATCTAAAAATAATATTTAAAGCTATTTATACGTTTCAGAGTTTTGCTTGTCACGAGTATAATGAAGTCTTGCACAAGGATGCAGCCATTATGATCATTAAGGTTCTGACTTAAAACTCACAGTGCCAGATCTCTCCTGCTATTTTTATTTCCATTGCGACCTTAACCAGATTTGCTGTCTATTTAGGGTGTTCTCGATGCAGAGAAATCATATTTTGGGGATTCCACCAAATTTTCTCAAGTTGATGTTGCTGATGAGCCTTTCCAAAATGCTTGATATGTTTGTACCCGAAAACTGTTCAATTATTTGCTTTCTTTTCTCTGTGTAGAAAGCATTGGCCATGATGAAATCAATGTAATTAATCTTAAGCCATTCATAATTCCAGTCTGCCATTGGTTTGTTGCTTCCATGATTATGATCAATTAGGTTGCACAAAGTCCTTTTTCTTGCGTTTTTATGTTCTGAAATTTTGAAGGATTATTGGGTAGCTAATTTAGAGAAGTTGGATATTAATAAAATGAAGGGCCACTTTCCTAGTTGAGGGGCTGTAAGATTCTTTCTTGGAAGAAATGTATTCCAAGACAGTGGCCTTGGCCTTTACATCACGCGCACACAACGAAATCCCAACTGTTCATGTAGCCGGGAGGGTGTCTGTTATAAAAGGAAAGGAGCAGAGTTTGCCTGAATAAGCTAAGCATTTTCTACCTTAGATTGAACAGAATAGGGTGGGCAATATCGTAGATATGGAGAGCCAACCCATTTGGATCCTTTTTGTATTTATTTAGTACCATCTACGTTCCTTATAATTTTTGGCTGAACACTAGGGTTTAGAATAGAAAAGAGAAATAAGTTTTACAATATAAATTGAGCATTAAATTCTGTTTAGGAGATCTACATGAATAAAGATAAATTTTGTGTTTAATTAAATTGATCGATAATTCTATGATGGAGAGTGGCCCTTTCTAATAGTAGTGGAAATTGATTCAACTTTACCATGTGACATTTGGATACTCAGAATCGCAGCTTAAAAATATCTTTCTTTTGAGCTCTTGGGCTTGGAGTTCAGGAGTGTCTGCTTATAGAGAAGTGGTGTCTAGGAAAGGTCTATGTTTACATTGAAAAATGATAGAGATACAACACTTTTTACAATTATTTATACAACTATGTTTTAAATGAGGGACATTTTTGTAACTAATTTATAAAAGTAATATTATATGAATACTTATTTTAACACATGGTTTTATAATAATTATAAAAAGAGGAATCCTGGGGGGCAGACAGGCTGCCGCCCCTAAAAAAAGCAGCCCTGCTGCCGTCGGTGGCGGTGGGCAACACCGCCCACGCCATCGGGACCGGCGGACTCAGGCGATCTCACCCCTACGACGGCGAGCTCCGGGGGCACACCGGAGCTCGCCGGAGCTCGCCGTCGTAGGGGTGAGGTCGCCTGAGTCCGCCGGTCCCGATGGCGTGGGCGGTGTTGCCCACCGCTACCGGCGGCGGCTCCGTTTGCTCCATGGCCGAATCCCCTCTTAAATTCATCTTCATTTTATTTTTTTATTGTGTTTTTTATTATATTTTTTATTATGTTTTGTTCATTTTATTTTTTTAATATATTTTTAATCTTCATTTTTTTTATTTAATTATATTTTTTATTTTATTTTCATGTGTTTTTCATCATCAAGCTTGGGCTGCTTTGGACGCTGGGGATAGCTGGACCGGTCCCCAGCGTCACCCTTATAAAAATGGTTGTACATGTATCATTATTCGTTTACATTATGGCCTAGGAAATTAGGTCAGGTCAATGTCATAGTCCAACTCCTTAAAAATTCGGTTACTTACCTGCAGGTTGGATATCATCCAACCTGATGTTTACAAGCGAAAAATGTTACTCAATTTCTACTTTTTGTATTTCGATTCTCGTTTCTCGTTTCTCGTTATTCTCTCTCTCTCTCTCTCTCTCTCTCTCTTCTTTTATAGCATTTGGAAGATTGGATCCCCAAACCTAGGGCTATGAGGTAGTTTAAAATGGTCTTCATTTTTAATATGTAACATGGAATCTAGGTTGTGTATAGAGATGGATTAGGGTTTCGACAAGAACGAAGAGGACATGGAGATTGAGAGGAACACCAGTAACTTCCATGAAGCACTTCACTTGTCAACTAGTTAAGCCTTTTACTTTCAATGTATTTAGCTTGTCAAGGGACCGTGTGTGGTTTGGAGTCTTGTGTTTGTTTATTTAATTGAGTTGGGTCATGTAATGGGCTGGACTTTTCATAGCCCGGTCTGGTCTGGTTTTGTTTATTTCTTTATATGCATTATGGGCTTACTTAATCAGTGGTTATTTGGCCCAGGGCCTAGACGAATAAGTAGTATATGGGCAACAAGGAACGGCCTGTAAAACATTTGAAAATCGAATAGCAAAAATCTACTTTTTACTTAGCCTATTTTTTCTTTAGGGGCTCTCCTCCCAACTGAGCAACCCCTTTTCTTCTATTCATTTATGTTCCAATCGGTGTATTACAAAGTGGTATAGAGAGACACTGATAACTGCGTTATCCTTTTAAAGTGATGATAAAAGGTACAAGATTAAATTAATTGCAAGATGGGCTCAATGCCCTAAAAAAGTACACTTATTTATAACATCAGAAGCTAGAATCACAATTTCATATCTTGAAACTAAGATGCTAGCATTAGAAAGACAAAATGAGTCAATAGTTATGCAACTTGCAACTTTAACAGTGTGGCTACAGAAAAAGCACTAGCATGGCAGTAATGGTGAGTCCTCGACTGATGTGCACAACAAAGATGTTGTTGTCTATCCCTAGCATCAGAATATGGGTGAAGTGCACGCCAAAACTATGAGGTTAGACCCTACAAGGTGGGTTTATAAAGTCTAGTTTTTTAGTTTTCATAATAAACTATTAAATCACAAATTGAGGCTAGCCTCTTTCCACATGGAGGGACAAGCTATCATTTGGTTCGAGGATCTAGAAGAATGTGGACATATCTATGATTGGGATTCTTTTATAAAAGCCTTATTTAGGTTTCGTCCTAATGCATATGACGATCCCATAGAGGCTCTCACTAAGCTGAGACAAACAAGTATAGTTGAGGAGTATAAAGCAAGTTTTCAAGCCTTGTCTACTGGCTAAGGGGGTTGTTAGCTTATAAGTATAAATTAAGTTACTTTCCAAGTGTGTTACAAGGTGAAATCTAACTGCCTATTAGAATGTTTAACCCAAACAAACTTACCTCTACCTATAGCCTAGGAAGAATATAGGAAGAGAACTTTAACCTGTCCAAGAAAAGCTACAAAAATAATTTATCCTATCCACCATACCCAAGAATACTAAAGAGCCCAAGCACCCACCTATTTGACAAACCAAAAGCCACCTCATACCATCACTACCCATCTAAAAAATAACTCAAACCCAAATGAAGGAGAGAATAAACAAGGGCATATATTATTATTGTGATACTAAATGGGTTCTTAGGTATAAATGTTAAAATCTAAGACTTTATCTCCTTGAAGGAGTAATGCTGGAAAATGGGACATGGGAGTCACAAGGGGAAGAGTCGAAGGACAAGGAAGAGGAAACAACAACTAATGAAATAGTCATACAACCACTACAGCCTGAAATTACACTACATGCCTTAATTGGATCTATCAACCCAAAAACCATGAGCGTCAAAGGGAAACATGGAGCACATTAGGTGACCATCTTGATAGACCCGAATTCAACCTACAATTTCTTGGACCCAACAATTAGTAGAAAGGCTCAATTACCACTTGATCCCTGATGAGGGAAGATGCAGTGGAGTCAAGGTAAAAATCCAAGGAACAATGTTCAATGTGGATCTAAGGCTCCTAGTATTGGTTCACTGTGACATGGTACTAGTAATTCATTGGTTAAGGAATTGGGGATCCATTTTGTGGAATTTTGAACTTTCCATGTGGTGGTTCTCTTATGGAAATAAAAAAGTTTATATTAAAGGCTTTGTTGCTGCTCAGTTGATTGAAGAGGGATCTATATACAAGTTTCATGGGCTGGAAAATGAAGGGATTATTTTGCAAATGCTATAAGTAGAACCAAACTATGTGTGCAAGATTGAGCATGATGTACCCTTGACCTTACAGCCCCTTTTACACCAATATAATGATGTATTTTTTGAAACCAAAGGGCTGCCCCCACCAAGAAGTCAAGACCATGCCATTAACCTCATTCCCAACACAAAACCAATATCCATGAGACCTTACAACTACCCTACTATCAAAAAGATGAAATTGAAATGATTGTGCAGGAACTCCTATCTTTGGGAGTCATACAACCTTGTCTTGTGTTGCTAGTTACAAAGGAGGATGGGATTTGGAGACTGTGTGTGGACTAGCGGGTGCTGAACAATGTCACAATTAAAGAAAATATCTTCATACTTGTGGTGGATGAGTTGCATGGAGCCAATATATTCTGCAAGCTAGATTTGAGATCTAGCTACCACCAAGTTTGAGTTAAGATGGAGGATGTACCTAAGATAACATTTAAGACTCATGGGGGGAACTATAAGTTCCTAGTAATGCCATTTGGGCTTACTAATACCCCCTCCACGTTCTAAAACCTAATGAATGAGGTATTTTGCCCTTACTTGAGAAAGTTTATTTTAGTTTTCTTTGATGATATCTTGATTTACAACAAGAAAACTTTGGAGTATGAAACCCACTTGCAAAAGGACCCTTGAGATCCTGAGGCAGCACAAGCAATATGCAAAGCATTCCAAATGTTGCTTTGGATTTAGTGAGATAGCCTAGTTGGGACAATTAATCTCGGCTGAAGGAGTGGTCATTTCCAAACTTTTGTGGTTTCGTCCATCACTAAATAGAGGTCATATCCCTTGGGGCAAGCTTTTGTGGTCAGAACAGACTAGTAAAGCTTGAAACACTTGTTGCGTCAAAAGTAGGTACCCCCCATGTAGCAAAAATGGGTCTTTATGGTTATAATCATGTCGAAAAGTATAAAAAGGGATTCGAGAATAGGGTGATGAATGCTTTATTAAGGAAAGCAGAGGCGACCCTAATGTTGATTTCATTTCCATCTGTTGAGTGGGTAAATGAACTGAAGGGTTGCCTATGTTAAAGATGAAAAATTACAAGCAATTATTAAACTGTTAATGGAAGGGACATTAAATAATGAGTACACCATGAGGAATGATTTGCTGCTATACAACATTGATTTTACATCCCTAATGATGCAAAATTCAAATTAGAATTTTTTAGCTCATCCATAACAGTCCATGGGGAGGACACTCAGGCTATGAAAAATCTTTACAACAAGCCAAGAAAGACTTTTACTGGCCTAAACTAAAGAAGGAGTTAAGAAAGTTTGTCTGGAGTTGTGATTTGTGCCAAAAAGTCGAGATGGATAATACTAAACTGGATAATACTAAACCTAGTGGGCTGTTAAAGCCCTTTACCAGACCCTATTAGCCTTGGACTCACATTTGCTATGGAATTCATCAAGCATATTCTTGGATCAAAAGACTTTAATAGTAATTGGGTGGCAATAGGCAGACTTGCCAAGTTTAATCACTTTGTTGCACTCAAACGCCTTTATACTGTTAAATACATAGTAGAACTCATTCTCAAACATATTTTCAAGTTTCATTGGTTGCCTCTATCTATTGTCTCAGATAGGAATCATATTTTTACAAGTTATTTTCAAGTTCTTTTTGACAAGAGTTATTCACTTTGCAAGAGTTCCAAATATCACTAAGTATGACCTATTATCCTAAAAAGCAGATCACCAGTCAGAGGTAGTGATCAAGATTCTTGAAAACTATCTAAAGTGTTCACGGAGGATAGACCATGTGACTGGGTCCTATGGTTACCAATGACAGAGTGGTGGTACAACACAACTTCACACATATCTACTAGTCTCACGGCATTCGAAGCATTATATGGATACCAACCCCTAAGAATTTTGAGCAACATACCAAGTACTACAAGGCTGGAGGCAATGAAAAATAAGATGAATTCCTGTGACCAAATCTCCCAGTTGCTTAAGGAAAACCTACAGAAAGCACAAAATTGAATGGGAAATAATGCATATTTGAAAAGAGATGAGCAAATATTGGAAATTGGTGATTGGATCTTTCTAAAATTACAACCATACAAACATAGTTCAGTGGTGCATCGCAGAAGCCTTAAACTATCTCCAAGGTTTTTCAGGTCTTTCCAAGTTTTACAAAAAATAGGTAAAGTTGCTTATCACCTACATCCACCATGGGGTTTCACACAAAGCTTTGAATTTCATTTTGGTGACTGTTTTGGTTGAGGCACTGTAATGAAATATAATACTTTCGGATATATCATTTTAGGATAGACATATTTTGGATAAATTTATATATATATATATATATATATATAAACTATACTCCAATCATTGTTATGAAACTTCTTGGAGTGTTCATGGGATCTCTGCCATGTGGAAGTATCATATAATCATATCATAATGATGTATATTGCCAATATACTTAGAGCATTCATAATAGATTAGTTATTGTTTGGCCAAATTTTGGCTAGAAATTTCACTTTTACAAATTTTATCTAACCACTTTTTATTGTACCAAATAACAGACTCAATAAATCAAGAGATATTCTATTAAAATATTAATTTTTTCTTTTCATTTATTTTAATTATAATTGTCATTTGAATATTTATTCTATCCTAAATCCTAAACAGAATCTTGATATAAAAACTCTCTTTGTGGATCACAATTGCAAAAACTCCAATGATTCACTTGCACAACTAGCTGCAAGCAATCAACTTGCACAACTAGCTGCAAGCAATCAGTTGATGGGTTCCCCAACAAAAATTGAAGGTTTCTTCCATTGGGAGCATATATATGTGATGAATTTTATCAATATCAAGTAACATGATGTTCTGAAAGCAATATGACTTCAGTATTATCATGATGAAGTTTTTCAATATCTTTCTTAATAGTTGAAAGTCCTTAAATCGAATTTATAAGAGATCCTAAAGCCTATACAAGCTAAGCAGATTTTACATTAGGTAAACAGTTCTTTCTACCTATGAGATGAATTCATAAAAAATGGAAAGAAAATGCATTAGCATATGCCCCTTCCACTTTTGTTGCTAATTAATGTGGTTTTTCCTTGTCTCAAATGCCAATTAAAACAATTCAAGAATCCAACATGAAACTTTTTAATGTTGAACTTGTTTGTAATTTTCTTTCACGTAAAAAATCAAACGCATGACATTTGAAATAAATAAAAAAAAATCTCTAAGAATAGTTGATTGTTGAATATTTTAGTGCTAAAACATTATTTGACTAGTCCAATGAACTAGTTACATTTGTTGAGCTAAACAAATGACAGCTACTTTTACAATTCATTTGTTGAGGTTGTTGCAACCCTTATTTATGCCCACTACTTATTATTTAACTTAACATTAGTTTTGTTGAGTTTATTGTGAGTGCTCTTATAAGCCTTTAGGTCCGCAAAGAAAAATACTTGTTATTAATATTGATTTAGGGGGCTTTATGTGGGTTCTATCATCAATATGTAGCAAAAGCTTCAAAATGACTATTGAGTACTGACTATACAATGTATATATTGTGATAATATATAATATGAATGGAGTGTTTTTCTATTTTTTAATGAATATCAAAAAATAATTCAATAATATAAGGAACAATATATATAATTACATAGCAAGACAAAATTTTATAAAAAGATCAGGTACGTTGATAAACTAATTGCAAGAATAATTACAAAAAGAACATACAAATTGCAAGAATAATCCCAGAAAAATGGAATAATATTTCTAGAAAATGAATAGTTTTACAAAGTTAAAAAATCTTCAACTTCATTGGTTGATAAACTAATTTTATATAATGATTGGTTTTTTAATTAGAAAATTTAGCATAAAATAGAACTGACCTACATAAATAGATTCCAATTTAAGTCATTATAGTAGTATATATAGATTCCATATATCGTAATCCCATGGCAGCATTAGATGAACTCCATTAATATATGTATCGTGGAATGGGTGGTGGAGTATAGAAGTGGATTTGACATGTGCAGAAGAAATGGAAGTGTAGAACACGAGCTACGATGGGGGACAGAGATGAAGGCTATGAGTTTGTGACGGCATTAGGGCTTAGGTAACTTAAGCTTCATTGATTTTGGCAAATTTTGATCACTAAAGTGTCGTTGGTGACTTAAGTGGAGACTGCAGACTTCGATGTGGACAAGGCTATGCAGGTGTGGAACCAAGTGGTGGCCCCCCAAAGCTGAGTGTGACATCTCGATTTTTCATGAGAAAATTTATATTTTTTTATGATAGGATTTGATGTTCATTCTTTTATTTATTTTAAGGTATTTGGTGTCACACAGAGAGAGAGAGAGAGAGAGAGAGAGAGAGAAGATATGATAAGAAATGAGACATTTTTTTAAGACAATGTTAAGTGTTAATGGATTGGACCTTTTTTTATTTTGTGTAAGGTAGAATTGGCCCAAGAGGATTGAAACAAGACCCAAGAAAAAGTGGATGGTCGGCTATGCATGAAGGTGGCGCCTAAGAAAGCTTTTTGGATTCCTTTGGACATGTGGCAATGCAAGACAAGAGTCTTTTGCCATTCCAAATGTGCTTCTTATATAGGGAAGCTCAAAATATAGATTTTGTGAGGATCAAGAAGCATGCTAGACGTGTAAAAGACTGGAGTGGGGAAGTGTAAAGACAACCTAGGGAAATGGAAAGTCACCCCCACTGTAATAGCCCAATTTTTTTAAGATAAATCATTTACTTGAGAATATTTTAAAAGAATATATTGGAAGTATATTTTTTTATAAAAATAGAATTTGAGATTTAGATGCATTATAAGATAAATTCTGGATGGACCTTTGGGAATTTTAACAAAGTATCAATTAAAGAAATTCAACTTGGTCCTAGAAAAAGGTAAGTTTTCAAAATTTGAGGAAGAAATTCAAGAGGAAGTAATGAACAAAAGATCAAACACTTGGTGTGTCCGGAATGAGCTCTCGGGCTGGTCTGTCAGGTTTTTGTATAATGCTCATAACTTCTACATATAAGGTCCGAATGAGATGATTCTAATTCTTATAGAACCTTAAGAGGCAGATATAAAACTTTAATGTTTTGGTTTTCTGAAGATTCGGATTGGATCAAAGACTTAATTGGGCGCGAAGTGGACGGCCCTGGATTGAGCCCGATTGATAATCGACTTACATGAGTTGTCTTATGTTCAGCCATGTAATGAAAATTGTGATTGGAAATCAATTTTCTGAGGTCTTGACATGTTTGGGAACATGTGGTAAGTGGATAAGAATTGATCTAGAAGCTCTAATTGGCCCAAAGACATGAAGCAACGTGAGAGGCAGAAATCTGCTTGAATATCCCCAAGGCTAATTAAGTGAGTTACAAACCAAAGTTTATTCAAACCAAATCTCGAAATGGCCTTCTATAACATCACATATGATTTCTTGGGGAGTTATACACGTGGTCAATTGAGGGAAAGAAGGGGATGGAACGTGGCTGGCCTTTGGAGAAACCAAGAGATCAGATTATGCATGGTTGTGCAGACAGCCAGCCCATGCCAACTTATATCCCCCCCCCCCCCCAATGTGTTCTATTTTCCAGTCATGGATTATGTGAGGCTACCAAATGACTCAATATCAACCATTGGATGAAGATTTTTACAGCCAACCTAAGCAAATAGGTGATCATTGGCCTAGGACAAGGCTAGATAACATATACCCCTCCCACAGCAAGCATAACCGGTTTCCCCTTTTGCCTGTTTTCTTTCCCTTTTTCTTATGTACGTCGACCTCTCTCTATATATAATCATCTACAGTTCCTAAGGCCTCTTTTAGACGAGGAAACCCACACCCAACACAAGGAAAAAGCAAAGAAAATATCATCTTAACCCATTAACCTCAAAAGAATTCCTAAATGAGCTAATTGAGTAATCTTGATGAATTATTACAAGAGCTTGGTTCCATTATCAGTTAAAGTTTGGAGAAAATTTGTAAGTGCATATACTAACTTAATCTTGACATAAAATAAGTGATTAAATGATTAATTTTTGTTTGATATTTGTTTGATATTAAACTTTGCTTATGTATTGAAATGAAATCTATTAAATTTTGGATTAGTTTCTATCATGGAAAAATGCTAAAAAAACTTGTAAGGCCCTAGAAATATGGTTAATATATGAAGAGTATTAAGTGGTGAGTTCTTGATTTGGAAAAAAATGATAAACCAACTCTAGTAAGTTTCGTTCTTAATAGGGTTATTATTGACAGATTTGATACTTTTTAGTAAATCAGACATAACTTCTTCGTTTGATGTCAGATTTGAATATTAAAGAGGCTATGGAAAGGTAAAAGAAATATATACAACTTTTATATTTTAAATTTCAAGAGATATAGGCTCAATAAATGATGAAATTGGAAGAGTTTATCATAGTAGGCATTGACTTTATTGGTGAATTTTTATTCTAAATTCTTAATGATTTGATTTTAATTATTTGAATGATATTTTAATAAGTATGGTAAGAAACTCTAATTTACTTGAAAATTTTTCAAGAAATCTTATGCTAGAATTTATTAAAAATATATTCAAGAAAATAAGATAAATGTGCTTAAATTGATTATTGAAAATTAAGGAAAATTTGACATGTTACATATGAGAATTTTAGCATGATTTAAATTTTAAAAAAAATAAGGTTTAATCCTTTAGGAGTTTAGGCCAGCCTTGGTTTAATAATATTTTAATATTTTATTTTGTTATTTAAGTAGTTTTCGTTATATTTTGACGTTATGAATTGATATGACGTAAATGATTGTACACATGACGTGTCTTATTGTGATATGAATTTATATGTTATAAGGTTCATATGGACATGAAATATGCATGTCATAAGTCTAACGTTACACGTATGTTGCATTATGTCACATGTATGTGTTGTCATAAGTTATGATGTCTGTTTTAAGAAAATACGATAATAAAACTTTAAGAGGACATAATAAGACTAATGTTACATCACGACGGGAATGGCAATATATAACATCTAGACGACTGACGAGAATAAGAACTCGGCAGGGACGACGATACATAACGTCTGTCGAGGTTCAAAAAGTGGGTATGGCCCAACCAGGGGTAACAATACTGGATATGACCCAACCAAAGGTAACAATACTGGATATGGTCTCACCAGGGGTAACAATACTGGATATGGCCTCACCACGGGTAATAATAGTGGATATGGCCTCACTACGGGTAATAATAGTGAATATAGCCCAATCACGAGTAATAATAGTGGATATAAGTAAAGATTTATAAGAATAAGAATTTTAAGATAAGAACGAAAAGTTCATGCATGATACAAGTTTGTTTAAGAAAGAAAGATATCAGTGTAAGTCCACATAAGAGATAAGTCTAAGTCATGCATGAATCATATGAAGCATGCCATAAATGCATGCTCTGGTTGTCTGACTTTGTGTGATTATTTTATAATGTCTATACTTTTATTAAGTTACGTGTGTACTTTCTGAGATTTTCAAGAAAATATCATTCTTGTATTTTTATTTTCTTTTTGAAATTTGATTTTTGTTGTAAGGTTGGATGACGGTCATGGGCTAGGTCCCAATTGGTCGAGAGACTCGGAGAAATCCTGAGGGGTCCCTAGAGTACTTTCTCTCTCTATAAAAGTTTTAACCCAGTTAGTAGTAGTAGGGACCGGCATCGACATGGAGAAAGAGTTTCCCGAAGTGAAGAAGGAGCCTAGGCGGCCCTAAGTCGAAAGTTTTGATAAGTTTGTATATTGGCTGAGAAAACTAACTGGGTTATGCATGTAAGGATACAATGTTAGTATAAGAATGGATGATATGGATATTATGGTTTTACTTCACCATGTGATCATTAGAAAATTTTTAGTCAGAACTTTTCCGCTATAATTTGAATTGCATGTACTAATAAGTCTAGGTGCTTACATTAAATTTTGATAAATATGGGAGTGAATAGCCTAGTGTTACTTATCCTAATACTTCAATTTGCGTTGAATTATGAATGTAAATTGGGGGCGTCACACTCACCCATGTCATGCCAAGTGGCAACCTAAGAGAATGAATTTTTGTGAGATATCCCAAAAGGTCATTTCTAAGTTTTTTCTTAGACAAGGTTTGAGGGTTAAAATCGTAAACTTGGGAGAAGAGAATTTCGACCATAAGAGAGAGTGAGAGAGAGAGAGAATTCGAAAATATATCATGCCTTAGCTTCCCAAGCAAATCTCATCATTTTTGGAAAGATTTGGAAAAAATGCCATGTGTCTTACATGCATTGGAGCATGTTTTGAAAAGAAAGAGAGTATAAAAGAGTCATAGCCAAAATTTGGGAGGCTTTTCTCATTCTCATTTTTTGTCTCTTCATTTTCATTAGAATTCAGCCAAAACACCATTTTCATGCTCTCAAACTTTCTATCATTTTCTCACTAGCCAAAAGCCTTCGTTTGTGATCTTTTCGTGTGATTTTCTCAGTGTAAATCTTTCAGAAACATTTTCCACTCAAGGTAAACATTTCGAAATCTTGTTTTTGAATAGCCATGTAAGGATTTTAAAGAGTTCTTTCCCTCTAAACTTTCGACTCAGGTGTTTTCATGCACTTCTACACACTTTCATGTAAAAATTAGGATTTTGGTTCTCTCTACAACGAAACCCTAGACTTCTAAAATTTTTAAACTAAGAAAAACAAAGATTTACATGGGCCAAGATGTGATTTAGAAAATAAGAGTAAAAGTTAGGGTTTTTCTCTTAGAGGAGATTCAACCCTAGCATGTTTTAAAAGAAAGCAATGTTTTTCTTGGAAAACAAACATCTTTTCTCTTCAAGGGTTTAGGGTTTAGGAATTTTCGAGTTTAAATCTTGATTTTCTCTTTGTTTTTTTTTTGAATTTCTTGCTTATATTTCTTGGATACTTTTGTAAGTATGCTCTTAACCTAGTTTTGGTATTGTTTATATGTAATGTGTGAACTTGTTTGCTATTTTGTTTATTTATTTGTTTGCTTGGTTATATGCTATATTTTCTCAAGGATATACTAAAGTTTCAATCCAAGGATGTTTTGATGAATTGATGTTGGTTATTTGAGGAATTATTTAGAGATATGATTTGTGAAAATTCGGCCTAAGTGATTGGGTGGACGATGAATGAATTTTGGATGAAAAATGAGAATTTTTGGGACTTATAGGGTTCGGCCATGATCAAATATTGAGGTAAAAATTATGTTTTCAACTCATGAATGGAAATATGACCGTTTTACTAATTCCATGGATGATTCATGGATTTAGTCTATTATTTGCCTTAATGCATATTTCAGGTATATACTTGTTTAAAGGTTTTAGAATATACTATGATGGTTCGATGAAGGAAACAATACAATGATGCATTTTAGGGTTCGGTTCGGCTAAGGCCCTTAGATTAACTTTTTAATGTGTTTTGGTATTATTAAGTAGAGGCATGAGTTGGTAAGAAGGAAAGTGAATAAAAAAAATGGGTCATTGGACTATATGCATGTTTCGGCCATAGCCCTTCTAGGATTTTGGTTGAGTTGGTCATTCCCTTTCTAAGTTTGAATAGGTATGTTTCTATAAAATGAAATATGTTTACATGTTCTAATGTTTTCAAGCTATGATTGGAAGATGCATGCTTCACATGTTCATGATTTCATGCCTTGCATAAGTACGTTAAGGATTTGCATATAAGTTCATGTCATATGTTTTCATTTCTTCGGGTTAATGATTTGAAATGAAAAGAGTCAAGTATATTATAAGAACCCCAAAGATTAGGACAAGAAAATGCTATAGTAGAACTCTCTGTTCACTTAAGAGTGATTGAAGTTGAGTAAAACCTCTAGGTTGATGAAGAATAGTCGATAGGTCTCGAATAGTTCCTATAGAAGCATTTTCGGAACGAGGTCGCACCTAAAGTTAGTGGGTGCTAAGGTACAGTGAAGGCAAAATAAGTGAACTGTCGTATAAGTATATAAACATAACGTAGGTACCTTAACTAAAGGTGTTATAGAGTGTTGCAGTAACTAGCGAGGAGCACACGGTGCATAGAAGAGACGTGAAGTATCGAACATGTTATATGAAAGTTATGAAAAGGGAGACTATGAGCCTATAAATGATACGAATGATATGAAATGTTATGAATACGTATAAAAGAAAAGTCAAAGAAGCATGAATGATTTTTTTTTTAAGAAAGTGCATGATGCATAAGTCAAATCATAAATCTCATTGTTCATGATTAATGCATTTGTTTGCATTTATCTTTATATTCTATGATATATATGTTATGTTATCTGTGTACTTATTGAAATTTTTTGAAATCTCACTCTGGTAGTTTCAACTACCATTCATTTCCTAAGATGATAAAAGTGAATGTAGGACTAGATAGGAAAGCGAAAGAGGCTGCCTCCCAAGAAGACTCAGGAAACCCCGAAGAGCCCTGAAGGCCCCTGGGCATGTGCTCCGCGCACGCTAGTCTGGCGAAGGTGGATGAGGTTTTGCTTCAGATTATGAATTATTTTGAGAAACTTAGGAGGATCCTACATGAATGATGAGCTAAGCAAGACCAGTCCAGTGGGACCCCTAGCTCAAAGTGACAGCCCTTACATGGGTTTCAATTTATGTTGATATAAGACAATGATATTTAATTTTAAATGTCCGTGAATTTTAAGGTTTCCCAATGTTTTTGAGAGTTTGAACAGTTGATATAAATTTTGAGGTCTAATTGTTTTAAAACTTTTGGGATAGTTGCACTAGCACTTACCATATGATTGATGGCATTATCTAGTTATTTTGCCTATCTAATTAGAAATAACTTTTACGCTACGATATTATTGTATACTGCTAGTAAGTTAGGTGCATGCATTTTTATATTTTTCATGATTAAGGGGTATGTAGCCTTGTGTTACATGTCTCCGACTCTTCAAATTTACGTTAAATCCCAAGCGTAGGCTGGGGGCATCAATGTTGAGTGTTCCTGCCCACCCTGCGCTGAGTTCTCCTGCTCCCTGCTGCATAGAAACCTTGCTTAAGTCCAATGGTCCATGTAAAAACTCGTGAGTAGCTCAAGTCTATTGTCCAAACACTCCAACTTCAATGTAAAGACCAATGGTTTTGCCCCTGACTATAGTACGCAGCATGCTGAAGACCAACGGTCCAACTTAATAACTTTTGAGTTTGTGAGTTGTGTTACCATTGGCCCATTGGTGAGTGTGAGGGCTGAGGTTGACCACTGATTGTACACGCTGAGTGTTGGTGCTATGTTGCCCAATACTTCCAAGTACCAGCATGTTTGTAAATTGTAAGACTCATATTTCAACTTCTCATTTATGAATCAACACTGTCGAGAGTTTGAGACTGTCGTGTTCATTTCATTTCCTGCCAAACTTTATTCATCTAAGCTGAACTTTATTCATCCAAGAGTCCGAGACTGTTAGATGTGTTCATTCTTGTTGACTTGCGTGATAAACGCTGGAGTGCAGCCTTGTTACTTGGCACTTGAATCTTGATGCTTGTTGTTTAGCACTTGAAAAGTTGAATATGATGCTTGCCACTTGGCACTTGAAAAGTTGAATTTGCTTGTTGCTTGTTGCTTGGCACTTGAGTAGTTGAGTTGTTGACTATTGTCTTAATGTTTTATGTTGGCATCCTAGACTACCATTGAACTTGTGGCACTTGACATTGTGTTGTTATGTTACCGACTTGCTATTGGACTGTTGGACCTTCAAGCTTGCTTAAGTTGCTTGTGAGTTGCATGACTATATTGTTGTGTTGCTTGTTGAGTCTACAGTCTACTGTATACAGCCCAGGTTCTACTGTTCTGTGCATATATTAACTGTAAATTAATAGATATTTAGCATAGCAAATTATAAGACAACTTTAATAGTAATTTAGCCTAGACATAAGCAAATTAATATATATAGAAAAATATATAGATTTGTGCTTGTGCAGCTGTGCTATTATGCATATATGATATATTATAATATATATATATATATATATTTGTCACTTCGTGCATATATTATATAGAGATTTGTGCATATTATATAAATATATATATTTGTGTAGTTCAAAAAATTAAAACTTGTATGTTTTGGATGTTGGATTGGGTATTGTAGGTTTGCATATATTATTAGAATTTAGGTACTTCTCACATTTATTCTTAAACTATAAGTTTTTCTTAGAGCTTAGAAAAATATAAGCAAGTCAAGAACAATTAATTCTTTTTTCAAAAAGAAAAATGTAAACAATCAGAGAGTAATACAGATATATATTTAGAGGGCTCAATAACAATAGAACGTGATGCTCTCCTGTCAGTGATGAATGTTTCTCTAAAATCTCAAAAATGCAACTTGAAGAGATGGATGGTACTTGTTTGGAACGTGATCCAAGATTACGTCCAAAAATTTGAGAATTTCCTACTAACCTACAAGATGAGATCTGACGTGCTTATCTTAAAACTGGTCCATATCGACCTAAACTCAGAATTTTCATATTCAAGAATAGGCAATCAACGTCGTCGATTTCAATTTTTTTAGTTTCAAACATATTCAAATTGGTTGGATTACTCACCTTCGAAAAATGCTATATTTTACCTTCCATGCTACATCTTTGCTAAGAAATTAACGGGTCATCCAGGATTAGATGCATTTACCAATAAGTATTTTAACAATTGAAAACAAGTGAATGATTCAATAAAGTGTCCTTTAATAGGACATGTGGGAAGAGATCCAAATTCATCACATAAAAAAATGCTGTAAAATGGTGAGGATCTAATGAATCATTTAAGACATTGACAAGTTAGTTGAAAACAAGTATCACAAGAAATGGAAAATAATTGATTACGGCTCAAAAATTCGATAGATAGTGTTCGATGGCTAACATTCCAAGCACGTGTTTTTAGTTTTAGAGATCATGATGAAAATTTTGACTCAAAAAATAAGGTAATTTCATTGAATTTGTGGCAAGTTATAATGATCAAGTTAATGAAGTTGTCCTGGAAAATGCTCTACGGAATGCCAAATATACATTACCTAAAATTCAGAAGGAAATTTTGTATATATTTGCAAAATGTGATTTGTGAAGAAATTGAGGACGCCAAATTTTGTATTCTTGTTGACGAGGCTGAAGATGAGTCTAAAAGAGAACAAATGACTATCATTTTTAGGTTTGTTGATAAAGATGGTTTTGTTAGAGAATGATTTTTTTCCTATTGTGCATGTCAACGATACTATGACATTAACTCTAATAAATAAGATATGATCTTCTTTCTCGTTAAGAACCTACAAATGGAGAATATTCTAGGCCAGAGATATGATGGAGGAAGTAATATGTGTGGTGAATGGAATGGACTACGAACTTTATTTCTCAAAGATTCTCCCGATGCATACATATTATGTACATTGTCGGGCTTATAAACTATAATTAGTTTTGGTTGCAACCTCGAGAGAAGCCAAACATGTTTATCAGTTCTTTATCCATTTGGCATCCATTATCAATATTGTTGTTGACCGCTTCCAATGAGATTGAGACTGAAAAAAGGGGCAAATTAAATTGGTATGCTACAACAAGTTGGAGATATTAATGGGGATCTCATTTTCAATTTGTTTGTAGCTTGATGAGGATGTTCGATGCTACTTGCTCAGTTATAAATACTATCACAAATGAGAGTTCAAATTATTCTCAACGTAGTGATGCTGAGGCAGCTCACATGATATTAACATCTTTTGAATTTATTTTGATATTATATATGATGAAAATAATAATGGAAACCATTTATTCACTTTGCCAATCTTTACAACAAAATTTCAAGATATTGTGAATGCCACGAGCCTAGTTTTTGCTTATTCAAAAGCTAAAAAATGATGAGTAGGAGTCTTTGCTTACTGATGTTAGATCATTTTGTGATAAACATCAAATTAATATTTCTGATATGAATGGTAAATATACTCAAGGAAAATCTCGTCGTCAAGTTGAAAGGACAACAATGAAACATCATTTTAGGATTGATATATTTAAGGCTACAATAGACTTCCAGTTGCATGATTTGAACAATAGTTAACGATCATGCAATGGAACTTCTTAATCTTAGTGCTGCTTTAAACCTTAAATGTGCATACAAATCATTTCAGATTGATGATATATGCAAATTGATCGAGAAGTTTTATCTATAGAACTTTACTGAACAAGAAAAATTCTTTTTGAGAATTCAATTGCAGGATTATGAGTTTGATGTGTTGACACATCCAGAATTTTAAGATATGTCTACATTATCTCAATTATGTAAAGGACTAGAAATTTTAGAAAAGTCAAAAATTTATTATTTGATTGACAAGTTAATTCTTCTAGTCTTAACTCTTTCTATTTCTACTGCTATTATTGAGTGGGCATTTTCCGTTATGAAACTTTTAAAAACTAGATTGCGTACTCGAATAGAAAATAAGTTTCTTGCAGATCATTTGCTAGTTTATATTGAATAAAGAAATTGCCAATAATCTCATTTTAGAGATGATAATGAATGAATTTTATTTCATGAAAGATCGTCGTTGAGCTTAATTTGAAAGAAAAATTCTAAATTGATCACCCTCCCAAACATTAAATCTTGGTTCCGCACCTGAGGCTACGATTTCAAGAACTTGTTTCGCAAGGGATGGGGGACAAGATGAGATAAGTAGAAGATGGTGTAGAATTATCATTCTGTCATTAGTTTTCAATTTATTTTAAAAATTCTATTGTGTTTAATTTTGACTCAAAATGACCATTCCAGCCGGAACACCAAAATCTGGCCGGAATTGACCAAAACTAGTCTGAATGGCTAGAATTTGAGCTGGTACAGAACACTGCACTATCTTGTGTTAGTTATTGTTCTGGGATAGGAAATTCCAACCATTCTGACTGGAATGGAACAAATTTTGAAACTTTGATAGGCGCAATTGCTGTGGCCCGCCAGTAATAAATTTTTCGAACTAGTAACCGAAATCAAAATTAAACTTTGTTCTGTGTTATCACATCCATTTCCTCTCACTTCAATCTTATTTGAAGATTGTTTATGTCTAAAATAGAAATTCTTTTATTTGATCTATTGGCAATAGATTCTCTTATTCAGTACTTTTTTTTATTCTAGTCACTTGAATTCATTAAATTGTTTTTCATCTTGAAATGAATCAAAATTGATAAGGAGTTGGTCAATGATGCTCGAACATGTACTTGTTGTGAGTGCCTATTTATTTTCTATCGGTATTTATGGATTGATCACAAGTCGAAATATGGTTAGAGCTCTTATGTGTCTTGAACTTATACTGAATGCAGTTAATATAAATTTCGTAACATTTTCTAATTAAGCTTTTTCTTTTTACCATCCTAGCGTCGAGCTATTTTTCCGCAGGACCTTCCCTACAGTATCGTCATCGTAGTAGAGTTTAACCACCAATTTGGTCTCACATCCATCCAATTTTTCACATATCATAATTGATGATGAGGGTAGGACGTAATACTACCGTGATTCCAGTGCTACCACCCGTCAATGACCAAGGGATCCTCCATCCTGAGCTTGAGAATGTGTGGAGCCGCCACATGGTGAAGGCTGGAAACAAAGCTCGCGTCGAGCTCTTGGTGAGATGGCAGGGGCAAACCGAAGAGTAGACGAAAAAGGGGGTCATATAACATGCTAGAATTTGGATTGTGTATGGATATGGTTATTTATAAATTATGGAGATGACCCAAGGTTTTGACAAAAAGAACGAAGAGGACATGGAGATCGGGAGGGAGACTAGAAACTTCTATGAAGTACTTCACTTTAAGTCAACTAGTTAAGTCTTTTACCTAGAAACAAAGCCTTCAGCCGCCACAGATTGCTCAACCCACCAGGCCCTTGGCCCCTCGACTCCCTCCACTATTGAATTGTTCAAAGGCAGACAACTCCGCCAATGCTTAAAATAAGTAAAAGAAACAGCAAATAGTGAAGAGAAATTTTCAATCAAGCAAAATTTGGCTAAAACAACTAAAATACCCCGATTTCTCTCTCTATAAATCCATTTTTACTAATAAAGTTGGTTCCTGTGGCGCGAAACGCAAGATACCTAGCCCCACTCAGGCATCGCTTAGACATCCCAATATGCCTCCATTGGAATCCATTTCTTGGCATTAACATGCATGTGGGCACCCCATAAGTCAGTCATTGTCAAAACATGACCACTCACTAGCCTTGTCGACACACCTCAAAACTTCGTCACACACTAATGGGACGATTCAGGTGTGTGAATCTCATACTTGATTGGAAATTATTTTCGCTAACTGGTTTGGCTTCTGTAGCATGGTCAAGCCCCCTTACTACTTAACTCCCTCACATCTACGAGGTTCAATGAGAAAGTCTAGTCTTACAAATTGCTCAAGCTCTGCATGTCAACATAGTGGGTTCAGTCTTACACATTGCTTGATGCTGCTCCCGAAATGGCATCTCCACCAATAAACATTAGGCGTGCTCACTTGTGCCAATAGGTTACCTTCAAGAATGAGCCTTCGAAGTTAACACAACTCCAAGCTCCACCACCAGCTTACGAGGGTTACCTTTGGAAACAAGTTGAGGGGATCGACAACCACCTTAGGTGGGCTCAAGGGGTCGATGAACTCTATGACCACTTTGCATGGATTACTACAAACAAACACTGACATTGATGATAATACAAAAACATTAACAGCAATTCACATTTGAAAAGAAAACTCACCAACTCCTTCAAAAGTAAAAATGCAAAAAAATATACGTTTTTTTTACAACAACAGACATTCATACAAATGAATTGCTCAACTTCCCTCACTTCTATGAGGATCAATGAGTCGAGTCTAGTATTACAAACTACTCCACCCCCTCATGTCTACGAGGGTCAACGAGGCGAGTCTGATATTATGAATTGCTTGACCTGCCTCACATCTGCAAGGCTAATGAGGCCAATTCAGTCTTTCTATTACCTGGCTTATCATCACTTTCATAACGAGTCAATATGCAAGAATGGTCAGGAACTGCCTGGCCTCCCAGGTGCCCTAATAGGTGGGAAGATCACTTGAATGCCTGACCACCTTCACGCTTATAAAAGTCAAGCTCCTTGCTTGAGCCTTATATGGTCGAGTACATTTCTTACCAAAACCAGGCTCCGCGCTCATACCTTACGCGGTCGAGTATATCTCTCGCACCTTACGCAGTTGATTACATCTCCTACCAAAGCCAAGTTCCATGCTCGTACCTTACGCAACCGATTATCACTTTAGCCAAAGTCGGGCTCTATGCTCACACCTTATGTGGTCGAGTACATCTCTTGCCAAAGCCAGTTCTGTGCTTACACTGTACGCAGTCGAGTACATCTCTTGCCAAAGTTGAGCTCCACGCTCGCAATTTACATTGTCGATTACATTACCTATCAAAGTCGAGTTCTATACTTGCACCTTATGTGGTTGAATACATCTCTTGTCAAAGTCAAGCTCCACACTCGCGCCTTAGTAATGTGTGACTAGTAGATACATCCACATGGAGCTGAAAATTATGAAGAAGTGTAACAATAGAGACAATCATTTTCACATTTTTTATACCTTGTTATAGAAAAATAAATGTCCTTTGTTTAGTATAGAGCTATAAAGAAGTTGAGTCTCTATTATTATTCTACGAATATATATATTTCTGAATCAGGATATTTTTATCCAATAATCTATTTGAAGCTACAAGGTGTTGTTCACCTTGTATTTGAAAAGGTTAATGGTGACATAGGGTCTTATATGTTTCGTACGCCTTTCGATCAAATTCCAATAATCCGGGTCTTCAAATTTGGTCTTGCACACACAAAAAGGACACGAAGTGGAGGGTTTTAGTGAGGGCAAAGAGTCTCTAACGCCTAAGCATATCGTTTTAAGAGTTCGTACTTAAGTTTAGAGGGTTTAAAGAGTTTTCTTCGTACTTGGAGATTGGTTGTTTTACTAGCATTCTGGATGGGATAGTCCGTGTCTATCCTCGTGCGACCTATGCCATTTTAACTATTCACTTTTGTTAGGATCTTTTAATATGGCGTAACTTTTGCAACGCTGTCATTAATGTGGCATGCTATTCGGGGAGTGCCACCATTAATGCAGTATAATTTTTTGACTTGCTTCACTTTTCAGACATCCTTGGTAGATCGTCCATGTCCACTCTCAAGAGATCAAGTGCCCTTTTTCTTTTTTGCTTACCTGCCTGAACAATTACTCAAGGACATGGTGCTATTAAGTGAGTATCAGGAAGGCGAGTCACATCTCTCTCATACCGTCTTTCCCATGTAGGGGTCATATCAATAGATGTTTCTCTTGTGGGCCATAGGCATTTTAGGTGGGGGCTATCAACTTTGTCAAATCTTTAATTTTTTCATTTAATTATGACAATTTCTCAAAATTCTCAAACAAAATACAAAAAATATACTACATTTTCAAATTCTAAAATAAAAATAATTTTTTAACTTAATAATATTTGTTTTCAACTTTTTCCCTATCCTTTTTTGAAGTCCAATAAACATCTTAATTCAAATTATTTTACTAATATTCACAAATATATTAACATATTCTAAATGAAACCTTAATCTACAAGTCACTTAGAATTATGCTGTGTGGAAAGAAGTTTTCTTCAACCCTTGCTATGTAGGAAATGCTCCATGATTAGATGTTGTGGGATGCTTTTCTATATTATACAGAGCTGTGTCTTGGGAATAATTAAGGTCAAGATTAACCATTTTCTCCACTTCATGCCTACAAGGCTTCCTATATTATTCTTGGCCATGTTACCTTGTGCCATTTTAGTTTAAATATGCTATTTGGGGTGCTTTTCCAATACAAGTTGTATATCTTATGTCTCTTCCGTCCACCAAATAAACTATTGCCGGCACATTGGACAATAATATTTCCTTCATATTAAAATTTCCTTCACAAACATTATTCAAATAAGAAAATTTTCAATTTTAAATTTTCAACTTTTAAACCTTTTTAATCTAATAATTTTGTCTAATCATTACAATTTTTTTAAACTCAGAAGCAAAACACAAAAAATAATTCAATTTTTTCAACTTTCAAATAAGAATTCTATTAAAAAATTACATTCTAACAATACTTTAATTTTATAGTATTTTTATTCAATTCACTGTCTCACATTTTTCAAAAGTTAATAAAAGATCTTAATTTAGATTATTTCACAATTATTCAATAATTATTTTAATACTATTCATAATATTTTATAACTATTCATAATATTTTAGTCTATAGAGTTTTTGTTATTAGTACCGTGTTTATCATACTACATACAAATGAGATTCATTAAATTTATAAGATTAAAAAAATAAATCTTTTTTTTGTGCTAGTTGATGATGCAACAAGTCTTTTTAATAAAGAGTAATTTTATATACAACCGTAATATACATAAATATCGTATAATCATTTTGAAAAAGAGCGAGTTTTTTATTCACTTTTTCAAAACAGTTAACACGACTTACACAATTTACAATTGTAAATAGCTTTTTTCTTCAATAAATTATGCTTTGGCCGATAGTTTATAAGATTAAGGCCGTGTAGATGGATAAATACTCTTAACTCAATTTATTTATTTTATTATTATAATTTTTTAAATATTCTATACAAAATATAATAAAAAAATAATTTTTAAAATTTTAAATAATAATAAAATTAAAAAATAATATTCTAACAACATTTTATTCATTTTTTAATTTTTATTTAAAATTATTTCACCTCATCTTATTATTCAAATTACACCTAAATAAGGCGAATAACAACACAACATATCCTAATGCAAATAAATTACAAATAATGCTTAATTTGCTAAAAAAGAAAATATTGTAATTATAAAGAAATTATATAAAAATATTATAAATTAATATAATTTAATATAATAAATCAAATTATAAAATAATTTTTATTTTAAAATAAAGTTTAATAAATTAGATCAAATCACATCAACTTTTATATTGAAAAATATCCCGCAATGCTGTCACTCACTAACTGTGATCTCTCTCTCACTCTCACATCACTTATCTACCTACACTTCCCACTCCCACTAATTGTATTTGGCTGTCGGCCATAACTTAAGAGTCAATGTTTTCGCTTTAATTTCTAGCAACAAATTAACAACATAGAGTTTTTCATCAATTAATTCAAAAATAATAAAATGCGACACCCTTCCAATCCCCGTGGCTCTTGATCATTCTATCAACAAATTAAAAAAAAAAAAAAAAAAAGGGTTAAAAATCAATTTTTTTCAAAAAATATTAAATTAAAACTTTTATTAAAAAAATTCTACAGATAATTATATATTTTAAAAATCTATTATAGCTAATTCTAAAAGATGATTTAGACCTATAAATTTTAAACAGAAAATAATTTTTCAATAATAAAACTTATTACATTCAACTTTAAACTATAAATCTTAAATTAAAAGGTAATATTTTCTAATGTAACTTTAAACATACACTTAGATTCTCATTAAGTAAAATCATATTTCAATATTATTTTTTATAAATTATTATTTTATTTTATTTTAAATAAAATATATTTTTACAAAATAATTTATAAGAGTTAAAACATTTCAAAGAAGGGATTGCTACAGTCTGTTATTTGAGTTTCGATTTGGGACTTGCTAAATTTTTTTTTTAAATATTGTTTTAATACTCCTAAATATTTTTAAAAAATCATAATATTATTAAATAATATTTTCTTAATCATTATGTTAAAATAAAAATAAAAGGAAGAAGCGAGACTCGAAACACGATTCAAATAATAGTGTCTTTATCATTTTCTTTCAAAGAAATATCCTCAATTGAAAATATGATTATATAAGAAATTGTAAAAATATTATGTGTATCATTATTATAATATTATTTTTTATGTTTATTTTAATATTTGAAAAATTATATTTATTATTATATTTTGTATAAAAATTTAAAAATATTATAATAATAAAATAAAATGAAATCATCTTTATATTCAAATATTACAATTAGTTAATAAGCCCCTATTTAGTTTTGAAAAGAATTTTATCTTAATTTATTTTACCTTATCTCATCTTATTATTAGAATTTTTTTAAAATTTTATATAAAATATAAAATTTAATTTAATTTTTTCAAATTCAAAATAATAATAATATTCTAAAATTATCTCATCTATACACTGTATTATGTAATATAATTTAATTTTAAAGATAAATTTTAAATGTTACCCACACTGTAGAAGCTTAAAATAACATTTCTTTAAAATAACGTTTCTTTTTAAAAACCCCTTAGAAAAACGTATATTTTAATTTTATAGGATTCGTTGGTACGAACATGCAGTGCTTCCTACTTCCTGAGAAAAAAGGCCGAAATAAAGCATGGCCTGCGAGCGCTAAATACTTAACTATTGGCTTTGCAGACGAAGTTCAATTCAGCTCTCTCCACTATAATTTATAAATAAGAGGAAGAAGAAGACACTGCCTCAACTTCTTCCTCCACCCTTCCCCGAGTTGAAGAGCGTGAAAGACAGTGGCTGGAAATGGGCTAGGGCCGCTAGGCTATAGCTCTACACGGAGGCGCCGGCGACATCTCACCCTCAACGCCGCCGGAGCTTCTCCAACGCCGTGAAACCGCCCTGAGACACTGCCTTCAGATCGGAGTTATGCTCTCAAAGCCCAGAAGTCCCCCCTCGACGTCGTCGAACTTGTGGTACGTAACCACCCAACATGAGCCCACTCAACTGATCTTCAAACTTTTATATACATCTTCAGTTCAAGTAATACTTATTACTTGTGCGTTTGTTTGGAACATGTTGTGTTCTCTTTTTTCTTTGTTTGTTTAACCATATCAGTGATTGGATTTATGTTACCATGTAATTCGGTTATCCATTTACTTCGATTGCCACGCTATAGTGTCAGATGTCGGCAATTTCTTTAGTATTTATCTACCTTTTACTTGTTCTATGTTAAATTAAATGGTAGTGTTGTTGATTAGAGGAATTGCCTCAAATGATGCTCCAAGAAACTGTTCTTTTAAGACATAATCAAATAATCCCTACACTGAGGTGGACCCAAATCTAATTTTTCTGATACAATATCGCTGCATCAGGTGATGAATGAACCAGATGTAGAAGAGAATGTTAAAAGATACATAGATAAATGATTTGGAAAATTTGTTCATGATTCTTTCACTAACTATTGTACTTCCGATGATTTTCCATGTGTAGGTTCGTGAACTAGAAAACAATCCGCACTTCAATGCAGGAAAGGGGTCTGTCTTAACAACGGAAGGCACCGTTGAAATGGAAGCTTGTATCATGGATGGTAAGACAAAAAAATGTGGGGCTGTCTCTGGCCTCACTACCGTTGTTAATGCCATATCTTTCGCACGACTGATCATGGAGAAGACTCCTCATATATATCTTGCTTTTGACGGAGCAGAAAAATTTGCACGGGAACAAGTGAGTGAAAATCATACTACTGATCACTTTTACTATCCATGAGCTTATTATATTTAAACTCTACTTTTCATTTCGAATTGAAATCAAATTTCTATAGTTTCCTTAGACATGTTTATGCCTGAAAGTCTTTTGATTTTATGATTTTTTAATCTAGAAAAATAATAATGCGTCACACTGATAGATATTACTTCAAAAAATGTAGAATCTGCTGTTCTTAGTCTTACAGCATCTATTCTGTGTGCTTGTCCACAGTTCTAGCATTACAACAGTGGCATGCACTGAATCCATCATCTCTCTCTCTCTCTCTCTCTCTCTCTCAACCTGGTTTTCAAGACATGCATTTTGAGTCTTCTGTTTCCACTGATGATTGTAAGAACCCAATTTAGTTGCTGTACTGTTACTACAGTCAAAGGAAAGTTGGGTTGTGAAAAAGGAAAAACAAAGGAATTGCAAACATTAAAACCATTAATGGTTCAGGATTTTAATGATGAATTTTGATGTGGGAAAATTAATGGTTCATCCTTTTTTATTTGCAAGCATTAATGCTTCAGGATTTTAATAAAATCTAGCTATTAAGTTATATTAGAAATAGAGAAATGATATTTGTCGTCGTGGAATGTGCAAATGCCGCACAATCACTTTGAAAAAGTGAGTAAATGTGAAGCTCACATTAAAAAAAAAAAAAGAGCTTTTTAATAGTGGACTACACTCTTTTTCAAAGCGATTGAGCGGCATTTATACACTTTACGACTGTATGTAGCATTGTTGTTAGAAATAAGGGGGATCCTGATGCTAAAGAGAGCAGTCAATTCCAAAAGCCTTAACCCCTCCTTGTTCTGGCTACTAAAAACCACCATTTTGCAACTCATCTAGGGACCCTAGAGTCCCTCAAAATATCCAAATGAACTGGATTTTAAGCTTTGCGAGCTCTTGATTTTGGAAAAAACCCAATTATCACTCTTTATTGCCAAAAGTGGCCACTAACATTACGGGGTATTATCCTACTTCAAATCCTCATTTTATGAAGTCTTAGCCCTATATGGTCATGACCTAGTGGTGACATAAGATGTCCATTAACACCTCTTTTTAGTATTGTAAATTTGTCTCAAACACTTTTTAGTATTTGGATTTTTCCTATACTCGATCTACTAGAATTAACAGCTCGGATCAAGGCCTCTGTCTTCAGGCCTAACCAAGAGGGACTGAGGGGCAAAGAAAATATGAATGCTGAAGTGAGTGTATAGCATGCTATCAACATTTGTATCATTGCATAGGAAAATGGTAAGTGAACCGTTTGTAGATTAGTATGAATATGCACATCTCATTCATCAAGTTCAACCTCGTGTGATTTGGGTTTCATTATGGGGTAGGTCTGCCAAATAAATGCTAGGAAAGGCCAAAACTCAAAACCTGTGCAGATCCATTTACAGTTTTTTTTTTTTTTGTTTTGTTTTGATAAGTTCCATTTATAGTTTTGAATTCAGATAAAAGGAAAACTGGTATTCTTTGGGGATTATAATTTTGACTGAAATATGAAGTGATAAATAATGATATTAATGATGATTATCCTAATTGTTAAAACACTAGTCATCCTAAAATTAGTTAGTTGAAATGGTGAATTTAATCACTTAAGCATTATTTTAATGCTAATTATCATTTGTTAATCCCAAACACCCTTTCACTAAGTGAGGCTCAACCTATATGATTTTTTAAGGTTTTCAAATGTAAGGTAGAATTGAGTCACTTTACCATTATTGTAACAATCTATTATTACCTAAGTAATTTTTGAAGCATGTTCTTTGTATTCTATTAAGGCTCCTCATCAATTTATTTTATCTTTCATTTTACTTTATTGACCTCTCTCAACCCTTTAAGTGCTAAAAATGCCTTTCATTGCATTGTCTTCATATATGCAATAAACCGTCTCCATTTTATGACATTAAGATTAAAAGAAGTTTTAAGACAAAAAGTTTCCTTCCATTCATGATTACTAATTCAATAGGGAAAAACAAACTTTTCATATTAGGGTAGTTATCGATTTGTCATTACATGAATCTTCGACTTTCATACACTTAACTCTTCTATCATTTTATTATTACTTCTCCAATAAATAAAAAAAGGCCATTCATCTATGTAGCTATTGACTCATCGTTATTTACCCACTTTTTTTCTTGAACTCCTAACTATTCTACTTGAATTATTACCGCATATTGTGCAAATCTACACTAGATATTGATAGCAAGAACACCAACAATGGATATCTAAGTGTATTTGTTGTTTATTGAAAAACAAGATATTTTAACTGTTGTAATCATTATTGTTAGAATTTGATTGTTTATGTTCAAATATAAGTATGGTTTATGTTCATAAAATATTTATGTAATGATGACTTGTTAATTCGTTCAGGGTCTTGAAACCGTAGATTCAAGCCATTTTGTAACTCCGGCAAACATTGAGAGGCTAAAGCAATTCAAAGAAGCCAATAGAGTTCAGGTATTTTTCTCTCCTTTTTGGGGGTGGAGATGACAAATATCCTGAATTTTGTGCTCCGAGTCTCTCTTAAATTGTGAAATGGTATTTCCTCACTCACTTGCATAGTGCATTTCACTACCACTATAACTTGCAAATTGCTAGCTATCCCTTGTTACTGTCAAGGACCTATAAACATTCCGACTGTTTTGTACATAGAGCAAGCTAGCAATTAATTTGAAGTGGGGAATTGTCAAGTGTCTAAAGTTTGTATATCTATAACCTGTTTTCATTTCCACTATGCCTCGAATATATTTGATCATAAGCTGGCAACTTACCATGATCAATCTACAGATTGATTATGCACAACCGGTTGAGAAAGATGCAAAGAAAGAAACACCAACTGGCAATGGTGATAGCCAAATTGGAACAGTTGGATGTGGGCTGTTGATAATGATGGAAACTTAGCTACTGCAACTTCTACTGGTGGATTTGTCAACAAGATGGTTGGTAGGATTGGGGACACGCCCATCATTGGGGCAGGGACATATGCCAACAATCTTTGTGCAGTTTCTGCAACAGGGAGAGGCGAAGCGATAATGCGTGGCACAGTTGCAAGAGATGTGGCCGCTCTCATGGAATTCAAAGGTCTTTCTCTCAAGGATGCTGCAGCTTGTGTTGTTGAGGAACGTGTGCCAAGAGGCAATGTTGGCTTGGTTGCTGTGTCTGCCAAAGGAGAAGTCACAATGCCTTTTAATACCACAGGCATGTATCGAGCTTCTGCTACTGAAGATGGGTATACTGAGTTTGGAATTTGGACTTCTGTGGAAAACTAAGTGCTTTTGGTGAGTTTCAGTTACTTGAGTCCAATAAATTGCATTTTGGTTGTGACTTGTATTTGGTATCTTATGAAGTGTCCAAAATATGGAAAAGCATTGTACTGATTTTGTGTAGATATGGAATTGCATGCAGCATAATCATGGCCTTCTCATTGCTTGAGTATAGGGCTGTAGATGAATCACTCCATATGATTGATTGTCCGATATTTGCTTGGTTAAATTTAAATCGATTTTGACTCATGAAAAATATAATAAAAAAAAGAAATCGATCGTAAAAGTAAAAATTCGCTCGATTAATATATAACATATACTCTATTAAATTTGATTTGATTCGATTAAAACTCGCTTATTTACCAGACTTGATGCGATAATTTGACTCAAGTTCAGTAGCAATTGTGCCCTTAATTTGTTACCTCAAGAAAAAGCCGAAAAAAAAAATAAACAAGCGAAAACATGTACCCCAAAATTCAGTAGGCCAACCAAAACGTGGTTTCGCCACTGACACTGACAGTCTGGTCCTGACTAAATCATGCTTCATATGCGCATTCAATTGTCAACTTTTTAATTTGGCTATATATTTATTGAAGTTTATTAAAGTTAAATAACATACCACCATACTTAACAGCACACATTATATAATATAATAATTATTTCACAATAATGAAAAATAAAGATTCTCATAATATAATATATTTTTGTATATTCTGAATCAATTTAAATTTTGGGACGTATAAGTTTAGAATAATATGAAATAGGACATAATTGTATGACATTGTATATGCGTAAATATAGCAAATAATAAAGGAAATGCTACTCTTCCTGCTTATGGTTATCACTGGTTGTTATTGATGTGGTTTTTTACTTTAGTTCTAGTTTTTAGTTTTTTTTTTTTACTTAATAATTAAGAAAGTATTTTTAAATAATATTCTATTTTTTATTTTTTTTAATATTAGAAAATACATGTTTATTAAAAAGAAAAACAAGTTACATTAGCTGGAGCCCCTAGCTGGAGCTACTAACGGTGGGGACCCACCCAATAACAAAAGATATAAGAATATCATTGGTAGTTAGAGGGGATTTTTAAAATGAATAAAAAATATTTAAATATATAATATTTAAATGATATGAAAATAAATAAATAAATTGAGGTATGGTATATTGTAAAATTTAATATATAAAATAAATAAATAAAAATAGATTTTAGTGATGTATTTTAAAAGACACGATAACAAAACCATTGGGAATGACCTAAGGCTAGAATTACAAATGCAAATGTTATCATTCTGTTTAATTACTTATTCGAATATTATCTTCTAATTAAGTTTAAAAAAAGGTTAGTTGTTGTGTTAGTACTTAGTTTTTTTTTTTTTTTTCCTGATTTGATTTCATATCGTCTATATATGGTTCATTGAAACAATGAAAGAAAAACCTAAAACTTAATTAGACATATAAAAAGGAAAATTCGGAAGTATAAAACTTAGAATTTACTAATACTCAAATTTGGGAATTATTTAAATCAACAACTACATAAAACTCAAGTAAACGCATACTCTATAAAAGGTATATTATTCATATGGAAGCATCTTCTGACCAGTCCATCTGGTCTTTAGAGAAGACCAGCCACCCTATGAAAAATTAATACATCAGTTTCACCATTTAGAAAATATATACTGCATTACACAGAACAGCCCCCCTTTCCCTCCCAAAATTCCATCTTCGACTCTTCCTATAACCCCCCAAATATAGAAAGCTTGGTATGACGGTTTAATCTTATTCAGGTAATTTCCTTACATAAAATTTACTTAGAATGCACTTAAGGCCATTTGCATTGAAATGACAAATTTTTAAGCCTCTCAGTACATATGGAAATTTAACAATGCCCAGTTTTCATTTAGTGCACTTCAATTTTACATAAGGAAATTTTTTGCACTTAAATATGGTTTTGTAGAATAATTGTCTTCGGTTTAAGGCCATTTGCACTAGAATAGCAATTTAACAATGCTCTGATTGCATCAAGATTTTACATTGAAACCTTTGAGTCATTTCTACAAACAGTTGGTATGCGTTAATGGAAGACCAGTTGCAACACCATGCCTTGCAACTCGAAACCCAGATTACAAGCACATCAAATCATCCAATCTAGTTCATTACAAGACTAAGCATAAAACTATAAAATCATTCATTCACAGCAAAAGCGTTCTGAATCACAAATCGACACCCATATTACAAGCACAGAAAAACTAAAAAAAATCAACACTCATCGTTCAAATCGCTGCGTTGCCGTCCATCGAGTTATTGGTTGTTGCTGTGAAATCACTATGTTGCTTTTAGGTCGAGAATGGTTCATCGAACTAAGTGGCGAGAAAATCAGTTGCATACACCCATTGGAGCTCGTTCAGTTCATCAAATTCAGTGGCTATGTCGAATTGTTCACGCCAGTAGCTCATTCAAATCGTTGTTGAGAAATTACCCACGTTGAGTATGTTGGGTCATCGAATTTAGGGTCATTGGGAGCTTGGTTTATCATCCTCTGGTATTCATCCATGAGGCTTGTTCAAGAATAGATGTAGTTGCTGCCACTTCTTTGTTCGTAAGTCATGTGGGGCTTGTTCATATGAGCTTAGGTGTATGTTAAATGAAGTTAAATGTTGGCTGTGGAGCTAATGTGTCATATTATTATTGGCCGGCTGGTCTTTAAGAAAGACTAGACCGTCTGGTTTTAAGATTTTCTCTATTCATATTCCCATAAAAATAAGGGTATAACTTTTCCTTATTTATTGTTTATTTATCAAGTTAGAGAAACATAGAGTATAGGAAATGAATATAAAACTAAGTTCACTCTTTTAATAGTTTTAATTTTAATTTTAAATTAGAAAATGGGAATTGCATGTCAATGCCTCATGTACTGCACCGCGTTTATTACAATAATAAAACTGCATAAATTATAATCTAACATACATAATGGTTCCTCATCTTAACTGGGAATGTCTTCATCTTAACTGGAATCTCTTCATCTTAACTGGAATCTCTTCATCTAACCTATATATTCTTAACTCTTGGAAAATTATTCAAATGCCAGCTGCCTGGGAAAACCCTTGCACCTCCTTTCCCACTCTCTCTTATAAAAATCTAAGAGTTTCATATATGATTTTTGCCCCAGGGGGAGGAGGCCTTGACTTCCTCGACCTCCTCCCTCATCTCATTCTCTCATTCTTCAATTCACCCACCTTATTTATTAAGATTTCTTTTGGTTAGTTTTATTTTATTTTCTTCAAAGTCGAAAAAGACAGATCTATAGTTTTCTGACAGCTGCAACTCGACACGTATGATATAAGTAGATTCACAGGTCAAATGTTGTTCAAAGGAAATGTGAGGTTTTGTGAGAATCATTGTGCATAGTTCTCACACGTGTGGTGCCGCCCACATCTGTGCAAGTCCTTACGCGCCATCCCTTCTAGCAAATCTTCTCAACATGCGCCTGATCACTAGACTTGCCTCCAGTAGACCTTTCAAATTTGATCTTAATGGATGAAAATAGCCAAATGTATTTCCTTCACAGGCTGTCATAAATTTCGAAATCTATCGGAGTTAGTCTAGATTGTAATCCATCATTTTCGTATTTACCTTACTATTTTTCTTTTTGGTTTTTTTATTGTTAATTAAAAAAAAATCTTTTGGACATTTGTATATAGAGATTGAGTCTTCTATTTTTATGAAATGTGAAATTGAGTCTCTGTTTAGGTAGAAAATGTTGTCTATTGAATATTTGTATGTAAAAAGTATCAGTAATAATGAAGACTATACAAATCACAAAAGGAAATAGTATACTGGTAGGAATTTCAAATGCACTATTTTGATTTATAATAAATTTGGACAGCAGCCATTGTTCTGGAACATCTGGAACAGTCCACTCATATGAACAGTACTTTCACTATTCACATGAATAGTGAAAGTACTGTTCATATGAGTGGACTGTTCCAGATGCTGGGCTGCTGCCTAGCACAACTCTTTGATTTATGATGTCATGTGTAATATGGGGATATCCCATAATGTATCCGATTATAAATGCAAATTATTTTGATAAATGAATTATGACAATTTTCTTTAAAAATAAATTCAGTCAAGCAATCCAATAGATAACTCGTGCAGATCATACGGATCACTCCAAGACTCGGTCAAGCTCTCCTAAAGATTAAGCACTTACCGATCAAACTCGAAGTGATTGTATTATGAATTCAAAAGGATAAATATAAGAATAGTTAACATGTTTTTTAATTATATTTGTTGTAAAAACACTTTGTAATTATTTATAAATATATCAAGCATACATATTTGTATGTGAGAGTAATGCTACATACAGTCGTAGAGTTGTAAATGACGTACAGTTACTTTAGAAAAAAAATTAATTTTTTTCAAGTAGATCCCATATATGTTTATTTTTTTTCAAAACGACTGCATGCTGCTTCTAACTCCATGACTGCATTTATCATTTCTCTTTCATCGGAAGCATTTTCCAGAATTCTATCACTTGGCCACGCCATTGCCTCTGATCTACTCGGGTTGTTACATTGCACGCCTCTAGGTCATCTGTGTTGGCAGTAGCCAATCATTTTCTTGCAAAGGCTCCCATTATTATTTGTATTATTCTTTCTTCTTAATATTATTACTGTTGTTGTTATTATTATTACCATCATCATTGATAGCATTTATTAGTAATATTATCACTAGTATTGTTATTATTATTGTCATCATTATTATTCTACTATTATTATTACAAACTTATAATTAGCGTAATGCATGGATTGTTTTGTATGAAGAAAAAAAAAATCTAGAGAGAGACGAGATTTTATAGTAGAGAAATTCAAAATAATTTATAAGGCAGTTTATTTTGACAAAATAATATAAACATTGAAATAGTGCATATGGGTGGAATTTTGAATTAGTTTATATATTTATATGTAAGAAAAAAAATAAAACTTAAAAGTTACAATAGTTTATAGTGAAATACTCCTTTTAAAAAGATTATTATTTCATAAACATAACACTTTAAGATTCTTTTTTTTTTTTTTATAAATACTTGAAGATTCCATTTTTTATTCTAATTTACCAACAATAGCTTATTTTTATGGATAAAATATCACGTTGAAGTCATATGACTCCATTTTTAAATATAATAATAAATTACTATTATTATCATTGTTATTATTATTAGTAATAATATTATACTCTCAATTATTATCTTATAATGACTTATTTTCATATTTATTGTATTTTTTCCTAGCACTGATATTATTGTTATCACTATCTATCAATAATGTTCAATAACCCATAATTTTCTTTTTCTTACAACTAGCCCACATGGTTAACAACAGTGTTAACCCATAATGTTTAATAACCCATTATTGTCATTTATCTTTTTCACCCATTCTCATTGTTGCCAATAGGGTTAAATTAATAAGCCAAAACCCAACCCGACCTATTATTTTGATACGTCCCAACCCATCTTTAGGACCTACTTTCGGTTAATTGGATAATAGGTATTACTCGTTATTCAATTTAAACCTATTTCAAATCACTTTCTCAGAAACTCACCCTTCGATTCGGATCTCTTTCTTCTCTCTCTCTCTCTACACGATCTTTACATCCACCGACGTTGTCTCAATCTCCTTGTCGACAGAATGGCAATCTGAAGTCTCTAACTTTGAACTCCAAATCACTTTCTTATAAACCCACCCCTCAATTCGAATCTTTTTATTCTCTCTCTCGCTCTACACGATCTTCACATCCACCATGATTCAGAAACTTCTATCGGCATTATCTCAATCTCCTCATCGATGGGACGACAATCTAAAAGTCTCCGATTTTGGACTCAGCACCATGAACGGCCACCCTTCTACTTGGTTTGGTTTGGACCTGCCAGGTTTGTTCGAGAGCTCAAACAACCCAGTGGAAGATGTTTCGATCAGTGTTTTGAATTTTGTGTTGTATCAGCTGATACGACCGGTACAAGTCATACTAGAATAGTGGTCAGTATAGAAATATGGTCTGTTTCGTTCCGGCCCAAATGTCGATCGTACTTGTCTGTACCAGCCGTATTGGCCAGTATTTCAGCCATATTGACCACCTGTATCGATTATACCGAATCTCAACTTTTTTTTTCCATTTATTGATATTTTTTATCATAATTCAGATTAAACTATTTACAAATATATATATATATATATACTTTATTCATATATTGATTATTATTTAAAATATAATTTATATATATAATTTTTTTATGTATAGACTATTTTGAAATGGTACACGAAATGATATCGATACTGAAATATTTCGTTTCAGCACATTGACTAGTACACTCACCAATACGATATTCAAAACATTAATTTCGATTAAAGTCCCTTCTCATGGTGGTTGGAAGACGATACTTCTCCTCTTTGTATGGAAAAATTTAACGTGGGTTTGGCTTCTTTTTCAATACCCTTCTGCAGCCTATTTTGTGTATAAAATTCTGATAACTTTATTTCTTGAGTTTTCTGTTCCCAATGCGCTTTAACTAACATTTATATGGAAAATTTTGATCTGGGCTTGGCTCATTTTAAATCTTTGTGTGCTGTTGCGAGGTTGTGGGTGGTCTAGTAATTAGGTAATCGGAATGTCGGGTATTGGCTAAGTAGTATGAATCGCTATCAGATCAGATGGGGCCTGAACTCTATTAAACGGGTTGGATCGGATGAACATGCCTAGTCCCAAATAGTAACGCATAGTTAGGATCTTCATACATTCATGAGTTTTAATTTATCTTTTTCTCGAAAATATGCAATGAAATCTTCATTTAGGATCTGTTGTTTTGCCAAAAAGTCATTCATGAATGTTATTCATTACAAATGTATATTGAGAAGCATTGGCTGATCATATAACATGGGTTAGTTGAATTCTGTTTTGCAGTGGAGGAAATATACCAAGCTAAGACCACCTCCAAAGAAGAAAAAGACGAGACTCATCCCAATTATTAAGCAGACGGTAAGACAAGGTAGGCTTTAAAGAATTCGGGAGAGCGAACCAGCATTTCCTCGGTTTGAATTCACAACTCATCTCAACTAATTTCAATTTCATTATTACATTTTTTTAATTTTTTATACAAAATATAAATTTCTATACATATTTTTAAAATCTTAATACACATTTTTTAAATCTCAATTCAATTTTTTTAAAATTTTAAATTATAATAATATTAAAAAATAAAATAAATTTATCTCAACTTAACTTAACAAAAAGTTCGAAAGAAATTATTTTCTATTCCAAATTTAATTTGGCTTGCGTGTGGGTGGGTCAGGGTGAGTGAGTAAATTCAGAAACATGATGGAGGTCATTCCCGAGTCCCAAATGGATTTCTTGAACCAAAGAAAGATTTTCACAAATTCTTTGTAATATCTTGAGTTGATATAAAAATTAAAGATTAAATATTATTTTTTACTATTATTTTTCTTTTAAAATTTAAAAAATTTCAATTGTTTATTTTATTTTATTTTGTATGAAATTTACAAAAACTCTTAAATGAAATGAATTGAGATGAACAGTAAAAACAAACTAGAGTTTAATTACCCAAAAAATACTCAAGATTAATAAAGACAAGTCCACAAAATCTAGTTGACAAAAAGTCGTCACAGCTCGATTCATTGAAAAATCCATGTAAAACACAAATAATGCGCTGCCATCCCCAAAAACTTAGGACCTAGGCTTCTCCTTTTTCTCCTTGAATAGAGCCAGGAGGGAGACACCAGAAACCTTCACGACTTTGAACCTAACACCAGGAATATCACCGACGGCATGACCCTTTCGACCAAATCCGGCGATCAACACCTCATCCTACATACGAATATCATGATAGTGGTCAACCATTAAGTAAGAAGGATTGAAGATGAAGCAACTACCAGAATAGACCATGCCTTATTTCAGGCCAACAATACTCACATTTTCTTCAATGTAGTTCAAGCAACCATCGTTGGGGACAAATGCAGCAATCTTCTTCCCATTTTTGATCAGTTGGACTCTGGCACATTTTCTGATAGCAGAGTTTGGCTGCTTGGCCTCGATACCTCTGAACATCACAGAAAACCATATGTATAGAGGTTATCAAATGTCTAACTTTCAAAAACATCTTCACTCGCTTATAATTACTAGCAAACTAAATGAACAATATGCAGGAGTGAATGGAAGAAGAAAATGACCAAATAGTCTTACATCTTCTCAAGGACAATGCCTTTTGCATGGGAAGACCCAGCAAATGGCTTCTTCCATTCATTTCCAAGGTGGGACTTTTTGTAAGACTTGTCAGCCCACCTTTGCCTCCTACGGTGGGACTTCAGCTTGCGACCAGCTCCCATACCACGTGTCTTCCTGTTAGACAAATTTGCAACAGTTCATGAGCTCATCATCTCAATAGAGGATGGTTAACACTTAACATATCAAATCCTGAACAACAATTCAACTCTAATAGATTGCCAGTGGGCAAGAAACAAAAAGATTTAAACCATCATCCATAACAAGACTCCAGTTCCTAGTTTGTCTAATATTGTTCCAAGCAAATTATATAGGAAAACATTTCAAAGAAAAAAAAATCAACCAGTTCAATTGGAGGCTATCAAGGCCACCTATGTAATCAAACAATTAAAAAGTACTAACCGATCAGAGATCAGAAATACAACAGTGGATAAAAAACATCATCAATTTCAACAGTGCTTTCGCTACTACCTAATGTATTTACCAACGGACCACAGGAAATTTAACTCAAAACATTTCATTCACTTTTGCAGACTGTTTTGATTTATTTCTACGAATTTAATTAAAAAAGGGCATCTAAATCAAATTAACTTATACCAAGGAAAGCTTGTCAAAACATGTAAACTAAATCATCAACTTGGAAAAAAAAAACATCTATTAGTTACTTATGATTAGTATCCACATATCAGACATGAGACAAACTACATTTTGAAGCAGTACTAACGTTCAACTTACAAAACCAAAAAAAAAAAAAAACCACATTGGCCTTGAGATCTAGCAAGCCACCGGTAACTAATCAAGGTCGTTACCCCTATTTTACATGGTCATTTTTTCTGGCTTTAGATAGGATGGCTTCCTTTTATGTAAGCCCTCGATAGTCACGGATTCCATTATATATATGACCGTAATAAAAATTTGGAAAAGGAAACATTCTGCGTAATCAGCTACGTCCCAAATCTAAAACCCTAGCATAATCATCCTATCGTCTCTAATGTGAGTTCTAATTTTTTTCGTAAAAATCCAGCCAATCAAAACGACATGAATCGGGAATTGTGAACTAATATTTTATTCCCGTACATTATTCCATAACTTTTCAAACAGCCGACGCAGAGTACGGAAATTATAAAAACCTAAATCTAAGCATGGCTTTGCGTATTGAAGCCATTCGATACTAAGATTTAATTTGAAAAATCGTAGACAGATTTTAAAACCCCATATTCAAAGTAAATATCTTCAGCGACTACATATCATAAAAATGGAAATAAATTGACAGATCTTAAGTAGAGCAGGATTATGATAATAGAGAGAGTCAAAGAGATTCATTCCGCCACATACCCCATGGTAACAGAGGGAGGAGGAGTGCTTCAACTGCTACAAGGGGTCGGAGGCGAAGAAGAGGTTGAAGCACGCAGCCGCAGAGTAGAACCCTAACCCTTAAAATCCAGTAGAATATGCGTTTATATCTTAACAATTTATAGAGCGTGTAATTTGGTCGTAGCTGGACTGGACCAAGAAATACTAGTTTAGTAGTTTGGGACCAATGTCGTGTGCCCAATTTGGGCTTTTATAGTTTTATTTAGGTGGTTAGATCCACTATTGGCCCATAAAATAATAAAATAATATAATTAGGTGAGATAGAATAAAATGTGTTGAGTAAAGATGTAAAAAAGTATTTTTAAAGAACGGCCCAGTTCAGTAGCCCATGCAGCGCACCATTGATATGACCTCTCATTTCATTTCTTGTTTCTTCTAAACTTGCGTACTCAATATTTTCTTATATAAATGAAAATATAAAATGATTTAGAATAAAATAGGTGTCATATATTAATGGATAATGCCATATACAATCATGAAATTATAAATGACATACAATCATTTTAAAAAAAAATTAATTTTTTTACGTAGGTCCCATATATATTCATTTTTGTTTTAAATGACTGCATGCCGTTTGCAACTCCATTACTGCATCTATCATTTCTTTAGTTTAGTCTATTTCACTTTCTTCTTCTTCCTTTGATTTTCTCTCTTTCAATATAAATAGAAAGGAGTTCCATGCAAATCTTCAAATGCAGCCACTGCAATGTTCATTCAAAGTGTTAAGTTGAATTATTTACAAATGACAATGAGTATAGATAGTAGAGTGAATTTTATGAAACTTATTTAAAATAAGTTTTGAAGTGTTTGGATATTAAAATGAATTTAGATATATTTATAAAGAATTAAAAAAAAATTATAAGTCCTGCATGTAAAAAAATATTAAGTTGAAAAAAATTATGAATCTCACGTATAAAAATTTTTTGAATTAAAATGAATTTATTAATTTGAGAATTGGATATTTCGATGTTAGATTCAACTTAAAATTAGATTAAGCTGAATTGATCTCAATTCAATCTTAGTTCACTTCAATCTAGCCTTGTCTTTTTCACAAATAAGATTAAATGAGATGGGGTGAGTTGAGATGAAAGTTAAAAATTAAATAAAATATTGTGAGAATATATTTTTTAATATTATTTTTATTTTAAAAATTTAAAAATTTAAATTATTTTTTGATTTTATATAAAAATTTCAAAAAATCGTAATAAGTATATTAGATAACATCAAATGAATTGAGGAGCTTTATAAAATAAAAAATAAAAAATTAAGTTGCTCTCAACTTAAAATTGCCTCATTGCACCAAAAATAAAATATTTTGCTATTTCTTTGAAAAGTGCCCTAGCGTTAATCTCAAGACCGAGAGCATTATCAATGCTTTCTTTCCTATAATTTAAAAGATAACGTCAAAACTTACTTGTTATTGTAATAACGTGGAGGAGAGGTAATGAATGACTTTCTATTAGCCTGTCTCCTCTCTCAAAGACTTTTGAGAAAGGGTGAGAGCATTTTAATTAAAAAATTTGTAGGTATACAGTGACTTTGTACAATAATTTATGCTTATAAATATGAATGTTTTCGTTTAATTTTGTACAACGAAGTATTAGAAAAGAAAAAGAAGAAAAGAAAAGAAAAGAAAAAAAGATGAGAGAAAGAAAGAAATGAATAGAGAAAATTCAGTTTTTGATAAATAAAGAGTTCCAAATATTTTTTTTTACAATAATAGTTTTTATTCTAATTTTATATCACGTTATCAGTACAACAGTTCTACCAATTCTGAAGCTAGTGATCATATTCCTCAAGTAAGTCTTTCAACATATTATTTACAGTCTTTGATATAAATATGAAATATTTTATTGATTAAATCTATGTGATTTTATAAATATATTTTCTGAAATACAAATATTTATTTCATTATTTATATGTGTAGAAAATGACAAACCTTACAAAATTGGAATTCGTTGTACTTGATATTTCTGGAAAAAATTATTTAGCATGGATTATTGATGTTGAAATTCATCTGGATGCTGAAATTCATCTGGATGCTATGAACCAGGATGAAATAATTTAAAAATGAAATCAACCGTCCCTGCAGGATTGTGCTAAAGTAATAATTTTTCTTCGCCACCATTTTCACAAAGAATAAAAAACGAGTATCTTACAATAAAAGATCACTTTATTTTGTGGAATAAATTAATGGAGAGATATAAATATCAGAAAACTATGATCCTCCCAAATGTTCGTTATGAATAGTTGTACTTGAGGTTGCAAGATTATTAAAGTGTTAGTGAATATAATTCTGCATTTTTAAAATAAACTCAGTATTAAAATTATGCGGTGAGAAAATCACCAATGATGATATGCTAGAGAAGACATTTACTAATTTTCATGCCTCGAACGTGCTCCTGTAGCAGCAGTATCGAGAGAGAAAGTTCAAGAAATATTCTGAACTTATATCATGTCTTCTAGTAGCTAAGCAGAACAATGAGCTTTTATTGAAAAACCATCAGTCACGCCCTACTGGCTCAACATCATTCCCTAAAGTAAATGGTAATAAGTTTGCATCATTCCCATAAGTGAATGGTGCATCCTTTTGAAGAAATTGGTGGCGTGGACGTGATAAGAGAAATTATAGAAATATTGATCTCAGAAGTGACCATATTAAAAGGGATAATAATAATATATTGTATCACCAGAAGTAGGACAACTCAAAAAGAGGTAAAAATTCTCAAAATAATTCTTCAAAGAGAAGTGAAGAGGTGTGCCATAGATGTGGTATGACTGGACATTGGTCACGTACCTATCATATGACCAGGCACTTAGCTGATTTATATCAAACATTTAAAACATGAAAGAATAAAATGCTTGAAATAAATTTAGTAAAACCATCAGATGATTTATTAAAATCAGCAGATGCAGATGTTACTCATTTTAATGTTTGTGATTTCTTTAAAGATCCTAATGGTAGAATTGATCACTTAATTAGAGATGGAAGTGTTCCACTCAATTAATGTATTTTCTTTGTAATAAAAGTTTTGTATATTTTATAGAATCATAGATCACATTGATAAATATTTTATCTCTGAGTTGAATGATAAAGATGTATGTTTAGCTGACAGTGCTACAACTCACATAATTCTTAAAGATAAGAAATATTTTCAAAATCTAACATTAAGCAAAACCTATGTCCATACCATATCAAGTTCATTAAATTTAATTGAGAGCTCTGGAAGAGCTTATATTGTGTTGCCTAACGGCACCAAATTTTGTATTGATAATGCTCTATTTTCTTCACATTCTAGAAGAAATTTATTGATTTTTAAAAATATACGTCGTAATAATTATCATATTGAAACGACCAATAAAGACAATAAAGAGCATCTTCTCGTTACTAAAATAATATCAGACCAGAAGTTCGTATTAGAAAAACTGTCTGCTCTATCTTCTGGATTGTATTATACAAAAATGAGAACAGTTGAATCATCTGTGGTAGTGCACCAGAAGTGTATTGACCCCAAAGTATTTATAACTTGGCATGATTGCCTTGAACATCTGGGATCAATAATGATGAGATGAATCATTAATAATTCACATGGGCATCCCTTAAAAAATCAAAAGATTATCTTACCCAATGAATATCTGTACTCTGCATGTTCCCAAAGTAAATTGATTATTAGATCATCTCCCTCAAAAGTCATTGTTGAATCTCCATCCTTTTATAAAGGATTCACGGAGATATATGTGGGTTTATTCATGCATCTAGTAGACCATTTAGATATTTTATGGTTTTGATTGATGCATCAAGTCGATGGTCACATATTTGTCTGCTTTCCATTAGAAATATTGCATTTGCTAGACTTCTGGCTCAAATAATCAAACTACGAGTACAATTTCCTGAGTATCTAATTAAAACCATTTGATTAGATAATGCAGGTGAATTTTCATCCTAAACTTTTAATAACTATTGCATGTTAATAGGAATAGATGTTGAACATCCTGTTGCCCGTACATACACCCAAAACAATCTAGCCGAATTTTTGATTAAAAGGCTTCAGCTAATTGCTAGACATTTACTTATGAAATCAAGACTACTTGTTTCTGCTTGGGGACATGCTATACTTCATGCAGTATCATTAATTCGAATTAGACCATTTGCATATCATAAATATTCTCCATTACAGCTTACATTTGGTTAACAACCAAATATTTCTCATTTTCGTACTTTTGGTTGTGCTGTATATGTTCCAATTGTACCTCCACAGCGTACAAAAATGAGTCATCAACGTAGACTTGGGATATATGTTGGTTTTGATTCTCCATCTATTATCAAATATATTGAGCCCCTTACAGGAGATATGTTTAAAGTATATTTTGAGAATTGTCACTTTGACGAATCTACTTTTTCATTAATGGGTAAAGAAAAGTCGATGCGTAAAGCACGACAAGAAATTACTTGGGATAATAAGGGTTTGTCTCAATTTGATCTTCCTACAAATGAATGTAAACTGGAAGTTCAGAGGATTATTCATTTACAAAGTGTTGCAAATCAATTATCGGATATATTTACTGACACTAGAAGTGTAGTAAAATCATATATTCTTACTATTAATGCTCCAACAAAGATTGAAGTTCCTGAAGGATAAGTTGTCAAAACAACAATAAGTGAGTCTAAGACACGCCTGAAACCTGGAAGACCTATTAGTGCAAAAGATAAAATTCTCCGAAGGAAAATGATACAAAATGAATTTGGTGTTCCTGAAGAACTCATACCCACAATACAGGCCAAAAATCATTGTCAATACTCCTGAAGAGGTCAAATCTTTTATCTCAAAATTTCCTGAAAATGGACATCCTGAAGAAGTGTTTCATGAAATGTTTTCCCATGAAGAAAAATAGGTACATGAAAATAATGATATCTCAATACATTTCATGAGTACTGGAGAAAATCTGGATAGAAAAAAAAACTGTTGTCGACAACATATTTTCATATAAAATGGTCATTGATATTACCAGAAATAATGAAGAAAGTGAGTTAAGAACCGTCGAACAATGTCGACGTAGAAATGATTGGCCAAAATGGAAAGCACCTATTGAAGCTGAATTAAACTTGCTAGCAAAACAAGAAGTATTTGGACCTTTTGTCCAAACACTAAAATATGTAATACCTGTTGGATATAAGTGGGTATTTGTACGAAAACGTAATTAGAAAAATGAAATTGTGTGGTATAAAGCATAGCTTGTCGCACAAGATTTCCTGCAGAAACTTGAGATTGATTATGAAGAAACATATTTTCCCGTTATGGATGCAGTCATATTCAGATTTTTGATTAATCTAATTGTTACAAAAAGATTAGGGATGCGATTGATAGATGTGGTTACTGCATATTTATATGGATCCTTAGACCATGACATATATATGAGAATCTCCAAAAGATATAAAATGCCTAAAGCATATAAAATGCTTGAAGCATATAAAATGCCTGAAACATCTACAAGTATTTCTAGAAATATGTACTCTATCAAACTTCTTCAAAAATCTTTATATGGGTTAAAGCAATCCAGTCGCATGTGGTATAATCGCCTAAGCGAATATCTATTAAAATAATGATTTGAGAATAATCCTATATGCTCATGTGTTTTTATTAAGAAATCAGAATCCGGATTTACCATTATTGCAGTTTATGTTGATGATTTAAATATTGTGGGAACTTTTGAAGAGATCTAAAAAATCACTATATATTTAAAGAATGAATTTGAAATGAAAGATCTTGACAAATCAAAATTTTGTCTTGGCTTGCAACTCGAGTATTTGTCAAATGGAATTTTTATTCATCAGTTCATATATACAGAGAAAGTCCTGAAGCAATTTTATATGGATAAAGCTCATCCCCTAAGTACTCCAATGATTGTTCGATCACTTGATGTGAACAATGATCTATTCCGTCCTTGTAGTGACGATGAAAAAATTCTTAGTCCTGAAGTACCATATCTCAGTGCAATTGAAATTTTGATGTATCTTGTAAATTGCACTCGGCCTGATATTACATTCTCTATTAATCTACTTGCAAGATATAATTCTACACCAATTCGAAGGCATTGGAATGGCATTAAACATGTGATTCGTTACCTTCATGGTACGGTTGATATGAGATTATTTTATCAATGTGGATCAAGTCCACAATCGATTGAGTATGCAGATGCAGGTTATCTTTCAGATCTATACAGAAGTAGATCTCAAACTGGATATTTATTTACTTATGGAGATACTGTCATATCATGGAGATCTATCAAGCAGACTATATCTGCCATATTTTCAAATCATTCAAAGATCATTGATATTTATGAAGCAAGTCGAGAGTGTATTTGGCTGAGATCAGTAATTCAACATCTCCAGGAAAAGTGTGAACTCCTCATGATCAATAATAGTCCAACAATTTTATATGAAGATAATTCTGCTTGTATCACTCAAATCAGATGAGGATATATCAAAGGTGACAAAACCAAACATATTTCACCTAAATTCTTTCATACTCACGAATTGCAAGAGAAAAGTGAAATTGATGTCAAGCAGATACGATCAAAGAATAATCTGGCAAATTTATTCACAAAGCCATTACCAATTACGACATTCAAGAAAATTGTGCAGAACATTAGAATGCAAAGACTCAAATATCTATCGACATGCACTTTTCTGGGGGAGTAAATGTTTTGAAAACTTGTGCTGATTGTACTCTTTTTTCTTCGCTGAGGTTTTGTCCTACTGAGTTTTCCTCTACAAGGTTTTAATGAGGCAATCTTAAAGCACTTAGAGGTACATAAGAATACAGTATTCTTTTTCCTTCGCCATTGATTTTTTCTTCCCACTGGATTTTTCTTTGGTAAGGTTTTAACGAGACAGATTTTATATTAGTAATCATTCAATGGGGGGTAATGAATGACCCCCCATCAGCCTGCCTCCTCCCTTAAAGACTTTTGAGAGAGGGTGGAGGCATTTTAATTGAAAAATTCTTAGGTGCACAGTGACTTTGCACAGTGATTTATGCTTATAAATATGAATGTTTTCGTTCAGTTTTATACAACGAAATATCAAAAAAGAAAGAAAAGAAAAGAAAAGAAAAAAAGATGAGACAAAAAAAGAAAGGAATAGAGTAAATTCAGCTCTTGAGAAATAAAAAATTTCAAATATTTTCTCTTGCAATAATAGTTTTTATTCTAATTTTATAACACTTTTTGTTTAATTTTGCATACTGACTTTATAATAGATCATACATAGACTTACCTATTCTTTTTCAATATCATTTAATTTTTTTTTAATATTTTTCTTATTCATTTCAAATATTTCTCTAACTACCAATAGATTTGCGATATCTTAATATATTTTGATTGCAATATATCTCCATATATAATGTTATATAATTTTTTCATATTTCAAATTAATTTAAATTTAAATGCCAAATCATTATTTCAAGGATTTCATCCAAGTGCTTTTTTTTCCTTCACCACCTTTAAATAGCCAATTAACATCCAAAGGAGAGAGGGTTGAAATGAAAATAGCCAATTATTTTTTTGAGAAATAGTTTCATTCATTGAAACTCATAAAGTAGAAGCCTACAATGTGATCAAATGATCAACTAATTACATATTGACACACAGTTTCTAAATCTCTCAAATAAAGTCTAAGAGAACTAAAACTTCCTTCAGAGAAGACATTTACTAAATTTCTCCAAAGGAGAAAACTAAACTTCCAACGGACAAAAAGTCTAGGAGACTATTTCTCAATTTTTACAATTTTCTCTATACAAACAATAATTACAAAACCAACAGACTACTATACATAACAAAATAAAACAAGAAAATACACAACCAGAACACAAAATACCAACACAGGTTGTCTGTGGTGGCACGTGACCCACACGCGCCATTTTATGAAAGCACCACCACAGGACTAGGAAAGACCGCAACACCTGGATCCTCTCTGAACCGAGGAGAAAGGATCTATCAGAGACGATGTCCGTTGAAAGCTTTCACACGGAACTCGTGCGTGAACACACTTCACCGTTCTGTAAAACACTCCCAACGATGACACAATCGGCCAACAGGAAGGATGGCGACACCGTGCGTGTTGATCTTTGCGAGTTAGATACCACCGTACCTACAAAACCCAGCCTCCAAAACTCACACCACCTGAAAACCACCATCACCAAACAATAACCAAAAGTGGTGGTCGGGAAAATAAGAGAAGAGGAAAGAGAAAAGAAAAGAGAGAGAGGGAGAAATGGAGTCGGAGCTCCATTCTCCCATGCCCACGTCGAAGTTAGAACCCTAGTAGACGATGAGAATCGCACGAGAAAGAGAGAGAAAATGAGCTAAAAGGTCTCATTCGAAAATAGCCAATTAAGATCCAGAGGACAGGGTTGAAATGAAATACTGATAAACAAAAGTAGTTGAGAAAATGTTTAGAGGAAAGAGAAAATAATTAAAAAGGTCTTATAGCTGTGAATAGTATTCTCTACTTTTAGCACATTATTATAACAAAGTATAAAATAAAGATCAAACTACAAAATTCATTAGAAGGAATTTTTTTTTATCAATTTTCTTTATATTTTACATAAAACTGTATTTTACATGAGTCATTGTCAATGTTCTGACATCATTTCTTATTTCAAAATTGAATGCAGTTTCAAAACAGACCGTGAAGTATGTTGTTGTTGTGGTTGTGGGGACCCTGTCCATGGAGGGACTGGCCGACTAATGGAGGTCCTCCAACCGAAGAGAGGAGACCTCAGTCGCGAGCTGGCTGAGGAGTCAAGTGCACATTTCATGCACTGTGTGCTTGGACGTGATGACACCACAATTGGCCAAGGCGGTCGGGGATTATCCCTTGGATGGTAGAGGACGCCTGCGGTCCAAGTAGTGACTGCTGGTAGGGCCAACATGCTCACGATGGTCTGCCATGAGCCTTTTGTGTGCATGCTGCTTACTTGACCAAAGGTAGTTGTTGCCCGTCGTGCGTTGAGGCAGGCTAGTGGTATTCAAGCTGGGTTAGAAAACGCCAGCAATCCACAGGAACCCTAGACCAAGGATAGATTGGTCACATGCAATCTCATGCGTGTGGCTACGTGGTGAGGTCCCCGTCGTTAGGGGGATCGCATACCATCTCCAAGGAGACATGGCGGGACGATTCGTATGGTGACCGTTGGTGCAACTTCCTTTTCATGCCATGGTTGGGCCGTGGCACTTCTACGTGCTCGCTATCATGCATTGGTATGCATGGCCTAATCACTAGGTATGGCCCACCAAGGGGCACCGTTTGTCGAACAGAAATTGTCGGCTAACCATGTGGTAGTTGTCAGTGCTACTCACTGAGCTCATGACGGGGAATTCATGAGCATCGCGAGTGCACTTTTTGGTCGGTGCTCTACCTGCCTTAGTGGCCATAGACCACTTTGAAGTTGACCATGGTCTTCTTAGGCTTTCATCAGCCATGCACCCATATTGTGCATGTTACGCATAGTCAAAACTTGCACTTGTGCACTTGTTTGTTCCTGCATGTATACTAAATGTATTTCACTCTCTCACATACTCCCCCTTTTTGCATAGTATCCTAAAAGAGTACTGAGCAATTGCAATTCAAACGATGAGTAACTTGGGGTTTCCATTTGGGTGAGAAAAGGCTTACACACCTAGTTTCTACAATAGTGTTTTCCATAAAAATGAATTCTGAAAGGGTGAGAATACTTATATGAAAGAGTTTCATTTGCTCCTTCAAAGATTATTTAGCCACTTGAAATTCTTCATTCTTCCGCTTCCAATGCAACAATGATTATTTAGCCACCTAAAATTTGTGAGCTCGGTTGTTTCTCCTCCACGCTTCTTTTTCTCCATACACATTCCGCATGCGCTTCATTTCCCCAAGAAGTCTAACCAAAAGTCCCTAAAATTGTAGGTGCATGTTCCTTTTATCTCATGCCGCCTTTGCATTATGTCACTTTTATTTACTTTATGTCATATAATCAATTTTCTCTCCTTCCAATAGGCTGGGTCTAAGAAATACTATAGGTCTGCTATATTTTATCCATTCCTATAGTACGATAATGGAGTACTGTAAAACTCTTTTTATTATAAATTTTATCTTTATACCTTATCTAGTAGCATAGATTTATATATATCAGTTCTTAAAAAATATGACCTAAATACATATTGAGGATTCACTCATGTCTCACCCTGATCTTTCCTTCATTGCACTTCAATCTCACCTCAATCTATTAAATTATAACATGGATGAGGACTCAACCTAAATTCAAGAAGTGGTATTCGAATAAAAACCTCTGTTGTTTAAAAAGTCCATCCATCTGAGTTACCTCTCATGTGTCTTGTAGAATAATGTCTCTAATCTGGAATTAGAATCTACCTAAAGTTGCATGGTGACTGTGTTCACCTTGTGGGATAGCTGGTATGGAAGGTCCTATTTGGATATAGAAAGGTTTCATGTCATGTCATATCATCTCATTTATTATTACAACTTTTCAAAATTTCATATAAAATATAATAAACAATTCAATCTTTTCAAATTTTAAAATAATAATAATATTAAAAAATAATATTATAATAATTTTTATTTAACTTTTATCTAAAAACATCTCATCTCATTTCAATATTTAAATAAGACTCTTCAAAGCAAATAATATAATGCTCAATAAATTTACCTCTCTCTAGAGTCTCTCTCTAGATGAGCTCCTCATCCTAAAATATGTGATAGGCCTTTTTCAGTAGTATATCTGTTTCACTTTTTGTAAGTGAGTTTTAATTGATACCCTAACCTTCCTTAAACTTTACTTTTGCAGAAGCACAATCACCCTACTTTTCTATAGCAGACTTCCCTTCCACAATCCCTGCAACAACCTCTATACCCTATTGCTTTTCGACAATAACCTTCATCCCAAAACCCCCAACAACAACCAACCTTACCCCACAACAGAAAGTATCATCCCTTTGAAAAATGTCCACATTACAAGTAGACATTGACAATCTTATCTCCCATGCAAAGGCTTTAACCTGGGACGATTTGCACCTAGAACCCAATTTCATCATAGCTACCCAATACTCTAATCTCCTTCTGACTGGCAAGCTATTATCCACTAAGCCACTCAACTACAACACATTCCATGCTATGATAAGAGTAGTATGGAGTTTTGTTATAGGGCTTACGATCGAAGACATAGAAACGAACACGTTTCTATTTACTTTTCCCTTTCAGCAGAACAAGGATAGAGCTTTAGACAGCCGACCATGGAACTTTAGAGGGTTCCATATAGTCTTAAAGGACTGGCCTCTTGAGGTTTGTCTTAAAACCTCCATTTTCTAGATTCAGGTGCATGGCCTCCCCTTAGATATGCTCACAAACTAAACTGCTAAGCAGATGAAAACATACTTGGTACTCTATTAGAAGTGACAGAGCACCCATATTTGGAGTGGCCCTAAGACGTTATTTACGGATTAGAGTAGAGATGAATATTGAGAACCTACTGCCCGATGGTTTTGATCTCAATAGACTAGGTCAAGCAACGAAAAAAATACTCCTCGAGTATGAAAGACCATCGGACTTTTGTTATGGTTGTGGCTGTTTGGGTCATGTAGTTCTAGTTTGTCCAGTGCATGCAACCATACTTGACAATTCAAGGTACATGCCTTGGATGCGCACATAAAGCTCCAACTACAAACGAACACCACGAATATTCAGGTGGTGAACCACCCAGTTGTAGGCATGGAACCAAAACTGATTCTTCAACCACAAATGGGAGAACAAGAGGCAGGCCAGCACGCACCCATCTTGTATGGCATACTTGTTGCACCACGTAAAATCAGGCAGGGCCATATTGGTGAACAAAGAGAGCAAAATGTCAAGCCCAGTCCTCATGATCCCTAACCAAAAGGAGTTCTTCCACCAGTTCGCATAAGAGAACCTAGTTCAAACTCATTGCAGGCATAAGCTTATAATGATAAGACATTCTTCAGCAAAGGCAAAGGAAAGATGATAGTTGATAAGGTAAATTGTTACTCAAAGCTGGAAAATAGTGACAACAATATAAATATCTTTACGGGCATGTCTTCTGCGGGTTTCTGGACAAATGCCTTTACAAGCAGGGTTACAATGGAAGACAAAATTACACAAATTTCCAAGGAGCGAGACAATGAATAGTGGGACAATTGTAGGTAATGCAAACCCCCCAACATTTACCCATAAGATCCTCGGATTTATAGAGGTCAATAGGCAAAGCTAGCCTACTCAAGACCTTTTCTATAACGGGCCAAAACTTTTCTCAGCAATGGGCCCAAGGACCCTTCTATGATCCAATTAACCAGATTCAAGCCTAAAGCCCCAGACCAAATCAGCAATACCAGACCACTCAGGTAGCTCAATCTACAAGTAAATCTTAAAAAGCTTTAAAATCATTAATGGGCCCATCTTTAGGTAGCAAACCAAACACATTCAAGTCGTTCAACTCAAGCCCATCACCCTAAATAAACTCAGCCGAAACCTAGCAACTCGAAGCACAAAAGCAAAGCAAAACCCAACTATTATTCATTCCTCAGAAGCCCATGCCCAAATCCACTCATCCCTAGTGAATACCAAGTTAGGTCGGAGTCTAAATACCCCCCTTGAAGACAAAACCCCCCAACAGTTTGTACAAAGGGACCATAATCCTTAGAACTAGCATCCCTAGTCCTGAATAGTGAAAGCTCGACCCTCTCTCCACTCGACACCATACACAACCCCACTCATCCTCAAGGTATTTGGATCCCTCCCTCCATTCAACTCCACATTGAACCAGCATCCCTTGTCCTGAATAGTGGACCATTGCCATCCATTATCCTTTGTCCCATCGAAAATAAAAATATAGCATCCATTATCCCCTCTCCTAAAACTTTAGTCCCCAGTCCCACCCCAACTCAGAGTAACAACAAGACCTTACTAGAAAATTATGTCCGCTCTACTAAGAGAGGCCTAAAATACCCTGATGAGAAGGACCTCCCAAAAAAAGAGGATTTGAGTTATTCGTCCCATCACTTTCTACGCCTCAGCACAAGCAAAAATTTGAGATATAGAAGATGTAGAAGAGATACTTACCGTATTTGTCAAAGGGTGAGGACTGAAGAAGATGATCAAGAAGGAGAAGCAGGACTAGAATTTGAAGGTCAGTTGTGCATACGTGGAGGTAAATCAAAATTTGAAGGTTAGTTGTCCCTATCTATAAGCAAATATCGGAATAGAAGTGGCTGAGGTGGCTGTCCTAACCTGCCACCACGCCTGATATGAGGATCTTGGCCTGGAATTATAGAGGCATTGCTCGGCCTCTACCAATGCAAAGCATGAGGGCACAAATCAAGACTCACCACCCTGATTCAAATTTCCTTTCAGAAACTCTACTATTGAATAATAAAATTGTTGTTGTTGTGAATAGACTTTGGCTTTAATTTGTTTTTGCATAGCCCTACCTTGAGAAAATGAGGTGATCTATTATGTATGTGGTGCCATGGCCTTGATGTTGAACCAATCTGTGTTAATAGTAATGTAATGGCATTTTTAATGTATTTGGATCCAATGTATATGCCTTGGTTATTATTGCTAGCATACTGTCCAGCTTAACCTTAGAAAAAAAAAAAATTGGGACTTTAGTTAGCTATAGTCTCTACTTACCCTAGTCTTATCCTCGGTTTAGGAGGTCTCAACATTGTAGTCACCCATTATGAAAAGGATGGAGGTAGACCCTTTGCCTCGACTTCAAAGCCCTCAAGGCTTTCCCTTTTCATGAATCAACATGGTTTAGGAGATTCAGACTTTAAAGGATTCAAATACATGTGGACTAACAATAGATTTGGGCTTAGTCATATTAAAGTGAGGTTGGATTGGGGCAATGCCAATCCTCAATGGACTCTCCTTTTATAGACACTAAAATCAAGCATTTACCCATTCACTCCTTTGATCACGCCCATTCCTCCTAGACACTTTTGCCTTGAAAAAAAAGCGTCTCTCTTTTAAATTTAAGGAGTTTTGGGAGTGGGATCCAAATTGTTTTCTTATAGTCAAGAGGAGCTAGGAGACCACTCTTGAAGGCTCCCCAACATTCATTTTCTCAAAAAAGATTGGGATAGTAAAACAAGCTTTGAAAAATTGAAATAAAAAAAGTTTCGGGCATATTCAAACTAATATCCAACTTCTTAACACTCATTTGACCAAAATCCAATCTGTAGAGGCTTCGGATCATACCTTGAGTTTAGAAGAACACTTGAAAGTATGTCTTTCAGAACAACTAAAAAGAGAGGAAATTCTTTGGAAACAGAAATATAGGCTTCAGTGGTTGACTATAATGGATTTGAACACAAAATTCTTCCACATGACCACTACTATGCATAGGATAAGAAATGATAATTTAGTATGAAAAATGATTCAAACCAGTGGATTGATCACCCTGAGGCTATTGAGGACATGTTCATTGATATTTTAGTCGGATATATCAATCCTCCTTTCATACTTTTCCATAGGATCTAGAGAACCTCTTTCCTGATAAAATTTCTTTTGAGGACAATGATTTATTTCGTAGTATTCCCTCTGAGGAGGAAATCTTGGATACCATCAAGAAAACCCCATCATCCAAAGCCCCTGGCCCAGATAGTTTCATCGAATTCTTTTACAAACACTTTTGGAATATCAGTTAGGAGGATTTGATTGGGGTCATAAAACACTTCTTTGAAATCGGCCATTTTTTTAAAGAATTAAATCACACACACATCGTCCTCATACCAAAAAATAACTCGCCTACAAATGTTCAACATTATAAGCCTATTAGTCTCTTGAATGTGTATTATAAGATTTTTGCTAAAATTCTGGCCAATCGGTTCAAGAAGGTCCTTCATCTCATCATTTCTCCCTAACAATCCGTGTTTATCCCTAGGAGAAATTCAAGAAAACACCATTGTGGCACAAGAGATCTTCCACTTTATGAAAAAAAAAAATCGGGGCTAATGACTGTCAAAATTGATATGGAAAAAGTTTTTAATTTCATGGAATGAGATTTTCTCCTGAATATATTTAAATGTCTTGGTTTTCAACCCTAGTGGGTAAACTAGATAAGGACGTGTATCACTACGATATCATACTCGGTTCTCATAAATGGTGTACCATGTGGTCACATAACCCCTTTCAGGGGTCTTAGGCAAGTAGATCTCCTTTCCCTGTTCCTCTTTATCATAGGCAATGAAGTCATTTCTTGCTCAATCAATAGGGTAGAAATTTTGAATTTCATTCAAAATGGGAAGGGGAGGCCCTCTCCTCACCTTCTTTCTGTCGATGATCTTATTCTCTTTGGATCTGCCGCTATTCATAATGTTCAATCCTTTCTTAACTGCCTAGATAAATACTACGCTTGGTCTAATCAGAAGGTCAATAACAACAAATCTTTCATCCATTTCAGCAAGAAAACCCTCTCCAACCTTCTTAGGAACATCAAATCTATCCTAGATTTTTAGCTCTCCCCAAACAAACTTAACACCTGGGTCTCCATCTAAATTTGGACAAAACCAACAAACGTGAATTTGAGGATATAAAGACAGAATTGAAAGCAAACTAGCTGAGCGGAAGGCAAAGTTGTTATCTTAGGCTGGTAGGACAACTTTGATTCGTGCTATAGCTAGTTCTATTCTTACCTACACGATGTCTAGCCTTCTAATCCCTCAGAATGTAGCTAGAAGTATTGATGAGTCTTTTATAAGATTCTGGTGGGGATTTTATCCCAGAAAAAGCCACAAATTCACTCTGAAGTCTTGGAAATCCATTTGTAAACATAAGTCTATGGGAGGCCTAGGTTTAAGGCTTACCACTAAATTCAATCAGGCACTCCTAAGTAAATTACGCTGAGCTCTCCTCAACAAAGAATCATTCCTTTGGAAATCAGTTATGCTCCATAAATATCCAAAGTCATCCTCCTGGCTAGACATAAATATCAAGCAAAATGACTCAAAGTTGTGGAAAAGACTTGCTAAGCAGAGAGACTCTATTGCTAACAACTACTGCCTCCAAATCAACAATGGAGCAACCACCTCTATTTGGAAAGACGCTTGGATCCTTACTTTCATACCAGCGGGCCCTACTCCTCCTTCAGGCAACATCTTCAAAGACCTAGAGTTAAAAGTCTCTAAACTCATTTTGGAGGAACCTAGGAGATGGAACACTCTCCTCCTTCAAACTCTTTTCTGGGACCATACTAAAAGAGAAATTTCAAAAATCTCTATAAAGCTATTTAATTTTCACAACTAGAGAGATGAGATAAAATGGATTCACCACACTAGCAGAAATTTCTCAGTCAAGTCTGCTTATGCAGCAATTGTCTCTTCCTCAAACAATGAGGAAGGACAAAACTCTCATAATTGGAAAAAGTTGTGGTCCTTAAGAATCCAAGACTGGCTAAAGCTTTTCACCTGAAATTTTTTGCATAATATCTTGCCCACTAGAGCCCTTCTAAAGTGTAAGGACCCAACCCTTACGTGGCATTTTTATTTATATAAACAGTTTTAGAAAATAGAACTGATTTCATTCGTTTTAAAACCTTTCAGTTCATTCCTAGGGTGTCAGACTCCACGTTCTAAAATAAAATATATTTTTATAATAAAAGAGGTTCACAGTGGAAAGACATAAGGTTTAAAACTAAAAAGGTCATTTTCACATGCTTAGACTGCCGTGCTTTTCCCTTGAATTGTCTGTTTTCTACTGTGTAATCCTATGTGGGAGAAGAAAACACACAGAAAGAAAACTAAAATAAGTCGAATACTTAGTAAGTATTATTTAATACTGTTATTAATATATAACAAATTAGGTTTTTCAAGCATACAACCAACATACAAATATATGTACATAATTACAAGACAATACATGCTTCATTTTTCATAACTATAATCCTATTAGGTCCTTATTTCCTACGTGTCTTGTTATGCTACGTTCATTACATAGAGAATCCGAAGATTCTTCTTTTTCCTTAATCATTACTTTAGGACATTAACACACAAGGAATTAGCAACAAACAAGCATCTAACTACAATCAAGCACGCACAAAAATATATCAAACGGCTATCAAACACATAAGCCAACAAACAAGAGCAACAACTAATAAACAAACACCCATCCAATGCATACAACAATGCATGCAATACACATCCTACATAGCATGACATTCATCCATGTTCATTCACTTCCGTTAGATCATTGCACACTATTACCCCCGTGTGCTAGGGTTGGTGGATCTTCCTTTGAATCTTGGATCTTGGATCTTCCTTTGGACCATTGGGTCTTCCTTTGGACCCTTTCATATTCTCATACCTCATGGCATAACATAAATTCATACATCATGGCATTCGTTCACTCATGCTTCCTTTTCTCTTTCCTAACTTCCTTAGACTTCCTCTCATGTCATCTTGTCTTTATCCTATTTTCCTTAGACTTTCTTATTTTCTATTTCCTATACTTTCTAGTTTTATCTTATATTATTCAGAGCATATATACAATAATTACTATGTATAAACATCCAATCACATGCATTTACATATATATTTAGGGTTCGATAAAAGGGGCGACCAAGAATAGTCATATATACATATATTAACATTTTAAACCCTATTATCTTCTATTTACTAGTCTGGTAAACCCTAAGATGTATGAACATAATACTTACTTGGTCTCCATACTATTTTCATATCATGCAGTCAAGTCGCAAACGCATCACATAATAATCAACCTACAAGCATACACACAAATAGCATCAATATATATCTAACACATAACAATTAAACTGAGAATAACCTACATTTCACTAGGACACTTTCTTGCTACCTTAATACTCTTAAGGTCGTCATTATGCTAGGATCATCGGAAACTCATTGCTAACACTGGGACAGCTTTCGATATTTCTATGTTCACGAAGTCCTTACTTACTATACTGAGACCATCAGAGACTCACTATGGACACCTCTTGATATCCCCATGTCCTCGAAATCCTTACTTGGGATTGCATACCCATTACTCCTCCGCTACTCGACTTCATCGCATTACACGTACTTCAAGAATTAACACTGTCACACAGTGACAGTGGTCACTGGGACTACCGGTTACATCACCACTCTAGGACACTATTCTACAGTTCCCGACATATCACTTGCCTTACATTTTCCAGTTGTGCAACTACCATCTTCGTGACACGCTTTACGGTGTATCACGACTACAGCACTTGGAATATACCTCATGCATACTTCATTCCACCCATGCAGTATCCACGTAAAGAACAACTCACGTGTATACTCTCCACGCGTACTCCCTTCCAACACACAGCTTCATATCACCGTACCTACACATGAAGCACCCTCGTACTACACAGCATAATCCACAAACCTATTTCACAACACAGTTCTTAACACTTCAGAACATAGCCAACCAACTTCACACAACTACCTAGCGGACTCCACAACAACAACATAGTCCACAAACATAATAAACATAAATACAAGAGAAAGAGAGTTATACCATGGCAGGGTAAACCCGTACATTGCTCGCTTCCTAGCATAGCTAGTGGCGTCGAAAGCCACTAACTCGAAAGTTAACCACTCTGTTGAGGTCGATGTCGTGACCTCGAAATGAGAATGTCAGGGTTCGGATCTAGGGTTTTAACTACTAAATCTAGGTCGGGTGAAAGTGATCATCATGTTAGGGAGTTCGTTGGTGGCGATGGAAAGGTTGTACGTTACACTAACGTCGTGTACGATGATGTCAACCACGTAACATGACGGTTTGGGCTACGGTGCTCGGTTCAACATGGAAAACTAGAAAAATACTCATTGGAGGATGGAGAATCTCATAGTGGTAGTGGTGAGGCGATGCAACCACCGGAAAGTGGTGGATCTAGCTCAAAATGGAAACCCATTTTCGGGTTTAGGTTTGTCGCCGGGAGGTGGAGGCTCGGTTGGGGGAATTGAGCTAGGGGTGAGGTCGCCTGAGGTGGGGGAGTCTTTTGGTGGTGGAGGTGAGACCCACGGTGGCCTGATGGCGGCGCAGTGAAGATAGGCCCATTTGGAGACCCATTTCGGGTGAAGGAGGAACGACGGAACTAGAGTAGCTACCGGCAATGGGTTTTGTACCCCTGAGGATGGGGAGTTTAGTGGTGGTGGTGGGGAGCCAAAGCGGCCTGTGGTGGAGTCGGTAAAAGGAAGAAAAGCCAAGAGATCCATTTTGGGTTTGAGGCTCATGCACCTGCTAAGGGTGGCTATGAGGTGCACTGCCGGTGGAGTTGGACTCGCTGGCGACCAGTGGTTTAGGGATGAAGGCGGTGAGGCTGGTTGAGCGGCGGTGGCATTTAAAATATTATATAGCATTAAAACACTGGACGCATTTTAAACTCAACGTTATCATTTAAAACACACCATCGAGATCGGACACATACTTCGAGACTTGGCATGTGCATCGAAGCTCGTCTCAATCGAATGAGAGAGGAACGAGCTATCACATCATTTCCTTGGAATTCACTAAGTCTTAGAAAAAAGAGGGAGTAGGTATTGTATTACATAAAGCATTGCCTATCCCTTGCCAATGAATAGGTTATTTGCCCCATTTGCAATTCGATCGAGGAAAACCTCTCGCATCTATTTCTTGAGTGTCCTTACTCTAGAATTCTTTGGAGGCATTCTCCATGGCCTTTTCATGTAGGCAGCAATGTAGGAACAAGCATAGGTTCTTGGGTCAAGGCCATCTTAGAACAGGCTCCTTTTTAAACATTCCAAGTCAGGATATCCACCACTTCCAACTGTTTGCAATTACTGCCATGGACTACATGTGGTTTTATAGAAACCATATTATTCATGGTGCTCTCCCTATCTCCATAGATCAGTTTGCGGCCAACTCTCCAAGAGTCTACAATGAGCATAGGAATGCATGGGTAGGGAAGTCGAACCAGGAAAACTTCACCTAGGAACCTCTATAATTGGGGCAAATTTAAGTTGCTTTTGATGTTGCAGTAAGAATAAATGGTAGTATAGTTGCAGTTGTTTGTAGGGACCACCTAGGAAAAATTGTGGGTTGTGTTACTAGGTTCACTCCGAGTGGCAGCTCAAATGGCGACGAAGCCTTGGCTGCTCTTCTTCGCATCCAACTGGCATCAGATAAACAGTGGAAGGATATCAGAATTGAAGGTGACTCTCAGGTGGTAATCTCAACCCTACAAGATCCACAAGATGCTCGGCTAATGCTCAACAACTTTGAGAAATGGAAAGATATCAAAATACACTAGACACAGAACTAGTGCGTGCACACTTTGACGCATTGGGCATATTCAAAGTCCTCCTTTGGAGAAATACCCCTCATCACCATACCAGATTGCTTATTGGAATTCCATAGTGGAAAAGATCCTCCAACTCTTCAATGGTTTCAAACTTGTATGTAGATTTATGTATATTTTATGTTTACTGCATATCTAGTTTGGTACTCTATAATGTTGACTCACAAATGCTAGTGGTTTCGGTCATGATTATGAATGCAAGGTTCTTATTTACCAAAAAAGAATAATGCTCTATAGATAAAGTATTCATCAAGCATTAATGCTAGCTCTCATGTATTAAATCCTCCATGATTAGATGGTCCGTTAAAAAAATTGATCTATTCTAAAATTAATTTGTGCATTTAGTGGTGCAATGGGCCGCAACCAATGGAGGCATTGATCGCATATCCGTAGCTATTTTACCTTATGGTATTGTACTTATTGATAATGGGAAGGACCCTCCTAATGCTAGTTAGTAACTGTTCCTTAAACCTTTATTTTCTATATATGCAAGCTTGATTAAGGGAAAAAAAAAAGATGTACAGAGATCATGCTTTTCTGGGTTATAGAGAGCTGTCTGATTGGGGAATAATGAATTAGGTACTGGAGGATAACCATTTTCTCCTATTTTTGCTTATATGCTGTCATATATTCTTGTTGGCTATGTTCCCTTGTGCCATTGTGCAGGAAATATATATGCTATTTATTTAGGTTGTTTTTCTAATACAAGTTGCACAGCATATGCCTGCTTCAGTGCTTCAATTAACCAAATGAATTCTTGTCAGTTCATTTGTCGTATATATATATATATATATATATATATACACACACACACTGACTACTCATGAGATTCATTCAATTCACGATAAAATAGAAATGATTAAAATATTAAGTAATTTTTTTATATACAAATTGATGCAACAGATCACGTTCATATGAAGTAAATTATTATGTGCTTGCGGATAGTTTATAAGATTAAAAAGTGAGTAGTGTACGGTGCCAGATATAATAAAGCAAACGCATGAATTGCCTTGTTTATTTTGGGATGAAATTAAAAATCTAAAATATATTTTAAATTCATCATTATACTTTTTCAAATCTACATACAAAATATAATAAGAAATTTAATTTTTTTAAATTCTGATACCACTTTTTCAAATTCTTATATAAGATTAATATTAAAAAAAGATCTTACAACAATATATATATATATATATATTTTAATTTTAATTTTATTCCATCTCTAAAAATAAATATGACAGTTAAGAAAAATGCCAAGTAAATCAATAATTTGACGGATATTTTGATCGATCGTATTTTTTTTAAAACATTTAATAATGAAGGAGAAGATTATTAATAAATTTATATATTTAAAAAAATTATTTAAAAAATAAATACAGTAAATAAAATAAAAAATGTTTATCGATCCTGCTATCAGCACAGCTCATCGATACCACTAGTAGGACTCTTCAGTTAAGCGAACTCTATGTAGTATTTTCTATATCACTCTCCACTGATGCTCACTGACTAAAAAGCGGGAAGATAGGAGGAGTCTTCCCCATTCCTGCCCCGCTCTCTCCTTTCTCTCTTACTTTTCCATGCAAACGCTACCTCAATGTACTCGCAAAAATTGCAACCAAACAATTATTAGCTTGTGTGGCTCGCGTGTGGTTACGGGGATTCATCTGAGTTTCAAAATTGGGAATTCAAGTTCTAGATAAAAAAAATTCTTAAATTTTTTAAATAAAAATATCAAAATTATTAAAAAATAAATATAATTTAAAATTGGACTGGGTAAAACTCGGCCAGTACGAACAGGCCTAAGTGTGGTTTACACTATTGTATTTTAGTGCCATTTTGTAGTGACTCAGGGCTGGCTTAATATGTTAAGGGGTCAAAGGTAAAAATTTTAATTGAGACTTTTTTTATTAAAATAAAATATAATTAATTAACTTTAATTTTTATAATTCATTTTATTTAAAAATAATGTCTGTCGTTTGTCGAGTAAAATTACTAATTAATATTTATATTACATTTTCAACTAATAACCAACTTAATTATTATTAAAAAATTCGATTTAGAAAAGATTTTATCAAACCTAATTTTATAAATGCTCTTGAGTTTTATATGTGAGATCTTAGGCTTTGTGCATTTTTACGTATTGTCTGTATTCTTATTATTAATTGTTTTAGTTTTATTTTAATTTAATTGGTTGTATTTTATTTGTTTAAAACTATTATTCGAATTATTAGTTAGTTAATATTAGTTTTACGTTGTTTTTATGTTTAAATATTGAGTTACGTTATTTTTCTTGTTAATTTTAATGTGAAGTAATTATTTTAATGATTGAAATTAAATCTCTTTATTTTATTATGTGAATATTTATTTTGATGTGTTTTATTTTATTTTATTTTAGTGTTTTTCGGATTGGGCTTATATTTGTATGCGTTAGTGTTGAGTTGGATTTTATTTTAGCTTTAGGCCTTGATCTTATGTGTTTTAAGGGCCCAGCCCGTGTGTTGTGGAGGTAGCCCATTCCCTTTGATCAAGCTGTGCGTTTTGGACCTTTTTTTTTTAATATTTAATTAAGTGTTTTGTTCTTCTTACTTTTGGCTTCACTACACGATACCAGCCCCGCTTTTGTTCCATTCGGTCACTAGCTTAGCCGCCACCCCTGCGGCCAGTCAGCCACTATCACCGCCCCTTCCACCTGAACCCCCCACTTGCTGGCGAGCTCCCTCCGACGAACCCACTACCAATAGGCACCTCCTTCTCTCTCACTTCCCTTCAACCAGAAATGGATTTAATATGGTTGTTTCCCTTGCCACGCCACCGTGCGCCACCATCCTACGACACTGCCTAGCCCACAAACTCCCTCGCATGTCGGCGAGTCTTCCCCACTGTCGGTATGCATCACAGCAGTCTCACATCCTTCACACAGCCTCACACCTGAAAATGAGTGTAATGGGTTTTCACCCATTTTTCGACGCTGTCGCCAGCCACCTTGGCCTCCGACCACCACCAGTAACTACACCAATACCTTGAAGCCATTCCTTACCCATCTCTCTCCGTTCATAGTTGTTGGGTTTTTGAGACCCACAATCGTTGTCCATTTTGCACTGTTACGCTGCTTTGTCACTGTTGCTTGCACCTTTGTGATCCTTCGAAAATTATATTTTAGTGCTGTAAGTATTTTTCAAATAAATTTTGAGATTTAAATATATTTTGCCTTAACAAATATATGTGTTTTGGTTGATTGTACCCGACTAAGTCTGAGGAGTTCGAGGGTCGGTTGGATTTGAGGATGAAGTTGGTTTGTAATTGTTTGATGGTAGGAAGTGTTGTTTGTTAGATATTTTGTGCATGATCGTATGCATTGTGTATTTGCACGTATGTTTAGATGTATATTTAAAAATTGAATTTTCATGTGAGATTTGATTTTGATATGTTGAAATGATTAATTGATTGAATAGTTTTGAATGAGTCATTGTGTATTTGCACGTATGTTTAGATGTATATTTGAAAACTGGATTTTCATGTGAGATTTGATTTTGATATGTTGAAATGATTAATTGATTGAACAGTTTTGAATGAATGATACTGTGTAAATGGTGGTTGAATAATTAATGTAATTATTTTTTTTTATAAAGAATATATGAGTTGACAAAAGAAAAGAGAGAGAAGAATTCAGATTTGAGATTCTTGGAGTGTTCGGCCTTAGCCTTTTAAGTTATGGTTGTTCTCAAGTTAATATCTTGATATTTGAATAAACATAGTTTTCTTGAAAATAATATAAAAAAAAAATGCACGAATTAGGATTGGAAACCCATTTAGGCTTCAGCCCACTCTTGTAAATTAGGGTTATTTGACTTGTTACCCTTTCTGATTTGAATGAATATGTTATTCTTAGAAATGAATTAAGTATACATAGTGTGGCATGGCTAAATTTGCATGGTGTGACATGATCGAGATAAGTTTAGGAAATGCATATCACATACGTTTCATGAAAGTCACATGTCATATGCATACTTATTGAAGTAATAATTTTCATGTCCTTTGAGTCATCATATTTTTTTTTAAAAAAATAAAATAAGAAATATTTTATAAGAATCCCAAAGGCTAGGACGGGGTATTGTCCCAGTGGAACTCTTCTGGTCATTCTAGAGTGCTTAAGAATGGAGTGGTAACCCCTAGGTCGACGAAGAACAGTCGACAGACCACAAACGGTTCATTTTTAAAAGTTTACGGAACGTGGTTACACCTAACGCTGATGGGTGCCAAGAACGACAAATGTGTAATAACCTGTCGTAATGATTATGATTATAATTATGACATATTCACCTCATGGTGATGCGGTAACCAGCAAGAAATACACGGTGCATAGGGGAGCCGTGATGTATCCAATATAACAAGTATGACAAGAAAGACTAGCCTAAAGAATAATATGAATAAGAAGAAGGATACGTGAAGTTATGAATAATAAGAAAATACATGAATAGTTTCTAAAAAGTTTCAAGTTTATGATAAGTTTTGAATACGTGTCAACGAAAAATCAAAGCAACATGAAAGTCTCTTTTTATGAAAAGTAAGAAAATCTTTTATAAAGAAGCATGATGCATAAGTCATGCACAAGTCAGGCATAAGTCATGCATAAATGTTATGCATAAATAATGTCTCACATTTCATGATTATTGTATATGTGCTTGTGTATCTGTAAATACTAACGAAACTTGTATTGTAAGTACTCTTTTAGCTAAACTTGGTATTATTTATATAGATGTGTCATTGGTTATTCCATTTGATTGTTTAGCATATTTGTTGAATGAATAAGTTATGTTTCTCTATGGTTTGTAGATATTGTATTCTAGATTTTTACTTAAAAAGATGTTGATGGAATTTGATAATTATGTGAAGAATAAACAATACAGTATGCCTTGATAATTTCGGTTAGGGCTAGACTTGATCATACATGTTTTGAGATGATAGAAATATTATTTTTGAGAGTTGATGAAATTCAGTCATAGTGATTCTAGAAGTAAATAGATACTTTAGATGATCAACTTATGAGTGTGGGTATGATAGTAATTTGAGTTCATGAGTGATTAAGAGTTAAATACTAAGGTAAGATTTAATCTTAGTGTGAGAGTTGACAAATGAGTGGTGAGACTAAGGAATCCTTAGGGTTTGGTTAAACTTCTTGGTGGTAGAGTCTCACCTGTGATTCTCGCCTACGGTGCAGGCGACAGAGATGGTGGTAAGTAGGGACAATAGTAGAGTCCCGCCTACGATTTTTGTCTATAGTGTTAAATGGATTTGTAAGTCAGTTTTTGGGAAATGGCGGGTTTTAATAAATGGATTTATATGTATTATTTTCTAAAAATGGTGATTGTTTTCAATAGTTTTATTTTGAGTCAAAATGAGATTTTGACGTGCGTAAAAACTATTCATTTTTGGGAAACGAGGATTTTTGAGTCTTATGTATATGGTATCATGTTTATACATTTTGTTGTTGCACGAATGTATTTTGATCTTATGGTTTGTTTGGATTATTATTTACCTGCAGCACCGTTCCTGGTATCGCAGATTTTAATGCAAATGACGAGGAGGATGAGTCTAAGGAGGCGGCTCCGCCGTTGGAGTGATTTGATATAGTTTGTTATCTTGGAAAATGTTTTCCCACTTTGATAATTATGTATTTTAATGTTTTGACTATGGAATAACTGTATTAAAATTTTTTGTTGGAGAATTTGTGTTAAACTAGTTTTTAATATTTTTAAAAATTCTGGTACTTAGTGATCGATTTAGCTTAACCACTGCATCTTTTATTTTACTCATGTTACATATACACACACTTAGCACTTATCGTTGCGATGCGTGATCCATATTGTCATCATCCCGATGCCTCAATTCCCGTATTTTCGTACGTGAGAGTTGGGGGCATCACATTATGAGTCGTTTGGGAATATAACTATTTTTATGTATTCTCACATATTTTCAAATTCAATTTTTTTTTTCTCACTTAAAATCCAATAAAGTATTTTATTTAAAATTATTTCACTACCATCATATTAGATATTTAAAAGTATTCTTAATATCTAAAAAAAATTTAGAAGCAATTATAATAATTATCATCAATAAAATTTTATAAAAAAGTGGGCTCTTGCCTCTTCTAAGGATTATACAAAATTCTTTTATGATCATTCAAAAATTAGATTTTGATATTTATAATTTTGATATTATATATTAAACTAATAATGATAAAAGAGAATATCTTTTTATAAAGAGAGTAATTGAAATAATTATTATATAAAATACTTTTAAAATTGATAATAACAAATCATATCTATTTAATAATTTTGTTATTTTATTAAGTTAATTAATTGATTTTTTTTTAATTATATTTTAGATCTTTTGAAAAAGAGTCTTTTATCATTAGGAAGCCTTAGACAATTATCTAACTTGCTTAAGGTAAGAACCAACCCTATAGTGAATCCTATAGATACATGCAATTCCTATAGAATCAGCGAACTCGGTTCTCCCGTGTCCAACCCACACCCCCATCCCACACAATGCATGGACATCTTGCACTAATAAAGTTGCTAATGGGCATCCTTGGTCGCGAGCAATTCAGATTGTCGTTAGGTACTATGTTTCTACTTCTTCTAACCAAGAATTAACGAGTAAAATTCTTCATCAGCCAACATAAAACAACAAAATTGCGACACCCTTCTACTTGTGAGTTGTGACTCTTGGTAGTGACAATTCTGTGTGCAAGTCGACCATATAAAGACCATAAAATTTGAATTGGATAGTAGAGTCTCAGAATTAATTTAATCTCATCTCATCTTAATTAATATCCAAACACTACAAATACAAATATTTTTCAATCTTAATTTTTTAACCTTTTTTAATTTAATGATTATCTAATTATTACAATTATTCTAAACTGATTTTTTTTTCAAAACTTAAAACAAAATTAATAAGAAAAATTATATTTTAATAATATCTTAACTTTATAATATTTTTATTCAACTTTTTTTTTCTCATTTTCCAAAGTTCTATAAAACATATTAATTCAAATCGTTTCACTACTATTCACATACCATCTCATCTCATTTTACTATCCAAATGACGTCAACCCTTTTGGATTGTAAAATGGTCTCATCTCATCCCATCCCAACTCATTGCATCTTATTTAATCTCACACCATCCAATCTCATCTAATCTCATTTCAACATTCAAACATCACAAATATAAATACTTTTCAAATTCAAGCTTTCAACATTTTTATCTAATCATTAATTAAATATTATAAATTTCTCAAACTTTTATATAAAATATAAAAAATTCAACATTTTCAAATCTCAAAACAAAAACTATATTAAAATTTAAATTTTATTCTTCATCATCCTCATATTCTATATACCATATATATGTATATATATATTTAATTTCTTTTGGTTTATTCTTCCCAAACTAATTTAATTCTTTTACTCCTCACCCATACATCATATATTTGGTAAAAAAAATAAAAAATAAAAAATATAAATAATACGTGATGTGAGAATAGTAAGTAAGTATTTTATAAAAAATTATATTTTAACAATATTTTAATTTTATAATATTTTAATTTTAATTTTTTAAATTTCATAAAATATTACAATTCAAATCATTTTATTACTGTTCACGCTTTTTATTATAAATTTTTCAATTTATTTCCTCGCTGAATAGTGAATATATATGCAAGAAAGGTGCTTCTAGAAAAAAAGTCCAAATGAAACATGGTACGAGATTGGCCCCGTTTTTATTTTCAACTCATATTTATTTTATTATTATATTTTTTTAATTTGTTATATAAAATATAATTTTTTTATAATTTTTTAAATTTTAATATATATTTTTTAAATTTTAAAATAATAATAATATTAAAAAATAAACCATATCCACCTCACGGTCCTCACCTAATATTGTGTTTTTCAGGAAAAGTCCAAATGAAACGTGGCTCCAGATTGAATTTGATGCTGACTTGCGAGCCACCTCCCACTTGTCTGGTAGCTTTGTAGACAGTCTCAAATCACCTGTCTCTTCGGTATAAGTAAGGGGAAGAGGAAGACACTGAGGACAGCGACTGAGTGGGTGCAAATGGGCTGGGCTATAGCTCTACACGGCGGCGCTGGCGACATCCCACTCTCTCTACCACCGGAGCGTCGCCAACCGCGTGAAGCCGCCCTACGCCACTGCCTTCAGGTTGGCGTCGATGCTTTCAAAGCCCAAAAGTCCCCCCTCGATGTCGTCGAACTTGTGGTGCGTAACTAGCCAACGTTTCCTCACTCCACTCATCAACTGTTTTCTGTACATCTCAGTTCAAATAATACTCAATGCGTTTATGTATTTGTATCTTTCTATGACTACATGTATCTTCCGTTGTTGGTTTGAAACTGCCGGACCGCCGGTGTTCTCGTCTTTTATTTTGTATGTTTAACTATATCAATAGTTGGATTTGTATGACTCGGTTATCTATTTACTTCATTTTCCTAATTATAGTTACTGATTTTGGCGAGTTCGATCGTAGTTATCTACGTCGTACTAGTTCTTTGTTGAATTACACAGGGTTCTGTTGTTGATCAGGGTCTTTGACTCTTTGGTGTGACGAGGGTGATTAGAAAACTAGTATTGGATATTCTTTTACGGAAAGTATCATTAGAAGCTCTTTAGCACTACTTGGGTGGTCAGAAATGTTCCGATAGTCCTCTATGAACATATTGCCTTAAATGATGCTCGGGGGTACTGTGTTTTCAAAACCTAATCAAATACTCTGTACATGCGGTGGACCCAATATAATTTCTCTGATACAATATCGCTGTATCAGGTGATGAAGGAACCAGATTGGTTAAAAGAATGTTAAAAGATACACAGAGAGAGAGAGATTGGTTAATAGATTAGCATCTTAACTACAACTTTGAGCTCATAATTCTATAGCAGAGTGCTATAATGAGAATAATGAAGTTGATTACTTTTGTATGATGAAATACCCCTTCTGATCTATAATTTGTGTTCATTCAAAGGAAGAGTTCTATTTCTATTTCCTCTCTAGGTGAAGGATTTTGAAACATTTTTCATGACTTATTTCATTTAATGTTATACTTTTGATGATTTTCAATGTGTAGGTTCGTGAACTAGAAAACAACCCGCACTTCAATGCGGGTAGGGGATCTGTCTTAACCACTGAAGGCACGATTGAAATGGAAGCCTGTATCATGGACGGTAAGACGAAAAAATGTGGAGCTGTGTCTGGGCTAACTACTGTTGTTAATGCCATATCTTTAGCACGGGTGGTCATGGAGAAAACTCCCCATATATATCTTGCTTTTGATGGAGCCGAGAAATTTGCACGAGAACAAGTGAGTGAAAGTCTTACTATGATCACATTTACTGTTCTTGAGCTTATTATATTGTAACTCTACATTTCATTCCAATTGAAAAGACATATTCATGCCTGAAATGTCTTTATTGAAATTATGATGCTTATCCAGAAAAAATAATTATGTGTCGCACTGATTGATATTACTTCCGAAAAATGTAGAATCCACAGTTATAATAGCATCTATTCTATGTCCTTGGCCACAGTTCTAGCTTTACAACACTAGGATGCACTGCATACATATTTTGTGTCCTCAACACCCCCTCTCTCGCTCTTGTTGTTCAAGACATTTCAATGTGATATGCATTTTTGAGTCTTCTGTTTCCACTCATTTTAAGAACCCAATTTTGTTGCTGTACTGTTACCACAGTCAATATTCTTAATTTTTCCCTGGATTTGAGTTGTGAAAAAAGAAAAAAAAGGGAAAGAGCAATTAAAGTGTAAGGGTCTCAGATGCAAGAACCCAATTAAAAGGGAAATAGAAACAAATCACAAGAACTCACTCCAATGCAACACACCAGAATTCCTGAACCAAGAATTCCTCAACTTCAATTCTTGGAAAGGCTTTGGAGGAGCCTCAAACCTCCTTACAGATGAATACCAACTTTACTAAATGATTCCCGCCTCAGCCAGGATGGTTCTATTTATACAAGTGAGGAAATGAAAACGACATCGTATCTAAGTCTTATTACAATTGACTAAACGCATCGTATTGATTAACTAACTGGCAGTTAGCCGTTGCTTAAAACACACAACTCTATTACTAAATGAAACGTTGTGCTGCAATGCTGAATGACTCTGTTGGCCTTCCTTCCCGATAACTCTGCTTGCACTCAGCCATTACCCAACTTCCCTCGGAAATCCTTACATAAAGTTTGATATGAATCTGACTTTATTCATTTCTTGTGCAATGTCTTTTGGTAATTTTTCTAATGATAGAGATTTCTTTTTTGATAATTAGGCATAGCCCAAATACACAAGAAGTGTACATAGAGAGACACCTAATTACAAGCTAGCCCTGAAAAACATTATAAAAGTCATTAGGCAAATTATATAGATATTTATTTATACTAATCTTTTCCATCCAAGAAAAGAACTAATTCTCTCATTATGGATTGAGCCCCATTGAAACATTATAAAGAGTAAGAACTATTTATTTCCAAGCAATGTTGAGATCCTGATACACAACCTATCCTTATCCTTATCATATGGGAAGTTATCACAATATATATATATATATATATATATATATAGGTCATCAAATATAACATGGTGAAGCATGTGGCCTGCAGATCTCATGTACAGTCTCCTGACTGGACATTATATGACCAACTTAGCGGCAAGGAAACAGCTGAAATATTTAAACCCCTTGTTATCAGGACCAATAGCACCAATAATGAACAGAAACCCATATACCTTGAGGTCTTTTTAGGATGAAGTGTTTGTTGATCATTAGTGGGAACTCTAAATGGGTACAATGTAATTTAGGAGAATTTGGATAAGTTGGATAAGCCTATTGTGATTACACTTTCGTCCAAGCTATAAATAGTGATGCCTTTAATGGAATGTTAATAGTAAATATACTTGGAGATACCTATGACATGATTAGAGGTCTTAAGGAATGGGAGACCAACTATGATTTTACCATGAACTGAAGGAGTGTAGCTAAAGACTAAAGTTGTATGGCTTGGAATACCTATAGAGTAAGTAGCAGCTCTTCACTCAAATGACCCAACATCACCACACTGGCTGTCAATTGATCTGTCATGCTGAGAGCATACGAATCCGCCTGTGAGCATTCCCCTACATACAAGCAGGCCTCTATTGATAATGTAAAATTTTAGGCAACAACAAATTCTCTATATATATTTCTAATTTATTAATAAACTTGATGTTTGTGATGAAGGAATACCTTATATAAAAAACATTATGGAGGTTACAAAACAAAATCCTGAAATCAAGTTCCTATAAAATTATGAACAAACTCACAAGCTACATACAATCTATGAAAGAAAATTAAAAAACTAACTAAAATCCTGAAATGGTACATTGATGCATGCCAAAATTAAAATATTTGTTTCAATATCCACACCAACTGCTTGTCCCTCATATTGATAAAAAATCCAGAGACCAATTTGAAATGGAAATCTAGAAACAATTTCTGGTCATAGAAACAAATGCATGAATTGCGCAAGAAGTTTTTTTGGTTAAAACGCCGTGCGACTTGGAGGACATAAGACTTCTTGGTCAAGCCAAAAAGATTGGCGACATAATGCTCTTACCCCACCATGCCTGGCCCTTTACCTTACCTTAAGAAGAAAGAAATGGCCCCCCCCGCCGGGGGGTATGAAGTGTGGGAAACAATGCAAGAAGTGTATGGGGTAATACAAAAGGTAACCTTGAGGAGTGGCGGCAAGGCTCTTGATTGATCAACTTGAATGAACAGTGGTTAGACGCTTTGTAAAACCTCCCCGATCTATGCGAGGACCAGGTCCACAACCAAAAACTGATACTTAACTTTAGGCCCTAACTGAGTCTTCTGAGATTCTTTGCAACAAGTAGCCATGGCATCTCATAGGCCCCATGACCACTTCTTTTCCTTTGTTTAGGCCTTGGATTCTCCCACTATTGACATTTTAAAGAAATCTACCCATAGATTACCTCAAGAAATATAGACGATCTTAATCCTTATTTTTATGTGAAAACATTAATGGTTGAGGATTTTAGTAATGAATGTTGATGTGGGAAAATCCTACCAGTGAACTTGAAAGAAGTGATTTGGGTTTAAATAATTCTATGCATTCATAGAATTATAGAACTATTTAAAGTCTTTTATTACTTATATAAAAAAAAAAATTCTATGCATTCAATTACACTAGGAAATATGGGGGATCTTAATCCTAAAGATCAGTCAATTCCAAAACCCAGAACCCCCATGTTCTGGATTCTTAACTCCAGTTTGCAACTCATCTAGGGACCCTAGAGTCCTTCAAAATTGCCAGCTAAACAGTTTTTAAAGTTTTGCAATCTCATTATTTTTGACAGAAAGCAAATTACCACGTTTTCCCGCAAAAGGTGGCCATTAAGAATACTGTGTATCATTCTACTTTGGATCCTCATTATGAAAAGTCTTAGTCCTATATCATCATGACCTATAGATGCTCCATGATGTCCCCAAACATCTTCTTAGAACCATTAATAGCATGGTTTTCCTGCATGTACTGTAATTAGGCCTCAAATTCTTTTGAGCATTTGGATTTTTCTTATACTCAATCATGAATTAACAATTTGTTTCGATGCCTGGACTTCAGGGTTCACATAGAGGGACTAGGGCAAAGAGAATCAAATGCTTAAGTCAGTGTCTAGCATGCTATCAACATTTGTATGTGTAGAGGAAAATGGTTAGTAAACCATTTGTAGAGTATGGATGTATGGATCTAATTAAGTACAACCTCGTGTAATTTGGATTCACTATGAGGGTAGGTCTGCCATTTTGAGGCTAAGAAAAGCCAAGCTTCAAAACTTGATCATATCCATTTACGGTTTTGAATTCACAGAAAAGGCCAACTGGTATTGCTTTGGGATTATTATCTTGAATGAAAATGAATGGTGATAATTAATAATATTAATGATGATTATGATAACTTTTAGAACACTAGTCATCTTAAAAGCTTAAGTTGAAGCGGTAAATTTAATAACTTAAACCATTAATTTAATACTTCTCACAATGTGAGGCACAACATGTATGATTATAACTTTTTGAAATGTAAGGTAGAGTGGACTCACTTTACCGTAAATACTAATAGCAACAACAACAATAATAATATTAGTATTTGTTGTTTATTAAAAAAAATATTTTAATTGTTGTAATCTTTATTATTGGTATTTGATTGCTCGGTGTATGGTTTATGTTCATCAAAGATATTTATGTGATGGTGACTTCTTATTTTTTCCAGGGTCTTGAAACTGTAGATTCAAGCCATTTTATAACTCCAGAAAACATTGAGAGGCTAAAGCAAGCCCAAGAAGCCAATAGAGTCCAGGTATTTTGTTCTCTCTTTTTTGGGGGGTGTTGATGAGAAGCATCCTGAATTTGTGCTTTGAGTCACCCTTACGCTGTGGATAGTATTTCCTCAATCACTTGCATGGTGCGTTTCACTACCACTATAATTTGTAATTGCTAGCTGTCCCTTTCTAATGGTGAGGACCTATAAATATTTCTGAATTTCTTGTACGTAGAGGAACCTAAGAAATCATTTGTAGTGGGGGATTTTCTAAGTGTCTAAACTTTTCATATCTATAACCTGCATTTCACTTCTACTATGCCTCGAAAGTATTTTGATCAGAAGCAGGTAACTCTTTCATAAATGTACAGATTGATTACACACAACCAGTTGAGAAAGAAACACCAACTGCAGATTGTGATAGCCAAATCGGTACAGTTGGATGTGTGGCTGTTGATAATGACGGAAATTTAGCTGCTGCAACTTCCACTGGTGGACTGGTCAACAAAATGGTTGGTAGGATTGGGGACACGCCCATCATTGGGGCAGGGACATATGCCAACAATCTTTGTGCAGTTTCTGCCACGGGGAAAGGTGAAGCAATAATACGTGGGACTGTTGCAAGAGATGTGGCTGCCCTTATGGAATTCAAAGGTCTTTCTCTCAAGGAGGCTGCAGCTTATGTTGTAGAGGAATGTGTACCCAGAGGCAATGCTGGCTTGGTTGCTGTGTCTGCCAAAGGAGAACTCGCGATGGCTTTTAATACGACTGGCATGTTTCGAGCTGCTGCTACTGAAGATGGGTATACAGAGATTGCAATTTGGCCTTCTGTGCCAAACTGATTGCTTTTGGTGAGTTTCAATTACTTGAGTACGATAAATTGCTCCTGGTGATCCCCAGACTGACTTGGGTTGCTATCTTATGAACTGTCCAATATTAAGCAAACGCATCGTTGTGTTATACCACAAAATATTTGTCATTAGTGTGGTATTGGGTATTTGTAAGTTCTTTGTAGTTGGAGGGTACAATATGTTACTGTTGATAGTTCATGGTGCAAAGTGTTAGTTGGATGATGAATAGGATTCCTACGCTAAAATGGTAAGCAGTTATTGATTCTGATAAGTCCAATTTGTGTTTAATTAGGCTTGTTTGAGGAGTGAGATCATATGAAAATTTTGTAAATAGTAATAAGATAGTTTATAAATAGTAGTAAGATAGTTTGAGTTGAATATTTTTTGGGTTTTGGAAAATGAGAGAAAAGTTGAATAAAAATATTATAAAGTTAAAATATTATTAAAATATAGTTTTTTAATATTATTTTTGTTCACAGATTTGTAAAAGTTGAATTATTTTTTATTTTTTGTTTGAAAGTTTGAAAAAGTTGTAATGATTAGTTTGAAAATTTTGTATTTAAATTATGTTGGAAAATGATATGATATGAGATTAGATGAAATTGGGAATTTTGATATGATATTATATCCAAACCAGCTTAAATACATTTGGTTTCCACACTCATATTCATTTGGTTACAAATGTGAGATGCTTCCTATTCTCCCCTCATTACACTCTAAGCTGCCAACGAATTTTGATATGATATTATATCCAAACCAGCTTAAATACATTTGGTTTCCACACTCATATTCATTTGGTTACAAATGTGAGATGCTTCCTATTCTCCCCTCATTACACTCTAAGCTGCCAACGTAGTCAAACACAATAATTGAAGGAACAGTGACCTAAGAAACGTAGCTCATGGATGAAACGCTTGTACTTATAAATCTTTCGTTCTATTTGTACCGATCACAGTATAGACCTTTCCCATGCTTCCAATCCAAGGAATCAGTTGCTTATATGCTCTCTCATGATGTACAAAGATTTATTGCAAGGTTTAATCCCTTTCGCTCAGTTGGGATACATTGCAACTTTTAATCGGTTGCTCTATATATTTTTGAGTTTCTCTAAGAAATAATAATTTTTCTTAAAAACAAAAATATTAAAGAGAATTTTTTCTATGGATTTGAAAAAAATATCCTCGTTTGGATTCAAACTTATCCCATCTTATTCTCATCATTATAATTTTTTTTATTTTTTATACAAAATATAATAAATAATATAACTTTTTAAAATCTAACAACAATAATAATATTAAAATATTATAAAAATAATTTATTTCAATTTTCATTTTTTATCTAAACTTATATCATCTTTGAATCTAGATGAGGCCATCAATTTTGGGGGTGGGTGGTGATCCCCACCAACCCCCTATATCATATATATATATATATATATATATATATATATATATATATATATATATATATATATTATATTTATCTCTCTCTCTCTGTGTGAAAGGGTCAATAGTGAAAATAAAATGGGAATTAGTAACTTTTTAGAGTTTTTCCCTTTCCTTCCTAGAGTGTAATGTTTAAAATTAAAACATGTTCTATAAATTAAAAGAGAGTTTACAACAAAAATCATTAAATTAAATTAAAAATTCATTTTACAACATAAAACGTGACTAGCCTTTTATCACTCTTCCCTTGAGTCATGACTGTCCTTACACCTTTTACTCATTTTGTTCTTGATAGATAGAGGGACAACATTTAAAAAATAAAATAAGTTGAATACTCAATAAATATAACTTGATACTGTAAAAATATATTAACATAAGTTTTTAGTCATTTTGATATTTATCTACGTACTTTATTTAAAATATTCACTTTCTTTGAAAATATTACAAGGTGGATCTTTTTTTTAATGTTTTTATTTCTCATAAAACATTTTTCACAACTTGTACATTTATCCATAAATAAACTAAACCATTCATATATTCAATTACTCTTTTCACTTTTTTCTCTAGCCATTACATGTACAAGGTGTGCTGACTTTCAACTAGTTAGGTTCAACTTGCATTAGGTTGTAATGAAATATGCACATTGCCTCCTTCCCTTTCTCCATTTTTCTTAGCCTCTTCTCTCCACCCTTGTTTTCTTTCTTCTTTTTGGTTTTTCCACTTTGCCTCCCTCCCTCCCTCCTTCTTTTCGTTTCTTCCAATCTTCCTGCGCCACCTCTCCTCGTCTCCTTCCCATATGTTTCTTCATTTCCTTTCTTTTTTTAGTTTTACTTTTCGTTGGTTTTTTGCAGGAATCGGGTTGTTTTGGGCGGTGTTTGTTGACAAATGCGAAGGCCTCCAGCGTGCTCGACGCCACACACATCCGATGTTCTTCTAGGGCGCCGATCTATCAGGCATGACGGAATCACAGTGATTGGAGTGACGTGTGTCACACATGCGCCTCTCACAGAGATTGCTCTCTGTGCACCACCATCGGAGGGTCTTTTTGGCAGCCACGCGCGAGGCTGATGGGTCCAGGGCAACCGGCACTCCATCTCTGTCCTTTCCGCTTCCCTCTAGGCAGCGTGTGGTTCTCACGCACTATTGACAACAATGTTTTCCTATGTTGCTTTTTAAATTCTTCCAAGATTGAAAACCAAATCGTTAGGTTTTGGCTTTTTCAGTTAGTTTTAGTTTCTGTTTGTTGTTTAGTTTTATAAAAACAAAAAAAAAAAAAAAAAAATCCGGTCTCTAGGACATATGGTCCTCAGAGTTTGTCCTTTAGCCCGTCTTAGTACGAAAATGAGGTTTGTTTGAGATGTTTGATTGGTTGTAAATCTGTCTTGTACAGAGTAAGGACTGTCTCTCAAATGGTATTCTTGAGAGATTTGAATCTAGGGTTAGAAAAGTCAACATTTTTAGTGTATTGGGGAGTTACAGATCGTCGTTTAGTTAACTTGTAATTGTATATTTCAAATTCGTTTGTAATGTCTGCTATTAATGAATGAAATGTAGTTTCATTAAAAACTCTCTTTGTTGCAAATTCTTTGATCGTCGCTACCCCTGGGATTTCGCTCTAACTAATTCCAAGTTTATTCTCCCACAATACTCAGGCTTTCTTAAGTCATACTTGTTACACTCCTTGAGCAGACCCTTCCATAAATCTCTTACAAAATGGTCCATATGGCATGACTTAGTTTACTATTAAGTTATGGTCAATTTCTTGTAACAATTTCTAAGTTATCTTCCTTGAAGTTTCTTTTGGTTAGGGTGAACACTGATAGGGTCGGCGTCGGTTTGAATCCCAAAATGAAACCCCATCGACACATGAAAAAAGCCCTCTTCTTGATCAAAATCGATCGACTGGGAGAAGAAAACCGGCCGGAGTTTTATCGGCCGATGTTGATCGGTTCGACGGCTTGAGAATCGGTTCCCTCGTTCTGGATTCACTAACCAAACCCACAAAACACTCTATCAAATTCACAAAACTCACTCACAGATTCACCAAACAACTAACAAATTTATCAAACTTCCTATTTCCAGATTCACCAACCAACCAACAAGTTAACAAAAAAATTTAATGAAGAAAAGAGAGAGTGACGGCGATAAAGAAAATAGAAGGGGGGTTTCTTCAAGACTTTGAGTCACATTGTCATGGACTCACGAAGATGCAATATGCGTTGGCGCCGAGGGATTTGTTGGCAAGAGAGGAGGTGGTAATTAGTTGGGAGCTGGTTGTGACGAAAGAGGAGGACATTGAGAGAGTGAGAGTCGAGAGGGTCTGAGAGTAAGAGGGCCGATGAAAGTGAAACGGCGCAAAATGTTTTTTTTTTTAGGAGGGGGGGAGGGTTTCAGTAAACTAAATGAACCCTAATGAAAAACAACGCCGTTTGTATGAATCGGCGTTGTTTTCCCATATATATAATTCTATATGCTATTGGTCAATTTAGCGGTTTGAGCCAAGGTTGAACCGGGACCGAACCAACCGACGTCAATTGGTAGGGTTTTGGTACTGCCTCCCTACCAAAACCCTACCGGTTCTTTGCTGGTTTTGATCGGTTTCAGCATCTGGCAGTTGGTTTTCGTCGATGGCAGACAGTTTCTCAATTTGGTGTACAACCTTATCTTTTGGAATTGATATGAAGGAAAACCCACATTTGTCTAAGTATTTTTAGAGTGGACTTTAGACAAAAAAAAGGAGAAAATCTTCAAATCGGACTAATCCAATTATCCTAAAACAACAGACACCAATAAAACCATGCCACGTAGAGACCACAACGTGGTATCTCTACCCTGAATGACATGGAATTTCGAGTTTCGTTGCTCTCTCTCTTTCTTTCTTCAGAACCATCTCTATTGACTTCACTTGTTTTTCCTCTCTCCCTCTTTATCTACAGTCCAACCTAATTAACAAATGAAACCTAGAAAAAAGAGCCCAAAACCTTTAAAAAAAGCAAGACAAATGAGAAATGATCTGGGTCCAAACAAAAAGGAGAGAGAATGACCTTTAGGGTTAGGCTTTTGGCTTTCCTTCAGGTGCTGAAACCTCAGCTTCATATTGATGGCGGAGTGGATCTCAGGGGTAGAATTGCAGAAAGCGGTCGGAGAGAGAGAAGAGAGAGCTAAGTGCTCGAAACATATACTTTCGATATCTCCCAGTTGAGTGTTCGGTACCTCAACTGGGATAGAAACTATTATATTTTCCTACATATACTCTAGGAAATAACATTATTTTTTGTGGATTTCGTTTCTTGAGGCTCATGTTTTCATTTTTTGAGGCTCAATTGAAAGCCCCTTCTCATTATGCTTTGTGATCCGTTTTGTTTCTCAGAACTTGTTTCTTATATTCATTTACCTTTTCTTTTCTCGCATCTTTTTTTGTTCTTTGCATTTATGTTTTTTTTTTCAGTGCTTATGTAGCAGAAAAACATAGGACACGTAGTTTGGATGAAAAAAAATAAACATGGGAATTGTGAAGAAAAAAAGGAGTATCAATAATTCTTGCATCCTTTTTCATCACAGACTTGTGAAGCACAGAGAGAGAGAGAGAGAGAGAGAGAGAGAGAGAGAGAGGGCATAGAGTGAAAGAGAGGGGGGAATTGGAGATTGCCTAATAATCTGGAGTATGTGCATGTGTTAAGATGTTGATGTGTCAAACTCTCATTAGTGCATGCTATTTGGGAAAAAAAATGGGATAGTTTGGGAACTCAACGTTATTCCAACTTTTTGTGTTTTTGATCAATTCATTTTATTTACTTGTTTTGTGAAGTCATCTTTGTCCAACAAAATTAAATATTTTTGGGAACTCAATAGTGTCTGACAAGAGTATTTTGGGGCTATTTTTGAAAAAAAGTTGGAATTTATCTATAAGTTTTAATTGAAGTCAACTAGTTCATTATGACCTTCCAATTCTTGGTGCGAGTCAATTTCTTCCATAGTTGCTATTCGAATTCCCTAGAGGTGAGGCACGAGTCTAGCTTCTTAGTTGCTCACCTACTTTACCTTTCAGTGAGACTCACGAGGCGAGTCTACTCTTTAGGTTGCCCAACCTCTCTCATGGCAGAGTACAGGTCTAGTCTTACAACTATCCAACATTACTCCTAGGACGACATCTCCTCCAACAAATGTCAAGTGTTACACTCGTGCCATAATAGCTGCAAGCGGGGTCACATTTGGGAATGAGCCTCCGAGTTAAGCCTTCGAGCTCTACAACCGTCTCATATTGGTTACCTTTGAGAACGAGTCGATAGGCTTGACAAATGCCTAAGGTAGACCTAGGGGGTCAACGGGCTCCTTAACCATTTCGCGCAGATTACTACAAACAAACTCTAACATTGACAATAAAGTGGAAATGTAAATATGATTCGTATTGAAAGGGAAAAATCTACTAACACCGTCAAATACAAAAAGTCAAAAAAAAATAATAAATGTATTTCGATAACAATAAACACTAATACGAAACGAATTTAAAGCCTACTTACTTTCTCCATGAGCATTAACAGGCAAAAAAGGTCCATGATCGCTCGACCTCCTTCATGGCAAAGCGTGGGTCCAACCTCTTTACTGCCCAATTACTTACTTTCTAAGTAAGAGTCAACAGGCGGGAAAGATCAAGGACTGCCTGACCTTTCTTACTGCAAAGCGTGGGTTTAACCCTTTGATTGTCCAATTACTTTACCTTCACTTTTTGAGTCAACAGGCGAAAAAGGTCTCCCGACCTTTATTGTAAAGCGCAGGTCCAGCCTCTTGGTTTCCCGACTACTTTTTTACCTTTCCATCAAGGGTCAACAAGCAGGTCTAGTCTTATGGCTGCTTGACCTCCCTCACAGTGAAACCGGATTCAGTCTTTCAGCTGCTCGACTTTACCACCTCCTACAATATGAGTCGACAAAAGGTAAAGTTCAGGGATTGCCTAACCTCCTAGGCATAAGCAGAAAATGTGACACCCCCAATTTACATATAGAGTTTAAAAGTAAATTTAAGTGTCATGACTTGTAACGTTAGGCTACAAATTTCATTGTTCATGCTAGAAATTATAGGCATGCGCCTAACTTACTAACAGTATGTAAAATATTTTGTAGTGAAATAAGGTTAATTCCAAATATCATCAAAGAAACCTAATTCTTTATGTTAATCACATGGTATGCTACAGTAAAAACTCATATCCATATAAAACATCCAGCATACTGTATTAGATTTCTTCTTTAATACATATCAATATCTGATATTTATAGAACCATTATTCAACTACCCTCGATTATTTTTAGGGGATTCTTTTTTGCTTTTTTTATAATCTTATCTTCAACAATTGATCTCTTCATCAACAGAGGAGTATTCTGTGGACCTCCAGGATACCTCAGAATCTCCTATCACGTCTGGGTCTCATGATGAGTCATATATTCCTGTAACAATATCTATCATTTCATAAGAAATGATAGATAAAATTAAGAGGGTGAGATTTCCAAAAAATTTTAGTAAGTACTCAGATAACATAACAAGACATTAGCAATACATATCACTAAAATGAAACAGCAGGGTATCATGATAAATTAACATATCACCTGAATCACGAATACTTTATGCATGTCTTATGCATGACTTATGTCTCATTTTCAGATGGACTTATATATTTTCATAAGAAACTTATATGAATATGGGTACAAAACTTTTCGTGACATGCAATGACCTTTCTTAAAATTCTTATCTTATTCGTATATTTTTTTAAATCTTATTTTGATATTTGAAACTCAACAGGCGTTACGTATCGCTGTCCTCATCGGATTCTTATTTGCGTCAGTCATATGGGTGTTACGTCTCGCCGTCCCTGTTATGACACAAAAATACTTATCATGGTTCACGTAAGTCATACGAACGTTACGTATCGCAGTTTCCATTATAATATAAACATTCTTATTATAGCAGGCGTTACGTATTGCTGTCCCCATTATGACACGACTTCTTATCATTCGACGGGAGTTGCGTATCGCCTTCCCGTTAGCACGTCAATCATACGGGAGTTACGTATCGTCTTCCCCGTGACAACGCGACTTTTTATTATCTTGTTCTTTTCTTGATTTTATTCTAATTTTTCTTGTCATTTAAAATGCATGCAACTTAACCATTTTTCATGCGTAATACATGACTCATGTGATGTATGACGCATGCATTTAATAAATCATGGTGTATTCACGCTAAGCATGTACTTATCAATTATTTCAAGTAAATCATACATGTTTTATAAAAAAAAAATAATTAATTAAACTTTAGGCTTGAAATAGCCTAGGCCGAACCCCCCCTCTAGGCTACACATGCTATTTCTTCAATTCTTTTCATCACTTCACTATCCATATATCTATTTTTAATTATTCCTCAAATAATCTCATTATATAATATTATATTGTAAAAACCTAGATTATAGCAATGTCCTCCAATAGGAATAAACTAAATATTTTTTTTATTTTCTCTAACAAATGGTTCCATGGCTGAGAACCTTAACACTTCATAGTTAAAAGAAATCCTTTCTTTTACACACATCATCCAATCATTTGAAACTTCATCCTATGATCAATCACTTTACCCTTGACTTCACTAAAAAAATCATAAACTAAGTCTCAAATCATTCTCTAAAGTAAGCATAAGAAACTCAAAATCCTATTCACTTATCATTACTAATCTACAATTTCCAATCTAAAGAAAATAATTATCATGCTACTTCTCAATCATCAAATGAACATATATTCATTCAACAATCACATAGTAAATTAAAATCCTCAAAATAATGAATTTACAAAATATATAAACAACATGCTAAGTTAAGTTATAGTTGCACTTACAACTTCAAAAAAATATCCAAAGCTTCTCCTTTGTAAACTAAGATTTTTCCACCACTTTCTTGAGAAAACACACTTACTATACTAGGAGAATTAGTTTAGAAATTGAAGTGAAGGAAATAAGTGGATGGAGAGGAGAAGTGAGGGGGTTGCCGAGAGCCAAGTGTGATATGTGATGGATGTATGGGTATTTGTAGTGTTCATCGACTACCTCGATTTCCAAGATCAATTTTCATCTTTCACCCCATAAGGCCATGTGTCCCTCTTAGACTATAGACTACTCATTTTATCTAGGACTTAGGTGACATAAGCTTAAGTCATGAACTTATCCAAATTTTGGCAAATTTCAAGAAAATACCCATCGATTAAGCCTTCCCCTTTTATTCTACTATTTTGCCGAAACACATAGATGAAAAGTTAAATATTTCTCTTCCAATCATATACTTCCACTTGCCTATTTTTCTTGTTTAAGAAGTGAACTAAAAGATGGTAATAAACACAAGGTAAAAAGTTGATCCATGGCACTCTAATTCAGCCAATCTGTAAGCCCCCATTTGTTCATGTTTTGGCCGAATTTCATTTAAGATAAATCCCTTTGTTTTTCATCCAATGACCTTATTCCACTTCTCTTATATCTAGCCTAAGATGTGAACTAAGATATGATAGCTACAAACAATGAGAAAAGTCGGTGAATAGCTCCCAAACAATCCAATCTGTTTGCTCCCTTCCTTGGTCAAAGAATATTCTTCAAGTATACTTTACTTAAACCACTAAAACTCTTCTTTCATTGGTTCTTTTTCTTTGATTTTCTAAAAAAATATATATAATCTAGTTCTCTTAGTGTAAAAGATGAAAAAATTAGGCAAACCTCCCATTACCATCCTTATCTTTGAAAATATCTCTAAATCAAACAAAGTGATTTTCGGCTACCATTTAGATCCATTTCAGACGAGTCAACTTCAAGCTCAATTTTGTCCTTGATTTAGTCCATATATATGAAAACTCAAAAAATAAAAGTTGTATGTCTTCCTATTGGCATTCCATAACATCTTAAATCATCTCAATCCAAATTAAATAAGAAGGTTATGTCTAGATTACCGAAAGACGTTATATTTGTCAAAATTTACCAAATTATTCTTATTTGCACATAACACCTCTATTTGCACACTTTCACCACTTTGAGTCTAACTTATTAATATTCCACATAATAGAAGATCCAAAATTAATAGAAAATATACTTCTAAAAAGTTCGAAATAATGATAAATAGAAGGTATCCATTTTTATCATGAGGAACATCCTTTAGGGAAAAAATTCAGGTTTTCATAGAAAAGATCGAGGACCACCTGACCTATCTTGTGGCAAAGCGTGGATCCAACCACTCGATTGCTAACTACTTTACCTTCCTATCAAGGGCCAATAGCAGGTCTACTCTTATGGCTGCCAACCTTTCTCATGGTGAAGCACATGTCCAATCTTTGGTTGCTCAACTATATCACCTCCTTCAAGGTAAAGCAACAGGCAGGAAAGGTTAGGAACCACCAAACCTCCCTCACGGCAAAGTGCAGGTCTAAGCTCTTAGTTGTTCGACTACTTTTCTTTCTCGTCGAGGCTCAACAAGCGAATCTAGTTTTATGGTTGCTTGACCTCCCTCATGATGAAGTGCTTATCCAGACTTTGGCTACTCGACTTTACCACCTCCTTCAAGATGAGTTGACAAGCAGGAAAGGTCAAGGCCCAGCCAACCTTCCTTACAATGAAGCATGGATCCAGCCTTTTGACTATTTGATTACTTTTCCTTTCTATCGAGGGTCAACAGAAGGGTCTAGTCTTATTACTGGCCGACCTTTTTGAAGATGAGTCGATAGGTGGGAAAGATTAGCCTGGCCTCCTAGGCGCCCTATCGGCATAAAAGGTTTGGGACGGCCCGACCTCACTCACGGCGAGGCGTAGGTCTTGCCAAGAACCGCTTGACGTCCCTCAAGAAAAAGTGTGGGTCCAGCCTCTCTGCTGTTTGACTTTTTTTCCTTTTCTTCAAGGGGGTCTATTCTTATGGTCGTTTGGTCACCCTCACAGTGAAACGTGAGTCTACTCTTTATATTGCATGACTTAACCAACTTCTTTGGGAAAAGTCGACATTCTGGAAAGGTTAGGGACAATCCAACCTCCCAAGCACCGATAGGCGGCAAGCCACTTGACTACCTAATCACATTCACATCTAACGTGGTCAAGCAAGCCTCTAGCTTATCTTGCCAAGAGGATTTTCGGATTCCTCCTACCATGGTCGACACAACCTCCCACTTATCTTGCCAAGACGAGCTTTGCGCTCACACAAATACGGGAGCCCATCTCCCACCTAGCCTCATGCATAGAAATCTTCATTACTTAGTGCAAGCGAAATTGAAAACCAAGGACCCACTCCCCAAATCTAGTTTTCCACAGACTATCTCTGTACGATATTTGATCTTATAGATTACCAACACTAGCTTTTGGAGCAAATTGCCCATAAGAATCATGGGAAATTGCAAGGGATAAGATATTCCAGGCTGATTATGGGCTTCAAAACCCAATCCAAAGGTGGGTTCTCATCATGAGAGAAGAAAGAGAGAGGAAAGAAGAGAACAAAAGGTTGAGAAAGTAAAAGTATGTTAGGAGGAAAAAGGGGATGAGACATAAATGAGAGATGATGTAACATAAAGGAATGGGGCACATGACCAAAAGAAAGGGACCAAACGACTTCATGGGGGACTTTTTCCAAAATGCTACTGGAACATATTCTTCAACTTCTTCAACTTGGCCATGGGAACTCTAGAGATATGATCTCCACTAGAAAGCAGATCCCTAATCTCTATTATATAGTGAGGATGATGCCATGAGAGTCTATAAAACAATCATATTATAGTGGATTACTTCCTTTCCAAATTCTCATAGGCATTACGTCAAGTGACATAAATGTATATTTTCATCTCTTTTATTTTTCCTACATTTATTTCTTATTCACTTAAATGGATGTACACATAAATATTGTATAGAGCTACTGGACCACCGTTAAAGGCTCCAAACCATATTTGGAATTATCATTGCGAGTTTGAAATGACTATTTCTCTCGTTTTAGCTTATGCAACTTTTTGGCATTAATAGGTCATTTATGTGATTTCATATCCAAATAATGAACACACGAGCCACAAGTGTGATTTTCAATTGAACGTATCAGCGAAATCGGAAGTAGCATGCAAAATAATGATAAGTGGTCTTTTGAGAATATAATGTGCCAAAATAAGTAATTTGAAAATCACATACTCACAATGCCAAAGGTACAATAGTTTGGAGGTGAAAAGTCTATTGTCTCTGATTATCTATTAATTAGGTCAACGGAGTCTGAAGAAATCTAACGTTGGTTTATTGCATTTAAAGTTTATTGTTTGGATTTTCAATTCCAATAAACAAAAGATAGAAAATCAGTTTTCACAAATTACAATTTCATCCTTCTATTAGTTTTGTTCTCAAAATCCAACACATATTAATATTGTCCACAAAATATTCTATATAAGTGTAAAAACAATAAAAAAATTAATCAGAAACTAAACAAGAAGAGAACATGAGAGGGAAACCCCCCTCCGATCACTATCGGATGAGGCATATATCTTCTTAATATGTGAAGGGAGAGGCTTAATGGAGAGACCGAGAGATCCCCACAACGCACAACCTAATGATGTGTTGGAGGACTGTGCGTGGTAGTGGCCAGACACTTGCGAAACTCATCATGCCCTCCTCGATCCTACCTTTGCAAATCCTACTTTGAAGATTGAGAATAATGGTTGAGATTTGAATAAAACTATTTGTTAGATCACATGGGCACTAGGGTGGATTTTAGATAGAAAAAATTTATATATAAGTCTACAAATTATACATTATATATTTTTATAATTTTTTTAACTTTTTTATATAAAATATTTAATATATAAATAATAAGTAGAAAAATCAATTAATTTACAAAGAAAAAATTCAGAAAAAATTTGTAAAAAATAAAAAATATATATAGTATATAATGTATGGATTTATGTGTAATATTCCTAAAAAAAACCATCACTTTCATATGTGAAATTCACTATTCCCTCTCTAGGAAATAATATTAATCATACACTTGTCAAGCAACAGTAATCTTTTATTTGCTTTAGACTAATTTTCTTTTCCAGCTTTCATGGTATGATTCTATGCATATGGCAGAATAACGATATAAAAGTTTTACGTACCTTGATCTCCCAAAATAACTTTCATTGATTTCTCAGATTTAAGATTCCGTTTGAATGTCAAATTCAACTTAGTTCATCTCATAACTTTAGAATGAGTTTGATATAAAAAACATTCGGTCCAAATTAATTTCAACAGGGATAATATATGAGCTCAATTAATCGCCCCACATCCAAATGCTCGGCCTCACCTGCAATCGGTCAAATCTCGACAAATGTGATCGTTAGGGTTGGGCCCATCTACAATTGGTCATTTTCTTCATATTTTTTTAATATTCTTACCGCCATCTTTCTCTCTCTTGATAAAAGCTGAACTCACAGCTTGTTTTTATAATGTCAACTGGCTCTCTCTATCTCCCCGTATTTGTTCTTCTCTCCACAAATTAAAAAACCATTAATTACAAGTTGGCGCATGGTGAGACAAATTTATAGTAGTTTTTCCTATAAATTATTTCACAAATTTTTTATAAATATATATAAATTCATCCTAATATTTAAATATATTTTAAATATATTTAATTATATTAAAACTCACTATTATTCATAAAAAAAAATTTAGATTAACTTAGATCAACTCAACCTCCAAATAAAATTTTGGTGAGTCTGATTAGATCATGTGATAGAACAATGATTTAAAATTTGGTCTCCAATTTTTATTAATTTTTTTGCCGTTGGTCCCTGATTGAGCTGATGGTATTATACTCGATCCCCTACCTTTCACCAATTTAATTTGATAACCAAAAAAAAAATAAAATCCATAGAATCTGTCAAATCTTGCCTTTCTTGAAGAGTCTATCTTGAAGATGAAAAAAAGGAAAAAGGGAGTAAAAAGGCTACAAGAAAGCTGATTACTTTAGGTTGCGTCCCAAGGAAGAGATAATATATTCAATTGAATAGTGATGTGATAAGCTAATTACTTTAGACACTGTCCATGTCTGAGAACGAATCATTCGACCGATTCAACGATGTTAAAATGCTGGTAATTAATCTATAAATTAAGTGCATGCACTTCCAATAATTACTTGTCTAAATGCTCAAAACCATTATTTCATTTGAGTTTGATCATGAGATCAACCACGTAGTACGGCAGATATTAATGTTGCTACTCTCATCATCCAATGGTTATGTTGTGTTTGATATAAAGTACTACTATAATAGCGATTAATAATTATCATTATAAGTTTTATGTTCCATGCATCAGAGTCTTGAGCTGACTTTATGGTAATTGATCGGACGAGTTTCATGCATTGGAAAATCTTTTTAAACTAGAAAAATGATTTCTATAGGCTTAGGATGGGTAAGCTGCATCGTGCAATATCCCTGTAAATGTATCTAAGTTCTTTTTAAACTAGAAAACAGACTATTTTTCAAAGAAATGTGCGAGGCTTACACATCTTATAAATGTATCCAACATTATTCCATAAACTTTGATAACAGATTATAGATAACGTCACGGTAATTTCAATTTTAATGTTTCAAATGATCATTTATTATGTATTAGTTAGACCTCATTATATTTAGTATGAGTTATATATACCTCATTATACATGTTAATACTGTAAGTAGTACTTATGTCGTATTCAACCACCGGCCAATACGTTACTTGTAATCTTTTCATCATTCTTTTGATCATCCTGTGATAATGTAGTCGATTAATTATTTTGGGAGTACACTCTGATCGATCCATTGTGTTTTGGTCTTAATTAATCTGTCACTGTTTATCGAAATAGATACATAAAAGTCATATATATTATTTGTTCCAAGATTAATGTTATGATCAATGGTACTGATCATCAACTTATATATAATATTGGAGTATGTTCTTCATGAATTTTAATCCATTCATGAGTAGTCATGAAGTAATTTTAAGCGTTTTTCGGAAGCTTCTCACAAATATACGAATACATTTTTTATTGAATAGAAAGGAAATAAATATTGTTCACATTTTTATAATTAGGACAATATTGTTAATTACTAGGGTGCACACCAAATGTACGTACGTGCAACGTTACTGATCAAATATGTACACCAATGTAAATGGCTTTTCTTTACTTTTTTTATTTTTCTTTTAAACATTTTTTAACATTCTTAATCATTAAAAAAAAAATATTAATAATTTTGCTAATAGTCACTTTCTTAATAATTAAGAAAAATTAAAAAATTAAAAAAAATTAAAAATTATGAGTTGTAATATTTGATATGAGCATATTCAAGAGTCACACTATCATTTTCCCTTTACACATAAACTCATCTTCCATGGTTTGTCATCTTCAATCACGTTCTTTATATGGTATATATATTGAAGCAGCAGCTAGCTGTTAAGTGATTGGCACATGCATGGAATTAATTATTAAATATGTCATATCAATAATTAAGTATATATAATTAGGTCAGATGAAAAATCGAAATGATGAATATTCCCATAAATTTCCGAGACAAAATAATAATAATAATAATAATAATTCCCATAAATATTGGAAGTGCATGAAGAATTACATGCATAATTCATGAGTAATGAAACCCAGGCCCCATATAGACAAACCAGAACATAATTGGCAACTATATATATAGTAGTACTGAATATATTATATACTACCAGAACATCATTATGTTCTGGCAACTATATATATAGTAGTACTGAATATATTATATACTACCAGAACATCATGACTTGCCTTCATTATGAATGAGGAAAATGATTAACAAAAATAATGGAAGTTTCAATGATAGCTAGATCAGGACAAAATTAGCATTATTTCTGATTAGAATTTATTACAAATATATTGCAATTAGTACGTACTAGTACTGTATATAATTAATACGAGTTCTCTAGCTAGAGATCATATTAATTTATGCATATAGGGCTTTTTCATCCTTTTCTGGACATTAATCAGTACATGCATGCATGCTTATGTAGGATGTGATTAGTTGAAATTATAGTAAAAACTAATCCTGTTTTAGGCCTGTTATAAATATCTCTGGCCGGAAATTAATTTTAAACACATTTATCTATATCAGTGCTTGAAAGCACAATTTATGATATACTTTTATTCATTCCATTCAACGTTTCGATTTAAATTCCATGCATTAGACTAAGGCATTACAACAAATTTTAGTTTTAGGGACAAAATTTATTATGGACCAAATAATTTTCATTCCTAAAAGTGGTTTTCAGAAATAAATTTTAAATTTCATTCTAAAATTTAGACGAGTTACAAAATCTGTTTGGACAGATCCATCCGAACAAGACATTTGGTGACAGAAAAAATCATCTCGATAAATAAAAATCCATTCAAAAGGATAATTTACTACAAGAAAAACCATTTTTTGCAGCATTTTTTTTATCGCCAAAAGTGGGTAAAAATGCCCCAAAAGTTCTTCCGCGACGATTTTGTAGCTGCTCAAACGACGCTACTGTCGGCTCGCTAAAATTCTTTAACGATTAAAAGCAGCTGATGGCAAACTTTTAGCGGCGAAATTGTTGCGCTGCAAAACCTGCAAAAATTGCCGCTATTAAGAATGCCAAAGAACAACCCGCATGTTGCTAAAGCTTAACTCTGGCGCTTACCGAATGACGCTATAATCCAACTCAGTGCCGCAATAAGTTTTACTGGGCATATAATAACTGCCGCCAAAAGTAGATTAACGCTGCAATAGAATTAATATCAACACTTTCATGTGACCTTTATTTGCCGCAACTGCAGTTTAATGTAGTACTGAACCAGCTTCTTCTCAGTACATAACTTGAGTTATTTTTGGCATGAAATTAACGCTGATAATTTTGAAAGCTCCCATTTTTTTTTTCTATCCGCATTATAGTGGGAATAAATATGGAGAACCACCCTAATTAATTAGTAACATATACATGTACATGCAGATTTACATGCCCTAATATAAACCTGCTGTAAAAATAATATTTTATATTGTTTTCTAAATTTATGATTAATTAATCCAAAATCATATATATAGTTTGCATGCCCAATTTTAACTCCCAAACATATATATAACTCTATCAAAACTAATTAAAAATCCCCAACATAACCCATTGGCAGTCCCTCTAGAAATAATAATATAACTAGGGGTGTCAAATCGTGTTAACGGGTCGTGTTCGTATCGTGTCAAGACATATATATTATACTAGATAGGTCAACCCTAATCCGACCCGTTAAGCTTATCGTGTCAAAATCTCAAACCCTAACACGACCCGTTAACATAACGTATCGTGTCGTGTCAACCCGTTATGACCCATTAGTGAATATTATAAAATAAATTAACACGACAAAATATGATACGTTTCAACCTGTTTATGTAAATATGTTAAATATGTCTAAAATTAATCTGTTTGACTTAATTAAACTTAGCATAATTTTATACAAATGTTAAAATCACAATATCTATAAAAATTATAATACTAACTACAAGTGTGAATTATAATATAAATAATAAAAATATTGAAATTAAGATTCTAACAATTTTACCTTTAAATGTAAGGGTATATTTATAATTTTAACTTTTTTAACGTATCATAACGTGTCATAGCGGGTCAAAACAGGTTAACCCGTTATCAATCCGTTAAGCAATCGTGTCATAACAGGTCAATCCGTTTTGATCCGAAACCCTTTAAGACTAAATTCTAACCCGCTATTTTCGTGTCATGTTCGTGTTGGGTTAATGGGTCGTGTGATATATGGCCACCCCTAAATATAACCACAATTATACGTACGTACCTATACTTACATAGCAACCCATTTTGGACCTATAACCAAGCCAGTGAATATACATTATTTATTACAAATTTTACAATCATATATATGTCACCTTAATGAAGTTTATATAGAGTGAAGATCATCATCCAACACTACATATAACTAATTACTACTTGCTTACAACAAAATAGCTATAATAGTTACTGCTTGCATAAAATACACATGCATTTGCAAACATTATTTCCTTGAGTACCATGCTTCCATGCATTTGCAAACATCCCAAATATATTACCCAGTAAACATTAGTAGCATGTACCACATCAATTACCAAGTGCTAGCTCTGCATCATCTAGTGCAATTCATAGGTAAACAACTATGGGCCACATCAATTACCAAGTGCTAGCTCTGCATCATCCAATGCTTGCTATGCCCATAGTCACCAACATCTATAATTCCTTTTCCTATCTTCTGCCACAATTCTTGTTTTTGTTACAATTTCAGCATCCACTCTCAAGTAAATCCAATGTCAGACCTGTAATGTGTACACTACTTTAGTTATGTATATTGCAATTAAAATGATCCAATATGAAAAACATCTCTAAGATGAAAGGAAATTGGGTTGCATATACTTACGTGATCCATGTATAAACATAGGAAATATTGACTAACTCATAGCATCCCACAAAATATTATCCTAAGAACCTTATATTGAGGTAAGATCATACCTGTCTCTCATAAACAAGTCTCCAACTTGCAGCCTGTTCCAGTACTGCTTCCACAAAAATCTAAGACTGCTACCCTCCCATTCCCATTAGCAAAAAAAATCATGTTAATTGACTGCACAAAACCCATTTTTCATGACGTCAATTGTTTAAATTAATGTGATAGCAAGTTTATCTTACTGTTGACTTCTCTATTAGGCTCGACTTCGGGCATTGGAAAGCCAGGTGGCTAATCCCAATAACCGCTATGACGTTGGGCTGAGTCATCAGAGCTAGTCTCAACATGATCATCTCGATCGGTGTCCCTACAAAGAATTGCACCACGTGGTTGGCAACGTATTTCACGTGGTAGGGGTGTTGGCCTTCTACCACGTAGACTCCATGCTCCCCCCTTCCTCGACCATTTGGTCCCATTTGAAGGTCTGCTTTCCATTTCATTTAGAATAAGTATTTGATCGATCAAACAATACAATCAGATAAAAAAACATGGAGAACCACCCTTAAACAATCAGCCCATGACCACCATATGGAAAATAATACACATATACATAGTCATGCGAGAACTTAGACAAATAGGTCTCCGATTGATCCTTTTTAGAGAATTATACAAATTACAGCGGTTATAAATATCTTTTTTTCGACTAATTATTCTCGATTGTGGACAACTAAGAAGTATGAATTTTACCTGAAAAGTTGCTAGCCCGCATGTCACTCCAAACCCGCAAGTGCACATTCAAAACAAGACCCAAATTTAATTTACAGCTTGCATGTTTGGGAACACAAGTAATTTCAACTTTGTACTAACTTTTTTGACAAAATAGCACTGCTCGTTATGTATAGATTTATGGTTTTACTTTATGTTTTCACTCAACATAAATTAAATCTCAGTTAACTAAAAATTTGAAGCAGGAAATAATCATCCAACTATATATAGAATCTGAAGTAGGAAATAATCATCCGCTCACACATGTAGGTTAGTTTCATACCTTAGTAGAAATGTACAACACACACCTAGCCCGAGTTCTTACTGTCCTGGGAAGCCGGTAAATCCAGTGGCTGCGAGAATAAATTCCTAATAATCAGCATGTAGACTTTGGAGAACGAAGGTTAGTTTCATACCTTAGTAGAAATGTACAACACACACCTAGCCCGAGTTCTTACAGAACCCCAGAAGCATATCTAGTTTACAAGAAAATCGAACCCAACTTGGCAAAAAGTATAGCTCCATAGTTGACATCCCTCCACAAGAAAAAGAAGGTATTTTTCCCAAGAAATAACAGTACAAGTAAAAACTTTTACCAAGTGTATATGTATAAATAGGGATTGTTCCATACCTTTACTGGTCCAACTTAAGAACCTCCTGACCCAGTATTCTAACTCAGCATATACTTTCGTATGAAATGAGAAGATGCGGCTAGCAAGCATCCATTCAAAACCTCCACAAGCTGAAGCTTGGTCTAGGAAAATCAGACCCAACCCTTTTCTGCAATCTGTGAAGCTAGAGCTGAGGAGTGTCGAAGATGAATGAATCTGCTAATGCTGTGTTAGGCAAGGGAAAGATCAGTACATGTGTAACACCCCCTTCTTGTAGGCTAAGGAGTGTCACGTGATTTTTCTAGAACTTTTATTCCGGCACAAGATTCTTGGTTTTTATAATGAAATAAATAATTTTTATTCCAAAGAAATGGAGTTCTAATAAAATGTCTTTGAAGGAAAACATTAACTGACATTAAACTTGTGTCATAAAAACAAGTATTTCTAGAAAATGTTGAAAATACAATAACTGCTCAATCTACTCCTAGCCTGCCTGCTCGCACTGGTCATCTTTTTCACCTGGGTGGTTTAAAAAAATAGAAAAATAACTAAAATGAATCGATGACTTAGTAAGAAAATCCATCACAATGTAAGATAGTGCTATAGGATATTTTTTATAAAACTTATGATGAATTCTGAAATATGATTGTACATGTTAACGCTGATATTATGCATGACTGACTTGACTGACTAACTGACTTAAGTGACTAGTTTGAATTAACAGATAGGTTTGACTGATCTAAACTGATTAACTAAACTGATTTAAATGATCTAATTTGACTGTACTGATTTAGTTGAACTGATCTAACTGAGCTGATTGGCCAACACACTTAACCATGTGTGTAAGGTTGCGTACCGGCCCCATGTCCCACTGTAGCAAGGGGAGCCGCTGATAGTACTCTAGCATACTATGGTGGACCACGCTTAGATCCGTAGCTTACACATCCACCTTGATCTAATATGCATTGGTACCATGCATTTGAATGGTCATCCTGCTTAATTTATTTCTGATCTAATTTAGTCTTATACTTGAATTTAACTCAATTTATGTGATTTATGTGGCATGTTATGCACAATACATACTATCATAAATAACTATAATTTGCTGAGTCTAAACATGATGCTGATGACATGATCGTATGCTGTACTGAATGATATGCTTGCATGACGTGAGGGGTATTTAAAAAAGGGCTATCAAATAACTGGATTTACTAATAATATAAACTAATGTGAAGATCCTAATTTTGTGATCAAATTCACTTACCTCGTAGCGCTGCTTCCTAAATTCTCCTTCATGATTCGATGATACCTATGCAAAGTTATTAAACAGTCATTAATCTATCTTAAGAACGTATCTTACTAATCTACTGAAATGAGTTCATATTGTAAAACTTATCAGAATAAATATTCAATTTATCGTGAAAATCAATAAAGTAGAATACCATTAATAATTTAAATACTAATAATATATTTGCACTTAAAAATATATTTAATAAAATACTTTGAATATATTTATTGATACTAAAATAAATGGTGAAAACATAGAATCTTAAAATAGGTTAACAAATTATATTTAACATAAATATTTATTTTTACGAGAAACTCAACAAATACTGATATCACTTGAAAATTATTTAACATATTACTTTAACTTTGAAAGTAAAACCTTAATAGCATAAATTCATCAAAATCTATTATAATAAGTAAAAATTATCTTCACTAATAGACATGAAGTTAAAGCGTTTAAAATAAAGATTAACATCTAGTATTTACTATTAATATAATGTCTACTCTTTTAATATTATTTAACATATATACATATATGCATATAATGTTATAAAGACGCAACTCCGAAAGCACCCATCTCATAAAGATATAAATTTAATAGCATTCAATAAAGTTATTACAGGCTATTAGAATAATTCAAATCTTAATTTAATACTTAATTAATATAATAAAATTTCTAAATAAAAATGTTTAGTTTAAAACATAAGCGGTTAAACCCAACCTTAAAAAAATAAGTCTTTATGTAAGAGTAGCCCAGCTCAGTCATAAAATAATAATAAAATTTCTTTTTGTAGGCAATAATACTCAAAGCTATAAAAAGATCAACTCGTGTAACAAGATTCAATACAAAGCAAAGGAGCCGTGCGACGTAAGGGTAACTCACAGTGGAGGGCTATGCACGACAATACTGGGCTTAGAGTCGACGGCAGCAACTTCAGTTCATGGTGGCAGCGTTTGCGTCATGCTCTTCCATGGAGGAGTCGCGATGGCTAACGGCATGCATGGAGGTGCGTTGGTGGTGCAGAACAGGGGCTGGCGCTGCTGCATGTAGGAGTACGGTGGCTCATGTTCAGCTGCTTCTATGACTGATAAGCTGTCTATGGCAGCAACCGAGAGTGGGAGTGGCTGTACATGGTGTCTCATGGAGTATGCTCTGTTTTTGGTGTGCGAAAATAGGGCAACCGCGTAGTGCCTCCAATAGGTGGGCAGCAAGGTGATCTGAGGAAGGTAGTGGTTCTGTTTTGAGGTGATTTTCCGACGTGGTCCCGAGGCTGTGCAACTGGCCGGCTGGGTTGTGGCTCAACTAAGGAGGAAAGGATGCTCTGTTTTCGGGATGGTAGAATAGAGGTCTTCCATCGGCTGTTTAACGGCTTTTAGTGGCATTTTCGGTGGTGTAAGGCAGTGCATGGACGATGGCTTCCGCATGGGTGGATTGTGGTTTGCGTGGATGTGCGGCGTTTGAACGTGGGGAAAAAGCCTTGGTTTGGCTTCACTTGATCTCGGACTAGTGCAAGTGAGGGGTTTGTTGGCTTTGAGTTCACCGTTTGGACGAGGCTATGTGCATGTATATATATGTAGAGAGAGAGAGAAAAAACGTGGGAACCCTAGAGACAATTGAGGAAGAGAGAGTGACTCAGTGACGTGCATGAAGTGAAATACTTGGAGGAGTGTGATTAGGTGAAAGCAACGGAACAACAAATTAAATCTTGAATTTAAAACAGATGGCTATCTATCCAATAGATCGGTTGCTGAAAAATAGAAGAAAAATATTGTACATTTTCATGATTCATGAAGAGAAAGAACATGGAGTGATTTTTGGAGGATTTTTAGAAAAGAATACGAGTTTTAAAGAATAACAATATTCCATGATTCATGAAAATCACTGACTACTTTGTTCTTAGAAGATAAAAGAAGAATATAAATATAACCATAAGATATATATGAAAGAGGAGGATTTCGACGCTTACCATACGTTTATAAAAAGATAATAATAATACTGAATGTTTGAGAGGATAAAGACGTGAAAGGTGATAGAAAGTTTTCAAAATATTTAAACTAATTCACATAGATTATTATTAATAAACTAAAAATATTAGTAATAAATTAAAATAATATCTATACAAATTTGTATTCAAAATATGAATTTAATCATAACATCTGATAAAATCGATAATACTAATAATAATAGTAACAAATTAGATATTAATATTATAATTCGAAAAATCAAATTTATTCATATTTAAATTCTAAATATCTGGGTCGGGATGTTACAACATGATATGAAAGTAGTTTGAAAATCAAAGTGTAGAAGCAAGGTGCATCAAATCTAGCCCTGTTCTGCACCCTCTGCACATTCCCAAATATCTTTTTCCCTCCCAAGTTTTTTTCCCCCATAAACACACAACATCAAAATAGACTCTAGACCCATAATAAATTTGGAAACAATAATTTTTTTAAATCTTAATGAAGTTTAATTTACATTAAAAAACAAAAAAAGCAAATAAATAAATGAATTCCAAATTGTCAAAGTACCCTAGAATTGGCCGCCACTCTCGACACAAAACAGTTTCTAAGCCCTACAATCATACGATCGTGTCAAATCCCTAGTGTGTTCCATTGAAATAACCGTACCTCTATCTGGAAAATGGTCGGAGTCCAAGTCTCAATGCTGGCCAATTTAAAAGTTGATCAGATTTAGGTGCTCTGCAAGGTGAAATCAACGTAGAGAACTGGTGGAAGAGAGGCAAATTCGAACATACAGAAAAGGGTTATATGTGAATGTAGAGAACTGGTGGAAGAGAAGCAACTAGAGAAATGGATAAGAGCGAACACGAAACATCGAAACAGGGAGCCAAAAGTCGCCATAACAAATAGCATCCCCGTTGATTGAGTACGCCGAAGCATGTAAAGTATGTTTTGCATTGACAATATCGCCGTAATAAGATGTCTATTTGACAGTAAAATATCATCACTATTCACCCACGGACCCATAATACATTTCACGAAATTTTGAGTACGGCGTTTGCATTATCGACGTAATAAGTCAAGCATTCATGGTGTTATCTATTGCGGCAGCAAGTAAAACGCCTTTGTAGCCCATAATTCTTGTAGTGATTATTTGTCCAAAAGGAATATATTTGGAAGGAAACGTGGCAGGAAACTTGCAAGTCCGTCTGAAAAGGAAGTATTTTGCTCAGACGGAAAACAGGTTGGAAATGGTTCATTTTTGTTCATCACCATTAATTTGTGTATATATATTTTTGTTTTCTATTAATTTCATAGTATCATTTTCAAAATATAAAAAAAAAATTATATTACGTATTATGATTTATGGAGCATTTAAAATATTTATAAATGCACAATTAATTTTATGTAGTTACTTTTAAAATGTTATTTATTTTATTATCACGAGCAGTAAGTAAAATGAGAAAAATAAAAAATAAACATTGTTATGAATACCAAAAATAAAAGAAAATACTAATTACATCCCAAAATATATAATATTGTTCGATACAACACATAAAATAAAATACTAAATAAATTTACTCATACTGCTTTGGTATCAAATCTATGTCCTCCTGCATAGATTTGATCTGTGTCTCTACATCATAGATTTGATCTGCTACCATGCGGGTTGTCATTCTCTCCACCACATGATCCATCCCTACCTCCAACTGCTCTAGTGTAAATCCTGTAGGCTGGCTCTGAGCAGGCTGGGTAGCAGTACTGGTAGTAGCATCAGTCAATCCTGGAGTCCTTACATAAGGGTGCCACTTGCTCTTACTGATGATATCTTGTTGAGAGCCTTAATCTAAAGTTCTATTTCTCACCCAGCCGCTTTGTAACTCCAGCTTGCAGTAAGAGGTCAAATATCAACAGTCCAAATGATAGACTGCCTCTACTCCCATATCGTGACTCCTATCTGATGCGGTAGAAAATATACAGCGATAGATCAATCGGGTTCCCCCTAGCTACCCGCACTAGAAGTCGTGCCTGGTCCATCTCAAAATCTGTCTTTTGCTTCTTCGGGTCCACGTTGTACCCGACTATCAGATTTAGCAATCTAAAGAATGGAGTGTAGTTGACCTGTTTGATGACCTTTTTGCCATTATATGTAGGAGCTTCGTGATGTCTTAGTAGCTCACAAACCTGATCGTTTGTGAAACCATCATCAAGTACATACTCCTCATCGCTATCATCAGTGTTTGAACCAACAGCCAGCTCATCGGCAATCTATGTTGCCAGGGACGATGAGCATTCAGGCTCCATGTTTGCCCTGACAGATCTTGACTTTACTGCTATAGAGGGATGTGGATATACGTCCATCATGTGCGGGATGTCCAAATACTCTGCAATCACCCGAGGAGAGAAGGTGATGCTGACTCCCCGCACCATTAGCACGTAGTGGTGTATATCTTCAAGTTGCTCTCCCAATGCACGATAGGATTTGCATATCATATTAGGATATGCGATCCCCTCCTGCGTGCAGATCAGAGCCCATCCTTGCTCCGTAAAGATTTGGTGGATAGTGTATCCCTCCCACTCCAGTTCTTTGAAGTCATCCAAAATGATAGGCCGCTTTACTAGAATAGACCTACAGATGGAAGCAATGGGAGTAGCGGGAGGGACGGCAGTGGAGGCAACTGGAGTAGCGGTCACTGGTGTATTCCGGTAGATTCCTTACAATGGAAGAAGTTTGATGGGGAATATCCATGGTTTGCCGAAGAGCCTTGGAACGTATGCCTCGTGTTAGCAACTGATGGTTTTAATCCATTCGGCAATATGAACACTTCTCATAATATGTGGCATATGATATTAATGCCTTATAATTTGCCACCTTGGAAGTGTATGAAGGACTCTTATTTCATGATGACTTTATTGATCCTAGGGCCGAGATCACAAGGAAACAACCTAGATGTATATTTACAACCATTAATAGCATAGTTGAAAGAGTTATGAGAATTGGGTGTAAGTACGTATGATGCGGCCTTGTCGCGGGAATTCAAGATGCATGCCGCAGTCTTGTGGACAATAAATAATTTTTCAGCATATGAAAACTTCTTTGGATGGAGCACAAAAGGTAAATTGGCTTGTTTTGTTTGCAACAAAGATACACAATCCCAGTGGTTAGCAAATGCAAGACAATTATATTTCATGGGCCATCATCGATATTTATCTAATAATCATAGATGATATTCGAATAGGGAAATGTTTGATAGAAGGACTGAGCGGAGGTCATCACCGCCAACATTGTCTGGCGATGATATTTTTGCACAACTACTCGAGATTCTAGAAAATAGATTTGGGAAAGGACGCACAAGTGCGAAAGAGGAAATGAGATGTCGTGGAATTCAATTGGACAAAAGAAAATATTTTCTTCGAATTGCCATACTAGTCTACATTGACACTTCGCCATAATTTAGATGTCATGCACATTAAGAAAAATATATGTGAAAATATTCTGGGTACTCTGATGTTAATAGAAGGGAAAACAAAAGGCACAGTTAACTCCCGTAAAGATTTAAAGGAGTTAGGAATAATACCAGAGTTGCATTTACAAAATAATGGGTCTCGAGCCATCATGCCTCTTGGATGGTATACACTATCAAGTGATGAGAGAATGAAATTTTGTGACTAGTTATTATTAATCAAATTACGTAATGGGTATGCTTCGAACATGTCAAGATGCATGTGAACACATGACTGGAAGATAACTGGTCTTAAAAGTCACGACTGTCGTGTATTTTTTACAGCGTTTGTTGGTAGTTGGTGTGCGTGGAAAGTTTACTAGAGATGTTCGTACAACTTTCACAGAGTTAAAGCATTTTTCAGAGGTATTTGTAATAGGACGTGACAAGTTAACACATTGTTAAAAATGGAGGCCGAGATCGCAGTGATATTGTGCAAACTAGAGGGTTTGTATCCACATTCTTTCTTTGATGTAATGGTTCATTTGGTTGTTTGCCTATCTCGTGAAGTTTTAGTTGTTGGCCCGGTTCAATATAGATAGATATATCCAATTAAACGATGTTTAGAAAAACTTAAGCGAAGTGTGGGAAATAAGGCTCGTCCAAAAGGTTCGATTGCAAAGTCCTACATTGATAATAAATGACACACTTTTTGTTCAATGTTTTTTCGTGAGGTTGATATCAGATTTAAGAGATCGGATTGAAATTATGAAGGTGAACAAATGGGTGTCTTATCAACATTTTCTGTATTTTTAGAAACTGTACATCCAATGAGCGCACAGAGGGGCTACGACTTGTGTGGATGAGATTTTAATAGAGCTCGATGGTATGTCCTGAATAACTATATAGAAATTGAGCACTGCTTAAGGTTAGTAATGAATTTACGTATGAATGAAATAATTGACGTTAGCATTTTCGTATAAATTAATATTTCACATGAAAATGTACAGCGAATATTTACAACTACTTAGCTCTGGTGGTGTAGTTGACGTACAAAAGAAACATGAAGAGAAATTCGTCCCATGCTTTGAGCATACAGTATTATTAAAAAATTAATATGGATTCTATTGATATTTAATTTTATATGAAATATATTTATTGATGTAGGTTCTATTAAAATATGCTATAAATTCTGATGAGATTTCACTAGAATTTTATGCATTGACATATGGTCTAGGCAAGAGGGCTATCCAATATTTGGAGTGTTTGGTACATGGATATAAATTTCACATACATAATAGAGAACGATATAGAAAAATTTAGAATTATGGGGTCGCAGTCGACGGGAATCATGGAAATGATGACATTGATTTCTACGGAGTTGTAGAAGATATTATAGGATTAAAATATATGAGATGTTATATTGCTTGGTTTTTTAGATGTACTTGGTGGGATGTTTCAAACCCTAGATTGGGAGTGTGTAAAGATGAGGGTTTTGTCAGTATGAATACATCTCGAACTTGGTATGAGGATAATCATTTCATTATCGCATGCCAAGTGAATCAAGTTTTTTAGTTAGATGATCCGGAATACGGGGAACCCATGGCGAGTGGTGGAGAAGTTTGCACCAAGAAATGTATATGATTATATTTCAGAGGCAGATGAACCACATAAAGAATTTGATGGTTCAACAAATGAAAAAGTATATCAAGAAACGAACCAGTGATCAATCTATTTGTTAACCTAAATCAATATGATATGGTCTCACTCCGTAGAGAAGACGTTGTACTAGAAGTGATCGAGGGTGGAATGTCGGAAGAACACGAATCTACTGACATGTCTAGTGAGGATGAAGGAGACTGGTCCAGCAAAACTGATAGTGAATGAATTAAAATATCTGTGCAAGAATAAATTTTATAAATATCCACAACATTTATTTGGTGATATATTTAGTTCATTAAAATTTCAAATAGATATGTCTCCCAAACGCAAAGTGTTCGTGCGTTATCCCCACCCCACCCATTATTTTCTCCCATGCACTTAATTCACTGGCTAGCAATAGTGTACCAGTATCCTCAGACCTAGTGCTAGATATTTTGTCAAATTATGGTATTTAACACATGAGTTAATATATATATTTACCAAATTATAAACATCTGTTATAATTACTGTACTTGTAATTGTAAGTCAACATCAAGGGTGAGGCATCATAAGGGGTGTCTACATAGAGAAAGTCAAACAAATGGATAAAATTAAAGTTGATATATTAGAGAGTCACACCGGTGGACACAGTGATTCACAAGCATGGCTTTCTACTAATGTTTGTGTCCTCACTCGCATGTATGTTCCGATGTCAGCAGCCTACTGTGTTAACGTTCTCGAAAATGTAAAAGATCACATAAAAAATCTTTGCTTGGTAATGAACTACATCCTAAGAAACAAAGTATAAATTAAATTTAATGCTAATCGTATTTATACTAATTACTTATAATTTTTTTTAAGGATGAGTTTGATCTATATTTTAGTTGACGAGAGCATCGAAAAGCAGTTGAGGAACTGATGTCGGGTGCATTCTGGAGGTACAAAAGTCTGTGCCATACACATTTTGAGAAATTTAACACTACTGTAGAGGCGAGCCAAAATCCATTCCAAACAATACCATTAGCCGAGTGAAAGAAGATTTGTAATCTGTTTGAAAATTCTACTTATAAATTAATATCGCATTTATATTTTTTTAATAGAAAATGATATATGTATTAAAATTTGAAACTTATAATCGAATTTTTTCTAGTAACGGAGTGTTGTAAACAAAGCAAATAGATCAAATTTAAAGATACATCATCATGCGGGTTCTCGGTCTTTTTATTGTTTTCATAAAAAAATTGTCAGTGCTACTAGTTTCGGTCTCATATTAAAATATGCACTTCTCTCATTCAAGTTCTAATATAATTTTTCTTTTGAAGCAAGCTGAAAATTCTGATAATTTTGATCTAGCCTATTTATATGTTAAAGCACATAAAAAATGTGATGATGTTTAGACCTGTCTTGTAGCTAAGACAAATTATGTAAATTTAAGTATATTAAGTCAAGTATAATACAATATTCTTATTATTTATATTAACTTTAATTATTTATTTTTTGTAGGAAAATATGAAATCTCTACAAGATGCTACTGCAGATCTATCTTATGAATCATCTATCAACGATGCTCAGATTTTATCTGAAATTTTTGGATCTCATTCTAGATATTTGAGAGGCTTAGGGTATTGTGTGAAGCCATCCTCTAGTTCATCATCCTCTTCTAAGGTTAAATCCAATGAAGACAAGATTACGGAGTTAGAGGCAGCACAACTTCAGATAGAACGATTAAAGTCCAAGGAACAAGAGTTGTTGACTAGATGAGATAAAACAACGGAGTTAAAGACAAGAATAGAAGAGAAACTGAAGTCGAGGACCCGAGTAATGTTTGAAGAATGACAGAGGATGTCCCAAAATGCTATGCTATCACCACGATCTTAAAACCTATTTTTTATATTAATTGTACATTTATTATTCTATTTAACAATAATATTTGAACAAATTTGATGTACAAATTACCTTTTTATTATAATAGCAATGTATCTTTTAATTAAATGTGAATCTGTGTAGTGGTACCGTTCGAATAGAAAAAATCACGTTCAAACGATATATTACGATTTAAAAATTCATTCGAACGAAAAAGAGTCCGTTCAAACAAGACTAATTTCAATAAATTTATTCGTTCGAACAGATAATATCCGTTCGGATGCTTACCTCGTTCGAACTAAGTAAATTTGTTCGAACCAAATATTTATCCATTCGAATAGCAAGTATCAGTTCAGGCAGCTAAAATTTTTGTCCAAACGGGTTTTTGAGACGAGTTCTTTTTGTCTCAAATAAAAAAACTCGTTTGAACAGATTTGGACGTGCAAGTGAGATTTAGTCTCTAAAAATCATTTTTAGGGACGAAATTCAATTTTCGTCCCTAAAAATTTTTTGAGATAGCCTTTTTGAGACAAATTTGGGACGAAATTTTTTTTATCTCTAAATATATTTTGAGATGAAAAATAGACTTTTTGAGACAAAATAAGTTGTCTCAAAAAATCCATTCTCATGTAGTGAGAGGAAATGATTTGTAGTAGGGTTGTAAAAAGACGGGATCGGACCGGTGGACCGGACCGGACCGGTTGTCTTAGACCGAGACCGGACCATTCGGTCCGGTCCGGTCCAAATTTTACACGGACCGATTAATTCCGGTCCGGTCCCAGTCCAAAGGATTTCTCCCCCTGGACCGGACCGGACCGAACCCCACATATATATATTTATATATGTATATATAAAAATAGTATATAAATTATAATATTAATATTAATATAAATTAATAAATTAATATATAATATATATTAACATATAATATATATTAACATATTAATATATAATATATACTCTTATAATATTAATATATTATTATTTATTGGTTGACTAGTTGTAGTATAAAAATATAAATTATAATATATCTATATAGAATATTAGTAATAACTTATAAGTAATAAGTATATTATTATTATTTAATATATTATTACTAATTTATCACTATTTACGAATATATAAATATATAATATACTAATGTAATAGTGTTATTAGTTATAATTTACTAACATACTTAATATATAATATATACTAACATATTAATATATAATATATACTCTTATAATATTAACATATTATAATTTATAGTAGTTAAATTTGGGCCAAAAAACTATTTGATCATTGTAGAATTTTAAATTAAATTTAGCTCATTAAATCATACGGAGCACCTCTGGATCGGACTGGATCGCCCCTGGACCGAATTGGACCGGACCGGTATGGACCGAACTCCTATTCGGTCCGGTTCAAGGTGAGAGAATTTTTGGACCCGAATGAAATCGGTCCACAAATTTTCCGGGTCGGACTAGACCATTTACACCCCTAATTTGTAGAATCAGCATGCATGGAATATACAACTTCTCACATGACTTGCTTTAAAAAAAAGTTGGACAAATTTGAAACACATAAAATTTCACTTTTTATGGTAGACTTCACTAATTTTTATAACTGTATAAAACTTGCACACTTTAAGATAGATGAAACTAATACATGTCCTTAAGAGTACTGTATCTAACATGATTAATGTTTGGCTTGTGTTACTATTGAATCTCCAATAGCAGTCAATATAATATGGCATTGGGTTTTGCTAATTTATATATTAATGTTTGACATGATCATGGTGTACAATGAGGCATAACTAGACGGCCAATCCGCAGCCCAACATGACATCTTATATATACATATAATTAAACCTTCAGTTCTCACTCGCTCTCACACCAGATCTGTCTTCGGCCCTTCACAAACATAATTAAATTTGGTACTCAAATGGCCGATTCAACTCCTCTTCTCTCTCAAGCCGACTCGGCCGAGTCAGACATTAACACCCTACCACGCCTAGAGAAACACCTCCCATCCCTTGATTCAAACATAGAACGGTGCATCGGAGATTTCGGATGGTCACAATTCATTCAATCCGTATTTGTATCCATGGCATGGATCTTCGATGCGCAACAAACATTCATAAGTATCTTCACTGATGCACGCCCAACATGGCACTGTACTACTCAACTCAAGGACGAGTCATGCAACTCGGTCTCCAACATCTGCAATCTTCCCAAGAATTCATGGTCCTGGGATTGGCCTCTTCACACTTCAATTATCTCCGATTGGAGCTTGGAATGCACTTCCTCCATTGTCACTGGCCTCCCTTCTTCTTCCTTCTTCATGGGTTGTCTTGTGGGTGGATTCGTTCTTGCCTCCTTAGCTGACTCATCACTCGGTCGCAAAAACATGCTCTTTCTCTCATGTCTCATGATGTCTCTATCTTCAATGCTAACTGTTTTCTCACCCAACATATGGATTTACTCTTCCTTAAGATTCCTCTGCGGTTTTTTCCGTTCAACAATCGGGACTTGCGCACTTGTTTTAACAACTGAGCTTGTGGGGAAGAAATGGCGTGGCCAGATTGGGGTCGTAGGATTCTTTTGTTTCACTTTAGGGTTTTTATCACTCCCAGCTATGGCTTATATGAACAGAGGTTCTTCATGGAGATCTCTTTATCTATGGACTTCTATCCCAGCACTTTTCTATGCCATTGTAGTCCATTTCTTTGTTCGTGAGTCCCCCAGATGGCTACTTTTGCGTGGACGTGAAGAAACATGCAACCCTAATCTTTTCTCAGCTTTCAAGACCTTGCTGCAGAAAAAATGGGCTTTTCGAAGGCTATCTGCCGTTATGGTGATAGGAGTTGGCGTTGGATTAGTCTATTATGGCATGCCATTAGGTCTCGGAAACTTGAACTTCAACCTCTATCTCAGCGTCACATTCAATGCTCTTTCCGAGCTTCCATCTTCATTGTTCACTTTCTTTCTCATCGGAAAGTTGAACAGAAAAAGTTCAGTCCTCGTTTTCACCACCATTAGTGGGGTTTGTAGCATCTTGTGCGTTCTAAAAGGAAAGTTCTGGACAAGATTGCAGATTGCGCTTGAGTTGATATCATTTTTCAGCGCCTGCACTGCGTTTAACATACTGCTGATATTCACAATAGAGATGTTCCCGACATGCGTGAGGAACTCAGCTATGTCGTTGGTGAGGCAAGCACTGGTTGTTGGAGGGGTGTTGTGTCCGATGTTGGTTGCTATGGGCAGAGAAGATGGAGTTGCATCGTATGGGGTGTTTGGGATTGTCATAGGATGTTGTGGGATGTTTGCAGTGTGTTTGCCGGAGACAAGGGGTAGGGCACTTTGTGATACAATGGAGCAGGAAGAGCACAAGTTAAGAGAAAGCTGTCGTACTCAATCATGGGGATATTGCAGGTGATGATCTTGAGTTTTGATCAATCCAAGGCTTTAGTAAATAATTTCATGGTAACTCTGATGATCATGATCAGTGTATGGATCGAGTAATTTTTGGATTTTTATGTTCCAGATTATGATTTTTATTTAATAAGATTTGATGTTGTGTGCTCATGTTCTCGTTTCTTTAAATCTTTTTTTTTTCCCGAAAAATATAGACTATAATACATGAATGACTTTCAAACTTTTGCCTAACAATTAAAATATAGAAATGCTAAATTCACAGATAGTTAATCATGGGTACTCTTGACAGTGTTTCCCGTTTCTTTATTTAATAATTAAGAAAGATTTTTTAATGGGGGTGACGTTGGGATTCGGTAGACCAAACCCCATAAGAAATGCAGACTTCATAAAAATATAATAAAAAAATCTTAAAATATATAATAAAAAATATCATAAAATATATAATAAAAAATAAATTTAGAAAATACAATAAAAAACATAATAAAAAAAAATAAAAGGAAGAAAATATAATAAAAAATACAATAAAAAAATAAAATAAAGATAATTTTTTAAAAGAGATTTGGCCCTCAGCAGCCTCTGTCGTAGCCAGTAGTGATGGGTGACACTGCACATGCCATTAACAGACCCATTTTAGATTTAAGGCTGTCGGGGGCACACTGGAGGTCGTCAGGGATTGCCATCGCAGGGGTGAAGTTGCCGGAACCCCCCGGTCCTGATGACATGGGCGGTATCGTCCACCGCCACCTGCGACAGCGGGGGTTGCATTTCCTATGGGGTCCAGTCGGACCAAACCCTAAGTTTCCTTTTTTTAATAATGTTGTAAATATATTTTTTTAAATATTTAAAAATGTTAAAAAATCGATAAAAAAAAAGTAAAAAGATAAAATATATAAATTAATACACTTGTCGAGACTCAAATTTGGATCCCAACTCCGTGACTGGAGTCAGGAATACTAGTCTTACAAATATATATGCTCAAAATTAAGCTGAAAAATTAATATAAATGTCCTTCCAAACTTGAAACGAAAATTTTGACACCTTTAAATTTGATAAGAGTTAATTTTGACCTATATTTGGAAAATTTAGGATACATGCATTGCAATTTGTCGATCGTTTTGGAGGCCGTATAACTTAAAAAAAATTGATCGTACTCTAGCAAGAAATTAGGGTGATTTCACATGCATGATTTCTCAAATTATTATATTTTTTTACCAGGAGAAGTTCCCTCAAATTAAACATTCATGAATAATATTGATGAATAGATATATATTTTGATTTATTCATCACGAAGAAATACATATACTTGCTTAAAAAATTATTCAAAAGAAAAAAAATAATAACAAAACTTAATGAGTAAGGAGTAAAAACAATCAGCAAACATAAAGTTGGCAAAGGAGTAAAAATATTTGAAAAATCATGCATGAGAGCCAAGCTGGTATAGAGCCAAAAAGTTAAACAAAACCTATTAATATTAAACAAAAGAATTGGGCTTAATTAGATTCGTGATGATCACGTTAAAGTTTAAATATATATAACTTACAAGCAATTGATTCTGTAAGAGACTCACATTCCACTAAAATTTCTATCTTGTAATCCATTAACTTATATAAAATACTCAACTTGCTTAAAAAGAAAAATAAAAAAAGGCAATCGATTCTATCAGATATATCAAAATCATGATATTTAAGGAACAAGTATGATTAAAATATCTAAATCATGATTAATTAATTCACAAAACTCATGCTCTAATTGGCCATAAAAAGTAATACTGTGCATAGGATCATTGTATGAACCCTAGGATTCATACACATTATTACAAGAAAAATAAATATTTTTTACAATTTATTTATAACAAAAATAACTATTTATAATGAAAAAAAACTCATTTTAACAGCAAATAACTGACAGCAAATAAACAATTTTATATAATAACATACCATACTGTGTATAAAAATAGTATTATTTATTTTACATCTTATGCTCCTTAATTGGTTACAGTTAATAATTAATGTAAAAAATGGGTTAGCGAAATTATGATGACTGATGAAGGCAATTCTGGGTACCCTAGGAGCTCTTGCGCGCTCCTCGTCATGTGTATAAAGGAGTAAAATATTGCCATGGTGATCCATTCTGTCAAAGATTCCCCTGACCAAAACCGAACAGTTTTTGGTTATTTTAATTAAACATCATCGTTTCTAGCTACATATAAAGGCGGTGGACCTACCAAATGCCCATTAGTTTGCTTGTCCTGACTGGTATGATCATGTTGTTTTGGACATACCTCAAGCTTTTTGACAAGAATATACATGCATTATACGAACAAGTTAAAGGCATGTAATTAATAGAAAGCAAACAGATCGAGAGTAGTACTGCCCGCATGCATACACATGCCCCGGCCCCATTATTCCGGATGCTTTAGCTGAATATTATATAAATTAATAAGTTTGATGAGGTGTTACTTTTGGAAAAACAAAATGTTCTCTTCCCTACCTTAGGAATTTCACGTGTTTTGATCATTTTTTTGTTGAACAGCTATTAGAATATTTGCTTTCAATATTTTTTATATTTGTTCCCTAGCTTGTCCTATCAATACGGCCTCATCCACTGTTTGATTGCTAGTGGATGCTACACACCATATATAGCCTCATAAGGGGTACTTAATGAAGCATCCACGTTGGGTTCCCTAAGATTTTCTCCAACTTTTAGCAAAAAAAGCACTCCCTAAGTATGGAAAGTCAAAAAGAGAGGCTGGGACCAATGCCTTTTTTCTCGTGTCTTTAGTTGTGAGGTTCAAACTTGGGTACTAGAACTTAAGATCAATGAAGATCATATTTTCATTTTTCAAGTTGATTACTCGTTAAATTCTAAGTCAAACTACACCAAACTATCGCATGATTCGCATCACATTTTTCGAAATGAATAATTTTATTTTAAGATGTAGAGCCTTTAAATTAGCATTAGTGGCTAGCAACCTGATGGGTGTGAAACTTTATTTTACACCTACTACTAATAATAAGACAAGTAGGAATTCTACCAAATGCAAAATGGAATTGCATGCAGTCATGAATATGTTCTAGTCCCCTCCTGGCCCCCAAAACAAAAATTTGACCACCCATTCGAATGGATAGACTACAGTTCGAATGTATTTATTTTCTTCAAATGATTGCCTATAATTGTTGTTCGAATGCCTCTTGACTATTCGAACAGTATATAGAATGGATAGATTATTATTCAAATGTGTTGCTTTAGCTGGTTGAATGATTGTTGTAATTGTTGTTCGAACGCCTCATAACCGTTCAAACAGTGATTGTGAAATATGAATTTATATTTCATACAACATGAATTTATATAAAATGAGGTCTTAATGCAAAATTTTGTGCCTCAATTAAGTACAATCTTAAAAAAGTTATTCAAAAATATAATTAACTCATTCTATTAAATATTATATTTAGTATTATGGGGCCTCGCACATATTAAAAAATATAAAAATTATTTAAATTTCATTTAATGAGATGACTTTTTTTTCAAAAAATTAAGAAAAAAAACATTTGATCACTTTTATTTTGGGGAGTCTTGCATAAAATGAGACCTTAAATAATGGCTTAAATGATTTTACCATTGGGCCGGCCCTAACCGGTCTTAACCAAAGCTCTAAACAGGCAAACTTTCCATGCAGCCATAAATGCAGTTTGGAACTTTGTGATAGGTTTAACAATAGAATATATAAATGTAAATACCTTTCTCTTCATCTTTCCAACCCTTCAAGAAACAGAAAGAGTCCTCGCAAACAGACCCTGGAATTATAATGCATTGGTGTTGTGAGTTTAAAAAGAGTGGATAGACCATTAATCACTTATTGCTTCACTTTGAGGTCCATGATACTTTGTCATTCATTATTTCCTAACATGGAATTTGCTTGCGTGGTCCCAAATTGCTTATGATTGTATCTTTGGAGGAAGTAAAATGGAAGAAGTTTCTAGGATCACAGGCGCCAAGCGGTAATGACGAAATTAGAACTCCCTTTTTAGTACTCATTACATTTTTAATAGATTTTAACGGCATGAATATCAATAGTCGCTTTTGTATATGTCCCATATACTTACACCATGCCTATCCATATTATCTATAAAGTTCTTGTTTATTGATAAAAAAATCTTAAGAAAATAAATTTAAAAATACGTTCTTACTTCTAATATGTTTAAAGAAAATGAACATCCTAAATTGTTATCTTGCTTTCATCCATATGATGAGACAACATCACACGTCAACTTTTAAATTTATTTTTTTTGAAAGAAAATGTGATAGTAGTGCGTGACATGTAACTACTCTATTTTTAAGGAGTATTATCACTTTTACAAAACTCAAAATTAAAATTGGAAAAAACCCCATATAAAATCTTTTTAAGACTTCCACAAAGTTCAGGAAAATAACCTACAAAAAAAAATGAAAAAGGTAACAGAAAATCTCTAGTCCCTAAGAAAACTCTTCTCAGCCTTGGTCTATTTTTCCAAATCATTTTATCTCATATCTAACTCATCATTACACTTTTTCAAATTTCTATACAAAATAAAATTAACAATTCAACTCTTTCAAATTCGAAAACAACTTTTTCAAATCTCAAAACAAAATTAATATTAAAAAAATATATTACAATAATATTTTATTCTTTCTTTAATGTTTATCTTATCTCATCTCATCTCTAAAAACAAACAAGAGGTCTTTACATTGGAGAGAGGGAGAGAGAGAGAGTATTTCAAACATTTCAGAAGTACCTAGGACTTTCGTTAAAAAAACCACTGTACTATTGTCTGAGGTTATCAGCCCCTGTTTAGAAACGCTACTTGAAAGAGGTGCAGCGAGGAGTCAGATTCTCTCCCCAAAAAAGCAAAATGATAATATATATATATATATACATAAAAACATGAAAAGAAGACAAATCAAAACAAAAAACAAAAGAATGAAAGAAAGAAAAGAACATGCAAGTAGCTTTCCACATTTCTGGCCTTGGTTTGATAAAATTTAACAGGAACAATTGAAGTAGTGCAACAAGTTCTAGCAATTTCTTGAGTATGAATTTGAGAACTATGAGGACATCATTCAGATGCCGTTATGCATAATGCCAATAAAAAAATATTTCATGAATGGCATAATCCTCGCAAAAGGATTATGCAAATACAACTGTTAAACAGTTAAAAGAGCTAAGCCGCCAAATCCTCAAACTAAAAAAATTATAGCTATAGCATAATCAAAATAGTTTCTCTAGTCTACGTAACAGGTATCATCAACCATGCCTACAATTCCTGAGAATGTCGTATCTTAGGCACCGATCAACTAGAAGCTCAATATCAAGGCAAGATGAGTTTTCATAGATTATTTGTAATGATGAGAAACTTCCGCAACAAGCTTATCCATGAACTGGCATTTTTTGTCAAATCCCCAGCCGGGATTGCTCTGCGTTGCAAAATTTTCTTGTGTCAAATTTCCAAGCAACACATTCCAAATAAATCTAGTTCAAATATACATCTCTATGTAGTAAGCTCAGGATTGCCTTTTCCTTGTTAGCTTGTTTAAAATTGGAAGGCGGAAGGAAAAAATTATGACCATAAAAACCTAAAACTTGCAGCTATACAAAAATTTCATGTGCAAGTACATCAAAATCACAGTTTTTGCAAATTATTATTGAAAGTCTATCATTTCCATGCATTTCGTATTCCAGCAACACAATGGCCATCCAACAAAAATCTAAAATGGATTAAGTACACTGTCTTAGATTAACAATATATGCAATAAAAGATGAAACGCATTGGCAAGCTACATGTAGCAAGTTCAAGTTGGTTAAATTCTTGCCTTGTTCCAGCATTGTCAGTGACCATGCCACATCAAGGCAGGCATTCTGTAGCATTAACAAAATTTCTTTATCCAATAAAAAATGTAGATAAAAAAGTTTCTGATTGAGATTATCGGTATAATTTATCAACTAAAATGGAAGATTATGGTTCTGCTAGTGTTTCTGATACTCAAGCTAAAAAAAAAAAGGACACACAAGCCACAATTAATAAAAGAAGCCCAATTAATTTGGAACTGACATGCTAATATTTTAAGAACTGACTTTTCCCTTAAGCCCACCTTGTCTGCTTAATCTCTAGCTTTCATCTCAACTAATATCTTTTCCCTTTTCCCCCTGATGGCACAAGGGTAAAAAGAAGATGAGCGAAGACATTGTTGCTCCTAATTAATAAAATTTTACATTTTCTGACTAATAATCATTGCCCAACCTGAATGACACATGATGAACAAATTTCAAGGAGAATCTACACAGGTGAAGGCAGAATTAAGGATCTGGATCTGGCCTTAGACACCGATAAGTTCCAACCACACATAATTACATCACTAAAAATTCATGATATTCTCAACATTTGTGATCTTAGCATGTACGTTTACAATTGAATAACAATTTTAAATAGCGGTCTGTAGCCACCAACCCAAATCATCATTCAGCACCAGCCCCTGACGGCCTACTTAAGATGCAAGACATTTGGACCAGCAAAAAGTATGAGTAGATACGATGTATAAGAGGAGTCATGCCAAACAAAAGAAAATGTTCTCTATATTTTGCAGCAGGATAAAATAAGTCTCTGAATATTTGCAATCATATCATGCATCGATGTTTCTTGAAGTCCAACAGAATGAACTGTCACACCTTTCCTTATATTATTATAAATGACATCGTAGTTAAAACACTGTTAGATGCTTGCAAAGAGAAAGATTGTCGAAGTTCACCATTTATAATGTCTGAATCCGGAGACTTTCTAGTAGTTTGGGGAGTAAATACTTTGTGCGAGTATGGATGTACAGAGTTTGCTTTATATCCATACAGAGTTTGCTTTATGTCAAGTGAAAAGCAATCACTAGATTTTTCATTTAACAAATGAACAGATGAGATCAATTGTGGTGAATAAATAAGTAAAAATGGTCTAGGCGCAAAACCATGGTGCCCATTGTCCAAGCCTCTAGAAAGGCAGACACAGCCCAAAAATGTGCCTTTTCACAGGTCTCAAGACTGTTTTGCCCATGCAGGAATACAATACGCTTCAGTAAAAAGATGCCAAACTGACACCAACTATAGCCCCTTCAACACAGTGGCATAACTGAACATACACAAATGTGTTGCTTATAGGAACATGACTCAAATAGACATAAAACAGACCTTGGATACATAGACATATATATGTATATATGAATATATATATATATATATATATATATATAGTGAGAGAGGAGGGAAGAGAGGTGAGTACCCTACAAAGAGAAACTCATGCACATTGTAGATATAACAAGAGATTCAGGATGCCAAGGCCAAAAACTAACCTGAAGAGAAATAACTGCACGGTCAGCAAACCGCTTTACAGAATCGGGTGCACTGATGGGAACAGTTTTTGCTACCCTTTCTAACTCTTCTTGTTGTTGCTTTGCAGTTACCCTATCCGGTCCACTATAGTAATCGACAATCTCTTTCATCAATGGAACTCTCTCCATTGTTTCTTTCATGATTTCCTAGTAAAATGAGAAAGGTCAGAAAGATAAAGAAAGAAAAGTGCTGGATAAATTTTTTAATAATAAAAAAAAGGAACAAATTGCACGGTTCACTGGATACATTTTTTAATATAAAAAAGGAACAAATTGCACATTTAATACATTTTTTCATTATCTGAAGATAATGCATATAAGCATTATAACTTCCATATTGATATTTGGATGAGTAAATAAACTATACTTGAGAAATAAACAGAAAAGAACAACATAACTTCACAGGCTGCATACAAAGTATTCCCTGAACTTAAAATACCAGTGTAGAAAATCCAACAAAAGACTAACAATAATTGCCATCCTCACATCCAAACAAACAATGATCTCAATAACACAAGCCTATCAATGGGAAGTCAGTCCCTTCTTTTAATTTTGGAGCAAAATAATTTCATTATTAACAAAAGAGATGCACATTAGTTGGGGTGAAGCTCCTCGATAATTCCCACAAAACACTGGATACAGTGCAAGTAAAAAAAAAAAAAAAATCAGGAAATGGTATCAAATGATTGATTTGGTCCCATAGTTGGTAACCATTATGGTAATTGTTGAAGCAATCCGTTGGTTGGATTGCTTTAAATAATCTATTGCAGGTGCTTCTTGCAATAGGAGGGTAAGTGCTGATTTTGACTAGATCAAGACAATAGTTTAAGATTGCCAATCCCACATCTGCATAGTCCCGGATAGGGTAGGTGGACAAAAGCCGCTTCCCACCAAAAGAAAACACATGTTCTCTCAAAGTGAAGGAGAAGCTAGACACTTTGAAGATCTTGGTATATTGAGCCCCTTTTTTAATAAGTGATGGTAGATCAAGCTTCCAAAAAAAGCAACCAAATAAAGAGAAATTTGGCCATTGACCACTTGTGCTTTGCCACTTTTGAGATTCATCCCTATGGAATTTATTTTGATAAATTACCCCATGTGCTACGACAGACTAGAAATTTGGTCCCCCTGTTACAAATTGTTTCCATCAATCTTAACATAATACACATGGCAGCATGCAAGACTTCGAGATGGAAATATCTTTTTTTACACAAAACGAAAAAATTTTAAAAACAAGGGGGCAGGTGGAGAGGGGATCTCCCTTGCCCTAACAAGCCATGTGGTTTGGCCACCCTCCCCTCACTGGATGGTCAACAACTGGGCCACCAGGGGGTGTGGCTGAAACTAAGCCTTCATGGTGGCATTGAGGCCTATGACAGCATGGGGAGGCCAGATTCCCCCCCCTACTATGGTGGCTGGTGGGGAGGGCTTCCCTTCCTACCAGTCCTCATAGTCGTTTTTTAAAATTTTATAATTGTATAATTTTTCTTTTCTATTTAAAACTATTAAGATAAAAAAAAAAAAATATCGGTATATTTAAAAAATTAGAACTTTCCATGAAGTCAGTGGAGTTTGAGGCAGAGGGACCATATTTCAAGTTTGTCATAGCACAAGATGTTATCTTCAAAATTTTGTACATGGGGCAAATCTGAAACAAGGCAAAGCACCGAGAATACTGACCAAATTTCCCTAAAACAAAATACGAACAAAAGACTAACATAAATTAGATGCCCAAGTGAGACTGTGTTTGGAAGAACAGGTGGCTCCAAGCGGTTATTCTAGAGAGTTTCAGACGACAGCACGTGTGGGATAGTAGGGGGCAGTGGGTGGTTAGTTGGCAAGGCAATGAAGAGACAAAGTGGTTGGGCGCCACGTGCTCGAGGCTAAAGGGGGGTGGTAGCTTGTGGATTTTGACAGGAAGATATGATGGTGTGTGTGATCCACGCATACCACCTTTGAGATCCACGTTTGTGGATCACACATTCATTGTTTGAGGATGAGGCAAGGGTCATTGGAATTCTTATGGCGAGGGGAATGGATAGAGTAAGCACGTGGTGGCTGGTGGGGGTCAGAGGGCAATAGATTGAGACTAAAAGCATCTTCCTACGAAAGTTCAAAAAAATGCCTATATACTTGGGGTGTAATCAATTCAGTCCAATTATCAACCATCAAAATCTTCCCAAGCACAGCTGTCTAATTAAAGAAAGCAACTTTAGACAGTACTAAGACCTTCCATTCCACGGAAAGATGTGGGCTGTTGGACTGTCAAAACATTGTAAAAATATTTAACAGTAAACTTTTTTCTCCCCGTGCGAGTCCACAACATACGGTCACCCCCATTGCCTCCTAACTTTGCTGAATATAAATAGCTATAAAAATCTGCCAGCTCTTCAAGTTCACAATCCCAAGCGTTTCTAGTAAAAGTGCATTCCAAGTTACTATTCCATTTGCACGACATAGCACTTCTAAAACTGTAGCTTGCTGATTTCCTGCCAAATTAAATACAACTGGAAAAGCAGTGCAAAGAGGGCTCTCCCCACTCCATACATCAAACCAAAAGCGGGTTCGTGCTCCATCACTGACCTCAAACTTATAATGTTTTTCAAAAGTGTTCCATCCCTTTCTTATAAATTTCCATAGACATACTCCATAAAAACCCCTACCTTACTTAGAACACCATCCCCTCCATGCACTACCATACTTATACAATATTATATATGTAAGCATGTGACTTAATATCTAAGGATAAAAAATAATTTAATATTAACATTTATGTTTAACAGTAAGTTTATATCAAGGAAACATACATAATAAGATCGAAATTTCATGTTATATTTATATTATTCTCATAGAATATATATATGTAATATAAAAATATAAAATATATATTTCGGTACATTCGGTCCAATTTGGTTCCGAAATCAATATCTAAGGTCAGTGAGAAATCTACTGGACATCAATTAACCAATTAGCTGTTCCCATTCACCTCTCAACTAAAATTTTAGATAGTTTAAAAAACCGCATAGTTATTGATAGATGTCCATCAAAGGTAGTGCGCTAGTACAAACTCAAGTACTTGAACTTCATTCATTATAAACTAGAACTCCATAAAAAAATTCTATACTTCCTTTTTTTTTGGTGTTTTGGTGAGGGTAAGATGGGTGGAAAAAGAGAGTAAAGAAAGAAATCCATTTTCAAAATTTCGTCCAACCCTTTCTCGTGGTCAAATTCATATTATAATATCATACATCTTAACCCAACCAACTATGAAAGCAAAGAATAAATTGCTTTCTAAACAGGTCTATTCATACAACCAACATGTACAGTCCCAAAGACCATCAACTTGGCTAAATATTTTAAAGACCAATGCTTGGATATGGAGCCAAATATTAAGGTTCTTCAAAACCCAATAGCCTACACTTCTTAAATCCTCCCATCTCTCGCTTCTTGGAGGTCAATTAGATCTAGTGTATTGTGAAAAGATCACCCATCCCCTCCTAATGTATTTCTATAAGCCAAGTTCATAAGCACCTGCCACCAATGTTTTAAATACCATACCGGTGTACGTACCGGTCAAGACACTGGAACGAAATATTTCGATACTGATACCGTTTCGTTTACCGTTTCAGAATAATTAATACTAAAAATACATATATAAATGATATTTTAAAATAATAGTCAATATATGAATAAATTATATATAAAAATATATATGTAAATATTTTAGTTTGAATTGTGGTAAAAAAAAAAAATAGCAAGAAATTGAAAAAAAAAGAGTCAAAATCTGGTACGGCCGAAATATTGGCCAGTACGACTGGTACGGCCGAAATATCTACCAAAACAAAACAGCAATATTTTTGTACCGGTTCACTAGCCGGTATGTGGTATATTTCGGCCGTACCGGCCGGTATGGTATGAAATTAAAAACTTTACCTGCCACCTTCATCGAACACACCCCAAGCACAACTGTATTTGGAGTCAATTACCATCTTCCACAAGGCCTCCCTCTCATTGTGATAACACTATAAACAGTTCCAAACTAGTGCCCAATTGAACATTCTGAAGCTTCGAATCGCGATAACCACCACATGAAAAATCAAAGAGAACATACATTGCCCCAATTGACTAGGTAAAGTTTGAACTCTTCACCTGGTCTACTCCAAAGGACATCCCACTGAAGCTTCTAGCACCAATTGGAAGAGGGACCAAAGACGGGAAGTATGTGGGCAATGTTGAGAAAGTATTTGTGACGCCCCCAATTTACGTCTAGGATTTAACGTATACCGAGGTGTCAGGATAAATAACACTAGGCTACTCACTCCCGTACGTAACAAGGATTTAATGCATGCATCTAGACTTATTTTAATATGTTATATAATTCGCAGCGGGCGATACGTAACACCATCCCCGTCATGACACAACTCTTAACTTATCAAATCACGTCAATCTTCCAGGCATTACGTATCAACATCCCCGTCATGACATAACCTAAGTCTTATCATGTTCTCTTAAAATTTTTTTAACGTATTTTCTTAAAACAAACGTTATGACTTATGACGACACATATATTAGGATGAAGTCGGTGAAAACAGCATTTTGGAACCTGAATATTTACAAGTTAAGGAGCAGATTACAAAGATTAAAAATCAAATAAAGACGGCGCAAAATAGACAAAAGAGTTATGCGGATAATCGCAAAAGGGCCTTAGATTTTATGATGGGAGATTGGGTGTATTTGAAGATCTCGCCTATGAAGGGAGTTATGCGGTTTGGTAAGAAATAAAAGTTGAGTCCCCGATATATTGGATCCTATGAAATTTTAGAAAGAGTAGGTCTGGTAGCTTACCGCCTAGCCCTACCTGATAATCTGCAGGGAGTCCATAATGTTTAGGTAATGAACCGGTGGCGGTAATGGATCCAAGTCATGTTAATCTACGCCCCAAATTAACTTATGAAGAATGGCCCGTAAGGATCGAAGACCAAAAAGAACAAACCCTTCAGAATCCCATGATATTGTTAGTAGAAGTACTTTGTAACAATCATGTTTTTCAAGAAGCCACATGGGAACACAAGGATGTGATGAGGACTAATTACCCTCATTTGTTTGAAACCTAGTTGTATTAAACTGTGTTTTATGTTTGAACTTAGATGTATATATATATGTATATATATAATGTTATTTGTATTATACTTGTTTTCATTTTTATGTTTATAGTCATTGATGTTTGGACTTAATCAGGATAATGGCTCCAAAAAGAAACGCACGATTGTCAGTTACTCCTGTAGATCAGTTAAAGAAAAGATTTGAAGGAATTAGAGACATATTTCGTAGAGAAAAGCTTAAACAATGGAAAGCTGATAGATTAAGATGGTTAAATAAAAGTGAATGGCACAGGATACATATTATGGACATAGATAAAAAAAGTAACCCAATATGTAGACAAGCTTTGCCGAGTGAGGAGAGATAACCTGCTCAAAAATGGTTACAAGCTGAAAATGAATATTTGAAAAAAGAAGATAAAGGAAAATCCGCCATATTGGAGTCATCTGATAAATCTGAAGATCGAAAACATCAATATGAAGAAGGACAAGTTATAGAAGAGACAGAGTCTGAAAGACTGCGTAAATTACATGAGATTAGCGTGAATATGTATTATGACCAAGACTTGGACATGATATTTTACTACTCTCAAGACTCGTTGTCTAATGAGGAAAGAGTACCTACCTATTCAGAAGAGTCTACCGCTACAAGTAACCGAGGTATAAATTTAATAAACCTTTAAATTATGCTTTAGCGATTTCGGGGACGAAATCCTTTTTAAATGAGGGAGGATGTAATAACCCGAACTTTTTTTTTTAAATGAAGTTTTTACTTGAAATTATTTTAAAGGAATTTATTGAAAATATATTTTTCTAGGGTAATAGAATTGGAGATTTATAACAAGGTATCGAATAGATAAATTCAATTTGGACCTAGAAGGAGTTGAATTTCTGAAATTAGGAAAAAAAATTCAAGAGGAAGTGAGAGGATCAAAAATCAAATACTTGGTACCCGGATTAAGTGTTCTCGGATTAGTCTGTTGAGTTTTAGTGTAATGAGCATAAATTATTCATATGAGGTTATTCCAATTCATATAAAATCTTAAGAGGCAGATCTAAAATTTTCATGTTTTAGAGTTTTGAAAATTCGGACGAGATCGATGATTTAATTGGGCAATAAGTAGACAATTCTGAATTAAGCTCAATTGGAACTCGACTTAGATGAAATTTATCAAATTTGGGCATGTGATGAAATATGTGATTGGTTCTGAAATTTTCAAGTAACTTGACATATGTAAGAATAAATGGCAAGTAATGAGAAGTTGATCTAAAAACTTGGTTAGCCTAAATATATGATGGAAACACAAGAAAACAAAAATCTGCTAAAAGGTAACTAAGTAAGCCAAAAATAGACTTTATCCTAACTAAACTTGAAAACTACCTTCTAGAACATTTCAAATGGTGTCTTAGGAAGACTAACATGTGACCAATTGGATAAGAAAGGGCTGGAGAGGCATTGGACACCAAGAAATCTGGAGAATGGTTTGGTTCATGCATGGTTAGGTGAAATGCCAGCTCATGCCTATTGTAAGCTGACCTCTTCTCAATTATTGATCATTTTTTACTGCTAAAATATCTTAATATTACCCATTGGATGATGATATTTGCTGCAAAGCCTAAGATCTCATATGATTAGATTTAATCACGAGGTATGACACCTCATTCCCCAAGCAAGAGGTAACCGATCACACCTTAGCTGCATGTTCTTTTTCTTTCCTTCATATGGATCGATCACCATCCTATAAATATTCCTTCATATGGATCGATCACCATCCTATAAATAAGTGTTTGAAAGTCTTCTAACTCTCTTTGAAGATATAGCCCACGTCCAACTTGAAGGAATACAAAGAAAAACCCTTCTTAAGCCTTTGAACTTCCAAACATCACCTAAATGAGCTCAAGTGAGTGATCTTGAGGAAAATCTTGCAAGGACTCGTTTGATCATTTCAAGCAAGCTTTGAAGAAGTTGTGAGTCCACATTTTAGCTTAACTTTAGCATGGAAATTGCCTATTTGAGTTATTGAACTACGCATGCTAGTATTGGACTCTTAAAGCCATGTTTATATAATGAAATGAAATCTAACTATGTTTTGATTGGTTTTGTTATGGAAAAATATTAGAAAAATTATGAGACTTTAGAAATATATTCTATGATGTTATATGAAGAGAATTATGTGAAAATATGGGGTTTTGATTTGAGAAAAAAATTGAGAAAGGAAACCTAGAACAATTCGGCTACAATAGGGTTTTAGTGGAGTTTTTCATTTTAAATATTATCCAATTAGTTTTTAATAATTTGCATGATATTTTGATGATTATAATGAAATTAAAAACTTTAGATTACTTGGAAAAATTTTAAGAATTGATTTGCTAAGAATTATAGAAGAAAACACTAAGAAAAATGATTAAATTTGCATAATTGATTAAGAAAAATTTGACATGTTAAATATGAGAATTTTAGCATGATTTGAATTAAAATAAAGTAAGGTTTAATCCTCTAGAAGTTTTGGACAGCCTTGTTTTAATAATATTTTAATATTTTATTTTGTTATTTAAGTAATTTTCGTTATATATTGATGTGACATAAATGATTGTATATGTGACGTGTCTTACTGTGATATGAATTCACATGGTATAAGGTTTATGAGAACATGAAACATGCATTACATAAATCTAAGTTTATGCGTATGTTGCATTTCGTCACATATATGTGTCGTCATAAGTCATGATGTCTGTTTTAAGAAAATACGTTAAGAAAACTTTAAAAGAACATAATAAGACTTAAGTCACATCATGATGGGGATGACAATACGTAACGCCCGGAAGATTGGAGTGATTTGATACGTTAATTTTCTTAGCAAATGATTGTATATATGATGCCTTCATAAGAGCCCTTTCATAATGTCTGTCAATATTACAAAATAAGTAAAACTCGATAGGGACGGCAATACATAACGCCCACCGAGAATAAAAATTAAGTAAGATTTTTTTTAAAAGATAAGAATTTAAGGAAAAAGGTGATAAGTCCTCATAAGATTGCATATCTACCTAAGTCTAGTTAACCATAAGTCGTGGTGGAGATACTGTCCATGTGGTGTCGTGTAAACCCTACAAACAGACAAGGAACTGTCTTGTCCTAAAGTCAAGCAGCATCCGGTACGTCGTTCTTCCTCAGAAAAAGTGGATGTATCGTGGCTCTAAAATCCTATAGGCTGGTCATAGACGGGAGGTCCAAAAGAAGTAAAAAAAAAGTCAACATAGGGACTATAATCAGAAAGTCCCTTAGGACTCCTCGAAATCTCCTGCAGTATCGGGACTTTTCTCTTGTTGACTATCAAATCCTGTAGTATAGTTTATATTCTTAACGAAAAATATAGAAACACACACAAGTGAAATTTCCTTAAAAATCTCAATAAATACACAATTAGCTTAATAAAGCATAGACAAAGGCAAACAATTATATTCATAGAAAACAATAAAAGCACATAACTTAAAATATACTCCATGCGACTTATAGTTAACTGGACTTAGACAGATGTGCAATCTTATGAGGACTTATCACATTTTTCCTTAAATTCTTATATTCTTAAAATCTTACTTAATTCTTATCCTCGATGGGCGTTACGTATCGTCGTCCCCATCGGATCTTACTTATTTCGTAACATCGAAAGACGTTACGTATTGCCGTCCCTATCAAATTTTACTTAGCATGACGCGTCAACTTGGTCATACATATAACTCGTCAGTCGTCTGGACATTACGTATCGCCGTCCCCGTCTTGAAGAGTCTCGTATCAGTATTCTGGGTGTTACGTATTGCCGTCCCCGTCATGACACAACTTTTAACTTATCAAATCACGTCAATCTTCCGAGCATTACGTATCGACATCCCCATCATGATGTGACTTAAGTATTATCATATTCTCTTAAAGTTTTCTTAACATATTTTCTTAAAACAGACGTCATGACTTATGACGACACATATATGACGAAATGTAACATACGCATAAACTTAGACTTATGTCATGCATGTTTCATGTCCTCATAAACCTTATAACATGTGAATTCATATCACAATAAGACACGTCACATGTACAATCATTTACGTCACATCAATTCATAACATTAATATATAACGAAAATTACTTAAATAACAAAATTAAATATTAAAATATTATTAAATCAAGGCTGGCCGAAGCTTCTAGAGGATTAAACCTAATTTTATTTTAATTCAAATCATCCTAAAATTCTTATATTTAACATGTCAAATTTCTCTTAATCAATTATGCAAATTTAATCATTTTTCTTAATGTTTTCTTCTATAATTTTTAGCAAATTGATTCTTAAAATTTTTCTAAGTAATGTAAAGTTTCTAATTTCATTATAATCATCAAAATATCATGCAGAAAATTAAAATCAAGTCACTAAGAATTTAGAATAAAAGAAATTCACCAATGAAGTCAATGCCTACTATGATAAACTTGATTCTGCCACTTTAATCCAAATTTCATCCTTTATTGAGTCTTTATCTCTTAAAACTTAAAACATAAAAGTTGTAAATCTTTCTCTTAGTTTTCCATAGCTTCTTGAATGATAAACAAGTTATGTCCGATTTATCAAAATGTGTCAAATTTGTCGATAATAATCCTATTAAGAACGAAATTTACTAGAGTTGGTTTCTCATTTTTTTCCAAATCAAGATCTCACGTTTTCACTAAATCCTTTTCATATAACATCATAGAATATATTTCCAAAGTCTCATAATTTTCCTAATATTTTTCCGTAACAAAACTAATCAAAACATACTTAGATTTCATTTCATCATATAAACATGGCTTTAAGAGTCTAACACTAGCATGCATAGCTCAATCACTCAAATAGGCCATTTCCATGCTAAAGTTAAGGTAAAATGTGGACTTACAACTTCTCCAAAGCTTGCTTGAAATGATCAAACCAGTCCTTGCAAGACTTTCCTCAAGATCACTCACTTGAGCTAAGTTAGGTGATGTTTGGAAGTTCAAAGGCTTAAAGAGGGTTTTTTCTTTGTATTCCTTCAAGTTGGACGTGTGCTATATTCTCCAAAGAGAGTTAGAAGACTCAAACACTCATTTATAGGAGGGTGGTCGATCCATATAAAGGAAAGAAAAAGAACATGCAGCTAAGGGGTGATCGGTTACCTCTCGCTTGGGGGATGAGGTGTCATACCTCAAGATCAAATGATTAAATCTAATTATCTGATATCTTAGACTTTGCAGCAAATATCATCATCCAATGGCTAATATTTAGATATTTTAGCAGCCAAAAATTATCAATGGTTGAGAAGAGATCAGCTTACATAAGACAAGAGCTGGTATTTCACCTAACCATTCATGAACCAAATCATTCTCCAGGTTTCTTGGTGTCTAACGCCTCTCCAGCCCCTTCTTATCTACTTGGTCACATGTTAGTCTTCTTCAGACACCATTTGAAATGTTCTAGAAGGTAGCTTTCAAGTTTAGTTAGGATAAAATCTAGTTTTGGCTTACTTAGTTACCTTTCAGCAGATTTTTGTTCTCTTGTGTTTTCATCACATATTTAGGCTAACCAAATTTTTAGATCAACTTCTCATTACTTGTCACTTATTCTTACACATGTCAAGTTACCTGAAAATTTCAGAACCAATCACATATTTTATCACATGCCCAAATTTGATACATTTCATCTAAGTCGAGTTCCAATTGAGCTTAATCCAGAATTGTCTACTTCTTGCCCAATTAAGTCATCAATCCCGTCTGAATATTCAAAAATCCAAAACATGAAAGTTTTAGATCTGCCTCTTAAGATTCTATACAAATTGGAATCACCTCATATGAATAATTTATACTTATTACACTGAAACTCGACAGACTAATCCAAGAACACTTAATCTAGGCACCAAGTGTTTGATTTTTAGTTCTCTGACTTCCTCTTGAATTTTTACCTTAATTTCGAAAATTCTATCCCTTCTAGATCCAAATTGAATTTCTCTAGTTGATACCTTGTTATAAATCTTCATTTCTATTTCCCTGGAAAAATATATTTCCAATAAATTCCTTTAAAATAATCTCAAGTAAAAACTTCATTTTAAAAATTCCGGGCTATTACAGTACTCTTGGTTAAGGTGGTTCAACCAACTGTTGATAACTATAATCCAGCCATAATTTTGTTGATTACATCATCCCAAATAATCTCAAGTAAAAACTTCATTTTAAAAATTCTAACCACTAACAATTTGAGGAAGAGAGGTGTTCAGGTGGTTGATTGGTGTTTCATGTGTAAGAAAGATGGTGAGTCTATCGATCACCTTTTCCTTCATTGAGAGGTGGCAATTGCGTTATGGAATGAGATTTCGGTTAAAGCTGGGTATTTTCTAGGTGAAGCCTTTTCATGTGTTAGATCTTCTTGCAATCTGGCTAGGTATTGTGGGGAGTGATATCAACAATGCAGCTATGAAGATGATCCCCTTGTGCTTATTTTGGTGTATTTGGTTAGAAATGAACGGGAGATGTTTTGATAATTGTAAATGTTCATTAGGGAAATTAGGGAGTTTTTCCGTAGACCCTTTTGTTTTTGAGCGAATAATCTTGTAAGAAATGGGAATGATTGTAATGTTTTGCTCTAGTTTTCTTAGTTTCAGCTTGTAAATAGATGTTTCTCATTTGTATACTCCTTGTGTATTTGGGCCATGCCTATTTATTTGGAATAAAATTTCTCTTATTCCTTATCAAAAAATGAAAAAAGTGAAGGCCAAAGTACTTCATAGGCAAACAAGCTACCTCGCATCCCAAAGTTCTAGCCAAACACTACATTGCTAACATTTTCCACCGAGACTATTTCTGACTAAGAGAAGTTGACTTTTAGACAACAAACGAATACAAAAATAGGAGTGGCCTCAAGGACTGGATTTGGTTTACCTCGCAAAGGATCGATGTATCATCTGCAAACAATAAGTGAGATACGGGGAATGTCCTACTTAGTGTACCCCACATCAAGAAACTTGTCATAAAACCACCTCCAATCACAACCAACGACATTCTATTGAAGTTATCCATTATGATATAAAATAATAAAAGAGACAAAGGATCACATTGTCTCGAGTTTCTGGAATTTTCAAACAGCCAAGTAGAGTATCACTCCCCAAAATTGACAATCCAAACATGGATAGGCAATGCATAAGCCAAGAACTCCACCTCATCCCAAATCCATATCTACCTAGTAAGTAATGTAGAACTCCACCTCGTCCCAAATCCAATTTGCATAAATTACTCATTTCACCAGATCTTAATCAACTATCCAAGCATTCATTTGCAATGAGTACCAAATCAACTATCGAAGACTGGGAGATGGTGATTTTTCTAGAATTCTTTGCAACTTTCTACTCGTTCAATATCCTGAGAGGCACTGGGGACAAATTGCAATGGAGACACTCTAAGAAAGTTATCTTCTTAGTTAGCTCTTTTTACCAAGTCCGTTCTAGCCTTGGATCACCTAGGTTCTCGTAAAAAAGTATTTAGCAGACAAAAACTCCTTCAAGAGTGGCTTTTTTTTTTTGTATGGACAGTAGTATTGAACAAGATCATTACTACATTTTTTTTTTTTTGAGATACAAGATCATTACTACAGATAATATGAGGAAACATCGAATAATTGTGCTAGACTAGTGCGGTATATGTAAAAAACATGAAGAATCAGTAGATCATTTACTCCTCCATTGCAAGGTGGCCAGGAATATGTGGGATACTTTTTTCACGAGACTTGGCTTATCTAGAGTCATGCCTCTTCACTTGGTGGATTTTCTAGCAAGTTGGAGAGGCCTCTGGAATAGCTCACAGGTGTCGACTATTTGGCGTATTGTTTCTATTTATATGTGTTGGTGCATCTGGAGAGAGAGAAAGACAAGAAACTTTAAAAATTGTGAGAGAACATTAAAGGAACTATAAATCTTCTTCTATAGGACTTTGTTTTCATGGGCGGGATCTCTTTCTTGTAATGGACTTAATGTCCATGATCTACTTCTTTCTATTGTAACCACAAGCTAAGTTTTCTCAGGTATACCACCGATGTACCTGGACTTAGCATTTTTCTATTAATAAAATCCTTTTGATTGCCTATATAAAAAAATGAGTACCAAATCTAGGATTTTCTGGCCTCTAATAAAAGCATTGGGTATTTCAACGCGATCATCCCCAATACCTCACTTAGTCAGCTAGTGAGAACTACACCCAATTTACAAGATTGATAAAGTGATACTCAATACCCAAAGCCCCCAATTTCTTGGGAATGCGCACAATGTGTGATACCCCAATATGAGAGGCATCTTTCCCTATTCAGATTTGGTCTGTAAACAGCAGTAAAAGCCCACATGAAGCCATCTTATATAGATTGAAAAGAAGCCGCCCTTTGAAATCCCCAATGCACTCGTCAATTTTTACCACCACTCTTCTATCTCACATGCTTGCAATTCCATGCGAAGCCATCTTAGAGGCTAGATACGTCCAGTCTACAAGATTGCATCCCCCAAACACTCCAAATAGTCCTCAAAATAAACTCCATTTTAGTTTCCTGCAAGCAAACAATTTTAGCCTTCCAAAAGCGAAGTAGATATTTTATCCAAAGGTGCTTGTTAGCATCATTCAACCCTCAGAAAAGCCAACTTATGATCTTAGACTTCATAGTTTACTGCTGCCACCCTCCCTTTGGTCTTGCTACAGCTTGAATTCCCCTTTGGATTTAAGTATAATTTGTTTAAAGAATGAATATAATAGAGTTCTGCAAGCTTTAAGGATGCCCTAGACGCTCACACATAAGTTATCTAAAGTAAAATATATATGAAAAAAATTATTTTATAGTATTCCACATGTTAGACTTCTATACTTTGGGAGGTATGTTGACCATGTTCAGCAAATTTTTTGCATTTCTTATCCTTCCTCTTTAAGAAAGGAATGTGGACCGAAAATGCTACTTTGATAGTATCGCTTGATTCCTATATGAGAGAGCTGAGATAATATCCATCTTCTAGGCAATCATATAACAATTAGCACAAAGATAAGGTCACTCAGTCATCTATAAAGAGCTACAAACACTGTCAGACGTCAAGTACCAAAAGATATCACCAAAAAATTAGGGGCATCATCGAAAGAAGAAAAAAAGTTTTGTAGGTTACATGAATGAGTGATTCTCTTGGGTACCAAATACAACAAACAAAAAGCCTGAAACTTGACACAAAATGTCACAATATCGGCTGTAACAAATAGACTGAAACTTTATATTAATGTTTTTTTATGAAAACTGCAACTTTAAATTAATTACCAAAGGAAAAACCTCCAAATAATTGAAAAACAGCCTGATACCTTCCCTCGTCCACTCTATCAGTTTCAACTAGTCCACCCATGTCTACCAACCATTCATAAAACATTCCTCAAATAATCTTTTCAAGTAGAAACAAATACAAACAAAACAAAATTTGTCTCAGATGAGCTTTTAAACCCATTATGAAATCAGGACCCATGTTCTTACTTCTACAAATTTTGGACTTCATTATCATCCCTTGTTTCCTATATGATAGCTGAGGACAATAATGATCTAGTAGGTAATACCTACCAACCAATTAGTTCAAAAAATGAGGTAAGTGAGTCACCTATAAAAGGATGGAGACACTGTCAAGGACCAGGAACGAAAAGAAACTGCCATATGATTAGGGACATCATTTAAAGAGGACAAATTTTAAAGCATCCAAGGTTACATGATTCTCTTGATGACCATTTCAACGAGTCTGCCCATTTCTCTCTTTTCTTTTCTTTTTTTTCCAGATAGGTGATAAGTCTGCCCGTCTCTATGAACCTGACTTCATTATGCACTCTACAATATAGGGAACAACACACAGAATTTATGTAGAGTCCAGTAGTCCTATTGACCAAACAGAAGAATATCCAGAAGCTAGCTAAACGGCTCATGGACATTTAAGAAAATTTATGTTATGATGGCCACAAAGCAACAACGTTACCAGAGGAATAAGTTCAATGATCCCACCATATTTTAATTCCTTAAGCATCAAAATTCAATTGAACAAGACTGCAAACGAACTATAAAATTAGCAGCAATGTTGAATAACATATGACCCATCAAATCTTACCTCCCACTCTTCTTGACTCTGAATGTTCTCATATGCCATCAAGAACGGCTTCATCTTCTCAAGTGCATCACGTAGTGGAATTGGTGGTTTTTCATCAATATCTGGGTTTTGATCAAACTCGCCCATCAAATACTCTGGCTCGCACTCAATCTGTAATCCATAAGCAATAATCACTCGCTCATCCAATTATTCCAAAACAAAAGACCCCGTTCGCTAAAATTAGAACTTGTAGCCAAAAAGAATTCTCATAGAGACATGCTGATCATATGAAAAGGTGCAGCACTTAACTGATTTAACTAGAAATTTATTCACAAATAGTTCAAAACCCAAATGACATGATCACTAACCGCATAATTAACATCCATGGCGTCCACAAGGGCGTCCTCCAAAGGTGAAGGCAGCACTGCTCCACTCATCTCCTCAAACCCTTCAACCAACTGATTCATGGTCTCAACGCCAAGCCTCTTGGCCAGATTCTCTCCATCGGCATTGTCACCTAGATAGAGCCCCGCTCCAAATGCATCTTCCTTCGAGTCTCCAAACCTACCTCTCCCCCTCCCTCTGTAAAGTCCTCTTCCTCGGCCCCGCCCAGGCGCACCTCTCCCTCTGTATCCTCCTCTGCCTCTGCCTCTAACACCACCAATGCTCTCTTCCATGTCAACGTCGCCCTCACCTCCACCACGTGATAAAATCTTCACCGCGTTTTTCACAGCTTCTTCTCGGGTCATCCTCGGCGCTCTTCCTCGTTCATCTTGGGTGTGGGCTTGGGCTTGGGCTTGGGCTTGGGCAGGGCTTTTCCGGCCTCGGGTATGCCGGTTCTCTTCAACAAATTGAGCCTCTGGGCTCGGTTGCTTCAGGGGTTTTCCGCGACCGCTGCCAGTCGATACAGGGAGTATGCTCGGAGGCAGATTACGGTCAGTGAAACTTTTAGCCGCGTCCAACAAGTTTGCGGGCCCGTCTTCTTTCTTGAAGAAAATAGGTTGCTTGGGCACTGAATCTGGCGGTGGTGGAATTGAATGGCCGCGGCCAGCCGGTGGGGGTTTGATGGAGGAAATGATTGAAGAGAAGTTAGGGAGAGTAGAGGAGGAAGGGACGGGTCTGCCACGGCCATGCCCGTGCCCAAGTCCAATCCCGGGAGGGGGCGGGTCGATCTTGGACTCGGGCTCATCAGGTTCGGGCTTACCAGGGGAAACGAAATCAAACTGTGGGGAACCAGAGCCGCGACCCCGGCCACGACCACCCCCGCCCCCGGGGGGAGAGGAGGAAGTGGAGAAGGGGATTAGAGATTGTCTGGTGGCATTGGAAAAACCTATGGGGTTGGGACGAGAGAGCGTTCTTCCGATGCTTCCTCTCATTTGGATGGGAGCAGTGGCAGAGAGCAGTGAGTTCGTGTTTTTACAATGCACCCAAATTTCTCAGGGACCAATTGTCGAACAATTGGCGAACCGATCCTTAAAGCACACACTCCAGTAGCATTTTGGAATTAATAATAACTAGGGAAAATCGAACACAGCTTTTATGTTAGAGACTTTTTTTTTTTTTTTTTTTTTATGTCAGAGACTTGTTTAAGGTTGTTGTATGGGCTGGTGTAGAAGGCCGAGCCCGTTAATGAGACGAGATATACATTTATCTAAGAACACATTTACCCTTTTTTTTTTCTTTTATAAAGAGACAGATTCCTCGTATATTGATAGAAAGAAATGCAAAGATAGTTAAAAAATACTATCAATATTACATGAACTGTTTCTTGGATTTTTATTTTATTTTATTTTATTTTATCTTTTTGATAGAAAGAGCATATTTATCTTCTTCTTCTTTTTTTAATGTTTCTTGGTTACAAGTATTTTTTAAATATTTATATATTATTGTTTATATGTCTTCAAATTTTATTTATACTTTATACTTTTATTTTTTAGTTTTTACTAGATTCTAAATAATACTTTGAATTTTACACTAATTCTAAGTTGAGTAAGCTATAGGAAACTGCAGATGTAGTCCTGCTGCAGCCTTAACTAATATACGTCAACTGATATTATTAAAATAAAAACAAAAAATAAAAACAAAAAATAAAAAATAAAGGAAGGAAAAAACCTAAACAAAAGTTGAAATGGAGGAAAATCGAGATTTTGGAGAACATTTTGGACAGAGTTAAATTTTTGAGAAATCTGAGCATTTCGTCATGCTGTCATGGGTGGGTAGGGAAATCGTCATTGTTGGTTGTCTTCGCTGATGGTCGTCTTCTTCAGTTGTTGTTTGTGGTCACTATCATGGGTAGGACTGAATTGGTAGTAAGCTTGTCACCAGCGTGCGTTATTCCAGATCCATGCGTCGACCCTTTCATTTTCATCCATAAGTTTCAATTTCTTATCATTCTCAAAAAAAAAAAAAACAAGGTAAGAACACTTCGAGTTTGGGTCATGGTTTAATCAAGTGGGGTTATTTTAATACTTCAATTTGGGCAGTTACAGTCGAGATCTCCTTGGACTCCTCAATCCACATTCCCATTGCATCGTTTGGTACTCCATTTCACACTTTGGGAATAAGCTAAACTCAGGTCAAATCTAGACCCTGAACTCTTCTAGTTGGACTGGTTTTAGTTTAAACCATAACTCTTGGAAGTCTAAAAACCTTGGTTGTCCAGATTACACCCTTGTATTCAATTGTATAACTTTCCCACTTGATGCTTTTGTTCTTATTTATTTGTGTGTGTGACTAAGTAGTGGTTCATATTCATTGTTTGCTTGATGTATACACTGATTAATCTTTGCAATTTCATCTAAAAACAACTATAGATCTCCACTCCCCCTCCCTTTGGTCCTTCAAGAACATCATTGCAAGGTAAGGCATTGAGTACATTAGAACATTCAAATAATCAGTATCATGGCGCTGCTTTCCCCCATGATTGGGATGAACTAGGGACATTTCCAAGAATAGTTTCTCTTATGTGAGTTATTTGCTAACATCATTATTTTGTATGAAATTAATGAGGAGAGGAGTTAGTATAGTCTTTTTAACAATGCTTATTCTTCCTTACTAGCAGTCAGCTGTCAAGCAGATTGATGGTATGAACATAAATTGAAATAGTAGTTTCTTTACAATTGAGGAGAAAGGGAGTTGATCTTTAATTGAAAAATGCTCATTATGCTTTACTTAGGGGTGTACACTGACTCAACCCGACTTGATAACACTCCATCTCATTAAGTCGAATACCTGATAAGCCAAATACCCGACCCAATACGTTATCGGGTATTCCATTATTCCATTAAACCGTTTCCGCTTCTATGTTGATTTTATTTTTATTTTTATTTTATTTTGCTTTTGAGGTGGTTTTTCTTTTCCTTGCTTTTGAGGTGGGGATTTAGCATCTTCCAATTGTCCCTTTTTTCATGAATATAAAACTTATAAAGGTCCTTTTTTTTTTATCTGATTCTATGTTGTTGTGTGGGTTTTTTTTAATTTTTATAAATTGCCTTCTTTGTGGTTACTTTTGATTTTTTTTTAGTTTCATATTGATCGTATGATCACTCAAAGTTGGCCTCTTCCAATCAATTATATTATGCCCAATATTATCAAATGAAGAAAATCTGACCTTCTTTTCTATTACACGCGTCAAGGCTATGCCAAGCACAAATTCGAGTTGAATGGACCTATAAACAGAAGTGCTAGAGGAAAATTAAAATGAATCAATCATGAAAAGTATCTAAGATGTCCTCATCCCTGTATAAATGGAACATACACAAAATCCACATTGACATACCAAAAACAATCCAAAATAAAAAAAAAATAAAAAAAAAACCAAATAAATTTATTAAAAAACTCCCAAGATAATGTAACCCAGCAAGATAAAACAAGCAATATTTGAATCTACCATTTAATATACCTTGAGACTTGAACAATTATGGGATTCTGGGAATAGTGGTGACTGAACAAGAGCCATTGAATCAGTCTTAACCCAACATTTTTAGTTTTTATTCAAAACTTGAAATTTTAAATAATATAATGTAATAATTACAGTTTTTATTGAGATATTGTTTCCAAGTACTTTAATTCTTCAAGTAATCTTCAATCGATCTCATTCAAAATATTTTGCAAAGTTATCTTTACACGAAACAAAAAGTTATGTTAAACATATAATTATTTGAAAGGTCTAAAATAAAATGTTATTCAAATATGAATCTTATCAGTTTATAGTTTATAGCTTTCAGCATCTTCCATTACATCTTGGGAGTCATAAATAATAGAGGGAGCCTTCAATTAGTTTTGTGTACAAATAAGAGCTTCAACTGTTGTTGGGGCCAATGAATTACAAAATGAATCTAGGACCCGACCTCCAGCACTAAATGCTGACTCAGAAGCAACAATAGATATGGGAATAGCTAACACATCTCGAGTTATTTTGGCAAGTATTGAAAATTTGATTGAATTCATCTTCCACTATAATAGAATATTAAAGCTAGGTGCCATTTGTTTATCACTCTCCATAAAATACTTATATCCAATTCTGTTTTGGACTCTTCCACACCTATTGATGATTTATGTTGAAATTATATATCTAATATATTCTCATCATCATCACAAGAAGTATTACTTTGGGTTCACCTATGCCTACACTTGATTGGCCCCTACTTGAACCTATACTAGATTTTGAATATTTCTTATATATCTGCTCAAGCATCCTCCTTAACTAATTAACAAGCTCAGATCCTCGCTCATGGCCAATAACATTTGTAAAACAAAATTTCAAAACGTCCAACTTGTTGCGCGGATCAAGCATAACTACAATGAACAACATTTTGTTCAATTAAGCAAAGTCTCCCCAATACTTGTTATATTTCAACATTATCTTCTCCAACATGGATCTCAACATATTGCTCTCACTCCTTGAAAATTTTTTCATATGGTAATAGATTGCAAATATTTCTCTTATAAACAAATTTGAAGTTACATAAACTGAGCCTAAAACCCGCAAAGTCATGTCATAAAAAATTTTCAAAAATCATACAAAAATCTTGATGGTTTTCCAATCTTGTGAAGTTAGTACTTCTTGTTTAAGCTCACGTAAATATGGGACAAACTCACTATTTTCATCTTGCAGCACCCCAAGTGCAAGTCTTGAGAGGCTTGTGAAAAGGATGGCCGAGCAACAAAATGCTCGACCACAACCACCACCACCACTACCAAGGCCGAATTCTCTAAGAGATGAGGAGTACTATGTGGAAGACACCGACCCTAGCATGTATGAAGGCATGCATGATCCTCCCAGACGCATGTACCGATAAGGAGGTCATGTGGAGAATGGCAATACTATGGTGGAAAGATGGCTAAGAAATGGTGGCAACCATTCTAGAAGTCCAAACAACTTGAGAGAACCTCAAAGTGTGAGCAATGAGCTACCAAGGTATGAGCCACACCCTGAGACCGAAATGATGAACCAAGAAGGAGTCCATGGGCAAGATGACCAAGCAACCCTAGGGCACAATCACCATGAAAGGAGATGCCACAATGATAGAAGGAACAATGATGATTATGCTAGTGAAAAAGGGAGAAACCAGGCTTATGACTAGGGACCCCGAAGGCCCAAAATGGAGTTTCCAAAGTTTAGTGAAGGTCACCCATATGAGTGGCTAGACAAAGTGGACCACCACTTCCATACCTATGATGTGCCTAGAGACGAGAGAGTGTCAACCGCTTGCTACTACTTGAAAAGCAAGGCAAGCAAGTGGTGGAGATGGCTTAGAGACCAATATGCCAAGGAGAGAATGAGACTTGGATGGACGGCTTTTGAGAAGAAGTTCCTCCTTCAATTTGGTCCTTCACCAACTATTAACTACCATGGCCAACTTGCTAAACTCAAGCAAGATGGCAAAGTGAAGAACTATGTGGAAGAATTTAGACAACTCCAAACCATAGTTCGGGGTTGGTCCGAGGAAGCTCTTGTTGGGACATTTGTTGATGGTCTCAAGCCTTAGTTAGCCAAGAAGATCAAGTTGAAGCAACCCACACGCATCCAAGAGGCCATGAAAGTGAACGAGATATTTGAGGAGAGCTACTCTTTAGAGAAGCGCCCAACTGAGGAAATGGGGAGCAAACCCAATACTTCTTTGCAAACCAAATTTCTTTGGAAGGAGAAGGGAATAGATGAGAGCACTTCTAAACCCAAGCCTAATGAAGTGAAAAAGTTATCTAGAGAAGAAGTGCAAGCGAGAATCAATAAGGGGTTATGCTTCAAGTGTGGAGAAAAATGGTCTAGAAAACACAAGTGTGGTTCGGCCAAGGTATTTGTGATGCTTGAAGATGATGAGCACGAGGAAACTTCAAGCCATGATGAAGATGAAGTTGAGGCTGAACCTAGTGAAAAAAGTGAAGAAGCCGAAATCTCCATTAATGCCATGACCGGTGTGCAAACACCTACATATATGAAGTTAATGGCATGGGTGGGAAAACATAAGGTGTCAATGTTGGTGGATAGTGGATTAACTCACAATTTCATTAACACCAATGTTGTGCACAAGGTAGGTCTAAAGCCGAGCTCCATTGATTCATTTGAAGTGAAAGTGGCAAATAGAGACAAGCTAGTGTGTGAAGCAATTGTTCAAGAAGTGAAGATGAATGTACAAGAGGTAAGGATCAAAGCCGATTTGCATGTGTTATCCTTGGTGGGTCTAAACCTTGTCTTGGGCAATACTTGGCTTAAAATCATTGGAAGGGTCTCGAATGATTATGAGAAGATGACGATGGAGTTCAAGGTTGGGACCAAAAGACATACATGGAAGGCCATAACCCCTAAATTAGTGAAGCATTGTGAAGCCTTAGTGTTTGAGAAGTTGTGCAAAGGAGGAGCTAATTGCTTTGCCATTGTATTGGCTAAAGATGGGTCGGTTTGTGATGTAGAAAATAAGGATGATGAAAGCCATCAAGAGGAAACCTCAATGCAGCTCGAGGAGGTCCAATAGGTTCTAAGGGAGCACAAGAGAGTCTTGGAGGTACCTACTGCATTGCCACCTACTAAACCCTTTGATCATTGAATTGTACTAGTAGATGAGAACAAGCCAATCAATGTCCCTCCATACCGATATGCACACTTTCAGAAGGAAGAGATAGAAAGGCAAGTTGAAGAGATGATAAAGGGAGGTTTGATTTGACTTAGCACTAGCATTTTCTCCTCACCCGTCCTATTGGTAAAGAAGAAAGATGGCACATGGAGTTTTTGCACAGATTACCGAGCTTTGAATGAAGTCACAGTATAAGACAAATTTCCTATACCCATTGTAGATGAGATGCTAGATGAGCTGAATGGGGCTTGTGTTTTCTCTAAACTTGATTTGAGAGCAGGATATCACCAGATCAGGATGAAGGAAGAAGATGTTCATAAGACAGCTTTCAGGACACATTCAGGGCATTATGAGTACTTAGTGATGCCATTTGGGTTATGTAATGCGCCCTCTACATTTCAGGCGGCTATGAACACAGTGTTCAGACCATTGTTGAGGAAGTATGTGTTGGTATTTTTTGATGATATTTTGGTCTACTCCAAATCTATAGAGGCGTATAAGGATCACTTGAGGGTTGTGTTGAAAATCCTAGAGGAACACCACTTCTTCATCAAACCACTACCCAAGGATGTTCATAAGATAATTTTGAATGGACCCCAGACACCAGATTAGCATTTGAGAACTTAAAGAGGGCAATGACTCAAACACTGGTACTAGCCCTACGAAACTTTGAGAAGCCTTTTGAGGTGTATATAGATGCGAGTAATGATGGGATATGGGCCATATTAGTTCAAGACAAGAGACCTCTAGCTTTTATCTCCAAAGCCTTAGAACCTATGAAGAAGTCTTGGAGCACCTACGCGAGAGAAATGTTAGCGATTGTACATGCAGTAAAGGTGTGGCGACCTTATCTCCTAGGCCTTAAGTTTACCATTGTGACAGATCAGCAGGCCCTGAGACACCTGATGAAGCAGAAGATAGTGACACCTGAGCAGCAAAAATTTTTAGTGAAGCTTATTGCTTTTGAGTTTGAGATCATTTATCAGCCTGGTAAAGAGAATAAAGTGGTAGATGCACTGAGTAGGCGTGAGGGGAGTTCACTACTAGAGATGAGTCAGTGAATTGATGCTGATGACTCGGAGTCGAGGGTTCCACACTTGATCCTTGAAGGCAAAGATGTGCTTGAAGGGAGGGAGAATGTCAGAACCCCTAGGAGGATTACCCGGGATCATATTTGGACACATCCAGTTGAGGGTCAGGATGGTCCCTTGGCTAGCCTGCATGCATGCCTTGGCTTAGGCCTTGACACGTAGCAGCCGCCCATTGAGGCTACTGGCCGTGCGCACTCCGTGTGCATAGCCATGCGTGTACCCTTGCGAGCCCCATAGCGCATCCACCTACACACGCTTGCATGTGCGTATGCGCCCCATCACCCAAGCACCCCTGCGCGCCCCAGCACACCTAGGACGAGGCTAGTGGCGTGTCTTCACAAGCATACCATCCAGCACGCGACTCCAGCCCACGCCTTGCAGCCCCCAGCGCTCAAACCATCAGCTTGGGCCATGCATGCCTATCGCCCAGACACCTAACCCTGGCCATGTAAGACCACCGCCCGAGCATCTTAATTGGGCCACACCACCACAGGACGGCACCACCATGTGCCCACCATCAGGCCTCAGCCTAGCATTCTGCCATGCACATCACCATCAGACCTCAGCCTGGCACTCTGCCATGCACATCACCATCAGGCCATGCACAGTGCCATGTTGTGCCCATCGTCAGACGACCACATGGCTCCACACATCAAATGCCATACAAACATGCCCACCCGTGGACATTGCAGCACCATAGCCCACCATGGGCCCATGCAACCCACAGCCACATCACCATTTGGGCGCCTATCACTCTTGCTTATCTTTTATTTATTTTATTTATTTATTTAAATTATATTTGGACGTGTTAATCATTTACTTATTTTAATTAGGGATATATTGGGGATTTCTAAGTTGTAAGTTTTATAAATAGGACTCTTAGGCTTTCATTTCACAATCTTTGGACAATTGAGTTTTGAACATTTCTCTTGAGATAGAGTTAGGCCAGCCACTCTATAGTGGTTTGGATTTCACTCGGTGCCTTGAGCACTTGGGTTTCTTAAAGTTGCAATTCGTGAATCCCTTTTGAAGAGGATCAAACTGTGCAATTTGTGAATCGGTTTATTCCACATCTATCTTTTCATTTTACGATTATCAATAATATTTTGATGTTGATTCATTTTGGTGTTTTCGGTTTTGGAGTGTTCTTGGTGTTCTTGAGTTTGTGTATTGTGTTCTTGAGTTGAGTGTTCTTGGTGAGGCCGAATTCTCCCCACTGGTGAATTTGAGAAATTGTGTGAGTATTCAAGAGGATTTCAAAATTCACATTCCTTGTGAATTTCGAATTCCTCAAGTGAGTTGAGTTTGAGTGTGTTCTTGAAGCAATTGAAGAAAGTGTTGGTGTCGTGAAGAAGGGGTTGGCCGAACACCTTGTTGGTGGTTTGGCATTGGCGTGTTCTCTCCCTCTTTGAGTGTTCATCCATTTTCTTAGATGTTCATCCTATTTTCTTGAAATTTCCTTTATCCCAAACACAAAGTGCAGCAACCCCATTCAACCTTAGGCATACACGGCACCAAGTACTAAAACCCTAGTTGGTGCATTGTCCATTTCGCCTCTTGTACCTTTCCCACCAACCAGCCACTTAACCCTAACCTTTCTTACCTTATTTAGCTCACCAAATCAGACCTAAACCTTCCTAAAATACCCTTGGTCGTGGCCTGAAAAGCCCCCACATAGCAGCCACATCATTTCCCTCCAATCACCCAAGACTTGCCAAAACTGATTTTCCACTACCCTTGGCCGAAACCCTCATCCCTCCCCTAACCCTACTCGGCCAGCCCCAAAACAAACCAATTTCACCCAAACACATCACCCCATTGCTGAGACCATCAATTCTCCTATAGCCGAACCACTTTCCCTAAACATTTAACCCTTTTGCTCCACATATATCCTAATCCCACTTCACCCATATCACATTTCTTGTGATCATCATCAAGCTTGGAGTCCATCTCGGTCATTGAGGAGCAACCCAAAGCAAGGAGGATCCCTTAGGTATATGGTGTCTTGACCGAGGACCCCATCAACCTAAACTTTAGATATGTTGAGCTCCACCTAATTAGAACGTCAAGATAAAGAAGTCCACTATCATTAATATTTTATTTTTCTACACATGATTTGAACTTGTTAAGTCTTGCAGGGGAAGACTTCACATATTTAACTGCACGACAAACCTTCACAACTAATGTATCAGTTTCTGTCTAGTCATCTTTGATGATAAGATTCAAATATGTGCACAATATCTTATATGCATAAGCTCCTTATATAATACTATGCAATCCCTAAACTTGACAATTATTTTCAAATAATCAATAGCCGTATTGTTAGCAAATGCATTATCTATTGTGATTATAAAAATTTTCTTTATGTCTCAAACTATTTTTCTATTGTGATCTCTTTGTAATTAGGAGCTTTCTTAAAATATATTATTCTTTTATGTAATGTCCAATCATAATCAATAAATTAGGTTGTTATGCATATATAATTAAGATTCTGAGCTGATGTCTACGTATCAGTTGTAATGCAAATCTTATAATCAGATTCCATAAATATGGTCTTCAACTTCTTTTTTTCTCATATATAAATTTTCATATAATCTTGAATAACAGTATTGTGAGAGGGGATTGAAAATCTAGACTCAACTACGGCCATAAAGTCTTAGAAGCTTTCTTTTTCTACAAAATTAAACGGTAGCTTATTTTTAATTATCATTTTCGTTATTGTCAACCGTATTTTTTGTCCATTGTACTTAGTAAGTCCAACACTAGGACTGCTAGTTGTACCGTCCACCCATGTCCTCTTAGTTTCGGTCTCTTTTAACTGGGGGTTATCCCTTCTAGCCCCAACAACAACATACAAGACTTTGCATTTATCAATATGGTACTTCAAGGATGAAGTACAGTATTTTTTAGGATGACATAATAAAACCTTACCATAATAATCGCATGTGGTTGTGGGCTCATTGGGATTCTCATCATTCCTCGTAAAGTGTTGCTATACATCTGATCTGCTCCTTATTCTTCTGATAGAAGGACGAACATGAGGACTAGTTGCTTGAGTATTTGAAATTGGAGATAGAGTGCTATCCAAATGAATGAACATTGATGCAGACCCAAATAAAGGCATAGAAGCACTAGGTTCCATAGGATTCAGTTGCAAAATAATAAAAAAAAAATTAGTAAGTTGCAAACATCAACTATCAATGCCCAAAACATGCATTATAAAGAGCAGATTGACTACATCCAACTAGAATACATGCATACATACATACATACATACATACATATATATATATATTGAAATGTGAAATAGGTAGCTGGCATAATTTGCATTCATATACTTAGTTGCTTGGGATATTTTCTCTTAAATTCATAAAGTTAATGGAAAAATCTTCAGGGCACTGCAAAAATCTTTAACAAAAAACTTAGCATTAACAAAAACAGAATGAAAAAAAGTTTCAAGTCGGCTTCCTGGTCAAACAATTCTTTCTTTATACATAGATCATCACCTTGATGATCTTTTGACCACTGTGTTCTTGGATTGTTGTTTGCAAGTTCGTTGGAGTGTTACAGTTCTAATGGTAAAACTTATGAAGAGGTTGGATTTCTAAGCCACCGTGTTATAGAATTGAAGGGGTCTTTCATGAAGATTATAGTGCTTTTATTTTAAAATTTTTTTCAAGAGGTTCTCGGTTGATCAGCAAAATTTTGAGTTTATTTATTTCTTTTTAATTTATTGATTTTGTTCATTCTAAAATGCTTAGAAATATTGATTAGTAAAATTTTTAAATTGCTTATCATTTAGTTATATTTTGTTAAAATAGCCATTTTTTGTTATTTAGCCAAGTTTTGAGATTTAATCAAATCCCAAACAATGTTGACAATGACATCAAAAGTTATCAAATACAAAAGAGAAAGATGTTTATATTACACCAAAAAGCTACAAGGGCATGATTCTAAGATGGAACATAATCATCCAGAGAGTACTTAACTTTTTATTTACTTAATGCTGCTTTCTGGTGCTGAAGTGGGTTGTCTTGATGGGACATCAACCCATGGACTTGGACTTTTTCACAAACGAACTCTAAATCACATCTGTGACAGTGACAGGGTGCTGCGAGGGAGAGAGTGAGAGTCTGAGAGATGTGAGAGTGAGCTACTATGTGGGAGAAAGTGAGACACTCAGAACAAAATTGAGCAACCGGCGAGAGAGAAGAGAACAATCGACGAGAGTGCGAGATGAGAACAATCAGCAAGAGAGATGAAAAAGAGGGGCAATCGGAGATGAGTAATTGTAGCTTTGCAAGAGAGAGAATTGAGCTAGAAAGAGGGATTATCAGGTATTTTAGATTTTAGAGATCAGATGAATGCTTGTGGGATTATCGAGCATTCACTCGTTTGAAAATAGTAATCAATAATGGGTATTGTAACTTTGGAAGCAAAGGTTTCCATTAACATGCTTAGCGGGTCGAGATTATTGGGTTGGGTCGGGTCGGGTCATGTCAGGTCGGCATAATGGACGGCAACAGGCAACTGGATTTATGTTCACCCCTAGTTTTACTAACTGGATGTCTGTCAAGTAGTGTAAGAGATTAGGGGATGGGACTTGGGAGTGTAGCAATCTAGACTAGAATACGAATGATTGGTGAAGAAAATATGTTCCTTTCCCAATGACCTTTTTTTACACTATATTTCTTGCTGACAAGATTGGGGCATCCTTTATGCTCTTAGAGATTTTTATGAATTAGGTGTACAAGTACACATTTTTTCTTTCTTTCTAATAAGCAAATGTGTAGAGAAAATCAAAAAATACTAAGAATTAGTTTTGTACAATTAGTTATTGTAACGTCTCCAATTTATGTTTTGGATTTGATGTCAACTGAAGCGTTATGACTTATAACGTTAGGCTATATTCCTCTTTGTTCATGCCGAAAAATATATGCATGCGCCTAACTTACTAGTAGTATGCAGAATATATCGTAGCGGAAAAAGGTCAATTCCAAAATTTCTACAAAGAAATTTAATTTTTTGGAATTATCACATGGTAAGCTATAATAAAAACTTATAATCTTATAAAACATAAAGTATACTATATCAATTATTCATTAGTACATATTGCTATTCGATGTTTTCAAAAATAAATATACAACTATTCTTTCTCACCCATAATGGTATTTTCCTAACTTAACAATAGATTACACAGAGGAGGGTTCATTCCATCAGAAAATGAGTATTTTGTAGGGTCCTTAGGGCACCTCAGAATCTCCCGTGACGTCTAGGTCTCGTGGTGATGTGATATTCCTGCAATAACGTGTATCATTCCATAAAGAATGATAGATAAAAATAAAAAAGTGAGATTTCCAAAAAATCTCAGTAAGTGCACAAATAACATAACAAAAGTACTAACGATACATACAGATAATAAGTAAATACACATGATATAATCATAGAACTTATTAATCATGACTTATTTATGATTTATGCATGACTTATACATGACTCGTGCACCTCTTTACAAAAATTTATATTTTTTTAGAAAAAATACTTAATTAACACAGGTACACATCCTTTCATGATGTGACGTATCTTTTCGTGGAAATTTTAGTTTCATATTTTAATTCTTGTTTATAAGAGTCTTAATCTTAACAATGACGACAGATCAAATCGCCTTCACCGTCGGGTTTCTAAGCATGACGACAGATCGAATCGCCATTGTCAGCTTTCATATTCTCGTCAGTTATATAGCAGATCGAATTGCCTTCACCGTCATGATGAAACTTATCATATTCACACAAGTCATTCGGTAGATCGAATCGCTTTTACCATCATGATGTGATTTTTTTTATCCTGGCAAGATACCGAATCGCCTTCACCGCCAAGTTATGTCAGTCATATGGTAGATCAAATCGCCTTCACCGTCATGACACGACTTTCATATTATGACGGCAGATCGAATCGCCTTCACCGTTGGCACATCAGTCATCTAACAAATTGAATTGCCTTCACCATCATGATATGACTTTTCATAATCTTATTTTTTTCTTGTTTTATAAAATTTCATGATCTTATTTCTTCAAAAATGGTATGACCTAAAACATGCAATCTTGTGATGTAATGAGACATGCATGTACAACTAGACTTTTCATGCATGCAACGTGTTTTCATAGGATCATGTGACATATAAAACATGTCTTGTCAACACATATCGCACATATATTAACTTATAAAAACCATTCATTCTCAATTAAAACATAGGTAATTCACTTGAAGAGAAATCATACAACTTTAACCCTATTGAGTGTAGGGCCGAATATCACCATGTAATAAATTCTAATTTGTCTTTATTTCCTTGGAATCAACTTATTCTCTTATTCTCATATTTTCAAATTTTCAAAATTTCAAAATTAGGTAAAATAGCCCTAGCCAAACCTCCCTACACATAATAAACCGTATTTTTCTTCCTTTTCCAATATAATCATTCCACTATCAAATAATCTTAATTCTCCCACTACTCTTCAAGAAAATTAATCCATCAAAATTTTCTCAATCACTCACTAAATTTTATCATCATATCATTCATCTAAAATAAATAAATCATAATACCCTAAGGTATTCCACCAAAGCCAAAATTCCTGTAGGTCCTTAGCTTGACTCTTTTGTCATTTTAACATCACATATCCTCAACCAATCCTCAATCCACAATTTAATAAAATAACTTCTTAATTCTTAGAATATCTTTCTCTATGTATCACACTACTTTCTTTTAAAATCCACTTAGCACAACCTAACATATCCTATGAACATATTAGGCAATCAAATGAAATAATGTTCAACATATTAACTCTATACTTGTACAAGTAAATTCTAAAAGTAAGTTATAAGTGCACTTACTACTTTCTCTAAAAAATTCTACTTGTGAAAGAGTTTTGTCTTTGAAAATCCCTTGAGAATGTATCCAAAATACTTTGTTGAGGATTTTGAGAAGATAGATGAATTGAGGAGAGGATTAAGGGCTTTCTAAGCTAGTGTTTGCCGAAAGCTTAAAGAGGAAAAGAGTGGAAAAGTTTTCCTACATGAGTGTCGACCATATATACCAAAGGATGGAGAAGATTTCTAGAAACACACACATGTATAGCTCTTGCCTTGGCCAAGTGTCTTTGTTAGGTTTAGGTTAATCATCCCATCTTAGTTTAGGCTTGGTTGGCAAGAAAACCATACAATGGTTCATCTAGTGACACCTAAGAGAAAAGCCAAATCATTAGATGTGCAAATCCTTCCCACTTGAGTAGCAAAATCTAAGATGAATCTACACGTGTTTCAGCTACCCCTTGATTCTCTCGTATCATCCAAAACTTTCTAGATGAAACTTCATCACTTGCCACATGTCCTTACACATGTCAAGATATGAAGATGATTTAGAAGATATTTTAGAAATTTTGTCTATGCTAAGTCGGTGGGGCATGCTCCAAGTCAGTGCTCTTTGCTTCTCCCTTCCATTTTCGTTGATCACCTTAGCTAGATGACAAAGTATCTTCTCCTCCCACTTGCTTAGTCCTAGGTTGGTTCATTTTGTGCCAAGTGTCTTCCTTTGTTCTAGAACAAGTTGAAAATTCTCCTAAGTTTCTATCCTAGCCGAAACATACCAAGGGAATAATCCAATTGGTGACTTCACTCATCTCATCCAATCTCTATTTGCCACACATGAATTCTTGTCCTACAAGCAAGATAAAAATATATCTAGATAAAAATCTTCTAAGTGCAAACCATAGCTTTCTTTTAGCCAATAACAACCACCTTAGCTTCATTCACAAATTCCTAAACAATATCTTGGCTCGTGCCATGTGTCTCCATCTATTTTTATAGATATTTCAAATATTCTTTTTATGATCGAAACCTTTCAATCACCACTTGTCATTTATGAATTCTTGATAAGAAGTAAACTAAAATATAGTAGCAAAAGACAATATAGGAAGTCGGTCTATGCATCTCAAATTTTCCAATCGAATTGCCTCCTTTGAGTTAGATATTCCTTCAAAATCCTTTACTTATTTTACTAAAATTCTCTTGCTATTGGCTTCCTTTCACATGATGACATGTGATCTTGAGTCGAATAAAGTAGCTTGAGTGTTCTATTTGAATAAGTCTTGTTCCTACTTGAATCATCCTAGTCTAAATATACAAATATGTTAGTGCAGTTTCACTTCAACAAATAATCTACCTTTGGTATCTTGTTCAACTTTGCTTCCTCCTTTTCAAACTTGTAGGTCTCTTATTGATGTATAATCTTCATTGAGTGAAAGTTTTGGAGTGATTTGGCACAAGTGGACAAGAAAGAATTCGGCCATGCTATGTGAAGCATGCATTCCAACTACCACTTGAAGCAATTTCATATACGTCAGCTTCAAGCTTAATTACGTCCTTGATCAAGCCAGTATCTATTAAAGCTTCAAATATGTAAGTTGTATATCTTTCTCTTTGTAATTCATAGCATCTTAAATCATCTCATTCAGAGATCAGATGAAAGAGTTATGCTCAGATTACAAAAAGAAGTCAAAACTATTGAAAATTACCCAATTATCTTGGTTTGCACTAAACACCTTTATGTACATCCTATCATCACTTGTTCTTGTTCTTTATCTCTTAAGAAAAGTTATATGTGTATAGAAAAGCTAAAATAATAGGCATAAGTTGTTTCTTCCTACTATAATTCATTTAATAGCCAATACTTCTCAAGAGAATATTCCTTACTTGATTCTTTTGAATTCCTTTACTAAGACTCTCCTTTTCCAAGCATTTGACCATTTGAAATTTCAAAAAGTAACATATTCTTAGCTTGCCAAGTGTCCCAAAATCCTCTAATTTCCATTTAATTTGTTGCTCTCATTTAGAAAGAAAACAAAGGTATAACTCAAATTCTTTTGTCACATGTCCCTTTGGTTCCTTTACTTATTTCCTCCCCTCTTGCCATTTTTCACCATTTCCACATAAAATAAGACAAAATTAGATATCCTTCCAATCACTTTTTGCCACATGCCACTTGTTAATTTTTGTCTCCCAAGCAAAGTCAAATATAAATGAAATTAGAATTTCCTTCTAAATGAATCCAAACCGTGGCCTTCAAAATTTTCTTATAGGTCTCATTTGAATCCTTACCTTATTTGGGCCTCAATTATCACTATCCAAAATAAGAGAAGGCCTAACAAAATATATAGCAATATATATTTCCAAAAAGTTTCAAAGATTGACTAAAATAGACCTAAAGAAATTATAATCATTTCCAACATAAAAAATCTAATTGGAAAAAATATTGGGTTATCACAGTTACCATGGCTAAAGCCTAAGAATGATGTTGTTGTAGCGATATAAAACTTCAAGGAAGGAGTGCGGGAAGTGACTGCCACATATAATTGACCTAGAATAAGTTATTTAATCTAAATAAAAGATAACTTAAGGGCTTTCATACAAAGGCCCATAACTAAAAAAGACCCAATAAAATTATCCTTGGAATATTGGGCCAGATCGTTACATGATTCCTGTAAAAGCCTCCCCTAAAAGGTAAATAAAAATTTCCAACTTTTTATGATAAAGTAAAATTTCTAACTTGGCAATTGAAAATACTTTATTTCTTTTAACTAGGTAAAATTCAATACTTCAAAAAATAAAAATAAAATAAAATTAGAGGCTTCAACAAACACATAATAATTCACTATATTAAAATAAAAGAAAACATATGGAGCATACTTAATATATACTTGGTCAGTAGTTAGCCGTGCTGAAAAATCTCGTGTCAGCGCATATGTGCAGACTACAAGATTCAAGGGCTTTATCGGCGCTGCAGTTAGATGCGCAAGAGCCTAAATAACGCCACTGTTAAGCTTTATCTATGTTATTATGGGCACTGGATGAATGCCGGTATAATAAATCCGCTAAAAAGAGAAGCCTACGATCATTCAAATATTGTTGGGTTAGTTTTTTTTCCTCGGCAAAATCATTGCGTTGCAGTTAATGGAAATTGCGCTGCTATTACTCACTTAAGTTGCACTATTGTAACGCCGATCTTCTTTTGTTACTGGCGCTGCAAAACCAACGCTATATGTCTAAAAGTTGCCGTTCAAATTCACGCCGGCGTTTTTGTTATGACCCTGCTTTAACTTTCTCCCCATCTTCTTGCTGTCGTTAGTAAGGTATTGGACCGCCACACCCGAATGATTTGCTACGTTTGAGGGAATGCCAGTAATTTTCTTCTCATATCACTATTTCTTTAACAGCACTAAAAAAACACGCCGAATATTCTTTATTTAGGTATTGATTTTAAATATTGATTGGGTTTCATTTGTAGGCCTTATCCACGTATTAATTAAATAATTTTACAGACCCAATAATATATATTTGTATTAATTAAAACTCGTACTTAATATTAAAATTAGGTGTTCATCCAATTCATTTACAATTTGATTAATAACGTCCAGGTAAAAAACTCGCCATCTATTAAATAAAACCCATGATGAAATTGATCATGGTATAAGAGCATTATTGTACACTCCAGTACTATTTGCTCATTTAACTGAAGTGTACTATAATGCTGAAATTCCATTAATGCCAACAATATCAACTAACTAAGTTCTATCACCCTGTGTGCTAATTTTCACATGATTCCTGTTGTATATCAATAACAATTTTAGATAAAATTCTACACAAATATATACCAATAACAAATTTATATAAAGTGCTGCACATACCCAAGCAACCTATCCAAGATCAAATTCATGCACCATTTCAAGTGTCATACATATCAAGAGAATAAGCATCCATTGAGTTAATATTGAAGGAATGCATTGGACACAAACATTCATATTAACACAAATGCCGATCTTACACACAACCAAAATGTGCTGCTAGATATAAGAACAATTTCATGGATTACTAATCAAACGGGGGGTTGTTAATAATTATGTGTTAGTATTTCATACATGCCTCCAACTAGAGGTGGGTGAGATCTCCAACATAAAATCAACATGGGGCTAAGCCAACTCTCAGCAATCTATCCCTGTGCCACCAACAATGAATTCTGATTCACTTCATCAAATAGGTTCTATCAAAAAATATCATCATGGATTGCATCGTGATATTCCTTCCACCAAATCTAAAAAAAAATTACTGCATCAATAATATGCTACTATAGTACCATAATATGCTCACCCTTTATGAGTCAACATCAGTAATCTGATTAAACAACTCAGTTTTATAATAAAAAAATTATTGGAGGCAGAGTGGGATGAGAATGGGAATAAGCACATTCTAGTTATTTAATTAAACCTAGATTATTCCAAACATTACATTGAACTTACTTTATTTCCGAACACTAAATTAAACGAAGGTTTTTTGAGATCCTAGATTGCTTAATTGGTTGTTTAAGTGCATTACATAAAGTCTTCTAATTTGTTCTACTAAAAACCATCATGTATAGGAGTTCATGTCTCTTACCTTCTTCAAATATGAAGGAATCTAATTTTAAATTTAAAGTAATGGCAAATAATCATGTGTATCTCTACATCTTTTGATAGCTCCAACTTCAATTAGAGAAATTAATGCTCTTCTCATCCCCTAGTCACTCGAAACTAGTAAAAGGAAAATTAGACATCAAATAAGCAGCCTATTTTTTTGGCCCCATAACAATACTAAATCAATCAAGGTAAGTGTGTTGATTCTTTGAAAAACCTGCTTAACCATCTATGGTGAAATCCCCCACAGATGGTGCAAGCCATATCAATATCATAATTTTACAGTTATTGTTAGCTGAAAAAAAAAAAATTGCAATTGTTGGGAAAGTTTGACCACTAACCGTTTAACATGTTCATACTAGCTATCATACAACTAAAAATTAGATTACTCATATCACTATCATTCCAGTGTGCTTGATAGTAATACTTTGATAAAGTTAAGCTAGTTACAGGGAAATATAATTACCTCATCCGTTTGCTGAAATCAGTAGTATTGGACAGTTCAGATTTTAATTGATCAACTCAATCAATAAGCCTGAATTTGAAGACCTGTCATCTTCTTACTTTTTATAGGATACTGCAGAAAATGAGGAATAGAGTCTACTTTGGCTGTAATCTTTGTCGAACCGAAATGAAATGTGTAGGCCAGCAAATGTTAGACAATTTGTTACTGTCACTTGTGTAATTGGTCATTTTTTTTAGCTATGGTAACATAGAGTCATATACTTTCATGTTTATATTGGACCTCTGTGCAGTCACTTTTCCAACCCATTGAGTCTAGATTATGGCTTGCCAAAAATTCCCTTCCAAGTTAGTTTCATTCAAATCAAAATTGGCTGGTGTTCCCAAATCACCCAGCCTAGTCACAAGAAAACCCACTATGAATGGACCCAACCTTATTAGATCAAAATAGGCATATGGATCTTTACCACTATGACTAGCCCCTATTACCAAAAAACTCAAAAAATCTGGTATCGAAGAAATCACGTATCTTCGACATTGATGGGTGTCTCCCCGAGAACTGCCCCCCCCCAATCGCCTCAATCACGTGCCAGTCAATAATTCATGTGATTGTTCATTACCATCTGCCTCTCCATCATTAGGATATGATTGGCTGCCATCTCCTCAAGTTTTAGTTTGTAATATTCAATTGGTTTCTTTTGTTGCTCTAACGTAGTAGCGTACTCTTTGTCATGTTTGCGATCATTATTTCTTCTCCCTTCGGGGATTACCATCTCCCCTAGTCCCCTAGCATAGCCAAGTTTGCAGCCTAGTACTTCCCTAAATACGATTGTTGCTACCTCCTAAGTCTGTTCTGCAGGTTCTTTCTCGTCCATCCTAGCAATCATTGTATTCTGCACATACACGATTCAAATCAACATATTATTATGCTACGCTTGATAATTTTTGGGATTTACCAACCCTGTCCAAAATAATATTAATCAAATATCTCACTTTGTATAGAACAAATTGCAAATTTAGCCTATATACTCACGTGCATTTTTTCCATGGCTGGTGTCACGAATTTACCTTTCTTCTTCGACCAGTGGGTTGTCTTGAAGAAAGCCACTAGGTTTGGATTATCACCATGTTATAGGAACCAATCAAGTTCAGAAGTTAAATTGATGTTAAGATAATTAAATATACAACGGGGTATTATGATCTATTTTTGAAATACAGAATTCCTAATATGTAAATAACCACCTGGATATGATACTAACTTATTTTTTAGCATTGCAATATTATAAATTACTAATACCTTCTTGTACCCTTGTTCATTCTTCATGGTTCAGCTTTTGTTCATCATTGAATTCATAACAGTTTCCATATCACTATCAAATCAAAAAGAGAATTTTTTTTTCGGATAAGTCATCTCGACCAGCCCCAAATCAGGTGTAGCCACATGGTAAACTCTTTGCTTTTCAAGATAGGATGTACACCAATGCACATCTTAAATAAGTTCGAGACATGCTCCAACCAATATGAATAATTAAGTCTCATTTCACCCCTAACCAATGCACCATACTTTCGAAAAATAGGCAAATCTATTTTAAATCTCGCTATGTGACATTTGTGTGACTAGCCGTGCCATGAATTATAAATAACGTTAGAACGCGACAATACTTATGAACCACACATAGAAATGCAATTATGTCAAATGCAATTATATAAGTTTGAGGGATTACCTGTGGTTCCTCCAAAACACCTATAATGATTAGCTCCATAATTATAAAGCCAACACTAAATGTACAAAAATATGCCTGTATTTAATAAATAACTTTTCCAATCCTCATTTAAGACATTCTTGGACTTTGTGTTTTGTTCATGATGGAAGTTAAGCAGCTGCTTTGACCAACTTTATCACCAAAAATTCCAGCCTTAGCTTCAGTCCTAATTCATATTTAACACCCGATCTCTTAAATAAAAAACAAGGTTGGAACTCCTATCAAACTTGAAATCTTCTCCCAACCTCATATGTTGGGTACTTAGTTTTTCTTTTTTTGTACTTTTTCAGGATCTATAAACAACAATGACATGATACTAGATGAAAACTAAACATTTATGTCCAATAGTAGCTACCAACAACTCTAAAAAATCAATCTTCATTGTGCTCTTATAGAATAGTTTACTACCCAGTTTTCAAAATTTAAATGTATGAAAAGAGTAAACTTTTCATGTCTCTTAACCCACAACTCCCATAGTTCACTACAACATACCTTCACATGCTTCCTAGCCATTTCATTTAATTAAAGGCAGTAATACCTTCTCCACCATTATTCTGAGAAAAGATTTATGTCCTGCTGTGTGATTAATTGTCTGTAGCTTTCGATTCTTCCGATTTTTGTTTAAAAATTTTTGGGTCAATATATTTATTAAGGTTAGTCCCAATGCCTTAATGCATTTATGTCTCAAACATAGAAATTTTAGTGTCGATATAATAAAATTGCATTTTCCATTAACCGAACTACATACCTTGAATGATTCAGTCCCCCATCTCCCACATAGTGTCGCCCAAACTGGGGGGTCTACCATGCCGCTTCCATCGGCCAAGGTTGCCTTATGAGTGCTATATACTAAATATTTCTTGTGCAACTCATAGTGGAAAGCAGTAAAGTGCTTCCGAAGTTGTTTCCAAACTACCATTCTGTGATTATACAAGTCCCAATCTAAATCGAAATCCTCCTACACATAGGATTTATTTGCTAATTCCAACTAAGAAGAGGCCACTTTAATTTAAGGTGCAATTATTTCAATTCACCGCTTACCCGTACACGTGAGATCAACTCATCCTTATCTTCCTTAGGCACATCAGTCCACCGGGTGTAACTCATGTCGGCATGGTGTTTAACAATCCAAGTGATCCTTGTCATGAACATCTGTGTATTCTCATAGCAAGGCATCATCTATCCATCATTAATCTTCAATTGTATTGGACCGTGCCATCTTATCAAACTCTGTGCTTTAAGCGGGCCCACGACCACGCTTCTTTTGCGTGGCAAGCGCTGTAGGGTTAATGGCAGCATCCACTAAGAAAAAAGGATAAAATATTTGCCAGAATTAGTATAGATAAAGATAGGAACTATGTAATGCATTGAATGCGTGAAATGTGTATTATGGATAGATCAACTACATCATTTGGGCATATGTATAAGTCATGGGTGCCTTACCATGATTGTCTCTACTTGCCTTGGGAATCGGGATAGTGTTGGCAGGCACTATTATTACAAAATAACAATTTTCAAATTAGCATAACAAATATTCAATTATGAAATTCAAAGTCTTTCATGTTTCTAATTAGTAGAAATGGACAGTTCAATTGACCAATTTAGCGGATTATAATCCCCCGCATATAGCTGACCTTGAAGGTTTCCATACGTCTCTACTAGCCCGATAGTGGCAGTGGGCACTATCAATCAAAATTGCAAGTTGATAAATTAAAATTATTAATATAAGATCCACTGACCAATGCTGAATAATGGAACCTATTATTCGCATTGATAGTGCTAAATATTCATCATCAATATAACTTAAGAAAATTGTTTAACTTACCTTGATCATTCATGGAAGTGTCCATTTCTAGGATAGTGGCAGTATGTACTATCATTAAAAAATAACATCCACCAATTAGCGCATGACATTATGTTGAAATGGAGGTCAAGATTCAATGTAAACATTTCTCTTACCACTAATGTTTCTACTAGTCTCCCATCTTTGTGAGATCCCAGATTTACATGTATTTTTACATATTGTCTTTATTCTTATTATTGATTATTTTAATTTATTATAATAATATTATCGGTTGTGTTTTATTTGTTTAAAATAATTGCTTGAGCTATTAATTAGTTAATATTGAGTTACGTTATTTTTCGTATTAATTTAAATGTGAGATAATTATTTTAATGATTGAAATTTAATTTCTTTTATTTTATTATGTGAGTTTATTTGATGTATTTTTATTTATTATTTTATCTTAAGTAGTCTCTGTGTTTAAATTAATTTATTCAGCTCTCTATTTTGGAATTCTTTTTATTGGATCAACTCTGTGAACTGAGTTATGAGAACTGGATCTCGTTTATTTCCTTAACTTTTTCTTTTTCTCTTTTCTTTCCTCTTTTCTCTTTTTCTTTTTCTTTTTCTTTTCTTCTTCCCTAGTTTTTCCCCCTAACCCCGTGCGCGATCCTCCCCTGCTTCCTCTCTCTCCCGCCCGTTCTTCCTCTCTCCAGCCAATGCCACCACGCGCGGCCATGGCTGGCACCGCCCCTCCCATTCTCTTCCCCACCAGCCGGTGACCACCCCCCTTCGATTTCAGCCCAACCCGTGCCGCCGTTTGCCCCTACGCCCACCTCCAAGCCACGGCCTTTAAGTACTCCAGCATCGTCGTCACTCCACCACCGGCCACCATCTCTTCGCCACTTTACCATCGGCCTCCCAGCTACCTAACCCACCCTTCCTCAGCCCCGACCCGCCACCCTTGAGGTCCTTTGAGCTACACCTCTATTTTATACTATTTGGCCTTCTACCGCTACCCACGCCGCCACCCACTTCCAACCACCACCACCAATCACTTCACCAACATCTCTAAATTATTCCCTAGCCATCTTAAGTCTTAGTTTGTTCCCAATCAAAAGTTGGGTTTGAGACCCACGGCCGTTGCCGTTTTGCATTGTTACGTTGCTTTGTCGCTATCGCTTGCACTTTCGTGGTCCTTTGAAAATCATATTTTAGCACTGTAAGTACTTTCCAAATGAACTTTTAAGATTTAAATATATTTTTGCATTAACATCTATGTGTTGGTTGATGTTGGTATTTGTTGGTTGATTGAGTTTATTAAATATTGAATATTTTGTACATGATGATATGCATTGTGAAATTGCATGGTCGCTCATGTATATATATGACATTTGAAGTTTTTACGTGAAACTTGAGTTATGGTATATTAAAATGATTTGTTTGAAGGGTTTTATAAGTAAGAAACAGTATTATTAGGTTTATGAATTTTAATGGTTTTAATGGTTTTTGACTAAGTCATATAACAGGGATGGCGATACGTAACGCCCGTTATGATCAATGGGTGTGAATAACATAATAGGGACAGCGATACGTAATGCCCGTTATGGTCATTATGTGTGTATTTCATAATGGAGACGGCGATACGTAACGCCCATTATGAATGATAGTGTGTGAACGACATAACGAGGACGACGGTACGTAACGTCCATTATGATCATTGGGTGTGTATTTCATATCGGAGACGGCGATACGTAATGTCCGCTATGAAATGAGTGTATATGAGTCATAATGGGGACGGTGATACGTAACGCCCGTTATGATCATTGGGTGTGTATTTCATATCGGGAACAGCGATACGTAACGCCCGCTATAAAATGAGTGTGTATCAGTCATAATGGAGACGGCGATATGTAACATCCATTATGATTGGTGTTGTGTGTATATCATATTGGGGACGGCGATATGTAACACCCGCTATGGTTGGATTTACTGATATATTTTTCTGAGAAATTATGGATGATTTTATTAGAATTTTATCGTGGACCAAAATGAGATTTTGGCATGTGTTTATCTTATTTATTTTGAAAAAGAGGTTCTTTTGAGATTCATGCATTTGGTGTCGTGTTTATGAGTTTTGTTGTTGCATGAATATATTTTATATCTTGGGGTCTGTTTAGGTTGTACTTACCTACGATGTCATTTCTGGCGTCGTAGTTTTTGGAATATCATATACATTGTGGTTCGTATACTTCTGGACGATAAACCAATTACCATTTTAACCCTTAAATCTTTTAAGTAAAAACAATGAGATGCTTGGCATGCCAACACAAATGGATCGTCCTTATATACAGTTCTATCCTTGTTCAAACTAGTCATGTGACCATCCACTCGTACCCCACGCATTTAATTCCCAACGTCGAACCATGCACATTTGAATAAGTAAACGTGCCACCATCCCATGTAGTGTAGCTCCACGAATTCTTGGATGACACCATAGAAGTCTTCGGTATGGGACTGTTGATCACTGGTTACAAACACACCTGAATTCGTTGAACGCCGCCTTAGTTCACACTCCTTCATATGGAACCTTTTTCCATTAATTATGCAAGCTGCGTATGATGCAACCCAAGTTTCAGGACCTCAAGCTAATGCATAAAAATCAGCAGAGACATCATTTGGGCTGGTGGCACGTTGTTCTTTAACTTGAGAGGAATGACATTAAAGATCATGGTCGTATTTATTAATTAGTAGGACGGCAAAAACGTTGGAATCAACTTAGGTTAAGGATGTACACGTTTCTTGAACCATAATGGAAACTCTTTCTGGTGTGTATGATCCATTAAGGCTGGATTTGACCAATTACATTTTGCATAGTGTTCTCTACATGATAAGCAAAAATAATGAGGAAAGTTCATAGTCAAATAAAAACCGGTTCTCGAAGATTACACCCAAAGTGCATTGGTAAAAGAAAATACATAATCGGATCATAGTCAGAAACATACTCTAGGTATGGACCAATCTCCGTGCAGTTGTTTAGGACATACCAACGGGCAACGCAAAAGAGTTTATTTCTAGTTGCACATTAGAGGTCATACCCAGTGAGCGGACTTTCTGGTTAAAATTTGAGAAACCATCTGAATTGGTCACTTTTCCACCGTTAATGTTGCTGTTAGACCGATTGAAACTCATCTCAACATCTTCGAGGTACATTGAGCAAAAGGTCAAGTATTCCAGATGAATGTACGCTTCAGAAATAGAGCCTTCTAGGTGTGCTTTATTTTTTACATACCTCTATAATTTGCCGAGATATCTCTTAAATGGGTATATCCACCTATATTGTACTGGACCACCAAATACTACCTCGCGGGGTAAGGGGACAGTGAGGTGCACCCTGACATCAAAAAAAGAAAGAGAAAATATCATCTCCAGTTTGCTTAGAATTATGCCAATATTATCTTGTAGTTGAGCCAAGCGATTTATATTCAATGTCCGTGCACACAATCTTTGAAGAAACTGCTGAGTTCAGTCAATGCTGGTGCAATATCATTTCTTAAAAAGCCCCCCGCTGCGATGGGCAGCAACCGTTGCAAGAAAACATGGTTGTCTTGGCTTTTCAGACACGTTATCTTGCAATCGCTTATGGAAACACACCATACAATATTGGCCGCAAACCTGTCAGGGAATTTAACATTTGCCAACCACTTGCAAAATTGTGTCCTCTCATCTCCATGTAATGTGTACATTACGTTGGGCATGGTAAACCGTTCCCCCACATGATGCAAATGTAGTTCCTTCCGTATACCCAATATCTTTAAGTCATGGCGTGCATTCACATTATCCTTTGTTTTTCCGGATAAATTCATTAAAGTACCGAAGATGCTGTCTGAAATATTTTTTGCAATATGCATAACATTTAAATTATGTCGCAATATAAGACCCAACCAATAAGGTAACTTAAAGAATATGCTACGTTTCGTCCAGTTCATCTCTTCAGCGGTGTGTTTCCTTTTCCGACGTGCCTTACCGAATTACACATCACCAAAGGATGTAATTGACTAAGCACATCTCCACCAGTTAGAATACTTGGCAGGCCTTGATGTTCTTCTTTGCCATTAATTAGAGATTTCTTCTTTTGATAAACATGCCCAGGTGATAACTAATGGCGATGTCCCATATAGCAATGTTTCCAGCCATTCTTTAGCCAAAGTGAGTCAATACTCTCATTACAAGTAGGGCATGCGAGTTTGCCTTTAATTGACCAGACTGAAAGGTTTCCATATGCTGGAAAGTCATTTCTTGTCCATAGTAAAGCAACATGTAAGGTGAAAGTTCTTGACGCAATGTCATCATATGTCGATACGCCATTAACCCAAAGATCAAGTAATTCATCGAGCAACGGCTGCAAATAAACATCGATGCCATTTTTCGGTGATCTTGGATCAGGTATAAGTGGGATGTCATGAAGAAGTGGTCTTTCATACACAACCATGGAGGCAAGTTATACGTTACAAGGATTACTAGCCATATGCTACAAGGTTTAGCTATATTGATGAAGGGATTAAAGCTGTCACTGGCTAGGCCAAGCCTGGCATTGCGAGTGTCCATCGCAAACCAACCATGGTCCCTATCAAATGTCTTCCACCCTTTCGAGTCGGCCGGGTGTCTCATAGTAGTCTCATCTGTACCTCGACCATCTTTATGCCATCGCATATCACGTGCTATTTTTGCAGACATATATAGTCGTTGCAACCGTGGCTTTAATGGGAAATGACCCAACACTTTTTGAGGCACTAGTCATGTACCATTTGTACTTGACATCCACCACGAAGAATGACATTTAGGGCATGAGTTCTTAGTTGCATTTTCCTTCCAAAACAAGATGCAATCATTTGGGCATGCAAGTATTTTGTGGTACCTGAAACCCAAACCTCGCTCCATTGATCGGGAGGCCTCATATGATGATGGCAATTCAACCTCAGGAAAGGCAAATCGTAGCAAGTCTAAAAGCAGATCGAATGACTTTATTGACCATTAACCAAGGGTTTTGATATGTAGCATCTTGACAATGAATGACAGATTTGAATAGTTTTGACAACTAGGAAACATGGGACGTCGGGCATCCGCTAAGAGCTGCTCAAAAGATGATGTTAGCATAGGGTTAGGTATGGATGTCAAAGTTGGCAATGTAGTGTTCTCTTGGGGAACATCAAAGGATGTGCCCGCCCAAATGTCATCTAACATACCCTCCATGTCATCGATGTATTCGTTGCCATCATTAGAGTGTACATTGTCCTCCTCCTCGGGCCCAATATGTGTTTCCTCCACCCTATGAAATATTCATTGTGTATAAGTTGGTGTAATCCGTTTAATGTAAATGTGAGTTTCCACATCATGTATAGGAAGGAAGAGGCTGTTACAACAATGATGACAGGGTTAACGGATGTGGTCCCTTCCAGAGGCATGAGTTCGCGCTAGTGTGAGGACTGGGTAACACTTGCAGCATACGCAGGTGATAAAAGTCTATCAGGCTCTTGCATCCAACTATTGTCCATCTAAAAGGCATTAGAAGACATTATTAGAACCAATTTGGAATTCAATTAAGTAGTTGTATTAATAATATAGTGACCATGCGAGTAGCACACCAACATGGTTAACTAATACTACACAAGTGACACCGTTGAAATTCCGCATACTGGGAATTTCAGCAGATACATAAGAGGCAGATAATGTCCCTGAATTGGTGTTACCTAATTCAGGGATGGAGAGGGCGACAGTCTATAGGCTAACTGGTAACATTACCTATAACATACAATCTGTGAAATTTGGTAAGGCATGCATCCAAGAGAGGAATGGTTGCTTTCCTGTTCTAGTTCAAGGGTTCGTTGATGGCAGCCTAGCAAAAATTTATCATGTAAGCTCCCTTTCAAAATAAATAATATACGAAATAAATATACCCTGTCAAACCTGTCTTTGAATAAACAAAGATAGGTAACATGGGCATATAGTCAAGTGTAAAGCAGTGAAAAGACCACGGGGCCAAACGGGTAAGTCAGTCACAGCCATAGAACCTGCCCATGTTAGTTTCACACTAGGAAGGCTTGAAGTTGGCTTTTTATATCAAATTCAAATTTCTGTGTATTGATTAAGAGGAAACCAAATTGATTTGTTGGATCATTACTTATTTAAGGCATCATTTTAACTCTTAATTGCATGTAGTGGTTTTAAATTTAAATCAATTTTTTGTATGTGTGCCTCCACGACATTAAATAACTAATGCTTAGGTGATGATAGATGAGATAGTGAATGTATAAAAATAGGGCGAGACTTGTATAGTTGAATTCTATTAATCTTACAAGAGATTGATAAGATCACGTCTTTTTAGAGACCTTGAAATATCTTTACTCAATTTTTAGATATATGAAACCAGTTAACGTTTCATAAATGCTCACTAGCAGGCAGAGGAAAACAAGATTTTGTATTGATCCCCCCAGGCAAAAATGCCATATTGCTAGAAACAACAATTGGATGGAGAGAACCTTCAAAGGTAGACTAAAGGAGTGAAAAGAAAGTAGTGCTCGAGAAACCAGGTAATAAACATCCAAATTGAAAACAGTTACCTCTAGACATTCTACATTTCACAAAAATCATATTTCACAAAGATCACGTTTCTCAAAGAAACCAGTTACCTTTAGACATTTTTCTCAGAAGGTCAGCTTTAATCTTTATATTAAATTTATATTCTCATACATACATATTTACACACACACACACACACACACACACACACACACATATATATATATGCATGACTTTCATGTACATGACTAAGAAAATTTAGAGATGTGCATAAGGAATTAGCAGTTCATTTGTTTATATATATATATACATATATATATATATACTAGATGGAATCTGTGCGCAAAGCACGTTTGCTTATGGAAGCTACTTTAAATCCTCCTTGATCACTCTTTGATTCATGCAAAATATGTTATTTTTTTTATTAAGTATGATTGCTGCATAATCAATTTCACATTTTCACATGCATTCTAATCCTATAGAAAGGTGTTATAATAAAGTCCCCCTAGAGCATACAAAAGCATAGTCATAAAAAAAGGTCCCCCATACTAAATTTGTTAAGCTAGAAGGTTATGACTATGAGTTTACTTTATTACCTACGATATTAGGACTCGAGCATTAGGACAGACTTAGATATTAGGACTCAAATTCCTAAATTATAAGTAAACAAATTTCTGAAGAAAGTCGATAGAATATTTCCCACTTAATGAAACTGTTGAAAAATCTAGACTAAATGTAATTAAGAAATGTGTAAAGAACGTCCCTCAACAAACTATCACATGTTATGAATAGAATTTTAAAAATGCAGATGGGAGTTAACGTTTAATAGACCTTTAGAAAAAAATTAGTTGAAAGTTTTAAAGATTTAACAGATCCGTTAAACCAACATTTTTTCATTAGATAGTCACATTATATATATAAAGATATGGATAATATATATATATATATATATATGGATAATCTCATCATGTGCTATTTGTTCTTAATACAAAGAACATAGTTTCTTAAAAAAGGATTTGGCTATTGGAACTTGAATTTTCTATTTTTTAGGGCACAAAGACAAGCTAGTCACTTCCAAGAGATATTGTATAAGAGAAAGGCATCTACAATATATCACATTAATAAGCTAGATATGGTCCTGATGTTATTACATTTTGGGAATGGGAAATTTGTTTTGTACAAGACAGGGGGCTGATATCAACTAAAGGGATCTCGATGACATATAGAAATTCACATTATTCAGTCAAGATTCAAAAATTCCATATATAATCAGTTCACATATATCCCTTAAATTGAAGAAAGTGCTAGATGTGAAGTTTTTAGGGAATATTCTTTAGGTAAAGCAGTTGTTAAAGTTAGATAAGTTATAGACCAATTTTAGGGATTGGTCTTCAAATTAGTCACATATAGTCTAAATAAAGGAAAGTTAAGCACGATAACGATAAACAGAGACCATACAGTGTAAATACAATTAGATCCAAGTTTCTCTCTCTTTATGGTAATCTAAGTCCCAGACTTTAACAAGAATGTTTACCTTTTGCAACTTCCCTCTCCCCCCCCCCCCAAAAAAAAAAATAATCACAACAAAATCTACAATAATTATGCAGAAAAAAGTAATTTAATTCCATACTAGACTTGGGAGTAACTTGCGTTGAACTAGTGTATGGGTGGAAAATCCGGACGCCCATCGAGTTGCTGGAAAGGTGCGACGCAAGGCTTCGATCACACTGGGAAGAGGAAATGAGTTAGGGTTTACCTGAGTATTTTGTCAAGAGAGAAAGAAAATTTCCTGATTGTGGAACCACCTCAAAGAATAGATAGTGCAATCTGTTGTGGCGCAAGTGAACGGGAACATTGTTATTGAAGACTTGGACCGAGGAGATTCAACGTCGTGTAAATCAAGTATTTGTTGTGGCGATATAATCGCCGTTATAGAGCGCCTAGGCGTCGCTATAGACATGGGGTTGAGATAGGTGTGCATAAATACAACTTCGCGCTATTAATTGCCCCTCGCAAGACCTATATTGCAATCAATCCCCTTATTTCGGCAATTGAATTTGCCACATTCAAATAAACGCCGTTACAGGCCACAATTCTTGTAGTGGCAATTAGATTCCGAGTAGGTTGAGAGATTGATTTCCATACTCCACTCTCAAAGTCAAGGTTCACCTTCTTGATAGCCTCAAATTAAATGTCTCCACAGTGCGGTTCTGATTAGATGAGAGTATCTCAATTCTGAATTTGGTCTTATTTGTTGTCTTTGATCGACAACAGTGCGGTTGATCTGTTTTGTTAAGCATTATGGTTTGTTTTAATTCTCATGTTCCTGATAAAGGTGGGATTTGGATTGGGTCTTTTATGTACTGCTCGACCGCATTATCATATTTCATGAATCATGATACTTATTTAAAGCAAGATCAGGTATAATATTTAAAGGCGGGTAATGCAATCCTCTATGCAAGCTGCATGCTCTGAGTTGCAGGCCACTCTTTTTCAATTGGGAAATGTTTTTTTGTCCCTTTACTTTATTTATTTAGATTGTCTCGTTTTCCTTTTTCTTTTTATTTTTTTATATTATGATTAAAAAAATATTATTTGATAATTTTATGATTATTTTTCTTTTTTTAAAAATATTTAAACATATTAAGAAAATAATGTAAAATAAAAAACAAAAATATTAAATTACACTAACGGGCGAATGCAGCGGTGCACCTAACGGGCTCCGTAGTATTGCCCCGCGTGAATATTAATGTTCTGAGTTGGCCGAAATGGCATGTGAATTGCATATTTTTTAAAGCTAGGAATGACAGATAGTGGCCATACAGCTACACATAGTATATTCCGATGAGCATCCTGTCATATTGTAAAAAACTTTTTTATTTTACGTATTTTTTTAACATTTTTAATTAACTTTTTCAGAAGAAAATCACAATATTATTAAAAAAATACATCCTTTATTATTAAATAAAAAAATTGAATTTCTACTGTGAATATCCAGTAAATCTGGGAGTAGCATTTCTCGTAGCAGATATATATGGCATGAATATGCTGCATGTGAATTCCGACTGGTTGACAGTACGTAAACGTACTAATTGACATCTCTATCATATTCGTCATTATTTCTCATTTTAGCAATTCTCCGTATAGAAAATAACGAGGGATAGATCAATTAGTCAGTCAAGGATGTTTGGACAAGATAGTACAAAGATGGGTAATTTCCTGAGAAATCCTTGTGTTGCACCAGATGTACTAGGATACATACAAAAGTTGAAAACTGATCAAGAACCTTTTTCGGATCAAGAGTGAAAAGCCAAAAACTAATTTGCAATTAATCCAAACAATATTTATATGTATAAGAAACTTAAACATGAATTTGTCTATATAAAAAAAGCAACACCGAAAATTAGATTTTCCATTAATTGATGTAGAAAATACAACAGCGATTTCAACAAATGGAAAAAACAAAGAAAAAAAAAATTGTTCTATGCCTATATATCTAGACTCATCATTCTTTAGTGATCAAGAACATAACAGAGCCTTATCGTCTGTGGTTGCCCAAGAAGAATCCCCCAGATTTTGGTTATTTTGACCGAGCGAGCAGCACAATGTTCTACATTACTGTCAATATTAATGAATTTAAGAAATAAAATATTTTTGAAATTCATGATCTATATTGCATGTTGGCCGGTGTACTCGAAGTCTTAAATGGAAAGGGCATTAAATTTTGGAGTTGTGATGATCTTGAGATGAACACAAGGAAAAAATCTCTTCTAATGTTCCGTTCATGTCGTCCCGGCCGTACTTTTCATGTGAAATGTACTGATCGTAGATGATTTCAGGCTTCAATGACCTCGTTTCTGTCAAATTTATCTGAGGAAAATCTTCAAGTTCCAAGGGTGGGTAATTAGGAAGTTGATTATAATTCATTACTTGTGTGTAATTTGGAACATATATATCCTGCATTTAAAGAATACATAAGGCCGGGAATACTCATGAATTAATACAAAATACTGAAATAAATGCAAATATATATATATCCAAGATCATGGTGATCGAAGCACTACTTCTTCTTGGGTGCGATGCAGAAAAGGCGCAGAAAACATATTGTGTTTATAACAAAACATGCCTAAATGTAGTTGAATTAAAAGAACAGCAGTCAAATTAACCAGAATTAGAAAAATGGGTAAGGGGTCATCAATCATTACTGAGACCACGGAAAAGAATGTGATCATTTGGAGAACCTGAATTTTTTACATTTTTTTTTTCTTTTGGGTTAGCCGTGAGGAAAATGGGGAAGAAAGATGTTTGAACTTTGAATGATATTTGAGTCAGTCAAAAGAAGTTATTGAAGATGGTGAAAAAAGAAAAGCACCCATCTGATGAGTCAGTCCAAGAGATTTTAGAAGGAAGCTTTTGGAAAAGGGAGTGAGTTCATTGCATCCAACTTTTGTTACTTTAGGATCAAAAGAGAAACTCAAAGAGCTTATTTTGTGGGGCTACCTTAAACCACGGCCACTAGCTAGATCTATCGTTTATGCATGCTGCATGGATCCACCCATGATTATTGATCATGTAATACTACAGTATTAATTAATTAATGAGCTTAAAATGATATGCGATATGAAAATGAACCCTTGGTAAGCATGCATAAAGCAGGAATAAAGCAGAATTTTGCTGGAAATATAGATTTAACAAAGTATATATATAATCATACCATTAATAAAGAACGGGGTTAAAAAGCAGATTATTATTTTAATAAGTATAAAGATTTGCCGCTACATCAGAATTTAACACAAAAATTAAAATAAAATTAATTAATTTCATAGACCGACGCCATAATTTAATTTTTGCATAAATAAACTGTGTAAATATATATGTATATATTTATAATTGAAGTTGTTTTACCTGATGAGTTAGATTTGAGGGCCAGGGGCACTGATCCACACCTACAGCACACAAATCAGCAGCACTGTTTGCTTCATCTGATGCAAATTGAGCTTGAAAATCATCCGCTATGGCAGTTTCAGCAGGTGTTCCTTGAGTTAGATCTGAAGAAGAAGTATCTGAGGGGAACTTTGAATACTCAGCAACGAAATTCTCATCCTCCACTTCTGATCTCCCTCGGGAAGTTTCAACTCCAGTATTAATACTGATCATATCGTCTCCAAATATTTCATGTTCATCCAAGACTGAATCCTTCTGATCTAAATTCACAATCGGTTCTTTCTCTTCTTTGGTTTTTGGCATCTGTATTAATGTTTTCTTGAAAACGCGACATAATGCGTAAGATTCCTGCATTATAAAAGAATTATCGAACACAAATATTAATTAATACTGTTTAATTAATTTTCTCGATCTTTTCATAACAAATAAATCGCATGAGCAAGAAAAGATGAATATCATACAAAGATCTAGAAAAGTAGGTAGAGAAAGAGGGTAAAAAAAAGAAGTAGAAGTAGATGGAAAGAGAATAGTAAGTACGACTAAAGTCATATAACCAAAGACTCTTTCATCATGTTGTTGATAAGCTATTCCTTTCGAGGGAAAAAGAAATTAGAGAAAGAAGAAAAAGGAGGAAACATATGAGATTTGCTTTATTTTTTACTGATTGCTTAAAGATGATATAACTGTGATGATAGCTCTGATCAATTTGACTGAATGATATTCAAACAATGGCACAAATATCTTAATCATGTTCCTCATATATGACTGCACGCCTCCTATTTTTGCGCTCATTTTAATGCATTGGAAAGAGCTCCAAATTAATCATTTTGAAATTATAAGGTACAGCAATCTAGCTAGCTCTAATCCATTGAAATAAAGAAATCATGCTGCAGCTAATTCAACTTTCTTTTTTTTTTTTCTTTTCCTTCTTTCTCTTTCGGTACTTGTAATTAGGGTTCTTTAGGGTTTACTCCAGTTCAGGTAATAATGCATAAGTTTGATCTCTAACCCAAAAGTGGCAATCAAGACTACATACTAACCCTAATTTCTTCAAAGATCGATCTCAGCATCACATTTTTCCGTCCATACCTGATATTGTTTTCCCTCTTGGTGGCATTTTTATAGATCCAACATTATAGCAATGAACAGTAATAATGGTGTATATTAATTAAAATATTTTTCTTTTTTCTTTATTCACTTTAGAAATTTTTTGAAAATGGTACTTAAAAAGATGGGATACCTTCAAAGATGATGATTCAGAATTATTGCCACAAGCTGAGTCGATGAGGCGATACTCATGCATCACCCAATTACTCCTAATGCCATGGGGAGCTCTGCCTCTATAATACACCAAAGTTTTCTTCATGCCAACTGCTCGTTTATTTGAGTGCACGGACCGATCTTTTCCAGTTGCTTTCCAATAACCAGCTCGTGTTGCTCGGTTTGTTCTTGATCCATTAGGGTACTTTCTATCCCTTGGACTATAAAAGTACCACTCCATATCTTTGCTTGGCAAAAACGATTTCTCTGTTCATATAACGTGGAAAATAGATTAATGGGTCGTCGCTAAACCTTCAGTGTTGATATATATTTAATTGGAAAGGAAAAAGAAAATTCAGAAAACGCGCATAACTCATGATAATTAAATTTAGAAAAGGACTATATATATACATACATATATATATGTATGTATGACGTACCTGGTAAATCCCATGGTTCACATTTATAGAGATCGACTTCAGGGATTATTTCAAGCTCAATCGTTCGGCCACTAATCTTTCGATCTAGATAGTAAGCAACGAGTTCCTCATCTGTTGGATGGAACCTGAAACCAGGAGGGAGACTCATGGGAGCCATTGCAGAGAGAGAGAGAGAGGGAGAGAGAGAGAGAGATACGAAGAAAATGGATGAAGTTGGAAAGAGAGAGCGAAGAAACACAAACTAAACTGGCTTTTATAGTACACTGAACTATATAGATGGGCCATACTGCTAGCTAGGGTCGGAAGCCATGAAAATTAACCTTTGAAGTTTCATTATATTACAATGATGCCATTCATCTTCAGTTTCTGAAAATAACCGTAGTCGTCTCTAACACTCATGTCAAAGCTCTCTTTAAAAGCGATTAGATGGTATTGAAGTGTGGTAGATTCAGTAATTCCATAAAGAAATTGGGATTAAAAGCAGAGGGAATATGATATATATACGATATAAATAGTACTACTACGGCATGCTTTGGCTTTAGAGGAGATTCTAAGTGTAGGGTTTCGTGTGAAAACCCAGTGGGAGGATAAGAAGCTTCCCTGCTTTTTGTCTGCTCACAAACTAACAAAAACAGAGGCAACCTCAAAAGGCTGTGTAGGGTCACTCGACCGCCCATTGTTAATACTATGCCCTGGTCTCTACTTATTTTAATGCTCCTGTCCTGCCTACCAACATATATATATAACAAAACAATATACCCTATGATGTGTTTTTAATATTAATTATGTGATGTCATGGTTTCTTGCAATTACATCATCGTATAATTGTATATCTTTAGATCAACATGAACAGGGGCGGAACGTCTACGTTTACGCTTGGTAGCCCCCAAATTTTTTTGAAAAATATTAGTTTATAGAATATTATCATTTTTTGGATATCCTACAAAGTTTCCCTTATTTAGCGCTCTAATACTGAAATTACCTCTTGACAAGTACAATTGCTCTAAAAGTTTTCTTATTTTTCGAATATCTACAAATTTTTTCTCTTGTAGAATATAAAAAATACCTAAAAATTGGTTAGAGTGTAGACTTCTACGATGTTGTAGCTCTCCTTGTACTCTGTCCCTACTATGGACCGGTCCTTTGGATCCTTGGAAGTTTTTTACAAGTCCATTTCTTGAACCCTTGAAAATTTTGACTACCCAAGACTGATGTAAGCTCAGAATCATATGTTATCAAGTCGTCTTCTTCTTCTTCATTTGACAGAAAAATAAATTACTTCTACAGAACATTGCTGCCTCACTTCTACATACACTACAAGAAAAATAAGCTTTTATGACCATTTAATTGCGACCAAATGACTATTTACAACCAATTTTAGTTACAAATAATCATTTTGTCGCAATTAAATGACCACAAAAACTTATTTTTCTTGTAGTGATACTACAGAAAAATAAATCACTTTTGTTAGCTCGAGACCATATCTAAGATCGAACATTACTGTCTATTTCTTCTTCCTTTGATTTTGAGTTAAATATTTCTTTTAGTAATCTTGTTGCTGAGCTATTTAAAATGGAATGTTGGGCAATTTTGCAATTTCTAAAGGCTTGGACGATAATTTCGTGATTTCACTATTTCCAAACGTTGGGCGATTTCGTAATTAATTCATGTTACATGAACTAATGCATAGAATCAGCTAGAGCTGCACGTTTAGTGAGTAAAAGTTTTTAAAATTTTTTGAAAAATTAATTACAGGCCGATTTTTAAGAATTGAAAATTTATTAGGGTAAACGAACATTGTGAGGGGGTAATGTTTTTTTGGGTTTAGTGATCAAGTTGTTTTCATTTTTACTTTTATTTTTACAGAAACTTTTATAAGGTAAATGATTAGAAGAAATTATTTTTGAGAAGTAAGAAATCTTTTGTATTTAAAAAAATGTTTAAATTGAAAATGAGTACACTTTATACATATTAAATATAATATAGACATGATGGTTTGATGTATCTATATATCACTACAAAAGAAGTAAGCAATTTGGGCCATTTTTATTTCCGGCGATACTAACGTCGCCGGAAATAAACTATTTTAATCTATACCCTTCGTAATTTGGTGTCTAATTCAAATTTGGCCATAAATTAATTACTATTTCCGGCGATTTTGGGTCGCCGGAAATAAGTTTGCTATATACAGTATTCCCGCTTAATTATTGTCGTCGTTATATATATTTGTTGTGGCGAGAATTGTCGTCGTAATATACTTCACAAATTATGTTTCGTCAGTATGACTTATTATAGCGACTTTAGTTGCCTTAATAAATCCTCTAAAATCCCCAATCTTTCTACCCGCAATTATTTCCCCGGCCACTTTCCTCATTTTCACTCCCTCTCTCTCTCTCGACACGCAGGATTTTGCAGACTCCATCGTCTTCTTGCCCACGCCGCAGCTTCTCGCCAACGTCACAGCTTCTCGCCAACGCCGCTGCTTCTCTGTTACTCTCACTCTTTCTCTTTCTCTTTCTCTTTCTCTTTCTCTCACACATTATCAGCAGGTTTTCAATTTCTCTTCTCTCCGATCGTTGATGAACATTTTGTATGAGCTTCGTTGACGAACATTTCAATGTACATTTTGTATGAGCTTCAGGTTTTCCCTCGCTTTCTTTCTTTCTTATTTTTTCCCCCATCTTTCTGGTTCTGCACGTAGGTTTTCGATCATTGTAGCGCTGCCGTCTTCTCACCGTCCTCTTCTCGCCGCCTTCTGGCATTCTAGCTGATGCTGGTGAGTTCGTCTTTCCAATTTTTAGGCTCTATCGATCTCTTTCTGTAAGTCTCCCTTCTCTGTCTCTTTCTCCATCGGTTTTCTTAATGGCTTGTCTAAAATTTTTGATTCACCAATGAATTTTTATCCAATTTTTGGATCAATTAGGGAAAAGATACATCATCTTAGTTGTCTATATTTTGATATCTTTTATTTGTTTACTTTCGTTTTATTCTGTCTTTTTGTTTTTTGGATTTTGAATGTAAGTATATTTCTATTCTTGTAATTATTGTATGCTAATTTTGATATCCAAAATTATTTCCACTTTTATACATGTTTAGTGCCAATCTTTTCTTCTAGTAGCTTGTTGGTTCATGTCAATGCTATTTGATTTAATTCATAGTTTGGGTTTTATATTTCCCTGTCGATTGCATCTGATTCCATGGCTAATTTGTTTTTAAAGAAAATTATTAGTGTTCCTACAACATGATGACTTGATATTCCCATGCTGTCATAAAATTCATTTTACTACATTTTCAGGAGTGCCCAAATCCAATAGAGAGGAAGTGTCTACCATTAAGATACATCAAGTGCACTTTGCATGTAACTTAATGGATATAAACTACCTATCTAATAGATATTTTAATTGTCTGAACAAAAAAGAAAAGCATGATAAGCACCTCTGTTTTTTCATTCTTTCTGTATATTCATGAATCTCTTTTATGTGATTTATTGCCTTTTAGGATTTTTGGGTGTGTGGAAATTTTTTAGATTAAAGCATGTGATAACACCATGTTCTAGTAACATGGAACAATTTTGGAATTTGTGCTCCTTCTATCCACTAATTTCTTTCTCACAGTAAATTAGGTGTTTCAGATAAATATCATAAGCATTTTGTAAAATTGACTATTTGCTTATCCATGTATGTTGAGGCAATGACATCGGATGTTAGTGCACCCTCACCATGAAAAATCTTTTGTTGTCATAATGGTAAGATATAATTATTGTATTGGATTTTCGGGACTTACTTGCATATGTATTAAAATTTCATTACTTGTAGGATTATGGCTTTTCAAAGAAGCAAAAGATTGAGATTCCTGTGGTAAGGTAAGTTGCTCTTTTGATAACTGCCCATTGTTTATTTTAGTCACTATATTTGTCTGACCAATGTTACTTTTGTCTGCATTGGAATGATCATCTAGCAATAATGACAGTTGGCGTGCTTGACGGAACTTCAGAGGCAATTTTTCAAACTCTTATGTCTCTTGGTCCCTCGAGATTAGAGTAAGAACACTAAAATGTTATCTATATCTTCCTACATTACAGTTTTGGTGAAATAGAATCCTTACTTTGGTACAAGCTTGTCATTTATGGCAGCAGAAACAACCAAAGCTCTCAGTGTATATTCATTAATAAAGTTATTTCTTCAATACCATGCCCTGCTAAATTTAATGCCTACTAAAGCGAAAGCAAGTTTGTAATTGAATCTTTTCTGGTTTAGGTTTGATAAATCAGATTATGGTGTTTTGATTTCAAGAGCGAGGTGTGCTTCAAGTCTCAACATACTATAATTTCCACCCTTAATGTTGATAAATTCTTGAATCTCTTGGTTTCATTTGTTTTATATCAACTAAAGCTTCCATCTAAAATGTGATTCCATTTGTAAATTAGGCTGCTACTGTTGTTCTGGATCTCTGAAGTTTTCTTTGCTACCCACTACCTTCATTTGCTAGTATTCAGTACTTTATGAAAGAAGTCCCTTCATATAAATTATTCTGTAGTCCTTAGTTTTCACTTGTCACTTTAACCTCTATATACTTAATAAAATGTTTTATCCTTGTAGATGTCAGAGAAATTTAACAAAGAACTCTCTCTTTCTGGTAAAATCCTCTCGGGCCACTTCAGTACTACATTTGAATTCACAGGAAGCTGGCAGAAAGATGCTACCAACACTAAAAGCCTTGCTTTTGATTGTGTCTTCATCACACTCTACAACATTGAACTAGAAAAATCACAGGTGGTATTGTGTGACATGTTAAACAAGTGTATGATATAATTCTAAGGTGTTAGATTATTTAGTCACCTCTTTTCTACTTGCCATTATTAAAATATCTGGTTAATTCCTTCTATGTAATAAGAGTATCATGTATTGGATGTGATGCATGTGAATTATGTGGAAGTGTAGCATAGTTATTTGGTAAATGATTTGATTATTATTGATCTACTTGATATTGAAACAGGCTGTGGCTAGAGGTCTAAAAGATCCATCATTTCATGTAATACAAAACTATTTTGCAATCATAGGAAATCTGAGAGATACAACAAAGTAAGAAAACTATTTTCCCCTTAAGGATTATTAAATTATTTTTCTTATTTTTTGGGTGAGGGTTTTGACATCTCAGTTGAACTAGTGTACATATTTTAGTTCTTTGTTCTTCGATTAGACAAACTAGATAAGACTAATAAGTGGATGTCTTTTATTCAATTCTTTAAGAGGTGAAAATTATAGTAAAAGTTTAAAAAATCCTGATAAGGTCTTAAAAAGTTTTGTTTTATTTATAGGTAGATATAAAAAATATAATTCATCAAAATTTAGTATTGCATCTAAGTTATTGATGTGGTGGTTAGTTGTGATTTTGCAGGATTTATTGGGGTCTATGCATGACACTATATTGTTGAAGTTTTATTTTTTTGAATCGTTTGTAAAGCATTCAGTTGGTGGATTTATGTACTTCTCGATGGATCAAAAGTTATACATCTTCTTGATTAAGACTACTGTACAAAGAGCAAATTAAAGTAGATGACTGAGAATAGTTTGAAGTTAGACTATTTAGAATTATGACTTTTGTTCAGAAAAGTTTTGGATAAATAAAACAGTTATTGTTTTCTTTGAGTTAAGAATGTTTATATTTAATTATATATATAGTTAAATAATTAGATATATATATATTCCAGAAAAATCTGTCCAAATTTATGATTAAAAATAAAAAATAGCCCAGGATTATTTTTGGACAAAAGAATTTTAAATGACAAATTTTGCTGAAGGCAGGAAATTTTATTGTGGCGAAAATTGATACTATTTCCGGCGAAACGTGGTCGCCGCAAAAAGTTTAATTTTTCTGTCATTTTTGCCGCAAACAGTTTTTCTTGGCTCTATAATAGCGGCTAACGTTGGGCGGCCAACGCCGCAAATACCGTTATTTCTTGTAGTGTATATGCATGCAGATTAATTAAATCTTTGTGAGCCAAGTCGGACTGAATATTAATGCTAGCTTTATAACCAACATATATTGCAATTTTTTACATAAAATGGAAGCTGAGAGTTCAAACCATAGGTTATTTTGGACAGATCACCGGAGCCAGTATGCATTGATGAGCTTGTTTGGCAGCTGATCTTATAGGTACTTACAATATTATTCCTATATTTTATGTGTATGTTCTTTACAAATGGGAAATTACAACGAATGCTGCAAATTATAAAGACTACAATTAATATTTATCTGATCTTTTTGTGGGATCATATATATATATATATATATATATAGTATTAGTTATACGTAGAATACACGAATATTTAATTACGACTTGGTTTTCCATGAAGCTGCAAGGTACAGCTTATTCACGACATGTATTATATGCAACTGGATGTTTGTAGTACAATATAAGATTAATTATAATAAGAGAAAAGTTCGTCATCACTTCCAAAAGCGTAACACTAATTGGTCTCTAATGCCATAATGTAATGGTACTCCCCAACATCATTAATGTATTTACAGTACTTTGGCCCTTTAATAATATATATATATATATATACACACACATACATACTAATTAATTGAATGGTACTGTTTATAGAATTGGATTCGAAACCGTGTTTCAACATAATTTAACAAGAGAAGATGGAGAGAATAGAACTAAAGGTTTAAGATGAAGAATATTATTCTTTAGAAAAGAAAAAAAAAGAAGATAAAAGCAAATTAATTGTTGGGATGAATTAATGATCCCTATCTTCTATGTAACCAATTGTTAGAAGACGACATATTTGACGCTCCAAATTATTCGAGAATGCTTCCTTGCAATTGAAATGGTTTTATAGCAAATGAATTGTCCCATAAAATTTACATTCACACTATTATCATAGCATATATATATAAACTACTTTTTTAAAAAAGTTTTCTAATGATCGATACCAGTCTTATGGTATAAGAAAAATGGTAATAAATTTTCATTTATTTTTTTTATCTAAAAACTATTAACGCATAAAGCCTTTTCTATAAAAATAATTAAAGGGTTGTAGATTACATTACACACAACAAAATCATGCATCCGATTGCAATGGTATGATGAGTTTGATGGGGGCATACATATATGATGTGACGGAGAGACAATTCTATCTCCTTTTATTCCCATCCTAAAGAAAAAAGAGCACTTTTATAATTCAACAGTTATTGCTTGAAGAGGGGCCCATCATTGCTCAGCTAATCTACCTGGCACACCGTCAGATGATTCAGTCTGCTTTTTCTTTTCATATTTTTTCCTTTTCTTTTTCATACCATCCGAACTTCTTTTTCTTTACTGATCTTTTTGTTCTATTCGGTTTCCTTTCCTTAAAATATAATTTTTTTCATTAGGTTGAAGACATGATAACCCCTTTAATGATTACAACACAAAATCTTTGACTGGCCTCTCCCTCTCTCTCTCTTCACTCAAGCACTAGTTCTGTCCACAACATTTGTAAGCATTTTATATATGAGTGTTAGCATTAATGTTGGCCTGCTTTCCAGCCTTGATTCCCAGCATTGCTTGTGCAAAATAGTTAAGTCATTCAAGCACTTGTTGTAACGAGTTTTTCGTCATAATTATTGTTGAGTGGTTGCGCTTCTTTATTGGGTTTATGGGGTTTAAACCTAAAGAAGAGAAAGCATATATATATATATATATATACACACACACATATGTGTGTGTGACATGAAATAATTAGGTTGTGCAAAATAGCTAATTATAAAGGTTTCCGGAGGGAGTTAGGTAGAGTGAAAGACTCCAGCTTTTTGCATTCCTTAATGTATATGAACTTTCCAAACCGTCCAACACAATTTTCACCCCCAAGAACAAAAGTACCCTAAATATTAACCTTAAAATGAAATTTGGAGGCCATAAGGAACTATATATCTCTATATACGGCTAGCTTTTGATTTTCTTAAAGAGATTCCAAACTCATCCATTTAGCCAACGCAAATCATAGATCCCATCCCTCATGGCCTAAAAAGGCAAACCTGATATATTCAAGCTCTCTCTAACTAGCTTGTAAGTACGTACCCTCATGATCATGAATCTGATGCGTGTCTAGATCTTACTTTTCTTTGCAATTCCAGCTCTATAACTCACATGCGTCTATTCATTTTTAATGTGAGAGAGAGAGAGAGAGACAGAGAGAGAGAGATTTGTGGGTTAAGTGGAATTGTAAAGACAGGTAACCTTTCACACGATCGATGATGATCTTAGATGGGAAAAATAAAGGGTAGTCCAAAGAGCAAAGAGGATGCAGATGGAAGATGATGATGAGTAACGTAAAGAGTGGTGGGTAATTGGGCATAGATGGAGCATTAGATTCTCAAATTTCGGCTGTATCTAGATGATCAGTTACTGTCTACCAGCCATGTTAGTTTGTGCCACAAAAGACAAATGCTTCATAATATTCTTCTTTCAATATTCCAGGTTATGAGATGTTGCTTTCACGTGGGTTTCTGGGGAGACCCTAGCCTGTAGCTTTACGAGGCCGGCAAGTCCTTATAATTATTATTTTGGTCTTCTTTCAATTTTGGACTTCCCATGCATTCTTGCTCTTCATTTTCATTATTGTCTTGCGCATACGCTTTTAACTCATGCAAGCTTCACCTTTGGCACTTTGAAAACTTGGACCAGCCCACAACTGGGATTTGTGAAATTAAGGAGAATTAAACAATATTTTATATAATTGGCTCAATATATTTGGTTGGATGGTCCATTAATATCATTACCAAAAAAAAAATATTACTTATTTACGATCAATTATTTTTAATAAAATAATTATTTTTAATTAAAATAAATTTATTTTTATTGCCAATAATATTTTTATCATAAATAATTAATTACAAATATTTATTTTTTTATAATATTAATATATATGTAGCTAGTCCCTAGCTACGTGCGTGAGAAAATTACTATCAATTAAATAACTCTCTAGTTGTTATTTAACTGTACCAGTTAATTGATTCATGAGGTAATTATATAACTCGTCACCTACAAGCAGTTAGTTATTTTTAAAAAAGTTAAATCACCAACTATTATGAGATTTTTGAAATTAGTCTTTTATATATATATATATATATATATATATATGCAATCAGTCTACAGGTACGGTCTAGGAAGGTTTGGACCAAATAAAAAATTTGAATAATGCTACATTTAAGCAATATTATGCACCCATATATGCATTCATTCTAATTGGTTGCTTTTATATTTTTCATTTTAAATTTAAGTATTTTATTAAATTCATCTTTTTACCTCAACATTGGCGCACATATAGGTGCTCAATATTTCTTGTATTTAGAGTTTTTCAAAAAAATTTAGTCCACCCTTTTTTTAGAACGATACTAGTCCAATTATCACTATAGAATGTGTGACGCCCCCAAAATTTCCTTAAAATAAATGCGAAAATCGAGGCATCAGGATGCCGACAACATGGGTCACGCACCCCAAATGTCAAGTGCTAAGTGTGTGAACACGTGACATGCATAAATAAAAGCAGTGGATAAATTAAGTCATTAGCTAAGTACCAGAATTTTTTGTAGTTATTTTACAAACTAATTTAACACATATTCTCTAACAGGAGATTTAATACAGTCATCCGAAATACAAATTTAACAAATACATATTTATAAAAAGAGGAAAACAATTTCCCAAGATAACAATTTATAATAAGAATACTTCAATAGCGGAGTTGCCTCCTCAGGCTCAGCCTCCACAAAACTCTGCATCCAAAAACTACGACACCAAAAATGACATCACGGATAAGTACACCCCAAACAAACTGCAAGACGTAAAATATACTCATGCATAACAACAACCTCACACATGAACAGGACACCGTATGCATGAAACATAAAAATCATCTTCCTCAAATAAATAAAATAACCACACACGCTAAAATCCCATTTTGACCCAAAATAAAACTTCAATAAAATTATCCATCATTTTCCCAGAAAATGATGTCCATAAATCCATTAAAACCACAAACATTTTCCTAAAAAATTATCCACGTAAAACCAATAAATAAAACTCGTCATTTTCCCAGCAAATGGTCTAAACATTTATTTTATTAATCGTATGCACCATGATCTCCCCTAGGGACCATCTGCACACCCTGGCTTTCATCATCACATCGAAGGTAATGACCACGCATGTAACTTTGGAACGGGCGATGCCTAGCTAACCGCGCCCAGCACGTAACATGACCAGGCATCCCCTAACTCCCACCAGCAGAGGAGCCACGGAGTCGGCACGAGAGCGTTACTATCCCGTCCGATCCCGTTTTCGCTCAGCAACAACCCAGAGGACATCACTCAGTATATTCTGCTCCCGAGTGACCAGAGGAGCTCCACCGGGATAATTCCTCATCCCAACTTGGGGTCGTGATACACATGCACCCAAAAATCATAAACACATGAAAACCCAGTTTCCATTTTCAACACATGAATATGCATGTAAATATACAATGCAGACGACCATGCACCAAATAGCCAACAACTAATAAATTCCAATAATAACCAAATATAACATTTTTTAATGCCAAAAATATATTTAAATCTTAAAGTTTATTTGGAAAATACTTACAGTGAGTAAAAACGTAGATTTCTGAGCAAACGTCAATCCATAGCGTTCGTAGCGGTCATTTGTACGTTAGGCTATAGTGCTCTTTTTGAAACCAAAATTTAGGAAAATACTTATTGGAATGTGGGGAATCTCATGGAGGTGGTGGTGTGGTAGTACAACCATCGAAAGGTGGTGAATCGGGCTCAAAATGGGTGGAAATCCATTTTCGAGTTTAGGGTTGTATAGGGAAGGTGGGGCCACGGATGGGGAAGCTGAGCTAGGGGATTGGTCGGCTGAGCAAGGGGAGTCTTTTGGTAGTGGAGGTGAGAGACACGGTGGCCAGACGGCGACGTTGGGTTGCTCAACCCGTGGGTTTTAAAACCCACTTCATGGGTCACGTATTCCGGCCAAGGGAGGAGGAGGGAGGGGCCAAGGTGGTCGGGGTAGGTCCCTGATTGTGTGAGGAAGCTGACCTGAGGTGGTGGTGACCATGGGTGGCCGGCGGTGGCCGAAAAATGCAAGAAAAACCAAAATAACTCATTTCGAGTTTAAGCCTCACGCACGGGTTAGGGGGCTGCCGGAGGTGCACTACCGGTACAGGGGAGGTCGTCGGAGGGTGGGGAGGCCGGTGACATGGGCAATGAGGACTGGTGGCCGACAGTGGCGCCGCTGGGGTTGAGGACCGAATGGGCTAGGGGAAGGGGGTTGGTATCGCATGGGCTGGGGGGAGGCAAGGGAAAAGGGAAAAAGAAAAAGGAAGAAAAGAAAAGAAGAAAAAAGAGAAAAAGGAAATAAAAAGAAAAAAGAGAGGAAAAAGGAAATGAAATCCAACTAAAAAAAAAAATACAATAAAATAAATAAAAACCAACTGAAAATGCTACAATTCAATATCAATGAAATAAAATATTTAAAGCCCCACAATAAACTAATTTAATTTAAAGAACAATTTAAATATAAAACACTAATTTATATAAAGAAAGCACATCAAATAAACTCACATAATAAATAAAGAAATTTAATTCCGATCGTTAAAATAATTAACTCACATTTAAATTAATAAGAAAAGTAACGTAACACAATATTTCAACATAAAAACAACGTAAGACTAATATTAATTAACTAATAGCTCAAATAAGAATTTTAAACAAATAAAATACAACCAATAATATTATTAAAATAAATTAAAACAATCAACAACGAGAATAAAATAATATGTAAAAGTACACGTAAATTTGAGATCTCATAGAATGGACTGGACTATTAGCTATAGTTTAGTCAGTTTATTTAGTCCAATTCGATTTAGGTCAGTGTAAAATGGTTCAAACATATAAAAAATTCAAAATTAATTTTAATACATGAGTTTTTCTGCCCATCTATACAGAAAAGCACATAATATTTACACTTTTGGATACTAACAATTTATTTTTATTTGCACATTTTGTACTTGAAAATAGCGTATAAAAGTTGAAAAATTTATCAAAATTGTCCATATCCAACCATGAGAATCAGCAATCATTTATAATAAAGTTAAAAACAGAAAATATAGAAAATGAAATTAAAAAATGCAATATCATTTAAACTCCAAATATCCTAGTCAATAGTGATCAGTTAGATGAAAATTACATAATTACCTTATACAACTAAAATAATATATATATATCTAAATATTTTAAAAACTATATATATGTTATATATATGTTATATATATATATATATATATATATACTGAAGACTACTGCCAGAATAACCTGGCTCTGATACCAAAAAAGAGCGGAAGTAAATGCAAATGCAAATAATATGCAGCACTATGCAACAATTATATTTGGCGGCAGAGCCGACCGATGCATGGCATGACTCAAATGTGGGGCAAAGGACGGCAACCGGGGATTGTACGGGAGGTCCGCTACGTCCAGATGCAATTAGGCGGCTATGCCGACCATATGCATGTATGCATGAAATGCAGAAAATAAATTACTCAACATATCTTGAATCAAAAACATAAACATAATATTCATAAGATTTACAAGTTTCAAGCTTGCAGAGAGTTTTCCTTACAATGAAGAGTGGGTGGAATAACTTCTGCCTAGAAATGAAACTGAACTCTCCTTATATAGAAGGAAAGGCATTACGAAAACAACCCGGAGTCAATCACGGGAGACAAACAAAAAGCAAAGTGGCCGAAAGTAGCCGAAAGTAAAAAGTAAACAGTAATCACACCGCGTGATTTACTATTTGAAAAGTAAAGTTGTCGGCGCCGAAAGCTGAGCTGACAGGCAATGATCTTGTCTGCACCGAAAGTATTTTGTCTTTTAGTGCTGACTGGCTCAAGGGGTGTCGGCATGGGAGACATCTTGTCTTCTTTTGCTGACTTTTATTTATTTTTGGATTTGGCAATTATGGCTCTCCGAGATCTGGTGAAGAGTACTCTTTGTTATGTCCAAAATAATTCCTGTAGTCCTCAGAGGTATCTGAATTCTCTGATTTACTACTGTCTTCTTCTTCTTCGATGGATTGTTTCAATAGCATCATGCTATTGTGTTGTCCTTCGATAGATTTCTTTAACATTTCAAGCATTTCTCTGTTCTGCTTCTTCTTGGAATTTTTCTTCGAAGAAGCTGAATTCTCTGTATCTGAATCTTTCTTCTTTGGAGAGGAGGAAGGCTTCTTTTCGAATGAAGTCTTCTTCTTCTGTTTGGAAGATGAACTTGGAGTGTCCTTTGGCTCAAGGAGTGGAAAAGGAAACTCAATTTGCTTTAATGGCTAAGGTGAAGGGAATTCCTCTCGGTTTTTTAATTTTTAACCGGAATAGGAAAGTGACTTAAAACTTTGGCCATTAAATTGTCAGGAAGTTGGGTTTTATCCCAGAACTTAACATAAAATCGTCTTACGAGTAAATTAGAAGATTTCTCATAAGTCCAATTTAAAATCCAGGGGATTTTGGAAAAAGAACAAAAATGGAGTAAGAATGGCATTTTGCCATGGTTAGAATCCATTTTTGGCGTGATTAATTTAAAATGGTCCAAGACAGGTTGAAGACCTGTTGGGTAAATATCTGGAATGGGGCCGAACTGTTGCCACCATTGATTGAACCAGAGGGGAAATTTGCGGTTGCATTTCTTGTCAAAATTGAAGAACCAAGAATGCGACAAATTTGGAGTCTGGTATAAGGGGAAATGGAGCCAGGAATCGATATAATCGTGGTAATTATATCGAATTGGAGTATCCGGAATACTTTTGAGAGTATTCGGATCGGGTCCCCATTGCTCAGGGGTCAAAACTTTGACTAAATAACAAGAATGAGAGAAGATTTTTGAAGGATCCACTTTATCGTAAAGTGGCTTCAAAGAAATTGATCCTGTGTGAGACAGAATCGAGAGAAAAAACTTCAGATTTTACTGGGGTTTCTAGGAACCCAGTTCCAACCTGGAGAAAAATAATGAGAGGCAATTTTAAAAGGATCTGTTTCTTTCGTATTTTCGATATAAAACAGATTCTGAAAAAATGTTTTTTGAAAACTTTCTGCTCTGTTAGGAGCAGGCAATTTTGGTCTTGTCTGCCCCAAAGGGTTAGACAAGGGATCATGTGGTGTTGTGAGGGTCACGACAAAAGAGCTTGGTGTTACTGGTCTGGGAATCGTTCCCAAAACAGTATATCTGTTAGCAACTTCCAGTGGGGAGGCTACTGTGGGCAAAAACAGGGAAGTTGGGGGAGTTGGGAGAGGCGGGGGCCTCTGGGAACTCTCAGGCTTCTCTGGTTTTTTCTTCTAACTCATGTTTTCTGCAGAAATTCACGGGTAAGAAAGTCAGGGATGAAGTTATCAGCTCCTTTTATATATTCAATATCAAAATCAAAAATACTTAAAATTGCTTGCCATCGTGCAAAAATTTGTTTTGATGCAATGTTTTGAACATCTTGTTCTAAAACATACTTAGCACTTTTGCAATCAATTCTTAAAAGAAATTTTTGATTTAATAAATCACTTTGAAATTTCGAAATGCATAGTACTATAGATAAAATTTCTTTTTTAATAGTACTATAATTAAGTTGTGCATGATTCCAGGTTCCGGAATGGAAGCGAACAATTTGTTCGGATGAACCTGGTGAAACAGATTGTTTCAGAATACCACCGTAACCAATGTCCGAGGCATCTGTTTCTACAATTTTAAAATAATTAGAATTAGGAATTCCAAGACACGGGAGAGTTTTAAAAAATGTCTTGATTTCCCTAATTAAATTTGTGTGGATATCTGTCCACGGAGGAGGATTAAGTTGAAGTCTCTGAAAGAGAGGACGACACCGTTTTCTCAAGTCTTTGTAAAAGTCAGCGATGTGATTCAGCGAACCAAGAAATCTCTGGAGCTGAGTTTTATCTGAAATGACATCAGGAAATTTTTCAGCAAAATCAATGGACCGTTGGATAGGTCTGATTTTACCGGCACAAATATCAAAACCAAGGAATCTAATCTTGGTTTGAAAAAGTTTAATTTTTTTCGCAGAAACCACTAGTCCATTATACTTAGCGATATCAAGGAATGCTAGTAAATGTTTCCAGTGATCTTCAATAGATTTAGAAAATATCAGAACGTCATCGATATAAACAATAGTGAAGTGAGAAAAGCTATTGAAAATATCGTTCATGATATTTTGAAATTCAGAAGGGGCATTTTTGAGACCGAATGGCATCACGTTCCATTCGTAATGACCCAAAGGAGTACAAAAAGCAGTCTTGTATCGGTCTGGTTCTCTAATTTGAATCTGCCAGAATCCGGACTTAAGGTCAAACTTACTGAAGACTACTGCATCATTTAACCTATGAACTAAGTCATTTTTGTTAGGGATTGGATATCTTATCCATTCTAACACCTTGTTCAAGGGTTTGTAATTAATAACAAGACGGGGCGACCCTCTCTCAATCTCGGCATTCTTTTGGACATAGAAAGCAGCACATGACCAAGGTGACTTACTATGCCTGATAAGACCTTTTTGAAGAAGATCATTAATTTCATTTTTACAAAATTCTAAAGTCTCACTATTCATTTGAATAGGTCGAGATTTAGTAGGAATGTTTTTCTCTGAAAAATCCTTAATATAAGGCAGAGAAACCTCGTGTTTCTTCCGACTCCAGAAAGCATTTGGGAGATCGGAGCATATTTCAAAAACGAGTTTTTTATGAAAATTCCCAATTTTTTAAAGCAACAAAGGTTCATTTAAATGCTCAGAAATCTTTTTAACTCTAACTTCATGCTGAAGAGAATTTAAATGATGTTCTTTAGCATTAATTAAAGAAAATTTTCTTCTTGAGGTATCGGCCTCAAGTTTGGAAACAAATTTAAATTTGACTTTTTGTCCAAATGGGTCAGTAGTAATCCCATCTTTCTAAGTTAAAAAAGAACAAATAGAATTAATAAAAGGCATCCCCAAAATAACATCCCAGGTCATATTTTTGACCAGTACAAACGGGATACGAAAACATACATTGTCTTGACAGACATGGGCGTCATTTAGCTCATATTTGATCTTCATCTTTGAGCCATTAGCCGCTGACAGTCTCTCAGTAGACTTTTCAAAATACTTGGTAGGGACCAATCCTTCACGGATACAATTAAGATCCGATCCGGAGTCAATTAAAGCAATTATAGAGAAAGAAAATTCTCTACAAACAACAATCTCAACCTTAGCATACCATTTAGTAGGCATAGGTTGTTTTAACAAACAAATAGCCTTAAGAGGGTCAGAAGAATTATTATGATCTGAAACTTTTGTTTCCTCATTGTCGGAAGGATTTTGATCAAAAGTTTGCTCAATTTTGAAAGCAATGAAATCTTGTTTTAAAACTGAATTTTCAAGTTTAAGATTATTAACCTCAGATTTGAGTTCTATAATCTCTTGCTTAATAATTCCAATTTCATGCTGTAAATCATTAGTAGAAACATTCTTCGGTTTCTTATTGAAACGTTTTAATGTTTCTTGAAAACTGATTCTTTCTTGAGAAGATGACGACTCTCTACAAGTCATAGTCTTCCTGAGTTGGGCGAGATATTTCTCTTTTAACTCAGTATTCTCAAGCTGAGAAATCAATTCAAGAAGAAGGTTCTGCTGTTCCTCATCTTTAGTTAAAACATTAATTGTCTTAACTTCAGATTTGCAACAGGAACCACTGCAATTGCAGCCAAGCTTAATCATTGCTTGACTTGATGAATCCGATTCTGAGGATGATGAACTAGAATTATTTTCAAGTAATTGAAATAATTCTTGTTGATCATCTTCACCAATGTTTAAAATATTAAGCTTATTCTTCAATTTATTGGGCTTTTTAGGGTTTGGACAGTTATTAGCATAATGTCCCCTTTTGCCACAGTTAAAACATCTCTGATTTTTGTCAGAGTTTTTCTTATGTGAAAAACGTTTTTTATGCAATGAATGTTTTTTCAGAATCTCATCACGGGGTTTTTTAAATCTTTCTCCGCGAGGTTTTCGATTAAACCTTTTTAAACTCTTTTTTCTCTGTTTAGAAGGAGCGATAGGAGGAAGGCCAAATTGTTGACAAAATATCTTTGTTGCATAGTGCTGCATATTATTTGCATTTGCATTTACTTCCGCTTTTTTTTGGTATCAGAGCCATTTTCCGGTTCTGGTATTAACTATTGATCTTCATCTTTACCTCCTTCTCTTCTTGATATTTGTCTGAGACACTCTGTCTCCTTTTCTTAGTCTTGTACTGTTATTCTGTTTGCACTCCCTCCTGGCAGTTGTTAACCTTTTACTGAACAGTAAGTCCTGTGTAGCCAAGAAAGGCATTGAGGGCATGAGAGGTGTTTGGTTTAGACAGAAGAAGCCAATAAGGGTATGTGTTACCCGTGCAGCAGGGTAAGGTCTAAGACCTAGACCTAGGAAGTACCGAGTCTTGCTTAGGCAAGTACCCAGAAGAACAGGATGTTTAGATCCAGTTCTTCAATTAGTTCCAGATCAGGTAAACCGCCTGAAATCATTAATGAAGAAGATCAAAATTTTGATAAAAATCTTTTTGAAAAAGATCCCATGATTGAAATCAATAGATGGCGTTTGCCAAAAATTGGTATTGATTCTCTCTATGATAAATCCTGGAGAGAAAAAGTTCATCTTACAGAATTCAATGTGAAAACTGTTGAAAGAACTTTTGCTATTTCAAAAATTCAAGAAAAATGCCGTCTGTTTCAACGTGATGTTGTAACAGATATGAAGAAAAAAGATTTTTCGTTCATTCATATTGCTTCTGTTCAAGTTGCCATTAAACCCTTAATTAGGAAAGGTATTAATGCCTCTGTGCTCCTGTGCCTGCGTGATGCAAGGTTCAGGAATTTTGAAGACAGTCAGTTAGGGATTGTTCAGACATCCCTTGCTGAAGGTCCTGTTCATTTTGATTGTTATCCTGATTTAACTGTTGCCTTGAATGATAGAAATATTCTTGATGTTTTAACCTTGAATATTCTAACTTCTGGTATTGATATGTCTGAAGGCAGTCAGCCTTTAGCCTTAATTTATAGAATTTATTATAGACTGATGAGGACTAGCCTTAATCCAAAGGCTAAACTCCATTCATCTATGGACCAGACCCTTCTGATACAGAGCTCGTCTTCAAGTGCTGATATCAGAACACCCAAAATGATCTATTGGAAAGATGTTTCTCTTCCAGATGAGTGGGTTCTTCCTCAAGAATTACCTCCAAGACAAGTCATGCCTCGTGATAAGGATGTTGACTTAATACAGCAGTATCTTGATGGTACTGTAAAAATTACTTTTGACCGACCCTCCAAGACCACAGAAAGAAGACACTCTTTCACTGGTCCTCGTTCGTCTACTTCCTCGGACCTAAGAATTAGTAGAGATAAAAATCTCGAAACATTCTTAGAAGATTCTGTCAAGACGGCAGAACCTAGACGTCCGATCATTATTCAAGAAATTCCCAAAGGAAATTCTTCTGAGTCTAAGTTGAAGGGAGTCTCTTCGAAGTCTCAAGTTACTTCAGCTTTTTACACTACCAAGGATGATTTTCCGTCATCAAAGGGAAAAGCCAAAAAGGAAGAAGTTAAAGAAGATTCTTCTGAGTCTCCAACAGCTTCAGATTTGGTTATTAACACCAATGCTTTGCACCCACAATTAATGATGATGTGCAAATCGTTTGAACCTGATATGCTTTCACTGGTTGATGATTTTAACAGCATAGAAAACCGGCCTAAGCGCAAAGCTTATGCACGAGATTTTAGTCTACCCGAAAAACAAAGGGTTAGGCGAAAATGGAAAGAATGGATGTATGCCCAAAACAGGCATATTCTTTTCTTTGATTTCCTTGAAAATCATTATGATTTTAACAATTGTGATTTTAAAGAAAAGTTTTTAAATGTTTTAAAAACTAAATTTGTTAAAGAAGATAAAACAGTTTTAATAGAAAGCCATCCTCCACTTGATACCATTTTGGTCTCAGTACAGGGAGCTGAAGTTAAAGCTTCTCCTTTGAAATATCCAACAAATGAAGATCCTAAGTCTCCATTATCTTTTGAGACAAAAAAGATCATTGAGCAAAACAATTTTTCAAATACTGCTCTCAACATTATTGGTCAACAGCTAGACCGTATTGAGGAGAAAGTTGAAAAACCTGTTTTTAAATCCGGTTCAGGAAGATCTTTTGCAAGTCCTCCTAAATCAAAAATTGAAAAACCTTTGATTATTTTACCAGAGAACAGACAAAAAATAGATTCTGTCAGTACTCTTGATAAAATTGATCAAATGCTTGCTGAAATAAAATTAGAGAAACAAAGATCAAAACCTTCTACTAGTGTTCTTGACAAAAGTAGTAAGGATTTTTCTGACTTAATTTCTGTTAACACAGATGATTCCTCAGAGGATGAATCTGTCATTAATTCTGTTTTAAAACAGTTTTCATCGGAGCCAGCTCGGATAGCCAGACTTACTTCAGCAAAACCCGTAGGTTTTGTGAAGAATTGGTTTTCTAGGCCAACTCCACCTGATTTACAGATCGAAGAACGTATGTTCAGAGATCAGTTTTCAGCATCTTCTGATAGGATATATGAGTGGAATATTGACGGATTCTCTGAACAAGAAGTCCTAAATACTCTGCAAAAAATGTCCATGAGCTTAAGAATACTGAGTTAAAAGAGAAATATCTCGCCCAACTCAGGAAGACTATGACTTGTAGAGAGTCGTCATCTTCTCAAGAAAGAATCAGTTTTCAAGAAACATTAAAACGTTTCGATAAGAAACCGAAGAATGTTTCTACTAATGATTTACAGCATGAAAATGGAATTATTAAGCAAGAGATTATAGAACTCAAATCTGAGGTTAATAATCTTAAACTTGAAAATTCAGTTTTAAAACAAGATTTCATTGCTTTCAAAATTGAGCAAACTTTTGATCAAAATCCTTCCGACAATGAGGAAACAAAAGTTTCAAATCATAATAATTCTTCTAACCCTCTTAAGGCTATTTGTTTGTTAAAACAACCTATGCCTACTAAATGGTATGCTAAGGTTGAGATTGTTGTTTGTAGAGAATTTTCTTTCTCTATAATTGCTTTAATTGACTCCGGATCGGATCTTAATTGTATCCGTGAAGGATTGGTCCCTACCAAGTATTTTGAAAAGTCTACTAAGAGACTGTCAGCGGCTAATGGCTCAAAGATGAAGATCAACTATGAGCTAAATGACGCCCATGTCTGTCAAGACAATGTATGTTTTCGTATCCCGTTTGTACTGGTCAAAAATATGACCTGGGATGTTATTTTGGGGATGCCTTTTATTAATTCTATTTGTTCTTTTTCAACTGAGAAAGATGAGATTACTACTGACCCTTTTGGACAAAAAGTCAAATTTAAATTTGTTTCCAAACTTGAGGCCGATACCTCAAAAAGAAAATTTTCTTTAATTAATGCTAAAGAACATCATTTAAATTCTCTTCAGCATGAAGTTAGAGTTAAAAAGATTTCTGAGCATTTAAATGAACCTTTGTTGCTTTAAAAAATTGGGAATTTTCATAAAAAACTCGTTTTTGAAATATGCTCCGATCTCCCAAATGCTTTCTGGAGTCGGAAGAAACACGAGGTTTCTCTGCCTTATGTTAAGGATTTTTCAGAGAAAAACATTCCTACTAAATCTCGACCTATTCAAATGAATAGTGAGACTTTAGAATTTTGTAAAAATGAAATTAATGATCTTCTTCAAAAAGGTCTTATCAGGCATAGTAAGTCACCTTGGTCATGTGCTGCTTTCTATGTCCAAAAGAATGCCGAGATTGAGAGAGGGTCGCCCCGTCTTGTTATTAATTACAAACCCTTGAACAAGGTGTTAGAATGGATAAGATATCCAATCCCTAACAAAAATGACTTAGTTCATAGGTTAAATGATGCAGTAGTCTTCAGTAAGTTTGACCTTAAGTCCGGATTCTGGCAGATCCAAATTAGAGAACCAGACCGATACAAGACTGCTTTTTGTACTCCTTTGGGTCATTACGAATGGAACGTGATGCCATTCGGTCTCAAAAATGCCCCTTCTGAATTTCAAAATATCATGAACGATATTTTCAATAGCTTTTCTCACTTCACTATTGTTTATATCGATGACGTTCTGATATTTTCTAAATCTATTGAAGATCACTGGAAACATTTACTAGCATTCCTTGATATCGCTAAGTATAATGGACTAGTGGTTTCTGCGAAAAAAATTAAACTTTTTCAAACCAAGATTAGATTCCTTGGTTTTGATATTTGTGCCGGTAAAATCAGACCTATCCAACGGTCCATTGATTTTGCTGAAAAATTTCCTGATGTCATTTCAGATAAAACTCAGCTCCAGAGATTTCTTGGTTCGCTGAATCACATCGCTGACTTTTACAAAGACTTGAGAAAACGGTGCCGTCCTCTCTTTCAGAGACTTCAACTTAATCCTCCTCCGTGGATAGATATCCACACAAATTTAATTAGGGAAATCAAGACATTTGTCAAAACTCTCCCGTGTCTTGGAATTCCTAATTCTAATTATTTTAAAATTGTAGAAACAGATGCCTCCGACATTGGTTACGGTGGTATTCTGAAACAATCTGTTTCACCAGGTTCATCCGAACAAATTGTTCGCTTCCATTCCGGAACCTGGAATCATGCACAACTTAATTATAGTACTATTAAAAAAGAAATTTTATCTATAGTACTATGCATTTCAAAATTTCAAAGTGATTTATTAAATCAAAAATTTCTTTTAAGAATTGATTGCAAAAGTGCTAAGTATGTTTTAGAACAAGATGTTCAAAACATTGCATCAAAACAAATTTTTGCACGATGGCAAGCAATTTTAAGTATTTTTGATTTTGATATTGAATATATAAAAGGAGCTGATAACTCCATCCCTGACTTTCTTACCCGTGAATTTCTGCAGAAAACATGAGTAAGAAGAAAAAACCAGAGAAGCCTGAGAGTTCCCAGAGGCCCCCGCCTCTCCCAACTCCCCCAACTTCCCTGTTTTTGTCCACAGTAGCCTCCCCACTGGAAGTTGCTAACAGATATACTGTTTTGGGAACGATTCCCAGACCAGTAACACCAAGCTCTTTTGCCGTGGCCCTCACAACGCCACATGATCCCTTGTCTAACCCTTTGGGGCAGACAAGACCAAAATTGCCTGCTCCTAACAGAGTAGAAAGTTTTCAAAAAACATTTTTTCAGAATCTGTTTTATATCGAAAATACGAAAGAAACAGATCCTTTTAAAATTGCCTCTCATTATTTTTCTCCAGGTTGGAACTTGGTTCCTAGAAACCCCAGTAAAGATCTGAAGTTTTTTCTCTCGATTCTGTCTCACACAGGATCAATTTCTTTGAAGCCACTTTACGATAAAGTGGATCCTTCAAAAATCTTCTCTCATTCTTGTTATTTAGTCAAAGTTTTGACCCTGAGCAATGGGGACCCGATCCGAATACTCTCAAAAGTATTCCGGATACTCTAATTCGATATAATTACCACGATTATATCGATTCCTGGCTCCATTTCCCCTTATACCAGACTCCAAATTTGTCGCATTCTTGGTTCTTCAATTTTGACAAGAAATGCAACCGCAAATTTCCCCTCTGGTTCAATCAATGGTGGCAACAGTTCGGCCCCATTCCAGATATTTACCCAACAGGTCTTCAACCTGTCTTGGACCATTTTAAATTAATCACGCCAAAAATGGATTCTAACCATGGCAAAATGCCATTCTTACTCCATTTTTGTTCTTTTTCCAAAATCCCCTGGATTTTAAATTGGACTTATGAGAAATCTTCTGATTTACTCGTAAGACGATTTTATGTTAAGTTCTGGGATAAAACCCAACTTCCTGACAATTTAATGGCCAAAGTTTTAAGTCACTTTCCTATTCCGGTTCCAAATTTAAAAAACCAAGAGGAATTCCCTTCACCTCAGCCATTAAAGCAAATTGAGTTTCCTTTTCCACTCCTTGAGCCAAAGGACACTCCAAGTTCATCTTCCAAATAGAAGAAGAAGACTTCATCCGAAAAGAAGCCTTCCTCCACTTCAAAGAAGAAAGATTCAGATACAGAGAGTTCAGCCTCTTCGAAGAAAAATTCCAAGAAGAAGCAGAACAGAGAAATGCTTGAAATGTTAAAGAAATCTATCGAAGGACAACACAATAGCATGATGCTATTGAAACAATCCATCGAAGAAGAAGAAGACAATAGTAAATCAGAGAATTCAGATACCTCTGAGGACTACAGGAATTATTTTGGACATGACAAAGAGTACTCTTCACTAGATCTCGGAGAGCCATAATTTCCAAATCCAAAAATAAATAAAAGTCAGCAAAAGAAGACAAGATGTCTCCCACGCCGACACCCTTTGAGCCAGTCAGCACCAAAAGACAAGATACTTTCGGTGCAGACAAGATCATTGCCTGTCAGCTCAGCTTTCGGCGCCGACAACTTTACTTTTCAAATAGTAAATCACGCGGTGTGATTACTGTTTACTTTTTACTTTCGGCTACTTTCAGCCACTTTGCTTTTTGTTTGTCTCCCGTGATTGACTCCGGGTTGTTTTCGTAATGCCTTTCCTTCTATATAAGGAGAGTTCAGTTTCATTTCTAGGCAAAAGTTATTCCACCCACTCTTCATTGTAAGGAAAACTCTCTGCAAGCTTGAAACTTGTAAATCTTATGAATATTATGTTTATGTTTTTGATTCAAGATATGTTGAGTAATTTATTTTATGCATTTCATGCATACATGCATATGGTCGGCATAGCCGCCTAATTGCATCTGGACGTAGCGGACCTCCCGTACAATCCCCGGTTGCCGTCCTTTGCCCCACATTTGTGTCATGCCATGCATCGGTCGGCTCTGTAGCGGACCTCCCGTACAATCCCCGGTTGCCGTCCTTTGCCCCACATTTGAGTCATGCCATGCATCGGTCGGCTCTGCCGCCAAATATAATTGTTGCATAGTGCTGCATATTATTTGCATTTGCATTTACTTCCGCTCTTTTTTGGTATCAGAGCCATTTTCCGGTTCTGGTATTAACTATTGATCTTCATCTTTACCTCCTTCTCTTCTTGATATTTGTCTGAGACACTCTGTCTCCTTTTCTTTGTCTTGTACTGTTATTCTGTTTGCACTCCCTCCTGGTAGTTGTTAACCTTTTACTGAACAGTAAGTCCTGTGTAACCAAGAAAGGCATTGAGGGCATGAGAGGTGTTTGGTTTAGACAGAAGAAGCCAGTAAGGGTATGTGTTACCCGTGCAGTAGGGTAAGGTCTAAGACCTAGACCTAGGAAGTACCGAGTCTTGCTTAGGCAAGTACCCAGAAGAACATGATGTTTATATCCAGTTCTTCAGTTAGTTCCAGATCAGGTAAACCGCCTGAAATCATTAATGAAGAAGATCAAATTTTTGATGAAAATCTTTTTGAAAAAGATCCCATGATTGAAATCAATAAATGGCGTTTGCCAAAAATTGGTATTGATTCTCTCTATGATAAATCCTGGAGAGAAAAAGTTCATCTTACAGAATTCAATGTGAAAACTGTTGAAAGAACTTTTGCTATTTCAAAAATTCAAGAAAAATGCCGTCTGTTTCAACGTGATGTTGTAACAGATATGAAGAAAAAAGATTTTTCGTTCATTCATATTGCTTCTGTTCAAGTTGCCATTAAACCCTTAATTAGGAAAGGTATTAATGCCTCTGTGCTCCTGTGCCTGCGTGATGCAAGGTTCAGGAATTTTGAAAACAGTCAGTTAGGGATTGTTCAGACATCCCTTGCTGAAGGTCCTGTTCATTTTGATTGTTATCCTGATTTAACTGTTGCCTTGAATGATAGAAATATTCTTGATGTTTTAACCTTGAATATTCTAACTTCTGGTATTGATATGTCTGAAGGCAGTCAGCCTTTAGCCTTAATTTATAGAATTTATTATAGACTGATGAGGACTAGCCTTAATCCAAAGGCTAAACTCCATTCATCTATGGACCAGACCCTTCTGATACAGAGCTCGTCTTCAAGTGCTGATATCAGAACACCCAAAATGATCTATTGGAAAGATGTTTCTCTTCCAAATGAGTGGGTTCTTCCTCAAGAATTACCTCCAAGACAAGTCATGCCTCGTGATAAGGATGTTGACTTAATACAGCAGTATCTTGATGGTACTGTAAAAATTACTTTTGACCGACCCTCCAAGACCACAGAAAGAAGACACTCTTTCACTGGTCCTCGTTCGTCTACTTCCTCGGACCTAAGAATTAGTAGAGATAAAAATCTCGAAACATTCTTAGAAGATTCTGTCAAGACGGCAGAACCTAGACGTCCGATCATTATTCAAGAAATTCCCAAAGGAAATTCTTCTGAGTCTAAGTTGAAGGGAGTCTCTTCGGAGTCTCAAGTTACTTCAGCTTTTTACACTACCAAGGATGATTTTCCGTCATCAAAGGGAAAAGCCAAAAAGGAAGAAGTTGAAGAAGATTCTTCTGAGTCTCCAACAGCTTCAGATTTGGTTATTAACACCAATGCTTTGCACCCACAATTAATGATGATGTGCAAATCGTTTGAACCTGATATGCTTTCACTGGTTGATGATTTTAACTAAATAGAAAACCGGCCTAAACGCAAAGCTTATGCACGAGATTTTAGTCTACCCGAAAAACAAAGGGTTAGGCGAAAATGGAAAGAATGGATGTATGCCAAAAACAGGCATATTCTTTTCTTTGATTTCCTTGAAAATCATTATGATTTTAACAATTATGATTTTAAAGAAAAGTTTTTAAATGTTTTAAAAACTAAATTTGTTAAAGAAGATAAAACAGTTTTAATAGAAAGCTATCCTCCACTTGATACCATTTTGGTCTCAGTACAGGGAGCTGAAGTTAAAGCTTCTCCTTTAAAATATCCAACAAATGAAGATCCTAAGTCTCCATTATCTTTTGAGATAAAAAAGATCATTGAGCAAAACAATTTTTCAAATACTGCTCTCAACATTATTGGTCAACAGCTAGACCGTATTGAGGAGAAAGTTGAAAAACCTGTTTTTAAATCCGGTTCAGGAAGATCTTTTGCAAGTCCTCCTAAATCAAAAATTGAAAAACCTTTGATTATTTTCCCAGAAAACAGACAAAAAATAGATTCTGTCAGTACTCTTGATAAAATTGATCAAATGCTTGCTGAAATAAAATTAGAGAAACAAAGATCAAAACCTTCTACTAGTGTTCTTGACAAAAGTAGTAAGGATTTTTCTGACTTAATTTCTGTTAACACAGATGATTCCTCAGAGGATGAATCTGTCATTAATTCTGTTTTAAAACAGTTTTCATCGGAGCCAGCTCGGATAGCCAAACTTACTTCAGCAAAACCCGTAGGTTTTGTGAAGAATTGGTTTTCTAGGCTAACTCCACCTGATTTACAGATCGAAGAACGTATGTTCAGAGATCAGTTTTCAGCATCTTCTGATAGGATATATGAGTGGAATATTGACGGATTCTCTGAACAAGAAGTCCTAAATACTCTGCAAAAAATGTCCATGGTCGCTGATGCTTATGTTCAGAAGAACATCTTGCAACCCGATGTTGTACAGATGTTAGTTTCTGGATTTACGGGTATGCTTCGGTCTTGGTGGGATAAACACCTTACCGACGAGGTTAAACAAAGGATTCAGTTTGCTGTTAAGCAAAATGATGATGGTACCCCTGTTTTTGATAACACCATAGGAAGAGGTGTCTCTGATGGTATTAATACGTTAATCTATACTATTATTAAGCATTTTATTGGTACACCGTCAAACGTTACCAATCGCTTTTCTGATTATTTGAATAATCTGAGATGTCCCAACATGTCAGATTACAATTGGTATGAAACTGTGTTTATTTCACGTGTTTTAATGCGTGATGATTCTGATAAGCCTTACTGGAAAGAAAGATTCATTGATGGTCTTCCTCGCTTGTTTGCCATTAAGGTTAAAGATGCACTGCTTGACAATACCGGTCGTATAGATTACGATAGTTACACCTATGGTGATATAACTAGTGTAATTAAAAAACTCGGTATTCAGCTGTGTAATGATCAAAAGCTCATCTCTCAGCAGATGAAAGATAGAAAGAGAGCCAAATTCGATCTGTAAATCAGGTGGAGTTGGCCTAGAAAACCAATTCTTCACAAAACCTACGAGTTTTGCTGAAGTAAGTCTGGCTATCCGAGCTGGCTCCGATGAAAACTGTTTTAAAACAGAATTAATGACAGATTCATCCTCTGAGGAATCATCTGTGTTAACAGAAATTAAGTCAGAAAAATCCTTACTACTTTTGTCAAGAACACTAGTAGAAGGTTTTGATCTTTGTTTCTCTAATTTTATTTCAGCAAGCATTTGATCAATTTTATGATTATATATATATATATATATATATATATTTATACTTTGGTCATACCTGAAAACTGAAATTTTATGATTATATCGACCAGACCAAATCGGACCAGATCAATTGATCAAATTTTCCAAGCCAGATTGGTAATGTAATACCCCATTCTTAGAGATTCAGAGAGTTAGCTCCTGAATCGAGACCATCTTATCCAAAACACAATTATGTATATTTCATAGTCTTTACAATCAACTAATCTTTCTCAAGTCCTACGCTTGATTTCCAACTGAACCATCAACAATATCTAAAAATATTATAATGGTAAACGGTGAGTTATTAACAACTCATGAAACAAAGAATATATATTAGTAAGTAAATATGAGCATTTACAAAATTCATAATATAGAAAAAAATATTTACTTTTATGATGTAAAATCAAAATATTTGATTTCAGAAGAAGAATAAAAAGTATGTTATAAAAAATATCAGAGCGAAAACTTTCGAAAACATTCTTACTCAAAATTCTTTTGGCATATCAATTCAAAATTCTTTTGGCATATCAAAATCTAAGACTCATCTTCATCATATCAGAACATCACATTGGGATAGATACCATGTTTAATCCCATGGTATGGTTATAAACTACCATTATACTCATGGCGGAGTTGTATGTAACTATTTCACCCATGGATGGGTCGTATACCATGTTTAACCCTTATGATAGAGTTTTAAATCACCATTATACTCGTGACAAGACCGTATGTCATTATTATCATTCGTGGCTAGGTCATATGCTACTATTATCACCCGTGATTGGGTAATATGCCACTATTATACCCATGGTAGGATCGTATATGAACAGAGTGTGCATGCGACGTGAGTCATGGGTTCGACCATGGACTTCTGGCGTGGATTAGTGGCAGTGGCTGTTCTGAGAGGCATAGCATGAAAATGAGAGAGAGAGAGAGAGAGAGAGAGAGAGTGTGTGTGTGTGTGTGTGTGTGTATGAGCTATGGCAACTGTAAGGTGGAGGCTTGGGTGATGTTTTCTATGGAGTTCGGTGGCTAAGGAGACTTGAACACGACTGGGTTTCGTGGCTGTACTGATGGCTTCTGTCGAGAAGGTTGGTGATATTTCAACATGGTGTGCCTCAATGGAAAACATGGGCGCATGACGGGGCTCTGGGGAAACTTGAGTAAGTTGAGTGGAGGTTTCCAATTGGCTTGTTGTGCTTGAGCTCAAATTGTTGTGGTTCGTATGAGGATTGTTGTGATATTAATGTGTTAAAGGTAAAATTACTATCGTACTTATATACATTAATATCAAAAGTTTACAATCACCTGAATTTGTTTACACCTTAATTATTTAGTACTAAGCTAATATATTGGTTATTATTAATATTTTCCTCAAACAAACTGTACTGAATATTGGTCCCAAGTAATAATCGTCAGCCTCATTAGGCTACTAGCTAAAGGGGATATTTACATGTTCTCTATAGGCCGAGACCATCATCTTCTTATCATAATTAATGTTTCTAAATATTCCCCTATGAATGTATCAAGATATTGATTATCCAAGATCATATTCCTTGTCATATCAAAGTGACATGTTTTTATAATTAAGTTAATTAATTAAAATAAATTAGAGACAATGCTATCATAATCATTTGAATTACAATCTCTAGTGATAGTAAGTTTGTTAAAGTTCCATTTACATTTTCTAGACAATAGTTATTTGAAAATTCGTTTCAATTTATATCAGCCACTTAGGAGTCAACATTCGTGAAATGAAGTGCACTCCTAGTTTGTAGGATTTTTGGTGCAAGCTTATTTTCTTGAAAAGATTTTAGCCACACTTAGTGGAGAGTATACGACCCTTGAATTCAAGAGAAACCATGAGATGAAAATGTGAATTAAATGGAGAAAAAAACAAGCTTTGTGATTATTCTACCTAGCAAACATTATTATATCCAACCACTCATTTTTTTGCCAAACCAAAGAGGGTTTCAACTCTAGTGAAATTTTAAATATTTGGAATTCAATGGAAATCTTAAAACACCTTGTGGAAACCAAGACTCCAATTGGTTTCCCAAATCCAAAATGGAGCCGTTTTTAGTTTAGTGTTTAATCACTTGATTAAACAATTTTCACATGCTATTATTCATTCAAGTCCATCAATTATTTTATACCATAGTATTCTCATTGGGCCAACAAAAATAGAATTTTGGACTGATAGAATCTGAAATCCCAAATGATGCCCACCGACAAGCTCCACCTACTCTTGAAATCTTTTTTTTTACTACCATGTAACAACCCTGCCCTAAAAATGGTGGAATCGTACTTATGTGGATTTTCTTTTTCATAAAACAGTTTTAGAAAATGTGATTGATTTATTTCGTTTTAAAACATTTCAGTTCATAACCAGAGTGTAAGACTCCATGTTATAAAATAAAACATGATTTTACAATAAAAGAGGTTTAAGGCGAAAAAATGTTTGATTTAGAAAATAAAAGCATTCATACATTTTCTCTTCATATGTAAACTGTTGTGCTATTCCCGTTAGACTGTCTCTTTCTTGATGCGTACTCTTATAAGGGGGAGGGGCACACATAAAAACTAAAATGAATTGAATACTCAATAAGTATGATTTCATACTATTTAAAATATAACAAGATAGGTTTTCAGTCATGCAATCATCACTCATACATACGTACATACAAGACAATACGTACATTCTTTTTCATAACTACAACACTATGATGCCTTCATTTCTTAAGAATCTTGGTGATCCTTCTTATTTTTAACAATTTCATTAGGCCGTTAAGAAACAACCAATCATCAGACAGGCAAGCACAACAACTAGCAACTACAAGCCGTAACCAAACACTAATAGACAACTATTCATACATGGCACAACTAACAACAAGCAAGCACAATTGACGACCCGATATTTTTTCCTATTGAATTTTCATGTTTAAGATGATTATATTCACCTTAGAATTTTTTTAGTCATTTCTTTTGGAACTTTTTTGAAATATATTTCTATGGAATGAGCCTTCTCTTACATTAGGTAGTGACAACTTGAGCCCAAATTGGTATGAAGATTCAAATGAAACTAAAAGAAGTCCCTTGGAGGCCACGATTTGGATTTATTTGAAGGAAAATCTATTTTGATTGTTATTCCACTTTGGTTGGGAGATAAGAATCAACAAATGGCATATGGTGATTGGAATGAATGAGCAACTAAACATTGGACTTCTCCTTAGTTAGATTTCGACCATGAGAGTGTTAGTGAAAAAATCTAATTGGTTAAGGAACTAAAAGGGGACACTTAGTGATGAGTGCACAAAAATGCACTCTAAATACTCTATTTAAATGCTAAAAGAAATGAGAAAATAATGAATATAACTCATGTTAATAAAATTAATGGTCATTTATCTTGAGATAGATATAAGCATGATTTAATATATTGATGAGAATATAAAATGCCATATTTTACTCTCTTAATGTTTAATACTTTATTCTTATTTGATGCCTAAATATACTCATTATTCTTATATTTTGATTTAGGACACAAATAGAGGCATTAGGAGCAAATGAAGATAATTGCGGAATTTTAGACAGTTCTGACGTATTTTCGTAATATGGGCATAACTCTCTCATCCAATCTTCGATTGAGCTGATTCAAGATGATATAGAACCGCAAGAGAAATATCTATAACTTTTATGTTTTATTTTTTAAGAGATATCCACTCAATCCAAGACAAAATCGACCATCAAGTGGACGCACCTGCACTTGACGTTCCTGGATATTTTTCAGCCACTTGCATCAAATCCAAATGTCATCATAATATTTTCCTGCAAGCACTCCTACACCAACTTGGAAATTCAATGATCAATTCATATGCAAGATGAAGTGCACTCAAGTTTCTTGTAGACAAATTATTTGACCACAAGATATTAAGTCATACAAGACAACTAATGGATAGAGAAGCAAAATTGAAACACTCAACCTACAAGCAAAATCCAGCTCATGCATGGTGGGAAAACAAATGATCAAAATGACAACTCACAAATCACTTGGATTCAAGAATGGCACATGGCAAAACAAGTTGAAATTGTGATGATTTTGTCATGACAACTTGCATGAAGGATGCTTATAAATAGAAGGGAGGGGTGTGTGTTCTAAGACCATGCTTAGTGTGGGAGGATGCTTTGGAAGAGCCATTGTTTTGAGAGCTTAAGAAAAGAAAAGAAAAACCAAAGAAGAGAGAAGAAAATAATGGTTGGCTCTTCCATATTATCCCTTGAAGAATTTTTGTTACATATTTTCAATATGTGTAACTAAATTCTCTAAGAGGGTTAGGGATGAACTTGTGTGTGTGATGGTGTTTGTAATTTATTTTTGATTCATGTATTTGGTCTTTAAATATTAAAACTCTTTTGTTCTATTATTCTCAATTTATTTGTGATGTTTTTCGTCTTCAAATAATTATAGAATCTATTTCGTTTATAGATTCAGTCATGCTTTTTCTATTGAGTGGATTAGTTCTATAATTATGTTTGGAGCAATTGATTATCTATATTGATTTAATTCTCTGCTGCAATATCGCCTCTTGGGTATATTGTCGTCGTTGGATTTTCTCAATGTCGATAACAATTTATGAGAGTTAAGTGCGAAGAATGATTTTTCAAAGAGTTACATTTGATTTAAACTTTGGTTATTAATGTTATATCTTCCGATTAAGAATTTGGATATAGAATTCTTAATTGAGTTATCAATGAATTAAGAATAAATTTGAATACCACAAATACACAAGGAATTCCCTACACTCTACTTTTCGTCTCATTTTTATACTGTTCAAATTACTCATTTAGTTTTAATTTACGTCACACTCTAAAATTTACTTTTCGCACTTATCTATATCTTTTTGTTAATTTCGTTATTGTTCTTCAATTTCTCAATCCATCTCCCTGTGGAATCGACACCCCAAAGCTATACTGCAAACGACCGCGTTATTCTTTGGGCGTAATCAAATTTTGGCGCCGTTGCCGGGGAGACGGTAGAAGAATTTGTAGTTTTTTTTAGTAGTTTGTAAAAAAAAAAAAAAAAAAAAAAAAAAACGGTAACTTCGTTCATTTTTTTTTAGCTTTCTGCATCTTTATTTTATTTTACTTTTCTTTTCGTAATTTTTTTTTTTAGTATTACGCTTTTCTTTACTTTGCATGCGCAGGTACAGAGACGCTTTTGGACGGTTTGCTAGTAGACCCGTGCTAGAATCAGATTCAGAATCTAATTTTTCTAATCGCTTGTTTGATAATTCTTCCAATTCTGACGCGATGAGTGAACATGTGGACCAACCTGTTAGAACCCTCCAAGATTATCTTCATCCTGCACGAACAGCCACACCATCCTGTATTATGTTCTCACCTAATGTTCGTCATGTAGATTTCAAAACAGGAATGATACAATTACTTCCGACTTTCCATGGTTTAGAAAATGAAAACCTCTATGTTCATATTAGGGAATTTGAGGAAGTAGTTGCAACATTCCACAATCAAAATACCACTGACGACACGGTAAGGCTAAAGTTCTTTCCTTTTTCTTTGAAAGATAAAGCTAAGAGTTGGTTGTACTCACTAAGACCACGGTCTATTGGAACATGGAGTGAGATGACTCAAGTGTTTTTCAATAAATACTTTCCCCAACATAAGACCAATGCTTTAAAAAGACAAATCTCTACCTTTGCACAAAAGGATAGTGAGACTTTATACCAGTCTTGGGAAAGATTTAAAGAATTACTGAGTATGTGTCCCCACCATGGATATGAGAATTGGCGCTTAGTGAGTTATTTCTATGAAGGGCTTACGCCCAGGGAACGTCAATTCGTGGAAATGATGTGCAACGGAGAATTTTTACAGAAAAATCCCAATGAGGCCATAGAGTACCTCAATGAGCTTGCTGAAAAAGCTCATACTTGGACTGGACCTAGTGCTACTGATAGCACAAACAGGTCACGACCTACAGGAAACTTGAGTGGTGGTATTTACCATCTAAGGGAGGAGGATAACCTTAAGGCTAAGGTTGAAATGCTCACCAGAGAATTAGAGTTATTGAAAACCAAAAACTCAAAACCAACATACATGGCTAATCATGCAAACTCTTTTGGGCCATGTGTTGTCTGTGGTGGGGTAGATCATCATGCCCAAGACTGTCCTACACATGCTAACATGAGAGGATGGCGTAATCATCCCAACTTCAGCTGGAAATCTGAAAACCAGCAGCCTGCACAACCTTCTAGATCATATCCTGCACCATACCATGCACCTCAATCTTCTAGAAATTCTTTAGAAGACACTTTGCATGCATTTATTGAAGTACAGGATAAGACTAACCAAAAATTTGAGTCTTTAATTATGCAGGTTGTTGAAGAACAAAAGGAGATAAAGAGCCAGGTGTCTAAATTAATGAGCTTCTTGAGTGTAAATGAGCAAGGTAAGTTCCCTTCTCAAGCTCAGTCTATACCTCATGATCAACATATGGCACAAGAAACTGTGAAGAATGACGAGTGCCATCAGACATACATGATTGACTCACTCATAGACAGGGAAGTTTTCACAACTCATGATTCTGATCCCCTTGAGAATTTTATTGTTGATTTTGAGTTTAATCCTATCAGTGATTCGTCTGATGTAGCTAATATTTGTGCAATTTTTGACAATACTCAAGATTATAGCACACGGGCTTGGCAACTGAAGTTTAAGGAGTTGCTTGAGAAAAATGAAAAACAGATTCCTTCAAGTGGGCAAGTACCAAAAGTTAATCTAAAGCCTTGCCACCTACCTGTGAAGCTCGAGGACCGAGTTTATTGGGCAAATAAGTGTTTCATTTTTGACCCAGGAGGAATAGTTCAAGAAGTAGAAGATAGTCCGGTTGTAGACTTGGTCTATCAACTTTGACCACACCATGCAACAATAATTATTATTATAATAATTATTATTATTATTTTTATTTTTTTTATTATTATTATTATCTTGTTTGTTTTGTTTTATTTTTGTTTACTACTGTTTTCTTTATTTTTGTATGCAGGATAGTTTCATTTTGTCATTTCAAATACCATCTTTGATGCCAAGCAAGCCACCCACATCCCACATCAGGTGTATTCTACCCTGTTTAGTTATTCAATTCTGATTCTTAAACATTGAGGACAATGTTTCATTTAAGTTGGGGGGTGGGAATACAAATCTGTTATTTAAACTCTGTGGCATATTTCAATCAATATATAAAAAATTGCCAAATTTTTTTCACACAGGCATCTTTTCACACATGATACTCATGCTCATTCATAACCATCTTGGTGAATTCAACAAACCCATCTTAAATCATTTTGCTAAAGCATCCACAAAACCATTTATGCACTTATCCAAACTTTGTGGTAATATGGTGATTTGACACATGTAACTAAAGAATTATTTTGCTCAAGTATTCATGTGAATTTTGTGAGAATTGAGAGCTTACAAATACAGAAATTGTGATAAGTATCCATTGATCTGTTGAATTTGACACTTCTTTTGAGAATATCATTACATGGTTTGTGGTAAGATGGTGGATATACTTGGGATATGACGAAAGTCAACTTAGGATTAACGTTTGAGCCTTTCAAGCTGACCATTTTCATCATATACCCCTAGCAGCCAATTTTGAGCCAATATACACATATGGCCTTTTCTTTTCATATCTACATCATCCATACCTCTCCACATTGGAGTATAGCTTATACACTATATTTTCCTACCATTTTACTTCCAAGTGTGTACTAGGTGTGAAATTATCATATTAAAAAAAAAAAAAAAAAAAAAAAAGAAAAAAAAAAGAAAGAAAAAAAGGAAAACGATGAAAAAAATGGCATGGTGCTAGATGTGTCCATCAAATTATTTATGAAAGAGTTCATCAAATTGCGAAGACACCAGTGGCAAAAGAAGATGGAAAAGTGTACTTAGTCAAAAATCTAAAAAATTGAAAAGTACATCAAAAGGAAAGTATAGTCTACTGAAAAATTTAACAGATTCCCTTTTGTGTATACTTGGAAGTTTTTGAAACCTCTTCACCTTTTCTTCTTATGAACCCCAACCCTAAGCCACATTACAACCCTTTGTGTTGATTTTTCCGATCCGAAGTATGCTTATGGAAAGAATGGTGGAAATCTCATTTGTTAGTATTCCTATCATAAGATCAATGTTTACTTGTTACTTATATATAATTGGCTAAATTTCCATGAGAGTAAATGTACACATTTTTCAACTCCATAGAGAGAACCCATACATGAAACACTTCTATACCCGTGAGTTATGGAGTTGAACCTTTTTGCTTAAGATATTCTAATGTTGCATGTGTCGAAACCTCTGATTTGATAAAAATAGTTTGGAACACATACACACTCTGTGGATTGCTATATTTGAATTACTTGTGAAAGGGTTATTGAATTTCTAAGATTGTTTTGATATGTAAATTTGAAAAATGTGTCTTGATGGCCCCTATGTGTGATTTTCTTTGGTCTTTCTCATCATTTTGCATGAAAATTGCTAGGGACTAGCAATGAGTAAGTTGGGGGGTGTGATGAGTGCACAAAAATGCACTCTAAATACTCTATTTAAATGCTAAAAGAAATGAGAAAATAATGAATATAACTCATGTTAATAAAATTAATGGTCATTTATCTTGAGATAGATATAAGCATGATTTAATATATTGATGAGAATATAAAATGCCATATTTTACTCTCTTAATGTTTAATACTTTATTCTTATTTGATGCCTAAATATACTCATTATTCTTATATTTTGATTTAGGACACAAATAGAGGCATTAGGAGCAAATGAAGATAATTGCGGAATTTTAGACAGTTCTGACGTATTTTCGTAATATGGGCATAACTCTCTCATCCAATCTTCGATTGAGCTGATTCAAGATGATATAGAACCGCAAGAGAAATATCTATAACTTTTATGTTTTATTTTTTAAGAGATATCCACTCAATCCAAGACAAAATCGACCATCAAGTGGACGCACCTGCACTTGACGTTCCTGGATATTTTTCAGCCACTTGCATCAAATCCAAATGTCATCATAATATTTTCCTGCAAGCACTCCTACACCAACTTGGAAATTCAATGATCAATTCATATGCAAGATGAAGTGCACTCAAGTTTCTTGTAGACAAATTATTTGACCACAAGATATTAAGTCATACAAGACAACTAATGGATAGAGAAGCAAAATTGAAACACTCAACCTACAAGCAAAATCCAGCTCATGCATGGTGGGAAAACAAATGATCAAAATGACAACTCACAAATCACTTGGATTCAAGAATGGCACATGGCAAAACAAGTTGAAATTGTGATGATTTTGTCATGACAACTTGCATGAAGGATGCTTATAAATAGAAGGGAGGGGTGTGTGTTCTAAGACCATGCTTAGTGTGGGAGGATGCTTTGGAAGAGCCATTGTTTTGAGAGCTTAAGAAAAGAAAAGAAAAACCAAAGAAGAGAGAAGAAAATAATGGTTGGCTCTTCCATATTATCCCTTGAAGAATTTTTGTTACATATTTTCAATATGTGTAACTAAATTCTCTAAGAGGGTTAGGGATGAACTTGTGTGTGTGATGGTGTTTGTAATTTATTTTTGATTCATGTATTTGGTCTTTAAATATTAAAACTCTTTTGTTCTATTATTCTCAATTTATTTGTGATGTTTTTCGTCTTCAAATAATTATAGAATCTATTTCGTTTATAGATTCAGTCATGCTTTTTCTATTGAGTGGATTAGTTCTATAATTATGTTTGGAGCAATTGATTATCTATATTGATTTAATTCTCTGCTGCAATATCGCCTCTTGGGTATATTGTCGTCGTTGGATTTTCTCAATGTCGATAACAATTTATGAGAGTTAAGTGCGAAGAATGATTTTTCAAAGAGTTACATTTGATTTAAACTTTGGTTATTAATGTTATATCTTCCGATTAAGAATTTGGATATAGAATTCTTAATTGAGTTATCAATGAATTAAGAATAAATTTGAATACCACAAATACACAAGGAATTCCCTACACTCTACTTTTCGTCTCATTTTTATACTGTTCAAATTACTCATTTAGTTTTAATTTACGTCACACTCTAAAATTTACTTTTCGCACTTATCTATATCTTTTTGTTAATTTCGTTATTGTTCTTCAATTTCTCAATCCATCTCCCTGTGGAATCGACACCCCAAAGCTATACTGCAAACGACCGCGTTATTCTTTGGGCGTAATCACTTAGCTTAAGTAAAACTAACTTAGGACTAAGAGTTAGGTAAAAAGTATTTTGTCATTTTGCTAGGGGTGATCAACGGAAATAAGATGGGAAATAAGGTAATAACCGACTTTGCTATATGTGTTTTCTTAGAATCTCAATATAATGAACATGTTCTCTTGACAAGTGTGACACAAGTGGCGTCCAATGAACCTTGGTTCATTATGAAATTCGGATGACATCTATAAGAAAATAGAGTAGCCAAAATCACCTTGGATATGTTGCACAATTTGAGAAGTGATATATACCTACTTTTGTCATTTTCTTATATGTGTTCACTTTGGTATAAGATAAGCTTTAGGTCTTATCAACCTGCCAACCAATCCTAAGTGAAAGAAGAATGATTACCCTACAATCTAAGGGACACATGGCTCGGCTAGTTTAGGTTTATGTGTTTCTTCAAATATTTCTCCACTTATTTGGCCTGAGGTGTTGACCAAAACCATTTAGAAGCCTCATCTCTCTCATTTTCGAAACTCTCGGCGACACCAAGCTTCAAACTCTCTCCACCTCATTCTTCATTCATTCACTTTCAAACCTTTCTTCAAAGCAATTGTGTGTGAGTTCTCCCAAAGAATTTTCAAGCAAACATCTCTTACTAGGTAAGCAATTTATTTGAAACCTTTCTATGTTCAAAACATGCAAAAGATGAGAGAATTCTCCCTTCACACTTTCAGCTAGATCATGTTCAAGGTTGATGTTTTGTATTTTTTTTTTAGAAAAAGCCACCGATAGGTTTTAACCCTAGACTATTGTATTTTTTTCAGATTCTCTTTATTAGATCTCTTGGAAAACCTATAAGTGCATCTATAACTTAATCCTAACATTTACTTGTATATATAGAATTAACATAAGGTTGGTTGTTCTATTTGAATCCCTAATATGATTATAATCTATGTTATGCTTGTGCTATTTTGCTCTAAAGGATAGCGGTGTAATCTATAGGAAAAAACCTTCTAAAGAGCAAGAATCTATTTTACAAAATTATGGAATAGAAGTTGGGATGATGGCATATGATGTTGAATGAAAAAATAACCAGATTTTAAGAGTATAGGGTTCGACCCTAATGAGACATTTTAGAATATTTTGAATTCTCAATTCTTAGATGTTGATATTGTGATAACCCGGATTTTTTCCCTATTAGATTTTCTTCATGATAAGAATAAATATCTTTATTTAGTTATTCTTTGAAATTATTTTTGGATATATATATATATATATATTTATTATTTATTTTGGACCTTTTCTTATGTGAAATATTGATAAGTTAGGTTTAAAATAGTGGAAGGATGCAAATAGAAGAATTTAGTGTAAACCAAGGCAATTGGGTAATTCAGCAGATTTAACATCTTTCGGTAATTAGAACATAACTTTCTCATTTGATTTCATATTGAGATGATTCAAGATGATATGGAAATATAATAGAAATATCTACAACTTTTATGTTTTGAGTTTTTAGAGATATAGGTTTAATCATGGACGAAATCGGGCATGAAGCCGACACATCTGAAAATGGATCCAAGTGGCTGAATTTCACTTTGTTTTCATTTTGTGGATGAGTACGTGAATTGCACACAAAGGAGGCTAGATGAATGTATACTTCTAGAAAACTAGGCTTGAAGGAAAGCCAATGATAAAAGATTTCTAGTTGTATAAGCAAGGTATTTTTGAAGGAATATTCCTAGACAAAATTGGATGATTCTCAGAAGGTCTTGACGTATCTTAGTATTTAAGTATAAATTTCTCATCCGATCTTCAAATGAGATGATTCAAAAGGATATAGAACAATAAGATATATATATATACTACTTTCATATTTTGAGTTTTAAGATATAAGAACTGGATCATAGACGAAACTGGGCTTGAAGTGGATATAACTGAGTTGGGCGAGAACCATCGACTTTGAGTTAGTGACTAACTTTGCATGAAATTTCTTGTGAAATATCTTTTTATCACATATAGAATCATGCCAAGTATAGGGGCAAGTGGCACTAGGTGAGTTATGAGATAGCTTTCTTGTTAACTAAGTACCTAAATCAAAAGGAGACAAATGGTGAGCTCGAATTGGGTGTTCTCGAGTAGCTTTGGCATGCTTCTATAAATTAACCATATATTTTTCTTCTGAACTCAGAAGGAGGTAATTCAACATTCTATGGATCATTAAGATAAAAATCTAGAACTTTCATGTTTTGAGTAGAAATGTAAACCGAATTTGATCACTAACACCGTCTTAGGAATAGGGGCGAAATCTGTTTGGTTTCTCAAGATTTTTGACATCTTGGCATGTGTCAAAAGGGGGGAAGAGGTCTTAGAAAAGTAGGCTGACCCTTGGAGAACACATATGGCCGAAACACCTCACTTGAGATTATCCAAAATTCTCTTGCATTTTATTTCCATGTGCTGGAATTACTTGAACCATTGATCATCTTAAGCTTCTAGATGGCATAAATCTGACCCTTAGATGAAGATTATAACAACTAATCCTAACCATTAGAGGTGATCATGAGCTAATAAGAGGTTAGACACCTCACACACATATCCAAAAGAGTAACCAGTTACCTTAAGCTAGTTTGATCCCTTTAAGCACTCTAGTGTGTCTTATCTATATATATATATGAAGAAGTCCCTCAATAGCTCCTTTGGTGAAAACACACGGCCACCATAGAAAAAGAAAGAGAAAAACTATTCCAAAAAACTCCTACATCACCTAAACCTCAAAAGAAAGCAATTGAGTATTTTGAAAGAAAAACTTGCAAGGGCTTAGTTCAATCACCAATTTAAGTTTTGGAGAAATTTGTAAGTACATAATTTAACTTAATCTTGGTATAGAATACTTTATTTGAATTTTAGATCATGTTTGTTACTCTTTTAAACTTAAACTTTGTCTAAGTGTTTGTATGAATTCAAGATAAGTTTAACTTAGTTTTTGTTATGGAAAAATACTGAGGAAAATTACAAGAACATAAGAAAATATTCTATTATGATATATTAAGAAATTTATGTGAAAATAGGAATCATTAGAATGACAAAAAAAGAAAAAGAAAACCAACCTTAAAGGGTTCAACCTAATGAGGTTTAGAAGTGAGTTTTAAGTCTAAGTTCCTATCTCCTTGATTTTAGTTGTTTGGATGTTATTTAAATATTTATGATAAGTTAAGAAATTTTAGTTTACTTGGAAGATTACTAGAATAATCAATTGTGAAATTTATTGGTGAAATAATTAATGGGTTGTTTTGGGAATTCTTGAAACATGAAAAATAAGAAATAAGTTTGAATAAAAATAAAATAAGAGAACTCCTAAAGAATCTAGGAGTTTCGGACCTTAAGAGTTTCTTAGACGAAATGAATTGTTTTACATTTCCTTTTAGTAAATTAATTACGTCTTATTTGATATGGGTTATATGAGGTGTTTTGTTATGGTATGCATTGTATAAATATGTTTTATATGCCATGACACTCATGTAAACATAAAGCATGCATGTGAACATCTAAAACTATATGCATGTCCCATTATGTCACGAGTTTTACGTCAAAGGACTTGGCAAGTTTTACATCAAAAGACGTGGCATGCATTTTTAAGTGAAATAAAAAGATATTCATGAGAATAAGAAAAGAATAACTAAGAATAAGAGAAAAGATTAAAAAGTTAGTCACATAACGACGAGGAAGGTGACACATAATGCATGTTGAATGATAAGAAGCCATGTCAAAACGGGAATGACGATACATAACACCCGTACGACTAACTTGACTAGCGGGGATGACGATACGTAATACCCGCTACGATAAGAATGTTTATGTCATAACAGGGACGGCAATATGTAACGTCTGTATGACTGATACGAATATGATAAGGCTCAATACGACAAGAACGGCGATACGTAACGCCTGTGTGATTGGCGAGAATATAAACCTAGCAGAGACAGCGATATGTAATGTCCATCGAGGTTTAGAAATAGTGATATGGCCCAACCATAGGTAATAATAGTGGATATGACCCAACCACGGATAATAATAGTGGATATGGCCTAACCACGGGTAATAATAGTGAATATGGTCCAACCAAGAGTAATAATAATAGAAATGAAAATATGAAAGAACATGAGTTTCAAGAGAAAGATTTTATTACGTTATGAAAAGCTTGGCACCCATTTCCATGAAAAGTTTTCTTATGAAAACATGTAAGTTTTGAAGGGGTGCATATGTCAACTATAAGTCAAGCATAAGTCATGCATAAAGTCATATGTTTAAGCAGATTAAGAAAATATATGGATAAGATGAGAATTTTAAGAAAAGTTGTTGCATGTCACGAAAAGTTTTGTACCCATGCGCATATAAGTTTTTCATGAAAATGTGTACATTTATGTGAAAAAGGGTACATAAGTTATGCATAAGACATTCACGAGTTATGTGCTATATTAATTTATCATGACATCTGTCATTTCTTTTTATTAAGAAGTACCAATAATGCATTTGTTACGTTATTTGTATACTTACTGAGATTTCTGAGAAATTTCATTCTTTTGTGTTTATCTATTATTCCTTACAGAATGATAGATGTTGTTGCAGGAATTGATAAATTATTATGAGACTCAGATGCCACAGAAGATTCGGAGGTACCCTGAGGGTCCTACAGAATGCTCCTCTTTTGATGGAATGATCTCTCATGAACATGATCAAGTGGAATAGTAAGAGTAAGATTATAAGATAGCAGTTGGATATGATATATGTGTTAAGAAAATTAACTTGGTTATGTAAATATTTGATACAAAATGTTACTATAAATATGAAGGTATGAAGGTTATAGTTTTACTTCTGTCATGCGATTTATTTATGCAAGAGTTAGAACTTTTTGTATAACCACGGATATAGACTCTATTCCACTGCAAATTGCATCGCATATGATAATAAGCTCATAAAAATTTTGACACGTACGGGGGTAGGTAGCCTAGTGCTACCTATCCTAATACTTCAGTTTACGTTAAAATCCAAACGTAAATTGGGGACGTCATAGATATGGTAATTAACTTAAATTATTGAGATGATTGAGGGAAAATCATATTATTGACTTTTTAGTAGAGTAGTGGAAGAGTTATGTTTAGTGTTGGTGAAATGGTTATGTAATAAAGAGAATGATTGATGAAAATAACCCACCAAATGGTTTAGGGTTTTCGGTTAAGGGTTGGTTTAGCTTAATTATAGAGTTTTCAAAATATACTAAGAAGAAAGCAAGTTGGTTTAAAGGAAAGGAAAAAGAAATTTTGAGCTAACCCTACCTTAATGTTCGGCTTAAGGTCTTTAGCGTTAAGGTTGAATTATTTTAACTTTCCCTCAAATGAAATATCTATGTTTTAAGTGAACAAGAATTATTGGTGCAAGTATAATATGTGTATGCCATGAGTTGAAAACATTCTACATATCATAGGGCCCACGAATTATGTAGCATGCATGAAAATGTTTAAAAGCACGTGCATATCTATTTACGTCACAAGTTTCTGTTTTTGGATCATAACGTTGTTCAAAAGAATTAAGAGAAAGAAATTTTATAAGAATTTCAAATACTTAAGAAAAGCTAGCGATGAAGGTGTTCCGATCTGCCGCCATATACGGAATCAAACGGTGAAGGCGTTTCGATTTGTCATCAAAAGATGAAAAGTTATGTCATGACGGTGAATGCGATTTGATCTGCCATATGATTGACGTGTACAACAAAGTTGACAGTGGAGGCGTTTTGATTTGTTATCATGTTAAGGAATCTGATGGTGAAGGCGTTTCGATCTGCCGTCAAGATTCAGAAACCTGGCGGTGAAGGCGGTTCGATTTGCCATCGAGGTTAAGGACTAAGGGTGACAGTGAAGGCGATTCGATTTGATATTATACTAAAATGTACATGGATAAGAATAAAACATGAAAAAAATATAAATTTAAAGAAAAACACATAATAAGTCACGAAAAGTTTTGCACCTGTGTTGATAGAAGTCCTTTAATGAAAATATACAAGTTTTTGTAAAAATGTGCATAAGTCATGCATAAGTCTCATAATCATGTTGCATGCATTCCTATGTTGACTATATATGCTACTAATGCTTTCGTTATGTTATTGATGTACTTACTGAGATTTCTCGAAATCTCATTCTTTAAATTTTATCTATTATCCCTTTTAGAATGATAGACATTATTGCAGGACAAGATAACAGAAAGAGAGACTCAGATTACTCGACAGATTCAGCCGAGCCCTGAGGGGCCCACTGAATACCTTCTTTTTGATGACTTTACCTTTCCTACGTATGACTATCTGATGGAGACCGTAAGGCAACACGCATCTACATCATTAAAAGAACAGTTTTGTATTGGGTGTAGCCTGTCTTTGAGCCCTGGCGGCTCTTTGTTCCTGAGTGGTATTTACGTGACGCCAACAAGAAAGTACCTCCAACAGAATTTTGAAATTAGTATAAATCAATTTTGTTTTGGAAATGAATACTGAGAAGTCAAGAAGGAGCCCTTATGGCTAGGAGGGGAAGTTATATGATGAGCTAGGTTTATATTTTGGAGAACTTGGTACTTTATGATATTGTACATATTAAGTTGTGAGTTTACGGTTATGTTTTGCCATGTGATCACTTTGCAAAATTAGATTTCTTTGCATACTTCAGGAATTAACCTTACTCCGTTGCGATACGCTTTGCATATTGTTAGTAAGTTAGGTACATGCTTACTGTTTTCTGACACATATGAAAGGTATGTAACCTAGTGTTATATATCTAGACATTTCGGTTTACATTAAAACCCATACGTAGGCTTGGGGAGTCGACAACAACTACAAACAACTAGAAATCAACCATTCATACATGTCATACATCATACATATCATGACATCTAGGGCTATAATCGAGTCAAGTTGAGCCAAGTTTTGGCTTGTCGAGCTCGGCTTGACTCAAAATATTCGAGCTCGAAATTTTTATTTATTCTTTGTTTGAGCTCAACTTAATAAGCTAAACTTCCAACTCGAGCTCGTCCCACAAACGAACTCGAGTTGAGTCGAGCTCAATCTCAATTTTTTTTATAAATTTTTTGAATAAGATTTAATTAAATAAATAACTAAAATTCTAATAAAAAATTAATACTTAATATCTAACTAGTTTATATTTATTCACCATAACAATATGTTATATACTTACATATATTATTAATAAATACACATAATATGATAGCATATATGTATTTCATACATGGTTTTCACGTACTAATATATAAAATTATTAAATTTTACTAATTAATTTTATAAAATATAGCTAAGAAGTATATTCATTATATAGACATATTTAATTATAAAAGTGATATGCTTATATTATTAGCAATATATATATATATATAACATATTTATGTGTATATATTTATCAATATATAAATTAATTTTAATCGAGTCGAGCTAATGAGTTGACTCGAGCATAAACGAGCGAGCCTTAAAGAGACTTAGCCGAGTCAAGTCGAATTTTGTAAGATATATGTCATTTACTAATCGAGTAAGTATTTCCTTTTACGGGCGAGTTTTTTTTTTTGACGAGTCGAGTTCAATTCGAGTTTAACCGAACGAACTATCAAGTAGCCCGGTTCATTTATAGCCCTAATGACATCTATTCTTATTATTTTCACTCTCTTTGGGCCATTGCACACTGTTACGCCTCGTGTGCTAGGGTTAGTGGATTTTCTTTTGGATCTTGAGTTTTCTTTTGAACTCTAAATTCTGCTTGTGGCGATGGGTTGGGAATCTATGGTCCACAATACTGGGTGCACTACTAACACTATATCTTGGCATTGCAATCTGCCCTATCCCTTTTACTTTGCATTTTCTTTTCTTTTACTTTGGGTGCACTTCTTTCTTTTCTTTCTTTCCTTTCGTTCATTAATGGCTCTTACATACTTTCATACAATATAACATTTATTCATTCATTTCTTTTTTCTTTTCTTATCTTTCTTATCTTTTATAGAAAACATGGTTTAGAAAGCCTACGCATGAACTGAACGCATATGTGTGAACTTAACATCGTCAGGATATAGGGTCAGCACATAGTGTCCTCACATAACATCAGTTCATGGCATTCTTCCATAAAATCGTGAGACGGTCATATGCATACAAATAACTACTATGTCGAAGCATCCAATCATAAGCATACAAATACGTACTTGGAGTTCGATAAAAGGAGTTACCAAGAATGGCCATTACGTATATATAAAAGCATTCTCTGTTTTATTTTATTTTCTTTATTATTCTCCAGTAGGTTCTAAAGGTGTATGAACATAATACTTATTAGGTCTCCATGCTATTCTTATACTATGCAGTCCAGTCACATGCACATCATATGGCAATCAACCTACATGCATATACAAAACTAGCATCAATAACTATCTAACATACAAGCAATTCAGCTAGAAATAATCTATACTTCACTTAAGACACTCTTCTATTATTCTTATGCCTTGGGTCTTTGCTTATTATGTTAAACCCATCGGGGACCCACTTACGGACACTAGAATACTTTCCATTTATCTCTAGGCTCTCACGTAACTCTTACCATACTTTACGTTCAGGGATCAGCTTACAGACACTACTGCATCCAAGCTTATGCCTCATCATCATCCTCATTCTCACTCATGCATACCATGCGACCTTGAGCAAGCTCTAAGGCTTAACATCATATATCCTTGCTCAGGACAGAGTACCTTACCTCCTTGTCACCTAATATCAATATACAATACATTGATCACTTGCTTGTGTAAACAAGCACCATACATCGATAGCAACCTTCTTCATACTGGTTGACAGAATTATTCCCACTTCCTAGCTCTTTATGAGTTCATTTCAACACTTGACACAACAAGATCCATCTCAATTGTACCTCTATCGTGTCACGTAGTTCAAGACTACTATCGAGCTACACCATTATCCACAATTTTACATGGCGCTGCACCACGTGACTTCTACGCCAACTTCTAACTCGACGTGAGTACGGTTCCTCACGTACTCTTGTCATATCATGATGCCCTATTTCGTTTCCAATACTTCATTACTATGCGACTATGTCGCTTTGCACGTACTGTGAGACATAACACGGCTACATAGTGACACTCGTCACTAGGACTACCTGTCATATCACAATTACTCGGGAGACATTATTACACAATTTCTAACACCTTACACGCTCTATGCTCGACAATTATGCAGTCATCCATCTTCATGATAGGCCTTACAGTACATCAGGACTACATCACATGGAGTACACTCCTCGCGTACTCATTTCCATGTATACTATACCACGTAGAGTACATTCACGTGCATCGCTTTACCCTCATGGAGTATACTCAACGTGTAGTCTCTTCATAATATGCTACGCTACATCTCGATACACATTACATAGCGTATCGCTTAATCTCATGGAGTACACTCCACGTGTACTCCCTACAATCATAGTGCCGCATCATCACTATGACACACACAGAACATCCATAATTCACAGCACAGTCCACAACATGACTTCACAGCATAGCCAACCAACTACACAGCTACGCCCAACACTTCAATACACAGCCATAATTACCATAATACAGTCAATCAACTTCCCATCATAACTACATAACGAACTCCACAATACTAATAGCACAGTCCATAACCAATTAACTAACATAAATACAAGAGAATGAGGGTTATACCATTGCGGAGTAAATCCATATGTTTTTCATATCTTGGCATGGTTAGTAGTGTTGGAAGCCACTAGCTGAAGGGGTAATCACTTCATAGAGATCAATGTCGTGACCTCAGAATGGGAATAACTCGGGATTTGAGTTTAAGATTTTGGTTACTAGATCTGAGTCGTGCGAGGGTGCCTAACATGCTAGAGAGTTTGTTGGTGACAATAGAAGGGTCGTACATGACACCTAACACCATATACGATGACGATCAACCATGTACACTGGCTGTTTGGGTTAGGGTGCTTGGTTCATTACTGGAAGTTAGGAGGAGACTCATTGAAAGAAAGGAAATCTCATAGTGGTAGAGGTGAGGCGGTGCAACTACCAAAGGGTGGTGGATCTAGCTTCAAAGGTGGGAAACCCAGTTTTGGGTTTACACTCGTATGAGGGAGGTGGAGGCTCGGTAGAGGAATGGAACTAGGGGGAGGTCGTCTGAGCTAGGGGGAGCTTTTGGTGGCGGTGATGATGCCATTAGTGGTGACATACGATGGCTACAAGGTGAAACTCGTGGATTTCATAACCATTTCGGGTAGAGGGGAGATGGGGAGATGGGGGCTGCTAGTGGTGGCTAAAATGTCACTGGTGGATGGGAAAGTTGTTGGTGGTGGTGCAATGGTCGTAGGTTGGTTCACGGCAGCACTAGGAATCGCGCATGTTGGCTTCAAGAATGGGAAAACCCATTTTGGGTTTGGGGGCTGCACGTGGGAGGTGAGGTTGCCATGAGGTACACTGTCGGTGGGGGATGCTCACCGGGCAGCGGTGGTGCCTTGAAGAAGAAGAAGAGGCAAAAAACGGACTGGGTGTGTTGCGCGAGAGAGAAAGAGAAAGGAAAAGCGATTGCGCCTAGGGTTTTCCTCTTGGGGGTATTTATAGGCTTTATGCATTGGGATCTTCAAACAAACCAACAATAATTTTAAAATACTAATTTGAAAATACATAAAACAAACTTAACGTAAAATACTGAGACGAGTCAAAATAATATCCCACCATCATTAATTAAATTATGAAACTTTACTAATTATTTTAAAAGAATAAAACTATAGATTTAAATCAGAGATTTAAAACATAATTAAAATTTCATAATATTTTAAATAACTAAAATCATGGTAATAAAATGATTTTGTATCATTATAATATTTTAGAACTCTTCAAAATATTATAATTGTATTTTCTTAAAAATCAGGCTTGAGTCCAATAATACTAGAAATATCTCATATAATATTTTCTGGACATTTAAACTATTTGAGAGTATTAAAACACTGGGCATAGTTATCTTTTAAAACACACCATCGGAGCCTGACATGTGCATCAAGGCCTGACATGTTTATCGATGCTCGTGATAGGAGGGCAATAGGTTACCTCACCACCACCCCATCACATAACAGCTTCAAGGCACAAAATAGTGTGTTGTAATGGTTCTGGGCATGGTTTTCGTTGACAACTCATGATCAAAAAGTCACCCTCACATCCCCTCTCAACCCCTCCAGTAGTATATGAGTCGTCCATGACTTTTCCTCTAGGCTTTTGTCATTTTTTAAACACTTTCTTGAAGAGAACTCAAGGAGAAACTTCGGACAGCTTTTATAACATTTTTGCTCAATTTTTTTAAAGACTTTGAGTCTATTTTCTAATGATATATTTTGTGTGATTTTTCATGAAATTTTGATTAGTGAAAAATCTATTTAAGCATGAAAAGTTTGTACTAGATGATAATCTAGACAATGTGTATTTTTTGATTTTTTGGATGAAGTTCTTGGTAAGATCTTGTTCCGATGTTTTTATGGTTTAGAGTTAGAATATTAAATTTCAATATGGATTTAGAATTTTTCATACTAAGAGTTTTTACTTAGAGTTTTGCATTATGTATGAAAGTTGGGAACTGAAGGCATAAAAATTGCTCATGTTTTGATTAAGCATAGATCTTTTCTTATAAAAGCATAGTCATATGCTTTTTAAATTCGCATATGTTGTTTTAAGGACTTTGATATATGTGTTAGGAAGTAATTTTGAACATTTACTATTTGGATATTGAGGAAATGGATTTTTTGCATGTTAAGGTCTAGTTGAAACACAAACTTGAGGCCCGCAGTTTGTGTTGCATTACTATGCAGTTTTTGCCACATAATCTTGAGTTTAATGCTTAGATCAATTTTAGAACTTGAATATGAAGCTTATGGGCTTCTCTTTCTTGATGGTTTAGTTCATGAAAAATTTAGATCTAGCAGTTAATCAAAAACCAAAATATGTAATTCTCAGTTTTAGGTTAAATGTGTGAATCAAAAATTTCGGTTGATGTATTGTGATTTTTTATTAAGCCAAGTAAGAGTTAAAATGTAACAATATTTTCTTAAAAGTAGAAACAAAAAGATGGGAAAAAAATGAGAACTTATGGGAATAGACAAAATAGAAGTGCGATCCAAAGCAAAACTCTTTAGCTAGCACATCACATTCATGGTTGGAACTCGAGTTCCAACTCAATCTCCTCCCACTTCCTCTGGCACAACCTCCCACATGTCTAAACTAAACTATGTCACTTGATGAATACCGAGATTTTAAGCCTAGCGTTCAAATAAATCAAAAATGGGGAGAGGGACAACCAAATCACAGCTTATTGTGTTGATGTGGCAAAGAGGAGGACCAAATCCTTGTGAGTGTGTGATGGTGTGGGTGTAAGAGAATAAATAATGGAGAAGTATGAGAGAGGGGGAGAAGGCTCTAGAAAGTGAGAGAGAAGCGAGGATAGTGTAGGCAAAGGGAAAGAAAGAGAGGAGAGAAAAATCGGTAGGGTTTTTTCATGTTTGGCCCTTTAACGATGTCGTATGGGGAAATAAAAAGGGGAGATGGAGAAAAATGGGCTGGGTTGTTCGCGATAAGAGAATAGGAGTTGGGCTAGGTAGGGAATATGGGGGTTTGGGCTTTAAATTCAAGTCTCATGGGCTAAGGCAAGGGATGAGACAAGCCTATGGAGAAAGTTACTTGGTTCCCCTCGTCTTTTCGTCAACCTTGTAGACTAGGGTAAGGGATGGGACATATCCGTGCAGACAATGTATGCTACTCCCCTGTTCTTCATGTCAACCTCATATACTAAAAAAACGGATGTGGCAAGCCTGTGGAGACATGTTATTTGGCTCCTCTAGTCTTCTCTTTGGTGTTGAATATTAAGGCAAGCGATGAGGCAAACCCATGGAGAAATGATACTTGGCTCCCCTAGTCTTCTTGTTGACCTTGTAGAATGAGGCAAGGGATGGGGCTAGTCCCTGGGAAAATGGTACATTACTTTCCTAGTCTTCTTGTCGCACTCATGGATTTAGGCAAAGGATGAGACAAGTTTGTGGAGACACGGTAATTAGTTGCCCTAATCTTCTTATCGTCCTCATAGACTAAGGTTAAAGGATGAGGGCCCATGGAGACATGGTAATTGGCTTCCTGATCTTCTCGTTAGCACCATAGACTGAAGCAAGGGATGAGACAATACCTTGGAGAAACGTTACTTGGTTCCCCTAGTCTTCTCATTGACCTTGTAGCATGGGGCTAGGGATGGGGCAATACCTTGGAGAAATAATACTGGGCTTCATTGGTGTTATCATCGCCCTACTTGATTGAGGCAAGGCCATGGACATACGGTATTTGGCTACCCGGGAGTTTTCATCATCCTCATAGACTAAGGCAAGGGATGAGGAAGGTCTATGGAGACATAGGATTTGGGTCCCCTAATCTTCTCGTTGGCCTCTTAGACTCAATCAAGGGATGAGGCAAACCCATAGGGAAACTTTAGTTGGTTGTCCTAGTCTTCTCGTCCCATCATAGATTAAGGCAAGCCCGTGGAGGCACAATACTTAGCTCCCCTAATCTTCTCGTCGACCTTGTAGAATGAGGCAAGGGATGTGGAACGTCCATGGAAAATCAGTACTTGCCTCCTTTGGTCTTCTTGTACACCTCATAGACTTAGGTAAAGGACGAGGCAAGTCCAAGGAGATACAAAATTTGGCTCCTTGGTGTTTTTGTTTGTGTCATAGACTGAGGCAAGTACTTGGAGACATGTTACTTAGCTACCCTCACCCATAGAAATGGGAAACTTGGCTCCCCTTGTCTTCTCGCCAACCTCGTAGACTAAGGGATGAGGTAGGTCTGTGGAGACACGTACGATACTTGGATCTCTTCTCGTCGGCATCGAAGACTTAGGCAAAAGATTAGGAAATTTCGTGGAGACATAGTACTTTGCTCTCTTGTCTTCTTGTTGCCTTTGTTGAATGAAGTAAGGGATAAGGCAAGTCCATAAAGACACAGTACTTGCTCCTCCAATGTTCTTGTCGATCTTGTAGACCACCACAAGGAATGAGGTAAGTCTTTTGAGAAATGGTACTTGACTCTACTAATCTTCTGGTCATATTATTTGGTTGAGACAAGGGATGAGGCAAATCCATGGACGCCCGATTCTCTACTCTCCTGGTCTTCTACTCGCCCTCATAAACTAGGGTACAAAATAAGGAAAGTTTGTGCAGACTTGGTACTTGGCTCCCTAGGAGTCCTCCTCATCCTCGTAGACTAAGGCAAGGGATAAAAAGGTTCATGGAGACATAGTACTTGACTCTCTTGATCTTCTCGTCGACCTCGTACATGGATGCAAGCGATGAGGCCAACCCATGGAGAAACATTACTCAGTTCCCTTAGTCCTCTCATAGACCTCGTAGAATAAGGTAAGGGATGAGGCAAGTATTTGGAGAAACGGTACTTGGCTATCCTCATCTTCTCGTTGCACTCACTAACTGAGGCAAGGGATTAGGCAAGTCTATAGAGAAATGGTACTTTCTTGCCTTGGTCTTCTCGTAGTCCTCTTAGATAGAGACAAGGGAAGAGGGTCCATGGAGACAAGTTACTTGGCTCCCCTAGTCTTCTCATTTACTTCGTAGAATGAGGCAAATTTTTAGAGAAATAGCACTTGGCTCCCCTGATCTTCTTGTCGCACTCATTGACTGAGTAAGGGATGAGGCAAGTTCGTGGAGACAAGGTACTTGCCTGCCCCAGTCTTCTCTTCATCCTCCTAAATTGAGGCAAGTCTATGTAGACAAGATACATTCCTCTCCTTGTCTTCTTGTTGACCTCATAGACTAAAGCAAGGGATGAGACAAACCTGTGGAGAAACGTTACTTAGCTTTCATGGTCTTCTCATTGGCATTGTAGATTTAGACAAGGGATGAGGCAAGCCCATAAAGGAATGATACTTTGCCCCCTTGGTCTTCTCATCGAGCTTGTAGAATGAGGTAAGGGATCCGGCAAGTCCATGGAGAAATAACACTTGTTTCCCTAGTCTTCTTGTCAGGCATCGTAGACTGGGACAAGGGATGAGGCAAGTTCGTGGAGGTACAGTACTTACTGCCCATGGTCTTCTTGTTGACTTGCTATATTGAGGCAAGGGATGGAGCAAATCCATGGAGAAACATTACTTGGCTCCTTAGGTCTTCTCGTTCCCGTCGTATACTGAGGCAATGGATAAAAAGCCCCTGGACACACAATACTTGTCTCCCCTCATCTTCTTGTCGACCTTGTAGACTGCAGCAAAGAATGAGGCAAGCCCGTGTAGACAAAATACTTGGCTCCCCTTGTCTTTTCGTCGACCTTGTAGACTGAGTAAGGGATGAAGTAGGTCTGTGGAGACATAGTACTTGGCTCTCGTAATCTTCTAATCAGCCTCATAGACTGAGGCAGGAGATGAGGTAAGCCTATGGAGACACGTTACTTGGCCTTTGGTCTTCTAATCGACCTCATAGAATGAGGCAAGGGATAAGACGATACTTGGCCCCTTAGTCTTCTAGTCGCCCTCATCGAATCATGCAAGGGATGAGGAAAGTTCGTAAAGACATAGTACCTGCACCCCTACTCTTCTCGTCAACCTTGTAGACTGGGGGAATGAATGAGGAAAGTCCATGGAGACATATTACTTGGCTCCAATCATCTTCTTGTCGACCTTGTAGGCTAGGGTAAGGGACGAGGCCAGTCCATGGAGATAAAATACTTGGATCTCATTGTCTTCTTGTCGACCTCGTGGAATGAGGCAAGGGATGAGGCTAGTTCGTGGAGATACAATACTTTGCTCTCTTGATCTTCTCGTCGGTCTCATTGACTAAAGTAAGGGATGAGGCAAGCCCATGTAGAAACGGTACTTGGATCCCTTGATATTCTCGTTCACGTCATAAATTGAGGTAAGGAATGAGACAAGTCCCTAGAGACATGTTACTTGGCTCCCCTCATCTTCTCGTTGACCTCGTAGACTAAAGCAAGGGAGATGGCAAGCCCATGGAGATAAGGTACTTGGATCCCTTTGTCTTCTCGTCAACGGCCTCATAGACTGAGCAAGGGATGAGGCAGCTCCATGGAGATACGATACTTGGCTCCTTTAGTCTTCTCGTTTTCCTCATAGACTAAGGCAAGGAAGGAGGCAAATTTATGGAGATAGGGTACTTGATTCCCCTAATCTTCTTATTGACCTCATAAAATGAGGTAAGTGATCATGCTCATATATATATATATATATATACACATACACAATACACCCACATACATAATATATATTGTGTAATTTTACATGTGAAAATGTATGATTATATCACTTGTAAAATATTGTTGACTTTAATCATGAAAGTATTAAACAAATGATTAACTTAATATTGCTGAAGCTTTTGGGAGTGATCGTCCAGTAGTGTTCGAAATGATCATCATGTCTTCATCATGACAATACGAATTAAGTAGAAATCAGCTGATAGTATTTGTCAAAACACCCGCGTTGACCACACAAAAAAAGATATATATACATGAGCTCCATGCGTACAACAATCCAGAAAAGAAAAAAAAAAAAAAAAGAGGATTACAATACATAAAATTATATATATTATCACTTGTCTAACTATTTAGATCGAGTCCCTTTACATAGGTTTAAGTTCATCCAGTATATTAGATCTCTTAATAATATAATATAAAAAAATAGACAACCTAGCCAAAAAACGAGAAGACGTCATCAGAAGGGAAGACCACAATAAGCCTTGATAGTACAGTGATGCTTTTGGCCTTCATCGGTGCTGTAGAAACGAAGAAAAGAGAGATGATCAAATGGCTTGAACTGGAGTGGGTGTTCCTCGTCGACTAGCTCTTTTGGTGTTTGAATCGTCCCACTGTTGAATGAGAACATTCCAAGTGAATATCTGTCTTTGCCTCCCTTCATTATTACCCTGTGAAAGGGAGAATATATCCTTCCATTGCTCCATGCCTAGGCCGAGCAAAAAATGTAATATTAATTTCTGATCAGAACCTTGAACAATTTTTACATATTGACTTCAAAGAACTGGCGAGACGTCATGGAGTACTGTAAGTTAATTATTATGACATATATTTACCTTAAAAACCCCATTATATAAATATGTCAAGGTCGGTATATATGTATATATATATAAACTTATAATTAGTTGTGCTTAAATTCGTTATAATACTTATTATTGGTTTCCTTCTTCATTTCTTTATATATATATATATATATATATATATATATGAAATCTCCCTTCACTGATCAAAATTAATTAATAGGTGACTAAATTCAACTTACCGTGGATGCCTCTCCGGCCATGACTACAAAGGAGGAAGGAAAGGGCTCGAAATCGATCCACCTGCCATCCTTTGTCTCGATCTCCAGACCCTTGACATCATTTTGGTGCAGTATGGTTATGAAGCTCTTGTCAGTATGAGACATGGCTCCAATATTATTGACTTCTCTGCTCTTGGGCTCGTTATATTTGATGAGTCGAAGAAGATTTGTTGTCGATTTGATGTGAGAATCAAAGTACTTCTTGACGCCATAGCTTTCAAACACCATGCTCTCCACCAAACAATCCAATTCAGAAACCATCTTTGAGTAAGAGTGTAAGCTTTTACTGAGAAATTGAGCAAGTTCAAATGATTAGGTAAAAGTACCACAATTCATACATATATAAATATATATTTATATATATATGCTAATCGAACAGAGCCTTAATAGAGTTCTATATATATATATAAATATATATACCAGAAGTTTTGATTTCCAGAAGGCCACATTAGGTTTGTGAAGCTTTGAGTTCTGCTGAGAACTTGTGCATCCTCAATTCCCATACTTTCATTGAGTGGCATCCATGGGTTTTGACCAAAATAGCCATGGTAAGGTTTCTCAGATACGTTTCTGAGTTTGGTTTGCAAAGGAAGATCGAACAACTCCACCAACGAATCAAAAACATCATTGTCAAGATCCGAGGAGACCTTTTCATATAATGCTACAAAACAGCCATATTCTTCAAGAGCCTGCCGGACTTTGTCGCATGTCGATGCCCAATAACTATTCAAGTTTTTACCAGAAAAATCTATAACAGGGAGCTTGGCCTGCTTTTGAGAAGGCATTTGGCTTGGTTTCTTTAAATCTCTTTTGATGTCTAGCTTACGTTTGACCGTCCTGCACATGATTAACAGCAAGCAACTAATAATTTATAAAGCTGTTTTGTTAAAGGCACGCAAAAAAGGACAAATTGAAACTGTTTTTCAGACAAATGGATACAATTTTGAACTTTTTTCATGTGACATTTCATGTGAAGTCTAGTAAGGTTCAAGGTATCTGTGGACGGTGATGCAGGTAATTTGCATCCGAAATCTGCACATTTTTAGCTAATAAAAAATCTGCAATTTTTTAGTCAGTATGGATGCAGTTGGAAGTTAAACAGTTGATGGCAGGTAACATCACAACCATATATATCGGCATATATACAGATGCTATGTACTACATGGTTGACAACTTGACATGACCTTTTTTTTTTTATCTGTTAATCAAAACTGCAGTCAGAAAATACTATGGACTTGACTGATTATTGGAAAACAATTCTATCAAATAAATTGAGGTATCATATTTTATGTGAAGATTCTCTATAATTTACGAAGAATCTGGCTGCTAGGATTGTATAGGCCGCATGTTCCGATATTTTCTGGTGCTATATTATATGAGATTTTGTGCTCGAAATTGTTCTTACCTTACAACAACAATAAAATGAGAACGACTTATACCTAAAGTACGACAACTATCCTAGAAATATCTTCCACTCTTCAAACATAGAACTGAACCACTATACACGAAAGAAAACATAAAGGGTAAATATATGGGTTCCGGCTTTGGGCTCCTTTGCGCCCCATGAAGGTTTTTAAATAGAAAAAAAAATTTAAAAAGTCACATATAGTTTATCTCCTTACATTTTTTTTATTAATTTTGTAAAAAAATGAAATGTAAAAAAAATGCAAAAAAATGTAAAAAAAAATTTACACTACGAGAGTGCAAAGCGACCCCAATGCCAGTGCCCATAGAATTGCCCAAACATAAAACATTTATGCATGTATGTGTGTATATCAAAGTCTAGTGATTTGTAAGTGATATATATATATATACACATGTATACATGCACATATATATGTATACGTACGTACGTGTATATATATATATATATATATGTATGTATATGCATGGTAGCAGCTGCTTCTCAGGAGAACCAGGGCAATGGATCGAGAGAGAGAGAGAGAGAGAGAGGTACTGGTACTCACTGTTATCAGAGTAGCACACAAGAAAGAAAGAAAACTTCTCAAAGACCAAAAGCTGTTGTATGGATGAAATCCAAGAGGCAGCTGCGATCCTTTAAATAGAGAGAGTAGTGTGGCAAAAGTCAAAACCGGCAAAACCATGCCGATAATTAAGAGCCATAGTTAGTGCATGTATAATATTAATTAGTACGAAATCTAATTAAAATGCCGACCACTAAATGAGTTTTCTTTCATTTTGGTTTTTCTCTGAGCTAGGTGCAAGTCATCATTGACACAAATGAGGGTGATGGAGGACCCCGGCCACCATGTCCATGAGGGGAACTTCTCTCTTTCTTTCATATTTTTTTAATCAAAGTCTTACAAACACCTCACACCTTTCTTATTGATCATTGTATTATCCAAGGGCAAGTACACTATAGCTATTGAGGGATCTCCTCATGATCCTAAGGTCTTTTTCCACGGTTGATCTTTTGAAGGAGCAAAGAAATATAGTGCATAGTTTAATCATGATTTGTTTAAGAATGCTTTAGAAACTCCCGAGTAGATAACTAGATATAGATGATCAGTACGCATATTTTTAAATTATTCTTCTAGTTTATCCATCGCCATTAACCTTTAAATTAAAGATAGACTATATACACAAGAATTTAAACCATGTTAGGTTAGCGACCCATATTTTTGAAATATATGATAGACTATATGCATCCATCACTTTCTGTGATAATGTTCTAATATATTATTCATGAAATTTGTATAATAGAGAAAATACATTCTGCCATGACTGGTGTAGATATAAGCAATATTTTTGACATGATATTTTTGAAATATTGTGCAAAAGAGCAAATATAAAATCTAATTTTTTTTTACATGTTATATAAAAATGCTCTAGATCCATTTGTTATTATGTGAATATGATATAAATGTTAAGTACTATGTTTGATATGATATGCGTGTGTTCTGTTCTAATTCTGATAAGAGTGCCCACTTTGAAAATTAAGTGTTTTCTACATGTTCTTTCCTGTGTGCATACTTAGAGCTCTGAAAATAAATTAAGAAAAATTTCACACTTTGATAGTACTGTTTAGTTTGACTACTGAAAATAACACAACCCTAAAACAAGGGTTAAACATGGTACTATATGATATGATATGGTGATATGATATCATACAATACGATATGATATGATAAGAAGAATATGTTTAGTCATATTATGCTAAAGGGTCTTTGAATATGAACAGTTCGAATGTCGCTCTAATTTTCTATCAATACGTTTTGAGATTTGCATATTAAATTGAAATATTTTGGTTTTGCATTATGAACTCTTTGAAAAGGCTCATGTTTATATACTTTTAAATGTTCTTTCCTTATTTAGTTGTTGATAACTCATCCCTTACCTCCATAATATTGTTAGATGAAGTTCAAATTAGGGAGCATGGGTAAGGCTATAAGAGCATAGCGGATTAAGTATGAAGACCATATTTTGGTTATTGGAGAATTATTCAGTAGTTTTGTTGGCTTTGTTGACTTGATATTTTAGAAGGTTCACATTTATTAATTTTGAGGCTTGGTGGCATTCTTAGTTGATTAATTACAATGGGAGTAGTTGGTTTAAAACAATAAGATTTATGTCCAATTTAGGAAATTTGAGTTTATATATGTGTTGTGTGATACGATTTAAGTTATAAGAAATAATTCTCCGACCCAACCGAGATCGAAACATTACAATTTATATTATAATATCCTAAATACAAGGCCATTAACATGTGAGCTAGTCTCGCCCTTGAAATTAAGTTCACCCAATAAGTGAAATACTTTATTAGTAGAGCAAAGTGTATAGTTAGGATTTTGGACTCACGACGTCTGCACTCATGTTGTTTGGAATCACAGTTTGTTCAAAAAGTTTAAACTAATAAGAAAAAATAAACTTAATTATTTATATCACATTCTACACAACTTCAAGTCTTTAACCACATATACATATGTACATGTTATATATGTGTGTGTGTGTGTGTGTGTGTGTGTGTGTGTGGTGTGTGTGTGTGTGTGTGTGTGTGTGGGGCGAATGCTATAAAAGGGTTTATAAGTATAGTGCTACTTACCTGAGAGTTTTCTCATGAGATGTCTAGATACATAGCAATTTTTTTTTTAATTTTTTGTCATTCATTTTTGTAATATCCTTAATTTTTTAAAAAAAAAGAAATACCACATCATTATAAAACATTTTCTTAATCATTTTCTTTTATAAAGGAAATATTGCATTTCATTCCAACAAATCGTGGTTACAATTGTGACCTAATAAGCAAGGCAAACCCAAAATATAAGCTAAACTAATAAAACTGATTGACGTACCCCCACACACAAAATTCTTGTGCAAGACATTGTTTTAACCTCTGTTTACTCTCAAGTAATAATACTATCAAAGACTTCCATCTCGAATTCTCAAAGAGTATAAGTCTTTGTAAAACTAGAAAATAAAATCAAACAACGCCTACCACCATCTTCCAAAGAGAGGAGGGAATCAACACCACTACCCTCTAAAGGAGGGGTGAGACAAACAAAGAAATAATCTTTTCTTCTTTATTAATATGTAATACATACTACAACACAAAATAAAAAAACTACACAAAACATGTGACAAAAAAAATACAGACAAGTAGAACACGTAACAAGCATGGTTATGGTGGCACGTGTAGAATACGTGCCACACTGGAGATGACTGGTTCAACACCTTGAGGCCCCGTCTGTTGCAGACCCCCGAGATGCCATACGTGGTGGTAACGCATGCTTCTGATCGGAGGTGAGTTGATCCACATGTGCAAACCTTTCTCATGCGTGTACTTCAAACGCTGCTTCTTATAGTGGGTGCTTTGGCCGGTAGGGAGATCGGAGCCAAAAGAAGTCCTTGGTGGGGTGCGTGGTAGTCCATCGTCGTCGAAGATCACCGAATAAAGCCATACTTGAAACAGAAATGGAATAGTGAAAAACACATCGAAAACAGAGCAAAATGGAAAACAAATGAAAGGGGAGGAGAGAGGGAGGAAAGGGAAAGCCAAGGCACTCACTTCTTCCCCCCCACCCCCGCGGGCGGCAATCTTCTATTTAGAGCGACAAGCAAGTGCCGGTTATTTTTGCTTCTGGAATCACCAGAGCCAAGGAGCGTTGTTGCTATTTTTGCATTTCCTTAATCATTATGTAAAATTAAAAAAAAAAAGTTCAAGACATCTTAGGAGAAACTCTCAAGTGGAGTAGATTTATTCTTATAAGTGTGTGTGTGTGTGTGTGTGTGTGTGTTTGTGTGTGTGTGTGCGTGTGTGTGCAGGGATGGAACTAGAATTTGATGATTAGGGAAGTGATTGACAAAATGTTACTACAAGAAAAAAAAAAGTATTTGTGATACTTTAATTACAATCAAAATGACTATTTGCTAACAAGTCAGTTTGTTTTGATCACAAATAGTCATTCTCGTTGCAATTTAAGTGTCATAAATACATGTTTTTCTTATAATGTGTATGGTATGTGTGAGCATAAGTAATATGTGTTTGTTGCGTGACTATATATAAAAACAATAATCGAACATCGTAAAATTGTATAAAAAAAAATACATGTCCATAAATTATCTTCTAAGATAATTTTTCTTAAGATTTTCGTAGTTTGTTAGAGATCATTACAAAAAGAAAACAAAATAAAATTTCAACTTAAGATTTCTTCTTTAAATTAAGTTCGACAACGATCTTTTATAGAATAAAATTCATCTATTATCATCTCTGAAGTAAAATTCTTGATAATTTCTTTCTCAATATTAACTAACAAATAATCTGCAAGAAACTCAACTTCCATTCGAGTACATAATCTAGTTTTTATAAGTTTATAGCAGAAAATGCTCACTTAGTAGTAGCAGTAGAAACATAAAGAGTTAATACTAAACCATTTAACCTATCAATCAAATAATAAATTTGAACTTTTCTCAAACTGCTAGTCATCTGCATAGCTCAGATAATGTAAACATATCTTGAAAATTTAGATACGTAAGCATATTAAGCTAGAGTGGGGCAGCAATTTGAGTGTCAAACATTAGGTAAAGTGAAAAGTTAGAGTGAGATTAGGTGAGTATTGAGATTTTGGAAGATAATTTCAGTAAAAAATTTAGAGATTGGAGCCATTAAAAAAAATTAGGCGACAATTTTAATTATATATAATTTATATTAAATTTTTTTTAAAAAAAATTGGGAAGCGGTAGCCCCCTAGCTAGCTTATGTGTAGTTCCACCTTGTATACATGTATCTATGTATGCAATCACTTAAAGAACAAGAAAGGCGGATGATTCAAAAACACAAAGACTGCCTGGTTTGTTTATTGAGATGAAATCAAAACTCTAAAATATATATCAAACTCATCATTACACTTTTTTAAATTTTCATATAAAATATAATAAAATTTTAATTTTTTCAAATTTCAAAACACCTTTTTCAAATTCCAAAACAAAATTAATATTAAAAAAATATTTTATAATAATATTTTATTCTTTTTTTACTTTTATTCTATCTCATTTCATTTTATTTCTAAAAACATACTAGGTTAAAACTGTAGTTGGAAATGCTTGGCTTGATCTACTCTTATTGGACAAAATTGCTGCGTCCGTTTTTTAATAAATAAATCCCACATAGTCTATCATGTGGGCGGGGATTGCCGGCCAGCTTGATCATTTGCCCGAATCGCCGGCCTTCCAATAATTTATGACGGCAGATCAGGACATTCTTTGTTTCCAGAAGCGCATTTTCTTGTTCCAAACCCAAATGCATGCATCACCGGCCCCGCCCCCAAACATAGGTAACCAATATACAGGATATAAAGCAATCGACTCCATAAAAGACAAACAAAGGAGCAGACATCATATATAATCTAGAAAAACTCTAAATACAAATAATATTAGACACCCATATATGCATCAATATTAAAATGAAAAGATGAATTTAATAAAATACTGAAATTTAAAATATAAAATATAAAAGCAATCAATCAGAATGTACAAGTGCATGTATCGGTATACAATATTACTTATATATGGCATTACTCTATAATCTAATACTATAATAGCATAGATATCATCTTTTTAAAATTCTTCCGCGTTTTAGCACTTAAAAGTGGTAATTCATCTAAAAAGATATGACTTTTGTGGTGAGTACTTTTCGCTACAAATAAAAACGCAGTCTCAAAAGATCTACATAAATAAGAATTTACTGAAAAGCAAAATTAAAATAAACAAGCAAACAAACAAACAAAAAAACAAAAACAAGCCGAAGAAGAAGAGAAGAGATCATGCATGCATGTGAGGGACAACAACAAAGAAAGAAAGGAAAGTAAATGGTCATGACTCATTCATACTTTGATATATAATTAGAACCGGATTAAAACGATTAGTACGATAGTGTTGAAATCCCCAAAGTCAATATACCACGTGGATCATAACGTATAACAGGACGTTTCTCTTCAAAGTTTTTTTTTTTTTTTTCTTTTTTTTTTGAAGAGCTCTTCAAAGCCTTTTTAAACAAAGTTTGGGACGGCAAAATTTATGCATGGATGATTTGCACGCATATATGCATGTATATATGACTATCCCATACAACTTAATATTAATCCTTTCATTAACTACCCTTCTTGAAAATCATTAGTAATTCTACTCATTAGCTTTTTAACTATGATCATTTTTATCATTCTTGCCTTTTTTTTTTAGTTGATAATCATTTGACGCTGCATTAAAGAATGATGAATGGCATCATGATAGTTAATATAATATTGATGAATAACATTTTTCTAAAAATATTGTTAAATATAGTTCTAGGATGTGCAACTTTGGGCGTACTCCATTTGAAAAGAATAGGAAAAATTAATATTGGACGACCAGCCACATGAAAAAATTCAGATTTTTAATAGTGTAGTACTCTTTTTTCAAAAATTATATTTCCCACACTACATATATTATTTTAGACCATAGTCGTTCGTGATAAAAAGCCAAAAATCTTCTGGTACACCTCAAGATTGTACAGAATTACTTTTAAAAAAAATCAATGTAAAAAGAGAAGTCTGTAAATTTTAAAGTACACTGTTTTTCAAAACTTATTAGATCAGTGCTCATAAACTAAGACCTTCAATAGTCTACGCTTTATATATATTTAATTATTTGGATTAAATATTTCTTGTACTAATTATAAGATTAAATTATATATTAGCTACACATAATATTATATGTAAGGATATGCTTGAATAAAAAGTAAATGCAGAAGTAGTCAAGTTACATATTTAATCAATTTTAAATTTTTGCAACAAATACAATGGTACCGGTAATTTAGTCAACTGAATAATTTATTTGTTGCTTTCAAAAAATTCAAACTGGCCACGAAAAGTAGACGCGTGCGCTCTAATGTGCACACAATGTCAACGACACCATTACTAATGACAAATATAAAACAAAATGTGCTTATTATTATTGCTGAAATATACTGGATTTCATGCGGCAAGTGGAGTTTTTTTTTTTTTTTTCCTTATGAAATTGAAAAAATAATTTGGAGTTGAATGAGGGTTTCTAAGTTGTTTGGGTAGCAGTCGTGGCAGTTGACAATGGAAGTCAATCCTGTCTCCCCACGTGTTGTGGATGGCAGATAGTGATAACAGCACCCCCCTTAAATTGTTGTTTGGATCGATGGAAACTAAAAGAAAGTCAACCACAAAGTAAGAAGAAACCAAATTTGAGGATGGTTATGCCTCCAAGGGATAGACACAGAAAAGAGTACTTTTGTATTAAATCTGTTGAATGAATCAATCCGAAGGTTTATTCTCCATTTTATCCATTTACTTGCACTTAACTACATGATTATTTTTCTAATTAAAAATCCCTAAAATCACAATTAGCTAGATACTAAGTAAGTGCAGAGCCCAATTAATGCTACGACATATTTGACTTTTAGTAATAGACAAAATCATCACGAAAAACTGCCCAAACGTCACAAACTACATTTTGTGATGGTTGGAAACCGTTATCACAACCATTACATAAAGTACGTCATCGATAAGATTTAGAACAGTATTTTTTGTGATGGTTGGAGGTCTTTCATTCCCTTTAACGTTCAAATGTTAGTTTTTTTGTGACTAAATCTGTCACTGAAAGTAGCGTTGGAACGTACGTTCTTACATTCGAACGTTAACCCAACCCATTGATTTGCCAACTCAGCAAAATGCACTAATATCGATTCAAACTTAAAGGCCCAATTCCACTCCATAGATCACTTTATATATGAGCAGATGCAAGTTTTAGAGCAATAAAACAAATGGCTACTTGGAAGAGAAAGGCCAAGGATAAGAGTTTTATTGCACTTATTAATGAAGCTATAGTTATTAATGAACTTGCTGGTAGCAGTAAGAAGAGAGAAGATAATCCAAATGTAGAGAGAATAGAAATAGAAAGCACTAAAATAAAGACTGGGGAGATGGAACTAATGGACTTTAATTCAAATGAAATGGTGGAGGTTGATTTCCAACCCACCAATCCTAATGAATTGTCTAAGTTGGAACTGTCGAGAGCTTGAAAACCCTTGAACTGTTAATGATTTACAGATGTTGGTGCAACAGAAGATCCCAACTTTTCTTTTCTTGATGGAAACTAAAAGCAAAAGGAATAAGATGGAGTTGATCAAAAGGAAACTACAGTATGAAAAGAGCTTTATAATATATTGCAAAGGGCGTATTAGGGGGATTGCTTTCCTATGGACAAATGATTATGATGTTGAGGTTTACTATTACACCTAGAATCATATATCATTAGTGGTTAAAGGTCCTAACTCGAGAGATACCTGGTTCTTGATAGGATTTTATGGTGCTCCAAATATAGCAAACAAACAACAAAGTTGGTAACTGTTAAAAACTCTCAATCCTGGTAATATGAGAGGATGGCTTTGTGTAGGAGATTTCAATGAAATTCTCAACTTTAGTGAAAAATGGGGAGGCCCTCTTAGACCTTATAGACAGATAGTCTTTTAGAGAGGCTATGGAATTTTGTGGACTTAATGACATGGGATTCAATGGAAATAAATTTACTTGGTCTAATGGAAGACAAGGGTCTGCATACACAAAAGAAAGGCTTGATAGAGCTTTCAGCGATGGAGTTTGATCAGATGCTTTTTCTGGCTCTTGAGTTCACATTTTACCTACTTTAAGTTTTGAACATTGCCCCATCCTTATCAATCTGGACAAGAAAATCAGTGCATCATAGTATAGACAGAAGTGACAAACACTTCATGTTGGAAGCAAGCTAAGCTCAAATGGAGGAATGTAATGCTTTGATTGAGGAGGTATGGAACAAGCCAAGATTAGCAGCTGATAAACTTCTCTTCCTTACTGAAGGTCTCAAGAAGTGTTAAGTAAATCTGAAATCCTAGAGTATAAACACTAATGCCAATTCCAAAAAGGAAGTTCATAACAAGCTGAATAAGCTCAATAATTTACAAGAAAGAAACTCAGGCCATTTAAATGTGCAAATCAAGCAAGTGCATAGTGAAATTGAAGACCTACTTTGTAACACTTCGCTCCCCAATATAGCATTTTTAAAATATTTTAAAGAGCTAGTATGCTACTAAAACTTTTCTCTACAAAACGCACCAGATCTGAACGTTTTATAATAAATAAAATGGCTTTATAAAAATTTTAAAGAGAATCAACGAAAGCATTTAATTAAAAAAGCGTTTGAAATCTCATGTGGCTACAAAAAAAAATATTTTATTCACTGAAAATCATAAAATTACAACTGTGCATCCTCATCACCTATGATGGTTTAAAAAAAAAAGAAAATTTAGAAATAAAAATAAAATTAGTCGAATACTCAATAAGTAACACATCATACACTAAAAATAATAATCATCGATTTTTATACATACTCATAGATACATACATAATAATATGAATATGATCTTTTTATAAATGCTGGACATGACTTTTTCATATATGTTGAAACTATGAGCTTTCATAAATCATGAGCTTTCCATAAAAATATGAACATGAATTTAAACTTATCTTATCATATCATATCGTTTCACATCATAAGTCGTTACCCACTATTGACCCCCGTGAGTTAGGGTTAGCAAATCTAAAAAGATTTTGATTCTGCTCGTGGTCGCGGGTTGTGGAATCCATACATAAGAAAGACATACTGAGTGCACCGCCAGCATGTACAGTCTGGCAATGCAATATGCGTATACATAGCTATCAACTTCATATCATACATACGCCGCTTATATATCTTATCATACTTGCATACTTATCATAGCGTAGATTTCAAAAGAAAACGCATACTTTCGTAACATGTCGTGATGCATGCTTCCTAACATGAATTCATGATCTTTCATAAATGATTTAATGTACTCTCACATAAAATCATGACTCTTCATAAATAATTTTAATGCAATAAATCATGATGTTTCATAAATATCTTAATACATAAACTTTTCATAAATAATGCATGTCTTTTCATAATTTTTCATGACTTAGATACATAAAAAGTGACTTCCAAATAATGGCCATAAATACATAATATTTTTATAAATATATGTTTACCGTACATGCGTGAAATGTTTGATTATGCTACTTACTTCTTAGCGCTACATCTTGATTTCATGTCATAACTCGTAACCTATACGAGATACCAATCGTCACTAAATTTACTAAATAAATATCATGGCAAATATCTAATCGGTTAAAATCATAAATAAAATAATATAAAATAGACTAAAACTATACTTTTAAAAATATGCTTTAAAATCTGTTTTTAAACCCGTTAAACTATAGATGCCCAAAACTATTTTTGAAATATTTACAAATCGGCCCAACAATCTTATTACACAAGTCTATTTAAACATAAAATCAAGCCCTTTGTCGAAAGGGCTTAAGGCTCCAGACTCCTTATAGAGGTCGGCCCATTAAAGTTTCAAAGGAATAAAAAGCCTGTGTGAAGAAGTACATGGTTGCAAACTGGGAAACAGAGAGCTCGGCAAGGACAGAGGAGGCTCACTGAAAAAGGAAAGATGCGACGGTGGCTTTGGGCTTTGTCGAAGGAGGCCAACGATTTCTGGGCAGGTCTGAAAATCCTGAGCACCAGTGACACATTCATGGCGAGGTAAGTGATTGCTTAGGTGAAAATGTGGGTCTCAATTTGCTGGCGTAAGAGAGAGGGGCTCGTCGAGAATTTCACAGGATGGTGGGGGAAGACTAGTTGGCGAGTTCTGTGGCTGTGGCGAGGTAGTCCGACGAGGGTGTGTCTGAGGTGAAGGAAAGTTGGATGCTCTGTTTCGGATGAGCTAAAACAGAGGTGTTTATGGTTTCGTAGTGGCAGTGGTTGGTCAGGTGTGTTGCACAATGGATGCTTATGTGCAATGGCTTCTCAGGGTGGTGCAGGTGGCGGTTTGCACTGGTCGTGTATGTGACGATGCAGTGGTTGAGGGAAGGTCGTGAGGTTGCACTTTGTGGGGGGTTTCGATCTGTGCAGTGTATAAGGAGATGGTTGATCGTATGGTGGTTCATGGCTGGGCTACTAGGCGAGGATGGCATTTTCTCATGTGTGGGTGGTTGGAGGTTTTACGGTGAGAGGGGCGGCAGCTTGGGTTCGTGGTTTGTGGAGAGTGGCAGCACCCAAAATTTTCTTCATACATGTAGACTGGTAGACGTGACTACTTATAGATGAAGATGAAGAGAAAAACTTGATTGATGAGGTATCTATGCTTGAAATATAATAGGAGATTGGGTTTGAAGTTGAAGTATGATTCAGAGTTGGTTTCGAATTGGAAAGCAAAATAGTGAAGATAAGAATTTGAAGTGTCTTGAATTTGAATTTGATTTGGAAACTACTCAAATAGAAATCTAACATATCCGTACGCGGCTAGATATGAAAAACTTAAATTAAATCTTATCTCTAAAAAAGATATCTTAAAACTTATCTTAAACACATTTTAAAATAGTAATAATAATAATAATAATGATAAAATAAGAAAAAAAATAGTCTAAAAAAATTGGGGTTGGGATGTTACATACTTAAAGAAGAACATATGAGATTGAAACAAAGGGTCAAGCAAAGATGGTTAAAGAAAGGGGATCGAAATACAAACTATTTACATTAACGTGCATCCCAAAGAGATAAACAAACTCCATAAAGAAACTCATTGATGATCAAAATAATGAAATGCATACAAAAGAGGGCATAAGTGATTTGTTCCATGATTTCTTTAGGGAGTTATTCACCAACTCTGAACCAAGAAACATTGACAAGTGCCTTGCTAATTAAAATCTCGAGTTATGGTAGAAATGAACACTCAACTGTCCAGGTCTTACATACCAAAAGAAGTGGAGGAAGCTTTGTTTCAAATTGAGAGGCTCAACTCACTAGGTCTAGATGGTTTCTCTATTTTCTTCTTCCAAAAACACTGAAAAATAGTTGGACCCCAAGTCTGTAATGCTATCCTTTTTGTTCTTAATTCCAATGGTGATTTGGCTAAGATTATAAGTACTTCCATAACTTTCATCCCAAAGAAAAAACCCCCCTCTAAAGTTTCTAAGTTCAGGCTCATATCACTTTGCAATGTTCTTTACAAGATCATATCAAAAGTAGTTGCTAACAGACTTAAGCATGTTTTGCCTTACATTGTTAGTCCCACGCAATCTGCTTTTGTTCATGAAAGACTCATAACAGATAATATAATTGTTGCATGTGAGGCCATGCACACTATGAAATGCAAGATGAAAGGAAGATGGGGCTATATGGTATTGAAGTTAGATATGAGCAAGATTTATGATAAGGTAAAATGGGGCTTCCTAAGAGCTATTAGTTTCCTCCCTCAATGGATCAATATGGTGATGAAGTGTGTGGAAACAGTGACATACTCAATTCTTGTGAATGATGTCCCTGAAAAGCCTTTTAAACCATCAAGAGGAACTAGACACGGTGATCCATTATCACTTATCTATGCATTCTTTATACAAAAACTCTAAGCAATTTAATTGGAATAATTGAAGATAAAAGATTGATTCATTAAATACCAGTGGCAAGAGGTAAACTAAGAATTTCTCATCTTTTCTTTGTTGATGACGACCTTATGTTTTGTAAAGCAAATGCCATGGAATGGGGGAGATTATTTGAGCTACTCAAGGTATATGAGGATGCCTCGGGTTAGAGACTTAACCTTGGGAGAACTTTCATCGTTTTTAGCAAGGATACAACCAAAGCAACTTGGAATTACATTCTCTTAATTGCTGGGAACAAATCTACTATGTCTTTGTTCTTGTAAAAATATATGCAAGTATACAGATTCGTAACAAGTAATAAAATATTTTATAGAAAATGAATGTCGAACCTATATGAATTAATTATGCTACTAAAAACTAAAAATTATTAAATTAATTACTATTTGAAAAATCGAAAATAAATGAAACATTTCTATTATCTAAATTAAATTAAACTACTTAACACAAAAATATATTTACGAATCATAAATAACAAAACTTAAAATTTAAGTGTATAAAAATATAATAATAATGGATCTAGAGCATTTGATTTTATCTAACAAAACCCACACAAATTATTTTTATTAATTATTAAATTTCAATAATCCTATATTGATGATTGAAGTCTCTTAACTATTAAATATCTTCTCTTGAATAATATTAAAAATATCTCAAACTAACGACTTCATATCTCTATGTGAATTTAATTAATTGAATACTCATTACGTTTTTTGAATTTTTCTGAAAAATCACATTAGTCACGATAAAGTATCTCTACTTTCGCTCAATTAATGGTGTTTAATTTTATAACTGAAATAACAAATCACCTCTCGGTCTCATTGTAATTCAATTGATTAAATAATAATTTGTAAAAAATTGCAAGCATTAAGAATAAAAATTAAACACTCAATCATAGAAATATCAAAAATAAAATAACTCGAAATATAAACTGTGTGTTTAATGTTAGACTACATCAATGCTATAGAAAATAAAATTTAGTTCATAATAAAACTCATATTCTTCATTGGATTCGATTGATAAAACATGCAACTCTTGTCTCTGTCTTCTAGATCTTCTTCTTTAGAAAAACTCCAAAAAAAATCTCTAAAACACTCTTCTAGACCTCTCGGCTTTAAGCTTTTGTTTTCCTCTCTTGTCTGATGTGTTCGGCACTCCCCCCAAACAAAAATATACATGTCAATATGTTTGTTGCGCTGAAACTCCAATCCTCGTCAAAGTCCAATTGTCGTGCCCTTTTAAAACTCCATTTCTAAATTGTGCCTAGGACTCTAGCTACAGCTTTGTTCCTCAATCTGAGTATATTGTCGTGCCTTCAATTAATCTCAAACCATGCAGCCCATTAAGTGAGACATGCAACGTGCGGGCCCAGCTATGAAGAAAACTAAACATATATACATATATATATATATATATTTATGTTTATAACTTGAATGCAGCCCAAATGAAAACCTGCTCTAATATATATATATATATATATGTATATATGTATATATATCTTAATTTCCCTAACAAGATTTGTGTGGATATCGGTCTACGGAGAAGGATTGGTACGAAGTCTCTGGTAGAGAGGACGACACCGTTTTCTCAAATCTTTATAAAAATCGGCGATATAATTCAGCGAACCGAGAAATCTCTGAAACTGAGTTTTATCTAAAATGATATCTAGAAATTTATCAGCAAAATCAATTGACCGTTGGATTGGTCTGATTTTACTAGCACAAATGTCAAAACCAAGGAATCTAATTTTGGTTTGAAAAAGTTTTATCTTTTTCGCAGAAACCACTAGTCTATTATTTTTGGCGATATCAAGAAATGCCAATAAATGTTTCCAGTGATCGTCAATAGATTTGGAAAAAATTAAAATGTCATCGATATAGACAATAGTAAAATGAGAAAAACTATTGAAAATATCGTTCATAATATTTTGAAACTCGGAAGGGGCATTTTTTAAACCGAGTGGCATCACATTCCACTCGTAATGACCCAAAGGAGTACAGAATGCAGTCTTATAACGGTCTGATTCCCTAATCTGGATCTACCAAAATCCGGACATAAGGTCAAACTTACTAAAGACTACGGCTTCACTTAACCGATGAACTAGGTCATTTTTGTTAGGGATGGGATATCTTATCCACTCTAACACCTTGTTCAAGGGTTTATAATTTATAACCAGACGGGGGGTCCCTCTCTCAATCTCTGCATTTTTCTGGACATAAAATGCAGCACATGACTAGGGAGACTTACTATGCCTGATTAAACCTTTCTGAAGAAGATCAGAAATTTCATTTTTGTAAAATTCTAACGTCTCGCTATTCATCTGAATAGGACGAGCTTTAGTGGGAATATCCTTTTCAGAAAAATTTTTAACATAAGGTAATGAAACCTCATGTCGTTTTCGATCCCAAAAAGCATTAGGGAGATCGGAGCATATTTCAAAAATGAGTTTTTTATGAAAATCCTCAATTTTTGAATGCATTAATGGATCATTCAAATGCTCAGAAATCTTTTTAATTCTAACTTCATGATGAAGAGAATTCAAATGATGTTCTTTAGCAACAATCAAAGAAATTTTTCCTCTTGATGTATCGGCATCAAGTTTGGAAACAAATTTAAATTTGACTTTTTGTCCGAAGGAGTCAGTGATGATCCCATCTTTCTCAGTCAAAAAATGACAAATGGAATTAATAAAAGGCATCCCTAAAATCACGTCCCAGGTCATGTTTTTTACCAGAACAGAAGGGATACGAAAACATACATTGTCCTGACAGACATGGGTGTCATTTAGCTTATAGTTGATTTTCATCTTTGAGCCATTAGCCGCTGACAATCTCTCAGTGGACATTTCAAAATACTTGGTCGGAACCAAGCTTTCACGAATACAATTAAGATCCGATCCGGAATCAATTAAACCAATAACAGAGAATGAAAATTCTCTACAAACAACAATTTCAACCTTAGCGTACCATTTAGTAGGCATAGGTTGTTTCAACAAACAAACAGCCTTAGGACTGTCAGAAGGACCATCGTGGTCAGAAACTTTTGTTTCTTCATTATCGGAAGGATTTTGATCAAAAGTTTGCTCAATTTTAAAAGCAATAAAATCTTGTTTTAAACATGAATTTTCAATCTTGAGAGAATTAACCTCTGACTTGAGGTCAACTAACTCTTTTTTGATTAAAACAATTTCATGCTGTAAATCATTTGTAGAAACACTCTTCGGTTTCTTATCGAAACGTTTTAGTGTTTCCTGAAAACTGACTCTCTCTTGAGAAGATGACGACTCTCTACGAGCCATAGTCTTCCTGAGCTGGGCGAGATATTTCTCTTTTAACTCAGTATTCTCAAGCTGAGAAATCAAATCAAGAAGAAGGTTCTGTTGTTCCTCCTCTTTAGTTAAACATTAATTGTTTTAACTCCAGATTTGCAACAAGAATCACTGCAATTGCAGCCAAGCTTAATTATTGCATGACTAGATGAATCCGATTCTGAGTGATAATCACTATCACTAGAACTGTACTCATCACGATCTGAGGATGACGAACCAGAACTGTTATCAATTAAATGAAACAATTCCTGCTGATCATCTTCACCAATGTTTAAAGCGCTAAGCTTATTCTTCAGTTTACTGGGCTTTTTAGGGTTTGGACAATTATTTGCATAATGTCCCCTTTTGCCGCAGTTAAAACATCTCTGATTTTTGTCACAGTTTTTCTTAAAAGATTTTTTATGAGAAAATCTTTTTTGATGCCATGGAGGTTTTCTAAAAACTTCAACACGGGGTTTTTTAAACTTTTCTCCGTGAGGTTTTCTATTAAACCTTTTCAAATGTCTTGGAATCCCTAATTCCAATTATTTTAAAATTGTCGAGACCGATGCCTCTGACATTGGTTACGATGGCATTCTGAAGCAAGTTGCTTCACCAGGTTCATCTGAACAAATTGTTCGTTTCCATTCCGGAACCTGGAATCATGCACAAATTAATTATAGTACTATTAAAAAAGAGATTTTATCTATAGTACTATGCATTTCGAAATTTCAGTCTGATTTATTAAATCAGAAATTTCTTTTACGTATTGATTGCAAAAGTGCTAAATATGTTTTAGAAAAAGATGTTCAAAACATTGCATTAAAACAAATTTTTGCACGCTGGCAAACAATTTTGAGTATTTTTTATTTTAATATTGAGTTTATAAAAGGAGCTGATAACTCCATCCCTGAATTTCTTACCCGTGAATTCTTGCAGATACCATTAGTAAGAAGAAAAAACCAGAGAAGCTTGAGAGTTCCCAGAGGCCTCCACCTCTTCCTACTCCCCCGTCTTCCCTGTTTTTACCCACAGTTGCTTCCCTACTGGAAGTTGCTAACAGATACACTGTTCTGGGAACGATTCCCAGACCAGTAACTCCAAGTTCATTTGCCATGGCATTAACAACGCCACATGACCCCTTGTCTAACCCTTTGGGAAAGACAAGACCCAAATTGCCTGCTCCTAATAGAGCAGAAAGTTTTCAAAAAGCCTATTCTCAGAACCTGTTTTACATCGAAAATTTGATGGAAACAGATCCTTTTATAATAGCATCCCATTATTTTTCTCCAGGTTGGCATTGGGTTTCTCGGAATCCAATTAAAGACTTGAAGTTTTTTCTATCTATTCTCTCCCATACTGGGTCAATCTCTTTGAAACAACTTTACGATAAAGTGGATCCTTCAAAAATTTTCTCTTATTCTTGTTATTTAATCAAAATTTTGACTCTTGAGCAATGGGGACCAAATCCGAATACTCTCAAAAGTATTCCGGATACCCAGATTAGATATAATTATCATGATTATATCGATTCTTGGCTCCATTTTCCTTTCTATCAGACACCAAATTTGTCGCATTCTTGGTTCTTTAATTTTGACAAGAAATGCTCCAACAAATTTCCTCTCTGGTTTCATCAATGGTGGCAACTTTTTGGCCCCATTCCAGATATTTATCCAGAAAGCCTCCAGCCTATTCTGGATCATTTCAAAGCTGTGACTCCAAAAATGGACCCACAGAATGCCAAAATGCCATTCCTACTCCATTTTTGTGCCCGTTACAAAATTCCATGGATTTTAAACTGGACCTACGAGAAATCTACTGATATGCTTGTACGCCGGTTTTATGTAAAATTATGGGATAAAACCCAGATTCCTGATAATTTTTTGTCTAAAGTTTTAAGAGATTTTCCTCTTCCGGTACCCAATTTAAAAGACCGGGAGGAGTTCCCTTCACCGCAGACAAAGCAGATTCAGTTTCCTTTTCCTCTTATTGATGCAAAGGAAACCCCAAGTTCATCTTCCAAGTAGAAGAAAAAGACTCCTTCAGAAAATAAGCCTTTCAACTCGCCGGGGAAGAAAGACTCAGACACAGAGAGTTCAGCCTCTTCAAATAAAGATTCTAAGAAGAAGCAGAACAAAGAAATGTTAGAGATGCTGAAGAAATCCATCGAAGGACAACACAATAGCATGATGCTATTAAAACAATCCATCGAGGAACAAAACAACAGTGAATCAGAGGAATCAGATGCCTCTGATGACTACAGCAAATATTTCGGACACGACAAAGAATACTCTTCACCTGACCTTAGAGAGCCATAATTGCCAGTCCACTATGACAACCTGTCAGCATGTAAAAGCAAGATGCTTTCGGTGTCGACACCTAGACAGCCAATCAGCACTAGAAGACAAAATGACTTTCGGTGCCGACAACTTTACTTTTCCCAAAGTGACAGCACACTAATATAAGACTACTTTCGGCTACTTTCATCCGAGTGCTTGGTGCAGTTACTTTTCCTTTTACTTTTGGCCACTTTCGGCCACTTTACTTTTGTAATGCCCCGTGATTGACTCCGGGTTTAACTTTTGTAAAGGCTCCTTCGCTTATAAAAGGAGACCTTAGTTTACATTTTGGGGCAGAGCTTATTCACCCTTCTCTCTCAGATAAGAGAACTTGTAAGAATTGCTCCCCTCAAGCTATAACCTTGTGGAATTTTAATCTTGTGAATATAATGAAGAACTTTTTTATTCAAAGCCTATCTTCATTATTTATTTTTATTGCTATGCATTGCATACATATGGTCGGCTTAGCCGCCTGTTAAACGAAATCAGGGCCGTTCCCTGGTATAGCTATCGCCTCCCCATCACCCAGCCTGGCAGCTATTATTCCCCTGCATATTTGATTTCTTTGTTTTTATTTTGCGGGCATTGGTCGGCTTAGCCGCCTCTTAACTGCTGCATCTCTGCATCTTTCTCTGCTTTTTTTTCTCTTGCTTCCGCTCTCTTTATGGTGTGGCCAAAAGTAGCCAAAAGTAAAAAGAAAAGTAACTGCACTAAGCACTCGGCCGAAAGTAGCCGAAAGTAGACTTGTCATCTGTGCATTGTCACTTTTGAAAAACTAAAGTTGTCGGCACCGAAAGTAACTCTGTCTTCTAATGCTGACTGGTCTTGACTGACTGCACCGAAAGTAACTTTGTCTTTCTACGCTGTCTGGGCGTCGGCATCGAAAGCATCTTGCTTTCTCATGTTGGCTGGCAATCTGAGTGGACTTGACAATTATGGTTCTCCGAGATCAGGCGAAGAATATTCTTTGTCGTGTTCGAAATATGTGCTGAAATCTTCAGAGGCATATGATTCCTCTGATTCTTCACCGTTGTCTTCTTCTTCAATAGACTTTTTTAATAGCATCATGCTATTGTGTTGTCCTTCAATAGATTTCTTCAACAGTTCCAGCATCTCTTTGTTCTGCTTCTTCTTTGAATCTTTCTTCGAGTATGCTAAGGTTGAAATTGTTGTTTGTAGAGAATTTTCATTCTCTGTTATTGCTTTAATTGATTCTGGATCGGATCTTAATTGTATCCGTGAAGGCTTGGTTCCGACCAAGTATTTTGAGAAGTCCACTGAGAGACTCTCAGCGGCTAACAGCTCAAAGATGAAAATCAACTATGAGCTAAATGACGCCCATGTCTGTCAGGACAATGTATGTTTTCGTATCCCTTCTGTTCTGGTCAAAAACATGACCTGGGACGTGATTTTAGGGATGCCTTTTATTAATTCCATTTTTCCTTTTTTGACTGAAAAAGATGGGATCACCACTGACCCATTCGGACAAAAAGTCAAATTTAAATTTGTTTCCAAACTTGATGCCGATACATCAAGAGGAAAAATTTCTTTGATTGTTGCTAAAGAACATCATTTGAATTCTCTTCAACATGAAGTTAGAATTAAAAAGATTTCTGAGCATTTGAATGATCCATTAATGCATTCAAAAATTGAGGATTTTCATAAAAAAACTCGTTTTTGAAATATGCTCCGATCTCCCTAATGCTTTTTGGGATCGGAAACGACATGAGAATTCTCTTTATGGTATCAGAGCCACTTTCCGGTTCTGGTTTTAATTGTTGAATTCTATCTTGATCTCCTTTTCTTCTTGATATTTGCTTGAGACACTCTGTCTCCCTATCTTGTTCTTTTACTATTATTCTGTTTGCACCCCCCCTGGCAGTCGTAAACCTGAGCTGAACAGTAAGTCCCGTGTTGCCAAGGAAGGCATTGAGGGCATGAGAGGTGTCTGGTTAGGACAGAAGAAGCCAATAGGGTATGTGTTACCTGTGCAGCAGGGTAAGGTCGAAGACCTAGACCTAGGAAGTACTGAGTCTTGCTAAGGCAAGTACCCAGAAGAACAGAATGTTTAGATCCAGTTCTTCAATTAGTTCCAGATCAGGTAAACCACCTGATATAATCAATGAAGAAGATTTAGTTTTCAAAAATAGTTTTGAAAACCCATTGCCAGACATCGATCGATGGCGCATGCCAAAGATTGATTCTGATTCTCTTTACAACAAGTCCTGGAGAGAGAAAGTTTTTGCTACAGAATTCAAGGTGAAGCTGTAGAAAGAACTTTTGCTATTTCCAAAACCCAGGAAAAATGTCGTCTGTTTCAACGCGATGTTGTTTCAGACATGAAGAAAAAAGATTTTTCATTCATGCATATTGCTTCTGTTCAAGTTGTCATCAAGCCTCTAATAAGGCGAGGTGTCAACGCTTCTGTGCTCCTGTGCTTGCGTGATGCAAGGTTCAGGAATTTTGAGGACAGTCAACTCGGGATTGTTCAGACATCCCTTGCAGAAGGTTTTGGATGTTAGGAATGTTTTGGATGTTTTAACTTTGAATATTTTGACTTCCGATATAGATGTGACTGAAGGCAGTAGGCCTTTGTCTTTGATATATCGTATTTATTATCGACTGATAAAGACTAGCCTTAATCCAAAGGCTAAGTTGAAATCGTCGAGAGACCAGACCCTTCTGATACAGAGCTCGTCTTCGAGTGCTGATATCAGAATCCCAAAAATGATTTACTGGAGAGATGTTTCTCTGCCAGATGAATGGGTTCTTCCTAAGGAATTACCCCCTAGAGAAGTCATATCTCGCGATAGAGATGTTGACTTAATCCAGCAGTACCTCGATGGTACTGTGAAGATTTCTTTTGACCGACCTTCCATGACCAAAGAAAGAAGACATTCTTTCACTGGTCCCCAATCGTCTACTTCTTCGGACCCAAGAATTAGTAGAGATAAAAATCTCAAAATATTCTTGGAGGATTCTGCCAAGGCAGCTAATCCTACTCGTCCAGTTATTATCCAAGAAATTCCAAAAGGAAATTATTCTGAGTCAAAGCTGAAAGGAGTCTCTTCGGAGTCTCAGGTTACTTCGGCTTTTTACACAACCAATGATGATTTTCCGTCATCCAAGGGTAAAACCAAAAAGGAAGAAACTGAAGAAGACTCTTCTGAGTCTCCGACAGCTTCGAATTTGGTTATTATAAACACTTCTGTTTTGCACCCACAGTTAATGATGATGTGCAAACCTTTTGAGCCTGATATGTTTTCACTGGCTAATGAATTTAATAGCATTGAAAACCGGCTTAAGCGTAAAGCTTATGCTAGAGATTTTAGTCTACCTAAGAAACAAAGGGTTAGACGTAAATGGAAAGAATTGATGTATGTCCAAAACAGGCATATTCTTTTCTTTGATTTTCTTGAAAATCATTATGATTTTAAGAATTGTGATTTTAAAGATAAGTTTTTAAATGTTTTAAAAACTAGTTTTGTTAAAGCTGAAGATAAAACAGTTTGAACCGAAAGCCATCCTCCACTTGAGACCACTCTGGTTTCGGTGCAAGGAGTTGAAGTTAAAGCTTCTCCTTTTAAAATTTCAACTGCCGAAGATCCTAAGTCTCCTCAAACTTTTGAGACGAAAAAGATCATTGAGTAGAACAATTTTTCAAACATTGCTCTCCACCTTATTGGTCAACAGTTAGACCGTATTGAGGATAATGTTGAGAAACCTATTTTTAAATTTGATTTAGAAAAACCTTCAGCAAGTTCTTCAAAAATCAAATTACTAGAAAAACCTTTGATTGTTTTACCAGAGAACAGATAGAAAACAGATGCTGTCAGTACTCTTAATAAAATTGATCAAATGCTAGCTGAGATAAAGCTAGAAAAACAAAGATCAAAACCTTCTACTAGTGTTCTTGACAAGAGTAGAAAGGATTTTAATTCTAATTTTATTTCTGTTGCTACAGATGATTCCTCGGCGGATAAATCTGTCATTGATTCTATTTTAAAACAGTTTTCATCGGAGCCAGCTGAGATAGCCAGACTTACTTCTGCAAAACCGGTAGGTTTTGTGAAGAACTGGTTTTCTAGGCCAACTCCACCTGATTTACAGATCGAAGAACGTATGTTCTGAGATCAGTTTTCGGCTAGTGCTGATCGGATATATGAGTGGAATATTGACGGACTCTCCGAACAGGAAGTCCTGAATATTCTGCAAAAAATGTCCATGGTCGCCGATGCCTATGTTCAGAAAAACATCTTGCAACCTGATGTTGTACAGATGTTGGTTTCTGGTTTTACGGGTATGCTTCGGTCTTGGTGGAATAAACACCTTACAGACGAAGCTAGACAAAGGATTCAGTTTGCTGTCAAACAAAATGATGATGGTACCCCTGTTTTTGATACCACCATAGGACGCAGTGTTGCTGATGGTGTGAATACTTTAATCTATATGATTATTAAACATTTTATTGATACGCCTTCAAATGTGACTAATAAGCCTTCAAATGTTTTTCTGATTATTTGAATAATCTGATATGCCCCAGCATGTCAGATTACAATTGGTATGAAACTGTGTTCATTTCTCGTGTTTTAATGAGAGATGATTCTGATAAGCCTTATTGGAAAGAGAGATTCATTGACGGTCTCCCTCGTTTGTTTGCCATTAAGGTTAAGCGCACTACTTGATAGTACCGGCTGATTTGATTACGATCAATATACCTACGGGGATATTACAAGCGTAATTAAGAAAATCGGTATAACCATGTGCAATGATCAAAAGCTCATTTCTCAACAGATGAAAGATAGAAAGAAAGCCAAATACGAAATGGGCAATTTCTGCCAACAGTTTGGTCTTCCTCCGATCGCTCTATCCAGAGAGAAGAAAAAACATTTGAAAAGGTTTATTAGAAAACCTCACGGAGAAAAGTTTAAATAACCCCGTGATGAAGTTTTTAGAAAACTTCAATGGCATCAAAAAAGATTTTCTCATAAAAAATCTTTTAAGAAAAACTTTGACAAAAATCAGAGATGTTTTAACTGCGGCAAAAGAGGACATTATGCAAATAATTGTCCAAACCTTAAAAAACCCAGTAAACTGAAGAATAAGCTTAGCGCTTTAAACATTGGTGAAGATGATCAACAGGAATTGTTTCATTTAATTGATAACATTTCTGGTTCGTCATCCTCAGACCGTGATGAGTACAGTTCTAGTGATAATGATTATCACTCAGAATCGGATTCATCTGGTCATGCAATGGTTAAGTTTGGCTACAATTACAGTGGTTCTTGTTGCAAATCTGGAGTTAAAACAATTAATGTTTTAACTAAAGAGGAGGAACAACAGAACCTTCTTCTTGATTTGATTTCTCAGCTTGAGAATACTGAGTTAAAAGAGAAATATCTCGCCCAGCTCAGGAAGACTATGGCTCGTAGAGAGTCGTCATCTTCTCAAGAGAGAGTCAGTTTTCAGGAAACACTAAAATGTTTCGATAAGAAACCGAAGAGTGTTTCTACAAATGATTTACAACATGAAATTGTTTTAATCAAAAAAGAGTTAGCTGACCTCAAGTCAGAGGTTAATTCTCTCAAGATTGAAAATTCATGTTTAAAACAAGATTTTATTACTTTTAAAATTGAGCAAACTTTTGATCAAAATCCTTCCGATAATGAAGAAACAAAAGTTTCTGACCACGATGGTCCTTCTGACAGTCCTAAGGCTGTTTGTTTGTTGAAACAACCTATGCCTACTAAATGATATACTAAGGTTAAAATTGTTGTTTGTAGAGAATTTTCATTCTCTGTTATTGCTTTAATTGATTCCGGATCGGATCTTAATTGTATCCATGAAGGCTTGGTTCCGACCAAGTATTTTGAAAAGTCCACTGAGAGACTCTCAGCGACTAATGGCTCAAAGATGAAAATCAACTATAAGCTAAATGACGCCCATGTCTGTCAGGACAATGTATGTTTTCGTATCCCTTCTGTTCTGGTCAAAAACATGACTTGGGACGTGATTTTAGGGATGCCTTTTATTAATTCAATTTGTCCTTTTTTGACTGAGAAAGATGGGATCACCACTAACCCCTTCGGACAAAAAGTCAAATTTAAATTTGTTTCCAAACTTGATGCCGATACATCAAGAGGAAAAATTTATTTGATTATTGCTAAAGAACATCATTTGAATTCTCTTCAACATGAAGTTAGAATTAAAAAGATTTCTGAGCATTTGAATGAACCTTTAATGGATTCAAAAATTGAGGATTTCCATAAAAAAAACTCGTTTTTGAAATATGCTCCGATCTCCCTAATGCTTTTTGGGATCGGAAACGACATGAGGTTTCATTACCTTATGTTAAAAATTTTTCTAAAAAGAATATTCCCACTAAAGCTCGTCCTATTCAGATGAATAGCGAAACTTTAGAATTTTGCAAAAACGAAATTTCTGATCTTCTTCAGAAAGATTTAATCAGGCATAGTAAGTCTCCCTGGTCATGTGCTGCGTTTTATGTCCAAAAAAATGCAGAGATTGAGAAAGGGACCCCCCGTCTGGTTATAAATTATAAACCCTTGAACAAGGTGTTAGAGTGGATAAGATATTCCATCCCTAACAAAAATGACCTAGTTCATAGGTTAAGTGAAGCCGTAGTCTTTAGTAAGTTTGACCTTAAATCCGGATTTTGGCAGATCCATATTAGGGAACCAGACCGTTATAAGACTGCATTCTGTACTCCTTTGGGTCATTACGAGTGGAATGTGATGTCATTCGGTTTAAAAAATGCCCCTTCCGAGTTTCAAAATATTATGAACGATATTTTCAATAGTTTTTCTCATTTCACTATTGTCTATATCGATGACATTTTAATTTTTTCCAAATCTATTGACGATCACTAGAAACATTTATTGGCATTTCTTGATATCGCCAAAAATAATGGACTAGTGGTTTCTGCGAAAAAGATAAAACTTTTTCAAACCAAGATTAGATTCCTTGGTTTTGACATTTGTGCCAGTAAAATCAGACCAATCCAACGGTCAATTGATTTTGCTAATAAATTTCCAGATATCATATTAGATAAAACTCAGCTCCAGAGATTTCTCGGTTCGCTGAATTATATCGCCGATTTTTATAAAGATTTGAGAAAACGGTGTCGTCCTCTCTACCAGAGACTTCGTACCAATCCTTCTCTGTGGACCGATGTCCACACAAATCTAGTTAGGGAAATTAAGACATATGTTAAAACTCTTCATGTCTTGGAATCCCTAATTCCAATTATTTTAAAATTGTCGAGACTGATGCCTCTGACATTGGTTATGGTGGCATTCTGAAGCAAGTTGCTTCAACAGGTTCATCCGAACAAATTGTTCGATTCCATTCCGGAACCTGGAACCATGCACAAATTAATTATAGTACTATTAAAAAAGAGATTTTATCTGTAGTACTATGCATTTCGAAATTTCAGTCTGATTTATTAAATCAGAAATTTCTTTTACGTATAGATTGCAAAAGTGCTAAATATGTTTTAGAAAAAGATGTTGAAAACATTGCATCAAAACAAATTTTTGCATGCTGGCAAGCAATTTTGAGCATTTTTTATTTTAATATTGAGTTTATAAAAGGAGCTGATAACTCCATCCCTGACTTCCTTACCCGTGAATTCCTGTAGAAAACATGAATAAGAAGAAAAAGCCCGAGAAGCCTGAGAGTTCCCAGAGGCGCCCGCCTCTCCCTACTCCCACATCTTCTCTCCTATTGCCCAAAGCATCTTCCCCACTGGAAGTTGCTAATAGATATACTGTTCTAGGAATGATACCCAGACCAGTAACCCCAAGTTCCTTTGCCGTGGCTCTCACAACGCCACATGATCCCTTGTCTAACACATTGGGAAAGATGAGGCCCAGATTGCCTGCTCCTTCCAGAGCAGAATATTTCCAGAAGACGTATTATCAAAATCTGTTTTATATTGAATATTCAAATGAAACAGATCCTTTTAAAATTTCTTCTCAATATTTTTCGCCAGGATGGCATTGGGTTCCTAGGAATCCAACTAAAGATTTAAAATTTTTTCTTTCGATTCTGTCCCACACAGGATCAATTTCTTTGAAGCCGATCTTTGATAAGGTCGACCCTTCAAAAAAATTTTCACATCATTGTTATCTGGTCAAAGTCTTGACCGCTAAGCAATGGGGCTCAAATTCGAATACTCTCAAAAGTATTCTGGAAACATCAATCCGATATAATTATCATGATTATATCGATTCTTGGCTCCATTTTCCTCTTTACCAAGTTTCAGATTTATCTCACTCTTGGTTTTTCAATTTTGATAAGAAATGCAATTTTTCTTTTCCTTTTTGGTTTCAACAATGGTGGCAACAATATGGCCCCATTCTTGACATTTATCCCAATTCCCTACAACCTGTTCTTGACCATCTCAAAACAGTTGCTCCTCTTTTGGATTCAAAACTTCTAGTTTTAATCCATTTTTGTGCTAAATATAAAATCCCTTGGATTTTAAAATGGACGTATGAGAAATCTGATGATATTCTTGTTCGTCGATTTTTTGTTAAATACTGGGACAAATTCCAACTCCCAGAAGCATTGCTGTCTAAGGTTTTAAGAGACTTTCCTGTACTGGTACCCAATTTAAAGGACCGAGAGGAGTTTCCTTCACCTCCGACAAAGCCAGAGATTGCTTTTCCTTTTCCTGTTCTTACAGAAAAGGAAACTCCAAGTTCATCTTCCAGACAGAAGAAGAAGACTTCCTCAGATAAGAAGCCTTCTATTTCACCCCAGAAGAAAGACTCAGATACTGAAAGTTCAGCCTCTTCGAAGAAAGATTCAAAGAAGAAGCAGTACAAAGAAATGCTAGAACTGTTGAAAAAATCTATTGAAGGACAACATAATAGCATGATGCTATTAAAAAAGTCCATCAAAGAAGAAGACAACAGTGAAGAATCAGAAGAATCATATGCTTCTGATGACTACAGCAAGTATTTTGGACACGACAAAGAGTACTCTTCGCCTGATCTCGGAGAGCCATAATTGTCAGACCACTCAGATTGCCAGTCAGCATGAGAAAGCAAGATGCTTTCAGTGCTGACACTCAGATACCCAGACAGACAGTGCAGAAGGACAAAGTTACTTTCGACACAGTCAAGACAAAGCCCCAGTCAGCACTAGAAGACAGAGTTACTTTCGGTGCCGACAACTTTACTTTTTCAAAAGTGACAATGCACAGATGACAAGTCTACTTTCGGCTACTTTAGGCCAAGTGCTTAGTGCAGTTACTTTTCTTTTTACTTTTGGTTACTTTCGGCCACTTTACTTTTGTAATGCCCCGTGATTGACTCCGGGTTTAACTTTTGTAAAGGCTCCTCGTCTATATAAGAGGACCTCAGTTTTCATTTAGGGGCAGAGCTTATTCACCCTTCTCTCTCAGATAAGAGAACTTGTAAGAATTGCTCCCCTCAAGCTATAACCTTGTGGAATTTTAATCTTGTGAATATAATGAAGAACTTTTTTATTCAAAGCCTATCTTCATTATTTATTTTTATTGCTATGCATTGCATACATATGGTCGGCTTAGCCGCCTGTTAAACGGAATCAGGGCCATTCCCTGGTATAGCTATCGCCTCCCCATCACCCGGCCTGGCAGCTATTATTCCCCTGCATATTTGATTTCTTTGTTTTTATTTTGCATGCATTGGTCGGCTTAGCCGCCTCTTAACTACTGCATCTCTGCATCTCTTTCTGCTTCTTTTTCTCTTGCTTCCGCTCTCTTTATGGTATCAGAGACACTAGGGTTTTCATAAAACAAATTTCCTTGTGTATATATATATATACATATGTATATATGTATATATATCCCTCCTCATACAACGAGGCTTTTTCTCATATAAAAAATCGACCCATATCATTGAGAAGTGGAGAGCAGCTTAATTGATATGGCACAATGAGAGTAAAGCCCATATATATTGCACTTATCAACAAGATGAATTTCGACTAAATCGAAAGTGAAATGTTGCGGCACATAATTTCTCTTTAAAGTGAAGTCCACATTAAAATGAAGTGCAGCTCTTTGTTATTTCTCTCCTTTTTGCAAATTTTCTTTTTCTTTTCTTCTAATTCCTTCACACAAACAAATAAATAAAATAAAAATTAAATTAAATTAAATTAACTAACAATTTTAATAAATAAAAAAATCATATAAAAATTACACTTATCAGTCTTAACGAAGTACCTTGAACTACCTTCTATGGTAGGCAAAGCTAGACACAAGGTGTAATACCCCGACCTTAAATTTAGAATTTATTCATTCTTTTATCTATTTAATTTATCCGCTATTTATTTTTATTATTATTATTAATATTATCCTTACATTTTTAAATATTATTATCAATCTATCAGTTTGTTAAGTAGGTATTAAGTTAGTAAATTTTTCAAGTTTCAAAAAAAAAAAAATCTATAGCCAATCAGACTCCCAAGGTCCTATAGTATCTTCATTTTTTCAAAGTGCAAGCGTTATCTCTCTTAATTTGGCAGCTTATATAAATATCTTATTCCCGAAATTTACTCAACCACCGGAAGATCAGAATCTTTTTAAAACCCAATTGAAATTCAAATCCCCAGCACTTCGTATCCTCACAGATCGGGAAAAAAAAAATATATATATATACACACTTCGGATTATTTTAATTCCTATTAAACGAAAACATCCAACTCACTCATTCACCGTTTAGCTTACCGAAATAATCAATAGATTCAATATCAATTTCAACTTCAAACCAATCCAATCAAAATTCAAATTCTAAAAATCTAACTAAAAATCTTCACATAACCTATCACATTTCATCTATAAATTATCACATAACCTCCAGCCACCACCGATCATCCTTGGGCCACCGAACAGCCTCTAGCCACCACAGAAAACACCGGCCGGCCTACCCCGAGGAGCCCCACTCGTTTTCCTGTAAATTTCTGGCAAGAACACCCCTCCATCTCTCTGTTTCGTTTCCGCCCAGACCCACCGAAATCCCTTAAATCTCCAGTTCATCCCACCGGCCACCACATCTGACAACGCCGTGAGCCTTGGTCAGCCACCCAAAACTGCCGCACTCATTTCTCCTCTTGGTAAGCATCACTTGAACCCTTTCGCTCTGAGTTTTTCTTGCCTGTAAGCTCCTTGCTGCCGAGAGCCTATGTTTAGCGTGTGTGTGTTTTGTGTTTTCGGGTTGTAGAGATAGGCCTTGGGCCATAAAGCCGCTTGGTCCAGAACCTTATGAGTCTGGGCTTAATTGCTACAACTCTAGTCTTCATGATGGGCTTAACTAGGTTATTTCAGAAACATTTATTATTTTAATATACACTTTAAGTCTATTATTTTATTAAGATTCAGTTGTCTTTTTTATTTTAATAAGAGTATCTATTTACTTTTATATAGAATATTAAAAGAATATGTAATAAGCCTTGATTAAAATTCATTATGAGTAATCTTTGAATAAGTTATTATATTTTTCTCCTTATATATGATGTTTAAATTTTACCAAGATAATATAGTAGTTCCTAAATAAATTTTCTATCATACTGTACAATTTAATATTATTTCAGCCATATTTAAATAACAGAACGTTAATTACTAGAATATCGTTTTGAAAGACTTTTTGACTTTTATAATATGATGTTCAAAATAAAATATTTATTAGCTTTCATGATATGTGTTATTAGTCAATATATTTTTATTTTTTATTTAATAGAATAGTACGACATGTTTTTTTTTAAGTTAGTAACAGTTCGTAATCCGTATAGGTAACGAGCTAGAAAGTGAGTTTCAGGAAGCAGCGCATCCAGGTAAGTAAATTTGATCACAAAATTAGGATCCTCACACTAGTTTATATTATTAGTAAAGTCATTTCTTTAATAGCCCTTTTCAAATACCTCTCACGTCATGCAAGCATGTCATTCAGCACAGCATACGATCATGTCATCAGCATTATGTTTAGACTCAATAAATTATAGTTATTTATGATAGTATGTATTATGCATATCATGTCACATAAGTCACATAAGTTAAGTTAAGTTCAGGTATAATATTAATTCAGATCAGAAATCATTTAAGCAGTCTTCCAGTTAAATTAGTCAGTTAAAACAGTTCTGTTAGTTTCAATTCAGTAAATCAGTTATTTAGATGGCCATCAGATGCATGGTACCAATGCATATCAGATTAGGGTGGATGTACAAGCCACAGATTTAAGCGTGGTCCACCATAGTACGCTAGAGTACTATCAGCGGTTCTCCTTGCTGCAGCGGGACGTGGGGCCAGTACACAAACTTGCACACAGGGTTAAGTGTGTTGGCCAATCAGCTCAGTTAGATCATTTCAACTAGACCAGTACAATCAAATCAGATCATTGCAATCAATTCAGTTAGTCAGTTTAGATCAGTCAAAACTATTAGTTAATTCAGACCAGTCATTTAAGTCAGTTAGTCAGTTAAGTCAGTCATGAATGGCATCAGCATTAACTTGTACAATCATAATTCAGAATTCAACATAGGTTTTATAAAAACTTCTTATAATATTTTCTTACATTGTGATGAATTTATTTACTGAGTCATCGATTCATTTCAGTTTATTTCCTATTTTTAAAACCACCCAGGTGATGAAGACGACCAGTGCGAGCAGACAGGCCAGGAGTAATTTGAGCAGCTATTTAAAATCTCTAAGTTTTATAAAAAAAAAATAAGTGTCTTTATGAAACAAGTTTAATTTCAATTGTTTCAGTTAAGTTTATGTTTTCTAGCAAATAAGTGTCTTTACAACACAAGCTACTTTCAGTTCTCTCCAGTTAAGGTCGCAAAAGACATTTTTATTATAACTTCGCTTTTGGAATAAATGTTATTTATTTTCTATTATTATTAAGTCCAAGAATCTTTTTCTGAGTTAAATGTTTTAGAAGAAGTTAAGTGACATCTCTTAGCCTACGAGAATGGGGTGTTACACAAGGCTTTTAAAGGAATTATGGATAAAGTAAACACAAGACTAAGCAACTTCAAAGTTAAACAGTTGTCACAGGCTGGAAAAGAAATTTATATTAAAATTGTGGTCCAAGCTCTTCCCACCTAAACCATATATGTTTTTAAACTGCTTGGCACTCTACTCAAAGTCATTAATAGCATACTCCATAATTATTAGTGGGGACAACAACAACAAGAAACATAAAATCTATTGGATCTCTTGGAGTATGATGGGGAAAGCAAAGTCAGTGTTGGGAATCTGGACCACCCAAATTCCTCCACCAGGATCTACTTTTAACCGAATACCAAGAAAAATAAAGAAATAAACATAACACAAGAATTTACGTGGAAAACTCCCAAACTAGGGGAAAAACCACCAAACCTAGAGAAGAAAATACACTATGTGAAAAATTGTTAGAATCACACAATTTTTCTCCTCACCCCAACGACACCCACAAAAACTTCTCACACTAATAAAATTTTAACTTTCACCTCTCTTCCTTTTACATACAAAAGGGACAACAGAGGAATTTTACTAAAATTAAAAGTTACTAAATAAGTTTCTGACTGGTGTAATTAACCAAGGAGGCTAAGCCCCCTTTTATAGGCCATGGGTCTTGCCCCATCTTCCTATCTTTCCCATGTGGGACTCTAGTAAAGGAGCAAAACCCAACAATCTCCACTTTGCGACTTTGACTGATCTCACAGTCACATTCCACCGCAATGAAGATTTTCATAGCTTTCGCTATCATGCTCCACCATAAAAGTATACTCATTCAGATAAACCAATTCCATGTATTTCACTTCGACCCATGTCGAAAATAACCTTTCTGAAAAATTATGGTGCAACTCCCACGTTTAGCTTTCCTGGAAATTCATCAGCCATCAACATGAATTTCCACCACATACCTTGCATCAATGTCAAATCAATGCCCGTGTGCAAACTTGTGGAACCACTAACATTTACACATCATCTATCATGGCAACTTTGGGATTAACGGCATGCCATAAGGATATATATGTCTCTTTTTTTTATGGAGAGAGACACAACGTTAACTTCATACCAATATCTCCATTTATTGACTTAGAGCCACTTGTCGAACTTGCTCCAACGTTTGTTGACAACTTTTCTTGACGTGCCCAGGTTGTTCACACCTCTAGCAAATTGCTGACTTCATGGGTTGGTCGACGCCTTGTGTAATCCTAATGGAACCAAAATATCCTTGAATTGCACTTGCCACAAGCCAAAATTGATTCTCTCATCAAATTTCTCTACCTTCATTCTTGATATTGCCTCGATGAATTTTACCGTGCAAATGAATAGTACCTACTAAGTAAGTTCCCAGGAAAGACTGATCTTTCCTAAACAGAATTTCAAGATTCTCAGGAAAGATTGAAATATCACAACTGACACACTTAAAATTTTCAATCTCCTAGACAAAACCTCCTTAGACCGTACGTATTCACACTACCACACCAAAACTCCACCCCGCCAAAAGAACATAGTAGCTCTAATACCACTTGTTGGGAATCTGGACCACCCAAATTCCCCTGCCAGGATCTACTTTTAACAGAATATCAAAAAAAATAGAGAAATAAACGCAACACAAGAATTTACGTGAAAAACTCCCAAACTAGGAGAAAAATCATCAGACCCAGAGAAGAAAATACACTATGTGAAAAATTGTTATAATCACTTAATTTTTCGCCTCACCCCAACGACACCCACAAAAACTTCTCACACTAGTAAAACTTTAACTTTCACCTCTCTTCCTTTTACATACAAAAAAAACAACAAAGGAATTTTACTAAAGTCAAAAGTTATTAAATAAGTTTTTGACTAGTGTAATTAACTAAGGAGGCTAAGCCCCCTTTTATAGGCCATGAGTCTTACCCCCTCTTCCTATCTTTTCCAAGTGGGACTCTAGTAAAGGAACAAAACCCAACAGTCAGTAAGAGGAATAGAGTTTTGGGATTTAGAAGCCCTCAACAAAACTATGCTTGTAAAACAATATAAGAGGATTATACAACATCCAGATTCTTTGGCAGCCAAGTGTTACAAGTTAAGTATTTTCTAAATTCAAGTTTCCAATCTGCTAAACTAGGTTCAAGTACCTCACATATTTGGAGAATTTTATTTCAGCCAGGTCCATTATCACAACAGGCACTTTTTGGAAGGTTGGAAATGGCAAAGACACCACGTTATGGAGGGATAAATGGCTACAGTTTCCTAATCCAATAAAAAACAGCAGCCCAATTAATATGTTGGATAGTGAGGCATCTATTTTTGAACTAATCAACCTAGAGCCAAAGCAATGGAAAACTGAATTGATTCAAAGAATTTTCGAGCACTTGGAAGCTTAAACAATACTAAGGACTCCCTTGAGCATTCTCAATAGCAAGGATAAGCTGATTTGGAAATGCACAAATTCTGGTTGCTTCTCTATCATGACTGCATATCATTTAATCAAAGCATGACAAATGAATCGAATGGGTAAGCCTCAAATAGCAATATATACAAACAAGTTTGGAAGCAATTATGGTAACTCAAAGTGACCCAGAAGACAGAGTTTTTATCTAGAAAGCTTATCACGAAGCCTTACCCACTCAACTCAACTTATTCAAGAAAAGGGTAGTTGACAATACTTTATGTCCAATTTGTGGAGTCCACGAGGTAATGGTAGTGCATGCAATTTGAAAATGTGAAGCTTCTAAATATGCGTGGTCTCAATGTGCAAAGAGACTCCACAAATGTGTCTTGCATCATTCATCCATGTCACTGATGTTTGAAGGCCTCCTAGAAAGTATGGATCATATCATGCAGCTTGCCGAGGCAGACATAACGAAAGGCTCTCAACAGGTAATAGAATGCATTTCTAGTGATGCCCGGATTTACCCACTACCAGATTTGTTCAAAATAAATTAGGATGAGGCTATGAATAAAATATATGGATTTATTGGTATTGGCATATATGTCAGGGACACTACTGGACATATGATAGCAACCATGAGGCTTCAAAAATTATTATTTTCTAATGCTCTCTTAGCTAAGTCATTAGGTGCATTGCAAGCTGTTAAATTTGGCATTGATTTGGGCTTAAGAGTGATTGTGCTGGAGGGCGACTCAATGCAAGTGATCAAAACATTTTAAGAGTAATCTGAACCATAGATCAGTGCAAGTATGTTTGTTAGTAAGATTAAAAGTTTATTGAAATGTTTTGTCAAGTGATATGTTTCTCACGTTAGGATAAATGGTAATAATATTGCTTATTTATTGGCAAAAATGCTCTATATATTTTAGATATAATTGTAATTATGGAGAAATCTCCCTCTTGTATTTCATCTATGTTATAATGAAATGTGATTAGAGTTTTCCTTTAAAAAAAAAAGATAGGATGTATTTGGATAGTGATATGTTCTCATATATTCGATAAATAATAGTAAAAATAAATATTAAAAAATAATAATATAATAAATAATAAATAATAGGAAGCAGTCACTGGCGAACGAAGCAAATTAAAGGCCCATGAAATCTGTCGAGCCTCGACGATGAAAAAGTGAATGAAGAAAAGCCCGTAGAAATTTGAATGGTATTGTTGATCCCTTCAGCACAGAAGAGCAGAGAAGAGAAGAGAAGAGGGTTGAATGTCGATACTGTGGGAGAAGAGCGAGACATGGAGGTGGCTGGTGAGGAGGACAAAGGAGTCGAAGCCCTTCTTCATTACGTTCGCTACCATATGCGGCGTCGTCCCCGGGATTATCGGTTACACCGTGATGCAGCTCACCAACTCTCGCAACCCTGAGCTCGAAGCCCGTCTCCGCAACAATCCCCGCCCAGAAACACTCGTACGCACTTGTTTTTTTCTACCGATCTATCCATCATTTCTTTCCTTTCTTTTGTTTTCACCTTTAATTTTATTATTTAGTTTTCAGTTATTAGGACCCAAAATCTCTGAGACCTAAACAGAAACAGAGGCCCAAACCGAAATCCAAAATAGCCTCAGAAGACGAACAAGTGGGTGACCCTTTATCTCCAAGAATAAGTCCAAATAGAGAGAATATTTTATACGCCATTTTGGTTGATTGATTTTACATCTTGTACCCTGAGGTACAACTTTTATACCTAAGGTTCTACGAAATACAACTCAATTAGTTTTCGATGGAAAGTTAAGAGGAAGGAGTTTCTGCAAATATTCTTTTCCTGAGTCCCTAAAGCTCTAGCTTGTACGGTTAGAGATAATGAAAAATTCATGATTTTTGCGGTGTTTGAGAAGCGTTTGCATGTTCTCGACCCAGCGGTTGAAATACTAAATAACAAAAGGGGGTCTGATCCAATTCTCTTGGTGGGTGTATTGTCCAACGCTTCTGTTATGTCCTTCATGATAGCCAACATCTAGATCGTTTAGTTTTTGTTTCAGATACAGAATTATAAAAGAAATATGATTACGCCCTTCAATGTCACATATTTTCTAAATTATGCGAGTAGCAGGATCATTCCCTTACATGTATGGTAAACAATGTTTTTTTTTTTTTTTAATGTATGTATGGCCCTTTATTGAAAGCCCCTTTTTTATGTACCAAGTTATGATATGATGAAGTGAGTTTAATGTCATGTTATTAAGCTATTATGCGTTTTACATGCATCATGATATGTTTTCATTTATAACTACAATGAGCTATGTTATTATGTGTTTTACATGCATCGTGATAATGCATGTGGTAAGAAAGATATATATATATATTTTTTTTATAAGAAAACAAATTTTATTGATCAATGAATAGGTATAACCATGTACTAGACTCTATTAAAAACAGGAGTATTCCCTAAACTAAGTAGGCGCATTAGAGACAAAAATCATGTATGTTCATACCATTAAAATCAACAACAATGGCCCAAATATAGTGTTCTAAACAATAAAACTTTAAGGCCTTGTTTGTTTTTCAAAACTATCTCATCTCATTTCAAACTCATTATTACACTTTTAAATTTTCATATAAAATAATATAAACAATTCAACTTTTTTAAATCCCAATTCAACTTTTTAAAAAAAATATATTATAACAATATATTATTCTTTTTTTAACTTTTATCTTATCTTATCTTATCTCATCTCATCTATGAAAACAAATTAGGTCTAAGTTCCTCCAGTATTCTCTATTTGTCTTCAAATGTCTAGTCGTTGCGCTCCTTCCACAAACACTGCATGATGCATATCGGGATCATTTTCCAAACAGCTTTAATTTGTTGCATGCCTTTTAGATTAGTTCAGCTGGCCAATGTTGACACCATTGTCTCCGGCATAACCCTATCCAATTCTAATCTACCGAACACCTCATTCCATAATACCCTAGATGTCTTGCAATGTAGAAGGAGATTTACAGACTCACCCCCTGCTCTACACATGTAACACCAATCTACCATGATAACCCCTCGTTTTCTCATGTGGTAAGAAAATTAAAAGACAAGTTATGAAATAAGCTTTATGAATGGCCCTAAGAGATACATGGTACCAATGCAATTATAGTGGATATGCAAGTAACAGACTTAAGCGTGATCCACCATAGTATATTATGATAAGTTAAGCAGTTCCCCTTGTAGCCACAGGCAGTGAAACCGGTGCACAATCCTGCAGACAGGGGGTTAAGGTTTGCTGATTCTTAAAGAAAGGGAAAGACGAGTTCAATGAGTTATGCATAGTACATGTTATGTGTTTATGTTAGTATTAGTATTAGCACGTTTTTCATGGAAATCCATGTTTGTGTTCTTTTTACTGCGTGATGTACTGCATATTGAGTATTTGACTCCTTTTTTATTTTTTTAATGTTTTAACCACCCGAGGTTATGGTCATTGTGAGAAAGATGTTACAGGATGGAACTTGACTCAGGTAGACAAAATAGAGGCCTAAGCAGTTTATGAGATTTTTAGTTTTTTGTTTTCAATCATTTAATTTATTTTGTTAAGCACATGAGACTTAAATGATTTTCAACAAGTGCTTCCACATAGCCTCTTTCAAATTTTAATGGAAGTTATGTAGTCTTTATACCAGGCTTCTAGGTAAATGATTTAAAGGTTGGTAACATTTTGGCCTAGATTTCTAATAATGATGTTATTCTTAAACCTAAGGGGACAGGGTGTTACATCTCCCAAATGTTAATATCGTTTATCTTAATCAATGCCTTTTTTAGTAGCCAATTGATTCATAAATGTTAATGGATTTTAGAGAAAGTTAAAAAGTATATAAGTTATGACTCTTGATGGGTAGAGTTACTTTGGCACACTATAGGGCTCTTGGTCCTTTCCTAATTGAAGTTTATGTGGTTTTTCATCACTAGCATATAAACATAAGGAGAGTGAAGGGAGAAAAATCCAATATGCCTGACCAAATTTTGGAGATATCAAGGTGCTCACCTAAAGGTTTTATTTATTGCATAATAACTCAAGATATGCGCTAACTTGCTCAATATATCTATACAAGTTGGTTAGATTATTTTTTATTTAAGAACTTCAACTATTCTTGTGCATTGTGCTGGTTCGCTACTGGTTTACTAAAACTTACAATGATAGATAACTTATTACATGACCGAAATTCGGTTTCCTCTTTTGTTTAAGTTTATAGAATATGGGTACACATGATTTTCTCACCCTACCCTCAACTAGTGTCTCTTCCTTTCCTTCTCAAACGTATCGATAACTTATCATGAAGCATTTATACGTAAGTCTTCACTACCTTTCCTCTGACTGAATAATTTGACTCATTCACTTGAGGTGCATTTCAATTTTGAGGTTGATTCTCTGAAGCATTTCACTCTGTAAGTGGATAAACATGGTGGCATTTTTTGAAACTGTGAATCAGATGATGGGGAAAGCAAATCGAGAGAGACTGGCAGAATACCTTGGGGAGCTGCAGCGGAAAGAGGATACAAATGACCGTTATGTTGCTGCTCTGAGAGGAGAGACGTTGACTAGGAAACCTTATGTGAGAATACAACCAATCCCTAAACCAAGCAACACTGGGGCTGAAAAGGAGCAAAAGGCCGAGAAGGAACAAAAGTAGATGATGAGGTGGGTCTACTGATGTTGTGAAGGCTTTCTGTTTCTGGATATGTTTAGGTTGTCATTGATGAGTAATGGAAGGTTTCACTCTTTTTGAACGATATTCAACATCTGTACGTTGTGACAAGACAGGTAATAAAAATATCTGTCTTTGGATGTGATTCAGCATCAACTAGCTAGTGTGCTTGTTCTGTAATGTTTCATGATAAGCGAGAACTTTTCCTTCCAAGTTTTACCATATAAAATTAGATCCATCTTCTGTTCTTTATCACTTTCTAAGTGTGGACGGACATCAGCTGTAAACTTATCTGTTTAAGGGTGATGAGGTTATTTGCGCTGCTATTTTACTGGAAAAGCCTAAAATCTACGCCTCTGATGACTCCACCAGAATTATGGTTGAAATGTTCTTATGCTATGTTAGGGTGACAATCGTATTAACAATTTGTGTTTGTATCTTGTAAAGGTATGTATATTATACTATTTGGGTTAATCCGAACACGATCGTTAAGCTTATCATGTCAAGATCTCAAACTCTAATACGATCTATTAACATAACGGATTGATACGGCATGACTCGTTTTGACCTATTAGTTAAATATTACAAAATAGGTTGACAAGTTCCAGCCTGACCTATTGAACCTATTTCAATTCGTTTATGTAAATGAGTTGAATAAATTTAAAAATAACCATTTGACTTGATTATTTAGCATAATTTTATAAAAAAGTTAAAATCACAATATTTAAATAAAAATACAAAACTAATTACAAGTTTAAAATTACAATTCAAATAATAAAAAAATTGAAAATAAAAGTTCACCAATTTTATTTTTAGGTATAAAGGTATAATTATAACTTTAGTTTTTTTAACAAATCAAAATGGGTTAATCTATTATCAACTCATTAAACAATCGTATCTTAATGGATTAATCTCTTTAGATCTGAACCCGATTAAATATAAACTCATTATTATCGTTTTGTATTCATTTTAGGTTAACGGAAGTGTATCACATATTACCACCCCTAATAATATGCAAATTCCGGTCACAAATTGCTCTTGGACACTGTACCAAAATTAGATACCTAGCTGGTCCAATCTCAATGGATTTGTCTTTTAGGATGGATATAATTTGTTCGATTCTTCGGTCCAAAGAGAGACGCTATGGTAGGATTATGTTGCCTTCGTGTGGCTGTTTGCTAATTAATCAATTAATGTGGCTGGTCAAACCTCAATGTGAACAGATATTCTGGTATGAAGTCCATTAGTTTTCCGAAAAGAGAGGGAGATATCCTTTGAGATTCATCGGAATTGATCATTTTTTTTTTTTTTATAAGTTCAACTTTGTTTGCTGGAAGATGCAGGTTTGATAAGAAATGGTGTGACTGGATCAAACAATGTACAACTTCAGTTACCCCATGGGTTTTTTTTTAGCACTTTTAAGGTTATACATTAAGGGGATCCATTATTTCGCTTATTATTTGTTGTTATGGTAGAGGCTCTGAGCAAGATGATTTCTCATGTCGTGGAGCATAGGGATCATTTTTATCGAGTTTTCGTTTGGTTCCACAAATGTTCCAGAAATGGAACCAAGCCTAGCATTTCTTATTTGCTATTAGTCGACGACACCATTAATATGCAACGCCAACCGTTTTGTCTGCAACATGGCATGTGGTGCTTACTCTATTATGTTTTAGAAGCGGTATATTAGGGCGGGGGGCGGTTCGGTCTAGTACCGATTTTAATTTTGCAAAATCGGTTCGGCTCTTGTTTTACTTTTTATAACATTGGACCAGACTAGTTCATATATATAATTTTTTTATTTTTTATCTTATATATAAAATATCTTTTTATATGATTTTCATATTATATATATTTTTTATATTATATTATATATTATATGCTAAATTGCAAATTAATATAAAAGCAAGTTTTAAGATTTTATTATTCATGTCTAATAATCTAATAACATAAAATTAATATAACATTTGATATTACATATAAATTTTAATTTTAGAACATAATATATTAAAATTAATATAATATAAAATTTTAATTTTAATCGTAAACATAAACATAAATATTAAGTTATTAATATAAATTCATCTTATGGCATAATGAATATAATATAACTTTTTTTTTTTATAAATACACTTCTACACATCTGATCATATGTATTAAATATGTGATTTTAGTTTCGTAAATGATTGGCACAACTTTTGCCATCTTTCTATACTCTAAAAACTCAGTAAGATTCTCATCATTAAAATTTCATTAGTATACCAAAAGTTATAGTTTCAACAATGAATCAATTCGATATCAAATCTTCAATTTTCTCAAAATTGATGTATAGTGATTCGATTCTAAATTATGTCTAAAATTAGACAAAATCGTACCATTTATACCTCTAGTTGACGTATCCGATTTGAAGGCAAATTTGTCAAAATCAGTATGTAGCCAGTTTAGTGGAAATCCTGGGATCTCTTCCTTGGGTATCTTGGGTAAGGAAGATATCTCAAGTAGCTTATTAGCTTATGAAATTCTCAAATTCTGTATAACCCCGTTTGATGATTTTAAAACTACTTAAACTAGAGGAATGCAATTTAAATGTTGTTGGTACGTTGCTCTATATAATATAATTAAGTTTGAGGACGGTTTAGGGCATTTTTATCACCTGCATCTTTCTACCTCAAAGTGCCTCCAGGCTTCCTAAACCTTTTTTCCCTTCAGAAAACCTTCTCCTAGACTCACATCATGCCCTATATAGCAGGTAGCATAAGTTCAAGTTGACTTATAAGATCCTCCACCTCCACAAAAAAACAAGGGTTTGTTGACTGTTGTCAAACGCCAATTAGCGTTGTCTTACTAAAAGGTCGAATGTCTTGTAGAGTAATGCTAAATATTACACTTTTATTTCATTATGTAAAATATGACGCATTTATCAAGCTTGGATCATCATTAGTTTTTTAAAGAAAAAATCAAAAGTTGGTAAGGAATACCACTTCATCATAGTGAGATGAAAGTGGTAGAATTTTCTATAGCATTAATCACTTCCCTATACAGTGATTGGTTCATCCTTGCTCCCTGCCCCGTGCCCCCACTGCTTTTATGATTTGTGAGATTGGAAGGCTATTGCAAAAGGCTTACCAATTCATTTCATTGACTTTCATAGAATCCTTTGGATGCAAAATCGACTATCAAGGCTTCTATACCCTTCTTCGGTCGACCAACATCGCTCGGATGCTAAATTTGATTCTTCGATAGAGTTCAAAGTTATCTAAATTTAATATTCTTAAAATTTGAATTCTTTGATGGCAACTTGGTGTACTATGGTACAAAGGAAGTTTAAGAAGAAATGAGAGACTATAGATGTTGGAAAATCAACACCAAACAATAGATAAGGATTGCAACTTCAAAAGGATAAACGTTGGCAAAAGCTTCTTGAAGACCTGTAAAGAATAATGAGGTCGGTAGAGATAAGGTGAACATGGAAGAATAACTAAGAGGCCGCCGAAATATTTGAAGAATTTCACCAAACTATTGACTGTGATTCTTCCTCTTAAACCGACTTCTTTGGCCTATAAATACATGTAACATATGTTGAAAAAAGTGTGCAGACGTGTATGCTAGAAGTTGCACCAAGAAGAGGATGCAGAATTTGCTCCACAAAAAGGCATGGGTAGAGGGCCGCAAGAAAAGAAAAAGAGAGCCTAGGTGAGCTCTAAGAAACTAGAGAGTCAAGTCGAGTGGAGTATGATTATCCTCCTTTGTAATATTCTCAATATTTCAGTATTTATTAGTGAGGCTCCTTTCTCTGTATGGACGTAGGCTAATTTGGCTGAACCAAATCTTGGTCTCCAATTCTTAGTGAGTGTCTGTCGATCCTAACAAGTCATATCGGAGCCGGTGGGACGTTGGAATTTTGATTTTTCGAAACTAACCCATTTTGAAACTTGATCAAAATCAAGTTTGGGAGGTACCATCGACTTCCTTACCTTGAGACGAGTTTTCGGGTGAAAAAATCGTCTGAAACAGACACCGCATAATGCCACATGCGTCGACCAAGCTCCAACGACATTTTTCAAGCGCTAGCCATGTGCCCAAAGGATGAAGACGAAGCAGATCCAACTCGAAACCCCGGACCATTTGACCCGTGACCCGCTTTTGACCTGGTTTCATACCAACCCATTTTCAGAAGGAATATTTTGGTAGAATATTCTGGTGATGGCTAAGACTATTCCATTTCTAAAAGGAATATTCTAATTTTCATTTTTGCAGGGTTTTTATGCATTTTTTATCATTTCGGAACCAGACAGAAGTTGTTTCCAAGGTCTTCAACCGTTCTGGATGCAACGGTGACATCCATTCATTGAAGTTTAACTCCAAACGTCGAGAAAGTAGCAGCTCCTAACTCCCCACTACTTCAATCTACCTTAAACACAAAAGATAGGTAGAAAGACTCAAAAAAAAAAAGGAAGTTGACAATGGAGGAACAATTACTTAGTAGGGGGAGCAGTTACCTACTCCATCGAAAAACTACACGGTTGACAGGTGATCCTCAGATGAGGGGGAGTCAGAGAAGATTTAAGAAATTGCTGCAATTGTGTACAAGACCTGACATCGCTCAACATTGTGACAATCAAAGAACTCTTGACTTGAGTTACAATTATATTTGCTGTCATTTGATATGCAAGGCAATGGATCAACAATTGTTAAAGCTTGTGAAGATCCATACGAAAGAGAACTCAGCATACATGCTAACGAAGGTAGTCACACGTGAGCTATGTAGAGACATAGTCGAGCTCAATACTTTAAGCTAAAGGAAGTCATGATATCCTCCGTTTGGTGTTGAAAACGAGAATTGTTGGAAAATCAACACTAAACAATAGATAAGATTTGAAACTTCAAAAGGATAAATGTTGGCAAATGTTTCTTGAAGACTTGGAAAGAATAATGATGCCAGTAGAGATAAGGTGAACATGGAAGAATAACTAAGAGGCAGCCGAAATATTTGAAGAATTTCACCAAGCTACTGACTGTGATTCTTCCTCTTAAACTGACTTCTTTGGCTTATAAATACATGTAACATATGTTGAGAAAAGTGTGCATACGTGTATGCTAGAAGTTGCACCAAGAAGAGGGTGCAGAATTTGCTGCACCAAAAGGCAAGGGTAAAGAGGCGCAATAAAAGAAAGAGAGAGTATGGGTAAGCTCTAAGAGAATAGAGAGTTGAGTTGAGTGGAGTATGATGCTGTAATATTTTATGTATTTCACTATTTATTAGTGAAGTTCATTTCTTTGTGGATGTAGGCTAATTTGGCCAAACCACATTAAGATCTTGGTCTCCAATTCTTTGTGAGTGTTTGTCAATCCTAACAATAGACGGATTGAGTTGGGGACTGAAGGAATAAGAATCACATAGGCAGCACGTGATTCATTAATATGATGAATAACATAGTATTCTTCACTTAATGTAGTTAGACTACCATTTTATACTTACCACTATGACGAGAATAACTGTAATTAAAAGGTATAAGAACTAGAACTCATATAAGTTAGGAACATTCTTTCATAAAGTTTAATACAATTCATTTTTTGGAGGCTCCGATACCAATTGTTACAACTTTTTAAAACTTCAAGATTAAAAAAAATGTCCAGAAGTTATTGGATGTTGTGGGCCTGTGGTAATTCAATCAATCTTCTTTTTCTTCAATTATGTTGTCGGTGAGAAAATCATATTGTACTTAGCCCATGTGCATTAACTATACAGCTCTCAAGTGTGAAGGATAAGTTTTCAATATATATTTTAGATGAGCTGCTCGATGAGATATTTGGTGCCACCATTTGCTCTGAATTGGACCTAAGATCAAGTTATCATCAAATAAGGGTAAGGGAGAGTGACATTGAGAAGACTGCACTTAAAAGTTAGAACACATCAAGGAAACTATGAGTTTTTTGTTATGCCTTTCAACTTAACTAATGCTCCAGCAACATTACAAGGTTTGATGAGTAAGGTATTCCAACCTTCCTTCATAAGTTTGTTATAGTCTTTTTTTTTATGACATATTAGTCTATAGCAAAGGAAAGGAAATCACTGGCAACAACTATTAATGGTGTTAGACACCTTAGCAAAAAACACACTATTTGTAAGAGTAAGAGCCCGTTTAGAATTATGGTATGAGTCTTTAAAAAGTGGTTAAATAGCTTTAAAAGCTCTTTAAAGGAAATTTTAGATTGTTTGGATGTTACATATTAAAACACCTTTAATCTCAAATAAGCTAAAAGGTCCATATGAGGAAAAACATGATTTTGATATTTTTTCTCAAACGTGCTTTTTCAAATAATGCTGTATTCAAGTTTATAAAGACTATCACTGAATGAAAATATCTATACAACTTTTAGATAATTACAATTCTCAAACTCTTAAGGATATGATCATAATTTTTAAAAAAATTAAATAATCGGCATTTCTATCTCAAAAAATACTTTTTTAATTTAGTTCCAAATAAATGTAACATGTTTAAAAATATTTTAAACATATGGTTACAAAACAGTATATAAAGTTTTAATAGTAGAACTTATTACTTAAACTATAAGCCCTAAAAGTGTTTTAAACATATGTTTAAAAGTGTAAACTCGGTTGTGTTGAAATAGATTATCTAGGGCATTTGGTTTCTCCAAATGGGGCAAAAGCATATCCATCAAAATAAAGGCCATGATTGATTGACCTTTACCCAAAACCATTAAAGCCTCGAGGAGATTCTTTAGTTTATGGGTTGATTGCTTCCCCACTCACTAAGTTTTTGAGAAAAAATCCATTTCTATGGAGACTTGAAGCTTTCAAAGCATTTTATGGCCTTGAAGCAGGCATCCACCGGTCCACCTATGTTAGCTTTGCCTAACTTCTCGAGACCTTCTTTGTAGAGTGTGATACATTTAAAAGGGGGTGTTGGTGCAGTGTTGATGCAGGATGGGAAATCATTGGCTTATCTAAGTCAAGCTTTGAAAGGCAAGGCATTGGATTTATCTATTTATAAGGAGTTGCCGGCCTTGGTGCATGTTGTGAAGAAGTGGAGACCTTGATTGTTAGGGGCTGTCTTTGTGATAAGAACAGACCAACAAAGTTTGAAGTTTCTATTGGAACAAAAGATAGCACACCATCACAACATAATGGATAAGTAAGCTTCTTGGATATGACTTCATCATTGAATATAAAAGAGGCAAAGAAAATGTAGTTGCAGATGCACTCTCAAGAACGTGCGAAGGGTCAAGAACAAAAGTTATTTTCTCTGCCATCATAGTGCTTGATCCAGTTTGGTTGGAAGAATTGGAAACCTATTATTTGCTGGACAGAGATTTGTGGGAAGTTACAACAAGGATCTTCCGTTCATAAGATATTTGAGGTTAAAAATGGATTGTTGTTAAGAAAAGCATATTATTCTATATTATTTCTACCAGCAACATCTCCCTTGAAGAAACAGATTCTACAGTTTTTACACAATAGTGCAGGTGGGGATAATTCAGGATATCACAAGCCATTTATACAGGGCCAAGGCATACTTCATTTCGAATGGTATGAGGAAGGATACAAAGAACTTTATTGGAGGATGCCCAGTTTGTCAAAAATGCAACGTTGTGAATTTACAACCAGCTGGGCTGTTGCGGCCCTTGTTAGTTCCAGCAAAATCATGGAGTGATATTTCCACGGATTTTATTGAAGCATTGCCTGTCACAAGGGTTTTCTCAAAGAGTGATACCTCCATGGATTTTTGTAGTAGTTGACATATTCACTAAATATGCCCCCACCTCTTGCCATTGTCCCACCCCTTCACTGCAGCAACAGTGAAGCTGGTAAATGTTGCAAGCTAGGGGTGACTGCCAAAGATGGACAAAGGGTAGTGGTTGGTGGGGGTATTTGGTCAATTATACACCTTAAACCCAGAGTTAACAACAGGAGGGATTCTCCTATTTCCATCTCTCATCTTCTGATTCTCACAGCATACACGAATGTGACGCAAGAAAGAAAATTAGATTGCTAAACCATGAAATCAAAACCGGAAACCAATGGAAAGAATTTGGTAATCCTGGTAAACTAACCGCTACCTAATAGCTGGGATAAGATTGATAATATGCTATGGTTTGGAAAATGGTGAAGGTTTTCAATACAACTTGTTGGAAGATGATACAACTTAATAGGAAATTACATATCTTGAAGTCGAAAAATCATAAGCCATACGAACAAAGCCCATTGCTGTTTGCTGACTGCAGCCATATTTACAATGGATCAATTAACTAGTGGTGAGAAGTCTAACATAATTTCACAAATATAGACAAAAGCAGACATATTTGCAGAAACAAGAATTTACATATGGGATCCAATTGCTTTTCTCAATACAGTCGTCTCAATAGAGTCACCCAGTGAACAGCCTGATGCGACTTCTGATTGGCTGGCGGCATATTGGACAATTGGAAACTTTCGGTCCACAGTCTCTGCATATCTGCAATGAGATAATTGTTACACATAATGATTGAAATACCAGAAAATGAGGGAAAAAAACAAGAGGAAATATTGCTATCACTGCAGCTCACCATGTGTCCACAGCCAAATGCCAAGTCCTTTGGATTAGTTAGGCAAATTGGGCAGACCTATATTCAAATTGGACAGAAAAATAAATCAGAGATCTGAACTGATAAGACCCATCAAGGAATAGACCTAAGACTAGATTGGAAGAGTTAACATGTCCCTGTAAGAGTCCCTTCACCAGGTAGGTTAGACCATCATACCATGGGTGGCAGAACTTACACTGAGATAGCTGACTCCCAATGTTTGAACAGTAGGCGGGTTTAGACTGCAAAGCTACTAGATAGGTAGACCGCTTGTTAAGTCTTATTTCTAATTTTGGACTCCCTATGCATTTACTTGGCAATGTTGCCAGGCCACTGCTTGGCCAGTTTTCAGGGCGATAATATATAGATAGGCGAGACTCACACAAATATGGCAAAATGCACTACACTATAATCATACCGATTGGTTGCGTTCATCTCCCACCGGTGTTGATGATGAAAGTGAGCTTGGCTCTTGAGTTGGTGGTGGACGATGGATGTAAGGAATTGGAGGAGGGCGTGGAACAATTTTCTTTGCTCTTCCTGTCACATGTCTTTTATCCAACAGTAAATGTTGATCAGAAACCATTCACAATCAAGTTCAAGTTTAATAACATGACATTTGCCTTTCACCCACAATTGAATTTGGCATAACTGGAACAACAAAGAGAACTCGTATGGTTTTGAGTCTATATCCTCTTTTAAATCATTGGCTCATAGAATACCTCAATTTTGCACAGAAAAGCTCTCACTTCAGGGAAGTTTATATCGGGTTTATAGCTGCCACTTGAAAACTATAACATGAGAATGACAAGGAATCCTACCCCATTATGTTCAGCTCAATTGCGGCTTTGTACTGGAAGGGGATCTCCATTAGGGCGGCTAGAGCAAAAGCTGTTTCTTTTGAGGAAAGTGTCCCATTCTTTGACATTATTTCAGTGAAGTTGACAAACTACACAGAAAATATATTATTTAAAAAATAAAATATTGCATCAAATCAAAGTTAATTGTATCCTACAAGTGTGATACCTGAAAGTTATCAAATTCACGTGCAGGGATTTTGTCATCAAACTTCCTCATGTCTTCCCAAGGTCCATCACCAACTCCGACAAGAACAATTGACAGAGGGTATGAACTGGATGTTAATATCAAAAAGGTACTGTTTAGTTTTTACAACATTGCTTCTAAGCAGCACAACTGCCACAACTGTTTCTTTAGCATCTGATCATTTATACTAATTTAACTGTCAGTGTCTCACCAGATCTACTTATTTCACTGTTAAGCTTGTGCATTAAAGGAGACAAAGGCTATACATTACAATTTTTTGGATTTTAGTGTTTGGACTTGGGAAAGCCCATTAACCTATGCAAATTCTCTTTTCCACTGTACAATTGTTTTTCTCCTCTAATACAAAAAGAATCATGTTAGGTTAAAAGCATTGTAAAGTATCTCAAAATATTTAATAATTAGCATAGTCCACAATTTTTAGTCTTAGGCAGAAACTAGGGGCCTGTACAAGGTAATATTATTCCCTTTGCTCTTTTTGTGAGTAAAACAGATTTAATAGCACCAAAAGAAGTACAATTACCACCCACAACACAACCAAAATCACACACGGACTCTAGATCATACTTTGCCCATCACAACCCAAACTGGCATGACAAACAACAAACCGCTGCCCATATACCTTAGTTGTCATGAATTCTTCAAAGTAGCAGATTGCTTGAGTTTTTGACCAGGAAAGTTGAGCCCCCACAACAGATATTTCTTAGATTTTTTTTTTATTGATATATTTCTTACAAATTCTAACAGTACCACTAGTGGTGTGCACCTTCTTTATTGATTAGTTCAGTGTGCACATTATGGTTTATCATATACCTCTGGTTCCATCCCTACACATTATTTCTTTTAGAAGTAACCTTTTTTATGCGTTAGCAAAAGTGGAGTGCTACTCCCACTGAACGAGTCCACTATAACTACAAAAAACCAGGACACTTTATTAATTACTAGTACGCTCATCCTGTGTACTTAATCTACTCTTCACTGCCACTGGCAAATCAATAATACCAAGGGAGAAGATACATGTTTATCCAACATCATAAGGGAGAAGATGACATGGTTGAACAGGAGTGAAACTCCAAAATTTGAATACTTCCAAAATTATATATTATGGTAAATAAATAAAGGCGGCAACTTTATCCTTCTTCGCATCTTCGGTCACTTCTTCAGAAACTATGACCATTAGGAAAAGAACATAGCATCTTAAGTGGCCAAGAGCTCCCAACCTAGCAACTTAGGTGATCCCATAGCCCAAATAGGTATTTTGTATGTAACCTGCGTCCAAACGTGTATTATGGCTGAAGCATAGTTCCAGGCAGCACTCATGCCTAGCCCACCATGCTTGGGATTGCAAAAGCAGCCTATATGACTTTTGCAGTTACTTTTACAAAATTAACTCCATTCCAAAAGAATTCACAAGGGCTCTCAGCTTGTAATATCATATGTTAATCCTGACTGCTCATCCACATGAACCACACCATTACACATAACTGGACCCTCTTACCTCATTCTAATCCATAAGTTTTATTCACCATATCACATTAGAGAGTCAATATGAAGCTCTTACTTTTTATACCATCTCCCAAAAATATTTTACAACTTACAGATACCTTCGCTCTCCAGCATTTTCTTTTACTGACTGAAGAATCCCTATTCTAGCGTTTTAAAGAATAAATTGCAGATAGGATATAAAGAAACAATGCCTGACCAAGCCTTACTTAAATAGTCAAAAAAAAAGAAGAAAAAAAATCAATGAAAACCTAATACCAGAACATATAAATCCGTCTATCTGCAAGACTCTACCTTGCAGTGACGATTGATTGGATTGTTTGGGCTTCTTGTGGACTTAGTTCATTATCACCCGTATTGACGCTCCTTGTAACCTTCACAATAAAGAAATCACTCTCAATAAGATAGAATGTGTGCATGAAACCATGTTGCAGCTGGGTGATCAATATAAATTGATGCCAACGAAGAAAAGCATAAATGAGATCATTTAATTGAAATATTTTTGGATAGAAATATAAAATACTCTTTTGTATTCAGCATTTGTTAGTATATCCTTTTTTATTGATAATATGACTAATCAACTTAATCCTTTTTTGTTACGTAGCTGATTGTAAATTAAATATTAGCAATTTTAATTATGACAAAATTCTTGATGCAAAGCAGCTACCACTTTAATAATGCTTTTAATCCATAAATATAAAAAATAATCTATTTTTATTTCTATAGTTTAATTCCAATTTCAACATTAGTTTCTGTTCCTGGTATTTCTTTTCATATTTTTAACTCCAAGAACCAAATTTAGACCATATGTGCAAACTCTTATAAAATTTTCGAAACTTGACAAGAATTTTGAAATCAACATCATCTAAAAGATATTTGTATCAGATAAAGACTAATATATTTATTGTAAATTAATTAAATCTACTATGTATGGAATAAACAACTGGAATTACTATGCATATGAGTAATCATATAGTATTTCAGATGATTACAGTCTCCTAACCAATTATGGATGCAGTAAAAAGTGAGATGAGAGCTTGATAGAATAGAATATTGAGAGTTATGAAAGAAAATGGGAGAAAAGTTTTAAAAATAGATTTTTAGGTAAGAAAAGTTTAGTGTCTTTAACCTTATCTCTGCATAGCAAAAATGCTTTTTGTGGTTTCATCTTCTTTTGATTTCTTTAATTTTTCTCTCCAACATTTTTTTGGAGGAAAGATGCCTCATTTTGCCACCATTAATTAGAAAACCAGTTTTAGGAGATTTAATTTCTACCAATGCTTTGATGATATTTTAAGGGGATTTTATTTTTCAGGCCTGTAAATAGTAAATATAGGTTTTTAGGTAGTGTTTATTAGGGTGTCTTTGGGACCCTCTAAATTGCCTAGGCAATGAGCTTATCCCTTTTCACAGTTTGTTTGTGGGTCTGCAAGAGAAAAAAAAAAAAAAGATATAAAGAGGACTTGATTTCAACCTGGCCATCGGCAATGATAACCAACACATGGTACTGGCCACCAGATTTCTCTACAATGTCGATTGCAGCCTCAACTACTGGAGCATAAGAAGTTGGCCCTTAAACAAAATTACACACATCTATGAAGCCATGTCACTTGAGACAAGCAAAATATTATAGACAAGGTTAGCTGATGTCAAAGCAGAAAGTAGAATGTAATCCACAGCTTGGTGCCACTATTCCAATTAATGAAGTATCACTATTGCAAAGATGGAAGAGGAAACCAACCTGAGAGCCGCAAGGCCGGAACCACTTTCCTATAGCAGGACAAGACTTCTTCAAAACCATGGCAAGATGAATTATCACTGTGAAAACTAAACACTTCTTGATCATGTGTGGTGGCTATACAGAAAATAATCCAAGGGATCATATTAGAAAATACGAGAATGTTGTCAAGATGTTCGACTTTGGAGGACTAGACATACCATCACCAAAACCAAAACAAGGAATTAAGTTGTCTTCATCAAAAGGGGCTAAAGTCTTTCCAATCACAGTGATGGCCTTCTCATATGGATTAGGTGTATCTCCAATGGCATGCAGGCATCGATTATTGAACGAGACTTGGCCTTCAGTAACAAGATTGATGCATTAGTGTCAAAGAGATACAAGGTCTATATCATTGGTTAACCAATAAACACTACGTGCCAGGTTAGATCCTTGAATATGTGATCATTGCATCATAACAGGGGATCATATATCTGTTAGCAAGGACCTGTCAAAGATGTATTGATCCTCAATATAATGAAGCATTTATGCAGAAATTCCCTAAGACTGTGTAAAAAACATCCCTTAGTTTTGGACCTTTGCCAAACTGCAATAGGGGTGACCCTCTCCAAATTGAGATGGAGAGTATCTATCTATGTGTGTGTATTAACCATGGGATCTGAGTTTCTGCTTTATGTACAACTCGACCACTAATGTTTCAACTGTAACACATTAACAAAACAAGTGTTTCCAGTACTTCTACAAACCTGTCCATTCATTGCTTTTGGTGAAATCAATTCCAAGAATGAGATTGGATGACTCTAGACCTGCACTTCTCAGGGCTTCCGTAACCTGTCAAAGAAAAGACCCATTCTTATTCAAGTGAGAAATGTTACAGGTACACGACCTCGTATACCTTTTGCAGCATCAGTGACGTGGTATTATAGCCGAAATATTAAAATAAAAACAGACAACAATAAAAAGGGACAAAAACACAATAAGAAAGAAACGGAATTTAGAAACACGAATAGTTAGACTAGAGAATGCATACAAATAGCATTTTCATACGACGTATACGCAAAAGGTACTCAAACCGAGTACAAATAATATTTTTGTATTCAATCAGGAAATTATTTTGCTGGGTTATTCTGCAACGTTCACATTGTTGCCAATGTTTGGTACTTTAAAGTCCATATTGGAACAGAGTTCAATATACAAACTTTTATCATTTATTACTTTTTTTTTATTTTTTTTAATCTTTTAGAATGATTGGATTTATGATTTATTCTTTTCGTGCGATTTTGTGATATTTCAATGTGAGTTTAAATGAATTTGCGATATTGTGAGACTTAAGATCTGTAAAATATATGTCCACTCATTGGGCGGTCTGCTAGGGACAGGCGGGGTGCCCAAAATACTGTCACGTATCAACCCCAGGAAAAATATAGGAATATATATATATATATATATATATATTCTCGAGATCCCAATCTTGAGAAGTCAAAGACTACTCGAACAACCAGCACATGGTGGACATTATGAAGATCCCAATCTTGAGAAGTCAAACACTACATGAACAACCAGCACATGGTGGACATTATGAAAATAGCCATAACAAGAGATAGGATATAAGGAAAAAAGTTGTTCCTTCTATACCTCAGAATTTCAATGACATGTTATGAGAAAATTTTGGGAAGAGAAAACATATTGTACCTCTAATATTACTGTTTAGTGTTCAAATTGAAGAAAGTACTAATTTGGTTGTGTAACTCGGAAATGTCATTTATTATTATCTTTTTTCTGAGTTACACAGGAAAAATTGCTTGGATAAATTTTTTTTAAGATGTTCTTGTATTGAGTCGTGAGAAAGTGGTTAGATAAATTTAAAAAATTATTTGAATACAATTTTTGTTAGTGTCGATTTTTTTAATTTTTATTTATTTTTTTATATTTTTTTGTCTTCTTATTTTCACGATAATTTAGACATGAAAAGTATTTTGAAGAGAAATTTCTTTGAGATTAAAAATATTTGGATTGAAATTTAAAATATTTTAGCAAAAGACAAGAAGACAAAAGGAAGACAGCCCCGTTTGAAAAGTAAAAAATTTTATTTCATCTTATCTCATTTTTACTTATTTTAAATTTTTACACAAAATATAATAAATAGTTCAATTTTTTCAAATATCAAAACAGTAATAATATTAAAAAATAATATTCTAACAATATTTTTTTAAAATTTCAACTTTTATTTTAACTCATCTATCTCACTCACTATTCAAACAGCACCTAACTAGATATGAATTGTAAATTAAAAAAATAAAAAAAAAAACATAATCCAAACATACATCAATTACAACCATGAAACCTAATTACAAATAAATTATAAAAACTTTTCTATTTTTTTGATAGGTGCTCACATAACTTTTCTAAGTTTCCAAACAAAATACAATAAATAATTCTATTTTTTCAAATCTCAAAATAAAAATAATCTTAACTATTTTATTAGAATAATATTTTATTCAACTTTCAATCTAATCTCAACTAACTATCCAAACAAGACTTGAGAAGTCGCTACAACTAAAAAAAAAAAAAAAATCTATAAAAGTAAATGATGCCATTTCATATGAAAGTTAGATCGGTTTTATGATAAAAATACTATTTTAATTTAACGTATTATATCAAATTATATCGATTTATTAGTATATTTCTTTAAAATATTTGTGACTGAAACATTTTTTTTTAATATTATTTATTTATAATGTTTAGGTATAGAGATGGCTTCATCTATTTCATCTCATTATCATAATTTTGTTAATTTTTTATATAAAATATAATAAACAATTCAATATTTTCAGATTTTAAAATAATAATAATATTAAAAAATAATATTTCATTTAATTTTTAACTTTTATTTAAAATTATATTTTTATCTTACTATTCAAATAAGATGTTTTTTTCTCTAAAATGGGGCTCCCTTATCTATTAAGTGTATTGATGGTGCCTCGTAATGTGGTTGCACATTTGCGTCACGTGGATAAACCAGGAAAAAAGATATAACTGGGTGGACCCAGTCAATTAATTTTCTCTGAAAAGATACCTACTTTACAAAAAAAAAAAGTTGCAGTCAAGTTCAAAATCCAAATATGTTTCCCTATCCGACGCATTAAAGTAGACTTAAATGTTCTGCGTAGATTCCACGAAACGCGTTGACGTCAGGTTTTTTTAATTAAAATATAATATAAATATCATTCATTTTAGACTCCATTTAAATTTAAATACGAGTTAAAATAATTTCAATTTATTTCAAATTTATTATTATATTTTTTAAATTCTCATATAAAATATAAATTTCAATACAATTTTTTCAAATTCTAATAAATTTTTTCAAATCTCAAAATAATAATAATAATATTTTATTCAACTTTTAAAATTCATTTCAACTCATTTTTATCTCAATTTTAATTTAGAATTCGAATGGAGCCTTAGTCTTCATTTCTTATTTTCCAATGTCATTTTGTTTGAAATATCTTTTTAATATATTAATGCTAAACAGACTAAAAAGATTGTATCAAGAAAGTGTACCAATGAGTTGTTTTCTCTATTTTAATCTATTTTTTAAATAATAAGAAAAATAGAACAAATGCATCTATCCGTAAATGTAGCGACAAACTTTTTAATAAGCCACGTGTGGTGTCATGCTAATAATATTTTTTTTTTCTAAAATAAAAAGGAAGGTAGGAACATCAAGAGTCGAGAATAGCTACTTTTTCTGGATATAATCATTAGAGTTCTTACTTATTGTAAAATGTTTAATTTAAACCATAACTACTACCGGTGGGTGAGTTCGTGATTACAATACTTGAGCACCACCAAAATATCAGTTGATCCAAAGTCACCTTAAAGCTCAAAAATTAGGCTGGACTCTTATAAGTGATTTTAATTTATGTCCTACTCAAATTCTAATTTCGAGACTATAAAATACTAACTCGTATCAACTAAACTACTATCTTGATAAATCGTCAATGAAATAAACGTAGTGGTATAAATTAAGAACATAGTTGCAGTACTCAAAATTATTGGAGCATACCTCCTATAATGTAAATCCTTCTTAAACTTTTACTAGTTTAATAAAATAATTATGTTAATGTTATTTTTTTTTATTTTTTTACAAAAATGCTACTATACCATCCTCTTATCGCTTGTCCCGTTGATGTGGCAACAACATGTGGTGTCACGTGAAATATTAAAAACATATAAATATATATATTCAAAATAAAATAACATTTAAAAACACCAAAAGATGAAGATAAACTCTAAATTCCATCTGACTGTTTTATGTTTACATTTCTATTTTATTTTTACCTAACCATGTGGCAGATGGTGGTGCTACATCAATGGGAGCAAAATCAATTTTTTAAAGACCACACGCAATAAAGGTTATAATACTAGCCCTAAATCTACAATATTAAATGTCAATATTAAACGTTATAAGACCAATAACTATGCCTATCTGCTTCGAATTATATCACCTAATCAAGATAGAAAAGCACAAAAGAATATTCCAGAGAATCTAAATTATTTGAATAAGCGGTTCTACAAGTTATACCTTACCTTTTATTTTACAAACTCGTTTCATCTCATCTCGTACTTTCAACTCATCTCAACCACTCATTTCAAATTTCAACTCATTTCAACTATTCATTTTATTACTATTTATAAATCATCTCATCTCATCTCTGAATTCAAACAGGTAGAATGATATTTTTGTAAATGTATCTCGTTTGTATTCTCAACTCATTTCACTCATCTCTATTTCATCAACATTTTTTTAATTTCTCATATAAAATATAAATTTCTATACACTTTTTTCAAATCCTAATACAAATTTTTCAAATTTTAATTTAACTTTTTCACATTCTAAAATAATAATAATATTAAAAAATAAATTAAACTCATCTCATCTCTAAATTTAAACCTAACTTAATAATACTCACCTCTATTTTATAAATATACCCTCCTTTTCATAACAAGAATAATTCCTCCATATATGATATTTATTAAAACCAATAAATATAAATAAATAAATGATATATATATTAATTCAATGAACATTTTTAGAAAAATAGTAATATGATATCATCCGTTTCATTTGAATTTGAACTTATCCATTTTTAACTTTTAGAGCAAAGACCTGAGTTTTGGAACTCTTTCAATTAAATACCTATAACTAATTTTTCTTCAAATAATACAGAAATGGTAGAGATAAATATGATGTTTGTTTAAAAATTTATTTTTAATAATAGACTCACTTTTCTAAAAAATAGTGTGCAGGTAGCCAGATAATGCATAACTTGAAACTGTATTTATATATTTTTATATATAAGAAAATAAACAGTGACATTTTTAATTTAAAACATATATATATTAAATAAATTAATAAATAAAAAGACTACTATATCACTTTACTTTATGCACTCATTTTGATAATTTATGTCTTTAATTTTTTTTCAATTTTTTTATTTAATGGTTCAAGAAATGATTATTTGTATATTAGTATTTTTTATATTTTTTTAAAATATTTAAATATGTTTAAAAAAAAATTTAAATACACTAAAAATCCACTAAATGGATAAATTGAGAAAACACAATACATCTCTCTAAATAAAAAGAGCAATGCTAAAAAAAAAATCCAAAACTCATTATATACGTTCACATAAATAATATATATAAACAGTACATATATATTATTGTACAATAAATGTTGAATATTCTCAATATTTTTTCAAATAAAAATAAGTGCGCAACAGACGATTTTGAATGGATTGCCTCTTTCTCAACCGCAAATCATTACTCCAAATATATGACAACTATGTCCTTTTTCCCAATGACTTTTAGGAACATGACTTGGAGGTCATCAGCCGCTGTGATTTTTTTTATTTTTTTCAGTCTTTTGACTCGCCTAATTTATACTTTATAGAATCGTCCTTTAATCGTGCTTATCCAAAATAAATTAAAAATCCCTAATTTCGACAGCAGGAGAAAGTACTTGAAAATAGAGAAAGAAAGGAGAAGCGAACCTGCTCAATGGAAGAGAAATTATCAGGGATAAATCCATACTTCTCCTTGACAGAAGAAAGCTTCTTCACGACATTGGAACTTTGGGCCTGATTTTTACTTATTGAATCTGATGAAGCTTGGAAACTGGCTGATCTGACGTTGCGCCTGTTACTGCTGCTAATTTCTCTGGAGCCTCCACGCTTAAGCTTGATAAATGACAAGAAGTTACCCATTTCATCTTCTTCAACACGACAACCCAATTCACAGACACAGATGCAGTCTTAAAAACACAGAAAAGGTATACCTCTGGATTTAGACGCCTTTAATTCCTAAACATAGACTCGCAAAACACTAGCGATTCAGATCGCCAACGAAGAAAGGAATTGGTGCCCCCTTGGCAACAAAGAGGTGGGAAAAAGAAGAAAAGTAGAATAAATTCTTAACAGAAGCTTTCGTTGCGTACTTCTTGTTTTGCTTATTTGCCAGGCGAAGAACTAGTACTGCTGGTATTGTGAAGCGTGAAGAGAGGAAATATATGCGTTGAAACTTGAAAGAGAAAAGACGCACGCTCCGTTTGATTCGAGGTACAATTTAAAATTTTAAAAGATGGATAAAATATTATTATTATTATTATTTTAAATTTAAAATATATATATATATATTAAAATTTAAAAAAATTTATTAAATTTATATTTTATAATAAAATTTTAAAAAATATAATAAATTTAAGATAATTCAAAACTAAATATATGCGTTGAAAGAGAGTATACGAAAAGCACGAACATATGTGAAAACTCTATTTTACCCTTATTGCCTAAATAACTGGACAGTCTGGGCATGTTCTTTTTGTTGGATGCCTTCCCGTACCGAGAAGAGTTTTGGAGAAAAGAAAGAGTTGAAATTCTTCCTCACGTCGATAACTTTCCCTCGAATCAAAGGATTCTTGGCAGCTGGCAGATTTTTTGTTTGGATTTATTTTGCTTCTTCGACCTCAAATTGGCTGGGTGGAAAGCCAGTATCTTCCAGCTGATGCCCGTGTCCATTCCAAGTACAAGTCCTCCCAATATATCCTCGGGTTGGTTTTCTAATCTTACTGATTGTTGGATTTGCAGTGGGATTAGTGATGTTGTTCAAAGGAGAAAATGGAAACCATCGTTTTCCAGATAATCGCCCATTACAATCACTTGCAAGGCTTATTTTAGTAACTAATTTAATTATAGCACTCAGATCCGTTGAATCGTCTTCATGATTTCTTTATCTTTTTGTTCATGACAGCTTGCTAAAATGGAAAGTGGATAATCTCATATTGTCCAAAAAAAAAAAAAATTAAAAAATACGTATACGTATTTTATTCGGGAGAAGAGAAATGCTGGGCTGGAGAATGGATGAATCATCGCTGTAGCCTGTGAAGGAGAAGAGAAGCTGGGGCAGAGGAGGGTGGTAACAAAAGTGAGAGAAAAGCAAAAAAAGCTATTTAGGCAATAAGGGTTTCCATTGTCTCCGTTGAACAACATCACTAATCGTGCGTTTTGGTGCTATCCGAAAGGCTTCTATTTAGCACCTCTCGTTTAATTTAGCTTCCACGGCATTAAGGAGAGTGGATATTGAGGATAAGTTTCAAAATATATTAAGATCTGATTTATTTTATGAGATAAAAATTAAAAATTAAAAATTAAATAAAATATTATTAAAATATTTTTTTAATATTAGTTTTATTTTAAGATTTAAAAAAATAATTTTAAATTTTAAAAAAAATTTAAATTATTTATTTTATTTTATTTTATATAAAAATTTAAAAAAATAATAATGATGAGGTAAGATGAAATTATTTAAGAAAAAAAAAAAAGACAAACCAGACTGAGTTTTGTATACCTCCTCTCTGAAAATGCGAGTTTTATTAAGAAAAAGTACGGTTAACATTTTTTATAATTAGATTCACATTTTTATAAAGAATTTGTATGAAATTTTTATATTTGAGATTTGTATATATTATTTCTCTTAAAAAAAAATAAAGACGTGAAATGATAGTTATGATATTTGATTTAATATTGTCTTAACTGTTACTATTTAATATTGTCTTAAATATCCATCTAGCCGGTTTAAAAAATAAAAAATAAAGGTATTTACAATTTTAAAAGATAGAGCCATGCAAACCATTTTGAAAAAAGTTATTAAATTTCAAACCACATGAAAAAATTATTTGTTAACGTCTGAATCTTACTTTTTTTTTGAAAAAAAAAAGAAAAAATAGTGCATTGTATTTAGCATTAGCTACATTATTTTTAAAATATTGAATAATACTAGATTGTATAAATTTTAAATAGATAAATCTCATATAAAATGTTTTAAAAAGATAAATGATATCTAAAAAAATTATAAAAAGTCGAATTTTTTATTAGCTAGATTTAGGGTAGGTTTAGAGGTTAAGAAGTGTTGAAAAGAGTTGTGAATAATAATAATAAAATATAATAAAATATTAAACAATAATAATAAATAATAAATATAAATATAAAATAATAAATAATAAATAATAATGAAATATTTAAAATACTCTTCAATTAATCGCAACCTCATTTGTTTAAAAAAATTTTGTATAAAATTTATTTTATTTAAGATTTGTATTTAATATTACTTTTTATTAATTATTGAGAAATGAATTGTCAAGAGAATTTGAGAATCTTTCATCTCGACCCTTAAGGTGTCCAAATCGATCGAGATTCGTGGATGGTCCTCGATCTTTCCGATCACATGGGATAACTATTTAATTGGATTATAAATGTTGAGTCGTTATAGAGCCCGCACAACTTTTTGTAATGAACACTATTAAAATATTTAATTATAAAATTTCAAATTTCAAATTTCAAATTTCAAATTTCAAATTTTGAAAGATGCATGGATTAATTTTGATTTTATATTTAGATTATAATTAGATTTAGGTCAAGTTTGGATACGAAATTTGAATGATAAAATCACTTTTAATCCAAATGCTATTGAATTTAACTCAGGTATTTTTATTATCGTTAGTTGGCATATTTATTATTTTTCAAATACGTAACTCTTTGTAGAGATAATAATCTGACTGTTTTACTTTTTTCATCTCAAGCATCTATTTGCAGAGGTATGCTTCGGGTAAAGTCAATCCCTGTCTCACCCACCCCTCAAAATCCATTTCCTTCCCTAAGTGCAGGTGGATAACCCTACTCATCTATGGCCTTTTCAAACGGAAATCGTCATTGCTACTTTGTTTCAAACAGGCTCCGATGGAGGTGACTTGTCCCAACGCAGTTCGTGAATTCCCATTTCCACCATTTCGATACCGACGCCACCAAAATCACTGATTTTAATATGGTCTAACTAAAATATAATTTAATTTGATTTTTTTATATCATTTTATAAAATCAAAAAATTTGTAAATTGATAATTATTATTGTGTAATTGGATAAAATGATTATTTTTTATTTATATACAAATTCATCAATATAAAAGAAAGTTGTGGAACCCACTTATATTAATTTATCAACAACCTAAACTTATTTTATCTTACTTTCAATCCAAATACACAAAAATTCATCTCAACTCACTCATCTCATTACTATTCATAAATCATCTTATTTCAACTCGTTTCATCTTCGAATCCAAACGGGACCTTAGATTGTGTTTAGATAGTAAAGTGATTTTAGATATTTTATGAATAATAATAAAAAAATAAAGAAGAAATAATGATATAATATTAAATAATAATAATAAATAATGAATAATAATAATAAACATGTAAATGATAATAAAATAAAGATAATTATATAATATTCTAAAAATACTCTACTACCCCCCTCCCGCGAAAATCTTCACTCTAACCCTCTCATTCCACTAGTCTAAAGCGCTCTCTCTCTCTCATCCTTCTCTCATGTCATCAAACGGAAACCCTAACCCTCTCTCATTCCATTGTTTTTGAGCTCTCTCTCTTCCCTTTCTCTCTCCCATGTCGTCAAAACAAAGCCTAACCCCTCACCCTCTCGTGGTTCCACTAGTCTTGAGCTCGCTTTCTCTCTCCCCTCACACAAACTTGAGCTTTTGGTTGAACTGCTCTCTCAAAAAACCCTAACCCAAAGTTCCTCTCCCTCTCCTTCTCTCGACATCCTCCCCCCTCTCTTACAAAAACCCTTACTTGAGATCCCCCTCTCTCACCTTCCCTATATCTGCAACTTCATCATCAAGGGTGACTATTTTTTCATCAATTTCACTCTTTTTTAATCCATAATATTTTGTAATACCTAATTTCTAATGGTTTGTATTTTATTGTAGGGTGTTTGGCTTCAACTTCCCACTATCACAACAACAAGCACACCCTCAAAAGCATGGTAAAATCTATTTGAATTTGGGTCTTTATTTGTGCTTGTTAGAATTGATTTATGGCTGGGATTGATTAAAATATTTAATGTTTCTTCTTGGTAATTGCATTTCTGTGAGTATTTGAGTTAGACCTTTGGTAATTGTGAGCATTTTTTGTATGTTTGTAAGTATGCCCCTACTTTTTAATTGGATTGGATTAAGTTTGTGTTAAAACTTTACTGTGTTTGAATTGGATTTTTGTGCTAAAGTTTGTGGGAATTTGCCATGGCTTTTGGCTAATGGCATGTCGCTTAGACTTTAAAATGTTAGTGTTATTCTTTTCTATGCTATGAGAATTTGAAAGACATTGATATGTGGAATATGGGACTTTGGTTGATTGCCAAAAGAGAATTGGACTGATAGGCCTCTATTGGTAGTGCTTTATTTGTGAGGTACATCACATCAAACATGACAATATCATCAAAATATTAATATGTAGACCTTGATCTTGAATTTGCCCAAAAATAGTTTCTCATACACTCATTCTTATCAACCTGTATAGTGCACACAAACTTGAGCTATTTACACTGTCGTTGAGCAAAGTATGCATACAACCGTTGTGCATCTCCCTCTTCAAACAACTTTCTTCTTTTATTGTCTAAATAATTGTAGACATCTTTTCGAATACAACCAATTTTAAAAATCACCACATACTTCTTTGCTCAATACTGACATTATTTTCCTTGTCGGTACACCAAATTCATTCAAAGTCTAGATCAACTTTATTTAATCCTTTATGTCCATAGAGCAAGCTGATACATTTTGATGTGAGTAGCTCATGGTTGTGCTCAGGCACGAACTTGCATATTATCCACCGTTCATCAGATTTTTTATACACATGGTAGCTTTTTACCGAATCTTTGTTGCAGCAGGTTTGAGAATTTTTATTTCTAATTGTTTGAGACTTTCATGTCTAAACTCTTCCCTTTTACAAATATAGTGTATTCCAATTAATTTTTTATCCCCTCTCGATAACTACGTATGGTTGGTCCTCATTGCAAAACCTTTTTGTATTGCATACACCTTGTAAAATGTTTGGACATCCTCAATTTAATCAAAATCATTCCCAATAAACAGTCCAAAAAGTCCACTTCTAGAAGTGAAAATGAGATTGATTCCATCTCCATCTCCATCTCCATCTCCATCTTCCATATTCACGCCATCTCCATCATCATCTCCCAAATTTACGTCATCTCCCGTATTCAAACTATCTCCCGTATTTACGCTTCTCTCATATTCAAACCATCTCCTAAATTCATGACATCTCCTATATTCAAACCATCTTTCACATTCACATCACATTGCTCTTTCACGATTTCATCTTCAAAAGTTTCATCTACAACTTATGGACATTTTCTAGTCGTTAGTATCTCAACATCACTATCTGAACACCACCCAAAATCCTTCATCCTAACATAAAACAATGTCAAACAAGTTTTGCAAGAAACCAAATAAAAGAACCATAATCAAGGATTATGATGATAAAATAGAGGAATGTGAGCACTAAGTAATGTCATGACAGGTTAAATCTCAAATATTCCAAGAAACCAAACTTTATCGCATTAATAAAATATAATGAAAATGATGCATCGTAGACTTGAAAACACATATATTCATCAAACTTGCTTGCTGCCTTATAAAGAAGTGAGTGTAAGATGTATTTAACGTTGTTGTTCATGCATGGGCTTATAGAAATCAGCGTGCAAAACATCAAAAAATGGGTTTACATGCACAAAACAATTATGTTGCATCATTCTCCTTTCATGCATGCAAAACATGTAAGAGCAACCAGCATGCAACTTTTCAAGAAAAATGATCCTCCATCATTGCAGAAATCTTTAAACAACTAAATTGAAAGAATAGTCAATCAATGATAAGGAATAAAGAGTCAAGACCAGCACATAAGTTAATCCATATTAATATACAATGTACGCTAATCCATACTAATTAGTTAATATTAAAATCTCAAACGGGCCAAATACTAACAATTAACCAACAATCTCAAATAGGTGTAAAATAGAGATAGCAAGAGGGTTTTACCATATTTTGGCTGTGGAAAATCGAAGCACAAACAGTGAAAAATTGAAGCACAGACAGTGAAAAATCTACAACAAAAAATAGGCATTTTAAATTAGGCATTACAAAAAATTAGGTGTTACAAAAAAATTAGTATTGATGGAAAAATTACCCACCCTCAATAGTCAAGTTGCAGGGAGGAGAGGGAGAGAGAGAGATTTCGGGTCTTCAATTTAGTGAAGGAAGGAGAGAGAGTGATTTTATTAGTCTGATTTCATAAGGGAAGGAGATGGTCTCCGATTTTGTTGGTTCAATTTTGTGAGGGAAGGAGAGGGAGAGGGGTTTTCGAGTTAGGGTAATCTTGAGAGAGAGAGAGAGAGAGATAGAATTCAATCAAGAGGGAGGAGAGGGAAGAAAGGGGTTTAGGAGGGAGCGAGGGGTTCGCAAGATAGAGAGCAGAGGGGTTCAGGAAGAAAATCTCCTACGACACGTCTCACAATTCTTTTTTCACTTCCCCTTACGTGACAGATTTTGATTAGTCTCTAATATTAAAGGCTTATAGGTGCCTCTGTTCCAAAGCATTTTGCTAAACATAAAGGTGGGTAGATGACAAATACTTTATGGAAAATTATACATAAACAGTTATTTTACAATTGCTTAGTAAAATATTAGTGATACTGAATTCAAATCTGTGAAAATCAAACAGAATATTGAGTATTGATATATGAGTACTTAGGCATCTAAATGTGTTTATTGATTATGATATATTCTTTTATACAAATTGTAATTTTATCTGGGCGTTAGTGAAAGAGAAGGAAAGATTGAAAATACAAAAGGAGGGAGAAGAAAACTCTAGATTTTCTCTATTTTTTTCCATTTGTGTTTTCAATTTTCTTAATAAAGCACATGACATTACATAGTGATGCCACAACAAGAGGGTCTTCTGAGCAAAAAGTTTCAGATGATCAAATAACATCTTACAGAAAAGAAATGCTTTTTAATTCAAGATGACCGAGTGTAATGTTAAGGTTATACATCCTTTGATCTTATAGCATTATTTGAGCACCCTAATAATTCTATGATACGTGCAACAACATAGAATTGTTTTAAAATAAAATCTAAAGTTCTAAACTTATAAAAATTCTAATGTTGTTAGAATTATTAAAGGCAAGGGAAGGGGGACATAAATGACCGCTCTCCTCTATCATTCACGTGAATGAGACCCCTTTAGCTTTGTTTTTCATATATGTGCACAGTAACTTGCACAATAATTTATCCCTATAAATACGAGCTTCTTCGGTCAGTTTTGTACAAGCATTAGAAAGAAGAAAAGAAAAGAAAGATAGAAGAGAGAAAGAAAGAGAGAAAATTCAGTTTTTGAAAAATAAAGAGTTTCAAATATTTTTTCTTGCAATAATAATTTTTATTCTAATTTTATAACACGTTATCAGCACGACGGTTCTACCAATTCTGAAGCAAGTGGTCTTATTCCTCAGTAAGTTTTTCAATATATTATTTGTAGTCTTTGATATATTTTATTGATGATTATTATTTAAATCTGTGTGACTTTATAAATATATTTCTGAAATACACATATTTATTTCATTATTTATATGTGTAGAAAATGGAAAACCTTACAAAATTGAAATTCATTGCTCTTGATATTTATGGGAAAAATTATTTAGCATGGATTCTTGATATTGAAATACATCTTGATACGATGAACCTGGGTGAAATAATTAAAAAAAGAAATCAAACGTCCCTGCAGGACCGTGCTAAAGTAATGATTTTCCTTCGCCATCATCTTCACGAAAAATTAAAAACTGAATATCTTATAATAAAATATCCCTATATTTTGTGGAATTGTTTAAGGGAGAGGTATGAACACCAGAAGATTGTCATCCTCCCAAGAGCTCGTTATGAATGGTTGCACATGAGGTTACAAGATTATAAAAGTGTTAGTGAGTATAATTCCGCAATTTTTAAAATAATCTCAGTACTAAATTTATGCAGTGAGAAAATCACTGATGATGATATGCTAGAGAAAACTTATACTACATTTTATGCCTTAAATGTGCTCCTGCAGCAGCAGTATCGAGAGAGAAAGTTCAAGAAATATTTTGAACTTGTATCATGTCTTCTAGTAGCTGACCAGAATAATGAGCTCTTATTAAAAAATCACTAATCACGCCCTACTGGCTCAATATCATTTCCTGAAGTGAATGGTAATAGGATTGTATCATTCCCAGAAGCAGGGGTCTTCGAGCCTGCTGCGTACGATTAGCCAGCCTTGCGGCAGCAAAAGGATTAGTGTAGATCGATATTGTTTGCCCCCCACGGTTTTATAAGATTATTAAAGTGTCCGTTGAGCGCCTAGTAGCCACGTTTAATAGATCTGAACACTTGCCTGGATCAACTTCCATATCATAATTGTTTTAGTGAATAACTAAAGAAACTCCACCAAGCAATTTATGGCCTGAAACAGGCCCCCCATGCCAGGTTCCATCGATTTTCTTCACAGCACTTACAATATGGCTTTCTCTGTAGCAAGCCGACACAAACATTTTGTTCGAACCTCTACTTCGGGCACTGTTATTCTTCTTCGCACCATCAACCATGGGATTTGTGGATTTTTTAAAATCACTACCGCATACATTACGAGTATAGTTCTCGTAAGATGCCAGCATTACCTTGATCCTTTCTCCCCAAGCTGCCCTCATCTTCTTGCTTATGTTCTCAGATACATTAGCATTTAAGTAATATTTAAGCATATCTTATGATAAAAGAAGATAGGAGAAATCATCCGCAGCGGGTTGTATGGCTAAGTGGCTTAAGGCATTGGTTTGCTAAATCGACATACAAGAAGATTGTATCATGGGTTCGAATCCTATTTCCTCCAGCACAGAAGTGGAACGGGCGAGCGAAATTACACCTTCGTTACTCTTTAGGAGGCATCCGTCCCAAATAAACTTTCTGTCTATTGGGCTAGGAGATGAGCTTGCTGTACAACTCAAAAAGGGGTAAAAATCTCCATAATAATTCTTCAAAGAGAAGTGAATAGGTATGTCATAGATGTGGAATGACTGAACATTGGTCACGTACCTGTCGTACGGCCAGACACTTAGTTTATTTATATCAAGCATCTATTAAAGGAAAAAATAAAATACTTGAAACAAATTTAATAGAACCATCAGATGATTTATTAAATTCAGTAGATGTAGATGTCACTAATCTTGATGTTTGTGATTTCTTTAAAAATCCTGATGGTAGAATTGATCACCTAATTGGAGATGGAAGTATTCCACTCAATTAATGTATTTTCTTTATTATTTATAATAAAAAAAATTGTATATTTTGTAGAATCATAGATCAAATTGATGAATTTTTTTATCTCTGAGTTGAATGATAAAGATGTATGTCTGGCTGACAGTACTACAACTCATACAATTCTTAAAAATAAGAAATATTTTTAAAATCTAATACTAAGCAAAGTCTATGTCCATACTATATTAAGTTTATCAGATTTAATTGAGGGCTCTGGAAGAGCTTATATTGTGTTACCTAATGACACCAAATTTTGTATTGATGATACTCTATTTTCTTCACAATCTAGAATAAATTTATTGAATTTCAAATATATACGTCGAAATGATTACCATATTGAAACGACTAATAAAGGCAGTAAAGAGCATCTTCTTATTACTAAAATAACATCAGGCCAGAATCTTGTATTAGAAAAATTGTTTACTTTATCTTCTTGATTATATTATACAAAAATAAGAACAATTGAATCATATATGGTAGTGCACCAGAAGTGCACTGACCCCAAAGTATTTATGACTTGGCATGATTGCCTTAGACATCCGGGATCTATAATGATGAGACGAATTATTGAAAATTCATATGAGCATTCCTTAAAGAATCAAAAGATTATCTTACCCAATAAATATCCATACTCTGCATGTTCCCAAGGTAAGTTGATTATCAGACTATCTCCGTCAAAAGCTACTATTGAATCTCCATCCTTTTTACAAAGGATTCACGGAGATATATGTGGGCCTATTCATCCATCAAGTGAACCGTTTAGATACTTTATGGTTTTGATTGATGCATCTAGTCGATAGTCACATGTTTGTCTGCTTTCCACTAGAAATGTTGCATTTGCTAGACTTCTTGCTCAGATAATCAAACTACGAGTATAATTTCTTGGGTATTCAATTAAGACCACTCGATTGGATAATGCAGGTGAATTTTCATCTCAAGTTATTGATGATTATTGCATGTCAATAGGAATAGATGTTGAACATTTTGTTGCCCATACACACACTCAAAACGGTTTAGCTGAATCTTTGATCAAAAGGTTTCAGCTAATCGCTAAACGTTTACTTATGAAATCAAGACTACCTGTTTCTACTTCGGGACATGCTATACTTCATACAACATAAATATTCTCCATTACAGCTTGCATTTGGTCAACAACCAAATATTTCTCATCTTCGTACTTTTAGATGTGCTATATATGTTTCAATTGCACCTCCATAGCGTATAAAAATGACTCCTCAATGTAGACTTGGGATATATGTTGGTTTTGATTCTCCATCTATTATTAGATATTTTGAGCCTCTTACATGAGATATGTTTAAAGCAAGTTTGAAGGATTATCACTTTGACGAATTCACTTTTCATTAATAGGTAACGAAAAGTCGGTGCCTGAAGCACGACAAGTAATTAGTTGGGATAATAAAACCCTATGTCAATTTAATCCTCATACAAATGAATATAAATTAGAAATTCAAAGGATTATTCATTTACAAAGTGTTGCAAATCAATTACCGGATGTATTTACTAACGCTAAAGATGTAGTAAAATTTTATATTCTTGCTGTTAATGCTCCAGCAAGGATTGAAGTTCTTGAAGGACAAATTGTCAAAACAGCAATAGATGAATCTAAGATATGCCTGAAGCGTGGAAGATTTATTGGTGCAAAAGATAAAATTCCCCAAAGGAAAAGGATACAAAATGAATTTGGTGTTCCTGAAGAACCCATACCCATAATACAGACTAAAAATATAATTGATGCTCCAAAAGAGGTTAAATCTCATATCCCAAAATCTCCTGAAAATTGACATTCTTAAAAGGTATTTCATGAAATATTTTCCCTTGAATAGGAACAGGTACCTGAAAATAATGAGATCTCAATACATTTCATGAGTACTGAAGAAATTCTGGATAGAAATAAAACTGTTGTCGACAACATATTTTCATATAAAATGGCCCTTAATATTACCAGAAGTAATGAAGAAAGTGAGTTAAAAATATTGAAGAATGTCGACGTAGAAATGATTGGCCAAAATGGAAAGCAGCTATTGAAGCTGAATTAAATTTGCTAGTAAAGCGAGAAGTATTTAAACCTGTTGTCCAAATACCAAATGGTGTAATGCCTGTTTGATATATGTGAGTATTTGTACGAAAATGTAATGAGAAAAATGAAATTGTGCAGTACAAAGCACGACTTGTCGCACAAGGTTTCCTGCAGAAACCCGGAATTGATTATGAACAAACATATTCTCCCGTTATGGATGCAATCACATTTAGATTTTTTATTAGTTTGATTGTTACAAAAGGATTAGAAATGCGGTTGATGGATGTGGTCATTGCATATTTATATGGATCCTTAGACCATGACATATATATGAAAATCCTTGAAAGATATAAAATGTCTGAAATATCTACAAGTACATCTAGAAATATGTACTCTATCAAACTACAAAGATCTTTATATGAGTTGAAGCAATCCAGACGCATGTGGTATAATCACCTAAGCAAATATCTATTGAAAGAAGGATTTAAGAATAATCCTATATACCCATGTGTTTTTATTAAGAAATCAGAATCTGGATTTGCCATTAATGTGGTTTATGTTGAGGATTTAAATATTGTAGGAACTCCTGAAGAGATCTCAAGAATCGCTACATATTTAAAGAATGAATTTGAAATAAAAGATCTTGATAAAATAAAATTTTGTCTCGACCTGAAATTTGAGCACTTGTCAAATGGATTCATATCACTATGCCTAGAGTTGGGCTTCTCCTCAAATATAATTTTTGAGGGAGACTCTTTTTGCAGGTTGTTAAGGCAATTAAGGAACCTGGGACTAATTGGAGCTCGGCTGGCTTACTGATTCAAGACTCACAGCAGCTACTCATACAACTTTAATGTTGGTCCTTTGTGCATGTGCCTAGAATTGCAAACGGTACCTCCTCTTCGAGTCTAAAGGGCTCTTGATTGCTCCGAAGAGAGTACTATTCTTGTAGAGGGTTTCTCTCAATGTATTGACTCTATGTTACGACTGAAATAATGAAATACAAGTTGTCCTTCTTTCGAAAAAAATATGGGCAATTCTATTCATAGTTGACTTTATGCAATCAATTTGTAGTCGGCCGACGTCAGCTACTATTTAAAATAAAATAAAAATGAACGAAAAGCATAACCCACTCCGTCTTTTCCCTTTCCCATCTCAATTCCCAACAATCTCAAACCCACTAACTTCTAATGCCAACCCACCATGGGCTCTCTTCAATCATCTTGGCTCTCTGCCCTCAATACCATGAACACTATCTCTCCCTCAGTTATTGTGCATTTCGGAAAGCAATTTTAAGCGCTTAGGTTCGTCCAAATTGTTAACAAAGTTTCGAACGATAGTGGAAAAGGGGACGAATTTGGATGAGTTAAGGCCATACTTGGGAAAAACATCGTTGAACAGATTTATGATATGGTCAACGATTGTTTCTTCTAGATTCTCACAAATTTTCTCTCGGTTGTTATTTGGAGAAAATGGGCATCCTTTAGAAAATTTTTGCCATTTTTGTTTTCTTTGCCTTCCTGTGCTTAGTCTCATAATCTTTTAAGAAGTGAATGATCAATTTTTTAGTGGCATCATTTCCTACGCATTGTTTTTATAACAAAATTTCTGTATTCCAATTTTCACGAAAAAAATCCATTTAGAAAATAAATTCCAATTTTCACAAAATTTTTATTTTATTTTTTAAATAACGTGCCATGTCAGCTGACTACAAATTAACTACATAAAATCGATTATATATAAAATTTCTCCTTGCGCGCCCATGTAACGGCTCTAAATTCTATCATCATGCTACGGTTTTTGAGCTATAACGGCTCTAAGTCCACTTCATCATCCATCTCGTGAGCATCTTTTGTAATTAGATCAGGATCACGCGTTGGAATAATAAAAAACAAAAAAAATAGCGCTACTCCCAATGTCATTTTATTTGTCCTCGGACGACTTCCAGCCACAATAAAATATAGGAATAGAATATATTTTTTTGAATATGAGAATAGAATATATTAGTATATGAGTATTAATTGCAGCATCAAAATCGCCGAAAGTTGTCCGTATTCGCTATTATATATGTACCATGCCAGATTCGTTATCTTTAATCTTTGGTCTTTGCCGGCTGCATTTAGACCTCGAAATAAACTTGATCAAGTTAAGATGAATTAGGTCCTGTTTAAATTTAAAAATGAGATAAAATAAAATAAATTTAAATAAGTTAAGATAAATTTATTTTAAAATTATTATTATTTTAAAATTTTAAAAAATTATCTTAAAAATTTTAAAAATTATATTAAAATTTTAAAAAATTATATTAAAATTTATATTTTATATAAAAAGAGAAATGTTATTTTATTCGAATTCGGGTGAAATGTATTTCTCTCGAATGATTTTTTATTTTTATTTTTTTAATAAATGATTAAAAAATGTTTTTTAATAATTATGTGATTTATTTATTTTTTAAAATTATTTAAAACCTTCAAAAAAATGATTTAAAATAAATAAATAATAATAATAATAAAATTTTCCCATTCATGACAAATTTGGGCTACACCAAATATGAAAAAAATGTAATAACGAGTTTGAGATAAGTGGAGATGGGATGAGCTCACTCACGAATACAAATAGGGCCTAAATAAAATATTATTATTTTTTAATATTATGAATATTTTAAGATTTAAAAAAATTAAATTATTTTTTATATTTTATATGAGAATTTAAAAAAATTGTAATAATAAGATGAGATGAGTTTGAGAACCAAAATAACCTCACTCTCTTGTCTTTCTACTTCTTGCCTGTAGTTCCTCTCATTGCTGCCTAGAGTATTGCCTTGTTTGTTTTTAGAGATCTTCTTACCTCATTTCATTTCATCTAATTATTATAATTTTTTTAAAATTTCATTACAAAATAATATAAACAATTCAAAATTTTCAAATCCCAAAACAAAAATTATATTAAAAAAATATATTATAACAATATTTTATTTAACTTTTAATTTTAATTTCAACCCAACTCATCTCATCTCATCTTATTTCTTCTCTAAAAACAAACAAGACAAAATACTATAGTCTAAATTTAATGGTAATTTAAAATGATTTATAAATAACATTGAAATATTTGAGTTGGATAAGATTAATTAGAAATAGTTTGAGTACAAATATTTTTGAACGAAAAGGTTGAATAAAAATATTAACCTTTAAATATTATAATAAAATTATCTAAATGTTATTTTATTTTGAGATTTAAAAAATAATCATCATTTTTTGAATTTAGTTGAAATGTTTAGAAAATTGTAATAATTAGATAATGATTAGATAAAAAAAATAAAAAATTGAAAAATAAAAATTGTTTGTATTTATAATGTTTGGATATTGATCAGATAGGATGGGATTATATAGAAGTATCTCTCTATCCAAATTAGACTTAAGTTGGTTTCGTTTCAATGATAAGAGTATATCATATAATCTGAATTTATCTATAAATAAGAGTGAATTAACATATTTAAGTAGTTTTAGTAGGTCCCATAGAGATGTATTTGAATGTGCTTACTTGAATGAATAAGGTCGAGATCATATGTTTTAACTTTTTAAAGAATGTGAAAAAATTAACGGACTCCATCGATTATTAGTTGTTGTTGTAATGATGGAATAATAATAGAAGTTTCATCAACCAACAGTGCTGAGTTAAAATAAAAAATGAGATAATTCAAATGAAATAAGTTATGTGTGTAGTATGTATGGTGAGTGAAGTAATGATATATACAATTATAGAGTATGCATGAGGGGTCGTTTAATTATTTTGAAAAAAAGTGAGATTTATTATGGCGAGTCTCGTATTTACTTATTTTTCTTAGAGAGATTGTACGACACTTGTATATTTCATGACTGCAAATAACAATAAAGTTGCATTTAGATGTCGACATAAGCTGAGTTGATCTAAATTTTGTATGAATAGTAGTAAGTTGAAATGGTTAAGTAAGTATTTTGAGACCCACTTTCATTGTAGTTATTATTGTTCTTTTTTTTTTTTTTTCTCAAATCCATATATTAAGAAGAGAAAGTTCAACTACAGCAAATAAAGACCAAACACACAAACCAAACAACTACACAAACCATACAAGTACAAAGCATATAAACCATACAATTAGGTATTGAGAGGATCTTTGCCACTATGAAATTTCAACAAATAGGGCGGTATCGAAGTCAGTGGTAGGCAGTCATATATTTTAGTAGAGGCTACCCATTGCGCAATTGAGTGTGCACATCAATTGAAATCTCGATGAATTTTCCTAAGCTGCCAGTTTGTAAACAACTGTAGTAAAAAATGAATTTTTCTAACAATTGGTTAAAGAGTCCAATCTATTGCTGTATCAAATTCTCCAATTGTATCAATGGTGATTTGAGAATCGCCTACTAGGACAATATTCTTAATAGATCTGAAAATAGCTTTGTTAATCCCATTCAGTACAGTCAATGCCTCGCCAAGATTAGGATTAATATGTGGAACTTTTTTAGTGTAGACAAAAATAATATCACCATTCTCTGTATAACAAACCGCCGCAGTTGTACTTGAACGATTTTTAACAGTCACATCAAAAGTAAGATAATGGTAATCTCCGAGGGAGTGCTGGCATAGCTGGAATGTGATGAAACTCTTTTGCATCCCAAGTTGTCCTATGATCAAAATATGATTTCCAGACATTTTGGATAAATATCTCAATATTTGGGGTGACTTTTTCATGAATCATTTTGTTTTGACATAACCAAATGTTATCCATAGCAAGTGTTGCAAATATTTGAAAGTGATAACAATCCAGAGGAGGTATGAAAAGTTTCTCTAGAAATAAAATCCAGTCAATCCAAATAAAAATTCCATGTTCCATATAAGAATTGACATGCAATGGCCAAGGAGAATTTCTCCATAAAATTTGAGAAAAAGGGCATTCCAAATATAAATGAACATCCGTTTCTTTGTACAATTGCAAAGAGAACATTGAAAAGATCCCAAATCAACAAAATACTTTATAAGAGATCGAGTAGGCAAAATATGATTGAGAATTTTTTATAGAAACAATTTAAGCCTATCCTCAATTTTAAGCTTTTAAAGCTTCTTCTAAAGTCGAATATTATCAGAGCTACTTACAAATTTTCTTCTAGAGATGAGAGTGCAACATAAGTTGATTTAATAGTAAAATTACTAGAAGATCTATTCCTCCACACAAGTTTATCACAAGTTTATCATTGACCAATTAATAATTATTATCAGCTAAAGGAATATTTTGAATTGCTTCAATAGTGTCAGAATTGAAAAGGGTTGGAAGAAAGCAACAAATTCTAATGTCTCAAACTCTCCAAAACCAGCTCAGCAACTCTTAAATTTGAAAAATTACCACCATTATCAGGACGAGGGGAAGGAAGACAATCATAAATGGTAGGAATCCCGGATTCTACGCGTGAGGACTCATGAAAAACAATTTTTATTTCAGCCCCCACTTGGCAATTGGCACTGACTGATAGTGATTGAGAGAGAAAAAGGTTTTGCCGTAAATAAAAACATAAAAAAAAAAAGGAAAAATTTGAAGAGAGAGAGAGAGAAATTTAACTGAAACTACAAACCTGCAGCATGGTCTTCAAGTCAATTTATCCCATCCGTCTATAGTAACTGAACAAACAAAATTCAAAATAAGCTGAGTTTGGATGGTTGAATAAATTTAAAGTGAAATGAATTGATAAAATTCGGGCAAGAAATGAAGAAGAAAGTTTTGAGTCAACTCCAAGTCTCCTAGACATGTAAATTAGGGTACGTGAAATTGAAGATGCCACTTATTTATTTTTCTCTGCTCTTGTTCTAGTCAACTCCAACTTCAAGTCTCCTGAATAATCTCTACTCACTCTTTAGTGCCACTTACCCCACACCAAATTAAGGGCACGTGAAATTGCTTTTTAACTCTTAAGTTGCGTTTGATAATTAGAGAGTACTTCAAATATTTTAAAATATTTTATTATTATTTATTATTTTATTATTATTATTTATCTATTATTATTATTTATTATTATTTTTTCATTATTATCTAATATTTTATTATTATTTTTTACTATTATTTATAATTTTTTTCAACATTTCTCAGCTTTCATATTCACCATTAACCAAATCTAGACCATTATATCTGGTCTCTATATATTACGTGGCATACCACATGGCTCCCTGACCATCACCCACTGATTCAAGGTTTTTGTTTAAATTCGCAATTTTGTGCCATTTATAATATTTGATTAGGTCATTTCCTTAGCTAATGATGCGTCCGCTCATCTTTCCATGGAGTTGTTCTTTTTACACTTCTAAAATCAAAACAAAAGTTGAAAAAATTGTACGGATTGACTCCACCAACAAATTTTCATAAGCCTTAAAACAAATGATTGCGTTACAAACACAGGATCCCATTCAAATTCAAATATTCGGATTCACCACGAGGTCAGTTTGGGCCTATAATTCGAATGATATTTTTTTCATTAGATTGACAATAAAAATTTAAACAATAAAATTTATTTTAAGTTAAAAGTTAAATTCAATAAATATTTAAATAATAAAATTTATTTTAGATTCACATTAAATTAGTCAAAGACCAAATAATTTAGTTAAAATAAACAATAAAGTTAAAATATTTGTTAAAGATAATCGGTTTGGTAAAGAGGTCAAATTCTTATTATTATTATTTTTTACTCTCTTTCCTATTTTATTTTCTCTTTCAATTTCTAGTTTAATTTTTTTAACTCATAATTTAATTAAAATATGTTTATTAATTAATATATAATAAATAGAACAATCAAATATGATAAAATTAATTAATTTAATAATTATAAATAATTAATTCTTTTTAATTATTAATTACTTATTATTATGTATTTTCATAAATAAATAATCTAATGTAAAAATTTGATATGAATAGCTAAAGCTAAATATTAGTTATATTATTTTATTATAATATTTTTAAAAAATAGCTATTCCAATATAAAAATTTATGTAAATAAAATAATCAAAAAATAAAATCTAGGTTATATTAACTACAATTGTATTTTAGCAATAATCAATTCAATGAGAGTGTTATCTTCCCTTAGCTAGTGGAGCTCCACCTAATCAGCAAGTGCAGCTCCTCTTAATTAGCCAATGTAATTTCTCCTTTGGACTATAGCTAAAATCTAATCCCTTCACCTCGATTAAGCTCGATTTGGATTGAGAGATGTGATGAGTTTAGATGAGTTTAATTTATTTTTAAATATTAACATTATTTTGTGATTTGAAAAAGTTGAATTGAGATTTGAAAAATATATATAAAAATTTGAAAATGCTGTATTGAGATTTATATTTTATATAATAATTTAAAAAAATATAATGATAAGTTTGAGATAAATTCAAATGAACTCGTCTTATTTATGAATCCAAACCGACTATAAGATTCTTTGTTACTTTCTCTTTCCATCTCAATTTCGCATCCGCTCTATGATTCATACAACTTAACAATTTGAGGAGGCCCAACGCCTAGGCAATTTAGGTAGTTGCCTAAGGTGGCTTCCACCAAATAAGCTGGCCTCCTTCAAACGAAAATATTAATGGCCTATATTAATAAATAGGAATTCCAAAAAGGGAGCCTAAGATATTTTTATTGATATTAAATATAAAGTCCTTTTGTTCTTCGAAGGGAAGGTGGTAGTCCTTTTGTTCCTAGAATGGTAAGGTGGACGGTTAGGGTTTAATTAAAATTTTCCTGCTTTCTAAACTATAATGAAGGAGGGACCTTTGCACTTACCGCATGGTGGAAGAATTAGAGCATCTGTGAAAAATATTAAGGTTCCATTTGAATAGTGAGTTGAGATAATATAAGTTGATATGAAAGTTGAATAAAATATTATTAATATTATTTTTATTTTGAAATTTAAAATGGTTAATTTTTATATGATATTTTATTTAAAATTTTTAAAAAATTATAATGATAAGAAGAAATGAGATAAAATTACTTCTCAATCCCAATGAGACCTCAATCTCAAAGAGGAAAAAAAAGAAGAAATGTCTTGAACAGAAGAAGAAACAAAAAGGTCGATCATACATGTTCAGGAATGTTTTTTAATTCTTGTTCTGATGGATAAAAGCATATACAAAGAAGCTTTCAAAGCTATTATGACTTAAATCTGGAATTCTCGAGGAGGTTTGATAACTTTAACAAGGTGGGACATTACATATTTCTAATTGAATATCAAGAGGAGCTGGGCATGGAACGTGTTATTAATGGGAGATTACAGTCTTTTGACAAACATTTAGTCTGTATACAAGAGTTTGACAATAACAAACCTCCCAGCGAGACTACCTTTAATAAACACATTAGAATTTTTAATTCCACAATTAGCATACACATGTCACGTTTGAGAAATTTATCAAAATCTAAACAACCATGTTCCACAATTCGTGCAAACAAATATGAGCAATGATACGGCTACAACCCATCGACTATTTATCTGCTACTTTCTCGTCAAATATAATATTCTCAAATTTTAAATACATCAAATTAAAATTAAAATTAAAATTAAAATCAAATTTTTAAAAAATATTATATTACTCAATAGTAATTTAAGAGTAGTGAACTACTTAGTAGTTTATCATTTCTCAACAAATATTTAGATTTTTCAGTATCGGCAAACATGACCTGATACTTGAGAAATTCATCAAAATCTGAAAAACCATGTACCACAATTTGCACAAATACATGTTCAAAAGTTTCACAATTAGCAAATACCACATGATATTTGAAAAAATGGGAAGCCATATTACTGTACAGCCGTGTTCAAATCTGGACAGCCATATTTGGAACTGTTATTGGAGTGTGATATTAGAACTGTTGATGTCGTGTTATGCGGCTTGGGCTACTTAACGATGGTCCAAACAATTCGAGCTTGCAAAACAGTTGAAGAAGGTGGGGGTCGGGGTGTGCGACCGCTCTGATGGTAAGGTCAGATGGGTTGAAGGAGATAAATATGCTTAATAGTATGAGAGATGAGAGATGAGAGATAAGAGCTTAAACTTAATAGCGTGAAACTTCCCTATATTATAGGTGCTAGCTCATTCTCTGTCGATTTTTGGAGGGCTATGGAATGTTTGGCCTTCCCCTTCGATCATCATGCATTTTACCATGTCAGGGTCGGTTGACTCGCCATTGGCAATGTCAGTAGTGGAGCTGTCCCCTTCAAACCATGTCAGTTCTCACTTTCTGTCTTCGCATGCATGAGGTCCTTGACTTGTATTTAATGCGGCATGATGCTCGCCTATTCGACATTTAATATGGTGAGAGGCATGGTACGTCCTTACTCGACTTAGCACGCTCAGTATTTAATACGACGTGGCTTTAGCAGGTTCAATATTTAATGTGGTGGAGGTGGCATGGTAAGTTCCTAACCGACTCGTTACGTTCCTGCAGCGCCGAGTCAGATCCCTTTTCCCTTTCACGATCCGACCCCCATTGTGGGCCGTTAGGTTGAGCATTTATAACCTCAAGTGTCCATCTTCCCATTGTGGGACCGGCCTAGACCCCACTATGGGCTCGAGCTTGGTATCTTGAGTGGGCCTACCCTCTCAGTACCCGTCAAATTTTTAGCAAAAAGACTTCGATGGAAATTCCTTCACTCATGTCTCCTACCTAACCAATTTCCATCCGGGTTGGTTTGACTTGCTCGCTCGCTCGCCTTTCGAATTGGGTAAGGTGACCACTGGCGAGGATTCTTAGCGAATGGCTGGATGAGACATGTGTCAAGACGAAGGACAGATCTGGACCCCGCTTCAAAGATTGGAGTACGCATCGGGGATTCATCGTCATTGATTGTCACAAACTCCCCCTGGCAATTTTTGCTCCCTGAGACTTCACTTGGGGTTTGACTGCCCACACCACCAATGGAGCCTTTCTCCTAGGCTCCAACAGACCCCTCGCCAGTGACCTTTCGCTTCTAGCCCCAACAGTCACCCCCTCGACATGATCAGTCTCCGTCTGGTCCATGGGCCCTCCTGTCCCCACGACCTCACCTTCCATGCTGTTCTCATCCTCTTGGTTGCATCCTTATTGCCCTCGACCTCTCTAGCCTGATCTTCTACATTAACACTTACTAATTCAGAGCTTTCTCGAGAAGGGGATTAAGCATCTGAAGAAAGAAGTGACAAGATGTCTTTCTCCTCCGACGACCTGGGCAACTGGCCAACCCGAACCACTCGAAGGATTCTTAGAAATCCCCAGGAGGTTCTGGCATTTGGGATACGACCTATCAAGCTGAACCAAATGCCTCAAGATGTGCTCATCAGAAAGCAACTAGTCCGTTGCCAGGAAGATGGGATGCCAATTAGCTTAGGCCACTACGGCTTCAACTTGCCACTCTTCCACAGGGGTCAGCACGATCCCGAGGCTATTTGCGGACGAAAGCATACCCCAGTCTGACTTAATAGGAAACTATCACCGGGTCTCGCCCACTAGAAATTACTAGTCGTGCTTCGAGGTGAAGAAAAACTTTTGTTGATAATCCTTCACAAGGGAGTGCCTATCTTTGATTCGACTTAACTTTTGCTGATGATCCTTAACTTGGAAGCCGGCTATATTTTCAAGGCGGTGAAGCAAGCAATACAATGACAATAACTCCTGAGCCGTCAGGTCGAGATAAACATCTCCTTGCTCCAAAAGGGCTACTCAGAAGGTAACACAACTGGCCAGAAGTAGATGCCAGCAATTCAGGAGTATTTGCGCTAGCACCAACCAAGGTAGTGAAGACCTTCATATTTTGGGCAAATAAAGGGGAGGCATAAGCCGCTGTCGAACATCGCAGGGAACAGTACTACTCTTTGCAACTTCCCTAGAGAGTCGTGAGCGTGCTCTACTCCCTTGACCGATTCTAGATTTATTCAGTGGAAAATTTTGTACTTCGCGCGAAGCGCTTTAATCGTGGGAATGGAAAAGTGCGAAGTCTAGTCATGCCCGTTGAAAATGGTTGATACTCTGGCTTGGGCTGGGGTGGACAAAGTAGAGCCACTGGTAGCCATTAATGCCAAGAAAGGAAAACAAAATGAGATGGAAAAGAAAGGGTTGTTGCACACGAGAGATAGGAGAACGAAGAAGAGAAAGCAAGAGTAAGGCAAAGAATGCAAGTGAAGAAACAGAGGAAAAATGAAGGCAGAGTGGGCCCATTTTTATAGGTAACGGGGGCAGTAAATGCGCATAGGAAACGAAGCGACATGACAGACCACTATTCGGCTGGCAGCTATTGGAGGATCCATTGCCAGGCGCATGACCCCCACAATCCAATAAAACTCGCGAAGCATGGGCGGAAGTTTTGAAGCATGGCAATTATGGCAGATACATCGGGGACACAAACCAATCAGGGCCTAAAAAGGTGAGACGTGCAGTCGTCCTATCACCCCACCAATTACGAAAATCAATGGGGCGAACACGAGGAGACAAGGCCACTAATTTACAATGAGCCAATCAGGGCCTAGGAAGGTGAGACGTGTAGCCATCATGTCACTCCACCAGTTATGAAAATTGAAAGGGCGAGTGCGAGGAGACAAGGCCATTAATTGCCAATGAACCAATCAGGGCCCAGGAAGGTGAGATGTGCAGCCATCCTGTCACCCCACTGGTTACAAAAATCGAAGGGGCACACGAGAGGAGACAAAGCCATTGATTGCCAATGAACCAATTAGAGCCTAGGAAAGTGAGATGCTTCCCCATTCTGTTGTTTTAACAGTTACGAAAATCGAAGGGGTGAACGCATGACGATGCAAGAGTTTACTGAGGACTCGGACTGAAGTTTGTCCTTGACCCCACTGGTCATTGGCGATACAAGGGTTTACTGAGGACTCAGGGTCAAGGCCGAACTTCAGTCTGAGTCCTCATGACCTTACATTGCCAATGATTTGTAGGGTTAAGGCCGGACTTCAGTCCGAGTCCTCAGTAAATCCTCGCATTGTAAATAACTCGCGAGGTCAAGGCTAGACTTTAGTCCGACTCCTCAATAAATCCTCACATCACCAACGACTCGAGGGGTTAAGGCCAAACTTCAGTCAAAGTCATCAGGAACAAGAAATGAATAAGGAAAAAGAAAAAAGGAAAAGAGACAATCAAATTGAAAAAAATAAGAAAATTCAAATCAAATTGAGAAGAATAAAAACCGCACCAAGCAATGGTTTAACAACGTGCGACGACAGTACAAGCAGCTAGTGGGCAATATGAGTAAGAAGACAATCAGATTTTCCAAGAATGATCACGTGGGACTCGTAGATCTTTTTTTTGGTATGGATTGCATGTGATCATTCTCATCTCCTTAAATTGCATACTACTGATGTGGCCTATTTCTATTGGGGGCATTAATCCCTTTTGGCAGACAACCTATTTCAAAGCAGAACTCTTATTCAATACATTAACACAAAGAAAAAGCTCCTAGCTGGATGAGTGCCAAACTTGGTTTTCCATCGGCCAATAATAATATGTCACATAGGCATTTCATACATTTGTGTTTTGAACCCTATAGTAGAGAATCTGCTGCCCAATTCCCTGCTCTCGCCCTCTCCCTCTTCCTCACTCTCCCACATCAGCCTAGCCCATGCATACCTTCACCCCAGCCCGAGCTTCCATCTACTCGACGAAACCCCTAGCCTTGAGCCCCCATTTTGGTTTATTTTACTGGAGCGATTTCTAAAAATTAAATTTTTAGTGGCATCATTTCCTACGTTTATAACAAAATTTTTGTATTCCAATTTTCACGAAAAAAATCCACTTAGAAAATAAATTCCATTAACTATGGAGATTGGAGACAATCCGAGGCCAAAGCTTATAAAAAGGAGGTAAAATCGGAACTGGCTTCAGAAATTGAGCAGAATCAGTTGAGGATTCCGATATCGGTAGTGGGACTAGGAAAGTGCCGGTCTCGATTAAAGTTGCAATGGAAAAGGCAAATGAGTATGACGATAATAAAGATGGCACGAAGGTGAGATTTTAGAAAGAGACGATCTCTGATATGGTTCAATTTTTTATTTTATTTTTTAAATAACGTGCCATGTCAGCTGACTACAAATTAACCACATAAAATCGATTATATATAAAATTTCTCCTTGCGTGCCCATGTAACGGCTCTAAATTCTATCATCATGCTACGGTTTTTGAGCCATAACGGCTCTAAGTCCACTTCATCATCCATCTCGTGAGCATCTTTTGTAATTAGATCAGGATCACGCGTTGGAATAATAAAAAACAAAAAAAATAGCGCTACTCCCAATGTCATTTCGTTTGTCCTCGGACGACTTCCAGCCACAATAAAATATAGGAATAGAATATATTTTTTTGAATATGAGAATAGAATATATTAGTATATGAGTATTAATTGCAGCATCAAAATCGCCGACAGTTGTCCGTATTCGCTATTATATATGTACCATGCCAGATTCGTCATCTTTAATCTTTGGTCTTTGCCGGCTGCATTTAGACCTCGAAATAAACTTGATTAAGTTAAGATGAGTTAGGTCCTGTTTAAATTTAAAGATGGGATAAAATAAAATAAATTTAAATAAGTTAAGATAAATTTATTTTAAATTTATTATTATTTTAAAATTTAAAAAAATTATCTTAAAAATTAAAAATATTATATTAAAATTTTAAAAATTTATATTAAAATTTATATTTTATATAAAAAGAGAAATGTTATTTTATTCGAATCCGGGTGAAATGTATTTTTTTCAAATGATTTTTTATTTTTTATTTTTATTTTTTTAATAAATGATTAAAAAATGTTTTTTTTAATAATTTTGTGATTTGTTTATTTTTTAAAATTATTTAAAACCTTCAAAAAAATGATTTAAAATAAATAAATAATAAATAATAAAATTTTCCCATTCAGGACAAATTCGGGCTACATCCCTTCTAGGGATGTAGCACCAAATATAAAAAGTGTAATAATGAGTTTAAGATAAGTGGAGATGGGATGAGCTCACTCACGAATACAAATAGGGCTTAAATAAAATATTATTATTTTTTAATATTATGAATATTTTAAAATTTAAAAAAATTAAATTATTTATTATATTTTATATGAGAATTTAAAAAAATTATAATAATAAGATGAGATGAGTTTGAGAACCAAAATAACCTCATTCTCTTGTCTTTCTACTTCTTGCCTGTAGTTCCTCTCATTGCTGCCTAGAGTATATTGCCTTGTTTGTTTTTAGAGATCTTCTTACTTCATCTCATTTCATCTAATTATTATAATTTTTTTAAAATTTCAATACAAAATAATATAAACAATTCAAAATTTTCAAATCCCAAAACAAAAATTATATTAAAAAAATATATTATAACAATATTTTATTTAACTTTTAATTTTAATTTCAACTCAACTCATCTCATCTTATCTTATTTCATCTTTAAAAACAAACAAGACAAAATACTATAGTCTAAATTTAATGGTAATTTAAAATGATTTATAAATAATACTGAAATATTTGAGTTGGATAAGATTAATTAGAAATAGTTTGAGTTCAAATATTTTTGAATGAAAAGGTTGAATAAAAATATTAACCTTTAAATATTATAATAAAATTATCTAAATGTTATTTTATTTTGAGATTTAAAAAATAATCATAATTTTTTGAATTTAGTTGAAATGTTTAGAAAATTGTAATAATTAGATAATGATTAAATAAAAAAAATAAAAAATTGGAAAATAAAAAATGTGCGTATTTATAACGTTTGGATATTGATCAGATGGGATGGGATTATATAGAAGTATCTCTCCATCCAAATTAGACTTAAGTTAGTTTCGTTTGAATGATAAGAGTATATCATATGATCTGAATTTATCTATAAATAAGAGTGAATTAACATATTTAAGTAGTTTTAGTAGGTCCCATAGAGATGTATTTTAATGTGCTTACTTGTATGAATAGGGTCGAGATGTTTTAACTTTTTATAGAATGTGAAAAAATTAACAGATTCCATCGATTATTAATTGTTGTTGTAATGATGGAATAATAATAAAAGTTTCATCAACCAACAGTGCTGAGTTAAAACAAAAAATGAGATAATTCAAATGAAATAAGTTATGTGTGTAGTATGCATAGTGAGTGAAGTAATGATATATACAATTATAGAGTATGCATAAGGCGTCGTTTAATTATTTTGAAAAAGAGTGAAATTTATTATTAAAAATATATATATATATTTTTCTGCGAGTCCCGTATTTACTTATTTTTCTTAGAGAGATTATACGACACTTGTATATTTCATGACTGCAAATAACAATAAAGTTGCATTTAGATGTCGAGATAAGCTGAGTTGATCTAAATTTTATATGAATAGTAGTGAGTTGAAATAGTTAAGTAAGCTTTTGAGACCCACTTTCATTGTAGTTATTATTGTTCTTTTTTTTTTTTTTTCTCAAATCCATATATTAAGAAGAGAAAGTTCAACTACAGCAAATAAAGACCAAACACACAAACCAAACAACTACACAAACCATACAAGTACAAAGCATATAAACCATACAATTAGGTATTGGGAGGATCTTTGCCACTATGAAATTTCAACAAATAGGGCGGTATCGAAATCAATGGTAGGCAGTCATATATTTTAGTAGAGGCTACCCATTGCGCAATTGAGTGTGCATATCGATTGAAATTTCGATGAATTTTCCTAAGCTGCCAGTTTGTGAACGACTGTAGTAGAAAATGAATTTTTCTAACAATTGGTTGAAGAGTCCAATCCATTGCTGTATCAGATTCTTCCGTTGTATCAATGGTGATTTGAGAATCGCCTACTATGACAATATTCTTAATAGATTCTAAAATAGCTTTGTTAATCCCATTCAGTAGAGTCAATGCCTCGCCAAAATTAGGATTAATATGTGGAACTTCTTTTGTCTAGACAAAAATAATATCACCATTCTCTATATAATAAACCGCCGCAGTTGTACTTGAACGATTTTTAACAGTCACATCAAAAGTAAGATAATGGTAATCCTCGAGGGAGTGCTGGCATAGCTGGAATGTGATGAAACTCTTTTGCATCCCAAGTTGTCCTATGATCAAAATATGATTTCTAGACATTTTGGATAAATATCCCAATATTTGGGGTGACTTTTTCATGAATCATTTTGTTTTGACATAACCAAATGTTATCCATAGCAAGTGTTGCAAATATTTGAAAGTGATAACAATCCAGAGGAGGTATGGGAAGTTTCTCTGGAAATAAAATCCAGTCAATCCAAATAAAAATTCCATGTTCCATATAAGAATTGACATGCAATGGCCAAGGAGAATTTCTCCATAAAATTTGAGAAAAAGGGTATTCCAAATATAAATGAACATCTGTTTCTTTGTACAATTGCAAAGAGGACATTGAAAAGATCCCAAATCAACAAAATACTTTATAAGAGATCGAGTAAGCAAAATATGATTGAGAATTTTTCATAGAAACAATTTAAGCCTATCCTAAATTTTAAGCTTTTAAAGCTTCTTCTAAAGTCGAATATTATCAGAGCTACTTACAAATTTTCTTCTAGAGATGAGAGTGCAACATAAGTTGATTTAATAGTAAAATTACCAGAAGATCTATTCCTCCACACAAGTTTATCACTGACCAATTAATAATTATTATCAGCTAAAGGAATATTTTGAATTGCTTCAATAGTGTCAAAATTGAAAAGGGTTGGAAGAAGCAACAAATTCTAATATCTCAAACTCTCCAAAACCAGCTCAGCGACTCTTAAATTTGAAAAATTACCACCATTATCAGGATGAGGAGAAGGAAGACAATCATAAATGGTAGGAATCCCGGATTCTACGTGTGAGGACTCATGAAAAACAATTTTTTTTTCAGCTCCCACTTGGCAATTGGCACTGACTGATAGTGATTGAGAGAGAAAAAGTTTTTGCAATAAATAAAAACATAAAAAAAAGGAAAAATTTGAAGAGAGAGAGAGAGAGAGAAATTTAACCGAAACTTCAAACCTGCAGCCTAGTCTTCAAGTCAATTTATCCCATCCGTCTATAGTAACTGAACAAACAAAATTCAAAATAAGCTCAGTTTGGATGGTTGAATAAATTTAAAGTGAAATGAATTGAATGAATTTTGGCATCCAAACAAGCTCTAAAGGTTAGGCGACCGCGTTCGGTAAATTGTCCTACCGATAACATCATTTTGTTATGGTCCTCTCATGCTATTAAATCTTATGAATAATCATGAAATGCGATTTAACTCCTTGAAGTATCATTTAGAAAACTACCATTTAATATAGGGCTGTTCAACTGATCCGATCCGACCCGACTCTTTAGTGGTTGTTTCCGACCCGACTCGATAGCAATCACTTTCGATAGGCCAAATACCCGCTTATCCATTTGGTTCTGACCCGACCCGATCTATACTTTGCGTTTGACTGTTTTCCTCCCTTCTTCATTTCCGTTTCTTTTCTAACAAACACCTTTCATAAAACCAAATTTATAGATCTACATGCAAGATGCGCCAACCTGTTTGGAATCGTGCGACTCTCTTCATCGCAACTTGCACCTTCGAATTTGGAAGGGTCCCTTCGTAAACTCAACCGAACCGACCTCAACCGAAGAACAAGCAAGCGGAGGTTTGAGTTGACTTCAAAGGGAAAACAAAGAGCGAACGAGTGAAAGAGAGTCTTTAATCCACAAAAAACTAGAGTGTCTGCGTGGAATTTCGTTTTTGAACAGTGAACTGAGATCGAGAGAGAGGGATGCGAGGGAGATTTTGCGATTCTTCGTTACTCTGAAATTCTATGCCATTCTTTTTTATTGGGGATGTGTCTGTGTTGAGATGAGATCAAGAGAGAGGGATGCGAGGGAGATTTTGTGCGGCTATGACTCAACATTGTTATAGTCCTTGCTCAAGGCTAGGGTTTGGGATGAGTATGTGTTAAGATGAGATCGAGAGAGAGGGATGCGAGGGAGAGAGGGAGAGGGACAAAACGGCTTATCGGGTTACCGTTCGATTAACCGCTTCCGATTTATGTGCTAATCGAGTCGGGCATTTCACATCGGGTCGGGTCGAAAAATAAGTCGGTAACAGTACGCGGCTAATTTGAACAATCCTAATATAATGTATAAAAAAGATAAAAAATAATCATCAGGTTGCAGATACTCCAAATATATATACATATATCCACAGACATTAAAAATTACATTAAAATCCATGGCATTAAGATCAATACATATATTCTGCACTTGGTTTATCTAAGTTTCAAATAAACAATGATAATCCCAGTATTTTTTAACAAAAGATTACATTACCTGGGCACACCTTTTATGGTATTTTACATTTATGGGCAACTTAAAAAAAAATATCATTTTTGTCGGTTGACCTCAGTCACCTTACCATCTCGGTCTACACGGTCCCTAGTTAACCGTACATGCAATGAGATTTTTAACTCCTAGTACAAAATCCTAATCTTTCTTTCGTTATTATAAAAAATTATTTATTTACAATAAATTAATTTTAATAAAATAATTATTTATAATCAAAATTGATTACAAATATTTTTTTCATCAAAATTAATTGATCACAAAAATCTTTTTTTTATTTTTTTATTTTTTTATAGCGAGTCTTAAATTTTATCCTAAATTAAATTAAGTTATTCTATTTTATAGAATGCGCTACTCGCATTTGTTAAATAATAAGATTTGATTTATAAAAAATTTCTCTTTTCAACTAAAGTACGATTTTTCATTCAATTTAATCTGCATAATTAGCCTCAAATCATATGGTTATTCACTTCCACATGCAAACCCTAATTTACATGTCTAGGCCAGAACCCCACAATTTTCCTCCTTCAAAATTACTTCTTCAATCCATAATCAAACTAACTTCATACTCTTTAAATATCACAAATTCCTCATCTATTATATACATGATCAAATTAAAATATCAACCCAAATTATATGGCCCTATATAACAGAACCTTATACAAGACTTTCTCCAAGATCTTCATCGTCAATCATCACATCTCGGTCAATTGCAATCAAGTATTAACACTACAAAATTTAAAAGTATAGAACACTTCTTAATTTGCTTACTCTCTTTAACCCTAACAAATCTCTTTATGGGTGGGTACTTTTATATTTTGTGTAGGATACTTGTATGCTAGCTCTTAGTGTATTGCTAGTTTGGGTGTTACGAATAATAGTAAAAAGTAGGTGAAAAATATTAATAAAATAATAAATAATAGTAAAAAATAATAATAAATAATAATAAATAAATAATAAAAAAATATTTTAAAAATATTTAAAATATTTTGTCTGCCAAACGTAACTTAGTGTCTGTGTTATTTGGTGAAGAGTTAGTGAAATTTTGGAAGAAGTTGGAGTGGGAAGCATGAGAAATGGGTGGAAAATTTAAAGAACAGAGATAAAGTAAGAATGAGGTTGGGTGTTTGTTTTCGGGCAAGAAATGAAGAAGAAAGTTTTGAGTCAACTCCAAGTCTCCTAGACATGTAAATTAGGGTACGTGAAATTGAAGATGCCACTTATTTATTTTTCTCTGCTCTTGTTCTAGTCAACTCCAACTCCAAGTCTCCTGAATAATCTCTGCTCACTCTTTAGTGCCACTTACCCCACACCAAATTAAGGGCACGTGAAATTGCTTTTTAAGTCTTAAGTTACGTTTGATAATTAGAGAGTACTTCAAATATTTTAAAATATTTTATTATTATTATTTATCTATTATTATTATCTATTATTATTTTTTCATTATTATCTAATATTTTATTATTATTTTTTACTATTATTTATAATTTTTTTCAACATTTCTCAGCTTTCATATTCACCATTAACCAAATCTAGACCATTATATCTGGTATCTATATATTACGTGGCATACCACATGGCTCCCTGACCATCACCCACTGATTCAAGGTTTTTGTTTAAATTCGCAATTTTGTGCCATTTATAATATTTGATTAGGCCATTTCCTTAGCTAATGATGCGTCCGCTCATCTTTCCATTGAGTTGTTCTTTTTACACTTCCAAAATCAAAACAAAAGTTGAAAAAATTGTACCGTTTGACTCCACCAACAAATTTTCATAAGCCTTAAAACAAATGATTGCGTTACAAACACAGGATCCCATTCAAATTCAAATATTCGGATTCACGGCGAGAAGGTCGGTTTGGGCCTATAATTCGAATGATATTTTTTTCATTAGATTGACAATAAAAATTTAAACAATAAAATTTATTTTAGGTTAAAAGTTATATTCAATAAAAATTTAAATAATAAAATCTATTTTAGATTCACATTAAATTATTCAGAGACTAAATGATTTAGTTAAAATAAACAATAAAGTTAAAATATTTGTCAAAGATAACAGATCTCATAAAGAGGTCAAATTCTTATTTTATTTATTTTTCTCTACTCTTTTTCCTATTTTATTTTCTCTTTCATTTTCTAGTTTAATATTTTTAATTCATAATTTAATTAAAATATGTTTATTAATTAACATATAATAAATAGAACAATCAAATATGATAAAATTAATTTAATAATTACAAATAATTAATTTTTTTAATTATTAATTACTTATTATTATGTATTTTCATAAATAGATAATCTCATGTAAAAATTTGATATGAATAGCTAAAGCTAAATATTAGTTATATTAATTTATTATAATATTTTGAAAAATTAGTTCTTCCAATATAAAAATTTATGTAAATAAAATAATCAAAAAATAAAATCTAGGTTATATTAACTATAATTGTATTTTAGCAATAGCCAATTCAATGAGAGTGCTATCTTCCCTTAGCTAGTGGAGCTCCACCTAATCAGCAAGTGCAACTCCTCTTAATCAGCAAATGTAGTTTCTCCTTTGGACTATAGCTAAAAACTAACCCCTTCACCTCGATTAAGCTCGATTTGGATTGAGAGATGTGATAAATTTAGATGAGTTTAATTTATTTTTAAATATTAACATCATTTTGTTATTTGAAAAAATTGAATTGAGATTTGAAAAATATATATAAAAATTTGAAAATGCTGTATTGAGATTTATATTTTATATAATAATTTAAAAAAATATAATGATAAGTTTGAGATAAATTCAAATGAACTCGTCTCGTTTACGAATCCAAACCGACTCCAAGATTCTTTGTTACTTTCTCTTTCCATCTCAATTTCGCATCCGCTTTAAGATTCATACAACTTAACAATTTGAGGAGGCCCAACGCCTAGGCAATTTAGGTAATTGCCTAGGGTGGCTTCCACAAAATAAGCTGGCCTCCTACGAATGAAAATATTAATGGCCTATATTAATAAATAGGAATTCCAAAAAGGGAGCCTAAGATATTTTTATTGATATTAAATATAAAGTCCTTTTGTTCTTCGAAGGGAAGGTGGTAGTCCTTTCGTTCCTAGAATGGTAATGTTAGAAAATTACAGTGGAAAAAATACCTCAAGTTCAGCTTCAAAAATTGCTCCACAAGTTTTTCCAGACTGATAAATTACCGGCATTTCCTCTTAGTGGTTAGTGCACTACGTAGTATAAAACTAGAGTGACACTAAATAAATTCACAGTCTAAGAACAGTTTCAAGAGAGAACAAAAAGAGAGAGAGATTTTTTTTCTATTTTCAGATTGATCACAAAAACCAAACTGGTGGGGACTATTTATAGTTAACCCACATACGGCTGGCTTTAAAAACCAGTCATTACACTGCAATTAAATTGCAGTTACAAAACAAATATAACAACTTGTAACGTATGGCATTTAAGCCACACGTTACAAGCTATGTAACGTATGGCATTAAATTCCATACGTTACTGGCAAAGGGAGGGGGGCAGCCCACTTGGGCGCCCCTCCTGTTTACATCACCCACTCGCACACAGTGGGCATGACCCCAGGTTTGCATCTATCTTATGTTCTCAATCTTGTTTATATAAGTAAATAGGCCGTACGACCACCAAGCACTTCTACAGAAAGGCGAGAGTACATATACCTAATCTCTCCTAGAGAAGACCAGCATAGTAACATCCCTGAAGCGTATGGTCATGTCCTAGACTTATTCAATCGCATCAAGTCAAACATTTTCGAACCCTTTTGAGTTAATAAACTCAAAACAATGCTTTGACTTTTTCCAAATCTTTTCAATGTGTTCACAATCTTAGTCGCTACCAGTATATAGTGTCATAGTTTGACGTCAGCAAATACTATCGAAGATACGATATCGAAAAAATCTTCCTTTTGCACTCATATCATTTAACTTTGGTCAAATCGCTTTCCTAGCAATGCCTCTTTAGACCGAATCAATCATGGCCATAGACAGCATGCCAAAGTAGCAGACATTATAACCTCCATCTTGTGACATATTCAAAAGTAAAGGACAAAAAAAAAAAAAAAATGAGACTCACACAGTGAGAAAGAGGGGAACCATTTACTCACTTATTCATATGGTCGAATAAGCACATGTAGTATGAATCACATGTTACGATGGATTTCTCAAAGAGCATATGTCTATATCAACACCGTACAGATCTTAGTCTAGGTGCTCATTAAGCGTCTAACCCAAGTTTCTCTATTTGCATACCTCCAAGGCATCAAAGAAAATCTCGCATTTGGCTAACCTCAGGCTACATGGATGGTGGGTAATCCATTCACAGTCTTCTCAGAAGACCTCATCTTAGCTCCCACTAAGGCGACATATCTTTGTGTCAACTAACTTATCTCTTTGGACAAATACTTAGGGACACAATGTCTCATCTCTTCTCGCTACTAAAGCGCTAGAGACGATTGCTTGTGTGAGTGAACTAATCTTAGCCTGTTGACATATCTTTTGTGTGTGTATTAGTAAAGGACAACACGATAAAGACAAGAACTGAATCTTATTGTATTAATATCCCAAAGGAAATATTACATCTCAATGTTATTTGAAATACAAATTACATTTACAATCTATGTAGTCCTAGATTCCTAACATGAGCCTCATATACATCTCGTGCAATAGGCTTTGTTAAGAGATCAGCAACCATGCGACTCGTAGAAAGATGTTTCAGAACCACTTCCTTTTGCACTACCATATCTCTGATGTAGTGATATATGATATCTATGTGTTTGGTTCTTCCATGATATTTTGAGTCCTTAGCATATGCGAGAGCTGCCATGCTATCACAGAATATCGTCACCGGATCTGAAGTATCCGTGCCAATGTCTAAATGCTTGAGGAACCTCCTTAACCAAACAGCTTCTTGAATTGCTGCAGAACAAGCTATATATTTTGCCTCCATGGTAGATAGAGCTATGCAGGGTTGTTTCTTGCTGCTCCATGTAATGGCACCATTGTACAGCAGAAAGACATACCCAGTGGTTGATTTGCGCTCATCTAGGTCACTGCCCCAATCAGCATCACTATAACCTCTTAGCTGTAAATCTGAACCCTGATAGCACAGCATATAGTCCGCAGTTCCCTTGAGATATCGCATAATCCTCTTGACTGCATTCCAGTGAGCCAGTCCAGGGTTAGATTGAAATCTACTCACTAAGCCAACTGCATAGCATATGTCAGGTCAAGTACACATCATTACGTACATCAAACTACCCATAGCATTAGCATAAGGGACACGGACCATCTTTTCCTTTTCTCTTTGAGTCTTAGGACACAACTCTTTAGACAAGTTCTCGCTTCTTGCAATAGGGGTGTCAATGGGCTTACATTCACTCATTAGGAAACGCTCAAGAACTTTATTTATGTAAGTCTGTTGGGACAAATACAAAAGTCTCTTAGAGCGATCTTTGTAGATCTTAACTCCCAGAATGTATTCTGCCTCACCCATATCCTTCATCTCAAAATTGAAGGATAACCACTCTTTTGTGGCAACTATCAACCCTTTATCATTTCCAGCTAGTAGTATGTCGTCAATATATAATGACAACATAATGAAACTCTTCTTAGATCTTTTGACATAGACACAATGATCCTTTGTGATCATCATAAACCCATTTGAGAGAATGGCTCGATGGAATCTGAGATACCATTGTCTAGATGATTGTTTTAGGCCATATATAGACCGTTTGAGCTTGCACACTTTGCGCTCTTGACCTTTGACCACAAAACCCGTGGGTTGATCCATATAGATCTCCTCATCTAGTTCTCCATTGAGAAATGCTATCTTAACGTCCATCTGGTAGAGTTCCAAATTCATTTTTGCTACTATAGCTAGAATTAGGCGAATTGAGGCAAACCTCACCACTGGTGAAAATGTTTCCTCATAGTCTATACCCTCTTGTTGGGTATATCCTTTCGCCACTAAGCGAGCTTTGTACCTATCTATTGATCCATCCGACTTGCGTTTGATCTTAAGAACTCATTTGTTCCTAATAGGTTTACGCCCTGTCGGTAGATCAACCAGATCCCAGACCTGGTTGGTTTTCATAGACTCAATTTCATCATTAAGTGCTTTCATCCATTCATCTTTAGTAGAAGATGAGAGAGCCTCATGAATTGTCCTAGGCTCATCATCATCATGCAGAGCTGCCATGAAAGCTTCTCCTTCAATCTCAAAACGACAATGAGGAATACTTTCACGTGTGCTTCTACGTAGCTGAGGTTGTTGTGATTGATTGACAAGTGGTGTGCTCCCACTCGGATTCAAGTTATTTTTAAATTTTGTAGGAGCTTGAAGAATTTCTTCCTCATTCTCAACTAAATTCTTTGGAGCACTTTCCTCTTGTTCTATAATCTCATGGAGTTCTAAACTCCTATCAACCTCACCTCTATTTGGAAACTTATCTTCAATGAAATCCACATCTCGTGACTCAATCTCAATCACACTTCCATCAGTTTGTTCACCTATTAACACATACCCTTTAGAGTGTTCTGAATACCTTATAAAGATAGACTTTTTCCCTCTAGGGCCTAACTTTCCATACTTATGAGAAAGATCGTGAACAAAACCCGTTGAACTCCATGGCCGCAAGTTACTCAAATTGGGTTTCTCGCCGGTCCATAGTTCATATGGGTGGAAGTTACTGATTTGAAGGGAACTCGGTTAAGAATGTAGGCAGCAGTTAAAAGAGCATCCCCCCAAAAAGAAAATGGTAGGTTTGCTTGCGCCATCATTGACCTAACCATCTTAAGCAGTGTTCGATTTCTCCTTTCTGCCACGCCATTTTGTTGTGGCGTACTTGGCATCATCAACTGTCTTTTGATTCCTTTTTCATCACAGAGCCTTTTAAATTGCTCAGAAAGATATTCTCGTCCTCGGTCAGTTCGTAGAGTTTTTAAACTCTTATCTAACTGATTCTCAACCATTCTTAAATATCGCCTAAAACACTCCAATGCTTCAGACTTATGGGAGATTAAGTAGACATGACCATAACGTGAAAAATCATCTATAAATGTGATAAAGTAGACACATTTGTGTCTTGCCCTCACACTCATTAGACCACAGATATCTGAATGGACTAATTGCAGTAGAAAAGATGCCCTATTGGCTTTCCTAAACGGTTTTCTCTTAACTTTTCCCATTAGACAATGTTCACATGTGGGCAAGATGACCTTAGCGAGATTAACCGAGTCATTCTATCTTGCCCTATATGGCTAAGCCTAACATGCCATTTATATGAATCCAAATTATCAGATGCAGAAAGAAAAGCAATAGATTCATTCATATTTGAATAATCCAAATTCATTATCATAAAACCGTCTTGAAGAAAAATATTGCCATAAAACACATGGCCCAAATAAAAAGAAATATGATTGTTTTCAAATTCAATCCGAAAACCAAGTCTCAAAAAAGTAACTACAGAAAGTAAATTTCGTCGAATTTCGGGAGTGTATAACACATTGTGGAGGAAAAAAGTGCGGCCACCCCGCATGTCCAGCTTGTAGGTACCAAGTCCTAGCATCTCCACACTAGCTCCATTCTCCACCTTGATATCACGACTCCCAGTTGGAATCCGGCGATATTCCACAAATCCGACTCTATCTCGCGCTATGTGCTCGGTCGCTCCTGAATCAATAGTCCACACAGGATAGGAGTGAGCAACCATCACATGGCTAGTTACAAAAACAATATGAGAAAAGCTAGAGTATACCTTCTTCGGCTCAGTGCAGTCACGAGCAAAGTGGCATTTCTTTTCGCAGTTGTAACACTCTAATTTTGACTTGTTCTTCCCACGCTTGCCCCTTTTGCTGCGCTGAGAAGTTCCTGACACCTTTTTAACTTGTCCAGCAGCTACCCCATTCTTGGACTTCCAACGCTTAGGCCTTGATGCCTTGCGTGAACCAGAATTAGCCACATAGGCCGAATGATTGGGCTTAGCAGCCTCTAGGCGCTCAGCTTCCAATTCCAAGTGACGCGAGACATCATCAAAATTTTTGATATTCTCATTATGCATCAAATTCTGGCTCATATTCTCCCAAGAACTTGGTAGTGATCTTATCACTGCCTGGACTTGTTGTTCATTAGTCAGGTCGTTTCCTGCCGTCTTAAGTTTGCGGATCATGGTTGACATAGCCCTAAGATGCTGCTTCATCGTATGGTCAGAGCGGATCTTATAGGAGTCAAACCTCATGGTTAATCCACGTAACCTAGTGGCCGAAGCTCTACCAAATTTCAACTTCAAAGCCTCCCACATGCTTTGGGCAGTGTCATAGGTCTCGAACTCACACATTAGATCATTATGCATGCTGCTTAACATTATTATGCACGCGCACCGATTTTTCTTAACCCATTCAGAATAGGCTAATTCATCTAATTTGTGTTGTTCTGAGTCCCCTTCCTTGGGCTTAGTCAGGGAGTGAGACAAGGCCTATACGACTTCTTGCTCATCTAAGACATACTGGATCTTGCGATGCCATATGTCATAGTTCTCCCCATCCAATTTCTCCCATTTGTTTAAATCGGCAACTATACTTTTGGATGCCATTTCACTACAAAATGCAAAGGAGGGATATTACACACATACCTAAGAAATCTGCCGCGTCCATTCAAGCTAGAAAAGAAATAATTTAGATATGTCGCAAGATCGAAAAATCGCTAGGCTTCAGAATCATCTCTTGCGCCACAATATCCAATTATTAAATTTCTAACTTAATTCCCGCGCAAATTTTAAAAAAATATGGAAGATTTAATCATAAATCTCAACCATACTCCCACTATTTAAAGTAGTCACCTAGTCCTAGTCACGCGTAGAGACAGATCCTACTAAAATTGCAGTAACCTGTTGGGTCAGTCTACGAAGACAGCTACAACAACCATAGCAGCCTGTTGGGCCAGTCTACAAAGATGGTTCATATAAGACCATTACAGTCCATTTTTCTTGTTCCATCAGTGCATTTACAGTTCTTACTGGGGCTACCATGGTGTTGTTGCTATACAGTGCATTTACAGTTTTTACTGGGGTCACTGCAATTCTTTCAACCTATCAATCTACACTGACAATACTAACTAAGACTACTCAGTGGGAATTTCCTATTTTATCACTAGAATAAATTAAGGCTAATGTCTAATCATACAAGCCTAACATTTATACATGATAAAATAATAACACATCCACATGTTTTATATATATATGTTATCACATTTAATCAAAAAAAAAAAAAAAACATAATATCACATGTAATTTATCAATAAAAAAAAATGAATATCATCAAATATCCATATGTAATCATATTTAACCTAAAACATTAAATAACATATCACATGTTATAACAAGAAATATATCTAAGCATATATTAAAACATGCCAATTTTTTTTTTAATTTGTTTAAAAAAAAAAATGAATATCATCAAATATCCACATGTAATCATATTTAATCTAAAGCATTAAATAAAATATCACATGTTATAACAGGAAATATATCTAAGCATATATTAAAACATGCCAATTTTTTTAAAAAAAAAAAAAAACAGTTTAAAACAAAAAAAAAAATCATTATCACCAGAAGACACTCACGGTCCAGTGGTGGGGGGGCGAAGGCGTTAGTCATCTGGCCTGGGTTCGAAACCCACAGCTGGACTTAACACCCCTTTTCCTTTTTTTTTTTTGAAACAAATGGAGCTGGGCCGTGTAAAGACCGAGCCCAAAAAAAAAAAAAACATAAACGGGCCGAAAGGCCCAAGCCCGGCCCATGAGCTTCAGCTCTCTTCTTCAACCTTCGACCAGGGCACTGTTCACATGAACAGTGCTTGTATAACAACCGTTGAGAAAAATGGCGGCACAGTCACCAGAAAAAGCTGAAAATTGCTGCCTGTTGCCGAAAAAGAAGAACCGGCGTCGCCGCAGCACTAGCAAGTGCTCGCGGCACCAACAGGTGCTCGCTGCACCTCCAGGTGCGCGCGGCACCTCACGATGGTGTGCGCTGCACCAGGCGGTGGTGCGCGCAGCACCTCGCTGTGGTGCACGCCGCGGTGGTGCGCGCTGCACCACTCAAGTTCTTTTTTTTTTTTTTTTTTCTGTACAAAAAAAACAGTAAAAAAAAATACATATATATTTCAAGCATAAAAAAAAAAATCTGGAAGCAATTTAAACCTTGCTCTGATACCAATGTTAGAAAATTATAGCGGAAAAAATACCTCAAGTTCAGCTTCAAAAATTGCTCCACAAGTTTTTCCAGACTGATAAATTACCGGCGTTTCCTCTTAGTAGTTAGTCCACTATGTAGTATTAAACTAGAGTGACACTAAATAAATCCACAGTCTAAAAACAGTTTCAAGAGAGAACAAAAAGAGAGAGATTTTTTTTTTCTATTTTCAGATTGATCACAAAAACCAAACTGGTGGGGACTATTTATAGTCAACCCACATACGGCTGACTTTAAAAACTAGTCATTACACTGCAATTAAATTGCAGTTACAAAACAAATGTAATAACTTGTAACGTATGGCATTTAAGCCACACGTTATAAGCTGTTTAACGTATGGCATTAAATGCCATACGTTACTGGCAAAGGGAGGGGGGCAGCCCACTTGGGCGCCCCTCCTATTTACAGGTAAGGTGGACGGTTAGGGTTTAATTAAAATTTTCTTGCTTTCTAAACTAAAATGAAGGAGGAACCTTTGCACTTACCGCATGGTGGAAGAATTAGAGCATCTGTGAAAAATATTAAGGCTCCGTTTAAGTAGTGAGTTGAGATAATATAAGTTGATATGAAAGTTGAATAAAATATTATTAATATTATTTTTATTTTGAAATTTAAAATGGTTAATTTTTATATAATATTTTATTTAAAATTTTAAAAAAATTATAATGATAAGAAGAGATGAGATAAAATTACTTCTCAATCCCAATGAGACCTCAATCTCAAAGAGGAAAAAAAAAAGAAGAAATGTCTTTAACAAAAGAAGAAACAAAAAGGTCGATCATACATGTTCATGAATGTTTTTTAATTCTTGTTCTGATGGATAAAAGCATATACAAAGAAGCTTTCAAAGCTATTATGACTTAAATATGGAATTCTCGAGGAGGTTTGATAACTTTAACAAGGTGGGACATTACATATTTCTAATTGAATATCAAGAGGAGCTGGGCATGGAACGTGTTATTAATGGGAGATTACAGTCTTTTGACAAACATTTAGTCTGTATACAAGAGTTTGACAATAAGAAACCTCCCAGCGAGACTACCTTTAATAAACACGTTCGAATTTTTAATTCCACAATTAGCATACACATGTCATGTTTGAGAGATTTATCAAAATCTAAACAACCATGTTCCACAATTCGTGCAAACAAATATGAGCAATGATACGGCTACAACCCATCGACTATTTATCTACTACTTTATCGTCAAATATAACATTCTCAAATTTTAAATACATCAAATCAAAATTAAAATTAAAATCAAATTTTTAAAAAATATTATATTACTCAATAGTAATTTAAGAGTAGTAAACTACTTAGAAGTTTATCATTTCTCAACAAATATTTAGATTTTTCAGTATCGGCAAACATGACGTGATACTTGAGAAATTTATCAAAATCTGAAAAACCATGTACCACAATTTGCACAAATACATGTTCAAAATTTTCACAATTAGCAAATACCACATGATATTTGAAAAAATGGGAAGCCATATTACTGTACAGGCGTGTTCAAATCTGGACAGCCATATTTTGAAGTGTGATATTGGAACTGTTGATGTCGTGTTATGCGGCTTGGGCTACTTAACGATGGTCCAAACAATTCGAGCTTGCAAAACAGTTGAAGAAGGTGGGGGTCGGGGTGTGCGACTGCTCTGATGGTAAGGTCAGATGGATTGAAGGAGATAAATATGCTTAATAGTATGAGAGATGAGAGATGAGAGCTTAAACTTAATAACGTGAAACTTCCCTATATTTATAGGTGCTAGCTCATACTCTGTCGATTTTTGGAGGGCAATGGAATGTTTGGCCTTCCCCTTCGATCATCATGCATTTTACCATGTCAGGGTCGGTTGTCTCGCCATAGGCAAGGTCAGTAGTGGAACTGTCCCCTTCAAACCATGTCAGTTCTCACTTTCTATCTTCGCATGCATGAGGTCCTTGACTTGTATTTAATGCGGCATGATGCTCGCCTACTCGACATTTAATATGGTGAAAGGCACGGTACGTCCTTGCTCGACTTGGCACGCTCAGCATTAATGCGATGTGGCTTTAGCAGGTTCAACATTTAATGCGGTGGAGGTGGCGTGGTAAGTTCCTAACCGACTCGTTATGTTCCTACCGCGCCGAGTCAGATCCCTTTTCCCTTTCACGGTTTGACCCCCATTGTGGGCCGTTAGGTTGAGCATTTATAACCTCAAGCGTCCATCTTCCCATTGTGGGATCGGCCTAGACCCCACTATGGGCTCGAGCTTGGTATCCTGAGTGGGCCTACCCTTTCAGTACCCGTCAAATTTTTAGCAAAAAGACTTCGATGGAAATTCCTTCACTCATGTCTCCTACCTAACCAATTTCCATCCGAGTTGGTTTGACTTGCTCGCTCGCTCGCCTTTTGAATTGGGTAAGGTGACCACTGGCGAGGATTCTTAGCGAATGGCTGGATGAGACATGTGTCAAGACGAAGGACAGATCTTGACCCTGTTTCAAAGATTGGAGTACGCATCGGGGATTCATCGTCACTGATTGTCACAAACTCCCCCTGGCGATTTTCGCTCCTTGAGACTTCACCTGGGGTTTGACTGCCCACACCACCAATGGAGCCTTTCTCCTGGGCTCCAACAGACCCCTCGCCAGTGACCTTTCGCTTCTAGCCCCAACAGTCACCCCCTCGACATGATCAGTCTTCGTCTAGTCCATGGGCCCTCCTGTCCCCACGACCTCACCTTCCATGCAGTTCTCATCCTCTTGGTTGCATCCTTATTGCCCTCGACCTCTCTAGCCTGATCTTCTACATTAACACTTACTGATTTGGAGCTTTCTCGAGAAGGGGATTAAGCATCTGAAGAAATAAGTGACAAGATGTCTTTCTCCTCCGACGACCTCGGCAACTGGCCAACCCGAACCACTCGAAGGATTCTCAGAAATCCCCAGGAGGTTCTGGCATTCGGGATACGACCTATCAAGCTTAACCAAATGCCTCAAGATGTGCTCATCAGAAAGCAACTAGTCCGTTGCCAGGAAGATGGGATGCCAATTAGCTTAGGCCACTACGGCTTCAACTTGCCTCTCTTCCACGGGGGTCACCACGATCCCGAGGCTATTTGCGGACGAAAGCAGACCCCAATCTGACTTAATAGGAAACTATCACCAGGTCTCGCCCTCTAGAGCTTGCCAGTCGTCCTTCGAGGTGAAGAAAAACTTTTGTTGATAATCCTTCACAAGGGAGTGCCTATCCTTGATTCGAGTTAACTTTTGCTGATGATCCTTAACTTGGAAGCCGGCTATATTTTCAAGGCGGCGAAGCAAGCAATACAATGACAATAACTCCTGAGCCGTCAGGTCGAGATAAACATCTCCTTGCTCCAAAAGGGCTACTCGAAAGGTAACACAATTGGCCAGAAGTAGACGCCAGCAATTAAGGAGTATTTGCACTAGCACCAACCAAGGTAGTGAAGACCTTCATATTTTGGGCAAATAAAGGGGAGGCATAAGCCGTTGTTGAACATCGCAGGGAACAGTACTACTCTCTGCAACTTCCCTAGAGAGTCGCGAGCGTGCTCTACTCCCTTGACCGAATCTAGATTTATTCAGTGGGAAATTTTGTACTTCGCGCGAAGCGCTTTAATCATGGGAATGGAAAAGTGCGAAGTCTAGTCATGCCCGTTGAAAATGGTTGATACTCTGGCTGGGGCTGGGGGGTGGACAAAGTGGAGCCACTGGTAGCCATCAATGCCAAGAAAGGAAAACAAAATGAGATGGAAAAGAAAGGGTTGTTGCACACGGGAGATAGGAGAACGAAGAAGAGAAAGCAAGAGTAAGGCAAAGAATGCAAGTGAAGAAATAGAGGAAAAATGAAGGTAGAGGGGGCCCCTTTTTATAGGTAAAGGGGGCAGTAAATGCGCACAGGAAACGAAGCGACATGACAGACCACTATTCGGCTGGCGGCTATTGGAGGATCCATTGCCAGGCGCATGACCCCCACAATCCAATAAAACTCGCGAAGCATGGGCGGAAGTTCTGAAGCATGGCAATCATGGCAGATACATCGGGGACACAAACCAATCAGGGCCTAAGAAGGTGAGATGTGCAGTCGTCCTACCACCCCACCAGTTATGAAAATCAAAGGGGTGAACACGAGGAGACAAGGCCATTAATTTCCAATGAGCCAATCAGGGCCCAGGAAGGTGAGACGTGTAGCCATCATGTCACTCCACCAGTTATGAAAATTGAAAGGGCGAGTGCGAGGAGACAAGGTCATTAATTGCCAATGAACCAATCAGGGCCCAGGAAGGTGAGATGTGCAGCCATCCTGTCACCCCACTGGTTACAAAAATCGAAGGGGCACACGAGAGGAGACAAAGCCATTGATTGCCAATGAACCAATTAGAGCCTAGGAAAGTGAGATGCTCCCCTGTTCTGTTGTTTTAACAGTTACGAAAATTGAAGAAGTGAACGCATGACGATGCAAGAGTTTACTGAGGACTCGGACTGAAGTTTGTCCTTGACCCCACTGGTCATTGGCGATACAAGGGTTTACTGAGGACTCGGGGTCAAGGCCGAACTTTAGTCTGAGTCCTCATGACCTTACATTGCCAATGATTTGTAGGGTTAAGGCCGGACTTCAGTCCGAGTCCTCAGTAAATCCTCGCATTGCAAATGACTCACGGGGTCAAGGCCAGACTTCAGTCCGACTCCTCAATAAATCCTCACATCACCAACGACTCGCGGGCAATGAATAAGGAAATGAATAAAGTCCTCAGGAACAAGAAATGAATAAGGAAAAAGAAAAAAGGAAAATAGACAATCAAATTGAAAAAAATAAGAAAATTAAGATCAAATTGAGAAGAATAAAAACCGCACCAAGCAATGGTTTAACAACGTGCGACGACAGTACAAGCAGCTAGTGGGCAATATGAGTAAGAAGATAATCAGATTTTTCAAGAATGATCACGTGGGACTCGTAGATCTTTTTTTTTGGTATGGATTGCATGTGATCATTCTAATCTCCTTAAATTGCATACTACTGATGTGGCCTATTTCTATTGGGGGCATTAATCCCTTTTGGCAGACAACCTATTTCAAAGCAGAACTCTTATTCAATACATTAACACAAAGAAAAAGCTCCTAGCTGGATGAGTGCCAAACTTGGTTTTCCATTGGCCAATAATAATATGCCACATAGGCATTTCATACATTTGTGTTTTGAACCCTATAGTAGAGAATCTGCTGCCCAATTCCCTGCTCTCTCCCTCTCCCACTTTCTCTCTCTCCCACATCAGCCTAACCCATGCGTACCTTCACCCCAGCCCGAGCTTCCATCTACTCGACGAAACCCCTAGCCTTGAGCCCCCATTTTGGTTTGTTTTACTAGAGCGATTTCTAAAAATTAAAAATATGATTTTGTAGCCATGTCTCCTTTGTATTTATTGCTTTCCCATTGCATGAAAGAATAAAATCAGATAATCTCCATTCAAAAGGACTACGTGGACAATTTATTCAGGGACTATCTGCAAGACTGCAACCTTTCGATCGAGGTAACAAGTTTTGTAACTTCTAAATTTAGTTTTGGGGGAACATTTGAAATGTTTAGGTTATCACAAAAGGTAATTAATCTAGGGTTATGAAACAAAGTTCTGAATTATAGATAGTAAAAGTTTTTGTTGGATCTAGTACAAGTTTTGAGGATCTTTGATTAATAACAAGAGATTGACCAAGTGAACTCATCATGATCGAAAGCATGCAATGCTATACACAATAGCCAAATGAACAAGAGAGAGAGAGAGAGAGAGCTAGCAAAAAACAACAATCATGGGGGCAGTGACAAAAAGACAAGAGAGCCCAGAGAAAGTGGTATGTTGCAAACTAACTCGCCACTTTCAGGAATCTAAAACATAAAGTTCGCGAAGATTCCCTTTTGTTGGATGTCTTCGACAGAGATGAAATCAGCTAGGATGAAGAAGTGAAAGCATTGTCTCTTCTTAATTATCTCCAACTGTCGCACATATAAGGCCTCGGGCTGGGGTGAAGGGATGTAGGGGCTAGGCTCAAAATAATAGAGATGCAAGAGAGAAAGGAAGAGAGAGAAGGAGAGAGAAGGGGATTCTTAGTTATGGGCTGGATATTCTCTGTTATAGAATTCAAAATATAAACTCATGGAGTGCCTATGTGGCATGATTTTATTGGCAGGTGAGAAACTAATTTTGGCACCCATCCTGCCTGGAGTGTCACTCTTAACACAAAGAAATTTGGAGCTAGCCATTACAACCAAGGTGAGGTGCAGCTTCATGTACTATAAGTTTTGAAGTTTGAACTTATAAAAGAATTGCAAGTTTTTAGGATGTTCGTCAGACTAGATGTGTGACATGCAAAAAAGAGGAAAGACTGAAAATACAAAAAAGAGGAAGACTGAAAATCTAGGTTTCTATATCCTTTTTCTATTTATGTTTTTGAGTTTCTTAATAAATCACATTACATCACATAGTGATGCCACTTCAAGAGGGTCTTTTGATCAAAAAGTAGATGGTCAATTAGCATTATACGGAAAAGAAATGTTTTTTAATTGGGGGTGCAAGCAATATAATCGAGTGTAATGTTAAGGTTATACAACCTTTGATCATATAGCATTATCTCAACACCCTAACCATTCTATGATACATGCAACAACACTCAATTATTTTAAAATAAAATCTAAAATCCTTAGCTTTTTAAAATTCTAATGCTAATTACTTTTAAGACAATCATCGTACACCATTTTGGTTGTCATTTGGGGCAACCATTATATCTAGAAATGATCAAAATAGTCACAAAAGATTAGTGTTTTGATTGATCAACGCAAGTGAACTGTGCTTTAAGTGTTGTTCGATATGGCAACCACCACCAGCTACCTACCAACAACAGGTGCCACCGTGAGCCACAACTAGAGATGATTAAAAAATATCTGGTGATGGATGGGGATAGCTCTGGTGCCCATAATGCTAAAAATGCCTTGTGTGACTCAATTCGACCGGACCTAGCCAAGTCTTGTCCCACACGATTTTAAACTTGGCAAATGGCGCCACCTACATGCTAGATCTAGTAAATTCAGTACCATGGAGGCGTTAGATTCAACAAAATCTAGTTAGATCTAACCATTTCAATTATTTTTGGCCAGTCTAACGTAGAATTGTGGTGGCCAATTGCCAACTTGTAACTAGAGGTGGCGGTAGACAATTGGCCAATTAGTTCTTTTATTATTTTAGTTTAGTTCTTAGAAAGTTATATGATTTTAATTCTGAGCAAATAGATTTATTTTTAGATCCAATCAAAATTGATTTGTCAACTACCCATTGAAAAGTGTAAAACATTTTAATTATAAACTTTTGCATTAGTTTATGATGACTACTGGCCATATGAGAAATTCTACACAAAGTCGGTTCCATGTAAGTGAGTTATAGTCGGTTGGCATCAGCTGTGTTTTAAAAAACAATTAAGAAATTCTACATAGAGTCGGTTTCATGTAAGCGAGTTGTGGTCAGCTGACACCAGCTGTTATTTTTTTAAAAATTAAACGAAAACCTTAAAACCTCTCATTTCTTTTTCTACTTCTTGAACCTAAGGTTTTAAGTTTTGTATCTACGTATAGATTTTGATGATAACAAATAAATTCAAATTTCAAACTCAAGTTGTCTACGTATTGGAGGCAAGCACATCAAGCATGAACAAAAAGAGAACAAGTCTACAAATGAAGTTCATAGAGTAATTTTGTACATCTCTTGATAAAATTCGAAATTTGATTAAGGTTCAAAATTAATCATTTCTCATAAAGTATCAAATTGCATTTTTTACATATGCATAACATCATTAAAAATTTTAGTTTTGAAAATTATAATTTTTATATGTGCATGACATCATTAAAAGTTTTAATTTTGAAAATTGTATTTTTTACATATTCATGACATCACTAAATATTTGAAATTTAAAAATTTATAAGATGATTAATTGTTATCCTTGACATATGCATGTATTGAATGAATTCTTTGAAAAATGAATAATTTTTTCTTTGACAATTACAAAAAAGAGATGCTTTGATTTTAATTTTTTTGAAAAGTGAATAATGCTCTTATTTGATATGTGAATCTTTTCAAATTTGAAAATGAAAACTCACTTGCCTATAAACAGCTCACTTGAGTTTTGTAAAATCACAATAAGACCTTACACATCAATTACTGAGTTTTGTATCATTCATTCAAAACCCTCACTCCCTATTTTCTAAGTATTGAGCCTTAATCCTTATTCATTTTGAGAGAGATATAGGTTGCACTGTATTATTCTTATTCCACTCATTGAGGAGTGTACTCTAATAATCTACCAACTATCAGCTCTTGTATTAGTAAGAGGGTGCATACAACCCTTATGTGTGTAAAAGATGTTTTACACAGGTTATAGTTTAATCACCAAGTGTGAGGTGATTGCAAGTGTAGAGGGTGTTCTACACAGATTCTTTGTAGCGGTGTTGTTCAAAAGTGTAATAGGTTTCTACCTCCGTATGAAGGAGATTTAATAGTAAATTTTGGAATTCTTAAGAGGCAGCTTGAGGAGAAGACATAGACAGTGGGGTTGAATATCATTAAAATATTGAATTTGCTTCTTCTTACCTTTACTCTTTATATTTTCTGCTATTTCATATTATGTTTATATTTTATATTGTGCATTTAGTTTATAAGTGTTAATTTTTATAATATAACTCAATTCACCCTCCCTCTTGTATTAGTCATCTGGGCAACATTACTCTCCACCTACATTCTCAAAAGCACATCACTTTATGTTGCCAGTTTCCAACATGAAAAAGTTGAAAAGAAAAAAGCTAATACCAGCAATTCTTCTACGATAACTTTCTACCTTAGGCACAGTACCCACTTGGCAGAAATCTCATTCCCATTTCCAGATCTCACTACTCAGTTCTCACCAGCCAAACAAAGAATTGAATAACTACACCTAAGAAGAAACAAAGCCATATCTATTCATGCAACAGCTTAAGTGAAAGTTTCAAAATTTTCAAATACCAAGTTGTTTTTTGGAATGCTTTCTAAAAGCCACTAAAACATTAGAACCTTGGAATATACGGATGCCCATGAGGCCATGAAGGAGGAAGAAAGTGTTACAAAACCAAGGTACTCATTTATTTAATTTAAAATGCAGAAATTCAAGAAATATAGAATCTTTGGCTCTTGGTAAAAATGACAACCAACAAACGAAAACCTTGCTTAGTGACACTAGGCCCCGTTTGGATTCAGAATTGAGTTGAGCTCATCTCAACTCACTTCCATTTCATCATTACATTTTTATAATTTTTTTTATACAAAACACAAATTTCTATATACATTTTTCAAATCCCAATACACATTTTTCAAATTCTAAAATAATAATAATATTAAAAAAATAAACTAAACTCATATCAACTTATCTCATCTCCGAATCCAAATGGGGCCTAATATATTATGCTAGTTATCGATGAAGGCAAGCTGTAAAAGATTTTAGAAAGAGACTGAAATTTGCCTTTGTTTCTTCTCAAGTATAGTTCTTTAGACGACTTTGTGAAAGGGTGGAAAGGGTTGAAGATGAGGGGAAAGGGAAAAGAAGAACGCGATTGAAGATGAGGGGAAAAGGGAAAGACTTATCACTTTAAGTTCTAGTGCGATTTCGGCTGCAGGAAGTTTTCGTTTAGTTTTCTTTTTTTAAAATAACAACTGACGTCAACCGACTACAACTCGCTTACATAAAACTGACTCTGTGTATAATTTCTCTTGGGTATGTGGTTGGCATGGAAATGCTATTTGGCTAGTAAAAGCAAAGTCACAAAGGACTCATGTGACAAAGGGCAACCAAAGAATAGAACGACGCCATGCACACTATATAGGCCCAAAGTAATGCCCAATTAGGAAACTCACCCAACCGTATCCCTAGAAGATGTCATGCTTGGCATGATCAACAAACTGTATCCTTATAAAGTCAATATCCACAGAGATGAGTCCAAGTGAGATACTTAGCATGTTCAGGAAGCTAACATGTCATACTAGGTATCAAGAATTTCCTCCAAAGGGGTCATACAATAGTAGTAGAATACTCAACTCATAAATTGTTGAGTTGAATGTGAAGACTAGTCTGAGAGCTGAAAATCGAGTGTTAGAAATCTCGTTCGATGCTTGACTCGAGCGAGATTTGGATAAAAAATTTTGCTTGACATTTCGCTCGAGCGAATATATTAGGAATTTTAAATTTAAGATTTCCAACTCCGTTTTGCTATAAATATATTATATTTGACTAGTAATACATGACTTTCAACATATTTTTGAAAGAAAATAATTTTTAATGAGTGCATATTATGTGAAAAAGCAAAAAGTCTTAGAGGAAATGATTTGAGATTTAGTAATTGTAATCTCCTATGATTAATAATATTTTTGCAACTCTATAAACGTAGATAATTTGTCGAATCACGTATGTCATGCGTCTATTTTCACTTTTGTTTATCATTATTGGTGTATATGTGTTTTGCACAATATAAATAGCTAACCAGGTTTGCTTTAGAGGATGACTGACTTCCATTATTTTTTATTGGGAGAAGTTGACTCCTAACTGAGTGTACCATTGGATGCACCCCCACTAGGTTTATCGAGGATCAAACTTGTTGTAGATTGATTGGGCGCGCATGGGCATCGTTGGTAAAAAAAAATTAGAACTTTTAACTTCGTGATTAAAGAAGTTTGTTTTAATAATGATTTTTTTTTTGCCTTTTCAACATCCCTTGGGGTATCGGGGATGTAGCACCACTCTATTTTAAGATTTTATAATTCCGTACACTTTAAATGATATATATAATATAATTTAACAAATAAGTTTTAAAATCATAATTTTATAAATCAAATTATACTATTTAAATAATAGAGATAGTATATTTTACACACCAACTTAAAAATGAAAAAACTTCATATTTTATGTCCATGTATTTATTAGATTTTTCTTCAAATTTTTGTCCGTGCACAACCAAAGCTAACGTAGGAGTTGAGATATGCGTTCCCTTGTCCCTTGCGCGCCCATGTACCGGGAGCCATGGTTTTTAATTTCTATGGTTTTTGCGCCCCACATAATGCAACTTAATCCACTTCAACATCATGCTATCATCCATCATCTCATGAGCACCTTTAGGCTTTTGTAATTGGAATCTTTAAAACAAAAAAAAAAAAAAAAAAAAAAAGGCTACTCCCATTATCATTTCCTTTGTCCTCAGGCGACTTCCAGTGACAATAAAATATCATAGTAGAATATACAAGTATTAATGGCAGTCAAAATCGCAGAAAGTTGTCCCTATTGGCTAGGATATAAAAGTGATATACCACGCGAGAATCGTTATCTTTGGCCCTTTCTATTTCTTGGCTGTAGTATCCTCTCATTGCTGCTGGAGCACTAAGTTTTCAAAACACTATGGTCTAGATTGAATAGTATGTTGAAACAATTTTCTCTATAATAATGAGATATTTGAGTTGAGATAAAATTAGTTAGAAATGTTTTGAGTTAAAATATTTTATGAAATTTTGAAAAAAGAGTGGAAAAATTAAATAAAAATATTATAAAATAAAAATATTATTATAATATATTTTTTTGTGTTTTAATTTAGAAGTTTGAAAAATTTTTAATAATTAAATAATAATTAGATAAAAAAGAATTGAATATTTAAAATTAAAAAATATTTGCATTTGTGATATTTGGATATTGACATCAAGATATATGATGAGATGGAAGTGTCCTTATATCCAAATCAGGTCGCCACTCCCGTTTAGATGCTAAGAGTATTTCAAATCATCTGAGTTTATATTTAAATAATAGTAAGTTAAAATATTTGAGTGAGTTTAGTAGATTTTATTGAAATGTGTTTAGATGTATGAAATAAATTAAGATATTATATATTTTAATTTTTTTTATGAAAAATTGAAAAAATAAAAAATTTCAATTAATTATTAATTTGTTATTGTAATGATAGAATAATAATAAAAGTCCTACTAATAAATAATACTGTGTTAAGATGAAAAAAATGAAATCATTCAGATGAAATAAATGGTATGTATTTGCCTAGAAATAAAAAAGTGGTATGTATTTGGATAAAGAATATAACTATCCATACGAAACTAACTAATAGGATCTAAGGAAATAGTCTTTTCTCATAAAATAAAATAAAATAAAATAACTCATAAGATTTAAGATCAGCAGTACCACTCTAACAGTATTGGATTAATTAAAGAGGAATCCGAAGTTCGATCAGACCGAAATCCCCTTCTTTGCAGCCCCCACCATCCCCGACCGCTCGGGTCTGAAACGGATTTAAGGTCGCCGGAGGTCGTCGGGACTCGTCGTCTCAGGAGTGGGGTCGTCGGCTCCCTCCGATGCCGATAGGCTGGGCGGGGGCTAAGTTGAGACCGAATTCCTTTAAAAATTCATTTTCATTTTATTTTTTACTATATTTTTTTATTATATTTTCTTCATTTTATTATTTTATTGTGTTTTCTAAATTTTATTTTTTAATTTTAATTTTTAATATTTTTATTGTATTTTTATACAAATTATAGGGGTTTAGGAGGATTTAGGAGGTGGGCTTCAAAGACGCTGGGGTGTAGTCCGACCGTACCCCAGCGTCATCCTTAATTAAATATTAATATTTTGTATAATTTTAAAAAAACTAATAAAAATATCCCTATATTGAATTGATCGTCCACTTTTTAAATTTTAAAAAGTTTATAATTCTTTCACTTTACTTTCCATATATAAAAAGAACTATTCACATATTCATTTATTAAAAATAATTATATAAGTAATTATTTGATTGAAAAAAATAATTTTTTAATAAACATAATTATTTAAGTATCAAACTAAATTATTAAAATATATAAGGTTAGTATAATGACAAAATATGAAAAAATATTTAAATATATTTTTATTAAAAAAAATGAATATTAATATGATTCTTAAAGATTATTGAAGATTATGAAAATAAAAAATAAATAATTAAATAAATATAAATAATAAAAAATATTAATATTTTATTATTATAAAAAATGTGATAATTAATTTAATGTAAATTTCATGCTTTAAGTGATTAATTAAAAAATAAAAAAATTATAAATTTTATAAATTTTAAAGATAAAAATAATCAACCTAATACTAATGCTCTAACGCGCCTTTAAACATGAAGCCACCCTATAAAATTACTCTTTACGATTGGTATGCGAAGTTCCGCGTTCCTTGGTCGTGATCGTCGAGCCATCCAGTACTAACCATATTATTGAATAATGATAATTTTATTAGTCTTTTATAATATTTTATTATTATTTTAATTTTTAAAATTCGTTTTTACAATTAAGAACGTAATTATTTATGAAACTATAGATTTTTTGAATTTTTTTAATGATTAAAGATATTAAAAAATACTTAAAAAAATAAATAAATAAATATACTATAAATAATAAATAAATAATAATAGAATAATAAGAATTTCATTACCCTATCTTATTTACCTTGTATAGAAAATGGCATCAATAGATCTTATGGATAATTATGAAATGCTTTTTAATTCATTTAAGTAGCATTTAAAAAATTGAAAAATTTTAAATGCAAGCAATCTTGGACATCTATATGTGCACTAATATTGAAGTGAAAAAATAAATTTCAATAAAATATTTTATTTTAAATAAAAGATATAAAGACAGCCAATTAGAAGATATAAGTATACATATAAATGCACAATATTATTTATATATAAAATTATTATAAAAAACTATAGTTTAATACATCAGAGAAGATAAATAATAAACATGATCAGACACTTCAAATATACATCCACAGTGGCCTCAGAATGTTGACCTCAGTCCTATATAGTTTATCCTCTCGGCCTACATGTACGGTCTAGTTAACCATCCATCCAATGAGATTTTTAACCCCTTGCAGAAAATCCTAATCTTTCTGTTGTCTTTAATTTTATCTTAAATTAAATTAAGTACGGGGTAGAAAGCACCATCCATATAGTTTAAATAATAAGATTTGAGTTGTAAGATTTAGATTTAAAATTTTTTTCTTTTCTACTAAATTATGTCATGTAAGCATTTTATTAGGTATACACTAAACACCGGCTTGTGAATAAGATTTTTCAATTAAATTTAATCTACATAATTAGCCTCAAATCCTATAGTTTTATTCACTTCCACATGATTCATTACATCTTCAATCCTTTATCAAACTAACTCCATACTCTTTAAATATCACAAATTCCTCATCTATTATATATATATATATATATATATGATTTTTCAAATTAAAATATCAACCCAAATTACATGGCCCTAACCGAACCGTATACAAGATTTTCTCCAAGATCTTCATCATCAATCATCACATCTCGATCAATTGCAATCAAGTATTAACATGACTATAAAATTTAAAAGTATAGACCACTTGGTTACTCTCTTTAACCCTAACAAATTTTTTTATGGGTACCCTTACTTTTTGTGTAGGATACTTATATGCTCTTAGTGTATGTGTTATTAGGTGAAGTTTGTAAAATTTTGCAAGAAGTTGGAGTGGGGAGCATGAGAAGTGGTTGGAAAATCTAAAGAACATAGAAAAAGTAAGAATAAGGTTGGGGGTTGGTTTTGGGGCAAGAAAGAAATTAAGAAGATAGAAAGTTTTGAGTCAACTCCAAGTCTGAGGCAGGTTTGGATGATCAAGTCATCTTAACCTCTCTCAACAATTTTCATATGGAAGAAATGTTTTTGTATCCAAACACAAACTACAGCAACTCACTATTGTTCAAAAACGTGTGACCGTGCCAAAAAATTAAACCACAGCAGCAACCCAATTTGTACGCATTTAATGTGTTCTCATTAGAAAAAATAAATAAATTAAAAACTCTGATTCATTTTTAATGTTTATTATAATTATAAATAAATTAAATTAAATAAATTTTGAAATAAAAAACTGCAAATTTAAAAAATAATTAAAAAGTGATTTTCATCAATTTTAATTTAAATAAAATATTTTAGAAAAATATTGTGCAATTTTTTTTAAATATATTAAAATTATTTCTAATAAGAATTCTTTTTATTATTACAAAAATATAAATAAAATTATTATTTTACTATTATTAATAATCAAATTAATCAAAAAATCAATACTCAACATATTTCATATATTCAAATAATTTAAAATATTTTAAGTGAGATCTATAAAATTTTTTTACTTTTTATTTATATTATTCATAAAGATTTTTAAATATTCTTAAAATTTCTTGAGATCCAAACGTACATTTAATGCCACTTGGCCCACACCCAACTAAGGGCATGTGAAATTGCTTTTTAACTCTAACCAGATCCAGACCATTATTAGGTCATGATTTCCTTGGCTAATGATGGTCTCGGCTCATCTTTCCATTGAGGAGTTGTTTTTATCAATCTTGTGAATATTACATCGAGATCGGTCAAGATATTTAAATAAAATATTTTAATATTAATATTATTTTATGTATTGTTTTAAAATAATTTATATATAAATAATTTATATATATAAAATTATATTTTAAAATAATAGTTAATATATATAAATATATATATAATTAGTCTAATTTGAATTAAAGTAAAAAAAATAGTAAAAAAAATATAAAAAGTCAAAATTCGGTATGATCGAAATACCGGTAGTATTTGAATCGAGACGAAATAGACATAGTTTTTATATCGTCCAACTAGCTAGTACTGCATATATTAATCCTATCAGTCGATATGATACGATATTTAAAATACTACTTTTTACACTTTTAATATATCAAAACAAAAGTCCAAAATCTGTATGGCTTGACCTCCAATAAATTTCCAGAAGCCCTATAACAAATGATTGCGTTATAAACACATGATCTCAAATCTTGCCCATTCAGATTCAAATTTTTGGATTCAAAACGAAGGTCCGTTTGGGCTCATAATTTGAATAATCTTCCCTTAGCTAGTGGAGCTCTACCTGCAAGTGAAGCTCCTCCTTTGGGCAACAGCCAAAAACAAAAAAAAAAACTCTCTCACCTCGATTAAGATTCCTCGATGCTTCCTCTTTACATCTCGATTTCATGTCTGCTCTAAGACACGTACAACTTAACAATTCGGAGGCGGCCCAACACCTAGGCAACTTAAGTAATTGTCTAAGACGGGCTCCCACCAAATAAGCTGGCTTCTACAAACGAAAATATTAATGGCCTATATTAAGAAATGAGAATTTCAGAAAGGGCGCCTAAGATATTTTTATTGATATTTCAATATGAACGAAAGAGAAGTCCTTTCATTTTTTGAAGAGTAGGGTACTTTTGGATATCAAGATAAATTTAGTTGAATTGAAATGAATGGAATAAAATATTATTAAAATATTACTTTTTAATATTATGAATATTATGGAATTTGAAAATATTGAATTATTTATTATATTTTATATGAAAATTTGAGAAAGTGTATGAGGATTTGAAAAATTATAATGATAAGATATGATGAGATGAGTTGAGGTGAGTTTGGAAATCAAACTGAGCGGCATAATGGTCCTTTCCTTTCTAGAAGGGCAATGTGTACAGTTAGGGTTTAATCAAAATTTTTTTACTTTCTAAACTGAATTGAAAGAGGGATCTCTACGATTATCTCATGGTGGAAGAATTAGAGCGTCTATGGGAAGTAATCTCACAAAGGAAGAGAAAGAAGAAGTTTCTTTCACAGAAGAAGAAACAAAAAGGTTGATCATGCATGGTCTGGGATGTCTTATTATGATGTATAGAAGCATAAACAAAGAATCTTTCAAAGCTACCCTGACTAAAATCTAGAATCCTGAGGGTTGGATAACTTTTAACAAGGTGGGACATTACAGATTTCTATTTAAATTTCAAAAAGAACTAGACATAGATATTTTCTTAATGGGAGACTATAGTCTTTTGACAAACATACCTCCTTACGAGATTACATTTACCTAATAACCTTTTTGGATTCGATTACATAGTATGATGTCTTTGGCAGCTATAGCCATTGATGTGCTTAATTTTTATATAAATTTTGTTGTACTTTTACTTTTGCTTTTATGTTAGTTTGTATTTAATTTCTTATTTATTAGATTTTTTAATTATTTTTATTTAGTAATAAATAAATTGAAGGAGTTATGAAAATTGAGGAGAAATCTTTCATCAAGAGTCCTAAGAGGAGGAAATCTCCTTCATTAAGAGTCCTTAAAAACGTTCATTTTTCGAGTTTATTGAAATACCCTCAAGTAATTAGAACATAGCTACTGCTATACAACTCCAAGCAAGGAGATCTCGGTATCTACAGAAAGTTAAGAGAAAATCCTACAACTTTTGTTTTAAATACTTTTTGGAAAAAAAGAAATATAAATAGAGAAAAGCTGTCAAATTAGAGGTGGAAAACTGTCTATTTGAAAAATCTTCTTGTGTGAAAATTGGAAAGATCGGTCACCCTTGAGAGAGGGGGCTTTCTTACTGGTGGTTGGAGTTGAATGCTTCATCTTCATCAACCTATTTCAAGAAAAATATTTTTTTATTCTAGAACAAGAGCCGCATGTTTAATCAACCGATTCCAACAAATAATATTAGTTTTATTTTTTCTCTTTTCAGTTCTATTATGAACTAATTTTATTTTCTAGATTTTTGATGCAATCTAGCACTAAATACATAATTTATATTTCAAGTTATTTTATTTCAATATTTTCATGAAAAGTGCTTATTTCTTGTTATCAATGCTTGTAATTTTTTTGCTTATTATTGTTTGATCTATTGAATCTCAATGAGACTGATGAGTGATTTATGATTTTAACTTTATGATTAAATATCATTAGTTGAGTGAAATAATAGATAATTTACCACGACTACTGTAATTTTCTAAGAAAAATCTAAAAAACTTTATGATTTTTTAATTAATTAAATACATATAGAGATATGGAATTATCAGTTGGAAATGTTTTTCATATTGTTTGAGAGAATATTAAATAGTTAAAGGATTTTTATCATCAATTTGGGATAATTGGAATTCGATAATAAGGAAGAATAGATTGTTCGAGATTTTAGGTAAAATTGAACGCTCTAGATCTATTATTATTATATTTATAAGATTAGATTTTATGCTCTTTTATTTTTAAGTTAATTCTTGTTAAGTATTTCAATTTAATTTAGATAGTAGAATCTTTTTCATTTTTATTCAGTTTTCCAAATAGTATTTAATTGAGTAAATTTCAATATTTAATAGTATAATTATTTTTTGTGGGTTAGACATCTGTTTTTTTGAAAACACTTTACTGTTTGTTACAATTCTATACATTTACAAATATTTGCATGTGAATAGCCATAGAAGGTGGGAAAAAGTATTGGATCTATGATCGGGGAAGTTATCACAGTTGATGTAGATGAGATATATTGGGAGGAGAAAGTTTCTAAGAGTTAGAGTTAACATGGACATTACTAAACCATTAGCTTAAGTTAGACCGATAAGAATTGAAGGGAAACAAAGATGGATAGAATCCAAATATGAAAATTGCCCACTTTTTGTTTTAATTTTATTTCCAGTGTAGGGCTAATTAAGCATACAAATAGGGTTGGTGCAATGGCAAAAGTTAGGATGAATATAACTTGTACAAAAAAAAATTCAATATGGCCAGTGGTTAGGAGCTATGCCTATTAGTTCAAATGTAATTCGAGACAAAAGATATGGGGAAAGAGAACACAAACCACAGGCCAATACAAATTAGTGCAATGGAAAGGGGGCGGCATTAGGGACTTAATGATCAACCAAGCTGCTAGTTCAATTAATGGGAAGACACAAAATGCAAATTATCATAGGAATGCAAGTGAGATAGACAATAATAAAAGAGTAGAAAATAGCAATGTGGAAAGGAACTCCCAATGGAGAAGTCTAGCAAAACTGGGCACATTGATATAGAGTAGAGAAATACCCAAGATGAGCTACACAAGAAAATCATGAATAAGGAGGAGTGGGTTTGCAGCTAAGCAGCTTCCTTTTGGACTCTCTTGCAATTCAAAACAACAACACAAACTCAATAAGTAATTCTGGCATTCCAATTGAACTCTTTAAATGTTGTGGATATCTCTAAAAAGAAAATTGGTTGGAAAAGAAGAGCAAGAGAAATTAAGGACATCTTCTCTAGAAAATGTGAAAAACTATATGACTAACACAAGTAATAGAAAAAGAGAGAGGCCTATTAGAGAGGGTAGTGATCAGTATGGTCTTTACAAAAAATAAAAAATATGCTCATTCCAAAAAAGAAAGTCAAGATTTGATGGTAGATGCTGTTGGACAGCCCACCAACAGCAACGAGATGTTCAAGTTAGAAAAATTGAGGGTTTGAAAACCTTCGACTATAGTTCAAGCGCTTCACTTTAGGATAAAAGAAAAAGAGTTCAAATATAGTATTCTTAATTGAAACCAAAAGTAGGAGGGAGGGGGTTGAAAGAGCTAGAAACAAGATTGGTTTTGGTAGAAGTTTTATAATTGATAGTAGGGGATGCAGTGGTGGGATAACAATTTTATGAAAATATACCTATCAAGTAGAACTAGTCTCCTATACCAGTTATCACATCTCTATGAATGTCACTTGATCAAGAAAAATGGAAAGATATGGCCCTTCGTAGGTTTCTATGGTAACCATATTACTACATAAAGAGAAAGGAGCTGACAGTTGTTAAGGACTTTAAAAAACTTGGACAATAGACCATGGATATGCATGGGTGATTTCAATGAGATATTACATTAACATGAGAAACATGGTGGTGCCTCAAGACCTTGTGCTCATTAAAGATATAATTCAACCCACCACAAAAGCTTGTATTGCGCTTTATAAATATCATGAGTCTTTTCATGTTGGTAAACACCTTGGAATCCAAACATATCATGCAGTCTCCTTGAGGCAAGTTGGTTAGTATGCCTTCTATGTGCTTGGTACCCTAGTGAGAGAATGAACAAGTGTTCTTATAAAAAAATCCGAGATAAATTCCCTATAGTTCATTATTTGGTAAAAAAGTACTACTAGGTACAGGCGATCCCACACACCAATTGCACACCGATGTTGACATGGTCATTTATTTAAAAATAAATAAAAAAAAACAAAAAGCAGAAGTTCGTCTGGTATAGAACTGAAAAGTCGAAAAAGCAAAAGTGGGTCATCTCCTTGGCTAAACTGGTCTTCTTTTTTACAAGTCATTTTCTTTCTAAGTGAAGATTTCTTTTACAAATGAAGTTTTTGTATCAGCATTTTCTTTCCGTAGACTATTAATAGAAATTACATTACTTTTTAGAGTTGTGTGCTTTTTAGATGGGTTTTTCTTGAAAGGAACTTCTATTTTATTACTTTCTATAGCATTTCTGCAAACTTCTTTCTTATTTGAATCAAGTTCCAGGACAACATTAGGCTCGTGGGCATCCCCTATGTTAGATATCAATTTCATTGCTGCAGAATATTGCTCCTTCTTCAATGTCTTCTTCTTTGCTGTAGAATCATGTGGTTTTCATTAAATCTTATAAAAAATGAAAAATTTTTCCTCCTAAAGTTGAAATGTCTCGTATATTCTGAAGTAAACAAAAAAAAGATGCACAATGCATATTTCATGCGCAATGAGAGAGGTGAACTTGAAAAAAAACGCAGACGAAAAACTTAGAACTTGAAATATGTGTGTTTGAGTTTGCGGGTCTATGCCTGACAGTGCACAATGGTTGCGCAAAATTTGTTGCAACTAGAATTTTCATTGCTAAAATGATAAATTTTTCATTTTTTAGTAGTAGATTCAATTGAGAAAAGAGAGAACTCAGAAATAAAACTATATTTTTAAAGTGAATCTTTCAATATTTTCTTCTAGTATATATTTTCTTCTAGTACATAATGCCTACCAGGTTTTCTAGGTGATTTTTCTCGAACAATTTCTTTACCCATGTTTTCAAGTAAGTCATACTTATGGATAATAAATGGGTCACATTTATTAACAATTATGAGACATTTATCCATGAGCTTTCTAATACTGACCTCGAGAAAGAAACTGCATTCATTTAGTATTTTAATGACATATTCCTTGTAGTTTCCTTTAAAGAAGCATGCAATGTCAAGGAAAATCATTTTCTCATGATAACTAAGCCATCATAGCTTCCTTTGAGTATCTCTTAGATCTTTTTATCTTGATTTTTTTTTTTTTTTTTACTTTTCCAATTCGCTTTTCCAATAATGTATCTCTTCTACGTAGATTCGATCTTGCCACTATTAAAGTTAGTGAAAGACCACCAGCATATTGCAGTGCAAGTTTAGTGAGTTCCATAAAACCATCATGAAGTTTGTCATATTTGAAGGCATGCAAAGTAAAAAGCCCAAGAGAATCATCAGATCTAATTCATTCATATGATTTTTCAAACCAATATTATGCTTAACAAGTAGATGCTTATTTCTTGTTATTATGATGATTTGACTTTCTAAACTAAACCAATCACAACTTCAACATAATTTCTCTAATTGGTCTGACTGGTTCACGACATCAAGAACTAAAAGAACTTGTTTAGAACAAAGTCTCATCTTTAACAAATTGATTCCTCAATCAACATGACCATCCCTCACACTTGAATCTCCTAGGATCTTAGAAAGAATTTTCACTTGCAATTTTATGTTCCTCTTCATTCTTTCAAAATTATCAAGGGGAAGGTTTGTGTGATCTTTTCAAAGGATGAAATTGAGAGATAATTCTACTACATGTGCCATGAAAACTGATGGAACCTGAGTTTGCATGGAGATGGATACAACAAAGATTCCCATTCAAGGGATATGGATCGACATTCCTCATTAGGAATCTAGCTTGTATATGTGGAGGTCGAATATGAAAATTTATCGACATATTGTTGCAGGTGTAATATCTAAGGCCATAACTACAAGATTTGTCATTGTAAGAATGGTGGAAAGAAATAGGCGGATAGGGAAAAAATGGTAGGGGAAAAACCTTTGAAAGTTTCGGAACCGAAAGCACATAATGTTGAGAACGGGAATGGTCCAGTTGTTGTGAATTCAAAATCAAAAGAGAAATTAGATATGACTAATTCTCAAAAAAAGTGTAGGTGACTCACTAAAAAATGAGTAAGATGAAGGCTATTTTAAGAATAGAAATATATTGTGTAATAATTAGAAATAAAATTCCTAAATCATTTCTTTGGAGAAATTGCTTAAAATTAAACTCATGTAAAATCGTGAAAATATTATAAAAAAAACAAAAACAAAAACAAAAACAAAAAAACATTTGTCATGAACTAGATTCATATTTTTGGATTTTTGAATGTCGGAATGAAAAAGAAATAAGCTAAGATGCAAGACAATAAATTATTAATTAAACTAGATTCACTAAATTAACTAACCAAGGGAAACTCAATAGACCAATTTAATTAACAATGCACTAAATATAAAGGCCAAAATTAACTAAACACCAAATTATAAAAGAAGAAAAATACAAGCATTAACCAAATAATAATCAAAATACAAATTAAATTAAAAACACCAAGATTTTAACATGTTGAAAACAAAATATTAAAATTAAATAATGCTAAATTAATAATCTCAAATAAATACAATAAAAAAATTGTAAATTGAAATTCAAATAAAAGTTAGAGAATGAAAAGACCAAGCCATATAAATAAAGATAGAAATTATAAGGAGATGAAATCTCTCTATTACATTCCGGATGTCCCCAGTTGTACGTTGGAATTTGTGAATTGTAGATGAATTAAAGAATAAAGTCTAGTGCGGCGTTGAAGTAAATTGCTGAATGCGATACTGAAGTGTAAAGTTTGAATTGAAGGGAAAAAGTAAAGTTGTTGAAGTGAAATTAAGAATATGAATGAAATATGAGCACGCCGTCTTAAGATGTAACTCCCCAAGAATCCCCCTGCAGCATCAAAATAAGGGAATATATAAATAATGTCATATATACACATCTCTACGTACCTTTTGAAGAATTGATGATGTAGCAACAATGCCATGTTAATCAAAATATTAAAGAAATGCAAAAAAACCATAAAAATATGATGAGAGTGAAACAAAAATAAAAACATGAATAGTTAAATTAGAACATACGTAAAAATAATATTTTTATATGGCATATACACAAAAATATACAAATTATGTATAACATTTTTGTAAATGATATTACGACTTAAAGCGAAGAACCAAGTGGGACCCTAGTGAAGTGAGGTTCGGATTTTGTTGAGAAAGTATGAAGCCCAATTACAAAAGTAACTGTGCGGCCTACTTTTTGGTCAAAACAAAAGTGCTCTCTCTTGTATATTCATGTAAAGCCCAAGCGAAGTGAATAATCCATCAGGGCCAAGCTGAGTGCGGCTAAGTCACAAAAACAGTTAAGTGAATGTGCGACCCTAGTCCTACACTCCAGTTGCCAAAAGATGAAGGCTATTGGCTTTGACATTTTTTCAGAAGGGAACTTTCCAGTGAAATATTTGGGAGTTCCTCTAATTTCTAGTCCTTTGAAATGTTCTCATTTTGATGATCTTCTATCTCGAATTAGTAGCAAATTGGAGGGTTGGGCAATCTTGTATATTATCTTTTGGTGCTCGTTTATTAAACCTGTGCATTTAATTTCTGTGGTTCATGCACAGAAGAAGATTTTGGATGCATTAAACCGGCTTATGAGTAATTTTTTCTAGGGTTCATCAGATGGGAAACTGAAGAGAAAGTGGGTTGCTTAACATAAGCTTTGTAAACTGCATTCAAAGGGAGGTGTTGGCCTGTGTAATTTAGAAGAGGTTCAAACCTCTCTTTTCATGAAATGTGCCTGGAACTTGCTTTTAGGCAATCCTAATAGGCGCCCTTCTTCAAAGCAAAGTATGTTCAAGGTAAGCATATATTACTTGTTGATGTTAGAAAATGATCTTGTTTTTGGAAACAAATTATGAATTGTGTACCAAAATTCATAGCAATTCAACTTTGCGAGTTCAAGATGGCCAGGTATCTTTTTGGCATGATAACTGGAGGATTTTAGGACCTCTAGAAATGAAATGCCCATTACTAATCGGCTTGACTTATTAGTTAAAGATTGTGAAATAAATAATGGCTGAGATGTGGAAATGTTGAGGAGTGTAGTTGGAGGAAAATAAATTAGAAGAGGTTCTTGAGAGCCTTGGAAGCATCAAGGAGGGTGTGAACCTTTTGATTTGGAGAATGAATAATTATGGTGAATTCACATCAAAATCAGCTTGGGATTGTGTCTCGATAAGAGCATCGAAACTAGCTTGGGCTAAGTGGTTTTGGCACGCTGCACTCCCTCGAAAATACTCAATGCTATGTGGAAAGCTTTCCATTCTTGCCTAAGTGTTGATGAAAGGGTAAAGAGGATAGATATTCCTTTGGTGTCCAAATGCAAATGTTGTGAGCTAAGAAGTTTGGAAGACCAAGATTATGTTCTAGTAATGGGCTTGGTTGCTATAGAAATTTGGCGTCGTGCATCTTATACCATTTTATTGCATTTTGATCCTAAGAAGTCATGGAAAGATAAGGTGGAACTCTGGTTCCCAAGAGCATTAAAGTCGGCTAAAAAAGGTTCTTTACTTAGACTCTTTCCAGCTATTTTGACGTGGTCCATTTGGTGTGAAGATGCCGAGCTCGTATGGAGGGTTGCAAGATTTATGTGTAGTCCCTTTGGGCATCTATTAAAGCTACAGTTGCTTAGGTGGGCATTCATGTTTGAGTTGGTTCCCAGCTTTATGCAGGGGATGGACATGTGTTACTTGCTTTTTCGATCCCTGTAAAGGCCCTTAAACGGAAGGAATTTTCCATTGTCTACTAGAGGAAACGGGCACAGGGATGGTTTAAACTGAATATTGATAAAAGTTGCTTTGAAAATTTGAGATGTATGGGGGTAGGTGACCGGTCTAATTAGAGATGATGTTGGGAAGCTGAAAATGGCCTTTGCAAGTTTGCATGTAGTATGGAAATGAGATTGAATAATTTTGTAGAGATAATAGCACTACTTTATGGATTGCAGCATTGTTGGGATCTTAGTATTCAACATGTAGAAGTGGAAATAATTTTCTTCTAATTGTTCTATGGTTAGAAAATAAAAATTATGGAATATGATACATGGAAGATTATTGGGATGAAATTCTCCAGTTAATGTCTAGTTCCAAGTGGTGATTTGTCATATTTATTGAGTGTAATGCCAGTGCAAATTTCCTTGCTGGTTTGGCGTCTGGAATGGTGTCAGGGACTTGGGTAAATATTTTTGACATGCCTCATTATCTCAAAGGCATCTTGAAACTTGATAAATTAGGCTTTCTTTCTTGCGTTGTTAAAGTTTTTGTTTTCAAGTGTTAATATGTTTTACTTTGGAATTTTATCGCTTTATGTGGTGGATGTATAGGTTGTTTAATTCTTAAAAAAAATAAAGATTCTACGCATGTTTGGATAATTTATTGTTATTTCTTCATGTTATTAGTTTTAGATGCCAAGGATGGATTTTTTGAATATTTGTGAATCCCTAATTTCTTGCTTGTTACGACGGTATTCATCTGTCATATGTGAGGACAATCAATAAGATTGGGAGATCACTCATAGACACTTTATATATATATATATATATATATAAAGAATGGTTTGGATACTGATTAATCTTAATTATGTTTCTTTCCTTTTCTTGGATACTAATTCTTCTTATATTGATCCCAAAAGAATGCAATGTGTAGAGTCTAATCCAATAAATGCATACATCAGGGCAATTGGGACAAAGTTAAACTAGCCAGGAACGAAAATATTGCACTCATCAACATGATACAAACCCCACTTATACGTAGTGTCATGCAGATCCAACTCAAGGTTCCAAATCCAAATCTTCATTCACTAAATCCTCCTCTTCCTCCTCCTCCAAGTTATGAGCACCATCATCTCGACATCTCTTTAAAGATTGAATATGATCATTCTTTTGTATCAAATGGACTCTGACACTTTTGAAGATTGTTTGCCCTGATATGAAAATATAATCATCATATTGGTCCGCTCCATGTACTTGATTGGCTGCCGTGTCACAATAGAATCTGCAGCAATGTATTGTAATGTTACATGATCATATTCGCCCATTGGAGGAATTATCTACTTGTGATGTCTAAATGAGTAACTGTTTATCAAGACAAAAATATCTTGCCATATCACCGGAATGGTTGGTCCCACAACAACACAAAAAACTAATGCCACGATCTCATGCCTACGTCAGGACGCTGTATTAATCTCCATTTCCCAGTAACTATAACAACATGAGGTCTCTTTGCGATACTCGAACCACTCTGGAATCCTACTTCCAGGAAATATAATCCTACTTGAAGTTTTCATACGTAAGCAATCCTATTAAACCAATTATATGTAAGACAAAAATACAAGCTCTCAAAAATAAGAGAAATAATATTTGTAATAATAGATAGTGTAAGCGTCCTACAATTGTCCCTTATAAAGTGAGTAAATACAAGATCCACATAGAAGAAAAAACTAAGCTTTTAATAGTAGACTCCACTCTTTTTTAAAATGATTGTGCAATGCTTGCGTACTCCACAATTGTATCTAGTATTAGTCATAAGTAAAACATACGTACCACATAGATAGGAATTAGAGAAATATATTACACATGTTATACATACCTGAACCAATAATGGATTTAGCGCACGATTCCCTACATTTACATGCATTTTATTGCAATACGTTAAGTTGATCAATTCTAGTCGTTTTAAGTCAGGTGTACCGAATGAAGATTCTGCTAATACATGATGAGGAAAGCGTTCCAATAACATGCATCCAATAGCAATAACTTCTTCTATATTTGGTGGAAGGTGTAGAATTTATTCCAGTTGACTGCAATATTTTAGATCAAGAACACACAATCCAACAAATTCTTCAATGTATAGAGGAAGGCTAACAATACCAATCATAGATAGACTTAAAGTCCTCAAACTGGATGATAACTTAAATGTCCCAAATAAGTCATTTGACTCTAATAACAACCGAGATGTGAATGGTAAGGAGAAACAATCCTTTGTATAAATGGTTGAACTTGATGGAATTTAATTTTCTTGTGTAGACAGTGACATTCATGTCATGGATTGCCAATTATGACCCACCTTTCAAAATTTACAAATTTTGGACAAGTGGCAATGCCAACATTCTCTAGAAGTTCCAAACTAAAAATGATTACTGGAAGACAATTAAACCTTTTGCACCCTATCACAAATAACTCTTGAACCCAGTGAGGTATATAATGGAATAAAGTAGCTCTTGTATTATGGTGCTTTGTAGCGGGACAAGCTTTAAATGTTCCATTTCACACTTGATTCTAGAAAATTTTTCAAGGCTTGTACAACCTCTAAGTTCAAGTGTTGCTAGAGATCTCAACTTGAAACGTCTTGGAAAATTTTTTACGTTGGAACATTGATGAAAATCCAAAATATATAATAAGCTTATCCAAAAATCCATCAGAATCATGAACCTCAACTAAGTTTTTACATCCATCAAAATTCAACTTCTCTAGATTTGAGCATGTTGAGAGATCTGATATTTTTGTCAAGTATATACACTCATGGAAATCCATAATTGTTAAGTTCTGTTAGAAAGAAGAAAATAAAAGAAATATATTAGCTAGAAAAGGAAATTTGCAACATGCCTTAAAGGAAGACCAACATATTTATCAAAATAAAAAGACATGCCTTAGATAAGAGTCTCCCACCAGTCTCTCTAATTATGTTTCTTGGCATTCTAAAGATAACAAGTTTCTCTTTAGGAAAATCAGATGACAAAGACTGGAAAGGATATTCGAGCCAATTAAGAACTCTCAACTCATTGGAGAGATAATTGAACCGGCCACCATAAAAGCTTGTATAGCGGTTTATAAATATTCTAAGCCTTTTCATTTTGGTAAACACCTTGGGACTCAAGCGTATCATATGGTCACCCTAAGGTAGGTTGATTGGTATGCTTTCTATGTGCTTCTTACCCTAGTGAGAGAATGCACAAGTGTTTATAAAAGATTCGAGATAAATTCCCTATAGTTCAGTAATTGCCAAAATGATAAGTTTTTTGTTTTTCAGTAGTATATTCAATTCAAAAAATAGAGAACTTAAAAACAAAATTATATTTCTAAAGTGAATGTTACCATATTTTCTTCTAGTACATAATGCACATCTTCGTAAAACCATTACCTACTACGTCTGCCAAGTTATTCAGGTGATTTTTCTCGAACAATTTCTTTACCAATATCTTCTAATAAGTCATGCATATTGTTAATAGTTATGAGACATTTATCCATGAGCTTTCTAATACTGACCTCGGGAAAGAACCGCATCCATCTAGTATTTTAATGACACGATCTTCCTTATAGTTTCTTTTAAAGAAGCATGTAATGTCAAGAAAAAACATTTGTTCATTATAATCTAATCCATCATAACTTACTTTGAGTATTTCTTGGATCTTTTTATCTGGATTTTTTTTTTTACTTTTCCAATTCACTTTTCCAATAATGTATATCTCTTCCACGTAAATTCAATCCTACCACTATCAAAACGAGTGCAAGGCCACTAGCATATTGCAGTGCAAGTTTAGTGAGTTCCACAAAACCATCATCAAGTTTTTCACTTTTGAAGGCATGCTAGGTAAAGAGTTGAAGAGCTTCATTAGGACTCAATTCATTCATAGGATATTTCAAACCAACATTATACTTAACTACTAGATGCTCATCTCTTGTTGTTATGATGATTCGACTTCCTAAACCAAACCAATCACAACTTCCACATAATTTCTCTAATTGTTCTGAGTGGTCCACATCATCAAAAACTAAAAGAATTTTTTCACAAGAAAGTCTCTTCTTTATCAAATTGATTCCTCGATCAACATGACCAACATTTACACTTGAATCTCCTAGGATCTTAGAAAGAATTTTCTCTTGCAGTTGGATGAGGCCACCCTTATCTAGTTTTGAAGTTTCTCTAACATTTGCAAGAAAACAACTACCATCAAATTGATCAGCAATGAGGTTATACATGACTTTTGCAATAGTTTTCTTATCAATTTCACCAATACCAAAGATCCTGATCATGCATGTATCACTCATCTTAATCTCTAAAAGCATATTAATATCTTTTACATGAGATTATATTCCTACTGAATACTCCATAACATACAAGTCTGTAGGATTTAGTACAATTTTTGAAACCACTTGAACAATCTCCTGGATAAATATATATTCGTTCCTCCCAATGCAAAAAGATAGAAAACAAAATCATGAATTTGACGTCCTCTTCTTAAAAGACATGCATGGGAACATGATTTAGCCACAATTTTATATATTGCATGTAATAAATGACATTATTGGTAGAGTACAAAAGAAAGATGCATTTATATCCTTGTCGATACCATTTGAACTAACTATTAAAAACTTGTGAATTTTGAAAGTGTAACAATTCGTCTTTATCGAAGAAAGTATAGATCAGATATTGGTCTTTATCAAATTCAAGACAACAAAAGAGGCAGAAGATATGCATTTAAAAATAGTATCACACTACAAATATATATATATATATATAGATATTTGTGACCAAATATTTGCGAGAAAAGAATTATTAGCAATTAAAATAGATTATTAATGACTAAAATAGACTATTTACAACTAATAAATTAGTAGTAAATAAGCAATTTTCTTATAGTGTCATGAATATTATCATTTTTTGTTCAGTTTTTTCTTTAATCTTTGCAGTAATTTATTTTTCTCACCCGACATTAATTATGTATTAAAAAAATATAGACCAGGAAAATAATCTTTTTCTTCCAAAGTTCGCTTCTGTCCAAAAGTTCGCTGTTAATTGCTTCATTATTTAAATTTTAGAAAATAATCCTAAACTACATTATTTTTCTCTAGAATTAAAAATTTGACTAAACAATTCAATTTTTTTTTTATGATAATGTTCTTTTGCAACTTAACATAAATATATGAAAGTGACATCTTAGTTTCAGAATATCATGATCTTTTTCGTAATTTATTGATTTAAGTGATTTTGTAATATTGTATCTCAAATTTATTTCTTTTCATATTAGGAAAGATCATCAGAAAGAAAAGTTGTTGAATCCAATCTAAGAGTAATGCTATATGTGCACGGCCTCGTGTACTTTTACAGAATCAGTAACATGTCAATAATGTCATATCAGTTGAAATATTAGAAAAAATAAAAATATGATAAGAGAGAAACAAAAATAAAAAACACAAATAGTTAAATTATAAGATGCAAAAAAATAACATTTATATTCGGCTTGAATGTAAAAAAAAAATACAAACTGTATACAACTAATATTTTTGAAAGTATAAAAGATTCAATTCTACCGCAAGCACATGACACATTATGTACTATATATATTGTTAGATCAAAACTAAAATATATATGCATCGCTGAAAAGATTTGAGTTGTGAGAATTACCCGTTGACCCCTAAATGCCAACTACACAGATTGGCCACTTGTTTTAAGGTTATCTTCCATGATCTCTTGAGATCAAAGTCAGTAAAAAACAAATTCACTTTGTTTCACCTATCTATATATTTTTCTTAGCATAAACTTGATTTCAAAAGGTAGTCAAAATATATATGGTAATGATTTCTACAATTTTTAAATATATAAGCCACGTACAGTTATTAAAAGTTGCATAATACTATAAAACACCGAGGCGGATCTTATTCTTCTTCAAAACTATAGTCTAGTTTTCTAGTTATCCACAACAACAGGATTCTCTCCCTCTCTCTAATTTTCCACTTGATCCAAAAAAAAAATCCACTCATCCGTATCATCCCCACGTGTGAGAAGTCCCATCAAGCATGACAAAACTGCTTGGTAATTGCTCCCCCATGCATATAACAACCTTCCTCTTTTTTCCCCTTCCTCGTTCGCTTCTTCAATATGATGTATTTCAGATTCTCTGATATAATTTGATCTTGTAGATGCTCTCATAATCTCATCTCATCTCGTCTCTCTCTCTAAATTTTGCTCTGGACCTACCCCATGCACCATCTGGCAACAACACTCAAAAGTAACATGCAACATGTGTCGAAAGCCCTTCTCAAGGCAAAGGAGGCTCCCATGACCATCGTTTCGGCACCACCCAGTATTTTTCAGCATCATTCTAGCCCGTTCGAGCATCCCTATTTCTAGTCCCTCTCCACGGCCGTCGTGGGTTGTCGTTATCCATGTTAGTCCACTAGCAACCACTTCTAACCACTCACTGGCCACGGTCCTATCAAGAACGTACAATCACACAATGCATGTATCTCTATTTTAGCCCCATAAGAAATAGAGCAAAGTTTCACCGTCCAAGATCCACCACCACACCCGAAACATGACTATTAGGGATCTCAGTCTGGTCCCTAAATAAGACGGTCCTCTCTATGCACGTCTTCTTGTGTTGACCGAAGGTTTCTTGTCGAGGGTTTTGGTTTAGGCTTGATTGTTGCTTTCTTGAGTTCTATGATTATGGGATTTGGTATGGTAAGGACATATGGTGACTTTGATGGTAGGTTATGGTGGAAAAGAGCGTAAAGGGATGTCCTTTAGGTAGGGTTACGGGTAAGGTTCCTTTTGGTGAGGTGTATAGTGTGTAAGGTGAATAGAGGATAGGATTTTAGTTGGGCTTACGAGAATTTCAAGATTTGGAAGATAGGTCTAGGGTTTTGGGATTTGGATGGTAAGTGAGGCTAAGGTTTGGTGTAAGAGGGTCTCTTTGATTAATGGGATGATTGGGAAGTGATGGATTCAGCTATGGTTCAATTTGGGTTGATTGGTTTGGTGATTAGAAGACTATAGGTTAATTGGTTTGGTAATTGGTATGTGATTGGAAGGTGATTGGGATATGATTAGAGGATTCTTGGAAAGTTTCCAAGTGTGGTGATTGACATATGGAAGGTAGATATCTTGGATTGATTGATCGGAAGATGGTCAAGAGTGATTGAAGGGATTAAGAGATGATTGGAAGACTTAAGGAAGTTTCCAGTTTAGGGTTGTTATTTATGAAAAGAGGATATTCTCGATTGGAGGATTGAGAGTTGGTGGAAGAGTCATTGGAGAGAGATTGAGTTGATGGGATTTGTGATTGGATATGATTGATGATTAATTGGAAGACTATAGTAATCTTCCAAAGGTGGACGGGTTATTTATGATAAGTAGATATTCTTGAGTGGATGATTGGAAGATTGGTCTAAGAGTGTGATGAGAATATAAAATGCCATATTTTTCTCTCTTAATGTTTAATATTTTATTCTTATTCGATATCTAAATATACTCATTATTCTTATATTTTGATTTAGGAAACAAATAGAGGCATTAGAAGCAAATGAAGATAATTGCAGAATTTTAGACAGTTTTGACGTCTCTTTATAATATGGGCATAACTCTCTCATATAATCTCCGATTGAGCTGATTTAAGATGATATAGAACCCCAAGAGAAATATCTATAACTTTTATGTTTTATGTTTTGAGAGATATCGGCTCAATCCAAAACCAAATTGACCATGATTTTACTTGACGTTCCTGAATATTCTTCAGCCACAATTCCAACCAATTGCATCAAATCTACATGTTATGACAACATTTTCTAGCAAGCACTCCTGCACCAACTTTCAAATTCAATGATCAACTTACATGCAATAAGTTTCTTGAAGACAAGTTGTTTGAACACAAGATACAAAGTCATACAAGGCAACTAATGAAGAAGAAACAAAATTGAACACTCAAGCTACAAGCAACTTTCAGCTAGGGAAGATGGAAAAACAAATGATCAAATGTCCACTTACAAACCACTTGGATTAAAAAATGACACATGGCAAAATAACTTGAAATTGTGATGATTTTGTCATGAAAACTTGCATGAAGGATACTTATAAATAGAAGGGAGGGGTGTGTGTTCTAAGACTATGCTTTTGATGTTCAGTTGAGTTATTGTGTTATCTTGAAAGAAAAATCAAATACCACATTTCTCTTCCTTTTCTTTTAATTGATATTTTTGTTATGATTTTGAGTGGCTAAACTTTTACAATTGGTCAAAGGAAACGAAAGCCTCAGAATTTAAATAGCTGCAAGATCTAAGTTATGCTTATCATTCAATTTATATTTTGAGTATCAAATGTTCTTCTATGCTTATTTTCATGATTATTTCATTTAATTACTAGAAGACCTACTAGTTTATTATTCATTATAATCTATTGCTAGATTAGATATCAAATTCGTAATTGTTTGATCTCTTTAATCTGTGAAGCAATTAAGTTTTAGTGATTTGCTGCGTCAGAAATTATTAGAATTTAAGAAGAACACTCGACTAACTTAAATGTAATCGCTTGTGTTCGTATTGTTTAGTTTCATTGATCTCTCTAATTCTTAAAGCTGCTACTAGATTAAATATTTAGCGCTTGTCTTGGGTTGTTTAGTAGTGAGAATTAATTAGATCGCTTGTTTTCTAATTAATTAAAATTAATGAGAGATAAGAAAATGATTCTAACGGTGAATATTCAAAGTATTAATTGATTTATATTGTATCAATGATCAGTTATAAAATTTCGATTGTGGACATTGACTTCGACCAATGCTTTTTCCTTTGATTAATATTTTGAAGTTAAATTGCTATTTAGTTGTTTTTATTTCCTTTGAAGATATTCTCATTACAATCAAAAAACCCCTCTTCCTTACTTTATAGCATAAAAATAAGCTAATCAATCTCTGTGAGATCGACCCTTACTCACACTACTACATATATTTTTTTGAGTACAATATTTTATTTTTGGGTGTTTGCGACAGCACGCCAAATTTTGGCGCCGTTGCTGGGGACTGGTTCTAGTTAATTTTTGTGCTTACTGTGATTTTTATTTTGTAAAAAAAAAAAATTAGTATTTGGTAGTTTTTATTTTTTTTATGGTTTATTAAAGTTTCCTTAATTGTTTATGACTGCAACTCGATCTTCTAAACAAGGTGATTTGTCATATGATCAAGAAATAGAAAGGACTTTGCACAGATTAAGGAGGGAAAATCGAAGAAATTCTGAAGAGGACAACTTGACTTCTAACTTCCTGTTTGCTAGAGATTCTAATTTAGAAGAAGAAGTCATGGCTGGAAATTGGACTTTGAAAGAGCTTGCCGCTCCTGATTTGAACTAACAACCTTTATGCATAATGTTTCCTACTTTAGATGCTACTACTACTTTTGAATTAAAATCTGGACTAATACACCTTTTGCACACTTTTCATGGCCTTGCAGGTGAAGATCCTCAAAAGTATTTAAAGGAACTTCATGTGGTATGCACAAGAACGAAATCCACAGGAGTGATTGAAGATCAAATTAAATTAAGAGTTTTTTCGTTTTGTTTGAAAGATTTAGCTAAGGATTGACTCTATTATTTACCCTCTGGAAGTATTACCACATGGAATGAGATGAAAATGTTATTTTTGGAAAAATACTTCCCACAAGCTGTCCCCATCATCAAATTAGTGAGCAACTACTAATCCAATATCTCTATGAGGGTCTTCTACCCATTAATAGAGGTATGATTGATGCTACTAGTGGAGGAGCTCTAGTAGATAAAACTCCTGAGGTCGCAAGAAACTTGATTGCAAATATGGCAGCCAATTCTCAACAGTTTGGCACTAGGCTTGACTTTCCATCTAAGCAAGTTAATGAGGTAAATGTTTCCTCCATTGAAAAACAAATTGCGAGTTTAACTTCTCTTATTCGTCAAATGGTTGTAGGTAATATGCAAACTGCGAAAGTTTGTGAGATTTGTTCAGTAACAGGATATCCAACTGATATGTGCCCAACTCTTCAAGAGGAACTCATTGAGCAAGTGAATACGGCAGGTGGTTTTCCTGGACAACCGCAAAGGAAGTATGATCCCTACTCGAGCACATATAACCCAGGATGCAGGGATCACCCCAATCTTAGCTATGAGAATCAACAAATAAATCAGCATGTTACTCGAAACTACTCAAATTTCTAGCAATATAAACAGTCATATCCTCCTAGACAACAACAAGGCCAAACTTCTAATTCTGGTATGTCTTTAGAAGATATTGTTAAGTCTCTTGTTACTAACACTTTGCAAGTTCAACAGGAGGCAAAACAATTTCAATATGAGGCGAAGGCCAGTATTCAAAATTTAGACAATTAGATGGGTCAGATGGCAACTGCAATTAGTCAACTAGAGGTGCAGAGTTCAAGAAAATTACCCTCTCAAACGATAGTACATCCAAGAGAGAATGCAAGTGCAATCGTCTTGAGAAGTGGTAAAGAAGTTGAAATTCCATTAAAAACAACTCATGTATCATCGGAACAAGAAAAAGAGAAAAACGTTGTAGCAGACAAGAATATTCTAAATGAAGATGATGGACCTAAACGTAAGTTTTTGCCTCTATCTGATTATAAACCAATACCCCATTTTCCCCAGGCTTTAGCTGAATCTAAAAAAGATGAGCAAAATAAAAATTTATATGAAACTTTTCGAAGATGCGAGGTAAATATTCCATTATTTGATACTATTAAACAAGTACCTCGTTATGCTAAATTTTTGAAAGAATTGTGTACAACTAAGAGAAAACAGAAATTTAAAGGATGTGAGAATGTGAGAGTAGGGGAGAATGTTTCTGCAGTTATTCAAAGAAAACTGTATACAAAATGCAAAGATCCAGGTATGTTTACTATCCCTTGTACGGTAGATAACACTAAATTTGAGAAGACCATGTTAGATTTAGGAACTTCTATCAATGTCATGCCATATTCTATATATGCTTCTTTGAAACATGGACCTTTGAATAAAATTGGTGTTGTAATTCAATTGGCTGATAGATTTAATGCATATCCTAAGGGTGTAGTTGAGGATGTAATTGTCGACGCCCCAACCCACGCTTGGGATCGCACGAGAATAGAAGCGTCGGGGACGAACAACGCAAAGAAGTTTACCTCTCGTCATATCATACATTTACGTTTTTTTTTTTTTGAAACGTCAAAGAAATGTTCTCGTAGTGGAATAAAAAGGTCAAGCCTTCTACATACGTATACATCACATGGTTATGCTATGGATCCCAAACATAATATCATACATAGCCCAAATTTCAAAAAATTACATAACTTTGTCCAAGTAATCAAAATAGTGCTTCCCACAGGCGGGAAGACTTTACCAAAAATATAAGTATAGGGCATCACAAAATAATATGGGTCTTAACATTGCCCATAAATTCAACTGACGGGTTCCTTCTTCACCTTCTTAAGGTTCGGGCCCCAGCGAAGCCGATCCAAGTCCATGCTAGGCCTAACCTCACATATCGCCCTAGAGGGCTGTCCAAAAATACTCCCCAAGTGAAGGGACTTGTCAACCCCTAATACTAAGCAACACTCCGAAGGGTATAGACCGACAGAACTGTACATGGTCATCTTGAGTGACTCCACCTCCCACTGACCCGGGTGGTTCAGAGTCATTGGCCCCTTAAGGGCGACCTCAATCGGGTCCCTGAGGATCTGAGGTGTCATCTCGGGGGTCGTACTCATCTGAGCCATCCTCACCTGTAAGTACTTCTATCGTTCCCAAAAGGGAAGGATAGTAGGGACATAAAGAGTGGGGTGAGATTTCAGGGGAAATCTCTGCAAGTACATCTATACTTTAACGAAAGCATTTTAGGCATATAGTCGAGTGAATAACAAACAATTTCTTACGTGTGCATTAACATGGGACTCATGCTTAGACTAATGCACATGCTCGTGACAAAAATTCATCTTTCTCATCCTTTTCTCATTTTCCAAAACATACTTTTTCAAATCTCATAACAAAGCTTATTTAATGCATATTCTTTCAAAAGACACTTTGTTCAAAAACTTTTATCTTTTCTTATCTTAGGCGTCACTTGTCATATCATATCATATATGGCTCGAAAGCCCTTTTCTTTTCGTCGTGACTTCTTATTTTGGACACCTCACAGTTTCCCTATGCACCGTGTGCTCCCTGCTAGTTACCATCACACCTGGCGACCAAGTCAACCTAGGTAAATACATTTTGCGCCCTTTCGCGCTCTTCGTCACTCGGGGATTTCTCTCCGAGCAACTACAATCTTATCAGATGGGGAGACCTAAGCCAACACCGCTTATATGGCACCCACTAGCGTTAGGTACGACCACGCTCCGGACACCTTGTGGAGCCATACATGGTCCGCCGACTGTTCTTCGTCGACCTAGGGGCTTTCACTCAATTTAGACAATCCTGAGTGAACAGAGAGTTCCACTGGGAAACTTCCCCGTCCTCAGCCTTTAGGGTTCTTCTAAAACTTTAATTCATTTCTTTCAAAAACATACTCTACTCAAAACATGAGTTTTCATGCTTATGCATGGGACATGCAACTTTCAACTTTGTGGATGCAAAACTCGAGACGAACTCGTGTACACACATTTGGTCGTTCTTCCTTCGAAACCTACTTCCTCTTAGCTTATACTTATGCAAAAACACTCAAACAAGTGCATTAGGGTGAATGGGGTGCTCGGCCTCCACCCTTAGGGTTTGGGCCGAGACCTACTTTGTCTCCCATTGATGTTCTCTTCTTCCATAGATCTCCCTAACACCATCTAGCCTTAGTTCAATATTTAAAACAATTTCCTAGCCCCACAAGGGGTTAAACCCAAAACCTATAGCTCTCAATTTTGTGTTTTCTTTTCTTAGCCCTTCAAAGCTAGGGTCCTACTTGAATACTCTATGTGAAACCGAATCCACACATGTCATCCTTCCAATATACATATTTCCACTTCTCCAAAATATCCAAACATGAATGTTAAATAAATAAGGAATTAAAACTTCAAGATTTCTACTTCAAGAAAATTCTCCAAAACATAACTCCACAAGCATGCATTTTTGTAATCATCAAGCAACAATAACATCAATATCTTCCAAGATCAATATATAACTAGTTTCCATCAATGCTTCATACATGTTCATCCTAGCATGGCATTTCTATAGGCAAGATATTTACAACTAAAATCAATATGCTTCTTCAAATAACATATTTGCATATATCCCATATTCACCAATACTCAACTAACTCAACATCTTCATGCTTACATGCTTTTTCTCATCAAACCATCAAGATCCTCAATCATCTCATAACTCTTTAACCAAAAAGATTATAGGTTCTACACATGAGTCCTAATTAAAATAACATTTCTACCCTCAAATTTTCATCATGGCAATACCAAGCAAGTAACCAAACAATATAAGTATATACAAGCATATACACATATTCAAGCACATTCACTCAAAAATATACAAAGAATGCTAAAGGTAAAGTAAGGATATACTTACAAATCTTCCTAACTAGCTTATATAACTTTTGAAAATAAAATGAATACTTAATTAGAACATGCTAAAGATTTACCATTTTCAAAAGAGAAGGTTTTCTTTTTGGAAAGCATGAACATATAGTTCTTCCTTATGCTTCTAGGTTTTATCTTAAAGCAACTAAGTTACTTACCTCTTATAGGTTTCTCCTCCTTCCACAAACACTATATTCTTCTCCTTCTTAGCTTGGAGTGTTTAGGTGTCTACGTGGTGAAAAGAAGTGAAGTAAAGTGGATGGAATGAGGAGTGGTTGCCATGAGGTGCAAAGTGAGGGATGTGTGTGTGTGTGTCCGAAATGAGCAAACCAAAAGAAAGGGAAAGCAAGGCCATTTGGCCAAGGTGCTCCACTAGGCTCCTAGGCCACTCATTCCCCTAGGTTTGAGTGACTTGTGATGGGCTTGAATGACCCTTGAGTGACTCCCATCACTTGATCACATCAACCCTAATCTATCCCATCCTAGGTTGGAGATTTGCTCCCTCTTTCTGTCCTCATGGCCAACCTCTCATTCTAGGGTTCCAACCCCTTTCCATCATCTCACATCATCTCTTGTCTCCCAAACAATCCTCTCACATGTCATTCCAAAGAATTTGAGAATCCATTTTTGGGAGAACACACAAGTGGGTTTCGGACCCCATTGCCTCCATCCGAAACCTCTGTTCATCTCACTCTCATTTCCATCTTGTCACATGCTCTTTCCATCAACCAATCACCTCACATCTCACACAAGCTTGTCATGTCACTCTTACACAAATCTATAACCTAGATTTGGTGGCAAAAAGGAAGTCAAACAAGGGGAGGGGGAGTCGGCTAAGGCCATACCCGAAACCCTCATTCCTTTCCTGCCACTTTTTGTTCCATCAACTCACATCTCATGCCACCTTTTTCTTACACCCTTTTACACATCAAGTCATATCCAATCTTACACAAATCTTACATGTTCCTTCCATCTAGATTTGGAAATGTTTAGGTGAGAAAACCCTAAGGCCATTCGGCCAAAGCCCCCATCGAAACCTCTCCCCTTTCTCATCTCCAAATCTTTTCAAATCCTACTTCATCATTTTACTAGATATGGTAGGATCCCATGTTGATCTTATTTGGCAAAATCCTACACCTCACACACATATCTAGGTAGAAAAAGATGGAAGATTCCACTCATGTCTTCTTTTTCCTTCCAACCAAAACAACTAGTCAACTAGCTCATCTACTAGCATTTTCTTCTCTCAACTACTAGTTTTGGCTCAACTTACTAAACTTCTCCTAACTTGACATGTGTCATCAAGTATGGGCTTGGGTTGACTAGTGGACTTCCTCTCATGGACCTATGGGCTTGTCTTCCCCCACTTAAGCCCAAAGCTCCAGTTATGGCCTTAAGGCCTTAAACTCCTAAGTCCATCTTCTTAAGGCTTTAGCCACCAATTTGCCTGAGTCACTAAGCCATATATATATAATTAAATAAAAGTAAAGCATGATAATTTTGGGGTCGTCACAGTAATTGTACAAGTTAATGGTTTATTTTTTTCCTACTGATTTCTATGTGCTTGATATGGAAAATGGTGATCAAAATGCTCCTATTTTGTTAGGAAGACCCTTCTTAAAGACATCCAAAACTAAGATAGATGCTCATAGTGGCACACTTACCATGAAATTTGATGGTGAAATTGTTAAGTTTAATATTTATGATGCTATGAAATATCTCGATGATGATAATCTTGTTTATTATATTGATGTGATTGATTCTTTAACACAAGAAGTTTTTGAACTTAATGGAAAAGATGGTTTGGAAGTTGCCGTTAGTAAACATCTTAAGAAAGAGAATGAAGAGTTAACCTTTAGTACTGAATTGCAGGAAACTATTGCAGCATTGAATGATTCTCCAAAGTTACAACAGTCAGGTAACTTTCCTTATATTACCTTGCCAGTTTTTGACAAAAGGCCTTTACTCTCTGTTTTGCATACCATTATTTCAAATTTGAAGCCTCTTCTCAGTTTCCTCAAGTACATGTTCCTTGGAGAAGGAGGAACATTACCAGTGATTATCTCCAATAAACTTAGTACACTACAAGAAGAAAAGCTTATGCAGGTCCTTAAGGAGCATAAGACGGCTATTGGTTGGACGATTGCAGATATTAAAGGAATTAGCCCATCTACATGTATGCATCGTATCTTACTTGAAGAGGGAGCAAAATCTTCTCGTCAACCACAAAGAAGATTGAACCCGTCTATGATGGATGTAGTAAAAAACGAGATCCTCAAATTTCTTGAAGTTGGAGTGATTTATCCTATTTTGGATAGCAATTGGGTTAGTCCGATTCAAGTGGTTCTAAAAAAGACTGGAATAACTATTGTGAAAAATCAGATTAATGAGTTGGTACCCACCCATGTTCAAAATGGGTGGCGGGTTTGTGTAGATTATAGAAAATTAAATGTTGTAACCCGCAAGGACCATTTTCCTTTTCCTTTTATTGATCAAATGCTTGAAAGATTAGCTGGTCATTCTTACTATTGTTTTCTTGATGGTTATTCAGGTTATTTTCAAATTGCAATTGCTCCAGAAAATCAAGAAAAGACGACTTTTACATGTCCATTCGGGACTTTTGCATATCATCGCATGCCCTTTGGCCTTTGCAATGCCCCAGCCAGTTTTCAAATGTGTATGGTTAGCATATTCTCAGATTATATTGAGCATATCATAGAAGTCTTTATAGACAATTTCACAATTTATGGAGACTCGTTTGATAATTATTTACATAACCTTATACTTATTCTTCAAAGATGCATAGACACTAACCTTGTGTTAAATTCTGAAAAATGTCATTTTATGGTTGAACAAGATTTAGTTTTGGGATATGTTGTTTCATCTAAGGGAATTGAGGTAGATAAAGCCAAAGTTGATATTATTCAATCTTTACCTTGTCCCACTAGTGTGCGGAAAGTTTGTTCTTTTCTTGGACATGCAAGTTTTTACCGCATATTCATCAAGGACTTCTCCAAAATAGCATTACCCATTTGCAAGTTGCTACAAAAAGATGTAGTTTTTGAGCTTGATGAAACATGTAAAAAGACGTTTGATAAGATGAAAGAACTATTGACTTCTACCCCAGTTATCCACCCCTTAACTGGAATGTTCCTTTCGAAACAATATGCGATACAAGTGATTATGCAGTAGGTGCTATTTTGGGACAAAGAATTGGAAAAGCATCTCATGCCATTTATTATGCTTCAAGAACTTTGAATGATGCTCAGAGAATTTATTCTACTACAGAAAAAGAACTTTTAGCTGTTGTGTTTGCTTTAGAAAAGTTTAGATCTTATTTTCTTGGTTCTAAAGTCATTGTTTATTCTGATCATGCAGCTCTTCATTATTTGATGACGAAAAAAGAAGCAAAACCAAGATTAATAAGATGGATACTTCTCTTGAGTGAATTTGATTTGGAAATCAAAGACAAAAGAGGGACAGAGAATCTTGTCGCATATCATTTGAGTCGTTTAGTTCATGTGGAAAATGAATTTTGTCTGCAGGAAACGTTTCCTGACGAACAATTGTTCTTCGCGAGTGTGACATTACCTTGGTATGTGAATATTGTGAATTAGTTGGTTACTAACATTTTACCTCATGGTTTGTCTAAGGCATTAAGAGACAAGATCAAAAGTGATGCCAAATACTATGTGTGGGATGATCCATACTTATGGAAACATTGTGCAGATCAAGTGATAAGAAGATGCATTCCTGAAAATGAAATTTTTTCCATCCTTACATTTTGTCATTCTTATGCTTGTGGAGGTCATTTTGGAGCTAAGAGAACGGCAAGAAAAGTACTAGAAAGTGGTTTCTTTTGGCCATCTTTATTTCGAGACTCATATTCTTTTTTGTAAGTCATGCGATCATTGTCAAAAGATAAGTAATATATCTCGAAGGAATGAGATGCCACAAACCCCCATACTATTTTGTGAAATTTTTGATGTTTAGGGCATCGATTTTATGGGACCGTTTCCTGTATCTTTCGGTTATGTTTATATTTTGCTTACTGTTGATTATGTCTCGAAATGGGTGGAAGCTAAAGCCACCAGGACTGATGATTCTAAAGTTGTTATAGATTTTATCAAGTCTAACATATTCTCCAAGTTTGGAATTCCAAGAGCTTTAATAAGTAATTGAGGTACTCACTTTTGCAATCGAACTGTGGAGACTTTGATGAGAAAGTACCATGTAACTCACAAGGTGTCAACTGCCTATCATCCACAAACTAGTGGACAAGCAGAAGTGTCAAATCGAGAAATCAAGTCCATCCTTGAAAAGACAGTCAATCCAAGTAGAAAAGATTGGAGTTTGCGTTTGGATGATGCCTTGTGGGCATATTGAACTGCGTATAAGACACCCATTGGTATGTCACCTTATCGATTGGTTTTTGGGACACCGTGCCACCTTCCAGTTGAGTTAGAACACAATACTTATTGGGCTATCAAGAGTTTCAACATGAAAATGGATGAAAGTGGAGAACACAGGAAGTTGTAATTACAAGAGTTGGAGGAAATTCGCAATGATGCCTATGAGAATGCAAGGATCTACAAGGAAAAGATGAAAGCTTTTTCATGACAAGATGATCTTTAGGAAGGAATTTAAAGTTGGTCAAAAAGTCCTTCTATACCATTCACGGCTACATTTGTTTTTGGGTAAGTTGCGTTCTCGTTGGATTGGACCTTTTGTCGTTACTAATGTTTTTCCTCATGATGTAGTTGAAATTCAAAGTTTAGCAACTTCCATAATATTTAAGGTAAATGGCAATAGACTTAAGACTTTTCAAGAAGGATTCCAAGTAGAGAATGCGGCAAAATTGGATCTTGAGGATCCAAATTATTCTAATTAAAGAAGAAAAACCTTGAGTCGAGCTAACGACAATAAACAAAGGTGCTGCTTTGGAGGCAACCCACAGGGAGTTTGTTTCTTAACCTTACATTGAGGACAATGAAGTTTTAAGTGTGGGGGAGGGAATTTAGGTTGTGTTTTAAATATATTTTTGTTAAAAAAAAAATCATAACATGATTGAATAAGTAATCTTCCAAATTAATTAGTCTAGTTATTTTCCTTGAAAAATGATAGTGACTAAATTTGGTAAACAAAAGCCAGTGAGATTTTGAGCTTGTAGACTGATATATCCATATCAGTCTCACCATTTTATTTCATGTGAGATATTCTTTCATGGATTTATTTCTCTAGAACTTGCCTTGATTCTCTTTGAAATCACATTGATACATGCATGCATGAACATGATTAAGGCCCTCTTTGTTATAAGCTACATAAGCCAAATAGCCTACCTGATAATTAATTCTTTCTTATTGAAACCCCTTTGAGCCTTATTAATCATTTTCATTTGTTGTAAACCCACATTACAAGCTTTAAACCTGAAAAACAATATCTTTACCCAAGTTATAGAGCTAGTGAAAAATTGTTCATGAATGTGCAGGAAATAAGTGTAGGGGTGTCTGGATTTGTGATATGGCTATGAATGGTGAAATGGAATATGTTCTCACTCTCAATTCGTGAATTCTATCTTCAAAAAAAAAAATCAAGAAAGGTTTCTGTTTACTTATGTTATATGCAAGGTGAAAGTTGTTACAAATGATCGTTCCATGCTACAAATAAAAAAATGTTTATTTTGAACGATCTCTTTTTCAATAGAGGAGTTTTATTTGGTTTAAATGCATTAAAGAAAAAATGAAGAAGCTACTGAATGAGGAGATTGGTTTCACATGTCTTATATACTCAAACTTTAGTTGATTAATTTTTACTCCACTAGTTTCTATCACTTTTGAGCTACACTCCCAAATATTTCCTACTTTAATCCTAACCTCATTACATTTCTTGAAAAGTCCTTATGATTCGTGTTATGCATGTAATCCCAGTGATGGAGAATGAGAAGATATGCAAGCTTATGGTAGATCATTTCCATTGAGATGAATTTAAGTGAAACACATTCCTTTCAAATACATGAGAATTGAGCGTTAAAATTCCGTGAAGGTCTGCGTTTTTAGTTTACTTTATCTTCAAGTGAAAATGCTGACTAAAGTGGTTTGTTTATGATATGTTATGAGTTCTGAAAAAATTTGATTGACTTTTATTAATAGCATTGCAACCTTGGTGTTTTTTGGAAAAGTAGATTAGAGTTTTGCCCGAGGAGGAGCAAAAGTTAAGTGTGAGGGAATTTGATGAGAATATAAAATGTCATATTTTTCTCTCTTAATATTTAATATTTTATTCTTATTTGATATCTAAATATACACATTATTCTTATATTTTGATTTAGGATACAAATAGAGGCATTAGGAGCAAATGAAGATAATTGCGGAATTTTAGACAGTTTTGACATCTCTTCATAATATGGGCAAAACTCTCTCATCCAATCTCCGATTGAGCTGATTGAAGATGATATAGAACCCCAAGAGAAATATCTATAACTTTTATGTTTTATGTTTTGAGAGATATCGGCTCAATCCAAGACAAAATCGACCATGAAGTGGACGCATCTGCACTTGACGTTCTTGAAAATTTTTCAGCCACAATTCCAACCAATTGCATCAAATCCACATGTTATGACAACATTTTCTAGCAAGCACTCCTGCACCAACTTGCAAATTCAATGATCAACTTACATGCAAAATTAGATGTACTCAAGTTTCTTAAAGACAAATTGTTTGAACACAAGATACAAAGTCATACAAGGCAACTAATGAAGAAGAAACAAAATTGAACACTCAAACTGCAAGCAACTTTCAGCTAAGGATGGTGGAAAAATAAATGATCAAATGCCAACTTACAAACCATTTGGATTAAAAAATGACACATGCCAAAGCAACTTGAAATTGTGATGATTTTATCGTGACAACTTGCATGAAGGATACTTATAAATAGAAGGGAGGGATGTGTATTCTAAGACTATGCTTTTGATGTTTAGTTGACTTATTGTGTTATCTTGAAAGAAAAATTAAATACATAATTTCTCTTCCTTTTCTTTTGATTGATATTTTTATTATGATTTTGAGTGGCTAAACTTTTGTAATTGGTCAAAGGAAACGAAAGCCTCGAAATTTATATAGCTGTGAGATCTAAGTTGTTCTTATCATTCAATTTATGTTTTGAGTATCAAATGTTCTTCTATGCTTATTTTCATGGTTATTTCGTTTAATTACTAGAAGACCTGCTAGTTTATTATTCATTATAATCTATTGTTAGATTAGATATCAAATCCGTAATTGTTTGATCTCTCTTATTTGTGAAGCAATTAAGTTTTAGTGATTTGCTGTGTTAGAAATTATTAGAATTTAAGAAGAAAGCTCGACTAAATTAAATGTAACCGCATGTGTTTGTATTGTTTAGTTTCATCGATCTCTCTAATTCTTAAAGCTGCTACTAAATTAAATCCTTAGCGCTTGTCTTGGGTTGTTTAGTAGTTAGGATTAATTAGATCATTTGTTTTCTAATTAATTAAAATGAAGGAGAGATAAGAAAATGATTCTAACGGTGAATATTCAAATTATTAATTGATTTATATTGTATCAATGATCAGTTATAAAATTTCGATGGTGGACGTTGATTTCGACCAATGCTTTTTCCTTTGATTAATATTTTGAAATTAAATTGCTATTTAGTTGTTTTTATTTCCTTTGAAAATATTCTCATTACAATCAAAAACCCCATGTTCCTTGCTTAATAGTATAAAAATAAGCTAATCAATCTCTGTAGGATCGACCCTTACTCACACTACTACATATATTTTTTTGAGTACAATATTTTATTTTTGGATGCTTGCGACAGCACGCTAGAGTGATTTGAGGGTGATTGGGTTGATGGGATTTGTGATGGGTTCCTAAGTTGATGAATGTATAGTGTTTAGTGATGGAAATGATGATGATGATGAGTTTGGGTGATCTAAGTAATGATTTGGTGTGTTTGATACAATGCGGAATGGCTTGAAGGCTGCCCTTGATGTTGGCACCTCTTGCATGATGTTTAGGTTTGTATGGTGAAGTTAGGTTAGGATTTGGATGGTGGCTAAGGGAAATTTCGATATTGGAATTAGGATTAAGGTGTAAGACACTTGCTTGATTGATTATATGATTGGGAGATAGTGAGATATGGTCTTGGCCGAGTATGGTATGGAGAATTGGTGATTGGATTTTGATTGAGTGGTGATTAGGCTTGATAGGGATTAGGGTTAGGTTTGATTGGAGGTTGGATTGAATGTGATTGAGAATTGATTGGAAGACTAACTTGAGTTTCCAATTAAGGGTGGCTATATATGATGAGTGTGAATCTTTGATTGGATGATTGGGATATGGAATTAGATGATTGAATCAATTATTGGATTGTTGACCAATCATCTAAGTATAAGAAGATATGATTGAAAAGGTGATTGGATATGATTGGAAATTGATTGGAAGACTATCTTGAGTTTTCAATTTAGGGTGGTCTTATATGGTAAAATGATATTCTTGATTGGAAGATTGCGAATTGGTGTAAGAGTGATTGGATTTAGTGGTGGCCGGATATAGGTTGATTGAGATTATGTTTGGATTTGATTGGGATATGATTGAGGTTAATTGGGTGGTGATTGGATTTGTTCAAGTCAATTAATAAATCAATAACCAATCAAGGAATATATGAAAGAGATGATGGGGATAATATGGCAAAAAGTGCTCGGCTATGCTAATATGTGATGTGGCCGAGTATGGTTGTTTATGGATGGTAGGACTTTGTGTGGATATGGGAAGATATGTGGGTGGCCAGCTATAGGATGTGTATGGTGGTCGACTTTGACTTTTTATGAAAGGTGGATATTTGGTTTGGATATATAGGGATTGATGGATGGCCGGCTATGGGAAGATTGAGGGGATCTTTGAGTGGCTAGTTAAGAGAATATTGAGGTGGGCGTGTATGGCAAGTGGAGGCTTGGTATGGAAAGTGTTTGGGCTAGGATTGGCAGAGTAGAGTATTTGGGATGAGAGAATCTTCAAGAAAACATATGAACATCTAAGAAAATAGATGAACACATTAAGAACTTGAAGAACACGAAGAACACCATGTAGGACTTTGAAGAACACAAGAGTGCACTTTGGCTAGCACAATTGCTACTTCAAATAATACAATCAACAACTCACAACTTGGGGCTTGAAGAACTCGAGATAAGCAAATCAACTTGGATTCACAGATTGCACCAAATTCAAATGAAATATCACACAATGGAAATTAGAATACTCAAGAACTTCAAAAAGAACATAAGATAAACAATTTAACTTTGATTCACGAATTGCACAAAGTTGAAAAGAAATCTCAAATAAATAAATGGATAGATAAAGGAATCACAATTAATCTTGATTTATGAATTGCACAAGATGAAAGGAAACCACAAATGGATAGATAATGAAATTACAATCAACTTGATTCATGAATCGCACAAGATTAAAGGACTCCAAAGGATAGAAAAATGAATCACACTTATTCACAAATTGCAAGGTGTGATCCTCTCTAAGGGGATTCACGAATTGCACTTCAAAGAGCTCAAGTGCAAAAGCATCAAAATGATAGATAGGTTACACGCCTCTCACACACAATGTGTCTTGACAAATGATCCAAAGATGAAAAATACAAGCCTAAAAGTCCTATTTATAGAGTTTACAAAGTGGAAACTCCCAAAAGGTCTTTGATGAAATTATTTAATTACTAAAATAAAGAAAACAAATAAAATAGTCTTCAAAGGCCCAATGTGGCCTTGGCATTCAGAGGGCCCATAGGTGGGCTAGTGTAGTGCATGGCCCATGGTTGGGCATGACATGATGTTATGCAGGAGTATTTATGTGTGTCTAGGAACTTGTCCATGGCAGTTTTTGATGGGGTCTTGACAATGACACTTTCTTCTCCATACCAACCGCCTCCATAAAACTCATGCATGCTTTTAAGGAGTGAGAATAAAACTTTCCTTACATTTCTCTATATTGTTAATCTATGTCTGATATCATATTTTGAATTTACTATTGAATCTGGTTTTAACGGATCTCATTTTTTTTAATAATTTATTTTATTTAACAGGTCTCACGTTGTACCTTGTTACTGATTATATTTTTAAATGGATTGATTTCATATGAATTTGATTCTTAAAGTGGATTTATTATATTTTATAAAAGTTATGTTAGCAATTCTTAATGGACTTTATTTTATGGTATTAAAAGACTAATGTATTATTCTATTTTCGATTATGTTTAGTATTATTAAAATTTGGAATGAGCTTACTCAAATAAAAATATTAGCCACATATAAGCTTTATTTTGTAGTAATTATTTAAAGATTTTAATTATATTATCTAATGTTATTTTTACAACTAGATTTTTATAATAAAGCGTAAGTAATCTTAATTTATTTTAAACAATTCAAGCCTATTATATAGAAATAAATCTTATGTAGTTTTAAATTAGATGTAATTAGTAGTTTACAATGATTTTTAGTATAAGTAATATTAATAATATTTTATGTTTGTTTTCCTAGAAATTTATGATTTTTCCTACTATATTATGTTGCAGTATTAAGTTGTCATTTTAATAATAGCTTATAAAGATATGAGTTTTAAATATGATTAAGTTGATTTTCAAGATGAATTTAAGTTGTTTACCATATTTGATAAAACTACGTTATAATAAGTTAAGAATATATTTATCGATAATAGTATTTATTAGATTTTTATAACTAAATAGTTATCAAAGCTATTTTTTGTAGTATGAATTTAAGTAAATGGAGAACTTTAGTAAGTCCTTTTAGAAGTCTAGTAATATTTAGTATTCTGTATACATGATGATTAACTTTCATTGGGTATGATTGTGGAAAGATTTAGAAAAGTTAAAGAGTCTAAGTAAGCGGGATTCCTATACAAGACTTTGCACAAATTTTTAGATTGAGATTGACTTTCTAAAAATTTTGCATGTTTTGTTATAAAATGAGAATTTGAGAAAAATAAACTCTGTCAGTTGTTTACATTACTCATGAAACCTATATGAAAGAGAGAAAATGTTTTCTAACATACATTGTATAAATATGAGCTTTATTTTGCCATGTTGTCTCATGTGAAAATTTCTACATTTATAAAGATGCTTTGACTTTTGTTTTGAAGTAAGTGAAAATGATCTGTATAAGATTTGTACTCTATTTTATTTTGATATAGCATTTGAAAACCTTAGGCATGATGTACTGGTTTTGTATATGACTCTGTCTCTACTCCGCCCTATTTTGCTTTGCTCTGCTTTACTTTGTTTGGGTTGGTACCAACTCCTCTGTGTTTGAGTGCATCAATTTTGGAAATAAGACGGTTTTTTTGGTCTTTTCTATGTGCACACTTAGGACTCTAAGAATGAATGAGAGAAACATTCACCTTTGTCTATGCTCGACTTGGCCATCGGGGATAACATAATCCTACCACGAGGGCTAAACATGATCTCTGTTTTTTAAGATGCTCTATTTTGCTGTGATAATGATGTTCAATTTTGTTATATTAAAGTACTCTAAATTTTATATGTTTTAAAATCACCCCTCTATTACATTTGAAAATATGTCTTATTCTGCATGCTAACTCTGAAGAATATTTTTGTTTTACATACTGTACTCAGTAAATGCACGTGTTTGCATACTAGCATATATGATGTGAACCCATAAGATTGAAAATCTCTTGAACTCATGAATAAATTGAAATCTATCCAAGAAAGCCAAAACTCAAGTCAAGATGAGCTAGACTCGTTGAAAAATTATTTTAAGTAGGTAAATTATGAAAAAAACGCCACAAAAGATTTACCTCTGATAAGTTCTTAGTTCAATCAAGAATAAGTAGAGAACAAGATTTCTCAATGAAGAAAATACTACTCACGTTTATAATGCTGAAAAATGGAGAGTCATTTGTTTTTATTGCCCCTCAATAAAACTCAAGAGCTTAATAAGGCCTACATCACTTAAAGACATAGGTTGAACACCTTCAAGTCCAAAAATCCTAAACCACATTCCTTGTAACACCCATGAATCCCCCCTAGGATTTATAAGGACTCGCGACATCCGGACAATCATCACATGGATCAATCATCTCATCGATTAGTGTTTCAAGAGTGTGAAGCATACATGAAGTGTATAATAAATATTTGCAGCGGAAAAGTAAATAAGAGTCAATCATTCTAGTACCAGAGATTCTTCAAAATTACAAATCAGTTTAAATTAATTTTTCCAATAGGAGATTATACAGTCTTTCAGAAAAAAATATAAACAATACTGCTTCCGAGATCATAATCCCGGTCTTCATTCTCTCAATAGATTTCTTTTCCTGCGAAGTCTATACCTCGGGTTAAATTTCATTCTCTACAATTACAAACTACGATCTAGTAAAATGGGACTGTGGGTGGGCGCAAATCCACCAGTGAAATATGAATCCTAGTAAGTCACAGACAGCATACAACCAATTCACATAACAAAACATTTTTAACATATACAAGTACACACAATGAGTGCATGTGTCATGAATATGAGACTTGCAACATAACTTATGCACATGCACTTTCATATAAAGACTCCCATAAACCTTGACATTCTTTAAAACTTTGATTCATGTACGTGCTTTTCATAAAAATGCTTTCATATAACTTTAACTTCTTTCATACGTAATCAAAACCTTTTCATAAACTTTTCGAGTCTTTCATCTTTTTTTTTTTTTTTATCTTAGGCGCCATTTACATATACATATCATTTTTGGGGCTTGAAAGCCTTTCTTTCTTGTCATGACTTCTTATTTGGACACCTCACAATTTCCTATGCATTGTGTGCTCTCTGCTAGTTACCGTCTCACCTGGCGACCACTCAAGCCGAAGTGAATATGTTATGCGTGACCGCATAGCTAGGGCGACCACTTAAGTCAGGGCGACTGCGTTTACCGCTCTTCATCACTTGGTGACCATTCAAGCCGAGTGACTACAAACTTCTTATACAGTAAGGCTGAAGTCAACACCGTTCTTGGGCATCCACTAGCATTAGGTGCGACCACGCTCAGACACCTTTTGGAGCCATACATGGTCTGCCGACTATTGTTCGTCGACCTAGAGGCTTTCACTCGACTTTAATCACTCCTGAATGAACAGGGAGTTCCACTGGGGCACTACTGTCAAAACTCCAAGGTAGAAAGCCACGGGTCATGCCCGGACAAGCACCCTAACGTGCCCAGGCAACACATTTGGAGCACTGCTGGCATTGCTTGACTGTCCACAGACCGAGCCCTCAAGCAGGTAGCGCATAGTTAGGCGCACGAACCACTTGCGCGCGCGCGCGAGCGAGGTTGTCACACCAAGCTCAGTGCGCGGCCAACCTGCACGCATGCCTAGTATGCGTACGCAGCGTCCATGCATGGGCTGCGCACAAGCATAGAGTGCATAGCCTGGGCATCAACGCAATGCGCGCATGCACACCACCAGAATTGACGGTGCGGTTACCCAACGTGCCTATGCAGGCTGGCATGCCACTCAAAGCCCTGGCCTTAGCCAGGGCCATGCTAATCAATGCCCAGGCCCTACAGCTTGGGCCATGCAAACCAACGCTTAGGCACCTTAAGCCTAGGCCATGCAGCGGCCTACCACACTCAAGCCCACCAAGGTCCAATCCACTCCATCAGCACCCAGCTCACACAACTTGGGCCACACATGCATGGACCATCCAATTCGGGCTAACCCAGCAGGCCACCCTGAAGACCCACGCATACCAACAGACAACCCATGTTGTAGACTCACTGATTACGCCCAAAGAATAACGCGGTCGTTTGCAGTGTAGCTTTGGGGTGTCGATTCCACAGGGAGATGGATTGAGAAATTGAAGAACAGTAATGAAATTAACAAAAAGATTAAATGAGTGTGATAAGTAAATTTTAGAGTGTGATGTAAATTAAAACTAAATGAGTAATTTGAAAAGCATAAAAATGAGACGAAAAGTAAAGCGTAAGGAATTCCTTGTGTATTTGTGGTATTCAAATTTATTCTTAATTCATTGATAACTCAATTAAGAATTCTATATCCAAATTCTTAATCGGAATATATAACATTAATAACCAAAATTTAAATCAAATATAACTCTTTGAAAAATCATTCTTCGCGCTTAACTCTCATAAATTGTTATTGACATTGAGAAAATCCAACGACGACAATATACCCAAGAGGCGATATTGCAGCAGAGAATTAAATCAATATAGATAATCAATTGCTCCAAACATAATTATAGAACTAATTCACTCAATAGAAAAAGCATGACTGAATCCATAAACGAAATAGATTCTATATTTATTTGAAGACGAAAAACATCACAAATAAATTGAGAATAATAGAACAAAAGAGTTTTAATATTTAAAGACCAAATACATGAATCAAAAATAAATTACAAACACCATCACACACACAAGTTCATCCCTAGCCCTCCTTGAGAATTTAGTTACACATATTGAAAATATGCAACAAAAATTCTCTAAGGGATAATATGGAAGAGCCAACCATTATTTTCTTCTCTCTTCTTTGGTTTTTCTTTTCTTTTCTCAAGCTCTCAAAATAATGGCTCTTCCAAAGCATCCTCCCACACTAAGCATTGTCTTAGAACACACACCCCTTCCTTCTATTTATAAGCATCCTTCATGCAAGTTGTCATGACAAAATCATCACAATTTCAACTTGTTTTGCCATGTGCCATTCTTGAATCCAAGTGATTTGTGAGTTGTCATTTTGATCATTTGTTTTCCCACCATGCATGAGCTGGATTTTGCTTGTAGGTTGAGTATTTCAATTTTGCTTCTCTATCCATTAGTTGTCTTGTATGACTTAATATCTTGTGGTCAAATAATTTGTCTACAAGAAACTTGAGTGCACTTCATCTTGCATATGAATTGATCATTGAATTTCCAAGTTGGTGTAGGAGTGCTTGCTGGAAAATATTATGATGACATTTGGATTTGATGCAAGTGGCTGAAAAATATCCAGGAACGTCAAGTGCAGGTGCGTCCACTTGATGGTCGATTGTCTTAGATTTAGTGGATATCTCTTCAAACATAAAACATAAAAGTTATAGATATTTCTCTTGCGGTTCTATATCATCTTGAATCAGCTCAATCGGAGATTGGATGAGAGAGTTATGCCTATATTACGAAAAGACGTCAGAACTGTCTAAAATTCCGTAATTATCTTCATTTGCTCCTAATGCCTCTATTTGTGTCCTAAATCAAAATATAAGAATAATGAGTATATTTAGGCATCAAATAAGAATAAAGTATTAAATATTAAGAGAGGAAAATATGGCATTTTATATTCTCATCAATATATTAAATCATGCTTATATCTATCTCAAGATAAATGACCATTAATTTTAATAACATGAGTTATATCCATTATTTTCTCATTTCTTTTAGTATTTAAATAGAGTATTTAGAGTGCATTTTTGTGCACTCATCACTCACCCAGGCCAACCAAGGCCCACCAACAATATGAGGCCCCCATCAAGAGGCATTGATCCAACAACTGTAATCCATTTTCTGAATCTATTCTGTAATTTGAATTCAAGTATATGTAAGGCACTAGGCCAGAACAATAGTTATCTAGGAACATTTTCTTATCTTTGGGCAAGTGACCTTGTAAGTCGTGTGGGCAATCTTGTGATTCGTCACATAGGCTCCATTGGGTGCAATCCATGAATCTTAAAGGAGAAGGCTATCCCTATGCAATTCGTGAATCAGGGTAACCATGTTATCATCTTTGTTTTCCTTATGTTAATGCAATTTCGAGGTATTCCAGTATCGTGGCCTATCGTCTATGTCATTGCATTTATCGTTGATTGCTGATTTATTTGCATTATGTGAGTGGGGCAACACTTAAGGGCGTCCCAAGCTGCCATTAGAAGGCATTCGGCCTACACCAAGCCTCCATAGACGAGTCAGGGAGCAAGGTCAAGGACAAGCACGGCAGTTACTGCTAACTGCCCCCATTCGCCCCACATAAGCCATCTGTCCACCAATAACCGCTCCCACATGTCCAACATAAGCCATCTGTCCAACCAAAACCGCCCCACATGCCAGAATTAGCCACCTATCTAGCCATAACCACTCAATTGCCAATCACATAACTGCCCAAACACATGCTCGGCAAACCCACATAACCGCCCATTCAACTGCTGCACGTGCATGCTTGCTGATGCATGCCCATGGGCATAGCACTCAGCATTCCCTTGACGCACTCGAGATAACCACAACCAACCTTAGCCAACACCCATGAGAACTCATTCAAACCCATTCAGCACAAGCTATAGCCATCACAGTCAAGCAAGTGGCACAGCCATTCGGTCAACAAGGAACAAAGAGGGGCACGACGGCTTGGTGTCTAGGGTCTTGACCGAGAACCCTATCACCAAATTGGTGCTTTCATTGAGAGGAGTCACATTGCTTGAAGGATTACGAGAGGTTTTCACTTCTCTACCCAAGTAGGCAACCCATCACTCATTCTTTGTGATTTTGGTTGGGGAATCCACGGAGGATTCCAAAGTTGTTGCAATTTTTTGTTATTGTTCTTGTTGAAATTGCAAAGTCCGGGGTTGAGGAAGAGAGTAGATAGGTGGAGTGGTTGCCACGCAAGAACGTGAGCAACCCAAGGTCGGACTCACAGTTTGCAAGCTACTCACCTGTGATACACAGTGGGTTGACCATTGCGAGAGTGAGTAATCATGCAAGAGAAGCAACTTGCAACAGCTCACTCCCAGAAGGGTGAAATTGAACGGCAAGTGGATGAAATATTGAAGAGTGGCCTTATTCGCCTTAGCACTAGTCCTTTCTCTTCACCAGTGCTGTTGGTGAGGAAAAAGGATGGCACATGGAGGTTCTATACTGATTATAGGGCACTGAACGAAGCGATTGTCAAAGACCAATTCCCAATTCCCACATTCGATGAGATGCTAGACGAGCTGCATAGGGCCACAGTGTTTTCCAAGTTGGATTTGAGGGCCGGCTACCATCAGATTCGGATGAATGAGGAGGACATCCACAAGACAGCCTTTAGGACTCATTCAGGACATTATGAATACCTGGTGATGCCTTTTGGCTTGTGTAATGCACCCTCGACTTTTCAAGCAACAATGAACAGCATTTTCAAGCCACTACTCAGAAAGTTTGTGCTTGTCTTCTTTGATGATATCTTGGTTTATTCCAAGACTGTTGAGGAGCATTAGCAACACTTGGAGAAAGTGCTAACCATCCTGGAGGAGCATCATTTCTTCATTAAGGCAGCCAAGTGTGCCTTCATGGAGAAGGAGCTGGAGTACTTGGGCCACTTCATTTCAAGTGATGGTGTCAAAGTCGATCAACGGAAAATTGAAGCCATGGTGGATTGGCCTCTGCCCAAGGACATCTCGGCCTTGAGGGGATTCTTGGAGCTCACAGGGTATTATCGACGATTGGTCAAGGGCTATGGACTCATAGCCAAGCCACTCACAGCAATGCTCAAGAAGGACAGTTTCGAGTGGACCACCGAGGCGAGGGAAGCCTTTGAAGAATTGAAGCGAGCCATGACCAAGACACATGTATTGGCGCTGCCCAACTTTGGGAGGCCTTTTGAAGTATACATAGATGCAAGCAATGAGGGAATCAGAGTTGTGTTGGTGCAAGACCGAAGGCCTTTAGCCTTCATCTCCAAGGCACTCGGACCTATGAAGAAAGCATGGAGTACCTATGCACGAGAGCTATTGGCAGTTGTGCATGCTGTCAAAGTGTGGTGGCCATATCTCTTAGGGTGCAAATTCACCATCATCATAGATCAGCAAGCCTTGAGGCCTCTACTCCAACAGAAGATAGTCACCCTTGAACAGTAGAAGTTGCTTGTCAAGTTGTTGGGCTTTGAGTATGATATAGTCTATCAGCCAAGCAACGAAAACAAGGTGGCTGATGCCTTAAGCCGTAGGGAAGGCAGCCAACTACTTGAGGCAGTCATTGATGTTAAGGAAGTGTCCAGCATAGCATTGAGTGGGGCAGAATGGAGAGTATGGGACAAGATCAGAGAGGCTACCCAATTGGATGCAAGAGCCATTGAGATTATTGAGCTCTTGGATGCCCAGGGGCAAGGAGTCGTGGGCTACACATTGAGAGATGGTCTCATCTTCTATAAGAACTATGTATATGTGCCGAATGTTCCCAACCTCAGAAAGGAGATTCTTGACCACTTCCATAACAGCAAGGAAGGTGGGCACTCGAGGTGGTTAGAACGTATATCCAACTGAAGCATTTCTTTTACTAGGAATGGATCAAGAATGATGTTAAGGGACTTGTGGCTGAGTGTGACATATGTCAGAAGGCCAAGTATGATTCAAGACTAGTAGCGAGACTTCTACAACTATTGCCAATTCCAAACAGAATTTGGGAGGACTTGGCAATGGAATTTATAGAAGGCTTACCCCTCAGTGGAGGACATGAAGTGATCCTGGTGGTAGTAGACCGACTAAGCAAGTATGCCCACTTCATCCCTCTCCACCATCCCTACACAGCCAAGTCAGTGGCCAAAGCCTTTGTTGACAACATTGCCAAGCTACACAGGTTTCCAAGGACAGTAGTGACAGATCGAGACCAGGTCTTTATGAGTTCATTTTGGAAGCAACTCTTCAAGTTACAAGGCAGCAAACTCAAGACGAGTTCTTCCTATCACCCGCAAACGGATGGCCAATCTGAAGTGGTCGACCAGACATTGGAACAATATTTGAGATGCTTCTTTCATGAGGAGCAAAGGAGATGGGCAGAGTATCTTCCATGGGCTAAATTCTGGTACAACACGACTTATCATTCCTCTATCGACAAGAGTCCTTTTGAAGTGGTATATGGTAGGCCACCACCGCTCTTGGCCAGCTATGAGAATGGCTCAACCAGTAACAATGAGGTCGAGCAAGAATTGATCAGTAGGAACGAGGTACTTGCAAAGGTCAAGAAAGAGCTTAAGAAGGCCCAAAGTCGAATGAAGAAGTACCATGATCAAGGAAAGCGGGTAGTGACCTTCCAAGTGGGCGACTATGTATACTTGAAGCTTAGGCAATTTTGGCAAAATACCATGAGAAAGACTGCAAGTGCCAAGCTAAACCAAAAGTTCTATGGGCTGTATAGAGTGTTAGAGAAACTCGGCACTGTAGCTTACAAGCTTCAACTTCCACCAACGTCACAATTGCACCCAGTATTCCATGTCTCATTGCTCAAAAAGAAAGTAGGCGATCCAAGTCTTGTTGGAAAGGAACTACCCACTATGGATCAAGACAGAAGGATCCTCATGAAGCCGAAGAAGGTACTAGGATATAGGCAGCATCGAAGGGGTCGAGGCAGATCAAGGGTGTGGCAAGCATTGATCCTATGGAAATGATTATCACGGGATGAGGCAACCTGGGAGGACTATGATGAGCTTGACAAGAAGTATCCCCACTTGATCCTTGAGGGCAATGATGTACTAAAAGGGAGAGGGAATGTCAAAACTCCAAGGCAGGAGGCCATGGGTCATGCCTTGACAAGCACCCTAACGTGCCCAGAAAACACATCTGGAGCACTGCTGGCGTCGCTTGACTGTCCACAGACCGAGCCCTCAAGCAAGCAGCGCATAGCACATGCAAGGTCCAACCCACTCCATCAACGCCCAGCTCACACAACCTGGGCCACACATGCATAGACCATCCAATCCGGGCTAACCCAGCAGGCTACCCTGAAGACCCATGCACACCAACAGACAACCCATGCTGTAGACTCACCCAAGCCAACCAAGGCCCACCGACAATATGAGGCCCCCATCAAGAGGCGTTGATCCAACAACTGTTATCCATTTTCTGAATCCATTTTGTAATTTGAATTCAAGTATATGTAAAGCATTAGGCCAGAACAATAGTTATCTTGGAACATTTTCTTATCTTTGGACAAGTGAACTTATAAGCCGTGTAGGCAATCTTGTGATTCGTCACATAGGCTCCATTGGGTGCAATTCGTGAATCCCAAAGGAGAAGGCTATCCCTGTTCAATTCATGAATCAGGGTAACCATGTTATCAACCTTGTTTTCCTTATGTTAATGCAATTTCAAGATATTCCAGTATCGTGGCCTATCGTCTATATCATTGCATTTATCGTTGCTTGCTAATTTATTTGCATTACATGAGTGGGGCAACGCTTAAGGGCATCCCAAGTTGCCATTGGAGGGCATTTGGCCTACACTAGGCCTCCATAGACGAGTCAAGGAGCATGGTCAGGAACAAGCACGGCAGTTACTGCTAACTGCTCCCATTCGCCCCACATAAGCCATATGTCCCCCAATAACCGCTCCCACATGCCCAGCATAATCCATCTGTCCAACCAAAACTGCCCCACATGCCAGAATTAGCCACCTGTCTAGCCATAACCGCTCAACTGCCAATCACTTAACTGCCCAACCAAATGCTCGGCCAACCCACATAACTATAAATTCAATTGCTGCACGTGCATGCTTGCTGATGTACACCCATGGGCATAGCACTTAGCATTCCCTTGACGCACTCGAGATAACCACAACCAGCCTTAGCCAACACCTGTGAGAACTCATTCGAACCCATTCAGCACAAGCCATAGCCATCACAGTCAAGCAAGTGGCACAACCATTCAGTCAGCAAGGAACAAGGAGGGGCGCAACGACTTGGTGTCTAGGGTCTTGACCGAGGACGCTATCACCCGTCTCAGCCTTTGGGGTTCTTATAAAAACTTAATTCTTTTCTTTTTCTTTGAAAACACGGTTGATTCAAAAACGTGACTTTCATGCTCCATGCATGTGACATGCAACCCTTAATGCTTAATATGCGAATCATGGGATCAGTCAAGCACACACATTATCATACTCATGCACAATCAAACCATCACCAAACAACCAACAAGTCTTATCTTAATCGTGCATGCTAGCACATGAACATAATTTCCTTTCTAACTTAATTTTTCTTCCAACACATATTGCATATTCCAATAAAGGGATAATTAAATCAGATCAAATCAAATCAAATCAAATCAATCTTGGCCTATAGGGATTAAAACTGCAACTTATAGTGGAGTCTAACCCCCAAACTATTCTTCGCTTTTCTCTTTACCAAAACACGCATTTTCTCAAAATCTTCTCAAAACCTAATAACCAAGTCATAACCAATCATTAGCCGACACCTTTATATTGGTTGCAGAGTTAATCTCTTCAACAACGTGCCATCATATAATATTTTCTCTAAATCCAAACACTTCTCAAATTATACATCAAGGGAATTTAAGAGTACACTTTAATATCTCATCCAAAGGCTCAAGTCATAACTATACATCAGCTATGAGTTAAAGTCTAATGTTTTTCCAAAGAAATATACCATGATTGAAACTTATGAACTCTCGAAAAATAAACTTTTCATTATCCAACATGTTATGCCATTGTTCAACCCTTAGCCAAATTTTACTCAACTCTACTTCTTAAGTTCCTTCATCAACTTTTCGCCATGTTGAATCTAAGGTTTCAAATTTCGTATCTACGTGTAGATTTTGATGATAACATATAAATTCAAGTCTCAAGCTCAAATTATTTATGCAATGGATCAAAGCGCACATCAAGTCTAAAAGAACAAGTCTATAAATGAAACTCATAAATTATTTTTGTACATCTCTTGATAAAATTCGAAATTGGATTAAGGCTCCAAATTACTCTTTTTTCTCATAAAATATCAAATTACTTTTTTCACATATGCAAGACATCTTTAAATGTCTTAGTTTTGAAAATTATGTTTTTCACATGTGCATAACATCATCAAATAATATAATTTTGAAAATTATATTTTTTTATATAAAAATTTGAATTTATAAGATGATTGATTATCATATTTGACATGTGCATATTTTGTTTGAAAGTCTTGTAGGGTGGTTGTATGTTTTTTTGACAAATACAAAAGATAAATAATTTTGTTTGAAAATTTTAAAGGGTGGTTGTGTGTTTTTTTGACATATGCAAAAAGAAAATGATTTGGTTTGAAAAATAAATCATGCTCATTTTTTCATGTATGAAAAGTAAAAGATTAGGTTTGATTTCTTTGAAAAATGAATGGAGTTGTTTTTGACAAATGCAAAAAGGAAATATTTTTATTTGAATTTTTTGAAAAGTGAATAGTGCTCTTATTTGACATGTGAATCTTTTCAAATTTGAAATTGAAAACTCATTTGCCTATAAATAGCTCACTTGGGTTTTGCAAAAATTACAAGAAGAGCTTACACATTTATTGCTAAGTTTTGCATCATTTTTTCAAAACTTTCATTCTCTCTTTTCTAAAGTTTTGAGCCTTAATTCTTGTTCTTTTTTAGAGAGATATAGGTTGCGCTGTATTGTTTCTATCTCACTCATTGAGGAGTATACTTTGATAGTCTACTCACTATCAACTTTTGTATCAGTAAGAGGGTAAATATAACCCTTATGTATATAGAATGTGTTCTACACAGCGAATAGTTGAATCACCAAGTGCGAGGTGATTGGAAGTGTAGAAGGTGTTTTATACGGATTCTTTGGAGCGGTGCTGCTCAAAGGTGTAATAGGTTTCTATCTCCACCTAAAGGAGATTGACTAGTGAATTTTGGATCCTCAAGGGGTAGCTTAAGGCGAGGACGTAGGCAGTGAGGCTGAACCTCGTAAAAATACTGAATTTATTTTTTCTTATCCTGCTCTTTACATTTCTTGCTGCTTTATATTCTGTTTATATTTTATATTGTGTATTTGATTTATAAGTGTTAATTTTTATAATATAACCCAATTCACCCACCTTCTTGTTTTAGTCATTTGGGCAACATACTATATTCTTCCAAATATCTTTTAAATTAAAATTCTAGTGTATCACCTTAATGAAACATAGAGAAAAATAACGAAATCGTCCAATCAAACCATTATACCACTAATAATTACTAAAAAATAACGAAATCATCCGATCAAATCATCTTATCACCAACAATTACTAAAAAGTAAAGAAATCATCTGATCAAATCATTTTACCACCAACAACTTTTAAACAGTAATTAAATCATCCAATCAAATCATTTTACCACCAATAACTTCTAAACAATAATGAAATCACTCGATCAAATCATTTTATCACCAACAATTACTAAAAAGTAACAGAGTCATCTAACCTAGTTATTATATCACCAACGATCAATATCCAAACACCATCAGATTAACTCGGGGTGATTTCATTCTCCGTTAAATGGCCTCAGGCCCAACCAACCTACTTCCGAATTATTTATCATTATTATCTAACACTTCAAGCTGACAAAAGAAGGGTTAGTACACAATTAAGAAATCAACCAAACAACAAACAATTGTTTGTCACTTACTGCGCACAAACGAACGTCAATCAAGCATTGCACCGATCCAGGATCCATAGCGGATAAGTCATGCATTATTCACCCCCTGGCATGGCAAGTGACGGGTTGGGCTTGGGTACTCGGTTTGATACCAAAATCTAAGAGAATTCTCATTGAAGAATGGAGAATCTCATGGTTGTGGTAGTGAGGCGGTGCAACCATCGGAAGGTGGCAGATTTGGCTCAAAAGGGTGGAAACCCATTTTCAGATTTTTCCTTGTACAAGGGAGGTGGGGCCATAGATGGAGAAATTGTTTTAGGGGTGTGACAACCTAAGGTGGGGGAAGCTTTTGACAGTGGAGGTGAGAGTCACAGTGGCTGGATGACAGCGCGGCAAATGGAGGTTCCTTTTGAGACCCATTTCGATTTTATGGGAGGTGAGAGAAGATGAGAGTTCCGTTAGGGCTATAAATTCTGGTGGTAGGTCCCCAGTGGATGGCGGATCTAATAGTGGGGGTGGTGTCATGGTGCGGTGTCTCATGGCGAAGTTAGGGGCTGAGCAAAGTGGGGGTGTTGACGAGAAAACCCGTTTCAAGTTTGGGCTGTCGGCAGGAGGTGGGGCTACTGTGGTTGATACATCTGGTGGGGTTGGATTTGTCAGAGGCTGGCGATTCAGTCGGGACTAGAGGTGAGGCTTGGTAGGCGGAGGTGGCGCCACCACGAGCTGAAAACCGAGCTGCCGTTGTGGAGTACTGTAGCACGCAGGAGAAAAGAGATAGATGAGATAAAAAAAGGAAAAAGGATAAAAGGGAAAGCAAGAGGTCTAAGCCTTTTCGGGCTATTTAAAAGTCTGACACTTCGGGGTCTTCAAGCAGACAATAGATGAATTTAAAACACTGATTTAAAAGCGCATAACATCAATTTAAATTAAAACGCTCAAATTAATTAAATAAAATATTATTTAAACTTACTTTATTTTTCAACATAATATTTTTCCTCAATAATTAAAATGATGAAACTTATTTAATTATTTAAAAAGAATAAAACATATATTTAAATAAGATATTTTAAGCACGTTTAAAATTTCACAATATTTTAAATAACTAAAATCAAGGTAATAAAAGAATCATGCATAATATAATATTTTGGAGTTTTTCAAAAGCTACCAAACTAAAATAGAATAAACATAATAAGACATAATAATTTAACAAGTTTAAGATCAATTAATTAGATAATTTCAAATAAAATAAAATAAACACTCATTAAAGAAATACGACAAATCAAACATACATTATGATAATTAAAATAAAAAATAATGAACATAGTATTTCAAATGGGAAGACTAGTAGTAATGATTAATTAAAATAACTAAAAGCACTATTATTCAAGAATCTCACAAAAACTTGTAACAACAATTGAACCAAAACAACTAAATCAAAATAACATTAATAATAATTCCAATGATAAAACCGATAATAATTATTAAACAATTAAGAGTATTAAAATCGTAGATTTCACAAATAACTAACCTCAATAATAAATAAAGTGTACCCGAAATAAAATAAATGAGATAACATTTTAATTTATTAGAATAAATTAAAACATCCAAAGATAAAATATAAGCAAAATAAAGATATGCAAAAACCCAAGGTCTCACATTCCTATAGCTAATAAAAGAAGATCACTTAATGAATTAAAGAGGTCCAAATGCCTACAACCATAGAAACATAAAAAGAAGCCTACACGCCTATTCTTATTGGAAAAAAAAAATCTTCACTAATTCATTAGGCTATGCCGCCCCTATTGGTTGTATCACATGGATTAAAATTAGTTGTTCTTCTTTAAAGTCCATCTTGAATGTTAGGGTCTTACTCGATGAATTTGCAAATCCAGTCCAAGTGGATTGCACTAAGCATTGCATTACTTCTTCGATCTTCTTAGCTCTTGACCTTGTGAATAATCCATTTGGAGCTTGCAAATGATCTTTAAGACTTGATCCACTATGGTCCCCATCAATATGTCCTCTGCTTATTGTGTTTTTGATAACTCACCCCTTATTTTCAAATACTTTTTTGAAGATTTGGATATTTCAGCTGAGGATCAAGAGTAAAAAGCATATATAAAACCATGTGATCAAATAAGTCCAAAGAGGGTACTTGGATTATTTGACAATTTTATTCACTAATTTAGTTTTGTTTAGTCGACTTAGTATTTTGGAAGGTTGAGTTTTATTTTGAGATTTTGCGGTGTTTAGATTAGTCATATTAGAGTAGTTATTTTGAAACAATGAGTTATATGTGTCATTAAAAACTTGAGTCTTTGAATATATGATTGAGACATAATTTTGAATGACAATAAGTAACTCGTCGACCTATCTGAAACTAGGGCATTACACATCAACTCTTAGACCCCACCAAAACCGAGCTATCATCCTTTCTAAATCCATACACAATCTAGTTGGTAGCTTAAAATAACTCATAGCAAAAGATAGGATAGAAAAGGCTACAACTTTTAACAAAATTTCTCGATCCCCTTGAGACAACAGTTTTTCCTTACAACTTTTTAATTTCCTCCAATCTCTACTCTTAATTTTTGCAAAAGCAATATTTTTTGCCTTTCCAACAATGAGGGGTGGCCCTAAGTACTTTTCATACAGTTGGATTGTGCTCCCAGCCCACATAGGCATGATAATCTGCTTCATAAATTCTGAAACATTATAAATGAATTCACTACAATAAAAATGAATATTCGCGGCAGATTATTTGCGATGAAGATAACTATTTTTGGCGAAAACAAACTCATTTTGACAGTAAATACTCGTTTTAGCAGAAAATAGCGAGACACTAATAAACAGTTTTTTTGTAGTAAAATATCATAGTTGTTTTCTATTTATTAATCTTTTGACCAATTTCAAATTCATACTTTTTTAAAAGCAACTGGAAATTGGCAGAAGTAGCAGTATCAGCATTACAAAAAACAATGGAGTCATAAGCAAACAACATATGGTTAAGTCTAGGCCCTCCTTGCAAAATTTAACTCCCATAATTGACCTATCTAATTCAACAAATGTTAACAATCCAATCAAAGCTTCTGTGCATAAGAGAAAGAGGTGCCCCCTTGCCTTATACCTCTAGATGGAAATATAGGATCAGTAGGCATTCTATTCACCAAAACAGAAAAGGACATCGAGGTTACACATTTCATAATAAGCCCAATCAAACCATGAGCAAACCCTAATTTTACTAAAACACTCTCCAAGAATCTCATTCCACTCTATTATAGGCTTTTAACCTATCTAATTTCAATGACATAAAGCCATTTTTCCCTTTCTCTTCTATTTAAGATAGTGGACCAATTCATAAACTACTAACACATTATCAGTAATGAGCCTTCCAATCACAAAGGCACTTTGAGTATCATAAATAATGGAGACCAAAACATCTTTAAGTCTATTAGTAATAACTTTAGCAATTAACTTGTAAATAACAGTACACAAGCTAATAGGTCTAAAGTCAAAAATCAAAGTTGGGGAACATTTCTTTGGTATTAAAACTAAAAGGGTATGATTTAGATCATCTGAGAATTAACCTGTATTAAATGCTCCTAACACAGCAATAGTGACTTTGCCTACAATAATATGCCAATATTTTGAAAAAATATTGGTGACATCCCATTTAGTCTAGGGGCTTTAGTAGGGTGCATTTGTTTCAACGTTGTGAAAACTTCATTTGCTATAAAAACTTTCTCAAGTTTTGCATTCATTGCTCTAGTTACCCTTGGTTCCACCCCATCTAAAATCTCCATGGAACCCCTCTCAGAAGAAAAAGAAAAAAAGATTTGAAATAGTTTCAAATAAGCTTGTCCCTTTAAGACCCCTCTTTCCATACCCCCTCTTCATCTTGCAATTTTAGAATGAAGTTTTTCTTTTTCCTTTAAGAGGCTTTCTGATTAAAATACTTGGTATTCTGATCCCCACAATGTTGACATACTACTTTTGACCTTTGTTTCCACTTAAATTCCTTTCTTTCTAGCCATAACTGAACCTCCCCCCTCACAACATTATGCTCACTAAGCTCATCACAAGTCGGGTCTTTAGACTATGGATTCTTTAGCTTCAATTGGGCTTATTTTATGTGCTTAAGTACCATACCAAACTTATTCTGATTCTATAAAACTAATTTGCTACTGTCGACGCTCCTGCTTACACTTGGAATTGCACGTAAACTGAGACGTCGGGAATGAGCATCATAAGGAAGTTCACCACTCGTCGTATCGCATATATTTATATATATATATATATATATTTTTTCAAGAGCAGTAAATAAACGTTTTCGTAGCGAAAAATGTCAAACATTTCTAAGCATACATCACATGGCTCAATAAATCTAATATCCTAAAATACTTCATTACTATAAATATAAACACAACGACAATTCATAATTGTTTTTTCTTCCAAAACAATAGAAGCCCAAAATACTTACACAAAATAAGCATAAACAAACAAGTGATGATGCCATAACCATTTATCTGGAAGGAGGCTCGTCCTTGACCTCCTTCATCTCAGGGCCAAAAAGAAACTTAGTAAGGCCTACTGGCTCACCCTATAGAAGGCACTTTCCTGCCTTCAAGACATAGACGCGATCCATGAATAAAGACCCGTCAATCCCTAGTGACAAGCAACACCTTACACACTGACAATCTACGGGCTCCACCAGCATACTCTGTCACATGTCCTCTACCAATCACTCATACAAAATGGGGGCCACTAGATCAAAAGGGGGTGAGGTCACTAGACCATCAGGGGTCTGGAGAGTCTCCCCGATCTTCACTGTCTCCGTCGCCATCAACTCCTGCAACTACTTCTATCGTCCTCGACAAGAAACGATAGTGAAATTAAAAAAAATGGTGAGATTTCGAAAAATCTCAGTAAGTACATAACCATTTCAACGAAAGCATATCAAGCATATAGTTAAGCAAATAACAAACAATCATATATACATCATGCGTTATGCGACTCATGACTTTACTGATGCACATGCTCATGCTCGTGTCAGCTATTATTAACTTGTTTTCTTGAACTTCTTTTATGTACTTGCTTGTAAATTCATGAGATAAAAATACTTGAAACTTTTTTTCAAACTCATCATTTTCAAATATTTTTCGTCTTTTCTTATTTTAAGCGCCACTTACATATCATATCATATCATATCTTGGGTTCGAAAGCCTTTCTTTTCATTTATTAGACACCTCACGGTTTTCTGAAGTACCGTGTATTTTTCGCTAGTTACCGTATCACCCGACGACCATTCAAGCCTAAGTGAAAACGTTTCGCGACTTTTCACTCTTCATCACTCGGTGATTGATCACTCACCAAGCGACTACAACCTTGTTCTTATAACGGTAAGGCAAAAACCAACACTGCTCTTGGACACCCACTAGTTTTAGGTGCGACCACACTCCGGACATATTTTTGAGTCATATATGATCTGTCGACTATTTTTCGTCGACTCAGGGGTTTTCACTCGACTTTAATCACTCTTGAGTAAACAGAGAGTTCTACTGAGACACTATCTTGTCCCAGCCTTTGGGGTTCTTATAAAATTTTAATTCTTTTCTTTTCTTTTGAGAACATGTTTGACTCAAAAACATGATTTTCGTGCTTCATGCATGAGACATGTAAATTATTAACAATTTTCATGCAAAATGTGAGACTCGTTCAAGGCACAATGCACCAAGCTTTTTCACACTTTGCTCTTCACATGATTCAAGTCCTATTTCATAAAAAAACACATCAAAAGGGCTTAACTTACAAATGGGGCGCTCAACCTTCCCCCACCAATGTAGGGCCCAGACCCTCATTTTCCTAGGTCATTTCTTCTTCTATTCTCTTACATGCACTTCTTCAATTCTTACTAAAATTTTCTACATGTTTTTAACATTGGAAAATGGGTATGGTGGAACCCTAGGGGTCCCTAAATTAACCTTTTAATCATTTTTCTTCACCCAATTAACAATTCTAATTTATACATGGAAACCGAAAGCACTAGGGCCTTATTCTTCCTTTATTTTCCTCACTTCAACTTTCCATGCACTTAAGAATAAGTCCTTCCATGAAAGAATATTTTTTATCCATCAAAATCTTAATCTTAGAATCCTAGAACCCGAATTCTTTAGATACTTTCAATAAACTTTTCTATCAATTCTTACTTTTACTTTGTTAATCATGCACCCTTTGTTAACTTTTACTTTGTGACATCTTGATCATGCTTCTAATGACAATGTCAAAAAGTGATAAAATCCACCAATAACATAATGTAAACATTTATTCTAAATATCATATTAACCAAACATGGTTTCTTGACTAATCATGCGAAATACTCTCCAAGTAAAAGAATCTAACATCATCAATACTCAATAGATTTTATCTCCAACAGGCAAGCATTTCATCATCAAATACTATAGTGCTTCATTGGTAACAACTTATCTAAATCCACCGTCATACTATAGATCAAAGCCTAAAATAATTATTGGAAGTAAGCATGCCTTTCAACTAGACAAACATAGCATTTCTATCAAAAAAGTTCATCTTAGCATAAACAAGCAAGAAATCAAACAATACAACCACATTCTCTTAAAAATATACTAGAAATGCTAAAGATAAAATGAGAATATACTTACAATACTCCTAGTTGGATTAGATTAGCTCTGAAAATATATAAAATTTTCATTAGAACAGACTGTATTCATAAGGTTTTAAAGAAAAGATCTTTGAATAAACAAAGCATTGGTGAGATGTGGGTTCTTCTCTAGGTTTCTATGCTTGTATTTACTCAAAGTGTTACTTACCTCTTCAATGCAATTTCTCTTCAAGAATACTAGTTTCTTGCTCCACTAAACTTAGGATACTTTGATGTTTAGGTGTTTAGAAGAGATGAAACAAAGTGAGAGTAGAGAGGAGAGCTTGAAGCCGAGAGGTGAGAGGTGAAAAGTGAAATGGTGTGTGCGTGTGTGAACAAGAAAGAAAGGAAAGACCAAGGAAAATGGGCTATTCGGCAATAGGTTTCTAGATCCCTTAAGCCACTCATTTCCTACTTCAAGAATTGACCATTGATAGGTCTTTAAAGACATCTTGATTGACTTATATCTCATGATCATTCCATGCCTAGATCTAGATAACACTTAGGTTTATTTTTGCATCCCATTTCTAGCTATGGCCGGTGCCCCCTATTGGAATTTTACTTCCCATTTTTTTCACATTACTCTTCCAGCTTCCATCCATCACCTCATGTGTCATTCTAAGGGATTACAAAATCTCTATGTAGGAAAATGGGCAAGGCATGGTTCGGCTATACCATTGCCATTGCCAACCGACACCTTCTCATCTCTCTCTTGTTCTACTTCTCATCTCATCCATCTATCAATCACTTGTCACTCTTTCTTGCACTTTTACACCTTTTACTTCAAACTCTTACACAAGTCCCTCATATCTCATCACCTTGGTTTTGTCAAAGCTATTGGAAGACTCCAAGATGAAGCCCACGACAATGCACTAACTGAAGCCCTCCCTTGGTTCTTCTCTTCTTTTTCCTTCCTTCTCTCCAATGATGTCACTTCTTGCTTGTCAACCACCTTGTCAACTCACTCTTACAAGATCTACTTTTGGTCATTTGCTTAGATTGTAGAAGATTGCATGGAAAGATACCCCAAAGGGTTCGGCACTCTCACTGTCAATCATGCCTCTCCCTCCTTTGTTCCATCCTTCCATTTGACTAAATTTAGTTTGATCCTAAGGAGACAAAACAGATGATACTTCTTCTCCCTTAAAGGTCTCCCCATATGCCAATGATGAGAATATCTCATCTTGGCATTTCTCACTCTTCTTTCAAGAAATCAACTAGTCAACTCCTCAACTACTAATTCTTCTTCCTCACAACTACTAGTCTTAGGAGACTTACTAGAATGCTTCTAGAGTGACATGTGTCTTAAAGCATGGGCTTTGTTGACTAATGGGTTTCTCTTATGGGCTTAAAGGCTTACACACCATTCTTTAGGCCACTACTTTAGTCCATGCTTTCCAAAGCCAAATTCTAAACTCAAGCCTTCATCCTCACCAATTTAAATTACCAATATTATTCTTAAAATAAATAATTATAATATGGCAAGAAACGAAATCTCGGGTCGTCATAGCCACCATAACTTTTAATCATATTTATAGCATCAACCATACTATTACTGCTTGAATCCCTCTACCAAGTGTCCTTTATAATCTGTTCATAGTCTAGATGACCCATCCACGTAGCCTCAAACTTGAACATCCTCTTCCCTTTTCTATGTGTAGCAAAACCATTTGTATCTAAACAAACTAGTACATTGCCAGAACAAGAAAGAACTCCATGTTGTACTTTAGAATCTGGGAAAAGATCAACCCATTTGGAATTTGCTAAACATCTATCTAGTCTTTCACAAATTTAATCCCCTGCCTCCTTTCTATTACACCATGTATTAGCAAAACCAGTGAAGCCCAAATCCATTAAATGGCAATCAATTAGAACATATTTAAATTCCTCCAATTGCCACTTTGGGACACCCTTCCTCGCCATTTCTCATTATGGTCCAAAATTTCATTAAAGTCACCATACACTAACCAAGGGTTATATACTAAACTGGCAAGAAAACGAATTAAATCCCAAGTGTGGTTTCTCGTTGCTGTTTCAAGATGACCATAGATGCCTATTAAATACCATTCCTTACTAATATCTAGGTTATTCTTAATCATAGCACACACATGATTGTTAGAATAACTAAACATGCAAATCCACATCTTCTTTCCATAAAAGCACTAAACCTTTAGTTTTGCCATGACAATGATTAATTAGGCAATTAGGAAAAGGTAAATAGAATTTGTACCTTTCCATCACGCAATCTTCTATAGGAAGACAATTTTGGGAGTTTCCTTCCTGATTAGATCATGGAGGGTTTGAAATCCTTGTGGGTTCCTAAGCCCACGAGGATTCCAATTTAACAGCTTCATGGGTCTTAGCGGGGTTGCCTTGCAGCCTCCGCCGATCCAAAGTGATCATATTCCTCCAAAAAACCCACAGGTAAGTACGAGGAATATTTCTTCACAGCCCTTTCATCCTCTTTTTCAACAGTTGGAGCACCCCACTTTCGTAGATACATTTTAGATTCCATTGAAGTTCCTTCTTTTGTCACAGGGGGAGTAAGTCTCATTCTATTTTTGTTTTTTGTCTTTGGCCTAATAGGTTCAACAGCAACAGGTTTCATTGGGCCAATAAACTGGCCATAAAAGGCCCATTATGGATAACATCAGAGGTAGATACTTTGAGACTTGACCGTTAGGGGTTACATCATCCATGAAGTTCAAATTCCCCTTATCTTTGGATGTTTTATCTTTGATCAAAATTGCCATTATTGAAGAAACCACTTCCATGCATCCATCTCGCAATTGTTCAGAATAAATAAGAACATTGAATAACTGACTAGAGTCAATAGTCATACCCACCATATCCACCCCATTTGAAACTCCTGCTGGCATCTCTTTCAAATTCGCAACATGTGTTGTCGGCTTCGCTGAGTTTGTAGGATCTAGAAACACACTCATCCTACAATCCTTCTGCCCAATTTGTCATTTGTTACAACCCCAACCAGCAGGAAGCACCGCCTTCAACCACTGCCCATAAGGAAAACTATGCCCCATGTTGTGAGATCTCCATGCTGCACAATCACGATGACTATGCCCCATATATTCACACTAGTAGCAGATGTCAAGAAACCACTCATAGGTAAATTTGACCCAGCAATCTATTTGAGAACCTAAGGAGACCTTTTTTTTTTGCACAGTAAGGGTTTTGCTATATCCAAAGTAATACGAACCCTCATGAATTTCCCCAAGGCTAGTTCATCTTGCTCAAGATCCACCTTATTAACCCTTCCTAGTGATTCCCCCTATTAATCTCTCCACATGCACATTGCAGACCATTAATGGTAGATCATGAATTTGAACCCAGAAATCAACTTCTATCATTGTGATTTCATGCACTTGCAATTGACCCTCAAACTCCTTGGTCAACACCAACTGTTTGTAAAAATATAGGGGCCATCATGCTAGACTCTTATCTTCTCACTTTGTTCCTCAAATTCCACCAATATCAAAATAGATGTTGATTACTAAACTTAATGCTCTTAGTCGGTTGCCCGATGCATCTCATTTTCTGTTTGAAAGCCTTATGATTAGAATGACAATAAGTAAACAGCATGAGTACAAAAAAATTTCACCTCGAGCCCTGACTTCATCAAATTGCTCCGGCACGACTATCAGCTCTGCAGACTCCGTTGTAGTGAAAGACAGCTTCTCATACAACAAGCTCAACTCCCTATCCATCATCAAAGCACCTCTCATCCAATCTTGCGAAAGGAAAGAGCAAATTCGAAACCCTATCCAAAAATAGGAAAAAGATCACCTCCACTCTTTTAGAGAGAAAATAGAGAGAGGATAACAAAGTTGGTTTCCTTTTTTTTCAACAAGATTTTAGTGAACAACACAAAGGCTTTAATTAAAATATTATGAGCTACATGTGCTCATATGCCAAGACATTTGGACTTTCGTAATGTCAATATTATCTGAATTATGTATAGAATTAGTCACTTTAGAAAAGGTCAAAAGTCTATCATTTGATTGATATGTTGCAATATTATTTTTAGGGTATTGCTACTCAGCCTCAAACACTACAACACATTTGAGTTTTAGTGATAGACAAAACCATCACAAAAAATGATCAAAACGTCAGGAAAGTTTGTTAATGATGGTTAGAAATTGTCACCATAACTGTCACTTAAAGTGCATCACAAATAAGTATTAGTGATGGTTTACTGTTCAACCGTCACAAAAAATATTTTTATTAACTGTTGGAGGTCTTCCGTTTGATATAACATTTGAATGTCTGGATTTTTTGTGACGGTCCAAATGTGTCATAGAATGTAACGTTCGAACATACATCATATCATTCGAACGTAAACCCACCGGTTGACATTCAAACAATAAAAAATGGCGTTCGTTAGGTCGAAACTTGAACGTAGAAAATTTAGATTTAAATGTTTGTACATCTGAATGTAAATTGCAATGCTGACGTTTGGATGCATGTTCAAGCATTAATGTATCAATGTTCGAACGTAGCTTGTACAACGTTCAGATATTATGTTCAAATATTATGGTAAAGCATTCAAACAGTAAAGCGTTCAAACGCAAGTGGTATGTCTAGAGGCTTACTCAAACATTAATTATTTAAATATTCGAACATTTAATATGTTAGAGGGTGGGTATATTCGATTGTTGTCTCTAACGATCGAACATGTTCTTACAATCTCCTATATTTACATTTGAACATTTGTTCGAACGTGAACAAATGTTCGAATGTTTCATATTGACATTCAAATGTATAAGTCAAAAATGGTTAATTTTATAAAATTAAAAAATATACAAATTATATTATATTATATAATCAATTTAACAATTAACAATGTGTTATAGTATATTAGAATTTAATATTAAAAGTTACGAATAATAATAAAACTGATAAAATTTATTTCTTCTTTTTTTCTCATCTACCACGATTCTGCTGTAATGACATAACACATTCTATCTGGACCGCCATCTCCCTCTACACTTGTTCTTGGACTACACTGCACATTTTTTCCTCTTGGTCTCTCTACTACTCTTGCATTTGAGTCTCTAAATCAGAGTGTCGCTCCAAGAGAGATTTTAACTCTTGCTGTCTCAACCTTATATACTCATTTACTCGTCATACTGCTTCTAAATTTTTAGTAAGATTATTAATCTGTGAAGTCAAGGAACTCGTGGAGGATGAACCGACAGAAAGCTTGATAGAACGTTCCAAACCTCTAATCATGCCAGACTTGGTCCAAACCACTTTTCCGTGAATATGTCTATGTCGCTAGGAGAGGATTTCCCAGAAACTTATTATATCCCCAACATTTTGTCCTGTAATTAGAAAGAAAGCACACAGTAAGTAACATATTAAAGAAATACAAAATTAACAAAATTAACAGTGCTTACATAATTTTTTGTCCTGGCAGGATCCACTCATTCACTACGTTCATTAGTGTGAGTAGCAACATAAACATGAATGAGCAAAAAATATTTAGGATCATCATGCTTCTAACAAAGATAGCAATAAAGAAATTTAATGTTAATATTTAAATAAAAGAATATCAGAAAAATAAATGAAAAAAGTTATTAATTACCATCTTATCAACAAGACGAAGATAATTAGAACGGATCTATTATGTGTACTTGTCAAACTTAAACTCTACAAAATTAATTTAGAATGTTAGTTGTAAATTAGAACGACTATAAATGTAAATAACTAGATAATCTAAAATACCTGATAATCAAGAATTACAAAAAGATTGCAACACTTCTAGAAAAGGGACTTTGCAACCTCTTCCAATATCTCAAACATTTTGAAGTGGTCATGACATTGTCTCTTGTGACATCAGAATAATATAGTAATCAACTCATTCACAGTTCTCAAATCTCTGCTACAAGTAAAATTGAGGTCAAACTCATCTTAAGGAGTGAATTAAGTCAGAAATATGATGTACTAATTTAGGTATAAAAAAAATACTCGTAAAGTAAACTTACCAGCAGATGGCTCCAAACGTGCTCCTTAATTTTATTAGGAATATCTAGCCATGATCGCACATAAAAGGGAACATAAGCCCAGACTAGTGTGCCAATATAAGAGGAAAGCAATGTCACACCATCAGTGAAATTATCCAGAATGGTGACTTTGATCTTTCCTTACCTTCTATTTTTCTCTAGGGAGATGCCATAAGTATAGCCATGATTGTGTCAAGCAAACGATGCATCTGCTAACATATACAATATCAAAATATTAATTATATATATTATTGCCAATATTGAGATAGAATTACTTAATTATCAACGACATTTAATTACTAGTAGTGTCAACTAGGTATCTGTCCCCTGCGCGTTTACTTCTTCAAGAACGCATTCCTTTGGTGGGGAGTCCAAAACGAATTCAGGACTTGGAAGATGAGGCACATTTCTACGTTATTTTTTTGGCGACATCCTTGATATGAATAAAAAAATAAAGAAAATAAATTAGATAAAATTATGAATAACATAATATTTTATAATCACCTATATGATATTGTACTTCAATTGGATGATCGTCTAATTCGAAGGAGTCGAGGAGGATAGGTGCAACATCATCTCTACATAAGGGGAATATCTCGAGTGCACCGAGATCAACAAACAAATTAATACATTCTCCATCTTCCTAATATACATCTACAATCAGAGTGTCATCTTCATCTTTGTGTTCTAATGATCCGCACTTGTTCTTGCTTCATATATGTTACTTGTAACAAATTTTTGTACGACCAAGTTATCTCTCTACTATTTTCATAACCGCCTTTCATTGGATCAACCAAGTAATAATCTTGCATAGCTTGACAAGCCAATACGAATGGATCATCTTCATACCAATTTGATGAAGTATTGACACTTGTGAAATGATTATTCCTATGCATAGAAACCCGACCACCACCTAGATCCCACCAATCACGTTTGAAAACATATGTTACAGATCCACCCATATATTTCAGTCCAATAATATCATGTATAACACCGTAATAGTCAATATTATCTGTCTCATGACTCCCCTCAACCAATAAACCTCAGTTTTGCGTCTTTATATTTCGTTTACGATCTGAAGTATGAAATCTATAACCTCAAACCGTGCATGTAGTGCATCGCACAACTCTATTTAAGGAACCAAGAGCCAATGTATGCAATTCAGGAGAAGTTGACCCAGAATCATGAATACGTTGTTCCAATATCTAACAATATAAAATAATATATATAGTTAATAAGTTATCAAGAATATATAAAAGTTTCAAAATCCAACAGGTATGTAATTGTAGTTCATACATGTTCAAACCACTTGGGAAATTCTTTCTTATGTCTTACCTCCACATTTTCTACGCCTTTTGTGCTAAGTTTGTTCAGGCGCTCACTATATATTATTAAAAAAATATTATACAATGAACAAAAATAATAACTACTCTAGTTTGACTAGATCTAGTAATTCACATCAATTAGGTAAGTACCCTACCTAAGATAGTTAACAATCTCCCAGCACTTATTTAACACGTATCATCGAACTTTGTCCAACTCTCCATCAATGAAATTGTAACTTGTTTGTGCATCCAAGGGGCAGACATTCTGGAAAAACACTGATAACTCATGAGGAAGCAGAGCGGCAAGATCATCATTTCTCTCTTCACGATTAAATCGTGTGTTAATACCACGAAGATATAATGAGTAAAATGTCAACCATTCATCGTGTATATAGGCTTCCGCTACTGAACTCTCAGCTCTAGATTTATTTCCAACTATGCACTTTAGTCGTCCCAAATATCTTTTAACTGAATACATCCAACAAAACTACATCAGTCCATCTAACAATATCTCTCGGGATAGATGTATTAATTAATGGACCATCACATAAAAAAAATGACGAAAATATCTGCTCAAGTTTACAAAAGATAGTGGCAACATCGTTTTCCATCTTCCGCAACATATTGTGATTTGCTACTTGAGTGCACAAATCCCTGAAAAATATAGAGTTTGGTAATCGCGACACATACATTAGATGTCAACTTACCATGGATTCTAACCAGAAATAACTATTGCAAAAATACAAGGCAGTCATGACTTTTCAAGCCACTGATTTTTCAGTCATCCAAGTTCACATACCTGCCGATATTTGAAGCATAACCACCTAACAGTTTCACACCTTGCAATCACTTGCGAAAGTTCATTCTCTCATCCTTTGTTATCTTAAAACATGCATGCAGCTTAACCACCCTGTTTCCATCCACTCACAGGTATAGATTATGTTTAAAGTTCATTCTCTCAACATCTTTTATCGTCTTGATGTTGTCCTTCGTCTTCTTATTAATGCTCATCAATGTTCCAAATATATTATTACAAATAACATTCAAACTATATCACAAAATGCAAGATGACCAATATAGCAAGTAAAAAAAAATACTGCGCTTCATCCAATTCAATTTTGTTGCGCCTCATTTTCTCTTGTTCTTTTCTCGACCTTTATCGAGATTGTTTGCTCTAACATGTAGCAGTTGTTTCACTATATCGTCCCTAGACAACTCCTGGAGTGCAGTTTTATCCTCCACACTCTCATCAAACTTAGCACATTCTCTTCTCCATGCATGATTTCCTGCAAGATAACGTCGATGACCTATAAAACACATCTTTTGAGAAAATTTTAACCACTTACTGGCAGTTTCTTGATTACACGTCGGACACGCCAACTTCCCTTTAGTACTCCAATTGGACAGATTCTCATATACAGGAAAGTAATTTATTATCTATATCACCGCAGGATGCATTTGAAAAGATGTCGCTATTGATGCATCATACGTTTTAGTGTCTGTTTTCCTTAACTTTTTCAACTTCTCAATCAATGGTTGCATGTATACATCCATGTCATTCCCAATTGATCTTGGACCAGGGATTAGTAGAGTTAACAAAAAGTTTGGTGCCTTTATACACCTTCACGGTGGAAGATTGTACGATATCAACACAATGGATCATGTGTTATAACATGTACTCATATTGCTAAAGGGATTGAATCCATCATTTGTGAGTCCTAGGCACACGCTACAAGTTTCATTCCCAAACTTTGGGTATTATTCATCAAAAGATTGCCAGGCCAATGAGTTAGCTGGGTTTCTGATATATACATCATCCTTAACTCTTTTCTCCTCGTACCACCTCATATCTTCAACTACTTTCTTACATATATATAGCCTTTGCAACTGAGGTCTCAAGGAAAAATAATGCGACAAATTCACTGACACGTTCTTCTTAGGCTTCCACCTCAACTCTCCTCATATAGGACACGCTTGTTTCTTTTCGTTCTCTTTCCAGAACAAAACTCAATCATTCTTGCATGCATTTATGGACTTGTACTCAAATCCTAATCCATTTCTCAACTATTTTGCTTCATAAAAGTTAGTTAGTCGGCAATACAGACCCTTTGGGAAACAGCTCGTTAACTAAGTCCAATATCATATTTATTACTTTCATCGACATTCCACATAATCAATGATTTAATGTGAAGCAACTGCACAATAAATGATATTTTGCAGTACTTTGTATAGCCAGGATAAAGTTCACGTTTTGCATCTTCCTATAATATAGCAAATTTATATGAATCAGTCCCTCGACTGCCTAGGCCATTGTTGTCAGGCTCATCCATAAAAACTCCAACAACAATGTCATCCAACATCTCCTCCATCTCACCACTTTGATTTGCATTATCCCTTTCATAGTTTATATGATTGAATAAAACATTTGATAATGGTTCATATGACTCACCATGGAGTACCCAACATGTATAAATTATATCCATCCCGTTTACAAAAATATGACCCTCGGCTTCATCCAATCCTATAGGCACACAAATTTTTATACCTTCGGCATGGACATTTAATGTAACCATGACTATCACCAGTGGCCCAAACAAATTCAATGAATCTTTTGGGTCCATGTGTGTAGGGCACATAGTCCTTCCCAAATCTATCGCCAAAATGCATCCAACTTTTATTCATTTCTAAAAGACCTATCTATTAGTATAACTAAACTAAAATCCACATGCAAATCATGCTCTAAAGTAATTCACTGCACCTTTGATAAGGTAGTTGGTCATATCTTATTCGATATTATATTATCTAAATTGTACAATTTTTGCCACTCTATTACTTTCCACATTAGTAGAAATTTTGGCAGCACCTCCCCATGATTCTTCAAATATACATGCTTACATAGAAGGGTTGTGACCCTATGAATAATATACCCGAAGAACAAATGAGGAAGACACCAAAAATTTATACTAAACATGGAAGGCAGGAGTAACAAAAAAGTGCAATACAGATAATATAATTCAAAACTATCTACACTGAACAATTCAGGAATTAGTTGACACCTGAGTATACACTAATTCTCAAACAAGTCTAAGATTTTACACGCAATGTCACATAATTTACTATCAAACAACACTGCAAGCGTAAATTAGTAGTCACTATATTATATGTTATATATTATATATTATTTATTATATTAGTTACTTGTTAGTTAATATATTATATGCTATATATTATATATTATATTAGTTACTTATTAGTTAATATTATATTAGTTATATAATATATATTATATTAGTTTCTTATTGGTTAATATATTATATGTTATATATTGTATATTATATTAGTTCCTTATTAGTTAATAGCTATATTACTGTTATATATTATATATTATATATTATATATTATATTAGTTACTTATTAGTTAATAGCTATTTGTGTTGAGGTTTGGAGTTTAGGATTTAGGGTTTAAGGTTTATGTTTTGGGGTTTGGGATTTGGGATTTAAGATTATTTGTTTTCTACACTAGAGATTAGGATTTAAGATTTAGGGTTTAGTTCTAATACTATTAATACATTCACAATGCACAATACATTAAGCACATCATTAAATAGGCAATGAACAATAAATTCATAGAAAACACATAAATATAATATACACAAATAATATAAACATATGCTTGAAAAAATAGATAAAATATCATACCCACATTCAAATAACCACAAAATGCTAACAAATAATCACTCGAGATGCTTCTCAAATTCCATAACTGAAAAAATATACAAATTTAAAATACACAAATAATTTAAACACATGCTTGAAAAAATACACAAAAAATCATACCCACATTCAAATAACATTATAGTTAAATAACACCATACAAAGTATCATACCCACAAATAATCACCCAATATGCTTCTCAAATTCCTTAACTCCTAAAATACTTCTCAACTTTAACATACACATATAATCTAAACATGTGCTTGAAAAAATACACAAATTATCATACCCACATAATATAAACAACATACACAAATATAATCACTCAATATACTTCTCAATCAAATTTAATCACTCAGTATATAATCACAACAATGCACATAAAAATAGTATTAAAATGTAGAAATATCCCTAGCAAAAGCAATAAAATCTCTTCACAAGTACTCAAGACCTTTTAACTTCCCCACAACCAATCCTTCCAAAAAATTATGAAATAAGCTATTAAGATTATTATATACTAATAAGCACAAGAGAAATCAAGAAATATGAAAAAACAATATAATAAAAAACAGCAATGTAAATTAGATTTCCTTACCTTTCTACAAAAATCTCTCAAGAATACTCACAAAGAATCACATTATCATCTCTCCTTCTAAGCCTCTTTCTCTCTAACTCCCTCTCTATCTCTCACAACCTCTCTCTCTCTGTATCATGCACGAGAGGAAGCCATGTGTCTAAAACTCAATCTATTTAAATTAAAACAACGTTTGAATGTTTAGGTTTTTTATTCAAACATACGTTCAATTTGATGTGTCACATGTTATTAACATTCGAACGTATAGTATATGTCATCCGAATATAACCTAAACTTTAAGAATAATAGCATTTCCTCACATTTTCCATAAACTAAACTTTCGAATGTCAAAACGTCACGTTCTAACATTGCAAAAGTGTGGGAAAATTTCCTCATTTTTTTTCAAACGTTCGACTGCCAAAAAGTTACATTCAAACGTTAAAACGTGCGAGAAATTTCCCTCACTTTTTTTAGAATGTTAGGATGTTTCTTCTTGACATTCGAATGTCCAATATAGTTTTTTATATTTTAATCTATTAATATAAACATATGCTATATTTTATATTTTATATATTATAGTAAGTATATATATTACAACTATATTATATAGTGAACTATAGTGTTAGCAATATATAGTAATATAATATATTAATACTATAGTATACTTACGTAGTTATTATATATTGTAATACTCTATAGTTATTATAATACTATAACACTATAGTTAGCACTATATAGTTGACACTATAGTAACACTATAATAATGCTTGCAAGTAGAGAACAAGGGAGAATTACCTTAAAGAAATGTAGATCTTTCGTTGTTCCTGTATTGCATAGTCTCTCTAACCTCAAGAAGTAATGATTAAACTTAATTTGATTTTTTTTAAGAAATGGGAAAAGGTGAAATGTCGTTTATCAATCCAATCATATAATGAATATTATACACTATAGTTAACATTATAGTTAACTATCATATATATATATATATATATATATATATATTCATATATTACTATATACTATACTATTATTATAAATACACTATATTAGAGTGATACTACATTATGGTAATACTATATTATAATATAATAAACTGTATAGTATAATATAATATATTAACTTCCCAAATAATATATTATAATATATTTTATATCAATATTATACCATTTTTATTGTAAAAATGCAACTTAACTTTCGAATGTATGCTGTATACATTTGAACGCTTTGTTTAAATGTTCGAGCATGTGCAACGATTATGATGCAATGTTCGAGCGTTCATTAAAGAATGTTTGAATGTATGCTATATCATCCCATTTAGATAATTCAACTTCACGTTTAAATGTATGCTGCATATATTTGAATGTACTGCTTAAACATTTGAACTTGTGCAACGGTTACGATGTAACGTTCATTAAAGAACGTTCGAACGTTAACTATATACATATATAGTGGTCCTGATGTTTCCGACCTCACTTTCTCTTATTTTCTCTCGTTTTCTCTCCACCACTTCCACTGCCATCACTGTCGCCAATGCCACCGCAATTATCACTAAAAGATAAGCAACCATATTCCATCTATTTAAGTATTTTTTTTCCTCAATTTTGAGAGGTTTTATTGATAATCAGATTAAATGATGGCCAAATTTTCTTCTTCATTTTCTGGCTACCACAGGTCTCCAATAGCCAAATGGCCATTGTAGAAACATTCTTAGAAGTGTTTCATTTATTTCTATGGTGGCTTTACACCCCAAAAATCTTAGAAATGGAGTTTCGAGAACGACTCAATTATTTTCGTGTGTTAACGTTCGAACCTTACAAGATAACATTCGAACGTTAAATTTTGAATTCTAGAAGATGAACGGTCACATTCAGACGTTAGATTTTTGCGTCTGAATATAAACATTCGAATGTAAACGGTTCAGTTTCGAATGTTGTGGGTCTCATGTCTGAATGTGAACCTTGTTTACGTTCGAATGTTTACTCCACATTCGAACGTAAGCGATGTTACGTTTGAACTATATATTTGACATCTAACATCAAACGTACATATGTGTTCATTCGAACGTTCTAAAAATTACGTTCGAATGTGCAGGTGTTACATTCGAATGGTACCTTTTTTACAAGCCGTTTACAAATATTATGATTTATTTGTTTTTTTTCTCCTCTGTTTCTATATTTTATTTGTGCAGGACATATATGCCTCATGAATATATGACTACAGGAAAAAGGGAGAGGGAAGGAGCCACCTTGGAAACTACTTGGATCGAAGCTCGCATAGTTACGCCCAAGCGGGAGGTTATGATTAATGAGTTCGACAAACTCTTTTAGGAGCAGCAGAGCTTGAGATTGGTCCTCACTTCCAAGGACTGGGCACCTATCTACACATTCAGAGGTTCAATTTACCCCTCAATGGTTCGGGAATTTTACATAGCGATGTCCACGATGCTGTTCAATGCGCATTTCCACAATGTTATGGTCTGCGGTGTGTAGTTCCAGTCCTCAGTGGATGTCATCGCCAAGCTACTCCAGATCCCACATCAGCTACCTCAGCTGATAGAGGCTAAACTTGAGCAGGACACAATAGCTACACCAGCTTCGCCTATAGATGAGGGGGATGTTTTTATGGTGGCTTCATTTACTGGCCCAATTTACTCTACGATAAGTCATGATATCGACGTATCAGAGGTTGAGGATACTAGTGTCGAGGCTAGTGCTCATCAGCAATATGAGGATTTCTACATCCTCACTGATAGAAATTGCATACCGCATGAGATGTCAAACACCTTCCAGTAGAATACATTGATAGGTTTCTTCCAGATATTACATCTTATTGTTGCAACAAATGTCGATCCCTTGGCACATAAGACGACATTCAATCGAAGTCTCACGCAAATTCTGATCAGCTTGGAATGTGGAAAGCCAATTGACTTGACACATGAAAAACTTATCGACCTGTTATGAGGCATGCACTGTCTCAAAGGACAACCTCCTTTACGGAGTCATCATCACCTGACTACTATTCTCCCAAAAAGTGGCCCCTCAGGCGAGGTAGATAGTGCAACATCAGATTAATGCCAGCGACATGACCACTTATTACCAAACCCAGGGGCAGAGGAGGTTGCGTCAAACTCCTCCTATAGCAAATCTTGTTCCTCCTCGGGTAGGGATGTACGACTTACTTAGGGGGCCTCAATGATGAAAAAGTTGTAAGCGCATATTGCACGACAAATCAATAGGCATACTGCACATATGGATCAGACTATGCGTCAGCTTTCCAATGATGTAGTTGTTTTACATGTTAAGGTCGAGACATTGGATGATGAGTTTAAGGCATTAAAAAAAAGCTTGTAGTGGTGAATTTTATTTTTTTATTTATATCTTTACATATTTTGTTTTTAATTTATGTACTGAACCATATTATCATGTAATGTATATATAGTTTTTGAATTTCTATTCTCAGTTTCCTTTAATATTAAATTGTCTAAATTTAATTTTAAATTACTGCACTTCAAATCTTTTTTAAATTAAAATCCTTTTTAATTTAATCTTTTCAAATCATTTTTAATATTTAATGGGGCTCCGCTAGAGTAAAATTTGCTTTTAATTTTTTTAGATATTTTTCTATTCATATTTTTTTATCATTTAAAATATTTTAAAAAATATAAAAATATCAATATGCTAATAATCAATTCCTTCAATATTAAGTAAAGAAAAATTTTAAAATTTATTAAAATGTAAAATGTATCAAAATAAGGTGTCAAAGTAGCATTATATCAATTTTTTAAATTTAATTGCAACTTTCGAGCATTAGTTACTAATTACAATCAAATGTTCAGTCAGAAAAATTCATGTTCGCACATTAAGAACCTCATCGTTCGAATTTCAAGTTAACGCTCGAATGTAAAATTGTCTATGTTCGAACATAGAAAAATTCAACACGTCTTTAGTGACAGTTTCAATAAACCGTCACACAAAATAAGTTTTGGTGATGGTTTGGAGACTATCTACAATTTTTAAACGTCACTAAAATCTAAATATGTTGTAGTGAAAGTTATCATTAGTGCAAATTGCACCTTTTTTTTCTTTCAAGCATTTTTTAAGCATCCTTAACTATATATTGGCGAAAAGAAAAATCACAACTTCACCAATATTCATTTCCTTAACCATAAAGAATAAAAATTATAATATCTGACAGTAACTTATTTGATAGGACAAAAACATGGAGTTAATTAGTAGCATTTTTCCATACTTTTATTATATACAAAGAATGAGTACTTTTTTAATTAACTCTACAAAGATAAGGAATAATATAGCAAATCGTATGCCATAACTTTTTGTAAAACTTGCATGTCTATAAAGTCATATCAGAAAAAAAGTTTTCTTATATATGCAAAAGTTTTCTAATTTGTTGTATATATATCCAAAAATATATATATAAAGAACAACCTAACCTATGTAACATCTCTTTGAAATTACTATCTTTTGTCGAAATTAATAACAAAAGACGTACAAAGATAGCATATCCATGTTGTTCACATAGTCACTTTTGTTGAATCTTCAAACCGGTTTGTTTAGACAGTGATCAAAGTTAGTGTTCACATAGTCACTTTTGTTGAATCTTCAAATTACCAGTTTGTTTAGACGATGAAAGTAGCAACAACAAGAAGAATAATAAAATAAAAGAAAAGTAAACGTGCCGAGCTTATTAAGACTTAGAAGATATAGTACTATAAATAATAGTATCTTCATATAATCTAAATATCCATTATATCTCTCAAAGCTATACACTTTCCTAGAAGTGTTTGATACGTACAGAGATGGATTTCTTAAGTCTCCTGTTATGCGTTATCTTCACCTTTATTTTGGTTCGTTCTCTCAACTCCTTATTAGGATGGAGAAAAAGAAGTGCAATCAAGTATCCACGGCGACCAAACGGTTTTCCAATTATTGGAAACCTCTTTGAACTTGGTGACAAACCCCACATGTCCCTCGCCAAACTTTCCCAGATTCATGGTCCCATAATATCTTTAAAACTGGGCTCCATAACCACAGTGGTGATTTCTTTCCCATCATTGGCCAAAGAAATCCTCCAAACACATGGCATCTCCTTCTCCAATTGAACCATCCCAGACGCACTTCGTTTTAACAAACATGATGAGTTTGGTCTACCTTGGATGCCGATGTCTTCACGCTGGAGAGGCATTCGAAGGATCTGTAACTTGCACATTTTTTCCGATAAGAAACTTGATAGTAACCATCACCTCCGCCGCAATAAAGTTTAGGAGCTGTTATCTGCAGTTCAAAAATGTTGTGCAGTACTGATCGGTGAAGTAGCCTTCCATATATCATTAAACTTCTTATCGAGCACCATTTTCTCGATGGATTTGGACTCCCAGCGGCTTGATTCTGGTTCAGTACAAGTTTCAAAACTCTTGTAAGGCAGATGATGGAAGCAGTTGGAAAACCCAACTTGGTGGATTACTTCCCTATACTCCATAAGATTGAACCTCAAGGAATAATGAGCCGTCTCAAGATTTTGACAGGGGAGATGATGTAGCTCTTTAACCAGATGATTGATCTAGTTGTAGCTAAGGGAAGTGCCTGGATATGTTACTTTCAATGATATGTTAGATGCTCTTCTCGACATTAGCGAAAATAACAGTGAGGAAATTGATACATCTTATATTAAGCATCACTTACTAGTTATCATCTTCTCTTACTTAATTCTTTCAAAGCCTAATATTGTATTTGTTGTCATTCATCTACGATATTTCATGATGAGAAAAGCTAAACTAACACGTACGAATATGTAGTATTATTATGAATAGGACTTGTTTGTAGCGGGTGTTGATACGACTGCAACCACTTTGGAGTTTCCAATGGTGGAGCTACTTCGAAAACCCACAAATACTTTTGAAAGCTCGGGAGGAGCTAGAGAACACCATTGGCAAAGGCAACTCAGTCCAAGAATCAGACATATCTCGAGTACCATATTTACAAGCTATTGTTAAATAGACCTTTCAATTACACCCCGCAACACCATTTTTAATCCCACGCAAAGCGCCTGACTCAAACACTGACAAAGCTAGTTTCATAGCCCCTAAAGATAATTTTAATTATTGATGGTTAAATTGAGAAGTGGTTTTAGATTTCCAACAGTAAAATACAATGAGCTTTTGGAAAATAAAACTTAAAGAGTTGAATGAGAATAGCACAATTTATTTTAGGAAGATAATGATTATTGGATGTTATTGGATATTGCATTAAGGCTCATGGAGAAATGGAGATTTTGAATGACATGACTACTCTAAGAGTTCTAGATGCCCTTTTAAGGTACCCCGAGAGGACTAATGCAAGCATAATGGAACTGCCTATGAAAGTAGACTTGAGAAAACAATACTCATATCCGTTTGGATGTTGATAGTTGTATGATTTTCCTAAACGTGCTCTAAATTATATCTTGTGTCCTGCTTAGCGCTACTGCTTGACTACACAAATTGGGAGGACGAAATTTATTTCAAGGGGGAAGAATGTGATAACCCAGATTTTTTCCCTATAGGATGTTCCTCATAATAAAAATAGATACCTTCTATTTAATCATTCTTTAGAACTTTTTAGAAGTGTATTTTCTATTTATTTTGGATCTTATCTTATATGGAATATTGATAAGTTGGGCTCAAAGTGGTGAAACTGTGCAAATAGAGGTGTTATGTGCAAATAAGAATAATTAGGTAAATTTTGACAGATTTAACGTCTCTCGATAATTTGGGCATAACTTTCTCATTTAATTTTGGATTGAAATTATGGAACTTCAAGAGGAAGATTTACAACTTTTATGTTTTGAGTTTTAAGACAAATTGAATATATCAAGGACGAAATTGGGCTTGAAGTTGACTAATCTAAAATAGATCTAAGTGGTAGCCAAAAATCACTTTATCTTATTTAGAGATGTTTTCAAAGATAAGGATGGTGATGAGAAGTTTGCCTAATTTTGTCATCTTCTACACTAAGAGAACTAGATTACATATATGTTTTTAGAAAATCAAAGAAAAAGAACCAATGAAAGAAGAGTTTCAATGATTTAGGTATATTTGAATAATATTCTTTAACCAAGGAAGGGAGCCAACAAATTGGTTGTTTTGGAGAGTTTTGGATCGACTATTTGCTTGTGTTTTTTCACCATGTGTTAGTTCACTTTTTAAGCAAGTAAAGTAGGTAAATGGAGGGATGTGATTGGAAGAGAAAAGTTTAATCGACTTACTATATTGCCCATTTCTACCACAAGTTGACTTTTATATTTGGCACAAATTGAGACATATGGCAAGGGGTTATTGGATGAAAAGAATTTAATATCCTTTATATATGAGTTTCGACTGAAAAGAGATAAAAAGGAAGGAGTTGTCGATTGGATTTATCTTCTTTAAATTTGTCAAAGTTTGGATAAGTTCATGATTGAAACTTATGTCACCTAAGTCTTAGATGACATGAGTAGTCTATAGTCTAAGAGGGACACATGTCTTTATGGGGTGAAAGGTGAAAATTGGTCTTTGAAATTGTAGTTGTCAACCAACAAAAAAACACACACACAAGTCCATTTCACATCACTCTTAGCTCTCGGCAACCCCCTCACTTCTTCTCTCCATCCACTTATTCCTTCACTTCAATTTCTAAACTAATTTTCTTAGTATAGTTAAGTATATCTTTTTAAGAAAGTGGTGGAAAAGTCCAAGTTTACAGAGAAGAAGCTTCGAATATTTTCTTGAAGTAGTAAGTGCAACTATAACCTCACTTTAGTATTTTGTTTATATCTTTTATAAAATTGCTATTTTAGGATTTTACTTGCTATGTGATTGTTGGATGAATATATGTTCAATTGGTGGTTGATAAGTAGCATAAGAGAATATTTTTCTCTAGATTATAAATTTATTGATAAGTGATGATAAGTGATTAGGATTTTAAATTTTCTTATATTTATTTGAGAGAATGATCTAAGATTTAGTTTAAGGTCTATTTTTAAAAAAAATATGATGATATGGTTAAAGAGTGAAGTCAAGGGTTAAAGTGAATAATCATAAAATGATGTTTCAAATGATAGGATGATGAGTTTAAAAGATAGATTTTTTTTTTTTTTTTTATGAAGTTTAGATGTTCTCGGTCATGGAACCTTTTGCTAGAGAAATAAAAATATTTAGTTTATTCGTATTGAAGGACTTGGCTATAAACTAGTTTTCAAAAGATAATAATGTATAACTAGATTATTTGAGGAATAATTAAAAATAGATAAATGGATGGTGAGGTGATGAAAATAATTGAAGAAATAACATGTGTAGCCTAGATGGGGTTTGGCCTAGGCTATTTCAAGCCTAAAGTTTAATTATTTAAATTGTTTTATTTTTTGTTTTTTATAAAACATGTATGATTTACTTGAAATTATTGAGAAGTACATGCTTAACGTGAATACGCAATGATTTAGTAAATGTATGCGTTATACGTCACATGAGTCATGCATTACACATGAAAAAGAGTTAAATTGCATGTATTTTAAATGACAATAAAAATTAAAATAAAATAATGAAAAGTCGTGTCATTACGGGGAAGGCGATACGTAACTCTCGTGTGACTGACGTGTTAACGGGGAAGGTGATACGTAACTCTCATCGAATGATAAGAAGTCGTGTCATTACGGGGAATGCGATACGTAACTCCCATGTGACTGACGTACTGATAGGAAAGGCGATACGTAACTCCCGTGTGACTAACGTGCTGACGAGGAAGACGATACGTAACTCTTGTTCAATGATAAAAAGTTGTATTATGACGGAGACGACGATACGTAATGTCTGCTATAATAAGAATGTTTATGTCATAAAGGGACAGCGATACGTAACGTCCGTATGACTGATGTAAATCATGATAAGTATTTTCGTGTCATAACAGGGATAATGATACATAATGCGCGTATGAATGACGTGAATAAGAATTTGACGGGGATGGTGATACGTAACACTTATCAAGGTTTAAATATCAGAATAAGATTTAAGAAAAGTCATTGCATATCATGAAAGGTTTTATACCTATGTTCATATAAGTTTATCATGAAAATATATAAGTCCATTTGAAAAGGGGACATAAGTCATGCATAAGATATGCAGAAAGCATTTATGATTCAGGTGATATGTTAATTTATTATGATATCTGCTGTTTCATTTTTGTGATATGTACTGCTAATATCTTACTATGTTATCTGTGTACTTGCTGAGATTTTTTGAAAATCTCACCCTTTTTATTTTATCTATCATTCTTTAAGGATTGATAGACATTATTGTAAAAATAGATGACTTATCATGAGACCCAGACATTACAGAAGATTTTGAGAGATCCTGAGAATCCTACATAATACTTCTCTGTTGATAAAGGGATCAAATCCCTTAAGAGTAACCGATGATAGTTAAATAATAGTCTTAGGAATATCAGATATTGATATGTATTTAAAAACAATTTAGGTACAGTATGCTGTATGTTTTGTAAGGATATGAGTTTTTACTGTAGTATATCATGTGATTAACGCAAATAATTAGAATTCTTTGTTGATCTCTGGAATTAACCTTATTGTGCTGCAAGATATTTTACATATTGTTAGTAAGTTAGGCATATGCATATAATTTTTGACATGAACTACGAAATTTGTAGCCTAACGTTACAGGCAATGACACTTCAATTTACTTTTAAACTCTATACGTGTGGGCGTCACATATTTAATAAAATAATAATATATTTTAAGGTTTTTTGGATTAATCATAAGGTTTTTAATTGTTCTTCAATTCTTTTATATTTGTTTTAATATATTTATTTGTTTCATTCTTTCAATCTTGTTTTTTGATAACAAAAATTAAATTTTTTGATTAATGAATCTTGTTTTAGAGAGTCATTTTCTTTTGAAATATAAGAGAATGAGAATTTAACTTGTATTTCTTCTCGAGTATCTTTATAAAAACTCCTAAAATTGAGAAATAGTAAAATAGAGCAAGAAATAATTAATAAGCTCTATTTGGATTGAGATTATCTCAATTCATTTTATTTTATTATTATTATTTTTTTAAATTTTCATGCAGAATTAATAAACAATCCAATCTTTTCAAATCTCAAAATAATAATAATATTAGAAAATAGTATTCTAATAACATTTTATTTAACTTTTAATTTTTATCTCAACTTATCTCATTTCAACCAACTATTCTAACCACACCTTAATACATTCATAAATACAATCGATATTTAGATTATATTGATATAATTCTAATTATATAAACTCTTTAATAAAATAATAAATGATGATTAGTACTTCAAAAAAATACTATCGATATTTAGATGAGGAAAAATGATGCTTTTACTATAGTTTTTTTTTTAATAACAAAATTCATTCATGAGAGAATCAACGGTTACAGACGATTGTCAAACCAAACAGTTTGAGAGATAAAGTCTGGAAGCCCCTTCCACCACATTTGATTAGACTCAACTTCCCAAGTATACCTAGCTAGTTCATGAGCTACCCCATTTTCTAGTCTATTTACATGACAAAATTTACCAACTGTGAAATTCATCACAAGATTTCTAATTTTAGCAATAACAAACCCTTGAGGTGAATGAGACTCGGATCCTTCTTCACAAGATTTCTAGTTGTGACACCACCAACAAACAATCAGTCTCAATAATTAAATGAGAGATTTCCAAGTGCAAGATGAGTTGAAGACCTCTGAGAACCGCAAGAAACTCAATTATCTCTAGTTCAGCCATTTCCCACTCACCCTTAGATGCAACCAGCATTATTGATTCATTCCTATCCCTTAAGACAACACCCACGCCTGCCTTATGAAAGTGATGAAAAGTAGCATCATCCACATTCATTTTTAGATAATTATTTGGTGGAGCTTGCCAACCACAGAAACTGTTCAAAGCCGGCCCATATAGAAACTTCACCCCCTTAAACAAATTCTTGACTGATAGAGCATGTTCTATTGTTGATCTAAGTTCCATCTTTTCAGCTTCATGTAAGAGTTTGTTCTTGCGGAACCATATACTGGATGCAATTGTGAAAAAGTACTGTAGAGCTTGCTTTCCTCCTACGATTCGAAGCTGCAATGCCACATTAAACAAGTTCTGGTTCTTGTCAACCTGAGCCATAATCGAGAAATATGTTATCCATAAATCAGATAAAGAAGGGCAGCTCAGCAAAGTATGATTCAAATCCTCAAAATCAGCATTACAAAAACCACAACCAGCTGTAACATTTATACATTTTCTCAATAAATTTGCATTGGTTGGTAACACATTCAAACGCACTCTCCAAGCAAATATTCAAACCCTATGAGGTATTTGTAAACCCCATATAGTCTTCCACAACTCTGTGTGTGCTTGAGTATGAGATGATTCTTCTCTATGCTGGTTTTCATTTATTTTCTGCCATCTGTATGCAAATTTCATAGTAAAAATGCCACTCTTTTCCTCCCCCCAAATCAGACTATCAATTTGCATTTCTGGTGAAACAGATATTTGCAGAATTTTTCCGATCACATTTGGATTAAAGAGAGTTCTAATCTTGTCCACATTCCATCACTTTGTATTTCTGTCAATTAAACAATTAGCCCTCATCGCATCTGTCTTGGACAAAGCTAGATTTGTAACATTTTGGTAGGTTTGTGGATCTACCCCAGGTATCCAATAATCATGCCACACTTTCACATCCTTCCCATCTCCTATTTGCCATTGACAACCCTTTAAAAGAATTGACTTTGCCTCCAAAATGCCACGCCCAGTGTATGAAGATTAGTACCCAATTTTGAACCCAGAAACTCAGAATTAGCAAAATACTTTGCTTTAAAGATTTTATTGAGCAAAGTATTCCTCTCATTTAGTATCTGTTATCCTTGCTTTATTAACAAAGCTAAATTGAAATCCCTCAAGCTTTTGAAACCTAGACCACCTGCAACTTTTGATGCACACATCTTCTCTCAACTTATCCAATGTATTTTTCTTTCATCTTGCTTTTGACCCCATCAAAATTTAGCCATCATAGACTCCAATTCTGTACACAAAACATTGGGTAAAAGAAAGCATAACATTGAATAAGTAGGAATAGTCATTGCAACAACCTTAATCAAGACTTCCTTCTCTCCTTGGGACAAGAGTTTTTTCTTCCAACTTTGCAATTTCTTCCAAACTCGAATCTCTATATTTGAGAAAGCTCTCGTCTTTGATCTCCCAACCATTGGCAGCAAACTTAAGTACTTTTCATAATTATTTTCCTGCTGTAGATTCCACATATTCAGCAACTGCCTTTTTTGTTGATTGCTTGCAGTTTTACTGAATACCATTAAAGTTTTCTCCATATTTATCTTTTTTCTCGAGTCCAACTCATAAGTCTTCAAAACAGATTGCAAGTTCAAATTTTCCTACACACTAGCTTTGTAAAAAATCATACTATCATATGCAAATAAGAGATTATTTATTGTGGGAGTTCCTCTACATACTCGGATGTTAATAATCTTTCACTCATCTCTTGCCTTATGTAATTAAGAAATAAACCTTTGGAATAAAAAAAGAAAAGACAAAAGGATAGGGTCTCCCTATCATAAACCTCTCTTGGAAAAGATTGTGATTGAAGGTTTTCCATTTATAAACACAGAAGAAGATACTATTTTCACACAAGCTATAATCAAATTAATTATCCGTCCATCAAATCCCATCATGTTCATTACATTCTCTAAAAAATTCCTTCTATAGGTATTTACTGCTCAATGTTATTGTTAGAGTTTTTTATTTTATTTTATTTTTTATTTAGTGATTAAGAAAATATTTTTTTATTTTAAAAAAAAATTAAATATGTTAAAAAAACACATGTAAGAAGAAGAAAAAATACAATTATAACTAACGCTACCTCCCGTTAGAGCAGGGAGTGTAGAAACGTTCTTAGATTAATATTTATATAAATCTAATTATATATATCTTTAAGAAAATAACAATATCTTTTATACATAATTTATCATCAATATTTAAAGTTATATTATATAATATTTTATAATAAAATAAAAGAAGCACACCCGGTACTATCTCTCACTTTATAAAAAAATCTCTCACTTCCCAATTACGCATTAATAGATCCTTCATTTCAAACGTCACAGCCTAATTTCTCTCTCATTCTCAAAAAAAAAAAAAAAAAACATTACAAAGAAAATCGATACAGGGAGGGAGAAGAGCGCCAACGAAGAAACGCTTTCCCAAACCCTCTTCGCGCCCTAACCTATACGTACACTTTGTCTTGAAAATTCTCTGTATAGCGAGGCATTATTGAGTCTGTGAGCGAGTGAGTGACCGGAAAAGCATAATGAGTCAGCCGCCGGTCCCTCCGCCCCCACAACCGGCGGGCGGTGGTGGTGGGGTGCAAGTGCGGTGCGCTGGTTGCAAACTGATCTTGACGGTGGCTGGGGGCGTCACGGAATTCGTGTGCCCGACTTGCCAATTGCCTCAGATGCTGCCGCCGGAGCTAATGAGAGTGCAATTGAAGGCGCCTCTTCCTCCGCCTCCTTCAATACCCTCGTCACACCAAGTGCCGGCGCACGGAATTGACCCGACGAAGATCCAGGTACCCTGTGCACACTGCAAGGCCATCCTCAATGTGCCTCACGGCTTGGCCAGGTTCGCCTGTCCTCAGTGCGGCGTTGACCTCGCCGTCGATTTGTCCAAGCTGAAGCAGTTCTTCCCGCCTCGACCACCACCTGAGGAAGAAAATGAGGTTTGCTTGCCGATCCATTTCTCAACGATATGTTTTTGTACTGCCAATGGGATTGCTAAATGATTGCAAACGCCCATATTTATTGGCTTTTGTATAATGTGTTTGATAACGTTAAGTCATATTGTTTATATGCCCATGAAGTTAAAATTCCTCAGTCCATCATTGAGAAGTAGCGGAGGGATTTAACATCTAATGTTATTTTATGTTTAAAGTCTTTCATTTATTTGTTGTTAATATGTTTTTTCATTTGTAACTTATTGGAAAAAAAATTCTTTCGCAATAAAAAGCTCTGCAAAAGAAAAAAAAAGAAGATAATCTAGACTAGAGCCAATAGGACTTGGAATATTTTGGAGCTATGGAATTGTTCACCTGTAGTGACAACTTAAAGACCATGAGTCGGAATTCATGTTTTGACTTAGGCCGTCTTTGGACACAATGTTTTCTGAGGATTGAAAATAATTTTTTAGGGAAAATCATTGATATTTCATTATTTACTTGGGACTCTAGAAATAATGTTGGAAATATTTTTCAGAGGTTTGGATGGTACAAAAAAGTTTACCCAAAGTTTAAGGCCATATGGGATGATGTGATTGAGAAGATCGAGCAATGATTGGTAGGGTGGAAGAGGTCGTACCTCTTGAAAGGTGGTTGGATCAATTTGATCAAGAGCACCCTCTCTAATTTATTCACCTATTTCCTTTCCCTTTTTCTTTCACTGGTGCGTGGTGAAGTGTAAGAGAAACTTCCATGTGATTTTCTATGGAGTAGATTAGGCGAGAAACTCAAATTCCATCTAGTCAATTGGTGAAAGATACACTCCCCAATACCAGGTGGTGGTTTGGGGGTTCAAAATTTGAGAATGTTCAACCGGGCACTTTTTGGAAAATAGCTATGGCATTATAACCAAGAGAGGGATACATTGTGGTGACTAGTGATTGACTTAAGTATGTTGGAGCATGGAGGAGTGGTGCTCCAATGTGGTACATGGAGCATATGGTGTGGGGTTTTGGAAGAACATTAGAGGAAGATGGGAGGTTTTTTTATAGACATATCAAATTTGTGGTGGACAATGGCTCTAAGATTAGATTTTAGCATGAAAAATGGTGTGGTGACAGTCCTAAAAGACTTTTCCAGCTGTGTTCAGGGTAGTGTGTGAGCAGGAAGCTTTGGCGGTTGAGTTATCGGGAATTTTTTGGAGGTTCTTTGCAATGGAATGTTAGTTTTCTGAAGGTGACCCAAAATTGTGAAATTGGTGTACTCTCTGACTTCATTGATTTATTACATGCTAGAGGTGCTAGGGATTGGGGAAGTGATGAGATGTTTTAGGCCCCTTGGAGGAGTAAGACCCCTCTTAAGGCTGCTTTCTTGACCATCAGCCGGCTGTGTTCCCTTGGAAGGCCATATGGAAAGCTTTGGTGCCACCTAAAGTAGCATTCTTCACTTGGACAGCAGCTCTGGAGACTATTTTAACGGCGGATAACTTAAGAAAAAGAGGGATGATTGTCGCGGAATGGTGCTACTTGTGTAAGAAAAATGGGGAAGCAATTGATCATATTTTTTTTACATTGTGATGTGGCAAAGGAGCTGTGGGATGGACTACTTAGGAGGGCTGGTTTGTCTTGGGTTTTGCCCAAACGGGTTGTGGACCTCCTAGCATGCTGGAAAAGATACCATTAATGCGCTAAGATGGCTGCAATGTGGCGAATGATCCCCCTATGTTTATTATGGTGCCTATGAATGGAAAGAAACAAGAGATGCTTCAACAACAAAGAGAGGACCATGGGAGAAATCTGGAACTTTTTTGTATCTTCTTTGGTTCAATGGTTTACTGCTATTGTACCAAAGGGAGTGAATGTTCATGAGTTTTTGAGTTCTTTTCAAATTGTTAGAGTGTAATTAGGTGTCTTTTTTGTATACCCCCTGTGTATGGGTTTTGCCTAATTGCATTCAATCAATAAAGATTGTTACTTATAAAAAAAAAAACTGCTTTCTTTATTTGGATAGATTCGCTTGGGAAGATTATAACCATGGAGAACTTCTTTGGTGAAGATTATGACCATGGACAACTAAAGGAAAAGATAGTTCATAGTAATTGACTTGTGTTTCATATGTAGGAGAAGAAGAGAGATAGTAGATTATTTGCTTCTTCATTGTGAGGTGGCTAGGGCTCTATGGGATGATATCTTTAGTAGAGTGGGTGTAGCTTGGGTTGTGCTGGGAGGGTGGTCAATCTCTTTGCTGGATAGAGAGGTCTAGGCATTCTGCAAATTATGAAATCCAGCAATTATTTACTAATGGAGTCCTACTTAAAATAGGAAACTTAGTTTCCTTTTGACAATGAAAAGGGTGCTTCTACCAATTATGAAGTATAGGAAAAGGGATGCTTATAAAGGGATGTCATTTTGCTAGTGTAGAGCAGGGCAATCATGTTATTCATTTTTTCCATTGTTTGTTTGTCAGATTGGAAATTTGAAACATAGTATGAGGTATGGAGGAACGAATGAGAACAAAGAAAGGTAGAATAGACACATTGATAATTGCATGTTAATAACTTGTGGAGAAAGAGAATCAATGCCTTTGATACCTTTTGTATAGTCTTCTATCTCTTTCAACCAAACTACAAGCATCTAATAGACAGGCAAAAAAGAATAGCTAAAAGAATAGCTTTGGGTTTAGAAATCTAGAATTGAATGCAAGCATCCCAGGGTTTGAGGTGTTCTTGAGGAAAATATTTACTTTTTAGGAAATTGCTAGTAAACTCCATCCTTTATATTTTTGGATTTCAGTGAAGCTAACTAGTCATCAAAAGAGTTTGGGGAACATTTTTGTAGATCACAATAATGGAATAATTAGACTTCGTCAACACTTTTTCTTAGGGTTATCCATTTTTTGGATTTTATAGGTAGGCTACATTTATGATATGTGTTCTGATATCCCATCCGGAGGAGTGATGAGTAGAGGTGATATTGGGTTCCCACATTACTTAGGAGGGGGTAAGTTCTCGCTCTTCGTAATGATTCAAATGGGGTTCCAATTGTAATATTGACTAGTTTTTTTAGATATCACATGTGTCCCACAAAATTATATGATGGAACTCCTAATGATTCACCAACAAATTTCCAACTACTAGTGTAACCTTTGACGTTGTATAGGTTGTCATGGTAGTGATTAAAGTATGAGTAGACATCATTGCTAGAGAAACAAGTAGAAGATTGATTGGACAAGAATGGAAAATTTTGTTTGCCCTTTACAAACTTCTTGTGCACTGCCCCTTAAGCAAGATATTTTTTTTTTTGATAAGTAAAATTTCATTAAACAAAGGCAAAAGCCAGTTACAAGAAACACCATGGCCTTTTAATTAGGCGTATTGGATGTAAGGAAATCGTGAAGATCCATGCCATTAAAATCAATGGCAATGGACCAAGTACAAAGAGTTCTATAAAAAAAAACTATCAGCTCCTCATTGGATCTCTCTGTCTTCAAAATTCCGCCTGTTGCATTCCAGCCAGAAGCACCACATGATGCAGATGAGAATCATTTTCCATATAGCTTTGATTTGTCGTTCGCCCCTTATGGAGGTCCAGCAAGTCATTGTTGCCACAACAGTCTCTAGCATAACCCAAGCTAACTCCAGCCTTCTGAAAACCTCATTCCAAAGAACTCTTGCTGTCTCGCAATGTAAAAGGAGATGATTAATCGACTCTACTCCATTACGACACATGCAATATCAATCTGTGACGATAATTCTCATTTTCCTCAAGTATCTAAGCAAGGAGATGGTTTTAATTTGTTGCCTAAATTAACCAAGGAATAAGAAGGACTTGGCATCAATTTGTGTTTGTTTGATATTACTCTTTGTTTTTTCTTTTTAGTTTTAGTTTTTTTTTGGTTAGAGAAATCGTATCTATTGGCATTTTCTTCCCTTACACGCCTTTATGTTACTAACAAGAAGTCCTTAAGGGTGCCTATGTGTGACAAACCCTCTTGTTTGTTTATGCTTTTAGTTTATGAACTTACGTATGATCAATTTTGTTTTGAACGAACATTTTTTTTTTCCTGATTGTATTTTATTCTGAAGTCCTATTAGTTTCCTTATATCTACACTTTTGTCCTCTCATCTACATTGTACTTTCAGGTAGTCATTGAAGTAGAGCGAGAAGAAGATGAAGGTGGCATGGCGGGAGAGACATTTACAGACTATGTGAGTTTTTTTTTTCTCAACTTCTTGATCAGAAGTGCTATTTGAGGTTTTTGTTTTCATACAGTGCCTCGGCTTTTTATTGAACCTTCCAAAACCAGTAATTCAGATGATTCTTGCGTTGTTCTTTTGCAGCGCCCTCCGAAACTATCTATTGGACCTCCCCATCCAGATCCTATTGTGGAAACATCCGCCTTATCTGCAGTACAACCACCTGAACCGACGTACGATTTAAAAATCAAAGATGACTTGGAAAGCTCTAACACTTTGTCGTGTTTGCAAATTGAGACATTAGTGTATGCTTGTCAGGTTGCTTTTATAACAGATCATATGGTTGATAATAATTTTTTGTTCTATTATTTGTAAGATAACAATGTGAGCTTCCGTTACAGAGACACCTGCATCACCTTCCTAGTTGTGCTAGGGCAGGATTCTTTATCGGAGATGGGGCTGGTGTGGGTAAAGGTCGAACAATTGCAGGACTAATATGGGAAAATTGGCACCATGGGATGAGAAAAGCCCTGTAAGGGCTTTATATGCGTATCAAATTTTTTTCCCCTAATGTTTTCTTGTTTATTACTGTTTGTTTAATTGTATGATAAAGGCATTACTGTTGGTTGGTAATTGCTTTGCTCTCTAAATAATGATTTGTAATGCATTTGTACCATTTTCGATGATCCCACATAGGTGGATTTCTGTTGGTTCAGACTTAAAGTTCGATGCAAGAAGAGACTTGGATGATGTGGGAGCTACCTCGGTTGAAGGTAAGACAATATCTTAAATCATAGTTAGTTATTTTATTATCTTAGTAGGATAAAAGATTCTAGTTGTATTCCATGTTGTATTCCATAGGTATTTTGGATGTGTTGTATTCACTGGGTAATTTGGGCTTGAGGTATTTTGAGTAGGTGTTTTCGAACATTCATGCACTAGGTGTTTTCTTGCATACAACTAGTATACTTGTTTACTCATTTTGATCTCATTTTGATCTCATTTTGGAAATGTTAATGCCATATTTAATAAGGTGTTACACAATATGAATTTGGTGGATGGGATGTAGGGATTGGAAGGCTAGAAAAGATAGACGTGATCTCATTTTTATAAATTAGGTTAGATTATTTTCCTTTTTTTATTATATATGTCAGTTCTATTGGTAAGCAAAAGAGTGATATTTGAGTAAACGCAAGGAGTATATAGGATAACATCTTTGATCTAGGATTTTTTATTTTTTTTTATAAGTAAAGAATTTTATCAAACATGTATGGGTGAAACACCATTTACACGACAATGGTTCAGTTCCAAGGCCTCTCAATTAAGCAAACCAGAAACAAGGAAATCATGAAAAATCATGCCATTGAAATCCACGGCAATGGTTTAGTTGCATAGAGCTCTAAAAAATAAGACTTTCAACTCCTCTAGTGATCTCTCATTGTCTTCAAATGTTCGCTCATTTCGTTCCTGCCAAAGACACTGCATGACACATATGTGGATCATCTTCCATACAACTTAGATCTGTCTTATGCCTCGTATGAGAGGCCAACCTGCCATTGTTGCCACCACGGTCTTCGGCATGACTCATGCTAGATTTAGCCTACTAAAAACCTCATTCCAAAGAGTCCTGATTGTCTCACAGTGTAAAAGGAGATGGTTCGCCGATTCATCATCCCTATGGCGCATGTAACACCAAGTTGTAAGAATGACCCTCCTTTTCCTCAAGTTGTCTGTTGTAAGAATCTTACCTAACGACGCTATCCAGACAAAGAACAACGCTTTTGGGGGTGCTTTATGGCACCAAATATTTCTCCACGAAAAGTGAATCTCGGTTCCTTGAGTGAGTACCTTATAGAAAGATCGGATTGTGAATATTCCTTTCCCATCAGGAGTCCACCGTAGGCCATCTTCATTCTAGAGATTCGTCTTTGGGAGTAAATGAGGCTGTAAAATTTCACAAAAAGGCTTATACTTAATCCTGTGCCGCCTGGTTGAAATTGATGTTCCAAATCAAGTGCCCCCCAATCTGATCCCACTACCTCCGCCGCGGTGATATTTTTTGTCACTTGCCATTTGAAACAGAGAGGGAAACAAATCACCAAGTGTCCTGTTTCCATACCATACATCATTCCAAAATTTAATTCTCGAACTGGCGCCCACTTGAAGCTTAGTGTGCCTTTGAAAAGCCCCCCACCCTTTTCTAATGTTTTTCCACACCCCCACACCACATGCTTCCCTAACTTCATTCAAGCTCCACTCCCCATGTGCCCTTGTATTTGTGATCAATCACCACTAATATAGGATAATAGAGAAAGATTAAAAGCAATAGAATAATAGAAGAGAAATAGAGAACAACCAGAATTCAGAAAGTAGAAAAAGATGAAGAAGAAGAACACAGTGAATGGGTTGAAAGGAAACAACTGCAACAAGCACTTTAATCTCAATAATCCAAGTCTGAGTTCTAGGTTTTCAATACAGCCCTTTAAATAATAAAAATAGCAAACCCTCAATAAATCCTAAAAGTCAATGAGTTTTGGTCAAAGTCCATTACTACAAGTTCAAATAAATTAAATAAAACGTAAACAAATAATCCCAAAATAATAATAAAAATAATAAAACTAAATAAATGATGTCTTCATCAACCACTCTCCAAAGAGTCTTTGGTTTCTGATGATACTTTCATAACCACTTGTCAAACAATGCTTGATTGAACGTTCTCAAGTTTCGAATGCCCAAACCACCGTTTGCAATGGGGCGGCAGACCGTCGCCCACTTTATCAGATGATACTTAAACTCCTCCCCCCAGGCCACCCCATAGAAAATCACGTTGTAACTTCTCAAGACGGCTTGCCATGCTAGCCTGTAAAGGAATGAGTGGAAGGAAATAAGTGGGGTTATTGGAAAGGGTGCTCTTGATAAGACTGACGCGTCTCCCTTTGGACAAATACATCATTTTCCAGCCTGCTAATTTTCTCTATACTCTTTCAATCACTATGTTCAATATCTTGGCCGCCCTTGAAGTTGAACCTGACGGAAGTCCTAGATATGTCATAGGGATTGAAAAAATCTTGCATCCGAAAGTACTAGCCAATTCTCGCATGTTGTGAACATTACCAATCGGAACCATCTCAGATTTATCATAGTTCACTTTCAAGCTAGACATAGCTTCAAAACAAAAGAATAATGCCTTCAGAGCTCCCAGAGCTCCCACTTTCCCTTGCTTAGTCTCGCAAAGAACAAGCGTTTCGTCTATAAATGACAAGTGAGATATATTAGTAAAACCCAGAATAGGTGTTCCAATTGGAAATCTACTTACCAAACGGTTGTCCACTAGGGCCGATAGCATCCTGCTAAGCTCTTCCATGACAATAACGAAAAGCAGTGGGGATAACAGGTCGCCCTGTCTCAAACCATGGGAACTTGGGAAGAAACCTTCGGGACAGCCATTGATCCGACTGAGAATCTCGCAGTAAAAATACACCACCTAATCCAGGAACTCCATCTTTCCCTAAAACCGCACCTACAAAGAAGATACAATAAGAAATCCCAGTTGATGTGGTCGTAAGTCTCCTCCATGTCTAATTTGCACAAAATTCCAGTACTGGCTGCTTTCAGTTTGCTGTTGATGCACTCGTTGGCTATAAGAATGGCATTAAGGATTTGCCTGCCTTTTACAAAGGCGTTCTGGGCTTAGTGATAATCTTCCCAATAACTTCACTTTGGCGGTTGGCAAGCACTTTTGCGATAATCTTATAGGCCCCATCCACCAGACTAACAAGCCGAAAGTCTTTGATTTCTATGGCCCCCACCTTTTTGGGAATTAGGGCAAGGAAGGTGGTGTTTAGGCTTCTAACAAATTTTCCATCAGTAAACAGCTCCTAAAATACCCTCAAAATGTCTTCTTTAATCACCTCCCAGCATTCCTGAAAAAAACCCATAGAGAAGCCATCCGGTCCGGACGCTTTATCTTTAACCATTTTTCAGATAACATTGAGCACTTGATCTTCCTCAAACGCCCGCTCCAGTCAAGCTACATTAGAAGGATCAATCGTATCAAAAGTTAACTCGTCGAGATTAGGTCTCTAATCCTCTTGTTTTGTAAGAAGGTTCTCGTAGAAATCGACAATGTGATTTAAGATAACTCCTACTTTACATTTTATCCCATTAATCCCTAGCACCTCAATATTGTTGTTTCTTTGGTGGGAGTTTGCAACTCTATGGAAGAATTTCGTGCTGCGGTCTCTTTCCTGTAATCATTATGCTCTTGATTTTTGTCACTAAGAGATTTCTTTTGTAAAATCACCTGCTCAAGATTTGCCAACAGCGATGTCTTCTGGTCAAGTTCTTCCTGAGTGAGTAGTCGCCCCTCTTGCATCCTCTCTAAATCTTGAATGGCCCTTACAAGGGCATTCTTGTTATCGCCTAGGATGCCAAAGGACTGGGTGTTCTAGATCTTCAGGTCCCTCTTTAGGGCTTTCAACTTACTGGCAAAGATAAAACTAAGGGAACCATTGAACTGGTAGGACGTCCACCACTGTTTAACTTTGTCTTCAAAGCTTTTCGATTTCAACCACATGTTCTCAAATTTGAAATAACGTCGCCCATTCCAAAGACCATCTCAGTCGAGCATAATAGGCCAGTGATCCCAGGAGATACGATCCAAATGCTTTTGCCATAAATCAGGAAAGTGAGTTTCCAACTTTGGAGAGATAAGAAAACAATCCAGTCTTGACCAGGTTTGGTTGTTTGACCATGTAGCTGGGCCCTCCGCGAGCGGTAAATCATCAAATGCAAATCAGAGATACAATCTGAGCAATCCACACTAGCATGTTTCGCTTTTCTATTATCGAAATTTTCACTGGCAAATCTAACAACGTTGAAGTCACCTCCCATACACCACTGAACGTTCCACCAACTATGTAGTCTTGCTAATTCTTCCTATAAAAAATGTCTGCTGCGTCACGATTAGGCCAGTACACACCTGCAAAAGCCCACAAAAAATTATCAGACACATCTGAACAAGCAAGCAATCGAAAACCCACCAATATATTCCTCCACTTTTTCCACCGTTCGCCTATCCCATAACACAGTGATACCTCCCGACGCCCTTGAAGAAGCCATATAAACCCAGTCTACATGAACACCGCTCCACAAGCTTCAAACCATTCTCTTATCAATAAGCTTCAGTTTTGTCTCTTGAAGACACAATATCTGCTTTCTACTCTCGAAATAAGTTCCGTATTTGAATACGCTTATTTACTTCGTTGAGTCCACGGATGTTCCACTACACAATCTTTGGTTTCATTGGGAAAAATTATCCATTTTCCTTTCTCCCTTCCCTTATTAGAAGGGCCCTCCCTAACGTTCCAGGTCAGCCGATTAAGTTCCTTGGTTTGCTTTCATCTCCCTCCACAATTTTGATTGTGCCTTGCTTCCATGGCAGTTAGAAGAGCCATGAATTGTTCTTCATAACTAACACATCTAATTTCGACCAATTGATGTATCCTTTTAGTGATTTGTAAAACCCAATCAGATTGATCTGGGAAGAAAAAATTTAAGGGGTTTGGGTTCTGAAACTCTTCATCAACCAAGAAATCCTCCAACCCTTGCAAAGAATTTGATAGGAAAGGCTCATCTTCCACCGAATGTAGCAGGTCTTTAGACTCGTCCTCTATCAACTCGAGTTCGAGATCAGGATACAAAGAGAGGTTTGCCGTCGAAATAGTCTCACCACTACCCCCCAATGACAATTTTCGGGCCCCCTGTCGCCCAATTTGAGTTCCCCGGGCGTTGTGTTCTGCTTGTCGAACTCAATCATGGCACCGTCGTCGGGAAGACGTCGGAGCTCGCCGTCGGCATGATTAGCTCCATCTGTGACCTACCATTTGGCAACACCTTGGACAACATAGTTTCTGACACAAATCTGAGACTCTGGAGATTTTCGGTGCAGGAAAGGTGTTCAAGGGAGTCCGATCTCATGATGGGTTGGGTGTGACCTGACCCAGACTCATGCCCTCTGGGCGAGGCTGAGGAAATGGCCACACCGTTGGGCCTAGCCAACCCAATCCCAACCCTGGTCCCTCCCGAAAGAGAAGTCCTGGCCCCTAAAGGAGAAACTTGTTTATCTAGGCTAATGGGCCGAGACCCAGATCCATTGGCCTTACGCCAGTAGACTCTTGCTTTTAGCCTTGGGCTTGGGCTTATTGCCCTTTGGCTTAGAGGAGAGCCCCGATACTTTACCAAGAGCAACAATGCCCTTCGACTTCGCCTTATTACTGAGAATGCCATCTAGCTCATCTCCTTCCATTAGTACCCTGAAAAAATCGACCACAGAGGCCATGTCCTTCTGCAACAAGCGCAGTTGCCTCTGCACGTCCATCACCAACCCGTGCAATTTCCAGGCTTCAAACCTGACGAGAGAAAGGCTTGAAGAGTCTGTCGTCATCTTCATTTTTTGCCCAGGGTTTCTAACGGTTGACCTTGCAGCACCCTTCCTCTGCTTTGAAGCCTCCGAAGCCAAGACTTCCTTATACAACCGCAACGATTCCCCCTTTTCCCATTGTCCATTCTTAGGTTTGAAATCTCCTTGAAGTCCTCCCTTCTGATTGCTCCAAGCCAGCATTTCTTCCTTGATTTTACGCCATCCCCAACCTCCATTCCCTTCTGGAAAACATAGGACATTCCTCCTTCCCCGTTGGTTATACTCTGAGAGCTCTAGGAACCACCATTATTGCATTGTTGTGCAATGATGCTACTATAGCCTTCCTTAGTGGCCGAGTGCACCTTTCAACAGCCATTGAATAGCAGTAGTCCCAAGCACAACCTTGCGTTTAGTCTTCCATCTCTTCTCAGTAATACAACAATGACCACCCTCATTGGCAAAGATAAAATGCTAGACTCTTATCTCCACCACCGATTGACGACCCATCAGGGTCTTCCACTAATTAACACGCTAAGAACTTAACAAGAGCATTGAAAATGACCAGAAAGCTTGAGAATGACCAAAAAATTCATGTGTACGTAGAGAGAAAATATTAGGAGAGAGAAAGGCATCCAAGGCTTCAAGGTTAAGATATCTCCAGCATATGATCTCCTTGATCTAAGAATGAGAAGAGGGTAATAGAAAATCCTAAAAGCTAAAACTAGACAGGCCATTTGAGCAGCCATCCATTGATATAAAGTTCTAAAGAAAATATATGCACATTTTATTTTATTGGCATTGGGTGTCTGTAAATAGCATCCCAACTAATCCCGGGGTGCACAGACCCTCGACTAAGAGTTTTCCTTAAGTGCACTTTGGGTAATTCAAGGAGAAAATCCTTGAGTCTGATGGCCCTTAGAGATTGTTTGCACTCAAGGAGATTTGAACCTTAGACCTAGGGGGAGTGTACCCTCAAGCCCAAGGCCTTTACCTCTTGAGCCAACTCCTAGGGGTTAAAAAAATAGATATGCACATTGACTTCTAACAGTTCTCAAAGTTCCAATTGCTCACATCCAAGGGGAATTGCTAATCTTATGATAACATAACTATGGTGGCCAAACTTAGGTTTGTAGTTTGCACATCCACCCATAACTGCATTAGTATCATCCATCTAAATTTTATTCTTAAAACATATTCATTCTTATTCTTGGTTTTTCTTACACTTATCACATGAGCCTTTTCATATTATTTCATGACACATGAGATGCATGGAAAACTAATTCACGTAATAAGCATGGTAACATAAAATCAGATGGCACAAAAGCATAACATGACAACGCATCATGGTTACTAACATGCACTACATCATAAAATAATATGCCCTCCTTATTTAACATATTACAACTTGCTACTGAAAAAGGGGATGCCAAGGAAAGGTCGCACGCACTATCATAATTTATAATACCTAGGGTGTGATACAAGGAAGTGTATGATCATGCTATTTACAATGTATTCACTTTTTGTTATGTTGCTAGGCTGCTATTTTTATGGAATATGGTTTTTGATTCATTTCGGATACATTTGGGCTATGCATGCTCAAGTTTGAATCTACTTGCATGTTGGAAATGACAATTGGGTAGCCATCCTTGCACATTATTGTGGAGGATGACCGATCATGCTTGTGGTGGTGTACTTGGGGAGAGAAATGAGTGTAACTTTGAAGATTGCAAAAATTCTGTTGCAACTCGACCCATCCTTTCTTGAACAGTGCTCCAAATTAGTTTATCTTTTTCTTTTAAGATTTTTTGGCACTTTTTACTTTTCCCAGTTAGGTGGATTTCTTGTATACTTGTGCATTTCTTATGTTAATAAACATAATCTAACTTATAAAGTCAAATATATTTTCAACGGGAATGTTCCTCACGTGGAGAGTATTGGCCTTTATCCTGGGATGCAAGACATTGTGTATGTCCTTTGGGTGCTCTTTTCAATTGAAATCTATTTGAATTGATATGTGATGCAAGGTTCATGGCTGTCAAGGCATAAAAGGGCTTAGAGGACAAGATGGCCTGAAAAGTGAAGAAAATCACACAATCATTGTTCAACCTAAGAGTTTGCTCGACTCTAGCTCAAAATTCAATTGAGTGACAATCTTGCAAATAGCTTGCTTGATATCTCGTTTGAGTCTCAGTCGAGCGAACATGTTTGAATAACTTTTATTCTAGATTTTTGATAAAGTTTTAATTTAGTTTGAATAATTAGGACTTCTGTGCAGGAAGTCAGCGAACATTGAGAAGGTGCAGGAATGTTTGCGAGAGGCTTTTGTCTGCAGGGGGAGACTTTCGAGCTCAGGGGGTCACAGACCCCGTCGCCGACTTCCTCTGGGTTAACCCCAGCCCTCTTGGCGCTGGTAATCCCAATTGCCGATAACAAGTCGCCTGTTAACAGGTGGAGGCTTCTATGCTCGGGGGGCCACAAACCCAGTCTCCGGCTTCCCTTGGGCTAACCTTAGTCGTCGAGATGGCTTCCTCTGGGTTAACCCTAGTCAATTCGTCCCTTGAGAGATCCAAGACAAGTTCAGGGCAGAACATGGAGATGAACAACATGACAGATGTGGTGTGTGCAGAGTCCTCAGAGCAAGTGGTAATTTTGGGAGAGGGTTTGTCGTTAGTGCCTTGCGATGAGAAGTTATTGTCAGGATCTATATTGGGAGAAGTTGTTGTCCTTTTGGTATCTCTTCCTCCACTAAGTAATATAACTGGATCATCACCTGATTGACTTTTGCAAAAGGTTAATGAGATTCAGCATGTCGTGGGAATCTCATATGGAGGATGTGAAGATCAGTTTAACATACTACTTATTGCAATTGAGGAGGGCCACTCATGTGATACCAAATCAAGATTTAAGAATAGTAGGGAGCTGCGGTGCCTTTCTTGGGGAATCAACTACGATAGTTCAAGTCAAATGAAGACTAAAAGGAGGAGATTCTGAAGATGTTCCCTTTGTGGGTGTTTTGGGTGGTTACTAGTCTATGGGAACTACGTGTTAGGGTTGAGGAGGTGTGTTGTATTCCATGGGTATTTTGGGCTTGAGGTATTTTGGGTAATTTTTTTGGGCTTGCTGAGTTTTTCAAGGGATAGGTGTTTTCTTGTGTACAACCAGTGTACTTGTTTACTCATTTTGATATATATATATATATATATAGATATATAACATTTTTACTTATAAAAAAAAATGTAGGACTTCTATGGATGAGATATTATTATACTAGGTTTTATCTAGAGTTTGATTGATTAATTTTAGAGTTCATTTTATTTTGACGACTTCAATTGTAAGCCTATAAAAAGGCATGCCTATGGTCATTTCAAAGGCTGGTGTTGATTCTTATTATTAAGATTTGAAGCAGATCTGTTATTGTTGTTATTACGATCTGAAGCAGATCTGTTATTGTTAAAATAATCTTTGGGAGTTTTTTCATATCACCTATTATCTTATAGTGAGATCTTTTAAGAATTATGGAAGAGTTGCTTCGTTTTTGTGAAGCAGGTCTGTGTTTTGTCTATTACACTGCATTCATAATATCAGATTTGGTTTGCATGCTTATGTCAACGTGTTGGATTTAAATGGAGTGGAATTTGACTAGTTGGATGCATTTATTCAATGGCGTTTCCCAGTGGAATATCACGTATTTTAGAGATGCTTAACATTGGGAAGTGATGCCTTTTTGGTGTTCTACAATCTTGTGTACTCTATTCGTATGAAGGTAAGGGGTGGGGGAGATGAAGATAAGATCTCTTGGCATCCTTTTGAAAAAGGGAAGTTTATCGTCCCCTCATTCTACAAGTGTCTCAATATGCAAAATGCAAGTCAATTTCCGTTGGAAGAGCATTTGGAAGACAAAAGCTCCCAAAAGGCAATCTTATTTGTACAGACTGCTTCCTTGAGGAAGATTCTCACATTAGGCAACTTCAGGGAATGCCGAATCCTTGCCGTGGATTGGTGTTGCATGTGCAAAAAGAGTGGGGAGTTTGTTGACCATTTACTACTTCGTTGTGAGATTGCTCCCTAGGGAATTAATTCTTTGCTAGTGTGTGATTAGCTTGGGTGATGCCAAGAAGGGTGATCGATCTCTTAGCATCTTGAAGAGGCCTTTAGGGTAAGAATGATGATACATGTACAACCTTTTTTACAATTATGTATACAACTATGTGTTAAAATGTGGGTATTTATATAAATTGATGTTACTTTTATAAGTTATTTTACAAAAATACCCCTCATTTAACATATAGTTGTAATAATGGTTGTATGTCTATCACTACTCTTAGGGTAATTAGCTGATTGCAACAATTTGCAAGGTGGTTTTGTTATGCCTATGGTGGTGATTAGAATGATTCCCCATTTTCAGGCTTACCGAGTGGGAATAGCAGTCAATGAGCGAAAAAAGTTTTGAAGATTGTGATTGGTCAATGGATGAACTTAGAACTTTCTTTTTTATAGTACTTTTCTCCATTGGTCAATTGTAATTGATTTTGTTGGCATGGGCTTTCACAAATTCCTTTTATCACTACATTATCGTGTATAAGTGATGCTCTTGTTTATGTCCCATGTACTTGTTGGGCTCTTGCCTATTCTAATTATCAATACAAAGGGAGGGCTTGATGTAGTCTAGGGGAACATTGGGTCGGGGATAGGAGCTGTTGTCCTATTCCTACTCGGGCTTGATATATTGGGGGTAGTTTTTAATAGAGTTGGTTGGGAGGTGTGGTTCATTCTTACTTGGGCTTGATGTAGTGGGAGTAGTTTTTTTCACAGGATTGGTTGGGAGGTGTGGTCCATTCTTACTCGGGCTTGATGTAGTAGGGTGTTTTTCACGGGTTTTTTGGGGATGGATTTCTTGTATACTTCTAGTGTACTTGTTTATTCCTTTTGATATTTATAATATTATTACTTATCAAAAAAAAAAAAAAGAATTAAAACATAAAAAACCTTCTAGATTATATGTGCTTGGTTCAACTCTTCTTGTTTATGTAACTGTTTGTATTCCTACCATAATATGAAGAACAATATTAGAAAAGCATGTGTAGAGCACAACATATCATTTAGCAAGAATAATATTTTCTTGCTAAATGCATGGATTTTAGAATTGTTAATCAGACAGTTGCTAAAAAGTATATATTTTTGTTTGCAGTGCATGCTTTGAACAAACTGCCATACTCTAAACTTGATTCAAAGTCTGTTGGGATCAGGGAAGGAGTTGTTTTTTTGACATACAGCAGCCTTATAGCATCTTCTGAGAAAGGTCGGTCTCGTTTGCAGCAACTTGTGCAGTGGTGTGGATCAGGATTTGATGGTCTCCTTGTATTTGATGAGGTACGAGAATTAAAAATCTCTATTTTCTTCAGAAATGTTTTCGTAGGCGTTTGCCCCGATTGGATCACGATTAGTTACAAATGCTTTTTGACAAGCATTTTTCTAGTTGGAGTTCTTAATCTGGAAGTGTACTTTTTTTAAAAGAAAAAATGTTGTATAACTGATGCAATTATGTGTTACAAGATTTCAATTTTTTCTTCTATCTTTCATTGCTAAGGGTCAATGGCTTCATTGTAGTGCCACAAAGCCAAAAATTTGGTACCCGAAGCTGGAAGTCAGCCAACACGAACAGGTGAAGCTGTTCTTGAGATACAGGTTTGTCCTTAAATTATTATACAATATTTGATGTGGGTGGTGATTCTAAAGAATCATTTAAGTTTGGGGAGTTCTACCTTTCCTTAAGTACAGCATTTATCTTTTTTTTTTTTTTAATCCATCAATAGAATAATTCATCCTATGATTATGAATATACAACAATATTGGTGGATTTCATCTAATGCTTATTGTTCAAAATTTGGATATTGTAGGCTCGACTTCCTGAAGCTCGTGTTGTTTATTGCTCGGCAACTGGTGCATCTGAACCACGCAATATGGGTTATATGGTCCGCCTTGGTCTTTGGGGAGCTGGAACATTTTTCCTGGACTTCCGTGATTTTCTAGGTGGGTGCTTTTTTTTGTTTCGCCTAAAGCAAATTTTTCCTGCACTGCTCCTGCATATTTTTATCCATCTATAATATATGTTGTGTTGTGTTGTGTCATGATGTTAATTTTGGTCGATAATCAACATTGGAAAGGAGAAAAGTTAACTGCATTATGATGGTTGCTAGAGTTCAGTTATCTTATGTGCATAATCAATTGTTGGCATATTGCATGTGGAAACTGAAGTTGGCTATCTGTTGAATAATTGCATGGCTTATCTTGGTATGAATGAATGTCTTAATTCCTTTTTTCAGTCGGTAAATTTGGTCTGGATATCTCTAGCAGTGTAGGAAAATCTACTTTGACGCCCCATCAGGCAAAATGGTGAATTTATTGCTTGTTAAATGAAATAATGATAATTTATTGGGATTAGCACATGCCATTTAGTCCAAAACATATTGTTTGCTAGTTACAGGTTGTCCTGCTACATATATGGCTTTAAGCTTAAGAGTTCAATATCTGTCTTCCTAAGTTCTATATTCCTTATGATGTAGGATAATAGTGAATAAGCAAGAGAAATAGAATAGAACCGGATAGAGAAGAGAAAGACGCCAAAAGAAGACAGAAAAGGGGGCTGGGAAAATATGGCTACAATAAGCACTTTAATCTCAATAATCCAAGTTTGAGTTCTAGATTATCAATACAACCCTTTAAATAGAAAAATAGAGAACCCTAAATAAGCCCTAAAAGCCAATGGGTTTTGGCCCAAGCCCATTATTATAAGTCCAAATAAATTAAATAAAACATAAACAATTAATCTGAAATAATAATAAGAATAATAAAAATAAATAAAAGATATCCTCATCAACTCTCAGGGGGTGGGAGAAAACTCGACTTTGTCGAGTCGACAAATCAAAACGAGACTGCAGTCAATCTGTATCTGGTGGCTGAGCAAGCTTCTTCCAACTCCCATAAATATGTGCGAGTGGGGGTCCGAATTTGGTATCCCCACCAACTCCCCCGCAATGGGTGGGGAGGTAACCTGGGCAAAGGAAAATCTTGTTGACTCCAAGAAAGTTCCAATAAATCTAGATCAAGTTGTAGGAGTGTCTATCTGGGAATCCATGAATAGTCAGAATCAAGTCGGTCTCCCCAGCGAATAAGGAAGCGCTGAACCTCTCCATCAATGGTCAACACAATATGCTCATCTAAAATAGCATCAATATTATCTTTGTGTGCTGTGACAAGTGGTGTTTGAGTGAGAGAGGCAAAAGATTTGGGGTCAAGGTCCATAGACGAAGGTAAAAAGGGATTATTGGGAGGATCAAAATGGTCTTTGTAAGCAATTGAGTCCTCAATATTAAAAGTAAGACGATAACCAAAATGTGATGGAAGATCAATAAAATATGTATTTGGACCAACTTGCTCTGAAATTTTAAAAAGATCGGCACTAACGGCTTGCAATTTGGAAGCGGATCTAAGTGGACACCATTCCAGTCTAATACGGATTACAACATAATCCCCAAAATTAAATTTAACATGTCGTGTATGCAAATTAACTCGAAATTTATATAATGCATGACTGACCTCTAGTTGTTTATTGATCTCAATATGCAAATCATGAAGATGATGCACAAATGTCGCAGTTGACACAAACACACTAGCATGTGAGGACATGGGAATAAGGTGGAACTCTTGAAAATGTGATTGGGCCTTAGCATGGGCCACTATTGGAGATTCCAATGGAACTTCTATAATAACCATAGCAAATGCAACAGAATCATCAATATGTGTATGCTCAAAGTCCATAGGATTAGTGATATGTAACCCTTTTTGAGGTGTGTTAGGAACAAGGGGCACAAAATCTAGACCCACAGAGAGTGTCTGAATACAACTTAAGATATTCCCATTATCATCCAAATCATCAAGTTTAGGTTCATAGACTTATTCTTCTAGTGGCTCATTGACTGCACTCTCATGCTCCTCAATGACTAGGGATTGACTAGGACAGTTAGAGGAAATATGACCAAAACTCTTACAGTTGAAGCACTGCTAGTAGGAGGAAGTCCTTGGAATTTCAGGACCTCTTTCCTTATTTTCCTATACGGGAGGGACAGTAGACGGGTGAGGTCCTAGGAGAGACTTAGGGGGAGGAGTGAGCATAGAGGAGGGCGGAAGGGTGGTTGTCATCATGGTTTTCATGCGGAGTCATAACTGACTCATAGTCTTGGACTAAAGAGTAAGCGTGATCAAGAGTAGTGACGTTTCGAAGGACAATCTCACGCCTAAACTCCTCTTTTAGGCCTTGTCTAAACCTACTCAAAATCATGGCCTCATCCTCAATGACATGACGTCTCATTCGAAATTCATTGAATTGAGTGACATACTCAGTTACTGGCCGATTACCCTGTGTAAGGGCATTCCATTGGTCCAACAAATTACCCTTGTAAGATTGGGGTAAATACTTCTCTTGAAGGCGGCGCTTCATTTCTTCCCAACTTCCAACTAGACGTGCACAACGCTTCTCAAGGAGATCCTCAACACTTTCCCACAAGAGTTGGACAGTGCCAGTTAATTTCAGATTGGCAAATTGGACTTTTCGATCGTCTGGGACACCATACCAGTCAAAGAAATGGTCCATGTCTCTAATCCATTGAGTAAAAACTCAAGGATCTAAGCAACTATCGAAAGTAGTAGCGTCTAATTTAATGTTTCTAAAGAGACGCTTTTCATGGCGAGGAGGAGACCGAGTCGCCTGACGGTGATGGTCTCACTCTTGTGCACTATCCTGATCCCTATCCCCACGATCATGTCTAAATTGTTGTCGATCACCCCGTCAACGACGTTGGTGTCTATTATGAGACGTTTTAGAGTTATCAGCGTCAGACGAATGATGGGGTTGTCCAAAAGTGTTTAATTATTCTCACAAGTAGCAGCCATCTTAGTCAGGACAGCCGCTAATTGGGTTTCTAACTGCTGCTGACTAGTAGCTAGTTGAGCTAGTTGTTGGGTGAGGACATCAAATTGGGAGGGATCCGTGGTCAAGGTATCAAAATTAGTGGTGATAAGATGACCACTATGCAATAGCATGCAATGCAACACCAGCTAAATGAAGTGCACAAGAGAGATCACCATCGCTATAAGCAGCAAGACGAGGATAATTTTCTATAAGAAAGAATAAGCCATGGGCCTTGAACATAGTGTATGATCTGACAGAAAGCAGCCAAATGAAGATGACCAGGATGAGGAGTCTGAAGAAACTGGTTGACTTGTTGTACAGCAAAAGAATTGTCTTGTCTAGTAATGGTGAGGTAGACAAGGCTACCCACCAACTTTTGGTGTAAATTGGGATCAACAAGGGATCAACAAGTAAGTCACCCTCCTCTTTGTGAATCTTGATATTTAGGGCAGGTTTGGAAACAAAAATATTTCAAATACTCTCAAACACTTTTTACTACTATTCATTACTTTATTATTACTTTTCACTTACTTTTATAGCTATTTATTAATTTTTCATTACTATTCAATATTTTATTACTACTTTTTACCTACTATTCACAAATACTCTCAACATCCAAACGTACACTTAATTCTGTGGAAGTATCAATAGAGGTAGCCTTTTGTAGGCCAACTGTAGACACCAAGTCACCAGCATACTTATGTTGATTGAGTGAAATATCAGAGGGACTACGATGCACCTCAAGACCAAGAAAATATGTGAGAGACCCAAAATCTTTCACATGAAAGGACTCTGAGATATGAGTCTTGTGTTATCCAAGTAAAGTAGAATTGGAACTAGTGATCACAATATCATTAACATAACCAAAAGAACAACAATACCCATGTTTGATTTCCGACGAAACAAGGAAGTGTCATATTTGCTCTACTTGAATAAAAATTGTAATAAAGTGGTTAAAAATTTATCAAACTAGGCCCTTGGAGCTTGTTTGAGACCATAAAGAAAGTGAAAAAGTTTACACGTGAAGTCAGTGAGGAAAACAATTCTGGGAGTGGCTCTATATAAGTACTCTTTAAGTTCCCTGTGAAGAAAAACATTCTTGATATCTATCTGATGTAGTGGCTAATCATTGGAAGCAACAAGAGCTAAAATTGTATGAACAATAGTCATCTTAGCCACAGGAGCAAAGGTCTCTTCATAGTTGATATCATATTCATGATTATTCCCAAAGTGCAACAAACCGAGTTTTGTAACGATCCAAATTTCCATCAGATCGAACCTTGATTGAGTAAACCCATTTGCAGTCCAAAGGAATAATGGTGGGAGGACAAGGCTCAATGTTCCAGGTGTGATTGGCTTATAGAGCAGCAATTTCTTCCTACATAGCTTGTCGCCAAAAGTCATGTTTGGCAGCATGTGAGTAGGATGTGGGAATATTAAAATTGCACAATACAACAATAAGAGTTGAAATAGAATTTCTAGAACTGGAAGAAGGAAATTCATATCTATTTGGGGGTACAGACACTTGAGGAGAACGACGTTTTAAAGGTGCTGGAGGTGCTGCAACTAACTGAATCTGGAGCATGGTAGGATTAGATATTGGGTGAGCCACTAGATGAGACTGTGGGTGCGAGTGTCTTGTATACCTATCTAGTTTAAAGTGAGAATTGACTTGATGAAGATCCGAGAATTGCTGCTCAAAAGAGAGGAGGACCACAATAGAAGAGGAGGGCACAAATGACACATGAAAGAAATATTGATTTTAAAAAAAAAAAAAATTTCTATAAATACATGTACGATGTAACGTAGGATTATAGCAAACAAATCTCTTTGGACACATTATAGCCCAAGTGAGTAGCAATTTTCATAGCTTTAATCTCGAACATGGATGAAACAGAGGATTCTAACAAGAAAGTACGTGCATCATCCAAAAGATGAAGATATTTGCGTTCGGCTTCCCCATTTTGTTGTGGAGTAGCTAGAGATGAACGTTGATAAATGATACTTTTAGAAGCCAAGAACTCCTAAAACTTATTAGACAAATATTCACTACTAGAATCTATGCGTAATATCTTGATAGACGTAGAAAATTGAGTTTCAACATATGCTAAAAACACAGTAAAAGTATGAAAAACCTCAGATTTAGAGCAAAGAAAAATAGACCCAAGTAAATTTGCTATGATTCTCAATGGAAGTCACATAATATTTAAATTTTTCATGTGAACTAACCAAGGAAGGTCCTCTCAAACATCATCATGGATAAGATCAAAATAGCGAGAAGCTCGACTAGCATGCAAAGGAAATGGAAGAATTTTGCTTTTACCAAACTTGCAAGAAGCACACTCAAGAGAGGAAGAATAATGTTCTTTATTACCAAGTAAACCAGAGTTCTATATATGAGATAAGATCTGAGTATTGAGATAGCCTAAACGATGATGCCACACAATACTAAGATCGGGAACATTATTACAAGCAAAAGACAAATTAGGAGAAACTGAAGAAAATGTTGGAGGCAAAATGGTGGATAAGCGCCCCCACTTTAGGTCCTTCGAGGTTTGCTTCCCCGTTACCTAGTCTTGCACAGCACAACCACCACCAGAAAAATTAACAGCACAATTGATATCAACTGACTAACCAACAGATAAGATTTGTGGAAACTTGAGGAGCAAGAAACTCATTAGTGAACTTAGAAGAGACATCTTCGATAGTAGCTATTAGCAAGGAACTACCATTGGCAGTTTGAATAGAAGATTTCCATCATAGGGTCAAACATGACTCAGAGCTGTGGGATTATTGGTCATGTGATTAGAGGTCCCCGTGTCCACATACCAGAGTTTGGTAGGATTGTTACGTTAGAACCTCATTGCCGATAATGCTGAAACTAGCATCTGTTGCACCATTTCGGGTGTGCAGTAATTCACTGCAGGAGGTGCAAGAATAGAAAAATCACCTGGAGAAGAGCTAGTGACCGCAGAAGTCGCTGCTGGAGGTACAATAACTGAAGTATGAAATGCTTGGGTCTGAATAGTCTGGGGATGGATACGACATTCTTTGATAATGTGATCATTTTTCTTGCAGTAAGAGCAGTATTTCTTGGGACAATTGGCAACGATATACTCATATTCCTTACAGCAAAAACACTGCAAGTTTTAAGAATGCATGGGCGGTCCTCGTCTTTGGGCAGTATAAGCCACAGTTGTTAACCCTGAATTGCCGTAAGAGTGCTCCAGAGTAGCTTGAGTACTAAAACGTTCTGTGTGAAGTAACTCACCAAAACAAACATTAAGAGAAGGAACAGGAGATCTATTCAGCAGAGAGGAGCGAATAGATTCATATTCTGGGCGTAGTTTCATAAGAAATTGATCATGCCGACTAGTCTCGTGAAGATGCTAAATAATCGAAATAGTGGCAATAGGAACGTCCGCGGTAACCAGTTCAATATATTCATTCCAAAGAGTCAGAAATACGGAGTAGTAGTCTTGGATCGAAAGGTTGCCATGTTGAAACATGGCGATCATATGCTCTAACTGAAAGCGACGAGCATAATTATAATAATGATAAACCATCCTCAAGTAAGTCCACATAGAATGAGCGGAGCGATGAGACCTTTAGACACATTTTTGCTTTGATTGTTCGACATTGGAATCTTTAGAGACACATATCGTACTCTAAAGCCCACCTGCCCCGAGGATGGTGGCGGGCAGGCAGGATAGGTCCAGGTGACCTGCCGCGAACTCCTAGTGGATATATATAATGTATTGATGTACAACCATACACACACACACACACACACTTATGCATCAATTAATTTAATTTTTGTTTAGCGGTGAAGGTTACAAATTTTGTTGTTGGCTATTGGTTGCTTTTCATACAATTTGTTAAACTTTCTTCCCTAATCCCCCCTCATGTTATATTTATTTTATTGGTTGTCATTTCCTATTTAAGTTAAATTATTGAAAGTTAGCAGAATATTTTCTTACATGAGGTTACCTGCAGTTGCTCTGGAAAAAGGGGGTGTTGGAGCATTGGAACTTGTTGCCATGGACATGAAAGCAAGGTTAATATTAGTCTAAAATTCACTTCAGTGCAATATTTTATTTTTCCTAAATCATGTTCTCCACATTTCAGGGGGATGTATGTTTGTCGTACACTTAGCTACAAAGGAGTGGAGTTTGAAGTTGTTGAAGCACCATTAGAAGCTGAAATGATGGTACAAGGCATTATTTTGCTTTGCTATATGCGATACTCATTAAACCAAATCTTCTTCAGTTATTATGGTTTTTATGTATTGCTAATGCAAGCAAATAAATAATTTGGGCATGTGCTTCATCTCACATTTTTTGTTGCTCTTGTGGAAAGCATATTTGTCCCCTTCCCCCATCTCTCTAATGTACTTATTTTTTTCAAATTGTTTTCTTGCTGAACCCTGCCAGGAAATCATGCTCAAGTTCTATTTGCCCCCTTCACAAATTCACAATATACAAGTACCCAAGTTCAAGTATTTTTTAAATTAATGAGTCCATAAAATTCAACAAATGTTTATACTAACAAAAAAAATATTATTCATATTCATATAAAACTATGGTTGTATATGCCCTTTTCTATCTTTTATTGTTTCAATTTGTAAACAAGCTAAAATATAAAAAATTCAAGTCTTTATCAAAAGATTTTTCTATAATTCCTCCTGGATTCTGTCACAGTCTGTGAAGCTGAGCCATCGTATGGTGGTTTAGAAAGTGGTTGAAGGAGTATTTCATGGTGACACAAGTTTAAATCTGCGGTTACTGAGAGACACTGCTTGTAGCTATAAAAAGGAAAAAAGTGAAAGGAAAACAGGCCAAAAAGAGAAAAAAAAATGAAAGTATAAATGATGAGTACAAATGTAATAAAAACTGTACTTCATGTCATTTGAGATTAAGGTATGAGAATTCTACATGGATGTTTACTTGTCAGGGAAAAAAAAAAAGAATTCTACATAGATGTAAGTATGTTAATTGAATGTTTGTTTGTGGCTTAGCTGTAACCTTTGCTTCTTTTTAGTTGAATCATGCTCATCTCAATGAGCATTATGGACAACTACATTCAACATCTCCAAGGAATGCAGTTTAAACCCCAGAAAGCATCATATTCTAGCTACTTGTTTTATAAATTTCATATTCAATTTGTAAAATTTTCCATCTCATGTATATTCTGGTGATTTCTTTTGGTATCTGATCCTACGCCAATTTTTTTCAAGGATATGTATAAAAAAGCTGCTGAGTTTTGGGCAGAGTTACGTGTAGAATTGTTGTCAGCAAGTGCTTTTCTTTCAAATGAGAAGCCTAGTAGTAGTCAGTTGTGGAGATTGTATTGGGCAAGCCATCAGGTATATGACCTGCTGGACTATTGGTGCTGGTTTAACATTTTTGTCAATTGAATTTCATTTTTCTTTCTTAGTTTTCAATTTATATCCTCAGTCATTATGTTATTTGTTTTTCCTCCATTTGGTGTTGTAGCGTTTCTTTAGACATATGTGTATGTCAGCTAAGGTTCCTGCTACTGTAAGACTAGCCAAGAAAGCATTAATGGAAGATAAGTGTGTGGTTGTTGGCCTTCAGAGTACTGGAGAGGCACGGACTGAGGAAGCTGTGACAAAATATGTGCGTATCTGTGATTTCATCTTAGGTCCCAGCATTTACTATATAATATTTGTTGTTTGGATTGGTTTCATGTTTGAAAGCTTTTTAATCCCTCACCCTCAATAGGGTCTTGAACTTGATGATTTTATCTCTGGACCTCGAGAACTGTTGCTAAAATTTGTGGAGGAAAATTATCCTTTGCCAGAAAAGCCAGAACCTCTTCCAGGCATGTGCTTGGTTTATTTACTGGATTGTTTGTACCTTATTCATATACCTTCTTGACTGAGATTAACTTCTGATTTTAATATAGGAGAGGACAGTGTTAAGGAGCTTCAACGGAAAAGGCACTCAGCAACTCCTGGTGTCTCAATGAAAGGGAGGGTTAGGAAAGTTGCAAAATGGAAACCTGCAAGTGATGGTGAAAGTGAAGAAGAATCTGAAAGTGAGTTACTTGAAACCGGACACTGAAGAACCTGGTGTATTTATCTATAAACTATCTTCTCTTCTGTAGTTCAAAGGGTATACAAATCAGCCATCATTTCATTGTATTGTGCTTGAAAGCTAGGTGCATCATCACCTGCTCTCATCCTCATCAATATCTGAAATTTTTCCATGAGAGGTTTCTCATTTGGTTTTTATTGTCTTTGTATTTGCAACTTTGCCAGATTCTTCGAAAGGTGTATCACTTTTAGACCATACACTATGTGCAACTGTGGCTTTTGTCAATATTATCATTCATGGTTTTTGTGTGCTTTTAGTGTTACTGTTTTTAGCCCAATGAATATTATCTGCTGAGACGAAAGTTGTCAATAGCCGAAGTATATGCTTTTTTATTGCTAAGTTCCAGTTTAATGAATGCAGCTGATTCTGCTCATGAATCTACTGAATCTGATGATGATTTTCGGATTTGTGAGATTTGCAATGATGATGAGGTAGTTTCTCTTTTTGTGTGCTGATGGTTTGAGTGTGCAGTGTGTGATTGCTGATCATACGCTTCCTTGCAGGAAAGTAAGACTTTGCTCCAATGTTCCTGTTGTGGCCAACTGGTCCATCCTGCTTGTTTAGTACCACCTGTCATAGACTTGGTAACCGGAGATTGGTCATGTCATTCATGCAAGGAAAAAACAGATGAATATCTTCAAGCAAGACATGCATATATGGCAGATCTTTTGAAGAGGTTCTCTATTTCTAGAGTTGTTCATCTTTGGGGGTTTAGGGGTGTGGTTGTAGCGGTGGTAGTTATTAAGTTACTACGTGCCACTACCAGTAATACGTGTACTATAACCTTGGTAATAGGTATGAAGCTTCTTTGGAGCGTAAGACCAAAATTCTGGAGATAGTTCGTTCTTTGGATCTGCCTAACAATCCTTTAGATGACATTATCGATCAGGTGGTATTCATATGTCCTTATGATTTTAATAACTTGTTAACATGAACTTGAGCTCGAACTGGGCCACAACAAATCAATAGAGACCCCACTGAGGTCCTTGACTTGCATTTTTATGGATTTTTGCATAGTAGAGGAAATTAAAACTGTTGTAGCTTCTGTGACTAGGACAGAACTATCAAAGAAAACCCTAGTCTAGACTAGGGTTTTCTTTGATAAGAACTCAGAGTACTGTGTCCCTGAGTTACTCATCACTAGATAGGATCCATGTTTTACTTGGCTGTGGATTTAGTCCAGAAAGACTAAGAATCCATTAACTTTGTTTGTGGATTTTTCTGAATCCAAGTCATTAGCTGAGTGATGCTGTTGCACCTCATTCGGTCATACCCGAGTTTTTATAAGCAGCTTGAACTTTTTCAGAGAATGTATTATCACAGTTTGTTGCCTCACATGTAAGTTTTTGCTCACATCTGCTGTTTGGCTTCTCTGTTTTTTAGTGGGCATTGGATATCTGCTTAGTTTACAGTCAAATGATCGGCATTTGATGTTATTATTCTTGTTGACTATGCCTATAACTTTAATGCAGCTTGGAGGGCCTGATAAAGTGGCAGAAATGACAGGGAGGCGAGGCATGCTTGTTAGGGCCTCTAGTGGAAAAGGTGTTACTTATCAGGCACGGAACACGTGAGTTTGAGTATCTTTCTTTCTCACACGGTTCATTATTATTATATGGTGGCTAAATTGCCATTTTGTATGTTGCTTCAGAAAAGAGGTCACCATGGAGATGGTTAACATGCATGAGAAACAGCTCTTTATGGATGGTAAGAAGTTGGTTGCCATCATATCTGAAGCTGGGTCAGCTGGTGTTTCTTTGCAGGCAGATAGAAGAGCTGCGAATCAGGTACGTTTAGTTTTCTGAGACCTCTAACATCCTCTGCATACTTCTTTGACTTCACCATTTGCATGACGTGTTTGTATTTAACACCCCAAGGGAGGTGGTACGGCTCAACCATCACATTTTTAGTTCGGAAGGGAGACTTAACCCACATATGGGCCATAATCCAAAAGGACTAGTCCCAAGTCTGGTTAGAGTCCTATTGGAATCATTATAAAAAGTAAGAGCTCCCTCGCTAGCAATGTGAAATCTCATATACCACCTATATCCATTAGTCAGGAGTCACATTATATGTGTGCCATACTGTATTTGTATTCTTGGTAGGAAGTTGGCTTAGATATGTAATTCATATCTACTAGGAACTGAATATGTTGTCTACAGTTGTCTTAGATATGTAATGTTATGCTTCATTTTCTTTCTAAGTTTCTGTTTCTCATTGCATTGGGAATGCATCATTTTGATACTTCATGACAGAAAAGAAGAGTGCATCTGACACTGGAGCTTCCATGGAGTGCTGACAGAGCAATTCAACAGTTTGGAAGAACTCACCGGTCAAACCAAGCTTCTGCACCCGAGTACAGGTTGACCAAGGCATTATATGTTTAATTTTCTGTAGTCTATAAATGTTGCATCTGCATTGTTTTACTGTTTAATTAGTTGGACGACAAGTAGCTGTAACAGCTTGGCCAACAGGAAAAAGAAGCTACCATAGTTTGGATTATTTAAGTTCTGCCACGCAAGTTGGAAGTGGCTTAACCCTAGTTGGGCAAAGGATATGACCATACACAGCACTAGAACCAACTAAAGCAACCTCTCAAGTTGAATGAGAAAAAATGTGTCGTAGCACAGTGGCTACTATCAAACTAGCACAATCAAGCAGAACATAGACATCAACAAAGCAAACCATGACTGGGGTTGTATTTGAGCCGAGTTCGAGCTCTCAAAGCTCAGTTCAAATATTCATTAGTTTAAGCTCAAGCTCGGCTCGTATGAGAGTCGACCACTAAGGTTCAGCATGAGCTCGACTTTCAAAAGTGGGGTCCACCATTAAAAGACTAATTTTCTTCATGTGGATTCCATATTTACCCACTTTTTTCAAAGGGAGTGCCCGGAGCTTGGCCTTGCACACCCTAGGACTGCAAGTATCATTTCTTATAAAAATATGTTATATACATGTGTGTTATATGTATATAGTATATCATATATGGAGTGGCAGTATATATATTATCATTTATGTGTGCATGCATATCTATATATCTATATTAGTTAGTATAAATATAATTATGAGTAAAAATTGTAATATTGCGTTAGTATTTTTTTTTTTTTTTTGACTATTACATAAAAATTTCAATGTTGATTCATTTCATTTTGTATCTTTTAAATTGAGAAAATAAGAAAACTTCAAAAAAATCTCCAGCCGAGCTAGATTAAGCACTCAATTCAATTGCGATTCAAACATTACTAGCATTACTGTTTCCAGCATTACTCTATTTTTATTAATATATTTGTGTGTGTGTTACAATATATGTGAGCAAGCTTACAAGTTGAGTAATATACACATGTTCGCAAACATTAATTGATTTGAGTTTAGTTTTATATGAGTTGAATGGTTTAATATCGATCATGATTTCATGTTCACAAATGGACTCATGTAATAAAATTATAAAGAAATCGAGCACGAGTCGAGTTTAACTAAATCGGATTCGAGCTATCTGTCAAGCAGCCTGTTCAGATAACACCCCTAACCATGACCAAATATTTTTGTATAGAAAAGTTAGGCCCTCTACAACCAAGGGTTCTGTTGCATCTTCATCACCCGCTTTCCTAGGTTCAATCTTCATCAGACACAATGTCTTGCCTCATGCAGAACTTTGCCAGCATCTTTTCTCCATCTCATGTAGAACTTTGCTAGCATCTGTGTTCCTACTCATGCAAAACTAAGGTAGCATCCTTGCTCGTATTTGGGAAATGGTCGACTTTCTGAAATCCAAAACGTTAGCTTCCACCTTTCCAATTTCTTAGATGCCTTTGGGGCCTGCGGCTTGATTTTGGAGCTTCCATGATTGTTATCTTTTATAGTGTGCGATTATATATGATAAAGGTGTGGGAAACAGATATCCATCACATATATATCATAGGCTGCAGAATAACACAAGACCTAAACTTCTTTTTTTCCTTTGCAAAATCGCAATCTTGAAAAAATTTTGAGGTTCTTGTAAACTTGAACAATGTAGTTAAGATTCCAACTCCTTTTTTTTTTTTTTTTTTAAGTAAAGGAGTATTATTAATCAAAGAATTGGCATAAAGCCAAGTTACAAGTTACAAGAACAAAGGCCCTAACTAGGTAGGGGCATTAGTCGAAAGGAAATCATGTAGGTCCATGCCATTAAAGTCCACGGCAATGGCCCACGTACAAAGAGTTCTAAAAAGGAAAACTTTTAGCTCTTCTCCTGATCTCTTCTTATCCTTGAACGTCCGTTCATTGTGCTCCTGCCACAGACACCACATTATGCATATGGGTATCATATTCCAAATTGCTTTAATCTGTTGAGGGCCACGAATAAAGGTCCATGACGCCATAGTTGCCACCACCAACTCTGGCATAACCCACGCTAAGTCCAGTTTGCCGAATACCTCATCCCATAGAACTTTGGCTATGTTGCAGTATAGAAGCAAATGATTCACCGACTCAGCACCACTTCTACACATGCAACACCAATCAGTAATAATGACCCTCCTTTTCCGCAGGTTATCCGTGGTGAGAATTTTGCCTAACGAAGTTGTCCACACAAAAAAGAAGCTTTGGGGAGAGCCTAATGTCGCCAAATCCGTTTCCATGGGAACTGAGTGTTGTGTTCTTGTGTAAGGACTTTGTAGAAAGAGCGTACCGTAAAAACCCTTTTCTTTGATGGGAACTGAGATTCCAACTCCTGAAATGTGCTTTACAAAATTGAGAGCTACTTTCAATATTGCTCTTCCAAATCTCATATCTGCAACTCCTGAAACTCCTTAATTATTCTCCTCAGTTGCTATTTTCAGCTAATGGTGTGGGCTCTCCAAAACAAACTGATATGCATGTAGCTCCGAGAAGCAAGAAAAGAAACTCTCTCCTCTCTATTTAGACATGCCCTGGGAGTTTGCCCTAGATTTTTTTTTTTCTTGCGTTTAATGTAGAATAATGAAAAATGAGTTTCTGTCTCTCTTTCCCTCCCTACCATTGTTGCAACATAGAGGAAATTTCCCATTGGGATGAATGAATGGCTGGCCACCTTTAGGGATAATGATAGGAAATGGAGTATTGTGATGATTAATCGGTGCTACATGCGCCATAAGGATGGGAAATAGTGGATCACATTCTTTTGCATTGTATGTTGCTAGCGCATTATGGAATATGGTTTTTGGGGATAGTTGGGGTTATGCCCTCTTGTCTAGTGGGTCTTCTAAAATGTTGGAAAGGGCAGTTTGATAGCCACACATGAGCTATTGTGGAGTATTTTGAGAGAGAACTGTTCACACTTTTGATATTACAAAAAGTCGATGGTGGAGGTCAAGTCATCCTTCCTTAATACACTCTTTCAACTAGTGGCCCAAAACTGTGTATCTTTTCTGATTATACATTTCTAGACTTTCTATCCACTTTTCCTTTTTCCAATTAGGTGTCCTGTTTGTATACATCTTGAGAATCGGAGATCCATATTTTTGTTTTGATAAACTTCAGTACTTTTACTTATATATGAAATAAAACCTTCAGGGGTAGTTTAGTTATAACTGAGGGACCTATAGGGAACTAATGAATTTTTAGCTCCAATAGGATTTGAACTTCTAGTTATCTCCTAACTTGTCTATATTTAATGTTACTTATATTTATATTTCTAAAAAAAAAAAAAATTATAATCTCTAATGGTCATTAAATAGCGCAAGAGCTCATTTACTACAAAAAATTGCAATTGATCCCTCTATAAAATAGCGGAAAAGAAGAAAATCTGTAGAGAATTAAATTGAGTTTGTATTACTGTTACTTTTTTCTTTCTACCTGATTTCCCGAGTACTCAATTTACTCTTGAATACTTTTGTACTCTTAGCCTTGAATTCTATAGAATAAGTAAATTTCAGTGACTCCTAGGTATTTGTGTATGTCTGAGATTTATAATAACCAATTCTTATTAAATAACTATAAATGTGATTACCTGATGCATAGAGGTGTAGGCACTTTGATGTTTTGTGAAGTTTTGAATTTGTTTGACCAAACTAATTTTGACTTCTATGCTTTGCAGGCTACTCTTCACCAATCTTGGCGGGGAACGCCGGTTTGCATCAATTGTTGCCAAGAGATTAGAATCTCTTGGGGCCTTGACACAAGGAGACCGCAGGCAAGTGTGGTTTATTTTTGGTCTTAAGAAGTATGAGAAAATGAATTCTAATCTTATTTTTAAACCTCCAAATCATCTTTCTGAATATGTGATTGAATTCATTGCAGAGCAGGACCATCTTTGAGTGCTTATAATTATGATAGTGCGTATGGAAAGAAGGCCCTTATGGTGATGTATAAAGGAATCATGGAGCAGGTTCTTTTTTGTTTTATTGTTTTTTAATAACCTTTTAGTAGCAATGATATATCTTTCTATTGGTGCTAATACTAGTGGAAAAAGATAGGCTGAATATTGTGAGAAATAATATGTTCCATTTTTCAGGATTCTCTACCTGTTGTACCTCCTGGATGCTCATCTGAAAAACCAGAGACTACCCAAGATTTTATAACGAAGGCAAAAGCTGCTCTTGTATCTGTGGGAATAGTTAGGGACACAGTGCTTGGTAATTTTTATAACAAAAACAGTTAACTGCACTAAAGTGCCATAGTTCATGTCTATGATTCATTCTGGGTTATAATGTAGCGGAATGCGAGATCTTGTGACTTATACCAGTCTGGTTGTAATTTTTTGTGTTTTATATTTGCTGTAGTTAATGGAAAAGATTCTGGAAAGTTGTCTGGCCGTATTATTGACTCTGATATGCATGACGTTGGCCGTTTCCTCAATCGGCTGTTAGGACTGCCACCTGATATTCAAAATAGGTCAGAGGTTTGTCATTGAAGAGTTAATGTGCTCACTACAGTTAGAGTTGGGCTCGTTATCTGAACATGATCATCAATTCACAGGTTGTTTGAGTTATTTGTCGGCATCTTGGACCTACTTATTCAGAATGCACGCATTGAAGGGAATCTTGACTCGGGGATTGTTGATATGAAAGCTAATGTCATCGAATTACAAGGAACCCCTAAGGTCAATACGTTGCTGAATCTCTCACTGGCTTTACAAATTTGGTCATCCTAACTGCTTTTCCCTGCAGACTGTTCATGTGGACCAAATGTCTGGGGCATCAACAGTACTCTTTACTTTCACTCTTGATCGTGGAATCACATGGGAGGTATCTTTTACACTTCAATCTCTAGTTTAAGTGTTCAATGGTATGTTGAGTTTCACAAGAAGCCAAATAAGTGCGTAATTCATTTGCCTGTCAGTCTGCGAGTACCATTCTTGACGAGAAGCGAAAGGATGGACTTAGTTCAGCAAATGATGGATTCTATGAATCTAAGAGGGAGTGGTTGGGGAGGCGTCACTTCACATTAGCATTTGAAAGGTATTATCCTTGAATCCACTTGTATCTGTCTTTTTTCTTGTTGAATTTTGTATGTCTGTACATCTTAATTTTATACGAGTAATTCAAGGAAAGATATTTGCAAGTTATTAATATCTTGACTTTTGACTTTTTATTTAGTGTTGTACATATATAAATTATATATCTATGTATAAGGGTGTTATTATTATTTAATGTCCCAACTTCTGGCTTGTCTTCATCAGTATTATACTATTGTTTAAATGATAAGGATTCCATATGAACGTTGATTGCTTTTGCTAAAAAAAAGTAATGAATGCTGCACCACGTTGATTATATTCATATACTGAGTTGTGGCTTAAGTTCAACCCAGTTCATATAGAATGAATTTTAGAGTAGAGCTTCCAGAGCTTTGGAAGCGTTAGGATGAAAAGGACCCGTTCTTTAACTGATTTTATTATTCATTTAGTCTTATTTTAGTTATTTCCTTGTTTGTATTTTGCTACAGTAATAGTAAGGGAATATCTATTTACTTCTCAAAAAATAAAAATAAAAATGTAAGGGAATATCTTCTTGGTTTCCTATTGCTAGAATGCAAGTGATTCTGGCTTTGCTTTAGGTGAAGTTGCAACAAATTAGTCTTTTTTTAAAATTGAAAAAAAAATTAGAATTTAATAAGAACATGTGTTCGTATTTCAAATGTATCTAAATTAAGTTCTTACCTTCTTATCTCGGTTGCATATAACATGAAGCATGCGTAAATGGACTCGTATAATTTTTATTTTAGATATAGTATCTAATGTGGGGCTTGATATCACCTTTCATATGGAACCTTCCTGGTCTTTTTACTCGATGATCGTATTTGCTGAACACATGCACAAGGATGTACTTTATATAGTTCAAATCCGGAAAGCAATGTGCTTTGACTTTTTAATTTATTTTTTTCTTGGAATTATGATTCAGTTCTGCTTCTGGAATGTTTAAGATAGTACGACCAGCTGTTGGGGAGTCTGTAAGGTATAAGGAAGTTATAATTATCGGACTTCAATTTCACTCTTCGCCTCCAATTTTTAACAACAGCGTTGTACCTTCTCCAGGGAAATGCCTCTGGCAGAGCTTAAAAATAAGTATCGCAAAATATCATCTTTAGAGAAGGCTCGTAGTGGTTGGGAAGATGAATTTGAAGTATCATCTAAACAGGTAGAGATTGTTGATGAATTAACTTTTTATGGTTGTTGGTATTTATTTGAGGATTTCATAGCTACAAAGAGATCCCATAAAATCAATCTCACAAACTAACGTGGTTTCACATGAAGCCACATTTGTTTATGAGATTTATTTTATAGGATCTCTTTGTGGCTAAAGTATTTCTCTTTCTATTTAGAACAAAATTTGTTAATCGGTTTAATGTGGATAATTTGCTAAACTATACATGGATAGGGAGCGTATACGATTTCTCCTTTTTCCAATATTTCTGATTTTCTGGATTGTTGTTTGCCCAAGCCAAAGGGGTTATCATGTATATACATCCTATGTACTGGGTGCACTTATTTGTGGAGTGATTAGTAATCTGTTGAGATAAAGGTTTGATTTTCCTTCATTGGGATTGGGGGAGGAGGGCACTGTCGTTGAATACAATAATGGAAGTCTTTCATTGTCAAGCTCAAGTGCATGGCTCAATTCTTTGGAGCATACACTTCATGCAAAGATACTTATGATATGTGTTTTTTATTACTTGCGTTACTTGCTTAAATTTTTTATTTTATTTCAAAGTTTAGATATTTTTAGCATCAATTAAAGGATATTTACCTGTTGATCCTGTATCATGCTTGTTCTTTTTCTTTTTCGTACACAGCTTAATGCTATATTTACCTGCAGTGCATGCATGGCCCCAATTGTAAGCTAGGCAACTTCTGTACAGTTGGCAGAAGAATTCAGGAAGTAAATGTATTGGGTGGACTCATCCTTCCAGTTTGGGGCACTATTGAGAAGGCCCTTTCTAAGCAGGTAACCTTGCCTGGCTCATCAATAGATCTGTGATGATTTTGTAATTTGCAAAAGCAAAGTGCAGTTTAATTTTGCTTACTCAAACAAGCTTATCTGAAATAATAAGACTTTTGCTATCTGAAATCTTTTCTGCCATTATGCTGTCTAGAGTTATTCACTTCATAACTCTTGACTTGTTTCAGTCCTTTTGATCCTCTGTTTTAATCTTCTGCACACTTGCATCTCTAGGTTTTCAACATGGATCTATCATCTTTTATTTGACTTTTTTATGATCTTATCAAATGTTGCATGGTCCTTGTGTCACTACTCATCCATCTTATCATAATTATATAGGCTGTATATTTTCTTAATAAATTATCTGAGATTGCCCAATACAACAATATTACATTATACTGCTTGGTGGACCATGTGAGGTTTGGATGAGTAAGTGCCATCACTGCATTCTTTCCCTCTCTGCTGGGACTAGTTGGAATTGAGCATTTAGGTGCCAATTGGTTCAATGTTCCTTCTTTGCCTCTTGTTTTAAGTACTTCATGTACTTATTACTGCCCTTGCTGACCATAATAACTCAAAAAGGTTTTGTTAAAATTCAGTATGTTACAAAAAGTTCACTTTTGTGTATTCCACCACACTAATTCCATTGTAGTTGTACATCCTTTCAGATTTACCCATATACTTGAGTTTTATAATTAAGTACTGCATTGTTTGGCTGGATAAAAGAACCGGTGCAACCTATTAGTTAAAGGGTGGGTTTTGGGATGAGCTGTAGATTCACATTGCACTAAGAGTCCCCCTAGATCACCCACTACGCTGTTCTAGTTGGTGGGATCATGTATCTGGGATTTACTCCAAGGGATGGATCGATGGGCACTTTCTTATTTGAGTTTCTACGTCAATAAAGAATTTGACTTGCTAAAGAGTGATAATTTTTTACTTTTACTTTTGTCCAATTTGTGGCAAAGAGTGTCATTCTGTTCTATATGGATTTTTACTGATCAAGAACTGCTGAAACATTATGTAGGCCCGTCAAAGCCACAAGCGACTCCGTGTGGTGCGTATAGAAACTACCACAGACAATCAGCGGATTGTTGGGCTTCTTGTCCCCAATGCAGCAGTTGAATCTGTGCTTCAAGGTCTCTCTCTCTCTCTCGTACACGGACGAAAACACATCCCAGCACTATATGTCAAGTTATTTATTTTCTTTCCTGGTGGTTGCATTATATGTCAAGTTATTTATTTTCTTTCCTGTGGTTGCATTACTTTCACAGCGTTCATTTTTGTATGATCGAATCATATTTTCATGGGGGCAAGAAACTAATACGAGTCTGACTTATACAATGCTTGCAGATTTAGCATGGGTTCAAGATATTGACGATTGAGAGAAGTGTCAGTTTTTTGCTCAAAAGAGATGACTGCCTGCACTCGTTATCTCTCCTGCAAAGGTGTCGGTTTTTTGCTCGAAGGGATGTCTTTTTGTATCTACTTCTCTCCTGTCAAGATGCAACAGTTTGTGAAGCAGCGTGAATATATTTGTTTAAAAGAGCCCGTGCTTACCTCACACTGGAGAATAGAAGAGGTTTATTTGGGGGGGGGGGGGGAAGAAAAAGAGGAATTCTCTGCACCATACAGCACTGTGCACAGATTCATTTTGATTTTCCGTCCGGACTTCAATTTTTTGGGATATAATTTTGTATATGATCCACATTTTCACGAAATGTGAAAGACAATAGGTTACTAGGCTGTATCGATTACAGTTTTTTGTTAAACTAACTTGTATTGGTTACATGAACATTCATCAGATATCACATGAAATAGAAAAAAATCCTTTTTGATAAAGTTTCGTTTACCAAATCCCAAAAGCAAACCAGTCAACCACTTCACACACGCGCACACACAAAAACACCTCAACATCAGAGACACAAACCACATCAAAAACCCCATATAGTTATTTATTCTCAAAATGGCAAGGTGGTTTTAGCTTGGGACGACAAAAGGTGCATCAACATGATGATCACTGCAATAGAGGCCGGGTCGCTGAGTGAATCCCTGGCTCTTCAGCACCTCTCGAGCCCTCAAAACAAGCTCCTGATTACTCACTGCACCATCTGTCTCGGAGAGGATGGTCTGAATAGCATTGCTAAGAGCTCCATATGCTGCAGCAGAATTGCCTGATGGGCTGGCATCGGCAGACGTTTGGTCGGTCTGGCAGCCGCTAATCAGTATTCCGTTATCCGGTAGGGCACGCTTGGCCGATCCGGCATAGACCTCTTGCTTGCTCTCTACATGTGTCTCCATGGCTGGTTTTGCATACCCTTCATCTTTATCCTCTAGCTTCTGTTTGAGAAACTCTTGAGCCAGACTTCCAACCATCCCCAACAACCCACTTCCTTCTCCGCTCTCTCCTTCACCGTGCTGAAGTTTGCTCATGATCACCTTCATGAACTTCTTCACCTTCGGGCTTGCATCCTCACCAAACACATCGAAAAGGGCTGGCCTCAGCTTCCCAACATCAATGTCATCCTTGCCAGTTTTCTGCTTGAGTATGTCGATGAGAGTCGAAAGGGGCAGCTCTCTGCCCTTAACATAGCCATGCTCACCATATGCAATCTCAACATCTCTGTCGGCTTCGGTTTCCTCCCCGTGATGGCGGAGATGGGGTATGCTAATTCCACGAGACTCGAATGCATCTCCCACTTTCTGTTTCAAAAAGCTTTTAAAGCTAAAACCCGAAGAACCTGAGCTGTCTTCTTCACGATGTGTACTTTCTCCAATCTGCTCCTTGCTCTCGTCAATGAGGCCACCACTGTGGCACGAGTCGGACACAATTGTTAGGTTGCAACCTCCAGGAACACTGTCTACTATCTCCCTGAAATCATCATCTGTTTACACCCACAATACATTATATTATTAAAAAACATGAGATTTGATTAGGAACACTGTCAAGAAGCTTTGCAAAAGCAGATCATCATGCCTTTTCCATTTGCTTCTCATATTCATTCTATCAAGAACGAAGAAAAAAATCGTTTAGAGATATATGTGAGGAAAAAAAAGAACATCAACGTGAGATTCAAGGAAGATTTGTTTTTCCCCCATAGAAAACCTACGCATCACCTGTATTGGAATACACCCGAGAAATATTTTGTAGAAAAAGAATTCTTTTCCCTTGAATTCCCACATCATCTGGGAATATTCCCTAGAAAGATTTTTCAGATAAAAAAAAAAATGTTATTCTTACTTCTTTTCAACGACCAGGCATACGGAGCAGAAATAAGAAAATAAAACAACAATAGAAAAATAAAATTATTAAATAATTAAAGGAGAAAGAATGACCAGTGATGAGATTCATATCAGAAGGAACAATGCACTCATCGTATCCAGTATCATCTTCTTCACCGGTCTCGGCCGGAAGACGGGTGCCGTGGCCACTGTAATGAACAAAGAGAACATCCCCGGGCTCGGCCGATCGCACCAGATCCGCCAGAGCTCTGCGGATATTCCGGCCAGTTGGCTGAGTGTAGGAATCGTCCGTGTCGATCAAGACTGTGATGTCTTCTTCTGCAAATCCATATCGATCTACGAGGCACTGATACATCCTCTTCACATCGTTTATGCAACCTTTGAGCGCTGCTTTGGTTCCTGGGTAATTGCATCCAATCAACACTGCCTTGCGTGCCATGTTCTAATATGATTTTGATGACTCTTTTCTTATTGTTTTCTTGATGATATATTGCCAGAGAGAGACGAAACCCACAAAGGCTACTGATCAAAGAGACAAAAAGCTATCTTCCTTCTTTAATGGGTGTATTGGGGACCTTAATGCTACGTGTTTCTGTGATGTTTTGTGGTTGTGGGCGAGTCGGAGGGTTTCTTTACAATAAAAGATAATCATTTACTTTTTGCAGTGCGTTGTATAGTTAGCTCGTCTGTCGGCAAAAGACGTGTTTCTAAAATCAAAATTTCAATGTTATAAAAATAAATAAAACAAATTTTCAAATTATAAAATTTTTTAAATGATAATAATGGGTACATCTCTCAACAAGGAAAGATCTCAAGCGTTAGTTATTATCCTTTGCTGACCGAAAAAATAACTCAAAAAACTCTACAGCCTTTCGCAAAAAAATTAATGCTCTATGCTTTTAATTTATAGATAAATGGAAAATTTTGTTTATAAACAAATAATTTAATTATAATAATCCAAAATACATTTGGGGGAGATTGAGAACTCCGACAAACCCAAAGTTTTCCAACCAAGTTCTAAATAGTAAAAAAAAGTGAAAAATAAAGTATTAGGAGTTGAAGTTGGGATTAATATAGTAGAATAGATTCAAGACTCTCTTCGCTAATCGATGACTATTAGCTTGGATAGAAGATATGAGTTTATTTTGATTTTGAGTTATAGAAAAAGCAGTAAGATAGACATATTTGTATGGATACGTGAGGTTTATATAATAGTTGTGGGAGAGCATAGACAATAAGATATTGAAGATCCGAGGCTTAGGAACCTGATGGAGTAATGCATGTGGCGTTCAGAGTAAAGTTTTGAATATTGTACCGGTGCCGGTACCAGTCAAGACACTGAACGAAATATTTCGGTATCGGTTCCGTTTCGTGTACCGTTTCGGAATAGTCATTTTATAAAAAAATTATATATATAAATACATATATAAATTATATTTCAAAAAAATAGTCAATATATGACTAGATTATATATATATATATATATAAATACATATATATAAATAACCTAGTCTAAATTGAGGCAAAAAATAAAAAACCAGAAAAAAATGAAAAAAATAAATAAATTAAAATCCAGTACGACTGGTACGGCTGAAATACCGGCAAGTATTTAGGCTGGCACTACCTGTACCGCCCAAGTGACCGGTACGACATGTACTGGCCGGTACGATACGGTACAAAAAACATTGATTTAGAGTTTTGATGATGGGCAGCAAGTATAGCCATTTTGCTAGGCTGCATCTTGTATATTGTACAATGGTGCCTAGGAAGCCGTTTCTCAGAGTTGATCAAGGCAATATATCAACCATTTTCGATCTTAAAAGAGAAAAAACTAACGAAAACTCTATACTAATAACTTCTACGATTTGTGGGGTGAAGGCAAAGGGTCCTTCCTTCACTTAAATCAACACTTTCTTTAGATTGGAAGTTGATAGGTTTAGAGAGAGGGTGTGGTTTAAAGAGAGTGTGTAGTGTCCATTCAAACCATTTTATTGCTTGATCTTTGTCAAGTCCTTCTCCTCCATTCCTTCTCCCCTTTGAGCTCTAATGCAAATGTTATACTCTATACTAAACTTCTTGTTAGGCCCCCAAAAGCATCTCAGTCCAACCCATTAAAAAGGCATCTTTAAGAGCCAAGTGAGAAGAGAAAATGAGTAGAGAAGGGATAAGGAGGGAGAAATGACAGAAAAAATAAGGTGTGTAAGAGATAGGTGGATGTGACATAAAGAAAGAGAAGGAGGGGACATAAAGCAAGGATGGGCAAGGAAAGAAAGGGAGGACTTCTAGACTACTCGATTTCAACTTCTTCAATATGAGAGAGAGAGAGAGAGAGGATCTCCTCCAGAATAAAGGACTTCAACTTTTATTATATAATGAGGATGAGAGACCATAAGAGCCTATCTCTTATAATATAGTGAATTTATCCTCTAAACAACCCATTAACATAGGTCTAGTGTCAAACCAAGTAAATTTATATCTCCATCTCTTTTATTTTTCTTATGTTTGTCTCATATTCATTGCTATGGATGTAAATGTTGTATAGCCACTCTAGATTGAGTTATGAATTATATCGATCGAGGCTCAAATCATCACAATGGGTCGAGAATATTCTTTTTTTTTCCTTTCGGCCTGTTGTGTGACTTTTGACATTTAACACTTCCATTGTACTCTCATTATACTGGGTGACTATAGCACTACCTATAAATCATTATGACAACTCCTTTCTTTTCAAAAGAAAAATGAGATTGATGATAAAAGCAACATTACTACAGTGGAATAAGAATTAGATGTGAGTTTAGTTTATATCATTTTTCTTAATGTAGATATGTAGAGAATTCAATCCATTACTCCCGTCCCTCATTACCACAACAACCGGACTTTCTGCAACCCACACGCTACCTAAGATGCGTTGTCTTATAAGCCGCCCTCCACAATTCATCTAAGGTTGATCGATCTCTCCCCTACCCTTGACATTGGTCCTCTTTTTTCAATTAGATGTTAGGTTTTCCTCAATCTATGAATTAAAAATCTCCAAGGATGTAACATTTCAATGCAATAATCAAATGCAGCTCGCCTCTTTCTGTTGTGGATGATGCCTCAAAGTAGTCCATTCACTAGTCTGCTATAGCAACCGTTTTTGTGGTACTTACTGATCTTTTCTTGGTCCTTTAATTTGATAACATTAAAAGTAAAATAAAAATCAATAGGTCTAACCATCACCTCTCTTTTTTTGTGTGGTACAAATACAATGCATGTTTTGGTTGTTTTTAGCGATCCTTTTGTATGTGATAACAAATTTAACGCAGGTTGATTTAAAAATATCATATAGTCCCATAATAGAATATTATATATTAATGTAAACATTGACCAAAGGAGAATTAATGTACCCAAGTGCTAATTATTAGGTTTTACTTGTTCACATGCAATATTGGCACCAAACTTAACTATCTACACTTCTCACCATGACTTAAAAGATTTTAGTGATGATTTAGTTTGTCCAATCACTACAAGAAAAATAAGTTTTTGTGACCATTTATTTGTGATAAAAAGACCATTTATGACTTATTTTTCTTGTAAATAGTTATTTTGTTGAAATTAATTGATTGCAAATTAACAATTTTTTTATAGTGTTAATATTGATCTTACATGTGGGTTTAAAGTTACACTTGATCCCTTGTAATTAGTACTTTGGAGCCACTTGATATATAGTTCTATTGCATTTTCCCTAAGTTTCTGAACTTTTTTTTCCAGTGCAATTAAACATGATCTTAATATCCAATTTCATCGTTTGATTCGTTTGTAATGTCAAACACCATCCTTGCATAGTACTCCAATTCCTTCATGTATAGATACGGGTGTAAGAAGACCGAACCGGACCGGTGGACCGGATCGGATGGAATTCGGTCCGGTCCAGTCCAATTTTTATATAGACCGAATATTTCCGGTCTGGTCTCGGTCCAGGGGATTTCTCCCCCTGGACCTAATCGGACCGGACCGAATTATTTGGCTTAAATCTGTATGTATATATATGTATATATATATATGTATATGTATGTATATATAAGTAATAGTATATAAATTATAATATTAATGTTAATATAGATTAAGAGTAGTAGTATGATATATTAATATATAATATATACTTTTATAATATTAACATATTATAATTTATAGTAGTTGTACTATAAAAATATATATTATAGTATATCTATATAAAATATTAGTAATAACTTATAAGTAATAAGTGCATTATTATTATTTAATATATTATTACTAATTTATCACTATTCACTAACATATAAATTTATAATATATTAATGTAATAGTGTTATTAGTTATAATATATCAACTTATGATGTATCACTAAATTACTATTAACTAATTAGTTAATTTATTTTAATTTTATTTGAGTTTTTAAGGACTGGTTTTTTTTTTTTTTACTTTTTCATTTAAATTATTTTTTTTTGCCAATTGTTTTAAGAGTAAGTTTTTTTTAAAAAATTATTTGGCTTAAATCTGTGATAAATACTTAAATTAGGCTGAAAATAATTAAATTTAGACGAAAAATTATTTTTGATCATTACAAGATTTTGAATCAAATTTGGTCCATTAAATCATATTATGTGCCCCTGAACCGGACTGGACCACCCCTGGACCGAACTGAACCGGACCGGTATGGACCGAATAGGAATTCGGTTCGATCCAAAGTGAAAAAAATTCCTAGACCGAATAGAACCAATCTACATTTTTCCTGGACTGGACTGGACCGGTCCTTTTACACCCATATGTATGGAGGCGTTAGGGTTTTTTCCATCACAATAATGATTTATTTCTTATTGGTCAATCCAACTATGCTTAACACTCAAGCATTTAGATCTATTCCTTGAGGGCTATGCTTGTGATATATATAAGTTTCTACACTCTTTCTCCTTCTCATTTTGCATTAATGTATGAAGCTTTTATTAAATTTGTTGATGATAAGAGTGAAGATGCTAGAATATTGCTAATATTCAATATTTTTTATTGTCTTTTTAGGGAGTTTCTCAAATTCAATCTCAACTAATTAGTTGGTACAACTAGTTTTGGTATAAATAACTATGATAGATGATTTATGGTTTTCTATGTAGGTGTTTCCATGATAGTCTACCATTTGATGTTAACATTCATAAACAAACTTCATATTCTTTTGGCTTTAAAGTGTGATTTTTGAAAGAAAAATATTTGTCCACAAAGTAATCTTAAAGAAAAAGCTTACAAATCAATTTGACTTTATATGCTATACATATTAGACTGTATGGTAACTTTTTCTTATGAAAAATAGTTTATACGATTCATCATTTTTAGTGTAGATTATATCAGTTTGTAAATTTATGTTTTTAATAGCAAAATTTCATTCACTCTTCTCTTCTCTTATTTTTTTATTTTTACTTTTTTACATTTATTTCAACACAATTTTAATGGGTGTTTCAAAATGATGCCTTGTTTTTCATCATTTAGATTGCGTGTCAAATTCAAAGAAAGAGCTATAGGCTTTCTTGGATTCGTTACAGTTTCTGCATAAGTTCAAATGTTATTTATGTTTGTAGAAGTAGAGACTTCAGGGGCGAAACCAGAATTTGATAGTTTCGCGGGAGGAGGGGGGGGGGGGGGGGGCGATCGATAAAGTATGTTGTATATGAGAGTATAAGTAATATGTTTTTTGAATGTAACTATCTATAAAAACAAGGGTAATGATAGGTTTACCATCACTTTACTACTCATTTACTATCCATAATGCATTTTTTTTTTTTGTATTTTCTTTTAAATATTTTTTTAACATCCTTAATCATTAAAATAAAAATTTTAAAAATATATAATTTTATTAATAATCACTTTCTTAATTATTAAGTAAAAGAAAAAAATTAAAATTAACAAATTAGAAAGAGTGGTAGAAGGATAATAAAGGGGACATAAGGCTATCATTATTCTAAAAACAATAATCATACGTCATAAATTGTACATAAAAAATACATATCTATAAATGATCTTAAAAAGACATCCACAAAAACGATGCCAATTTCAGACCTTCACTTTTAAGTTTGAGTAAAACTTGAGAATCAAAATGAAAGAACTAATCAAGAAAAAGTAGTTACCGAGGGCTAAAACTTCTTGCCACATATCTTCCATGCTCATCTATTATTTGAACAATTAGACCGTGCAAAATCTGTGAATCATTGAAAATAAACAACAAATTTGCAACAGTGAAAATTGTTCGACTTGATTTTCTACTTGTTGCCTTTTACAAATGAAGGATTTTGGGTTTATTTAAACATTGCATTCCCTTCCGCAAAAAAAAAAAGTATTGAAGAAAAACAAGTGTGACGTGAGCATTTTGCTAATTAGTTTCTTGAAATTTTCACAAAAACAAGATTAAGTTTAAAGGGTGATTATGAAAACTTCATTTGAAGATCAATCATAAATCCACTTATCAAAATAAAAAGATCAATCATGAATTCTAGATCTCTCACTAGCAAGTACATTGGAGTTGCCTATAGAGACTCTAAAGAGTGTATTTAAAGCATAAAAGACGAACTCACGCAGCCACGCTATATCAAAACATCACTCTCAAAGTGAAAGATGGGGAAGTTAATTAATAATTATGAGATGTCGACTAGTTTAGCTAGTAAAGATACCTCTGCATTTACACGCAACAGGCCACGACAGTATGCAAACTACTGGCTTCGTAGAGTCTATAGGAGTAAGGCTTCTCAAACCATTGGTTTTAGTCTGCATACATCATATATCATGGACTCATGGGACATGGACCATAAGTCTATATGAGTTAACACAAGTGCACAATGGGTGATGTAGTTTGACATTAGTTTGATCTACAAAAGCAATCTGTACCTGGGGTTGGTAATTTCAATGTTGGGGGGGTTAAGTTTAGTAAAAACTTGGTAGATAGGAAAAAAAGTACACTAACATATATACTATAATAAGTTTTTAAAAGAAATTTGGGGGGCCTAAGACATACGTAGTTTCGCCCCTGAGTGGAGTCGGTTTCTTAGGTTATGAGTGGGTGGCTTAATGGTATTAGAAAAGTTCATAGGTGGTTTGGGAAAAGGAACCAAGTACTTATATCAAGCCAGATATATGTATTCAAGTAATGTTATTCTACACTACACATTGTTTATGTAGCATGTTTTGATCTAAAATATAGATTTTAATATTTGAATCTTGTTATAAAACTAAAAAGAAAAGAATATTATAAAAAAATTTACAAAGGAAATTCTTGAAACTTATTTATTTCTCAAATACTCAAATCTTATTTCCTCAAGCATCTGAATACTCATTTCTTACAAAATGATATGAAGCTCTCATATATATAGAGAGTTCGAGTGTCGATGGTTATTCACGAAGCTAAAGGAAGGGGAACACAGGGAGGAAAATAAAGAGAAGGAGGGGGCTTCACGCCCCCCCCCCCCCCCCCCCCCCCCCCCTTTTGACTTTTCTTATAACACTCCATCTTAAATGATCATCTATAAATAATATATCTTGTTAAAACATTGCCAAGGAAAAATCCAATGGGAAGAAAAATCATCGTGAAGGAAAAAGAGTACAGTATTCATATGCACCGCCAGGTACTTTAAGATTATCTCATTGAAATCTTGTAAAGGAAAACTCAATGGGACAAAACCTTAGTGAAGAAAAAAGAATACAATCAGCACAAATTTTCAAGACATTTACTCTCCCTGAAAAGTATATGACGATAGATTTTCAAATCTTTGCATTTCAATGTTCTACACAATTTTATTGAATGCCGTAGTTGGTAATGCTTTCGTAAATAAATCTGCTAGATTATCACTTGATCGTATCTGCTTGACATCAATTTTATATTTTTCTTGAAGTTCGTGAGTATAAAAAAATTTAAATGAAATATATTTGGTTCTGTGACCTTTAATATATCCTTCTCTAATTTGAGTGATACAAGCAGTATTATATTCATATAAAGTTGTTGGGCTATCATTGATCATGGAAAGACCACATTTTTCTTAAATATGTTGAATCATTAATCTCAGTCAAATACACTCTCTACTTACTTTATGAATTGTAATAATCTTTGAGTGGTTTGATAATATAGTAAATAGTGTTTACTCGATAGATCTCCATGATATAGTAAAATTTCTATAAGTAAATACGTATCCAGTTTGAGATCTACCTCTATATGGATCTGAAAGATAACCTACATCTGCATATCTAGCCAAATGTGGACTTGATCCACGTTGATAAAATAATCTCATATCAATTGTACTTCGAAGGTAATGAAAGACATGTTTAATACCATTCCAATGCCTTCGAATTAGTGCAAAACTATATCTTGCAACTAGATTACTTGAAAATGTAATATCAGGCCAAGTGTAATTTGTAAAATACATTAAAACTCTAATTGCACTGAGATATGGTACTTCAGGACTAAGAATTTTGTCATCGCCTTCACAAGGATGAAATGAATTTTTTCATATATCAAGTGATCGAACAATCATTGGAATACTCAGAGGATGAGCATTGTTTATATAAAAGTACTTTAGGACTTTCTCTGTATATATGAACTGATGAATAAAAATTTCATTTGACAAATGCTCGAACTGCAAGCTAATACAAAGTTTTGTTTTAGCAAGATCTTTCATTTCCAACTTATTCTTTAAATATATAACAGTTCTTGTGATCTCTTCAGGAGTTCCAACAATATTTAAATCATCAATGTAAACTGCAATGATGACAAATCCGGATTCTGATGTTTTAATAAAAACACATGGGCATATAGGATTATTCTCAAATTCTTCTTTCAATAGATATTCGATGAGTCGATTATACCAATCCGGATTGTTTTAACTCATATAAAGATCTTCAAATCTTGATAGAGTAAATACTTTTAGATGTACTTGGATTAGATACTTCAGTCATTTTATATCCTCCAGAGATTTTCATATATATGTCATGATCTAATGATCTATATAAATATACAGTGACCATATCTATCAACTGTATATCCAATCATTTTGTTACTATCAAGCTAATAAAAAATCTAGATGTGATTGCATCCATAATGGGAGAATATGTTTCCTCATAATCAATCCAGAGTTTCTGCAGGAAACCTTATGCAACAAGTTGTGCTTTGTATCGTACAATTTCATTTTTCTCATTACGTTTTTGTATAAATACTCACTTATATCCAACAGACATTACACCCTTTGGTATTTAGACAACAGGTCCAAATACCTCTCGCTTTAGTAGCGAGTGTAATTAAACTTCAATAGTTGGTTTTTATTTTGCTCAATAACTTCTATGTCGACATTCTTCAACGATTTTTAGCTTACTTTCTTCATTACTTATGATAATGTCAATGGTCATTTTATATGAAAATATGTTGTCGACAACGGTTTTGTTTCTATCCATAATTTCTCCAATACTCATGAAATTTATCGAGATCTCATTATTTTCAAGTACATGTTTCTCTTCAGGAAAAAACATTTCATGAAACACCTTTTTAGGAGGTTCATTTTCAGAAGATTTTGGGATAGAAGATATAATATATTCAAGAGTATCAACTATGCTTGTGACCTGTATTGTGGGTATGGGTTCTTCAAGAATACCAAATTCATTTTGTATCTTTCTCCTTCGAGGAATTTTATCTTTTGTATCAATAGATCTTCCACACTTCAAGCATGTCTTAGACTCATCTATTGCTGTCTTGACAACTTGTTCTTGAGAGACTATAATCCTTGCTGGAGCATTAACAGCAGGAATATGTGATTTTATTACACTTTTAGTGTCAGTAAATACATTCAGTAATTGATTTGCAACACTTCGCAAATGGATAATCCTCTGAACTTCTAGTTTACATTCATCTGTAGGAGAATCAAATTGAGATAGAATATTCTTTTTCTAAGTAATTTCTTATCGTGTTTTAGGCACCGACTTTTCATCATTTTAAAAAATGATAAAATATTAAAAAGTTTTACTATAATATATAAAAGCTTAGTATAACTGAATCAAATGCTTGGCCGTACAACAAGTATGTGCCAATGTCCAATCATATCACATCTATGACATACATATTCATTTTTCTATGAAGGACTATTCTGAGGGCATTTACCCTTTTCTGAGTTGGATCACTTTTGGTGATATGGTGTATTTCTATTATTATCCCATTTAGTATTGTCGCTTCTGAGACCCACACTTTTAAAAAAATATTTCTACTACGTTCACGCCCTCAGTTCTTTGAAAGGATGCGTTGTTCACTTTTAGGAATGATATAAATCTAGTACTTCAGGGAATGATCTAGAACCAATAGGATGTGACTGGTGACTTATTAACAAAAACTCATTATTTAGCTCAATTACTAGAAGACGAGATAAAAGTTCAGAATATTTGTTGAACTTTTATTCTCGATACTATTGCTGCAGGCATACATTGGAAACATGAAAAATAGTATATATCTTCTTTAATATATTATCATCAGTGATTTTCTTACTACATAATTTTAGTATTGAACTAATTTAAAAGTGTGCAAAGTTATAGTCACTACCACTTTTAAAATTTTACAATTTCATGTGTATTAAGTCATAACAAACTTTTGGGAGGATTACATTTTCAGGTGCTCATATCTCTCCATTAAATCATTTCACAAAATAAGATGATTTTTCATCGTGAGATACACAACACGGTCCTGTAGGGACACGTGATTTCATTCTTTGATTACATCTCCCAAGTTCACATCCAAATGGATCTCATCAAGGATCCAGGATAAAATACATTTTTCAGAAATGTCAATAATAATAAATTTTAATTTTGTAAGATTTGACATTTTCTACATATATGAATTATGAAAATAAATATGTGTATCTAAGAAATATATTCACATAACCATGAGAATAAAAGCAGAATTTTATCAAATAATATTCAGCAATATTATCTTTTATATTCATCTTGAGGATTGGAAATAATATATTGAAAAACTTTTTTGAAATAGAAGACCATTAGCTTCAAAATTGACAGAACCTCGTGCTGATAACATATTATAAAACTAAAAGAAAAGAATATTATAAAAGAATTTACAAAGGAAATGCTTGAAACTTATTTATTTCTCAAGTACTCGAATCTTATTTTCTCAAGCACCTGAATACCCATTCCTTACAAAATGACTTGAAGCTCTCTATATATAGAGAGTAAGAGTGTCGATGGTCATTCACAGAGCTAAAAAAGAGGGAAACACGGAGAGGATAATAACAAGACAAGGGGGACTTCATGCCCTCCCTTTTTGACTTTTCTCATAACAAATCATGAATTTTATCGTTTAAATCTGATTAATTTGAGAATAGAATAACTCATTTATCAATGGCCATATGGTAATATATAATTTGCTTGGAGGGCATATGTTCTTAGTAGTGACATTTTTCTACTTTTGCTTGTTGTTAAATCTGGAGGAGAGCGTGAGGCAAAGATCATGCAAATGTGATTCACTTAGTCATGCATTGATGGGAATCAATCAATCATATGAAATTGGTCGAGTACTTGAATTGACATCAATTTTGTTTGGCCTATAAATTTTGTTTGAAAAGTTAACTTTTGTTAGATGAATGACCTATTGAATAGGATTATGATCGGTCTAAGACCTAGTAAATCAGGGTCCTTTATCACCATCTGAAAAAATAATTCGATTTATTTTTTTCCTTCTCTAAACAGACAGTTGATTTATTAAAATATAGATGAACAATGGGAGGATAAGTATCTCATGCCCAGATAAACCAAACCCAATCCATTAAAAAGCCCCAACAGAAGACAAAGGGAATGAAGGGACAAAGAGGGGAAAAGGAAAAAGAAAGTGCTAGAATGAATGAAAGGCGTCCACGAAAAAGTAAAGGAGAAAGTGGAGAACAAAGAGGTGATCAGACACAAAAAAAAAGGTTGTCATTCCTCACCATGCCCAACGCAAGGGATAAAAATGGATCAGACCAGGCAAGACATGGACTTCTTTAACTCCTTCAACCTCACGTCAAGAGCCCTAGCAAGAATATCTCCTCCAACAAATAGAGACCTAACTTCTATTGTACAGTGAGAAATGAGAGACTGTAAAATACTCTTGTTATAGTGGATTTAATTTCCTCCCAAACGTCTATATATATAGGCACTATGCCAAGCCACATAAATATGTGTGTCAATCTCTTTAATTTTCCTACATTTACTTTTTATTCACTACCATAGATATACATACGGATAGATGCCCATTGTCGGGCTCCAAACCACAACGATTGAGGGCCAAATCTCCATAGTGGGCTACGAATGACTCTTTCTCCCCTTTCGACTTGTTGTGCAATTTTTTTAGCATTAACAGTTAGCGACATCTGTAGAATTGATTGATTTTCCTACATTGAAAGTAGGAGAACGATAATTTTCTGGACCACAAAATATCTCAAATTGACTAGATATATTTTTCTCTAGGTAAGTTTTCTACGAATGACTCTTTACTCTTATTTTTGTTGGCAGGCTCTCACAAAAATTGGGCAAGTGAACACTTTCTCCTCTATTGCCACTACAAGAAAAACGATTATTTGTGAAGGATTATTTGCGATAACAATGACTATTTACTATGAAAACAAACTCATTTTGATAGAAAATAACTGGTCACAAATAAACAATTTTCTTGTAGTGTACGGTTTGCAATATCGTGCACCCGTTGTGCACTAGACATAATACTCAAGTCCAAGAGATCGGGCAAATGAAATACCCGGCGACTTGAGTTGTATTCACTCTACGTACTTTCAGTACACTTAAATGCACAGTTAGTATATCAAGGATGTATTGTAGCCTCAAGTAAATACAATAGATAAACGTTTACACATGCACGAATACAACACACAAGCATTGTGCACTTAAGTGCACAATGCCAATGCACAATTCACAATGGTGCACATTTCAGTGCACCCGAAAGCCTCACAACAATCAGCTGTGAGGCCCATTGATTAGTCACTGGCCACAACATGAACTGTTGGCAGTTTTTGTCTGCATCGCAGTGGCCTCCACCCACGAGGGTATGTGACGGTGTGGATAACGAGTGCACCTTGCTCAACGTGCACCTAGGAGGCCCACGATAGCCTGTTGTGGGCCTGATGAACCTACCGCTAGCCACTACGTGAGCACAAGTGTGGTCTGTCCACTCTGTGACAACCACTGTCTATGAAGGCATCCGAAGTGCACTCGTTGTGTGCACTATGTTCGTTTCATGCATACCAAAGGAGCACCACTTCCAATCACTCATAAGGAGAGAGATAGGTTGCCACCACGAGGCTTGCCAAAGTCTTTTGCTACTGCTAAGGTGGTATATGGCCAAGGGGTGGGGTGGGGCCTACTGGATCATGCAATGGGTGCATGGTGTTGTGCACCATTCACTACTCCCTGGTTGCCCACGACTTGTGAAAGTAATAGTTGAACTTGCCAATTTTTTCTACCATCGATAAGGTTGTCCACGATAGCAGAAAGTGTTGGTAGGCCTTTCACTACCGATCACACGACTAGGGACATTGCTCATTCATAATAGATACTCGCCAAAGTGATTTCTACTATAGATTTTGCTTTATATATAAAAAAAAAATAGCAACCTGCAACAAACAAATTCAATCTATAAAAACTACGGTGGCTAAGACACCTTGGTTTGTCTCCTCAAAATTTGTGTGACTTTCATTTTTACTAACATAATTGGTTTTGTGGTGTGGAACACTAGCTACATAACACCACTTAGATGTCTTAACATGTATCCGTTAGAATAAGCTGCTTGCCATTGTGGGCACCTAAATCTTCATCATCGCCCAAAACATTGTTGCCTCAAACCATCATTGGCACACCTCCAATCATTGCCATGCACTAATAAAACAATTCAAGTCTACAACCCCCACATTTGTGATTTAGGTTATTTGAGCTAATCGGATTGGGTTTTTTAGCACGAACAAGCATCTTCTTCAAGAAAGTTGGGTCCCTTGACTTACCACAATACAAAAATAGACATCAGTCCCTTGACTTGCAACCCTTGCGCCACCAAGTCAAGTCTCTTCACTCTCCACGAAGTTTAGCCTAGGCCCCAATCCTTACACTTGCCTAGATGGTTAGTTAGACATAAGTCCCTTAACTTGTCGACTGTTGTACCACCAAGTCGAGTCCTTTGACTTGCCTTGAAGTTTACGCTCTACCCTTGGCTAACTTAGATGGCCAATCAAAAACAAGTCCCATGACTTGTCGACCTTCGTCCCACCAAGCTAAGTCCCTTGACTTGCCCCTAGGCAGTAACACCAACACATCATCTTCTCTAGCAAATGCTTTGTTAGGTTACCAATGAGAACAGTGTCTAAGGGATTTTGTGACCGGCCAGGTTGTTAGGGACTAAGGCTGAGCAAACGTGTTAAGACTAGGCAACAGTTTTATCAAAGGAAAGCTTAGGCCAATAAAGCTTCTTGTCTTGGAAGGTGGTTGAGGCACCTATGTTCGAGAAGTGTATTGTTGTTAGCGAGTTGTTAAGGCCGCCAGCGGCACATGTTGGGTCCTTTCGCTAACTCCATTGGTGGTTAGGAACCATGGTGAAGTCCTTGCTGCACCTCCCAAGGTAGGTGGCAGGCTCCTATGCCCGTAGTTGCATGGGTCTCGAGTGCAACTGTGGCATGCACCAGGTTGCTTTGATGGATGTGCCAGTTGCCATGGCAATTTGGAGAGGGAGATACCATTCTAAAGAGAAACTATCAGCAATCCCCATGGTGTTCGCCGACCACTTCTCCATCTCCCAGGTGGGCGGTGGGAGGGATTCTATTGCTCCAGCACGGTGTGAACTAGGCAGATTAATCTCCACCAATTTTGTCCGATCATCTGCTGGAGTGGTCCTTGATAGGCGGAGAGATTAGTGTGGGGGTAATGGGCAACCACCCTTCCACCACGAGCTATTGTCTACGTGTAACCATGAACCCATCACACATGGTATTGTGCTTTGCACTGTGCATGCCATGCATAATTGGTTACTTGTGGCACGTGTATTGTGTACTCGATTGCACATAATGCATGAATGTGCCGTATGCAGTATGCAGATTTCCCTACTGAGAGGGACCTTTCCTTATCGAAGAAATTTCCTTCCCCATTACATGTTGGTTGCTTATGTTTTATGCATTGTACACTTGAATCCACAAGACCCTTAACCATATGGACGTTCTCGCCCAAATTTTTGTAATATTATTGTTAATAAAAATAAAAGACGGAAAGCTTAGAATACTTATATGGTGAAAAATCTATGTGGTCATTCAGAGATTATTTTGCACGATGAAAGAGATAATCATTCTGTAATGCCCCAATTTACGTCTGAGATTTAACGTAAATTAAAACGTTACGACTTGTGACCTTAAGTTACAGATTTCTTATTTCGCAATTGAATATATGTGTGCAAAATATAGTACAACAGAATGAGGTCAAATTCCAATTTTAGCAAGGACATCTAATTCTTTGCAAATATTACATAGTATGTTATAGAAAAACTCATATTCTTATAAAACATCAAATACACTGTACCAAATTTTTTCTTACTGATATCTGTTATTTTTAAGACAAATATTAAAACTACCCCTGTTTCCCTTAAGGGATTCTTTTCTGCTTCCTCTATAATCTTGTCATCAATCAATTTATCACTTTACTAACTAAGGAGTATTCTGTAGGGCCCCCAGGGTACCTCAGAATCTCCCATGACATCTGAGTCTCGTGATATATCATCTATTCCTGTAACAATGTCTATCATCCCGTAATGAATGATAGATAAAATCAAAAGAGTGAGATTTCTAAAAAATCTCAGTAAGTACATAAATAACTTAACAAAGGCATTAACAGAGCATATCAATAACATAAAATAACATATATCATGATGAATTAACTTAACACATGATTCGTGTATGCCTTATGCATATCTTATGCATGACTCCAATACCCGTCCATACAACTCATGCTTTTACCTGAAATCTTATATGAGTATGGGTACACAACCTTTCGTAACATGCGATGATTCTTTTATTAAATCTTATTCTTATTTCTGAACATCGACGGGCGTTACGTATTGCCGTCTGATGAGTGCGCGAAAGTGTATTCTAAATATCCCACTATTTGATTAAACTGCAAATAATGAAAATAGAAATGATTGGATTTCACTTATTTTATTTAATTAAATTTCTATTTACATTGAGATGTTTTTAAGTATTATTTATCTTATTTTATTTTATTTTATTTTTATTTATTTTATTTTATTTTTATTTTTATTTTATTTATTTATTTTTATAGTAGAAGAGGGAAAAAGCACACATATGGAACTCCACATGATGCACGGTTGGCCCACAACCCACTAAAGCAGGCCATGTTTAACTCATCACAAAGGCCCACAAGTGTCACAACAAAACTACAATTTGCATGGCCCATCAATTAAATTAAAACACGGCACTTATGGGAGATGGGCAGCAACACGACAATATATATATATATATATATTTATATATTTGTACTCAGCCGAGGAGAGGAAGCAGCCGAACGGAAGAGGCAGCAAACGAACGAAGGTTGCAGACGTGAACGAAGACGCAGGAACGAGAAAGGGGCTGCACATGAACAAGTGAAAGAAAAGCTACAGACGAACATGAACGAAAATAAGGATGGCCACCGTTTTAATGATTTTATTCTTGAGAATTTTATTAACCATCATGTGCATGGATAACTAAATTCTCAAGTAGGGTTAGGGATGAACTTGCACACTAGATGGTATTTTTAATTTATTTTTAATTCATGTATTTGATTTTTAATTATTAAAATTCTTTGTTTTATCATTCTCAAAATATTGTTAGTGTTTTCTTCTCCGAATAATTTTAGAATTTATTTCATTTATAGATTCAGTCATACTTTTTCTATTGAATGAATTTATTCTTTAATTATTTTTGGATCCATTGATTATTTATATTGATTTACTTCTCTACTGCAATATTGCTCCCTGAGTATGTTGTCGTCGTTGGATTTTCTCAATATGAATAACAATTTGTGTGATTTAAAGTAATGAATGATTTTTCAAAGAATTACATTTGATTTAATTTTTGGTTTATAATTTTATATCTTCTGGTTGAGAATTACGGAATTGAATTCTCAATTGAGTTATCAGTGAATTGAAATTAATTAAAATACCAGATATGTGCAAGGGATTCCTGACACTCTACTATTCGTCAACTTTGATTACTTTTCCATTAATTACTTTGTTTAATTTTTATTTTAATTTAAAATAAATTTTTCTTTCCTCATTAATCATTTAATTTTTTTTGTTTATTTGCTATTTTACTATTTTTTTAATTGTCTCGCTGTGGAATCGATACCCCAAAGCTGAACTACAATTACCGCGTTATTCTTTGGTCGTTATCAAATTTTGGCGCCGTTGCAGGGAAGACGGTAGAAGAATTGTTGGATAGTTTTTTTTTTCTTTTCAGCAGTTTGTAAAGGGGGTAACTTCGTTCCCTTTTTTTTACTTGCTGCAATTTTTTTATTTTTATTTTTGCATGCATAATAGGTATAGAGACACATTAGATCGATTTGCTTGTAGGCCTGTGATAGAGTCAAATTCAGTGTCTAATTTTTCTAATCCTTTGTTTGATACTTCTTTTGTTTTTGAAAATATGAGTGAACACGAGGATCAACCCACTAGGACCCTTCAGGATTAACTTCACCCTACACGCACAGCCACACCATCATGCATAATGTTTCCACCCAATACGCGTCAACTTGATGTTAAAACGTGAGTGATACAGCTACTCCCCACTTTTCATGGGTTAAAAAATGAAAATCCATATGTGCATATTAGGGAATTTGAGGAGATAGTTGCAATTTTTCATAGTCAAAATGCAACTGATGACATTGTGAGACTTAAGTTCTTTCCTTTCTCTTTGAAGGATAGAGCTAAGAGTTGGCTATACTCACTGAGACCACGATCCATTGGGTCGTGGAATGAGATGACTCAGGCCTTCTTTAATAAATATTTTCCCCAACATAAGACCAATGCTTTAAAAAGACAGATCTCCACTTTTGCACAGAAGGACAGTGAGACTTTATATATGTCTTGGGAGAGATTTAAGGAGCTATTGAGTATGTGCCCTCACCATGGGTATGAGAGTTGGCGTCTGGTGAGTTACTTCTATGAGGGGCTTACACCTAGAGAGCGTCAATTTGTGGAGATGATGTGTAATAGTAAGTTCTTGCAGAAAAATCCTGATGAGGCCATAGAGTACCTCAATGAGCTCGCTGAAAAAGCTCAGACTTGGACTGGACCTAGTGCAACTGAGAGCACAAATAGTTCACGACCTACAGGGAACCAAAATGGTGGTGGAATTTACCATCTCGGAGAGAAAGACAACTTGAAGGTTAAGGTTGAGGTGCTTACTAGGGCGTTAGAATTGCGAAAGGCCAAGGACTTGAAGCCAGCACACTTGGCTAATCATGCAGAGTCTTCTGGGCCATGTTTTGTGTGTGGAGGGGTAGATCACCTCGTCCAAGAGTGTCCCACATTTGCTAAGATGAGATGGTTGTATGAGGAATAATGTAATGCCTTAGGCATGTACAAGAAGTCTTTTACACCTTTCTCTGAGACTTACAATCCAGGATGGCGTAATCACCCCAATTTTAGCTGGAAGTCTGAAAACCAGCCACTTGCATTACCTGCACCACCTGCACAACCCACTAGATCATATCTTGCACCATATCATGCACCTACATCTTCTAGGAGTCCTTTAGAAGATACTTTACATGCTTTTATTGAAGCACAGGGTAAGACTAACCAAAAGTTTGAATCGTTGATTACGCAGGTTGTGGAAGAAAATAAAGAGATAAAGAATTAAGTGTCAAAACTGATGAGCTCCTTGAGTGTGACTGAGCGAGGTAAGTTTCCTTCTCAAGCTCAGTCCACTCCCCATGGTCAACACATGGCACAAGAGAATTTGAAGGATATGAATGTCATTGTGACTCGTAGTGGTAACTCTTCACACATCCCAACAACGGATAAATCAGAGAATGCGGAGAATGATCAAGATAGTAGTGCTCCCGAGCTACCCAAGGAACCAGAGGTGACAAAGAGTCATGTTAAGGTACCATTCCCTCAAGCTCTGAAATCAAGCAAGCTAACTATGGATCCTAACAATGAAATCCTAGAGAATCTTAAACAGGTAAAAGTCAATCTCCCTCTTTTGCATGTAATTAAACAAGTTCCTACTTACGCGAAAGTTCTCAAGGATTTGTGTACAGTCAAGAGGAGACACCACGTGAAGAAGACAGCGTTCTTGACAGAGCAAGTTAGTGCTCTAATTGAGCAATGGATTCCTCCCAAGTACAAGGATCCCGGGTGCCCAACCATCGCATGCAGCATCGAAAATCAAGAGTTTGAGCAAGCTTTGCTAGATTTAGGAGCCATTGTGAGTCTTATGCCTTATTTTATTTATTTGCAGCTGGGGTTTGGAGAAATCAAACCAACCACTGTGGTATTGCAATTGGCTGACCTTTCAGTCAAAGTACCCCAGGGGGTGGTAGAGGATGTTTTAATTCATCCTGTTGATTTTTTGATTTTAGATACTACCTCTGTTGTTGATACCACCTCTAAAATTCCTCTGATTTTAGGTAGGCCATTTTTTGCCACTGCTAATGCTCTTATCAATTGCAGGAATGGGCTCATGAAGCTATCTTTTGGAAACATGACTTTGGAGGTGAATGTCTTCTATATTGCAAAACAACCAGAGGAGGATTATGAGTACCACCAGACATATATGATTGATTCACTGATGGATATGGGAGTTTTGGAAACTCATGATTTTGATCCCCTTGAATATTTTTTGGTTAATTCTGAGTTTGATTCCATTACTGATTCATCTGACATAGTTGATATTTGTTCTATTTTCAACAGAACTCAGGACTATGGCACACAGAAATGGCAACCGAAGTTCGAGGAGTTGCCCAAGAAAAGTGAAAGACAAATTCCTTCAAGCATGGAAGCACCCAAAGTTGAATTGAAGCCCTTGCCTAAGGGTTTGAAGCATGTTTTCCTTGGTCCAGGTGATACCTTTCCTGTTATTATCTCATCTGAATTGTCTAAGTCTCAAGGTGAGAAATTAATTCGGGTTCTAAGTGAACATAAGTCAGCCTTAGGTTGGAGCATTGCTGATATAAAAGGTATTAGTCCCTTGATTTGTTCACATAAAATTAATTTGGAGGAAGGAGCTAGCCCTCGTAGAGACCCACAACGTAGGCTTAATCCCACTATGAAAAAAGTAGTGAAATATGAAGTGTTAAAATTGTTAGACGCAGGAATCATATACCCTATTGCTAATAGTAAATGGGTTAGTCTGACTCAGGTTGTTCCTAAAAAGTTTGGTGTTACTGTAGTGAAGAATAACCTGGGAGAGTTAGTCCCTACCAAGCTTGTGACTGGGTGGCGGATGTGCATTGATTATAGAAAATTGAATGCCGCCACCTGGAAAGACCATTTTCCTCTCCCTTTTGTTGATCAGATTCTTGAGCATGTGGCTGGTCATCCTTTCTACTGTTTCTTGGATGGTTATTCTAGCTATTATCAAATTGAAATTGCATTGGATAAAACCACTTTTACTTGTCCTTTTGGTAGTTATGCTTTTCGTAGAATGCCATTTGGATTGTGTAATGCACTTGCCACTTTTCAATGTTGCATGATGAGTATCTTTAGTGACATGATTGAAAATAGCATAGAAGTTTTTATGGATGACTTGACTGTTTTTGGATCCTCTTTTGATGCATGTTTATTGAATTTAGAGAAAGTGTTGACTCGTTGTGAGGAGAAGGAACTAGTTTTAAATTGGGAAAAATGCCACTTTATGGTACCTTTAGGTATTGTTTTAGGGCATATTATTTCTTCCAGAGGGATAGAGGTTGATCAATCCAAGATTGAATTAATTTCTAAGTTTCCTACACCTAAGACAGTAAAGGATGTGAGATCATTTTGGTCATGCGGGCTTTTATAAAAGGTTCATACAGAATTTTTCTCTTATATCCAGACCCATTTGAGTGGACACAAGCTTGTCAAGAGGCATTTAAAATGCTAATTGGCAAGTTTATCTCAGCACCCATAATGCAGCCACCGGATTGGACCTTGCCTTTTGAGATTATGTGTGATGCTAGTGATTATGATGTAGGTGCTGTTCTTGGACAGCGAAGGGAGGGGAAGCCCTTTGTTATTTACTATGCTAGTAGGACTTTAAATAGTGCTCAGATGAATTACTCAACCACTGAAAAAGAGTTGCTAGCTGTAGTGTTTGCTTTGGATAAATTTCGCTCTTATTTGATTGGTTCTCCTATTATTATTTTTACAGATTATGCAGCCCTTAAGTACCTTCTTATAAAGAAGGATGCTAAGGCACGACTAATACGGTAGATTTTACTTTTGCAGGAATTTGACATCACCATCAAAGACAAGAAAGGAGTGGAGAACGTAGTGGCCGACCATCTCTCGAGACTCACATTTGAGGAAACTTCTGACCATCTGCCAATCAGGGATGATTTTCTCGATGAGCATTTACTTTCTATCACTTCTCTACCATGGTTTGCTCATATTGTGAATTATTTGGCTACAGGTGAGATACCGGTAGATTGGAGCGCTCAGGATAAGGGGAAATTCATGACTGAGGTACGTAATTTCTATTGGGACGACCCTCTTCTTTTTAAATACTACCCTGACCAAATTTTGAGGCGTTGCGTTCCTGATGAAGAGATTGCTAGCGTCTTGAAATTTTGTCACTCCCAAGCTTGTGGAGGCCACTTTACAATGAAGAAAACCGCTGCAAAAATCTTGCAGTGTGGATTTTATTGGCCCACCTTGTTTAAGGATGCAAACATCTATTGTCGTTCATGTGACAGGTGTCAAAAATTAGGAGCCATGTCTCATCGTAATATGATGCCTTCGAACCTAATTTTAGTGATTGAAATTTTTGATTGTTGGGGTATTGATTTTATGGGGCCATTTCCTCCTTCCTTTGGATATCAATATATTATTGTGGCAGTGGATTATGTGTCAAAATGGGTGGAAGTAGTAGCTTGTAGGAACAATGATAATAAGACGGTAATTAAATTTCTTAAAGAGAATGTGTTATCTCGGTTTGGTACACCACGTGCTATTATTAGTAACCGGGGTACACATTTTTGCAACCGTTCTTTTGAAGCTTTGATGAAAAAATATGGGGTAGTACATAAACTTTCTACTGCATACCACCCCCAGACAAGTGGACAGGTAGAACTTGCAAACAGGGAAATTAAGCAAATTATAGAAAAAACGGTAAACTCGGATCGCAAAGATTGGTCTTTGAGATTAGTTGATGCACTTTGGGCCTACCGTACAGCTTTCAAAAATCCTTTAGGCATGTCACCTTATAAACTTGTTTTTGGAAAGCCTTGCCATTTACCTGTGGAGCTCGAGCATCAAGCCTATTGGGCTATCAAGCATTTCAATTTTGACATAGGAGAAACAGGTAAGTTCAGAAAATTTCAATTGACCGAGTTAGAGGAGTTGATGAATGATGCCTATGAGAACTCTAAAATCTATAAGGCTAAAATGAAGCATTTCATGATAAAAATATTTTGAGAAAAACATTTAAGCCCAATGATCGAGTGTTTTTATATGACTCTAGATTCCATAAGCACCCAAGAAAACTTCGGTCTAGGTGGACTAGCCCTTTTGTAGTGAAGAATGTTTTTGACAATGGGGCGATAGAAATAGAGGATCCTAAAGATAGTAGGATTTTTAAAGTAAATTATCAGCGCCTTAAAATATTAATTGATAGGGAAGTTCCGGAAATGGAAGAGATTCCATTTGTAGACCTGGTCTATCAACCTTGACCACACCACGCAAGTATGTTTTCTTTTTATTTGTTTTGTTTGTTTTTGTTTTTGTTTTTTTTGTTTTTTGTTTTTTGTTTTTTGTTTTTTGTTTTTTGTTTTTTGTTTACTTTTTCCCTTTTCTTTTTCTTTTTGGTTGCTGTTGGTTTTCTTTATCCTTTTTTGCAGGTAAGTGTTAGTTTATCATTTCAGTTTGCTATCTCTAGTGCTTAGCGAGTCATCCCACGTCCTACATCAGGTGTATCCTACCCTTTTCGGTACCCTCCATTTAGTTTTGATTGTTAAACATTGAGAATAATGTTTCATTTAAGTTGGGGGGTGAAAATGATGTTTGTTGGAACTCTGTGGCATATTTTCATGTGAAAAAAAAAATCACACAGGCACCTTTTTACATGTGTACTCATGCTCATTCATGGCCATCTTGGTGAATTCAACAAACCCATCTTAATCATTTTGCTGAGGCATTCACATAATTTTTAATGCACGTATCCAAACTTTGTGGTAAGATGGTGGTTTGACACATGTGGCCAAAGAACTCTTTTACTTAAGTATTCTTGTGAATTTTGGGAGAGGTTGAGAGCTTACAAATGCAAGAATTGTGATAAGCATTCATTGATCTGTTGAATTAGGTACTTCTTTTGAGAATATCATTATATGGTTGGTGGTAAGATGGTGGATATACTTGGGATATGATGAAGGTCAACTTAGGATTAACGTTTGAGCCTTTCAAGCTAACCCTTCTCATCATAATTAGTAGCCAATTTTGAGCCAACAAACATATGTATACTTTTTCTTTTCATATGCCCACATCATCCATACCTCTCCAAATTGGAGTATAGCTTATACACTAATTTTTCCTACCCTTATTGCTTCCAAGTGTGTGCTACGTGTGGAATTTACATATTTTCTTTTGTTAAAAAATAAAATAAAATAAAATAAATAGAGAGCGAATGAAGAAAAAAAAAAGAGAGAAAAAGAAAAAAATGGAAGAGTACAAGTGCAAAGTGTTCAATTGAGTAAGTTTCAAAGTCAAAAAAAAAAAAAATAGATAGAGAAGTTGAAGAAGAAGGAAAAGTATTATTTGATGATCTAAAAAGTTGAAGAGTGCATTAGGCGAGAAATGTAGTCTATTGAGATATTTAATAAGATTCCCTTGGTATGTACTTGGAAGTTTTTGAATCCGTGTTTATCCTTTTCTTCATATAGCCCCTAACCCGAGCCACGCTACAACCTTTTTGTGTTGATCGTTCTAATCCTAAGTATGTTTGTGGAATGAGTGATGGAAATTCTCAATTGTTAGTATTCCTATCATAAGATCAATGTTTGCTTATTGCTTGTACATAATTGCCTAATTCCTTATGAGAGTGTGTGTACACCCCTTGTCAACTCCATAGAGAGAACCCCTACACGAAACACTGTTATACCCGTGAGTTATGGAGTTGAAACTTTTGCTTGAGATGTTCTTGATGTTGCATGTGTCACGGTTTGTGGTTAGATGAATATAGTTTGGATCATACACACACTCTGTGGATTGCTATATGTGGATTAATTGTGATTGGGTTATTGGATTCTAAGATTACTAGGGACTAGCAATGAGTAAGTTAGGGGGTGTGATGAGTGCGCGAAAGTGTACTCTAAATATCCCAATATTTGATTAAACTGCAAATAATGAAAATAGAAATGATTGGATTTCACTTATTTTATTTAATTAGATTTCTATTTACATTGAGATGTTTTTAAACATTATTTATTTTATTTTATTATTATTTTTATTTATTTTATTTTATTTTTATTTTTATTTTATTTATTTATTTTTATAGTAGAAGAGGGAAAAAGCACACATATGGAACTCCACATGATGCACGGTTGGCCCACAACCCACTAAAGCAGGCCATGTTTAATTCATCACAAAGGCCCACAAGTGTCACAACAAAACTACAATTTGCATGGCCCATCAATTAAATTAAAACAAGACACTTATGGGAGATGGGCAGCAACACGGCAACATATATATATATATATATATATTTATATATATATTTGTACGCAGTCGAGGAGAGGAAGCAGCCGAACAGAAGAGGCAGCAAACGAACGAAGGTTGCAGACGTGAACGAAGACACAGGAATGAGAAAGGGGCTGCAGACAAACGTGAACGAAAATAAGGATGGCCACCGTTTCGATGATTTTATTCTTGAGAATTTTATTAACCATCATGTGCATGGATAACTAAATTCTCAAGTAGGGTTAGGGAAGAACTTGCACACTAGATGGTATTTTTAATTTATTTTTAATTCATGTATTTGATTTTCAAATATTAAAATTCTTTGTTTTATCATTCTCAAAATATTGTTAGTGTTTTCTTCTCCGAATAATTTTAGAATTTATTTCATTTATAGATTCAGTCATGCTTTTTCTATTGAATGAATTTATTTTTTGATTATTTTTGGATCCATTGATTATTTATATTGATTTAATTCTCTGCTGCAATATTGCTCCCCGGGTATGTTGTCGTCGTTAGATTTTCTCAATATGAATAACAATTTGTGTGATTTAAAGTGATGAATGATTTTTCAAAGAATTACATTTGATTTAATTTTTGGTTTATAATTTTATATCTTCCGGTTGAGAATTGCAGAATTGAATTATCAATTGAGTTATCAATTAATTGAAATTAATTAAAATACCAGATATGTGCAAGAGATTCCTGACACTCTACTGTTCGTTAACTTTGATTATTTTTCCATTAATTACTTTGTTTAATTTTAATTTTAATTTAAAATCAATTTTTCTTTCCTCATTAATTATTTAATTTTTTTTGTTTATTTGCTATTTTACTATTCTTTTAATTGTCTCCCTGTGGAATCGACACCCCAAAACTGAACTATAATTACCACGTCATTCTTTGGGCGTTATCATTGTCCCCGCCGGATTCTTCACTATTATTACCCGTGGTTGGGCCATATTATATCTACTATTATTACCCGTGGTTGGGCCAAATCATATCCACTATTATTACCCGTGGTTAGGCCATATCCACTTTTATTACTCATGGTTAGGTCACATCATATCCACTATTATTACTCGTGGTTAGGCCATATCATATATACTATTATTATCCGTAGTTGGGCCATATTCACGTCAGTCGTTTGGACGTTACGTGTCGCCGTCCCCATCGTGACGAGTCTTATCATATTCTTGTTAGTCATACGGGCATTATGTATCGCCGTCCCTGTCATGACGTAACTTTTAAGTTTTCTTATTCTTAGTTGTTCCTTTCTTTTTCACATGAATATTTCTCATTTTTCCTAAAAATGCATGCCATGCCCCTCCCCTTTGATGTAAAACTTTCTATGGCCTTTGACGTAAAACTAGTGATGTAATGAGACATGCATATACTCTTAAACTCTTTTCATATATGTTACATATTTCATAGGACACATGACATATAAATTATACACTTGTATTTAACATATAATTCTTGTATTAAAATTTTTCTTTACTTGAATCACATACATTTCAATAAAAGGAAGTCTCAGATTTAAACTAGCAGGGGATCTCACTCGAGCTAAGTATCGAGTGATAGTCGAACAAAGTCTCGGATTAGGTACTTTTTCAACATAAAACAAGCCACGTTTCTACACAATCATATTCATGACTTACTAACATACACTTATAACTTCTAGAGGTTCTTTATCTAAGTCCTACTATATTCCACCTTATCTTTGTCTTGTACCATAGTTTTTAAAATATAGACAATTTCACTTGAATACAAACTAAAGTATTTTCTCTTTAATTCACGAGCATAAAGCCAAAATCTCATAAGTCCAATCCCACATATCATCATTAAATCTTTAAACCATAATTTATCAAAGCTCATCCTTTCCACTTATAACATTTTTCCCACTTATCTCACTACTTCCCATTACTAACAACTTACCACAACATAACATGTCTTATGAATATATATTAAGCACTCAATTAAGACATCTTTAAACATGATAATTCTATATATACAATTAAATACTAAGAGTAAGTTATAAGTTTACTTACCATTTTTCTCCAAATCTTAGTATTGACTACTAAACCAAGCCCTTGCAATTTCTCTTAAAATTCTTTCTTTTAAGTATATAAAGGGTTTGAAAATGGGTTTTTGATTTCCTTTTTCTTTATTTTTTTCGTGGGCTTCTCCAAAGGGGAAAAGTGAAGAACTCCTTTATATATATATATATATATGCAAGAGACGACACTCAAGGCCAAAGAAAGAGGTGCAAAGCTTTGAGGTGTCCGGTTACCCCTCTAATTGCCATATACACTTGTCCTTCCTTCCATAGCCCTATCATCACACCTAATTTTAGACATAGTTGGTAAATATCTCGTCTAAAGGTCATATTTGAGCCACCTAAAAGCATGTTTTGATTAATGGTTTAGATTAAATTCCATTACATGGAAAATAAGCTTGGAATGTCTCACCTATACATGCATCAGCCAGCTTGGTTTTTCCTAGTGTCATCTAACTTTTCTAGATGCCTCCCCCTTATGCCACATACCCCATCCATGTGTCACATTTTCAATTCATTGGAAAAGGAAATCCTAATCTTTTTACTGTGCAATTCGGTGGTAAGAGCTAAATCAAAGTTGATTTGTCTAAGTTGGTTACCAATTGACTCCTATTCCTGTCTGTCCACTTCACCTCAAATTAAGTCATTGATCCGGTCCGTATATTTAAAAACTCAAAACATAAAATTTCTATATCTCCCTCTTGGTGTTCTATATAATTTTTAATTACCTCATTTGGGGACCATACGGAAAAGTTATGCCTAAATCACTAAAACTCGACGAATCAGCCCGAGAGCAACCAATCTCAGCATACCAAGTGTTTGCTAGATAATCATTCTTATTTCACACGAAACTTCTTAGATAAAATATTCCTATTTGCCACATATCTACACACTTGTCAAGATTTTAGGATAATTGAGAAAATATTTCAAAGACTTAATTTTAAACAAAGTTCTTAGTCAATTCATAGTCAATGTCTATATGTCCAATTCGTTTCTGCCACTTCAATCCCAATTTCGTATTTGATTGAGTCTATATTTCCTAAACTCAAAACATAAAATTTTTAGATATTTCTCTTAGTTTTCCATAACACTTTGAATTATCCCAATTTGAAATCAAATGAAAGAGTTATGTCCAAATTACAGGAGGATGTCAAATCTGCCAAACATTTTCCAATTACCATGGTTTTCACTAAATTCCTCCATTTGCATCCTTTTACCATTTTAAGCTTAACTTATCAATATTTCCTATACGAAAATATCCAAAATAAATATATATCCAAAAGTTTCAAAGGTCCACCAAAATAACTCTAAAGAAATTATGATCAAACTAAGCATGTAAATTAAAAAAGACAAGTGAAAATTCAGGCTATTACACATTCTCCCACTTCTAGTGTAGAAATTAAGTTGATCGCACAAATGGAGTCAAAGTTTATGTCAAAAATCATACAACGGGCAAGAAATGAGAGAAAGAATTACTTTCGACCCATAGTGAAAATTTGGGCCTCTACCAGTGTGGTGTTCATATACATTCATATCAGTGAATAAAAAATAAATACAGTAAAATATAAGTAGAGATAGAGACATAGATTTACACAATTCGGCATAGTGCTTATGCCCACAATCATTCAGAAGGCAAATATACTAAAATATGAGTATTTTACAGTCTCTCAAGGTCTCTCATTTCTTGATATACAATAGAGGTTGGAGACCCATTTTTTGGAGATCATCTCTTTGAAGCTCTCATCATGAGTTCAAGAAGTACAAGAACTCTTATTCTCCTCCGACCTAATCCCTTTATTATCTGGCCTTAGGAGTGGTGAGGAACGATAGCTTCTCCTTTTTTTTTTCTCCTCTTTCCTTTCTCTTTCTCTTCTTAATTGATATTTACTTTTCCTTTGTCCCTCATTCTCTCTTCCCACTTGGCTTTTAATGGTGGCTCTTTAATAGGCTAAACTAGCATGGGCCTATTAACTAGGGGCATTTTACCCTTAACATTATATATGTTAGAAATGAAAAAATAACTTCAAATCAAGATTCAACGGGGAATGTAGCTGATTTAGGAGCCAAAATGTCATTGTTGGAATGGTGGCTTGATTTCCAGTTGAAACTTCATTTTAGAGACTTGGCTTAATTACGACTCAACCCTGTCTAGACGATGGCTTGAGTGAATTTCAGACAAATTGTTTACTCGACATACTGTAACACCCATTTCTTGTAGAATAGAGTATTACTAACATGCATAGCATGTCCCAGGTAAAGAGAATCATTTTCTTGAAATACCACTTCTATTGAAAAACATTAAATTGAACATAACTATTTTTGAAAAAAGAAAATAAAAATTGTTAAATAAAGACATTGACTAATCCTACATGTGAAAAAATCTTATTCCTTCCTAAGCCTTTGTACTATATCTACTTCCTGCACATCCAGCTCTACGTCATCACAATCTCCAACTGTGACAAATAAACATAGAAGAAAATACAAAAATAAACAAAAATGAGTTGAATACTCAGTAATAGCACATCATACCATAAAACATATAACTTACCATGGACCCATGGACTAGATTTTGGAAGACTCCACATAACATGCATACATCATCATGGATTCACATAGCATATTTAGTCATTATCAACATGAGTGGAAGCATACATAATCATGATAACATGTAATGTGAATGCATAAGTAACTTGTTTATCTTGTCTTATATGGTGAACAACGCTTGAGTCTGTGGCACCCTATAACTTGTCATAACATAAAGTGAAACATTTATGAGTCTGTGTTTCACTGAACATATGGTGAGCCATGCTTAGGTCTATGACATCGCTTATCATACTTTGTGGTGAACATGCTTAGGTCTGTATCACCTAAACATAACTTTGATGAACACGCTTAGGTCCGTGTCACCCTTAACGTAACTTGTGATGAACACGTTTAGGTTCGTGCCATCCTTAGCATAACTTGTGATAGCACGCTTAGATCTGTGTCATCCTTATCATAATCTTTTGTGAACATGCTTAGGTCCATGTTATCCTTAAACATCTTATCTTTCTTAATGCATGAAAACTTATTGAATATCATGAACTTTTCTAGCATGGCATATTATTGTGCATGGAATAGCATAACATGGCATATCATAGCATGACATACTCTTATACATGGCATAGCATAACATGGCATATTCGTGTACATGACATAGCATAACATGACATTTTCTTGTATATGGTGTAGCATAACATGACTTAATACAACATGATCTAAACATTTTATAAAATTTCATGGAATATATAATTTGACTATTTTATTACATGACATACTTGACTTAAATGTTGCATGAACATTACATGGCATTAATTCAATCCATCAATCAACAATTTCGTGCTTACAAGTATATTGTCAAAATTCATCAAAGATCGTTAAGGGATCTAACCTTAACTTGACTTGTAGCATAGCGTAGACAATGTCACATTTCATAAACAATTATAACATTTAAAGTACACATGTAATTATTTGATCATACTAATTACTTCTTAGTGCTGCTTCCTGGTTTCCACGTCATAGCTCGTGACCTATACGGAATACTAATTGTTACTAATTTTCTAGATAAACGAGTTGTAGCACTCTAAATACATGAAATCATAAGTAGAGATAATTCAATAAATATTGAATCATACAAATATTAATAGTATTATTCAAGCCCTATAACATACTCTTTAATATTTTATAACTTAATAATTTCATAAAAATATAGTTAAAAGATAATTTAGAATATTAATTAAAATAATAGAATAAAAATTATATTTTAAAACACTTTTAAAATAAGAAGGCCAAGGCCCAAATGAAGAAAATAGCTCAATTAGAAACATTAAACAGTCTTGTAAAACCCACTTAAAATAATAAAACCGTTTCTAAAATATAGTAAAACAAGCCTACTCAATTCAAACAAGTCCGATTAACACTAAGCCATATTTAAAGTTAGGCCCAATCTCTATTAAAGAAACAATTCCAAAAATCGTTTTGCAATCATATGAAATCGGCCTTGAACACTTAAAAACTTAAGAAACATTGGCTGCCCGGGCTTAAAACCTAAGGCCCATTAAAATTTCAAAGGCTTGAGAATAAAACAAAGGCTTAGTAAAGGCATTAAGAGGGCAATACACCTTATTACTAACTAGTGCAAGGACTTTGGGAAAATTGAAACAAAGGAAATAAAATGGAGAATTCAAGCCTATGGGAAGACAAAAACATAAAAGCAAAGGATTCATGTGACGACAGGGAGGTTACCAAAAGGGAAGACTGGCGCGACGGCAGCTCTTGGTGGCCAGGGTTGATCTGCGACACCACTAGGCTCCTTGGAATGGTGGTGCGATCAAAGAGACAATGAGGGAGTTAGAGAGAGGAGCTAAAGTTGAAGAAATATAGGGAGAAAAAAATGGTCGACATCAATGGCTTACCAGAAAAAGGCACAGGTTCACCGGTGTTGGCTGGTTGGTACTTTATGGGTTGTTCAATAGTTTTTGTGGCAGTCGGGAGGAGGTTCGAAGCCTTGTGGTGGCTGTTGGTTGCTATGAAGGTGGTGTTTCGATGGTCTGTGTTTGAACTAGTGAGATGGCTGGTCAGTGAACCAAGTTGTGTGAGGGAGAGATCTTCCTCCTAGGATGTTGTTTATAAATCTAAGGGTTTCATGGAGTTTTTATAGATGATAGGGAGGGAGATAACATGATACATCTAGAGAGTTTAAAATATGGCTAGAATTTAAAGTTAGTTATGTTTAGAAAACCAAAATCAAGCACGGGGGGAGGTCTTCAGAAGATTTTTGTATTTGAAGTTGGCTGAATTTTTAGGAAACCATTCCCACGAGGATGGGATTTTTGAGTTTGGATTGAGATTAGGATAATGACTCTGAAAGGATTGAGGTGAAAGAATTTGAGTAGGGAGTTGGTGTTCACTTTGGAAACTAAAACAAAAAGAATAGAGTTTTGAAGTGTTTGATTTCAAAGCTAGTTTCAAATCTAAAAACTACTCAAACTAAAAAAATACAAACAAAAAATTTAAAAGAGATGTAGTTTAACAGTAAGAGATCATATTCAAAACAAAACATATCTAAAAGAATGCTAACAATAAAGATGATAAAATACTGATAATTAAAATAATCATAATAATCATAATCTCAAAATAAATCCATTTTTTGGGTTGGGGTGTTACACATTTGCTTGATAGCTCACTCGAGCGAATGTACAGAAAACCTACTTCATACGTTGTTTTATATATAAACATATTTTTGTGATGTGTGAATGAGGCTAGAAAAGTGAGGGAACTCATTTTGTGATATTTAGGGCTCATTGGGTGCGTTAAGGCTTTATAATTGTGGAGTGATTTATGATGCCTCTTTTTGTTAGTGATTTCTTTGGAAGATCAACTCTGCCAATGAACATATACTATCATCTGAAGTCGAATCACTTCAATATCTTTATGTGACTGCTGATTTTTGTTTATGTTTTGAGTTTGATTTGCTTCCTCTATTACTTTCTCTGCATCTAGTTTATCTCTAAATCTTCACTTAATCCCAACAAACTGGTATCAAAGCGCCATAATTTGTAGTAGATCTCTGTTCTTGAGATGACATAGGTGAAATTTGATGTAAATAAGTTTGATGGTCAAAATAGTTTCAAAATGGTAGATATCAAGATAAAGGGGGCTTTGTTACAACAACAAGGGTTGGAGAAAGTCTTGGATCCGATGGAGTTTTGCACGTAATGGCCAAACAAGAAGACGAGGAAGAGAAAGCACATGGCTCGATTTCGTTATCTCTTTCTGATGGAGTCTTGCACATAATGGCTGAGGAAGAGACTGCCTTGGGTCTTTAGAGGAAACTGGAAAGTTTGTACTCGAAGAAGTCACTCACCAACTGTTTGTATTTAAAGCAACTATTGTACACTCTTTGAATGAAGGAAGGTACTAGTTTGTCCAATCATCAAGATGAATTCAATAAAATCATTATAGATTTTAAGGAATATTGATATTTAACTTGACAAGGACAATCAAGCTTTAACTTTGATGTATTTGTTGCCTGTATTTTTTGATAACTTTGTGAACTTAATATTGTATGATAGAAATACCATCTTCTTGGCAGATGTAAAATCTTTTATGAATTTAGAGTTGGGAACAAAATTGAATGTACAAGGTATGAATAATCAAGCCAATAACTTGTTTGTGATATATTCCTCTAGAAGTAGATATGATAGAAAAGGTTCGGATCATGGTAGAAGTAATTCCAGTAATAGCTCTAGATTTAACAAGAGAATTGTTAAAAGTCAATATTTTCACAAGTTTAATTATTACAATAATGAGTGTTTCAGATTGAGAAAGAACGAAGTATGTGACAACCCGATTTTTTTCCATTGGATTTCTCATGCTTAAAATGACTATTTTTTTTAGAATTATTTTAGTCATTTTTTGGAACTTTTTGGAAATATATTCACTATTTATTTCTTGGGTCTTCTCTTGTATGGGATACTGATAAGTTAAACCCAAAATAGTCTAAGAACTCAAATGGAATCCACAAGGAGATTTGGGGAGACGTTTACATGGTGGAAAAACTATTTGGAACACATGGCATGTTGTGTAGAATTTGGAGATAGGATAACATAGAAACTTGAGTTAGGTAAAAAAAGAATTTGTCTTTTAGTTAAAGGAGACTATAGTTTGGATCAATTGGGAGGGGGAAATCCAATTCCATTTATATTTCACTTTGCTTGGAAGATAAGGAACAATAAAGGACATGTGGCAAGGAAGATTTTATCTATACCTAACTTTGTCTTTTCTTCGCATAGAATTTTATCTTTGAGATGGTAACACATGGCAATGAGGAAGAGATGAACAAGCAAACTTAGAGTCCTTCTTGGTGAGTTTTGGCTATGAAGGAGTCTTTTGAAAATATCTAAGTGTTTGAAAGACTAATGAGGACACTTGGCATAAGTTAAGCAATTGTTTAGAAACTTGAGTTAGGCAAGCATAGGAATAAGAGTTAGGTAAAAAAGAAATCTTGTCTTTTTCCTAGAGGAAGCAACGACAATGGAATAAAAATTTGGAGGCAAATTGACTTAGACTTGTCTCTTTTGGGTTTTTCCATGCAATGATTCCATCTCTTGAGAAAGGTTGGCAATTGACAAGTAGTAATTTGAAAACAAAATATATATATTCTCTTGGTGAATTTTCGGATAGGATAGGTGTGGGAGACATGGTAGCCGAATTCTCTCTTTGTCTTTTCCTATATGTTCATCATATCATAAGATAAGATAAGAACTTGATCTTATCATGTCAACCAAACCTAAGGGAGGAATGAGTACTCTAATACCCTAAGTGGATGCATGGCATGGCTTGACATGGTTTGGGATGTTCTTTCAAATTTTGCCATTTCTTTTCCCATAGGTGTCGACTAAGAGTACCCACCACATTCTCACCATTTCATCTCCAAGCACTTCAGCCAAAACATAACACAAACCCTCTCCATTTCTTTTCCACTCACTCACCCTTCTAACCTTTCCTTGTTTGCACCCTAAAGAGTGTATCTCTCCAAGAGTTTGGTGAATATTCCTTCTTCACAAGATTTCCTTTGCTAGATTTCTTGAAAAAATTAGTAAGTTCACTCTTAACTTAATCCTAGCATTTCTTGTATATACATGTCGTAAACTTGTTGTTGGTAGTTTTATCATATTAATTGTTTGCTTGGGGAGTGATTTTGTTACAATTTCTTTAGGCTTTGTTAAGGTGGCACATTAGAATTTGATTTAAGAAGTATTTGGAAGAAGATAGAGAGAATTTAATGAAAGAACTCAAGGACTATAACATAGTAATTTTCGGCTAGAGCTTGGATAATGGTATGATGTGTTGGATGACAAAAAGTTTAATTTGGGAGTTTAGAGAATTCAGCCATAGTGAATTTCTTTGAAAAATTTTAAACTTTTAACTCATAGGTGATTATATGATTATAACCTTCATTTTTGAGTATTTAGGAAAATATACTATTTGATTTTCTTGAGGAATAGTTGAAGTTTGGTTTGGGAGAAAAGATTATATGATGAAAAAGGATTTGAGGAAAATGACTCCATCAGCTAGTGATTTATTTTAGCTTGATTATTGAGTTTTGGAATGTTTTAAGAAAAGTATGAGTTGATCAAGAAAAAAAAAAAAAAGGAAATTTGGGGTTTGACCTACAATGAATTTTGGCCTAGCCCTTTCTAAAGGTAGGATTGATTTGTTTGGATTTCCTCTTTATTGGAATATGCATGACTTATTTGAAAAAGAATTATGTTCGCAGGTTATAGCATGTAAGAGTCATGGTTTGAAAATGCATGCTTCATATGCCATATGTATCATGAATCATATACCATGCATAAGGAAGTTCAAGATAGCATGCATGTCCGTTCATGTTACAAACTCCATTTTTTAAGATGTCATGGTTTCAAAGAAATAAGAAAAGAATTTTTATAAGAACCCCAATACTAAGAAAGCTGACGGTGAAGGCGTTTCGATCTATCGTCATACTAAGAAAATCGACAGTGAAGGCATTTCAATCTACCGTCGAGATTTTAGAAAACCAACAGTGGAGGCATTTTGATCTGTCGTCGAGAATAAGAAATGACGGTGAAGGCGTTTCGATCTACCATCATAATAAGAAAGCTAACGGTGAAAGCGTTTCAATCTGTCGTTGAGAATAAGAATAACAGTGAAGGTGTTTTGATCTGCTATCATAACAAGAATGATATGGATGAGAATAATGACATGTAATATTAAGAATCATAAAAATAGACATAAAAAGTTCATGAAAAAGTTTTGTATATGTATCAACGAAAGCCTTTTTGTGAAAATAAGAAAGTCTTTGAAAAAGACGTATGGTGCATAAATCATGTCACAAGTCTAAAGTCATGTCACAATCTCATGATCATGATGCATACATATGTATGGCTTGCATATATATGCTGATAATGCTTTTATTATGTTATCTATATACTTACTGAGATTTTCTTAAAATATCATTCTTTTAATTTTATCTATCATTCTTTATGGAATAATAGACGTTATTGCAAGGATAAATGGCCAACACGAGACTCAAACTTCTCGAGAAATTCTGAGGTGCCTTGAGGGTCGTACAGAATACTCATTTTTTAATGAGAAGACGCATAGGATACTGTATGGTTTTTGAGTTCAGATGGATCATTATTCCTTGATAGTGTTTATGCAACACCAATGACATAAGACTCTAACAAGGTTACAGTTTAAGCATGGGTCATTTTCGCTTTGGTGAGGGTTATAATAAAGTTAAGAAGGAACCCTTATAGGTAAAATGGGTAGTTGTATATTTGCTCTTTTGGATTATCGAACAATGATATGTACTGTTGAGAATTTGGTACATTTTACTTTATGTTTTATAAAGTTATGGGTTTTAATATAGTTTACCATATGATATTTGTAAAGATTTAGATTCCTTTGTCGATTCTTTGGAATTGGCCTTATTCCGCTGCGATATACATTACATATTGCTAGTAAGTTAGATGCATGCAAATTATTTTCAACATGAACGAGGGGAATGTAGCCTAGTATTATATGTCCCAACGCTTTAGTTTACATTCAATCCCAAACGTAAGCTAGGGGCATCACAAAGTAAATTCCTGTAATGTTAGTAGTGTTATTGAGAGTGTTATCAACTGTAATATTGTTCTAATAGTTAGTAACTCTAGCAACCATTTTGGTGACAAGTGCGTCAGAAATTCAAATTGTACATTCCATATATGTCCCATAAAATATTGGTTCACTACTTATGAATCACTTAACAATGATTTCGTTTTGGTGGGAAATGATATGGCTTGTGATATTGTTAAAATCTCTTCAGTCAAAATCAAGATATATGATGGGGACCATTAGAATTATGTCCAACGTTTGGCATATCCATCTTTGAGGAAAATTCTTACATTTTTGGGCATTTTTTACTCCTTTGGTTATCAATATTAAATTGAAGGTGGAATTATTCAATGCCTACAAGAGTTCTTTAATGGTAATGAAAAGAAATAAGACAGATGATCTTTGTTTTCTTATTAATGAGACAATGATTGGTGCAACTGGATCTTTAAACAGTCTAGATTCAAATGTTACTCATTTATGGCACATGTGATTGAGCTATATGGGTGAATGAGCATGGGCATTTGTAAGTAGGTAGTTTTTTGTTTTGTATGATTAGAAGACAAGAATGGTTTATTTTTGTGTTGGCATTGTATTCTTGTGAAGCAATAAACCTAGTACAGAATCAAGTTTATTGCAACTTAGTTGTTATGATATTCAAGGTACATCTTGTGCAAGGTGGTGCCTTTTTTGTACTCGAGTTGTTTGATGACCATTTTGAGAAAAGGCCGGACTTGTTTTTGAAGCAGAGTGACGTGTTTGATGCGTTCAAGCATTTGAGATGGCTAGTGATCTGCAGACAAGAAAATAGAGTATTTTCAGATTGTATAGTCAAATCCACTCCATAGAAATGTGGTAATTGAATGAATGAATCAGACTCTTGAGGAGAGCCCGTAATGTGCTTTTGGATTTGCCAGACTTTTCTATAGATTTAGATAAAGTAGTCAACACAGTTTGCTATTGGGTGGACAGTTCTTTTTTCACAGTATTTGTTGTCTTCCACAGTGAAGGAGAGCTGGATTATAGCAAAAATTTAAAGTTGCTGAGAGAACTTCAAAATAAAATGTAGGTGATACTTGATTGAAAAAGAGCATGATTTTGATTTTAATATTGGCGTATATTTAGAACAAGTCTACAATTTTGTTGTGTAGATAAAGGAGGCAATTTGGCCACCTTTAGGATATACTTATGCAGATTTTGTGGCGTTCTATTTTTGGCCAAAGATATTTTTGTTAGCCTCTATGTGCATTCAAAAGTCGTCGTTCAAGTAAGTAGTTTGTATGATAGTATATTTGTCTTTGAAAAGATTGAGATTCTGCATTATGACTAAGCCTTTGATTTGGTCAAGTTGTCTATGGAATAAAAGACTTTTGAGTAGAAATTGAGTTTTTCAAATATAGATGCTATGAATAGTTTGAGATTTTTAGAGATGTTTGTTTTTCAATCTTTTTTGGGCATCTTTGATATCATTGTTCTCGAATGGTAAAATTCGATTTGGTTGAATCCATTTTATTTGGACTTGATGGAATTCAAACCAAGATGGAGATTTATTAGAATGAAAGCTTGATTTCTTGTTGAAAATGCTATTTCATAGACTTTGACTGTAGGTCGACCCTGGCTTTATCTTGGCTCGAGTGAACTTTGGCTCAATTATGGCTCGAGCAAACTTCAAACAAATTGTTCGTTTGATGCATGCTCAAGACTCCACTCGAGTGAATGATCAAAAACCTATTTTCTGTGCCATTTATATATAAACACATTTTTAGGAAATGTGAGTAGCAAAAAAAGAGAAAGAGAACTCCGTTTGAGATATTTGAGAGCTTAGTGGATGTATTGAGGCTTTAAAATTGATGAGTGATTTATGATTACAACTCTGGTATTCCAACTTTATTAGTAAATTCCTTTGATGATCATGTCCACCAATGTACATAGATGATCATTTGAAACTGAGTCACTTATATCTTGATGTCTTTGTGTGGTTATCGATATTTATTTTTATTTTGACTCCGATTTCTTTCTACTATTGCTTTCTCTATATCTAATGTTTCTAGATCTCAACTTGATCTCAACACTCACCAAGAAGAGCCTAGTTATGATGACGTGTGCGTTTAAATTTTCAATTATTCTTACAAGCAATTACAAAATCTTTAGTCATGTTTATTTTTATAGATAAGATGAAAGGAGATTAAAATTAAAAATTTTAAAAAATATTATTAAAAAATACTTTATAATATTATTTGAGTTAATTACACTTCACTCCCTCTATCTTTCACCCAATTCATAATATACCTCCTGAACTAAAAATTTTAATAATTGAACCCACCGATTAATAATTTTTCACATATCCTCGTTCCGTCTACCAACTGCCGTCTACCAACTGCATCAAAACAAACAGATTTTCATCATGTGTATCTCATGTGCGTGATCCCCACCCCTGTTTATATCATAATGTAACAGGGGAAGCTCACTGATGGCTTTGGGGAAGACGAGACGGCCTAGAACTTGCTCTTGTGAAAGTCGGTGCATCTTGGTGAATCTAAGGCATAGCTAGTGGAGCCATCCTTGAACTGGACCGCATGGACCATGCCGTCTTCGTTGAATAAGTGGTGGCTGGAGACAGGCTCGTGAAGTGGGTTCATGCCGATCTGAACGTAGACTCCTTGTGCGCAGTCAGGGATTTTGCCTGAAACCAATAACGAATGTCGAACGGGCTGCTCTGTCACCAGAGCGAAATTTGAACTTCTAGATCTGCGGTTTTGCGAAGTTGGTGTTGATGCTCATGCAAGACTAAAGCATACTCCATTACGTCCAACGCCATGGCCGCAGTTTTCTGTAACAAATTCCATTGAAAGGGAAAAAACTTATCAACAATGGCAGAAGTAGCATTTTGGAATGGGAGCATTTTGAGTGAGTAACGTACAATGTGCATTTTGGTATCCATTTTCATGGAAATGGCGGTTGAATTAGAAGAACCCATCTCCATTACAATGAACTTGAAGAAGAAGATCTTGCCCGAGCCCATGTGTTTGAAGGTGTTGCTATTGCTGAAGAAGACGCCATGGACGATCCCGAGCTATTTTAGTGAAGAAGAAGATTCTGGTATTTCTAGTATTTTCAAAGAGCTAAGACTCTGAGAGTGATATTTGTCGAGAGAAGTGCGAGATTTGAGTAGAAAGGTGAGGGAAAGGGAAAGGGTTTGTATAGGAAGAGAATGGGAAGGTATGGAGTTCCACTTCAGGCTTGTAAGAAAATGCCACGTGTTATAATATTGTTGATCAGATGATTAACACAGGAGCAGAGTAAATTGAGTTATATTAAAAAAATTAACACTTATATTAAGCCAAATATATTATAAAATATAAACAAAATACAAAACAGTAAGAAATTTAAAAAATAAGGGCAAGAGAAAACAAACTCAGTAGTTTAACGAGATTCAGCCCAACTGCCTACGTCCTTGCCTCAAGCTATCATTTGTGAATTTCCAAATTTACTATTCAATCTCTTTCAGCTGGATATAGAAACCTATTACACCTTTAAACAACACCGCTACAAAAAATTCGTGTAGAACATCATCTATACTTGCAATCACCTCACACTTGGTAATTTAACTATTCCCTGTGTAGAACACATTCTACACACACAAAGGTTATACACATCATCTTACTGATACAAGAGCTGATATTGAGCAGATTATCAAAGTACACTCCTTAATTAATGAAATAAGAACAATATAGCACAACCTATATCTCTATCAAAATGAATAAGGATTATGACTAATGTTTGGAAAATAGAGAGTGAAGACTTTGAATGAACGATACAAAACTTTAGCAATTGATGTGTAAGCTCTCTTATTGTGATGTTGCAAAACTCAAATGAGCTATTTATAAATAAACAAGTTTTCATATTCAATTTTAAAAAGATTCACATGTCAAATAAGAATACTATTCACTTTTCAAAAAATTCAAATAAAAACATCTTTTTTTGCATTTGTCAAAGACAACTTCATTTATTTTTTAAAATATTCAAACATAATCTTTTACTTTTCGCATATGACAAAATGAGTATGATTTATTTTTCAAACCAAATTATCTTCTTTTTGTATATGTCAAAAAAAATATAACCACCTTTCAAGATTTTCAAACAAAATCATCTACTTTTTACATTTGTCAAAATTGCATCAATCAAAATTTCAAACAAAATATGCACATGTCAAATATGACAATTAATCATCTTATAAATTTTTAAAATTCAAATTTTAATGATGTTATGCATATGCGAAAATTATAATTTTCAAAATTGAAACTTTTAATGATGTCATACACATATGAAAAACATAATTTTTGAAGTTAAAGTTTTTAATGATATCATGCACATGTAAAAAATGTAATTTTTGAAATTAAAACTTTTAATGATATCATCCACATGTACAAAATACAATTTAATGATTTATGAGAAAATATTAATTTTGAGTTTTAATCCAATCTTGAATTTTATCAAAAGATGTAGAAAATTACTTTTTGAGTTTCATTTATAGACTTGTTCACTTTCTTATTTATACTTAATGTGCTTGACTCTATTGCTTATATATTTTGTGCTTGAAATTTGAATTCTTTTATTATTATCAAAATCTATATGTAAATATGAAATTTAAAATTTTGGGTTCAATAATTATGATATAAATAGGGGTGGGGATATTTCTGTGCGTCTTATGAATTTATGTTTGTTTTGACGTAGCTAGAAGATGGAAAGTAGATATTATGAAATATTATTAGTTTGAGAGGTTAATTGTTAAAATTTTTAGTTTAAAAATTATATTGTAAATTAGGTAAAAATTAGAAGAGGTAAAGTGTAATTAATCTATATTATTTTTATTTTACAACTTTAAAATTTTAAATTATTTGTTTTATTTTATAAAAAATTTGTAAAGGTTCTAATGATATTAAAAATTATAAAAATAAATGAAGACTTATCTATTGTTTATGACAAACATTTGCGATGATCTTCCTTCCAAACGAGGTCTTCTTTTCCTATTGCTGATGATATCAGCAAAGTCATTGTATTATTATTATTATAAAAAAGTCATTGTATTCTGCTGGAGCGAATCCGATCAAAATCCTTGTTACTTTATTGGGGATTTAATCCCAGCCAAGTCATGTAGTGACTTGTGGGGGAGCATGATTTTGGTTGGGTATTTTTCTGCCTAGCAAGGGTACAATTCAGATTTGTTATTTTTTTTTGTTTGTTATTTGTTATTTTTTATTTGCGAAGCATGATTCGAATTAATTTCTTTTGCAATTGCCACGTTGTTGGCACTACCTTCTGCCAGGTTGCGTTGCCAAGGGAATGAGCCATGCAAAGTCTATTACTGTCTTGCTGTAGGACAGCTCGTCAATAAGAATAAGAATAATATTATTTTAATACTTTACTTTAATAATCTATTGAGATTTCAAGTATTTTTTTATTTTTTATTTTTTATTTAATAGTTAAACAAGTAATTATTAATATCATGATTTTTATATTTTTTAAAAATATTTTAAAATGATAAAAAAATATAAATAAAAATATTTTAAAAAATAAAAAATTAATTTTAACCTAACGATAACTTATAACGGACAGAATAACACCAGTCAATAAGTATATATATGGTTTGAGAACTGTTACATATATATAAAGACATTATACAAAAAAAAAAATCCCAACTTAATATTATTTTATAATAAAATTATAATTATAATTTAACGTATTACATTAAATTAGTACATCAACTTATAAATTTATTTATACTTTTTTTTTATAACTAAAACATTTTCCATATAGTTTTGGAAGGACAGAGGCAACAATCGGATGGCCTACGGTCTCCTTAGTGGCACCTCTTAATTGTATTCCAGGACAGAGGGAGAGATATCATAAGAGATAACAGCAACTTTATATGTACATATGTATACACTTCATAATCTCACTTTTCGTAGAAATATAAGCAATTCTAACACAAACTGAACATAACAAATTGCAACCCAGAAAAGGAAACAGAAAACAGACTATCACACACCAAATTATCAAGCTTTGCAGCAAACAAAACGAGCAAGTCCTTTTGGAGCATTTCCTTCATCTCCAGAAATCTCAACCGCCTTATGCTTTTTATCCTTCTTTTTGGTCTCGTCTTTAGGCACAGTTATAACAAGCACCCCATCACTCATCGAAGCCTTAATCTCATCAACCTTTGCATTCTCTGGAAGACGGAACTCTCTCACAAAGCTGCCGCTACTTCTCTCTTTGCAGTGCCACTTGTAAAAGGTCTTCTCGTCCTCTCCCGGAGCATCTTTCCTCTCTGCATTTATACGAACCACTCTGTCTTCATGCACTTCGAGCTTCACGTCCTCTTTCGAAAGGCCCGGAAGATCAATCTCAAAGATGTGTGCGTGAGGGTTTTCCTTCCAATCCATTTGGGTGTTGCCAGATCCTAGGGTATTGTCTGGGTTTTCGAAGAAGAATCCTCGGAAAGGATCGGGAAAGCTTCGCTGATCAAAGAGTGATTGAATCAGGGACATCTTTAGCTGTTGGATAGGAACAGAACTGGACTTACGAAATTATTGAGATAGAGATCTAGATTTTTCTTGCTTGTTTGCTAATGGTTGATGAATGCAAGAGGTAGGCTTACATGTATATATATTAGAACCTTGGATTGAAGAGAAGGGGAGAGTAGCTTCATGAAGCTTCTGGAGCTGGGTAGAATTAAATCTTTGATACTCACTTTTGCCTAAAATGGAGAAAGTTCGGATAATCATTTTATTTGACTATACTTTTGGAATTTTGTTAGGAGAAGTGGTGAGAGTCGAAGTCAATGCTGAGAGGAAGTCGCTGGAGCCTTCTCGGAACAACGGTCGTCGGCCTTAAAATCTTAACATAAATGGTTATGCTACCGGATTTCTCTTTTTATTTTTATAAGAAAAATTATCATTACTATTATTACGAGTCTATAATTTGATAACGAGCGGATAATTATTTATGTTAAATTTTATAGATTTATATTTAGATATATAAAATATATAATTAATATAATAATTATTTAAAATTTAAAATTAATAATAATTAATCAAAATATAAATATATTTAAAATAATTTAAACAAAAATATATATTTATATAAAATAAAAAAAAATATTTATACAACTGTGAATTAGATAATCGTCACATAATCGTTCTGAAAAAAAAAAGTAAATAAATTTGAGATTTATTGAAAAAAATTAATTTTTTATAATAGATTTCACTCTTTTTCAAAACGGTTATACAGCATTTATGCACATCACAATTATATATAAAATTACTCATAAAATAAAGCGTATGCATAAAAATAGAGTATTTTTTCAATAAAATATTTTTTAAAACTGTATGTTTTATACCGTTTATTTATTTTACTTTATTAATTTCACTTTTTTTCAATTCCCAGTTTGAATGCCTATTTTTACACATTAATTTCAAGAGAAAATGCTATTTGTCCCACTTCTGAAATCTCGATTGGGATTCTGATTTCAATTTTTTTTTATTGTATTTTTTTTACATGATTTTTCAGTTTTTTTATATAATTTTTCTAATATTTTAAAATATTTTTTAAAAATATAAAAAAATTATAATATTATTTAAAAATATTTATTTAAAAATTATGTAAGATAAAAAAATGGAACGGGAATCCCAATCAGGATCCCAAAAAGGAGATATGTAGCACGCCCCTAATTTCAATTATATTTGTTTAACATTCCAAAAAGAAATATGATTGAAAAGTCTTCTACCTCGTAAAGCATAAACTCTTATCCATCAAAAAAAGATTAAAAAAAAAAAAAACGAAAACTCTCAGTTCCAAACCTGTACGCAGGGGACGTTTTTGACTTGAAGCGCAGTGTGAAGAAGCCCACAAGCCTGTTTTTGGACAAACTCTTTTACTTCCTCTGCATTAAGATTCTGAAGATCCGTTTGATTGTAAAGTGTATTCAATACATTCTAATTTAAATTTATTTTATTATTCAATGCATTGTGAAAGTATTTAATGCAAACACATAAATTTTGTAACTCGCGGGTGTAGGGGGACAAATTATAGAATATGGTTTCACAAATTCATATTTTTTTTTATAAATTTATTTAAATTTATCTAGTTATTTAAATATATTTTAAACTTATTTAAGTGAATTTTATAAAATTTATTCAATTATTTTAACTAATTATTATTAAAAAAATCAATTTAACTTAATACATTTCGACATTTAAATATAATTTTAACATAAAAAATAAGAGAGAGAAGTAAGATTTCAATCAAATAGCTTACTTTTTATTCAAGAGCGGTGAATAGCACCACTTACTTTAACGGTTTGGCAAAATATTGTTTTATTTTTTTTACTTTTTTTTTTCTATTCATTTTTTTAAGATATTTTTATAAAATATAACAAATATTAATACATTCATAATCACTTTTTTAATTATTAAATAAAAAAATTAAAATATATAAAATACCAAAATAAATAAGTATACTAACATTTTTCTTTTTTCAATCCTTCGTTGATTGTGGTATGTAGGATAAGTAGAATGTACTCATGAGTTTTTTTTCTTCTCACATATCTTTCAAAAAGGCACTAGTTTTGATGCATTAAACATAAAAATCAATTTAGGTATAGTTTGAATTTTAAAATAAGATAAATTAAGATAAGATGAGATGAAATAAGATAAATTATAAATAATAATGAGATGAGTGAGTTGAAATGAGTTTTTGTGTATTGGATTGAAAGTGAGATGAGATGAGTTTAGATTGTTGGGAAATTAATATAAATAGATTCCACAACTTTTTTTATTGATGAATTTGTATATAAATAAATAACAATTATTTTATCCAATTGCACAATAATAATTATCAATTTACAAATTTTTTGACTTCATAAAATGATATAAAAAAAAATCAAATTAAATTTATTTTAGTTAGACCATGTTAAAATTTGATAAAATATTTTATATAATTTTACGTTGATATTTGTATAATCATAAGAATTACGTTTTGAGCAATAAAATTAATTTTAAAACATTTACCTATAAACTTAAAAAAAAAATAGATATCTATCACAACACATATAGTAAAAACACAGTTTCTCACCTCATAAGTCATCAAAATTTGATGAGAAATGAATCTTATAATTTTTACAACGTTGAAAATGTATATGCCAAATTTAATAAGTTCAAATAATCAAACTACACTTTTATAATACAGTTTATATATTTATAATATTCATGTCATCATGTCTAATTTACCATTGTCCCTTCGGAGACAACCCAAAAATTTGGAATAATATTGAGAAAATTAGCATGACTCCTGCACAAGAATGACACACACAAATTGAGAAATGCCTAATTTACCATTCACGAACTGCACTTGGCCGCCCACATATTTTTGGCAATATCATTCATAAATGCAGCCATATATTGTGCTGATTCCAACATCATGTTAGGATGACATGTTGCAGTTGCATCTTCACTAATTGCATGGCCATTCGAATCAAGCTACTTGTTGGTCCATTCCTCAAAATATGAAGTCGTCTAGCACATCATTCTAATAAAATTATGTGATGTACAACATGCAGTAATCAGTTGGCCTTGTTTCGTAATTGAATATGCAGGCATGTTTCTTAAAATTTGAAATCGTGATTTTAAGACCCCAAACGCACATTCTATGACGTTACGGATGATGGTAATTATTTTAGCCCCTAAATCTCCGCTGACCAGCATAGTCACTTTTATGATATCTTTCTCTTGGATATGGGGGCATAAATCTCCGAGTACATAGATATGCTGAATCGACTAGATAATAATGACCCATTAACGATAACAATATGGTTAGTCGTAGATAACTATTCCTAAAGATTGAACAAAATACATATAAGGCCATGGAAACTGGTTGTTTTGACGCAAGGGGTCAAGGTATATGCATCCATCATGGGCACTTTCCTCCCAACCAGTGTATACAAATGTGAACTTCATGTCCAAGTCACATACGCTCAAGACATTTTGGGTAATTTGGCCATGATGGTTGCGAAATGCCTTGCGTACCTCACTAGGTACGACAGCATTGATCATAGTCTCATCAATCGCACCAATGCATCCCTCCAAAATGATGTTACCCACAATATTATATTATATATCCATACATTCAAATAAATAATTTAATTAAACTTGCAGCATAATCTTATTTAAATTTATTATGTATAAAAAACTAGAGCATACCTGAAACCAAGGATAATTTTTTGGATCGGCCTCGACTCTTGGGTGTGGCCCGGCTGTGTGCGTTGGGTGAATAAGATGTGTCCCGAGTCTACAAAGGGCCCGCCTAACTCTTCTTATGTGTTGATTAATGGTTTCTGTTGAACATTGAAACTGTTGACCCACGATGCGTTGTTCTTCTCCAAGGGCCACTACTAAAACGAATATGCCTGTTTGTTCCTTGACTGTCACCCCTTTTCTAGAATCCCTTAAAAAGTGATTGTTTCGTAACGATAAGCATAATGCACGGAAGGCCTTAACTTCCATCTGGAATAACTCTCGACAATTTGTCGCATTTCCCTGAAAAACTTCAACGGTATATTGATTTCCGCGCAAACCAATATTATGTAATGGCTGTCCTTGCCCACCTGGGAGAGTCCCAAGCCACTGCGTGATGAGTAAGGCGTCTTCCATAAGCTCTTCACTACTATCAGTTTCACCCCCATCAGAAAATTGGTTCACATAGTTAGTTCGTCCCCAGAAGGAAATAGGTTCGCATACTCATCATTGTTCACACCAATCGACAAGGTTCATGCTGCCCAATTCACACCATCCATATTAATGTAAAAATGTATGTCTTGAGATCGAACAAGTGTTGAGTGCAAATTGCTTTCTCACTACATAAGAAAAAAACAACATATTCCTAGAAATACATATCCTTAATAGTCAACCAAGTCTGGAAAAAAAGTTAGATGAACTCATATCACAAATAGAATAACAGTCGTCATTGAGTAAATAAACATGCAAAAAAAAAAAAATTTCTCGAAAATAAACAACTGACAATCATAACATAAATAAATGATACAACAATATAAATAAGTTGTAAGGCGCATCAACAATTTCGAGCCCACAACTCTCTCCCGACAGGATCCATCATGAGGAAGGCTTGCTGCACTGTAGGGTCACATAACTCTTTTACAGCACGATACCACGTTGGCCCCTCAAGTCTCGGGGACATCTCGTTCAAAAATGTCATGCACTGTTGTAGCGGATTGTACCATGCATTGCTGCCCAGGCTTGGGTTTGATCCTTTGCTTCGCTTCGCACTCCCACTATCGCCCCCCTCCCCTTATCACTTACGACGTGTAGACATAGTTGCTGAAATTTCCTGACATTTCGTGATGATTGCAGCTTTCTGGTTCATCTTCCCTTTGCGCCTAATTGATGATGAAGGTGTAGACCCTTTCCCCAAACCCACATCATCAGTAGGGTCATGGGGTCTATGTCGACTGGCATCCATGGGACCACATCGAGCTCGCATCTTGGAATCAAGCCACTGCTCATCATCACTATCTAGTGGTGGTTTTGTCAAGGCGTGTTGTAGGGTCCCATATGCAATTGATGAACCAAATATGGTGCATAAGTCCTTGTACCTAGGTAGGCCAGATGTACGAAACCTCCTCCATTTTGGTTTAACCTGTTTTCAACATAGGAAATGCATCACTTAGCGAAGTGTTAGGTCTTGCTTGAAAATGAAGCATAATTGAATAAATTCACCAAGTTATTTTCATACCTTGATGGCATTTTTCCATGCCTCATCGCTCGCATCTACCGTATTGTTGACCCTATCCCAACCCATCCCAGTCTGACTCTTCAGATCAAGAAATAGACGCAGTTGACTCTTCAACCTTGTGATTTTACCAGCTACCTGATAAGCATCAAACACCCTCACATTGAGAGTGGTAAGTCGCTCAGCATAAGCGGTATGCTGAGCACCCGTGATCTTGCCAGGCTTTAATCTACCGTGTATGGAATCGTCGTATAGCATGTCAATAAATACCTCCTCCAAATCATTGCCCCATACATCACGATCACGTCGCTTGTTTTCCAAGTCATCCATATCAAATAGCTATGAGATGATAATATGGCAATGTATGTAATTGTGAGCGAAGTAAGCAAAATTTATAATTGCCCATGTGCTTAAAGGGTATATAAAAGGGCAACCTTTTGTCCTCAGGCATGTAGTATAAATTATAGACAATGAAAAAGAGCCTATCATTTCTAATATAAGCAAACAACCCCCACACATACAGGCTAAACAAAGAAACAATTCATATATACAAAATACATAGCAAGCCTATAGAAATTTAATACAACTAACTATATAATGTAATGGTTATGGAGTTAAAGGACTCATACTTGTTGAAAGGCTGGATGTCTCCGAGAAGAACACAAGTAGTATCGCTATCAAATGACAAAAGACCAAAGTATATTAGGTTTAACATTCTAAACTAGTGGGTTAGCTCCTTGAGCTTTAGGTTAATTAAAAGGTCCAACATAGCATTTATCAAAAAGACTAGACCGTGGGTCATCATTTCCATATTCACTTTAACAATATAAAATTTCATTAATAGTCACTTTTTTAATCATTAAATAAACAAATAAAAAGGTTAAGCAAATCTTGCTTAAGAAACTTGAGTTGTTGTTTCCAGCAAATCTTGTTATAGATGAGGATGATTGTTAGTTTGCGACAATCAACAGGAAAGGATAAGAAAAGAAAAATAACTCATTTTCTAGGAAAACTCATAAGAAGTCTACACTTTTTTTCATGATCAAAGCCTATAGAATAGTATTTTAGTCAAACCTAAAGCTAATTTTATTCTGTCATGGGATTACGATTGACCCATTTTTATAAGAATGCATACAACATCTCTATATGATCCTCATACCTATAAGTATTTGTGTCATATCAATCACAACCCATTTGCCACCACAAAGATTAATTAAGAAACCCATGGAGAAAGTTACAGAAGAAGAACAATGCCTAGGAATCACACGAGTGGGGGTGGGGAAACATCAACACATGGTCTATAAAACAGGGTTTATTATAAGTTTATAATAATAAAAAAAAAGTAGCTAATCCCAGTTCCATCTTGTTGCCCAGATGACTAATACAAGAGGGGGGGTGAATTGGGTTATATTAAAAAATTAATACTTATAAACTAAATATACAATATAAAATATAACCAAAATGTAAAGTAGTAGGAAATATAAAGAGTAGGGTAAGAGAAAGCAAACTCAGTATTTTTACGAGGTTCAGCCCCACTGCCTACGTCCTCGCCTCAAGCTACCCCTTGAGGATTCCCAAATCCACTATTCAATCTCCTTTAGGTGGAGATAGAAACCTATTACACCTTTGAGCAGCACCGCTCCAAAGAATCCGTGTAGAACACCCTCTACACTTCCAATCACCTCACACTTGGTGATTCAACTATTCCCTGTGTAGAACACCTTCTACACACACAAGGGTTATACGCACCCTCTTACTTCCAATCACCTCACACTTGGTGATTTAACTATTCCCCGTGTAGAACACCTTCTACACACACAAGGGTTATACACACCCTCTTACTGATACAAGAATTGATAGTGGGTAGGCTATCAGAAAACACTCCTCAATGAGTGAAATAAGAACAATACAGCACAAACTATATCTCTCTCAACAAGAACAAGAATTAAGGCTCAAAACTTTAGAAAAGAGAGAATGAGAGCTTTGAAAGAATGATGCAAAATTTAGCAATAGATGTGTAAGCTCTTGTTGTGATTTTTACAAAACTCAAGTGAGCTATTTATAGGCAAATGAGTCTTCAATTTCAAATTTGAAAAGATTCCCATGTCCAAGACATCATCATTCACTTTTCAAAAATTTCAAATCAAATCTTTTTACTTTTTGCATGTGACAAAAGGAGCACACTTTACTTTTCAAAAATTTCAAACCTAATATTTTACTTTTTGCATATGATAAAAAGAGCACACTTTACTTTTCAAAATTTTCAAACAAAGACATCTACCTTTTGCATAAGTCAAGAAAAACATCCACCACTTTTGAAAATATTCAAATAAAACATGCACATGTGAAAGATGACAATCAATCATCTTAATATTTTCAAAGTTCAAACCTTTAATCATATCATGCACATGTGAAAGATGACAATCAATCATCTTAATATTTTCAAAGTTAATTTTCAAAATATTCATGCACATGTGGAAAATGTATTTTAATGCTTTATGATAAAATATTTATTTTGAGCCTTAATCCTAATTTCGAATTTTTAAGAGATTTACAAAATTACTCTATGATTTTAATGTGAACTTATTCCCTTCTTGCTCATGCTTGGTTCCTTGATGTGCTTGATTGTATTGTGTAGACAACTTGAACTTGAGACTCCTTTATTCTTTGAATTCATTTGTTATCATCAAAATCCATGTGTAGATTTACATGAACCTTGAAACCTTGAGTTCAACAATCTCCCCCTTTTTGATGATGACAAATACTTGATAGAACTTGAAACCTGTATGAATACTTAAGCTCCCCCTGAGAATGTGCGTTAGTTTTTCAAGCAAAAATATAAACATAATTCCAAGTATATATAACAAGTTTAGCAATTTAAACAATGTTAATGTTCTAGTCTAAAACTTCTCCCCCTTTTGGCATCATTAAAAAGGAATCATAATTATCTCAATAAGATATATTCCTACAATAACTAACAGACAAATAAAACGCTGCGTTAGTAGAGACTGTAGAAGTTAGAACCACCCGTGTCCGACAAAACCTGCAAAGGTTGAAGCCGAATTTTATCATCTCGGTGCGGAAGAAGATTTAAATCCGCTTGATGTTATTGACGAATTAGATGTTCCAGAGATTTGAAGTTGAATAATTAAAATTATTCGTGTCCGACAAAGACAGCAAAAGCTGCAGGCTTAGCTCTGGCAATGCGGTGCGGAGCCACGCGTATTTGACAAAACCTGTAAAGGTTGGAGGCCTAGCTCTAGTAGTCGGTGCGAAAGCAGATTTAAATCAATCGCCTGATGTTGTTGACAAATGGGTTTGAAGGCTCTGAGTTTCTATAAAAAAATCATTTTCACCTATCGGATACCAAAAAAAAATATCGCTTCTTGACCTAAGTTCTGTTTCTCCATAACGATAGAATGGCCGAACAATTCTCTTCCACTAATGTTCCAGACTTGAATCAGGAACCCTTGACGCATCAACCATCAATCTTCTCTCCTAAGGCCGTCAATGCCATGATAGGAGCAGAGAACCGTTTTTCTAGTAAGAAAACTTTTGACAATGTGTGTCCAACATATCTTATATTTCTTTTGACTAATAAGATTTGAAGAGACAATAGTTTGTCTTGTTCTTTATGCTATCTCTATAAAATCAGTTTTAAAGTTCATCCGATTTGCATCAAATCTTATTCTCATCTCTATAACTCATCTGCATTCCTTCAATATTCTCGCTTTAAGTTTTCAATTCTTTTCTCAATGGCTCATTATTCTACATCTCAATCTCATGTCCTTTCTGCAGCTACCATTGGCGCCATGTTGCAGCAAAGAGAACAATAGTTTGGCTAATAAGCCAGACTCCGATGCTATCTATGACTTGGTGAGTCTCGGTACTCGCTACTCATCCTCTATTGTTGCTTTTTCCCAACGGCTACAAGTCAAAAATCATGAGGTTGAAAAGCTTAAAGAACAAATTGTTGTACTTCAACGAATTGTTCAAGAGTCTCACATAAGGGAAGGAATCGTTCGACAGAAGAATAAACGGTTGAAATCACTATTGGATTCTTCATTCCGCTTGCCAGTTCCCATGGATAGGGAGGACATGATATTGTATGAAGAGAATGAGCGTCTCAAACATGAGGCTAAGAACCTCAAGTTTATGTAGGTCATTTGAGTTAATGGAATAAAAGTATCTAGCAGATATTCATGGCATGCATGCGTAGTCTATCTTTTGATAGGGGTTTTGTAAAAATGTCTGCCAATTGATCGTGTACTAGTGAATTCTAATGCAATATCGCCCTTCTGCACATGATTTCTAAGAAAATGATATCTAATATCAATATGTTTGGTCCGAGATTGTTGTATTGGATTCTTTGAAAGATTTATAGCACTTGTATTATCACATTTGATTGGAATGTGATTGTACATACGTTTAAAATCCTCAAGTTGTTGCTTCATGTAAAGAACTTGGGCACAACAACTACCCGCAGCAACATATTCTGCCTCAGCAGTAGATAGTGCAACAGAATTTTGTTTTTTACTAAACCAGGAAACTAGTGCATGACCTAAGAAATGACATGTTCTACTAAAAATTTTTCGATCATCTTTGCAACTAGTATAATCGGTACCTAAATAACTAGTAAGATCGAAAGAAATGTGTTTAGGATACCATAACTCTAAGTCAAGGGTACTGGCAAAATATCTAAAAATCCGCTTGACTGCAATCAAATGAGATTGTTTCGGAAATGATTGAAAACGTGCACATAAACATATATTGAACATAATATCAAGTCTACTAGTTTATCAAATATAATAAACTACCAATCATACCTCGATATACCTTTGAGTCAACTGATTTACCGGATTCATCTTTATCAAGTTTAGTGGATGAGCTCATTGGTGTTCCAGTTTCCTTAGCACCTTCCATCCCAAACTTTTTCAGCAATTCCTTAATATATTTTGATTGATTGATGAATATTCCACTTTTTGCTTGCTTAATTTGCAATCTGAGAAAGAATGTAAGCTCTCCCATCATGCTCATTTCAAATTCTTCCTGCATAGTCTTAGCAAAAACTTGGCACATATTTTCGTTAGTAGCACCGAATATTATATCATAAATCTGAATCAAAAGAGTATCATCATTTTCTTATTTAATGAAAAGAGTTGTATCAATTTTTCCTCTTGAAAAACCTTTTTCAATCAAGAAACCACTGAGTCTCTCGTACCATGCTCTAGGAGGTTGTTTGAGTCCATATAGTACTTTTGTGAGTTTGAAAACATGATTTGGAGAAATATGATTTTCAAAACCTGAAGATTGCTCAACATATTTTACCTATTCTCACGATCTTCCCTTTTGAGTTGTCTCTAAATGTCACGTGTCCTTCTTCTTTAGATCTAAGATCAAAGAACTTAGTCTCGTCTCCCGTCATGTGTCTTGAACATCCACTATCTAAAAACCATTTATTTTTACATGTAGAATACTTCATGCATACCTACAAAAGCAATTAAAAACAATTCTTGGTACCCAAGTTCTTTGGGTCCTTTATTTATTAGTATTAGAATAAACAAGATTTTTAGGTACCCATATGGCCCTAATAGTCATTGTATGTTTTCTTCTAATAGGACAAGCATGATAATTATGACCATTGCTATTACAAAAATTGCAAATAGCATGTGACATATATGAATAACTTGAGTGATTATAATAGTATCCTTTTTTAACAAAATTATTTTTATGAAAAGAATTTTGAATATTGGACTTTGATGTAGAAGGATTATCAAAGAAGTTTTTATAAGATTTGTATTTTTGTTTTGGCATATATCCCAAGCCTGCCTTGTCAAAAACACATCTTTGACTACCAAGAAGTTTTTCAAAATTTCTTTTTCCATTCGTAAAGTTTTCAATAATATTTTCTAAATCAGTTTTCTTTTTCTTCAACTCAAGATTTTCATCTTTCAAAACAATACTTTCTTTTCTTAAAATATCAATTTCGTTTGTTAAAGAATAATTTTTCTTTTTCAAAGCAGTATACTTGATACCCAATTTTTCAAATTCCTCATATACCTCTTCTAAAACATTTTGCAATTCTTCATATGAAGGATCTTCAATATTATCAAAATTTGTTACCTCAATGTCATCTTTAGCCATAAGACAAAGATTTGCTGATTCTCCATTGCTTGCTTCACTATCTGAGCTACTTGAATCATCATTCCACGTAGCTTTCATTGCTTTTTTGCCTTTGTTTCGATCTTTCTTTAGCAGAGGACAATCTGGCTTGATATGACCAAGTTTATTGCATTTATAACAAATTAAAGTGTCATTTTTACCTGAATCTTTCTTGGAAAACTTATTGAAGGATTTCCTTGGAGGAGTTTTATTTTTCTTTAAGAACCTCTGAATTCTTCTTATTATCATCGTAACTTCTTCATCTTTGTCGTCATTTTCCTCATCTTCATCACTTTCACTTTCATGTGGAACAGCTTTAAGTGCCAAACTCTTCTTTGAATTTCCTTCTTCTTCTCCTCTTTTCAATGTGTACTCATGGGTGATAAGTGACCCGATGAGTTCATTCACTTCGAGCTTCTTGAGGTCTCTAGCTTCAAGAATCGCTGTCACTTTTGACTCCCAACGTTTTGGTAGAGAGTTGAGAATTTTTCTTACTATCTCCACTTTGGAATAAACTTTGCCAAGAGCTGTCAAGCTGTTTATGATGTTAGTAAAACGAGTGTGCATACTAGAAATAGATTCATCATCATTCATTTTAAACATTTCATATTCATGAGTAAGAATATAAATTTTTGATTCCTTGACTTGAGAAGTTCCTTCATAAGTAACTTCCAAGTTATCCCAAATTTCCTTTGCTGTAGTGCAAGTCATTACTCTATTAAACTCATTACCATTAAGAGCATTATATAATAAATTCATAGCAGTTAAATTCAAAGTATAAAGTCTATCGTCTTCACGATCAAACTCTTCTTCTTCCTTTTTGACCTTTACTCCATCAACCACTTTTGTTGGAATATAAGGTCCATTTACAATGCATTTCCAGATTTCTCGGCCTTGAGACTGAAGGAATATTCTCATTCTAACTTTCCAGAATGAGTAATTGTCTCCGCAAAAGAGTGGAGGCCGACTGCTAGATTGACCTTCACCAAATGAAGCTGCAATGTTAGCCATAAGATCTTAACTCAAAAGATAGTTAATCTTATAACAGAGCTTTAGCTCTGATACCAATTGTTGCCCAGATGACTAACACAAGAGGGGGGGTGAATTGGGTTATATTAAAAAATTAATACTTATAAACTAAATATACAATATAAAATATAACCAAAATGTAAAGTAGTAGGAAATATAAAGAGTAGGGTAAGAGAAAGCAAACTCAGTATTTTTACGAGGTTCAGCCCCACTGCCTACGTCCTCGCCTCAAGCTACCCCTTGAGGATTCCCAAATCCACTATTCAATCTCCTTTAGGTGGAGATAGAAACCTATTACACCTTTGAGCAGCACCGCTCCAAAGAATCCGTGTAGAACACCCTCTACACTTCCAATCACCTCACACTTGGTGATTCAACTATTCCCTGTGTAGAACACCTTCTATACACACAAGGGTTATACGCACCCTCTTACTTCCAATCACCTCACACTTGGTGATTTAACTATTCCCCGTGTAGAACACCTTCTACACACACAAGGGTTATACACACCCTCTTACTGATACAAGAATTGATAGTGGGTAGGCTATCAGAAAACACTCCTCAATGAGTGAAATAAGAACAATACAGCACAAACTATATCTCTCTCAACAAGAACAAGAATTAAGGCTCAAAACTTTAAAAAAGAGAGAATGAGAGCTTTGAAAGAATGATGCAAAATTTAGCAATAGATGTGTAAGCTCTTGTTGTGATTTTTACAAAACTCAAGTGAGCTATTTATAGGCAAATGAGTCTTCAATTTCAAATTTGAAAAGATTCCCATGTCCAAGACATCATCATTCACTTTTCAAAAATTTCAAATCAAATCTTTTTACTTTTTGCATGTGACAAAAGGAGCACACTTTACTTTTCAAAAATTTCAAACCTAATATTTTACTTTTTGCATATGATAAAAAGAGCACACTTTACTTTTCAAAATTTTCAAACAAAGACATCTACCTTTTGCATAAGTCAAGAAAAACATCCACCACTTTTGAAAATATTCAAATAAAACATGCACATGTGAAAGATGACAATCAATCATCTTAATATTTTCAAAGTTCAAACCTTTAATCATATCATGCACATGTGAAAGATGACAATCAATCATCTTAATATTTTCAAAGTTAATTTTCAAAATATTCATGCACATGTGGAAAATGTATTTTAATGCTTTATGATAAAATATTTATTTTGAGCCTTAATCCTAATTTCGAATTTTTAAGAGATTTACAAAATTACTCTATGATTTTAATGTGAACTTATTCCCTTCTTGCTCATGCTTGGTTCCTTGATGTGCTTGATTGTATTGTGTAGACAACTTGAACTTGAGACTCCTTTATTCTTTGAATTCATTTGTTATCATCAAAATCCATGTGTAGATTTACATGAACCTTGAAACCTTGAGTTCAACACATCTTATCATTTATATGCAATAAGCATGCAGCACATTTCATGCTAGATAATGTCTCATGGTTTATAGTGCAAATAACATTTTTAAAGCTGGATTCAACCACTAGATGCCAAAAGCCCCAAAAAAAATATAGTTAGGTTTAAAAAAATTATAATTTAAAGAGTATTGAGATTAGTGTTCACCACAAAGATTTATGATTTCTTCTACAACTCTCACATTGAAGGGTACCAAGGATCCTATGGTACTATGTTGCTAGGAAATGTTAGCATAGAAACAGCACAACTGCCAACAGATTTTATTCTACAACTTTCACATCTAAAAACATCTGTGTATTCATAGAGAATAAACAAACCCAAAATGGTAAATATATATATATATATATATCGTTATCTTTAGTTTGGCACCATTATATATCTCTTCAAATTTAACTTGGCTCCACCAATTTTCTCTCTTGCCATTTGAGAACCCAAAAATACCAAAACCAACCAATCACTTCTCTCCTCTTCTTTCAGATCTATTCCAGAACAACAACCACCACCAAATTGAGAGAAACATCCAAAGATAAATAAGTAACGAAGTTCGGTTAACTGATTCTCCTCTGCATCCATTCCATCAATATTATGGCTTATATATAACATAGTAATGCAAATGTTTGAATAAAACCAAGCGTAGCTACATACTAATTTATTAGATAAAAACCAAAGTGAATCAAAACGAAAAGGATTAATTAGACATGATAACAGATTTGTATAAGCCTAACTATAAAAAAAAATAAAAAAAAATTGAAATTAACGCCATATACTTGGAAGGATTGCGTCCGTGGAGCCGTGGTGGTGGTTGAATGAGACCAACTTTTTTTATGGATAACTTTGGAATGGAAACTACAGTGTTTGCAACAAGGTGGATTCATGGGTTTGAAATGTCTCGGCATGGTGAATTTGTAATGGTGAATCCACTATTTTCCAAATTGATTGATTGAGCCCTCGAAACCTTAATACGTACTGACTGGTAAGGTGGGTTAATGGGACAGGGGAATCTTTGGCTTCTGAGATGGGGTCGAAGTACTTAAAAGTTAAAGGAATATGGCAGATTGTAGCTGGGGGAAGGGACTTACCCATGGAAGACCTGGGTTGCGGAGCTAGAGCCTTCAACACCTTGACTGTCACTTGCACAGCTTCTTCAAGGCAAATGTGTAAACATCAGTAATTTTGGTGGCGTCAGCATCGAAACGGTGGAAATGGGCATTCACGAACTGCGTTGGGACGAGTCACCTCTGCTGGAGCCGGTTTCAAACAAAGCAATAATGGCAATTTCCGTTTGAAGAGGCCATAGATGAGTGGGATCGTCCGCCTGCGCTTAGGGAAGGAAATGGATTTCGAGGGGTGGATGAGGCAGGAATGACTTTACCCAAAGTAGTCAGACTATTATCTCTGCAAACAGCTACGTATTTGAAAAATAATAAATATGCCAACTAACGGTAATAAAAACATCTCAACTCACTTTCGTATCCAAACTGGGCCTTAATTAACTAAGAATAAACTCACTAAATCAATTTAATTAACAACGCATTAAATATAAAATCTAAAATCGATAAACACTAAATTATAAAACAAACTAATTAAAAGCATTAATCAATTACTTATGAAAATAGAAAATTTAATTTAAAGTACCAAAATGTAGCATGCTAAAAATAAAATATTAAAATTAAGTAATGCTAAATTAATAAACTCAAAGCAATACAATGTAAAATGTAAATTGAAATTAAATAAAATCTAAAGAATGAAAAAATTAAGCTAGATGAATGGAGACGAAAATTGCAAAATAAGATCCCTCTATTGCATTCTCAAAGCCTCATGTTGTGCGCACTGTTGTGGACTTATAAAATTGCGACTGCCCTTTTGAGATATAAGCCAAATCAGTTGTAGGTCCTGAAGAATTATGTGTGGCTGCCCTTGTGAGATCTAAGCCAAATTACGTGTTGCGGCACTCAAATGAAAAATAGTTTGTGGGGCCTTGGTGAAATGTAGAATATATGTTGTGCCAGCTTGTTGTCGGGTTAAGAACAGACAAGCATAAGAGTGTTGAGCCCAAAAGTGAGGTAGCCAAAATGGCCCTCATGTGTTGAAATGCAACCCCGCGAAAAGCCCGAAAGGAAATATGCGTTGCTCTTAAAGAGTCTAAGCCAAATCAAAATTGTGGGGCCGAAGTCAAATTTTTGGTTGCAAAGGTGAGAAGTAGTAAAGTGGGCCGCTGTTGTGTAAAACCGATATATATATATATATATATATATATATGATGTGCGCTGCATTTGGTCCAAAAGCAAAACTAAAGTATGCGGCTGAGATGAAAAAGCCCATTTAATTCCTTATCTGTTGTACCACATGAAATGAAGACCAATGAATAGAAATTCTACTCCTCTCTTGAAGACAAAAGCCAGAGATTGAAATGTGGCGCCCCTCAAGGTGTAAAGCCGAATTCAATCCTTCTGCTATTTATTTAAGAGCTCAAGTCAAAATCTAAAGTGCGGCCCTCTCTTGTTGAAGTATAACCCCAGTGAATGAAACCCAAAACTCAATTGCGGCCCTCTCACATGTGAAACCCGAATGAAATATAACTTGCCGCTGCTTGTTTTGTAAATTGCGACCTGAATCAAATTGTTCTTAAGAAAATAAAAAGTTGATAAGGTTTGGCCGTGGAAGAAAGCTTTCAAAATAGAGTTTGAACCTTTAGGATCAAAGAGAGAGAAGGAAATGAGAAACGGGTGGATGTTTCGAGATTTAGGATTTCTGTTGGGTCAAACGATGCCTTTTTTGTGCCTTACAAGAGACGACGTCACTTGTCTGAGTGTTTTGGAACGACAGCATTTCATGGTTTCAACAACAACATTTTTATTAAGTTTTAATTTTAATGTCTAAAACGTTGTAGTTTTTATCCTTTACTTTATTTTGTTATGTCGAGGGCTATTGTAATCTTGTTGTTGGCTATCTCTCATGCTAGAATGTTGAGGGAGTCATTCTGAAACCCTTGAACGTTAATTTTATCCGGAGGAATAAGGACCTTAGAACCCCAAGGAGTGAGCACCATTATCATCTTCATCATCTCTCCGTTATTGTCTTTTATATGCAGGTTTTAACAGTATCTTATCAATTGGTATCCTAGAGCCCAACCTGGTACCATTTATTTCACAGATTTCCCTTTGTATTTATGCTACCTAGAACCATACCCACCCATATTCATACCCATACTCATTGCGATTGCCATAACCAACCAAATAGACACGCACACCCAGATATACAACCCACCAATATAGAAAATATCCCATTCTACCATGGCTGAAAGTACCTAGTCATCCAAACAACAACAGGCTGCTATGCAAGAAGAATTATAAGACCTCAAAACCCAGACTATCCACATCAACGAAATGATCCACACCATGTTTTGAAACCAAACAAGCCCAACAATAGAACTGCTAAACCATTGACCTCCACCTCCACCTCTCCAATTTGAAAATGACAACATCGAACCTAGACGACACAACAATAGAGGTGTTAAGCTGGATTTCTCCCTTTTTGATGGCACCATCTAACACTACTTTACATACCATCAAACACCTCTTGCTCATCGGTTACTTTTGGCATCTTACCACATATAAGGATAGGCCCTTACTTGGTACAAGGATGCTACAACCAGCACTCAATTTGTCACTTGGAAAGCCTTTATCGATGATCTTGAAGTGCGCTTTGACCCAATCAGTTACGATGATCCAATGTAGGCACTCACTCGCCTTAGACAGACATCATCCTTGGCTACCTACAAAGCTCAATTTGAGGCCTTGGAAATCGCATGCAAGGACTGCTGGAGAACCACAAGCTAAGTTGTTTTATTAGCGGACTAAAAGATGAAATTCGCCTACCTATTCGAATGTTCAACCCCTTAGTTTTGGCGCCACATATGCATTAGCAAAAATTCAAGAGGAATTTCGCATGAGCATCAAGAAGCTTACCAAACCAATAGGGGAGAAGCTGAGTCTTCCCATGGCAGCTCCTTCATTCTCTACACCCCAAGACAACTTCAATAGATCGAACAAACCAGCAGCACCTGCAAAATAGTTTTGGTCAACTCCTATGGATGATAAATGACATAAGGGCCTTTGTTTTCATTGCGATGAGAAATGGAACCCCACACACACTTGTAAACCTAAGATTGATCTCTACAATGGTGTGAAAGAGATGAGAGTGGGGGGTTACATGCTAAAACTAAAATTGAACATGTTCAAGGGGGACCTATTCTCAAACCTAATGGTCAAGAACTTGAAATTTCTTTCCATGCTATGGTGGGAACACCTAGCCCAACCACTTTGAGGGTACTTGGACAAATCTCTGGAAAATCGGTGGTCATTCTCATTGACATAGGGAGTACCCACAACTTTGTTGACCCAACAATAGCTAAGAAAGCCAAGCTACAAATGGATTTCTCCAACCATTTAAATGTTAAAGTGGCAAATAGAGAGGTGGTGCAAAGCTCGGATTATTGTGCTGATGTGGCTGTTAAAATCCAAGACACAATATTCACACCTTCTCTTTATGTCTTAAAATTAGGGGGATGTGATGTGGTGCTTGGTGTAAATTGATTATCGACTTTTGATGACATTGTGTTGAACTTTGAAAAGTTGTTTATGAAAGTTGAGGTTGAGGGCAAGGAGGTGAAACTCTATAGACTCGAGTCCCAGCCCTTGAGTTTTGGAGGCAGAAAGAAAAAACCTATTACCTGTATCAACCCACAATAAGGGATGGTTTTTACAAATTGAGGCCAGTAACTTGATGGGGCCACATGAAAATGTACACCTTGAAATTGAGAAACTACTAAGAGATTTTTAAAAGGTTTTTGCAGAACCCAAGGGGTTACCACCACAACGAAGTTGTGATTACAGGATTGCTTTAAAAAATGGTACTTAGTGCATTTCAATTCAACCTTATCGGTACCCGTATTATTAAAAATCTGAGATCGAGAAAATAGTTACGGAGTTGTTAAAAATTGGGGTAGTGAGACCAAGCTCTAGTCCCTTCTCACCACCAGTTTTATTGGTCCGTAAAGCCGATGGAGGGTGGTAGCTTTGTGTGGAATATAAGGCCCTGAATAAAGAAATGGTGACAAATAAATTTTCATTCCTGTCATCAATGAACTGCTGGACCAGTTAGCGGGTACTACAATATTCTCTAAATTAGATCTTAGATCGGAGTATTACCAAATTAGGGTAGTACCCAAGGACATTCCTAAGATAGCTTTCCAAACTCATAAGGGCTACTATGAGTTTTTGGTAATGTCGTCTGGCCTTACCAATGCACCCTTCATATTCCAAGGGTTAATGAATGATGTGTTTAGACCCTTATTGTGCTGGTTTGTGCTTGTTTTATTTTACGACATCCTAATTTATAACGAGGGGTGAAATGAGTACTTGAATCACCCCACACAAGTATCATGCTTCTCCAAGACCACCAACTGTTTGCCAAGCTTTCTAAGTGCAAGTTTGGGTTCGAAAGGTGGAATACTTGGGCCACCTGATTTCAGCCGAATGGGTTAAGGTGGATACCTAAAAAATCAGAGCAATGTTGAAATGGCCCAATCCTAAAAATACCAAGGCTTTGAGGGGATTTTTGAGTCTCATAGGCTACTACATAAAATTTATCAAGTGCTACAGGTTGTTAGCAGCTCCATTGACTACCTTACTATGGAAAAATGCTTGCACCTACTTACTCTCATACGTATCGAAAGTTCAATGCATGCACCTAAGTTTACTATCAAATTCAATGAAATTCGCAGTGGTAAAAGATCTAATTAAAAATTTCACAAAGTAAACTAATGATCACATGGTAAAAATTTAACCACAATCATAGCAAAATATTTGCATCACCTTATTGTCTTAATTTACATTATAATCCTGTTAGTTTTTTTTGTCAGATACATATACATAACTTATCAAAATATGACTTTAGGGCCACCTAGGCTCCTTCTTTACTTTAGGAAATTCCCTCCCATAACAAAACATGTCTAAACTAATATAAGAATCTCAACGAAGGGATTGTCTTTACGGTGTCGTGTAGACCCTGCATATGGACAACGAGTCATCTAAACCTAACGTCAGACAACATCCGGTACGTCACTACACGTCTGAAAATACGGATGCACCATGACTCCAAACCTCCATCAGACGATCATAAGTATCATAAATGAGAGAGACAAAAGTATCAAAAATGGAGCAGTCAAGGGGCCTCTCAGGACTCCTCTGGCCCTCTTGAAACATCGGGGCCTTGTCCTTCTCCGTCATAAATTCCTGCAATAAGAATTTATATGTCCAAAAATATGGAAACACACAAGAGTGAGATTTCCTTGAAAATCTCAATAAGTATACTACTAACTTAATGAAGTATAGACAAAATATAATATTAACATACATCATAATTATTAGATCATATAACTCACAAAAGATGTAATGAGACACATGCATGACTCGACTTATACCTTTCATGGACCCACTATTTCATACTTAACTTTTATTTCTTCCTTAATCTTGTGGGTCTACTTATTACATAACCTCGACGGACGTTACGTATCGCTGTTCCCGCCGGGTTCTGTTAGCATGACGTTTTAACTTGGCCATACATATAATTCGTCAGTCATCCGAGCGTTACGTATCGTCATTCTCGTCGTGACAAGTCTTGTATCTGAGCGTTACGTATCACCGTCCCCGTTATGACATGAAAAATATTTAACATAGCCATCGTTATGTATCGTCGTCCCCGTCGTGACGACTCTTATTTTACGATGGGAGTTATGTATCGCCGTCCTCGCTAGTCATGTCAGTCGTCCGAGAGTTATGTATTGTCGTTCCCATCGTGACACTACTCTTATTTTACGACAGGTATTACGTATCGTCGTCCCCGTCTTGACGTGACTTTAGGCTTATCTTAGTCTTATCATGTTTTTAATAAGTCTTCTTATCGTATTATCTTTAAAACATGCATCATGACTTATAACGATCTATATATGTGATGAAATGCAATATGGTCATAACTTTAGACTTTTGACATGCATATTTCATGTCCTTATGAACTTTATGTCATGTAGAAACATATCACAATAATATATATCATATGTATATGCATTTACGTCATATCATCTCGTAGCGTCAAAACATAACAAACAATGCTTAATTAATTAAATAAAATATTAAATATTCCCAAACCATGGATGACTGAGCCTTATAGGGATTCAATCCTTATTTTCCTTTTATTCAAACCAAGCTAAACTCCTTATTTACAAAATACCAGATTTTCCTTAACTTCCCAAAAACAAATTCAAGCTTAACTATGTTGTTTTCTTAATTATTTCTTCACTAATTTCTAGCATGATGAATCTTGAAAAATTTTCAAGTAAACTAAAGTTTCTAAACTCCTAATAATTATTAAAATATCATCCAAATAATTAAAACACAATTGGATACAAATTATAACCAAAATTTCATCAAAAACCCAACCAAGGCCAAATTGCTCTAGGGTTATTTTCTCATTTTTTTGTCAAACCAAAACTTCTTATTTTCACATAAACTTCTTCATATATCAAAATAGAACATATTTTTAAGTTCTTACAAATTTTCTTAGCATTTTTCCATAACAATAACTAATCCAAAACATAATAGATTTCATTTCAACACATAAACCAAGTTTAAGTCTAAAGAAGTAACAAACATGATCTAATCACCAAATCACTCATTCTATGCCAATATTAAGTTAAATAGTGTACTTACAAATTTCTTCAAGGCTTGGTATTGAAAGTGAATAAGCTTTTACAAACTTTTCCTTCAATAGACTCAAGTGGTTTCTTTTGAGTGTTTGGAGGATGAAGAGTTTGAAAATGGCCTTTTTCTCTTAGTTTTTCTATGTGTGACCGTAGGCTAACAAAGGGAATTAAGTGAGGAAATTCTCCCTTTTTATACATGCAAGAGGCGACACCCCCAAGGGGTTCAAAATGGGTGCAACGCATGGGATGACCCGTTACCCCCTTTCATGGCATGTACACATGTCCATCTTCCCATTTAACCTTCATGATTATGCCTAAATTTAGGCTTAGTTGTCTCTAATTCTCATCTAATGGTTAGATTTTTGCCATTTAGAAGCTTAGGGTGGTCTATGGTCCAAAAATTTCATCACATGGATATAAAATGCAACAAAATCTGGAAAATCCTCCAAGAGATGGGATCCGGCCATCTATCCCTCCATATGTCCTCCAATTCTCCTAAGGATTTCACCCCATCTTGCCACATGTCCCTTACACCTGTCCAAATGTCCAGAATCTTAAAAAAAAACCCAATTAAATTTTGTTACATGTCTAAGGTGATAGAGATAATCCAAATCAATTTCCATTTTCGCCCCTACCAAACCCGTTCACTTCTCAGCCCAATAAGTCATTTATCCAATTTGATTCTCTGAAAATTCAAAATACGAAAGTTTTAGATAATCCTCTTAAAGTTTTATAGGATTTTGAATCTTCTAATTCGGAGTTCATATGAGAATGTTATTATTAATATACTAAAACTCGACGAACTAGTCCGAAGTACCAGTTCGGGCACACCAAGTGGTTGATTCTTGTAATTTTAATTTTTCTAAAATATCCCTTTAAATTTTCGAAAATCATCTCTTCCTAATTTTAAATTGAACTTCTCTAATTGTTACCTTGTTCTAATTTCCAAAATTTGACCATAATTCATACTTTTTTTCCGAATAGCTTAAATATCTTCACTTGGATTTTAATACCTCAACACTATATGTTTCTAAAAATCCCATAAAATGCTAAAATGACCTCAAAATAAATATGTAACCTAAGAAATACTTTTAAAAATGAAAGGTTATTACATTAAGTATTTACTAGAGCAAAGGGTGGGAACCGAGGCTCAACACAAGTGACTTATCAAACTTATGGGGTACAAATTCAAAATCAAGTACAAAAAGAGGTCCGAGAATAAAGTGGCTGATGCATTATCGATGAAGGGGCTCGAGGAAGGTGAAGGTGAAGTTCTCTTAGCTCAAATCACTAGCTCCTCACCAGATTGAGTGGCTGAACTGTTACCAACAATCTGATGAGTTCTCTAAGTTGATTAAGAAGCTATTAACTAACCAATAAGTGCCAAAAAGGGTGTCATTATAGCAAGGGCTACTGTTTAAGAAAGGAAAGATAATGGTGGTACAAGATTCTCCATTTAAGTTGAAAGTGCTACAATATACTGATTGAGCCATAATATTGTAATAATTTTATATTTTAACTTGATGTCAATCACATTTTTCCTACTAGTAATTGAGTAAATTAGGCCTTGATGAATAAACTCTAACTCAATTGATAATAGCCTAATTTTATGATCTTTAATTTCTAATTTGTTGTGTGCACTTGAGAAAGTCCCTTTATTGTATAATTATTGGCATACATGTAGGTGCAAGCGGGAATTAATTTCCCAACCCCAACACCAAATCGAATTCACAGCCCAGGCCCTGCGTTTCACGAAAATTTATTTCTCAAGATTTCAACACCCTCATTGCACGCCAGATATCCATACCTCAAAGTTAATCCTCACCAAGACACCTCATGATTCAAATGACTATGCACTTCAACACAATTCAGTCCTAGTTGTTGCACTAGATTCCAAGAAGCACAGCACTTAAAGCCCCCTACATCAACTCACTTCTTCCTAAGATAGATTGCAAGCCAATTGAGTTCCTTCCAAGTTGTTGACCCATGGGCCCAACCCAAGGCATTCTAGTGATTCTCTCCATCTTATCAAAATGCATCACTCAAGCCTTGACTTCCCTTCTGCAATTTCAAGACACATAACAGCAAGTTGGTCTTTTGTTTGCATATTTCGGATACACAACAGCTGTAACCAGAGAAAGGGATGGAAAGAAAATGCTCAGTTGGTTACTTGCGGCAACGAAGAAAAAGGAGAAGGAAGAAAAGAAGACGTTGATTTTACTCGGAGGTTTTTTGTAGAACACTCTTGGCCGAATCCTTCTAGTTTTACCCAAATTTTCTTTGTTTCAATTTTCAGTTCTTTGGATCCATAGACCACTTGTGGCTAGTTTCAAGTTCTTTATTTTTACTTTAACGTTTACACTACTTTCTTTTTAGTTCATTTCAGTTCTCACTATAGTAGTTTATATTTTCGGTGGGTTTTTCCTGGGAGATTCCGTAAATCACTCTTGGCCAAGCTCCCAAGAGTTGCCCCTGTTTTTTTGCTTCAGTTTTTCATAATAGTTTTGGTTGAATCCATAGACCCCTTTGGGGCTGGTTTCTAGTTCTTGTTTGATCATTTTAACGTTTAACTTTGCTTCTTTTATTTTGTTCATTCTATTTAAGCAAATTGTTAGCAGCGAGTGTATGTATTCTAGTTTGTTTTGGCAGTTCGAGTTCCTCTTTTAGTTCAGTAGCTAATTTGTTTCCATTAGTTCCATTCATTCGGTGCTTCTAATTTAATCCAATAGTTGTCTTGTAGTAGTCATTTGTTTCAGTTATTTTGGTCTTATTTTATTTGTATTTGATAGTTTTGAGCAGTGTAATTTTTTGGAAACTAGATTTAACTTCTAGGAATGGAAAATATTTGGTTTAAGTATTGCACAGAAGGTGTTTAATAAAATGTTTCTTAAAACGTACATCATAATTTTTCATTTGTCGCTTGGAAACATTGGATTAGATGAAATTAATGAACGGGGTTTAGCTTCTCAAGCAAGGATAACTACAGTTTATTTAATACATGTTCACAACTCATTCAATGTATGGAAGTGATTGAAGTAGCATAAAGGCGCATTAGTGAAAAAAATTTCTTAGATGTTAACCAAATATTACCGATATCAAATTTTGTTTGATACATTATTTGCTTCACTTTTGTTGCATAATTTTTAGTGGCCATTTACTATCTCACTCAAAAGAAACATGACATTTTATAATGTCGAAAACTCTATTTTCATTATAAATACCATTGTAGATAGGTTTAGGTTGTAATTTTATATTATTTTTGGTAGTAGACGAATTGCTTATTAAATTAACCGTTCCTTGAGGAAATGATTTAGGGACTTCTCTAATACTACTTGACAACCCTTGTACTCCTTAAGAAAGGAAAGATAATGTTGGTACGGATTCACCACTGAAGCTGAAAATGTGTAGTATACCCACACAAATCTTACAGCTGGTCATTCAGGCTATTTGAGAACTTACTATAGGGCAAAGAGAGATTTTATATGGGCTAGAATGAAAAATGAGATAAATAAATGGGCGAGGGAATGTGATATATGCCAAGCAACCAAATATGAGAATCTGTCTTTGCAGGTTTTCTTCAACCCTTTCCCACACCAAGTCAAGCATGGATGTATCTAACCATGGATTTCATCGAGGGTTTACCACGGTCACATTGTTATTCAATACTATTTGTTATTGACAGGTTTATGAAGTACGGACATTTTATGCCCTTGGCCCTCTACACAGTCCCATAAGTTGCTCAAGTCTTCTTAGGAACAATGTTTAAACTACATGGATTTCCTATGTCCATAGTTTCTGATTGGGACCCTCTGTTTCTAAGTTCTTTTTGGAAGATTTTGTTTGTTTTACAAGAAACAATGCTCAATTTTAGCTCTGTCTATCATCCACAAAGTGATGAACAAATTAAAGGTGCTTACAGGGAGCTAGAGGGATATTTAAGGTGTTATATGGGTGAAAAACCTAAACTTTGGAGTCAATGGCTGCCCTTGCTGAGTGGTGGTACAATAATACCTACCACAGTGCCACATTCTTTTCCTCCTTTCGAAGCCCTCTACAAGTATTCTTCCCCAAAATTGCTAGATTACATCTTAGGAACATCAAATAACTCAACAATGGACCAACAACTCAGAGATAGGTCAACCATGATTAATGTGCTCAAGAACAATCTCAAGGTGGCTAGCAATCAAATGAAAGTGTATGCTGATAAACAAAGAACAGAGAGAGAGTTTGACGAAGGCCGTTGGGTTTACCTGAGGCTTCAATCATACCGACAAAAGTCAATCACAGCTCAGAGCAACATGACGTTGGCACATTGCTTCTATGGGCCTTTCAGGGTGATTCAAAAGCACTACAAGGTGGCCTATCGCCTTGATTAGCCCGGAAACTCCAAGATTCATCTGGTGTTCCACGTTTGTTAACTCAAGAGGAAATTGGGAACTCAAGTTCAAGTGCTACTGACACTTCCACCCACCAGCAATAAAGGAGAAGTGCTCCCTAAACCAAAGGTCATTCTCAACTATCGCATGAGGCAGCAAGGAGGTAAAGCTTTAATCGAGGTCTTGGTTTGATGGAATGGGTCTCTGTACACCAAAAATAGCTAGGAAAGCTTATGGAGGTTAAGAACCTTGTATTCAAACCTTGTGGACATGGTTTTGTAAGAAGGGGGAATGATAAGGTTCATCCATGGAAGAGAGCTTACAAAGTAAAGCTTGAACCTTTAGGGTCAAAGAGAGAGAAGGAAATGAGAAATGGGTAGATGTTTCGAGATTTAAGGTTGTTGTTGGGTCAAATGACGCCATTTTTATGCCTTAGTAGAGATGACGTCACTTGGTTGGGTGTTTTGGAACAGTAGTGTTTCATGGTTTCAACAATGTCAATGTTTTTATTAAGTTTTAATTTCAATGTTTAAAATGTTGTAGTTTTTACCCTTTACTTTAATCTGTTATACCGAGGGCTATTGTAGTCTTTTTGCTTGTTTCTGGTTATCTCTCATGCTGGAATGCTAAAGGAGTCATTCTGGAACCTTTGAACAATTTGTTGATTTTATCAGGAGGAATTGAGACCTCGAACCCTCAAGGCGTGAGCACCATTATCATCTTCTTTATCCTCAGTTATTGCCTTTTATACGCAGGTTTTACCAATGTCTTATCAAAAGCCCAACCAGCGAAAAGTGAAAATGCCTCCTATTGCAAAGTCGCATGCCACTTTTTTTTCCCTTCTTTTCTTTAAGCCTTAGTCCTATAAAAAGATTTTAAAAAATGAAAAAAAAAATTAACAAAAATATGTTGTGCATGTGTAGAACTTTTTTCTAATTAAATCAGAAGTTATAAAATAAGCAAAACTATGCTATTAATCAATTTAAATCACAACTTGGATTTATACATCTTAACCTTTTTTCCATCTAAAACTAATAACAATATCATGCAGTGATTGAAATGTATTGATTCTAAATGAATAAAATATGCAATAATTCATCTTAATCGATTAAGATGAGATGTAATGAAAAATTCATGAAACCAAGCCAAACCTAAGTCCAAACAAACAACCACCAATATGAACGGTGATATCCTTTTTTGGAGAATACTTGGAGAATTGTTTTTAACAAATGTACTGTTAAAGCATGTGTAAAATGCTTGTGTTTTAGCAATCACCAATAGGCAAAACAAGGAACGTATATATAAGTATAGAGACCGTTCGAGCCAAATACTGTAAAAATATAAGTACTACCCCTTTCAATAAAATATAGTCACGTCAGCTTTCTTTTTTTATAGTGGACCCAAATGTAGTGGAATCTCAAGCTCTGTGAAGCATGTCATCTCATGCTCTCTCTTCCATCTCATCACTCTCAAGTTGAATCTCCCCCCCTTAGTAACTCTCTTTCTCCATAAACTCTCTCTTCTCAGATCAGTCCAGTCCATCATACTTACAAAGACAACCTACAAAAAACAAGGATTAAAGAAGACCCCTCATATTTACATGGTCTAAAAATGTCAAAGATAAAGAAAATCATGAGAATGAACTAACTAACTCCAAAAAAGCCAAAAATGTCAGAAGGTGTTTTCTTTGAAATGAAGACTATAACATTGACGAAAGAAAATTAAAGACCCATGGCAGAAACTAGTTTTAATGTGTAAGCACTTATTGCTCCATCTGACTAGTCCTTCTACCACCTCGCTTATACAGTTGATGAAAATGGTTAGTCGAATGTGTACATCGAGATGAACTTTGAGGACTAAGATAGAATCAAGCTTGAAGAAAATGAGAGAGCTTGTTGTGTGAGAGAGAAAGAGAGATAGGAGAGAATGCAACTTAACTTTGTGACCGACGAGTTCTGACAGAGGAAAAATAAGAGTTTTATCAAATGTATTTGGAGCTATCCTACTCCAAATGTGTCCCTCACTTTTTAATTTTTAATTTTCAACCTTTTAATTTAATCATTACCTAATCATTATAAATTTTTTAAACTTCCAAACAAAATATAAAAAAAAATGCAACTATTTCAAACCCAACAAATAAAACATTAAAAAAGAATATTCTAACAATATTTTAAATTTCTAATATTTTGATTCAATTTCTTCTCTCTTTTTTTAAAACATAAAATATCTTAATTCAAATTATTTCACTACTATTGACAAACTATATCATTATTATTTTTTCGATTTCTCATCTCATCTTATTTGAATATCAGCTTAAGTGATAATTTATTGACCTACTTGTTTAAAGATGTTTTAAAGATGTTTATATTATAAAACCACACTGATCGAGGCTTGAATCGTCACAGTGACTTGAGAATAACTCTTTCTTCCCTTTCTCTGTTGTGCGATTTTTGGTATTAACAGATGCCATTATCTGTGGGATCCGATTAGTCTCCAATTTATTGTCTACCCTAGATGTGGATTTTTTCAGCAAGCTAAATAATCCCCAAAGGAGCAGATAAAATTTTTCCAAATAATTATTCTCTTCGTTTCAACATTTTATTTTTGTGAATACCACTGTTGCAAAAAGTTGAACTAGTGAACCTTTCCTCGCCTAGCAGTTATGTAATATCCCAACCCAAAATTGATTTTTTTTTTAATTTGGATTTTTTATTATTATTATTATTATTATTATTTTAATCGTTATTAATTTATCAAGTTATATTTTTAGTAAAAAAAAATTATTATCTTAGTTTCCCCTCCCAGCCATATTCTCTTTTAGTTTTGATCCAATATTTTTTAAGCAAACAAACATCATCTTAGAACCATTATCTTAGTTGAAAACCAACTATCAAACCACCCTACGTATGCATCCATGTGGAATGGAAAATTTCTTTGTTTTGAAACCCAAATATCCTTATCGTCATCTCAGTTTTTATTCTTTTCGGTGGGATTGGTTTCTCAAAACCCAATCAAATTCAATTTAAACAACAACTCAAACCGCTCGGTCATCATATTTAATTTGAACTACCCGAAAATCACCCCTGTTTGAAACCCAATCTAACTCCATTTTCATCTCAAACATTCAGCACAATCTCTCATCGAATCATTATCCGAAGCATATCCTAACTCAAACTCTTATAGAAACATTTCAAAAACCATGATCTCACATAGCTTTATCTCATTCCAAGAATAAACCGCAGCTAAATCTTCTGTCGTCATCCCCAATTGAGACCAACTCCAACTTCAAAATTTAAACTCCCGATCATACCTCAATAATCAATCTCCATATGCAATACGTTTCTTCCTTTTTCTCACCTATATAAATTCCTAAAATCCTCTGCTTTAGCACAACAAATCTAGGAAGAAAAACTCACGTGCCACAAGCTTTCCTTAGCAACCTCACGGCCTCCCCTCAACGACTGTATTGTCCCATGCACGACCAGTGCAAACCGTCGACTGCACCACCCCGAGAAGCCCACTGCACATAAGCATCCATATTGCAACAATCCTGCCCAACCACTGCCTACGAAAAACCACAAGCAGACCTAGGCCTGTTCATCCGGGCCGGGTTGTACCTGGCCCGATTTAAAATTTTATATGTTTCTTAACATTTTTTAATTTTTTTGTAAAAAATGTTTAAGGAAATTTTAAATCCGGGTTCCGGATTCCCAAATCCGGAACCCGGATGAACACCCCTAAGCAGACCCCTATTTATATACACCGAAAATAGAGCACCAGTGAGCCACTTCTCTCCCCCAAACCGAGGCCCTATCTCGTCAGAAACACCACCCCCACCTGCACAGAAACTGCCGACCAGTCTTCCCCCACCATCCCTTGCATCTCTCGGCGAACCCCTCTCTTGTTTTGCCCTGCAAACCGATACAAACAAAACCCAATTTTTCCAGCCACCATAGACCATGCAAAGACATCGGAGCACAAATTCGACCACCCAGAAACTGCCGAGCATCACCATCGAGCCTCTAGCGTAGAATATTTCTTCGGTGAGTCCCTCCTTCTAGCACTCAAGCTTCTCCCGTTTGATATGTTGCTTTCTCCTTACATTTTTTGGGTTTTTGGCCTCTACCGTAAGATGCATTCTTTGTTTTCTTTTATTTAATTGTTTATACTACCCTTATTCCCATTAGTCCCCTCTACAAGTTTCATAATTATAAAAATACCATTTTTAATCCTTCTACCCAAGCCATATTTCGCACTTCACAGCTTGTTTTAGTGATTTTACACTTGGGCCTTATCTAATTTTTAAATAAATATATTCGTTAAAGACTTAAGTTTATCAAGTAGTATTAAGAAGATTTTAAAGCATATTTTCGGTTTTTATTAAATTATTCTATGGATGATTTTAAATAATTAGAAATATTACAACACGATTTATCTAGAAAGTAGGTGACAATTAGTGTTTCGTATAGGTACGAGTTATGACGTGAAATCATAACATAGTGCTACAAGATAAGTAGTATGATCATACTTTTCACGCATGTACGGTAAACATGTTTTATAAAAATATTATATATGTATGACCATTATTTAGAAGCCCATTTTTATATACCTAGTCATGATACAAAAATTATGAAAATTCATGCATGATTTATGAGATGGTTTATGCATTAAAAACATTTATGAAATGTCATGATTTTTATAAGAAAGTTATGCATTAAGATATTTATGAAACATTATGATTTTATGCATTAAAGTTATTTATAAAAAGACATGATTTTATGTAAGAGTGCATAAAATTATTTATGAAAGATCATGAATTCATGTGAGAAATCATGCATCACGACATGTTATGAAAATATGCGACTTATTTTGAAATCTATGTTATGATAAGTTTGCAAGTATGATAAGATATGTAAGCGACCTATGTATGATATGAACTCGATATCTATGTATGGGCATATTGTATTGCCAAATCGTACATGCTAGTAGTGCACCCAGTATGTCTTCTTTATGTATGGATTCCACAACCCGTGGCCATGGGTGGAATTAGAATCTTTTAGATTCGCTAACCCTAACTCACGGGGGTCAACAGTGGATAATAGCCTATAAAATGAAACGATATGATATGATATGATAAGAAAGTTCATGTTTTTATGAAATACTCATGTTTTTATAAATTACGAAAATCTCATATTTTCAACATTTATGAAAAAGTCATGTTCAGCAGTTATGAATATCATATTCATGTTATTATATATGTATCTATGAGTATGCAGTGAAAATCGATGATTATTATTTTTTTACCCTATGATATGTTGCTTATTGAGTATTTGACGCATTTTGTTTTTATTTCTATGTTTCCATGTTTTTCTTTTAAAAATCATTACAGGTGATGATGATACACAGTTGGCAGGATTTGACTCAAGGAGGCAATGCAGAGGCCTAGACAGCGTATTAATTTTATTTTATAGTCTTTAGTAAATAAAATATTTTTTTGTACACACATAAGATTTCAATATTTTTTTTATTAAATGCATTCGCTAACTCTCTTTAATTTTTATAAAGACTGTTTCATTTATTATAAAATGTTCGTATCAGGTGCGTTCTGCAAAGAAAATTTTCAGTAGCACTGTAACTCTCTAAAATATTTTAAAAATATTATATTCGGGAACAGGGTGTTACAAGTTAAGTGCACTATACACTTAAGTACTTTTTATGCGCCTAACGTGTAAGGCAGGAACCCAAGTCCCTTGGCCACTTGAGCTAAAAGTGCTCAGTGCACTTTGAGCACTTTGAGTATATTGTGCAAATAGAAGGAAAAATAGGGCGAGTACAGTGAACTTAATGAACCGTGCACATGCGCATGCAAGTCCCAAGTCCCTAGCACTGTGCACTTGCACATGTCAGACGTAGCATCACTTAAGTGCCTGAGCACATCTCAACTTTGCATGCAATGCATAGAAGCATTATGCATTATGGATGCAAGCAATGCACCTAGAAGAGCCATAACCTAATTGTGGCATGAACCCAAGGGCACCAACCCGTATCCACCAATGTGGTCCCGAAACACCTCACACGGAGGCAGCGTCAACACATGTGCAACATGTGTACTGTTGGTGTGGTCAAGGCTACTCAGCCACGACCTAGACTTGGCATGACAGGGGCACCGACAATCATCACGTGGATTTCTAGCATCGTTTCTCTTCTAGGTGTTCCCCGACCACCCCCCAAGGAGGCTACATCTGCAATGCATGAAATGCATGCACATGAATGCGTGCGGTTATACCAGCCACATGCACACAAACATCCACCCAACTCAATTATGCACTAGGCAACCGTTTACAATGTACACGGTGGGCAACTCCTTACTCTCGACCTGACCTTGCTCGACCAGTGCTTATCTTAGCCGAAGCTTGTTTCCCGGCTATCAAGGTGGGATGCAAGGCCATGGGCTTGCACCTTGCACACCCTTGACCAACCACAAAATTTTGCAACCACATACAAGTTGTTCAGTCACATGCTCTGTCTAGGCACTAGGTTGACCTAAGATTGCACAGCATGAACCCACAAGCGAGCAATCACCCTCTATGCCTCCACCCGCTGCTGCCTAAAACACTAATGCGTTTTGCCACTAGAAAGGTGGTCCTCAAATTGTGAGCAAGACAAAACATCTCCCCGTTACAACCAATGCAAGTCAAGGGAGAGTAACTTTATCTACAATGAAGCTCCATCCAAACGGTGAGCTTGCTCAACTAGAGTGAGTTGCACGTCCCTGGACTTGTGGCAAGCTCGCTGCCTGTTGAGCTGCTTCTGAAGTTCCTCAGCTAGCACAAGTATCTCGACCACATGGCGTAAAACACTGGTCACATAGCCCTAGTCAGGCACTGCTCGAACCTCTCATTATGTCATAATAGGAATAAACTGCTTGACATTAACACGCAACGTAGGCAACCCCCTAGCTATTAATAATCTCAACAAAAGAAAAAAAATAAAGAGAAGAAGAAAAAAGAAGAAGAATAAGAAAAATTAGCAATGGACAAAATTAGTTAAGTGAAAATAAAAAACAATGGCCTCATTACCTTGTCTCTCTTCACCAAGCTCCTTGAAGTTTGCAAGAATCCTGATGTAGGCACACTCTAGAACATACTTTACCGGAACTTACCCTTGAAAGGTGAGGTGCCAAATGCATAGCCTTGCTCGGTATTGTGGGCATCGTAGACCTTTATCATCATTGAAACATGGTTGTCCATAAGACTTACCACCTGCCTCAAACTTTTGCCACGCTCTAACAAGACAATAAGGCTTGTAAATCTCATAGTTGTGATTGGAGATTATCCACACTAATCGGTTTGATATTTTAGCATGGTCAAGTATCTCCTTCAAACAAAAACCAATTCCTCCTCAAAAGTCAAGATGTGGTCCAGTCTTTCGGCTGCCTGACCTTACTACCTTTTTATTGAGAGTTAATAGGTACGTCCAGTCTTTTGACTTCCGACCTTACAATCTTCCCATTTAGATTCAACATGGGAATCCAGCCTTTTGACTACCAGACATCCCTTATAGTGAAGTCACATAAGGTTTAATCTTTCAGTAGCTCGCCCTTACTCCTAGAACAACAGCTCCTCCAGCAAATGCCTTCTTTTTTTTTTGCCAAGAAGAAAGGCGGTACCTCTGGCACTTTATGAAGAAAACCTCACTTGTGGTGGAGGAAAACCTTGATTATATAAAAAATCAACTTATTACAACCAAATAACTTGGGAAGATAAATATACAATTAAACCCATCCTAACTATTATTCTTAGAACAAACTGAAACATGTACTACCAAATAGATAAAACAACTCACATAAAAAAACCAAGATCGAAACTAGATCTACAATCTTAACAAAGGAGGCCAATCTTATCAATCTTTAAAAAGTCTCTAGACGATGTAGTATATCCTTAAAACTCATCCAAACTTTGGATTCTTGACATCCCCATTTTGCCAAGAAATCAGCAGAAGCATTACATTCTCTAAACACATTCCAAAACACCATCTACCTATCAGCAATAATCTGAATAATCTCATCCCAATAATATTCAAGATACTATATTCCACATCTTATTTTCTCCAACCAATGAACCAAAAGCATAATCTAATTCCACTTCCACTTTCATCAAACCAAGTTGTTTACAAAATTGTAAACCATACAGCAAGGCCCCTAATTCTGTAATATTGTTTGTACCATGTCCCAACTCTTTAGAGAAAGCCAAAATCAACTTAGCATTCACATCTCATATAACTCCGCCTGACCCATACATCTAGGATTATCATTACAACTTTCATCTACATTTAATTTAAACCATCCATCAGTCAGTCTTAACCATTTAACATTCTTTAAATCTTTCTGTTTGGGTTATTTAACAGGGATAGACAATTCAGCCAAAACTCTCATATCATCCATCTTTAATTTATTTCTAGCTTTCAATCTTATACCTGCCAATGAAACTACTACTTTAATCGAGATCCAAAGTGCTTCCACAGATATATATTTATCTTCCATCCAAGCTTTACATCTCCACATCCACAAAGCCCAAGTCAAGATAAATGGAATGAGACCAAGAATGCTCCCTTTTTTTGATGAGTGTGCTGCCCTTCAAAACCAAAACTCGATTTTTCTTTCCAGTTCATGTTCGATATAAAATGGCATACCCATTAAAACAGAAATGCAATGCCAAATTTCATTAGCCACTCTATCTGTAACTAAAACATGATCCTGACTTTCTATATGGCCCTTTTCACAACAAGAACATTTAGAGACCAATGGAATGCCCACTTTCTAAATACGCTCATCAACACTTAAACAAGAATTTAGTGCTTTTCACATAACAAATTGAGTATTTTTTGGTAGAGCTCCTGTAACAACCCAGATTTTTCATTCTCCTACTTGGATTCTAAAGGATGTTTAGAGTGAAAACTATATTTTATTATATTATATCTTTATTATTTTATTAAGGATATGTGGACCCAACGTTAGGCATTTTCTTGGAGGAAAGATATAGTAGTAGTCCCAAGATGTTAGAACAAGGCCCGAAAGCCCAAGTAGAAAGGTAGGTTTTCTTTGGTCTTCCAAGAATTGTAAGTTTTCTAAGAAGTGATCTTTGGTCTTCTAAAAATGATAGATTTTTAGGGAAAATAGAAAGCATGGAGTGGAAGATTGAGTGCAAGAGTATCCCTTGGAAGATGTGTGATAAGTGACATGTAAAAATTTGTTGGGATTTGAGGGAGGAAGGTTTCGGTGGAAGAAAACTAGAAGGAGTCAACCTTGCTTTGAGTTTCCCTATGCAAAACCCCACTCTTTGACATAATAAAAAGAAGATTTTGTGTAAGAAGATTCTTTAAGAAATGATAGACAAGTGGGAGTGTGATTGACTTGTAAGGATGTGATGGTAACAAGAGAAGGTTTGTTATCTTTGGAAGGGGAAGTTTCGAATGATAGAAGCAAAAGTGGGAGCCAAATTTCACTTTGAGTTTCCCAAGAGTTTTTCTATATCTAGATGAGTGACATGCAAGATTTGTGTAAGAGAGTGATTGACAAGTGTGTAAGAATGATTGACAAGTGAGTGGATTGGTGACTTGCAAGTAAGAAGGAAATCTTAGGAGGGAGAGATGGTTTCGGATGAGAGGGATCAAGCCTTGGCTGACTAGTGCTTGGTGTGTTTCCCAAGTTAAAGTTTCAAATCCTTGTGAATAACAAGTGATGTGGTGATTGATAGGTGGTAGTGTGACTTGAAAGATGGGTGAGGTGATCTCCACCCTTGGATGAGTCAGCCATAGTTGGATTTGGGAGACTAAATCTCATCCTGGGACATGCTATCTTAGGCATCATTGTTTCTAGAGATAGAAGTTTATCAAGTGTCAATCAACTCTTTCTTGTGTCACTCAAACATATAGGGATTTGGAGTGCCCTAAGGCCTAGGAGAACCCCTTGGCCGAATAGCCTTGTCTTCCTTTTCCCCCATCCCATTTGCCTCCCATTCACCTAAGACTCTCAGCCATCTTACTTTCTCTATTCTCTCTATTTTCCTTTGTATCTTCCTACCACCCACAACTATTTCCAAGGCAAACTTGAAGTTTTCTTCAAGGATTTTGTGAAAGCTACTACTTTGAAGGTAAGTAACCTTTTTAAACTCTTTTTATTCTTTCAAGCAAAGATCAAAGGAACCTTTTATTTTCAAAAGTTTTAGTCACCACATTTCCTAAATATTTTCTTGAACTTGCATGAAAGATCTAAGCTTTTTGGTTCTTTTAAAAAGGAAAATAAAAACTACAGTGTTTTGGAAAAAAAATAACTCTCTTTGAATCTCAAAAAGGATTTCCTACTAAATAAGCCATTTTGATTATGTAGAGCAAATATCCCTTAGATTTAATCATTTTTTTATATATTTTTATATTTTTCCTTACTTTATACTTGAAATATTTGTAAGTACATTCTTACTTTAACTTTAGCATCACTTGTATGTTTAAGGTAAACTCATGATTGTGTTGTTTTGTTCTTTGGTTTGACTTTTTTGGCTTGTTATTTGAGGATCTTAGTATACTTTCTCTATGTTTTGTTAAAAGGATATTTTAGGCTTTTAGTCTAAGGCATAATTGTTAGAATATAGTGATTATTTGTTAAAAGAATGAAAGAAGTATGCCAAAGAAATTTTCAACTAGTGCTTTGGTAGTAATGGCATGATGTGTGGAAAATTAGAGATCTATTCTTTTAACTTATGAGTTTCGGCTATGGCCATCTAAAGATGGGGGACTTTAGGTTTTAACTCTTGGTTGGGGAAAGATGAAGATTTAAAGCATTGGGTGGTTTATAAGAGTATGAATATTTGATTTTCTTGACGTATGGATTCGGGTGTGTGTTAGGTGCAATATAAAGTCATGTTATATTGAGCTTTTGGAGAAATCATATATAAGGGTATTTTAAGGCTTCGGTTATGCCATGTATAGACTATGTTATTGAGTTTTTGAAAGAGAACTTTAGGTGTTCATCTCTTGGATAATGATATGATCTTGATCTAATTTCTTGAGTAGCTTAAGAGCTAAATGATAATGTTTTTCTTTAGAGTATGATTTCAAGTGCATACATAAAGTAAAATTTTTGCTCTTATTGTGGAAGTTGATAAAAGAATATTAAGGTCTGTAATATCTAAAGTTTCGGCCAATGATCCCTTATGGTTTGTGGATTAGGTTATTTATTTATTTCTCTATGTAATACATGAGATAATAGAAGAAAAAGAGAAAGAAAAACTAGGTTTGAATCCTTTGGGTGGTTCGGCCTTACCTTTTTGAGTTAGGGTTGTTTGGTTGCCTTCCTTTTATATGATTACGTTTATCTGGAAAACAATTATGTTCGCATATTAACATGTACAAGCTATGGTTTGGGAATGCATGCATCATATATCTCATGAACTATGTGTCTTACATGAAGAAAGTCAAAGTTTTTGCATGTATGTCCATTCAAGTCAAGTGTTCCACGTCTTTTGGGTCAATGTGTTTTCAAAAGAAATGAATAAAGAGTTTTTATAAGAACTCCAAAGACTGGGATGGGGTATTGTTCTAGTGGAACTCCCTGTTTACTCAAGAGTGATTAAAGTCGAGTAAAAACTCTTGGGTCGACGAACAATAGTCGGCGGACCATGAATGACTCCAAAAAGATTTTGGAGCGTGGTCGCACCTAAAGCTAGTGGGTGCCCAAGGATTGTGGAGGCATTTCGCTCACCATAAGAATATGATTAAGACATAGTCACCTTGTGTGATACGGTAACTAGCGAGGAACACACGGTGCATAGGGGAACCGTGAGGTATCCAAAATGAACAGTGACATGGAAGGCGAGATGTAATTCTCGTATGACTAATAAGGACTTTCACGTCATGACGGGGAAGGTGATACGTAACTCTCGCATGACTGACGTGATGACAGTGAAGGTGATACATAACTGCCGTCGAGGTCAAAATATGATATGAATGTGACAAATGACGCCTACTAAAAGAAATGATAAACGACACAAAAAGTTTATGGAAAAGTTTTGAATACGTGTCAAAGAAGTCAAAGTTATAAAAAAGCTTAGGGTTTCTTTGAAAAGCACGTGCATAAGTTATGAGTTTCAAAGAAAGTCAAGTTACATGAAAGTCTTATATGAAATGACATGTGCATAAGTCAAGTCATAAGTTCATGTTCATGACATATGCATTTGTTTAGTGTTCGCTTATACATGCCTATAATGTTTTTATTATGATAATTGTGTACTTACTAGGATTTCTCGAAATCTCATCTTTTTAATTTTCAACTATCATTCATTTTCGGGATAATAGAAGTAATTGTATGCAACGATGTATTTTATGAATCAAACTCTCCGAGAGACTCCTTAGGCCCCTAAGGGTCTGACAGAGTAAGCTCTTTTGGATGTTGTGACCCTTTTTTTGTATGACCGCCTCGTAGAGGATATGCAGAGAAACCCTTATTTTAAGGAGGGGTAACGGGGCCAGCTCTTTTCTGATGATGTTTTAAGTTTATACCTTTGGTTATTTTATAGAACTTTGTATATTCCCATGTATTGAGAATATTGATATTTTGTGGAACTTGATATATTATGACGTGTGGTTATAAAGTTTCATTTTTGGATATTTATTTAGTTTTACCATGTGATGCTTAGCAAGTCTTTTTATAGTTCTTACCTATAATATTCGGCTTGATTTTTTTTCATTGCAAAAATTTTTACATATTGCTAGTAAGTTAAACGTATGCATTTACTTATGACATGAATGAGGAGTGAGTATACTTGCGTTACTTATCATTGACGTCTCGGTTTACGTCTGATCCTAAGCGTAGGCGGGGACGTCCACAACTTCATATCAAATCTACTCCAACCAATTTAATTTTGGAGGTGTAACTCGGATACAATCCCAAGCCGGCTTTGAGGAAAATTCACCATTCAAACTAGGTGTCCAAGCAAGTAAATTAGCCCCTTGTTTTGCTAAACCCAAGCAATTTACAATATCCTTTAGCTTGTTATCTCTAACCAATTGCCTTATTAAATCAACATCCCACCCAAATTCAATTTTGCATTCACATATTTTTAACAAAGGCCGATCATGATCAAGAAATTCATCAAAGAGGAATCCACTTTCAAGCCACTTATCTCTCTAAAAAAAATATTTCCTTCTCGAACTTTTCATTTTGCACTATTCAACATTTAGGAATACAACGCAAAATAATTTTCTAGAATGGAGACCTTTTATTCACATCTACTAGTGAAATATGTTGATTTTTGACGTATCAGGCTTTAAAAGAATTAGCCTAGAAAGACTGCTCTATCAAAATCTTCCATGCAAATTTCATAAACAACGACATCTGAACTTCCTCCAAACTTCTCAATCCAACTCCCTTATATCGGCTTGTAAAGAAATTGTCAAGCCTTCTATTTCCTCTTCAATTTTCCTTCAGCAGACTTCTAGGAAAAAATTACTCATAAGTTGATTGATTTTAGCCAAAATCAACTTTGGAGCATGCACAACTAATAGCAAATGAATAGGCATGCTAGAAATGACATGTTGCAACAATAAGCGCAAGTTGACAAAGTTCTATGCTGCCAACTCCCCAATTTACCTCCCATTAGAGCCACCATATCATTAAAATGAGCCACTTTTAAACAGCCAGAAATTAGAGGAGCTCCCAAGTATCTCACAAGAAAAAAACCCTTCAAAAAACCTAGTCACTGCAATAAAAAGCGCCTTCTTGCAGTAGTAACTTGATTTCCAAAGAAAATTGCCAACTTTTCACTGCTAACAACTTGTCCTGACCATTCCTCATACATGCTAAAAATATCTCAGATTTTTGTTAAAGAAGCATGGCCAGCATTTGCAAATACTATCACATCATCCACATAAAGTAAATGCGAAACAAAGGGTACACCACGTAGATGACAAAAATATTTAATTAAACCAGAATCAAAATTCTTTTTCAATAAACGAGACAAGATCTCCTCAACCAGAATAAATAAGTATGGTGATAAAGGATCTTCCTGTCACAAGCCATGTCCACTTGGGAAAAAACCCTTCATTGTACCATTCATTACCAAGAAGTACTAATGCATTGCCTAATTAAATCACACACTCCCTGAGCAAAGCCAAATGATCTCATCACATGTAATAAAAATTCACAATCAACATTATCATAAACCTTTGCCATATCCACTTTAATCATCGCATTCCCCCCCCCAAACCCCCCCCCCACCCCCTCACATTCTTATTAATACTATGAATTATTTCCTGTGCCAAAGAAATGTTTTCAAAAATGTTTCTACCTGGTAAAAAAACCCCCTACTTCAACGATATCAATTGGCTAAAATTAGGAGACAGTCTTTTGATAGTTAACTTTGAGCACACTTTGTAAATAACTGAGCACAACTAATTGGTCGGAACTTATCTAGGCTTAAGTACCTTTGGAAGTAAAACAATAAAAGAAGCAATATAGAATCTTGGCAAAGGAGTACCTCCGAAAAAAATCTCTAATAGCCTCTGCAACATCCGTCTCCATGATAACCCAACAGGATCTATAAAATTCTGAATCAAAACCATCTAGACCAGGACTATTATTGATTGGAATGGAGAACATCGCCTCTTTAACTTCTTGGATTGAAGGGAGCATCATAATCAACCTATTTTCATGATAAAAAAAATATCATTATCAACCAAATCCGATAAATCTAGAACAACTCGAGGGGGTCGGGCTTGAAGAAAACTTTTAAAATGGTCCATTATTGTGACGCCCCAACTCATGTCTGGAATTTAACGTAATTCAAGGTGTCAGAATAAGTAACACTAGGTTACTCACCCTCATACGTATCAAGATCTTAATGGATAAATTATAGGAATTATAATATACACAGTGGATAAGGTCTCAAGTATAAAAATTTCTAATGATCACATGCAATAAAATTTATCTCTCAACTCACATATCTTTCATTCATTCACATAACATTGTCTTGTTATATATACATGCCTAAAAGAGTTATCAAAGTTAACAAAATATTTATAATATTTCCAGACGACCATCCTTATAGCCACTTGGATTCTTTCTTCACTTCAGAAAATTCCCTTCCATATAGAAACATATTTAGGCTGAGACCACAGTCTCACTGAAGACATTGTCCCTATGGTATTGTATAGACCCCACATATGGATAGGAAACCATCCAATCCTAAAGCTAAGCTGCATCTGGTACATTTCTCCTCCATTGAAAAAGCAAATGCACTGGCCTTCCAAAATCCCATCGGCTGATCATATATAGGCGGTCCCAAGGAAGCAAAAGCGAAATCTACATAAGGATTATATTTAAAGAGTCCCTCAGGACTCCTCAGAGTCTCCTGCGTCATTGGGGCTTTCTGGCCATCGAATCCTATATATAATTTATATGTACAAGGAAGAAATATAAAACTACAAAAGAGTGAGATTTCCCTTAAAAATCTCAGTAAGTACATAATTAGCTTAATAAAGCATAGACAAGGCCATCATTAATATTTTTAGAAAAAGATACTAAACATGATCAAAAACAAGTTTCAGATGACTTATAATTAACCTACACATGTATGCACTCTTATGGTAACTTATACTTTTTTTCTTAACAAATCTGCACCTTTTTCAACTTATTTATTCCTTATTCCCGATGGGCATTACATATCGTCGTCTCCATCGCATATAACTCTTTTAAAGCTTATTTATTTCTTATTCCTGATGGGCGTTACGTATCGCGTCTCCATCGCATATAACTCATCAATCACCCGGGCGTTACGTATCGTCGTCCCCGTTATGATGAGTCTCGCCATCCCCGTCTTGACACGGAACATACGTAGCATAGCAGGTATTACATATCGCTATCCCCGCTAATCATATCACTTCCACGGACGTTACGTATCGTTGTCCCCGTGATAACACATAACACTCTTATGATACGACAAGCGTTACGTATCGCTATCCCTATTGGCACGTCAGTCATCCGAGCGTTACGTCTCACCATCCCCATCACAATATGAGTAACTTATTCATATCTCTTATTTTTAGTTGTTCCTTTCTTATTCTTAGGAATCTTTCTCAAGTACATGCCATGCCACTTTCTCTTAAAATTCATCACATACTAGAAAATGCATATACCCTTAAACTTATCACATAATCATATATATATATATATGTTTGTAGCATAAATCTTGCAACGTATCTTACACAAGCTATATGCTTAGGTAACACATATATAAGTCTCCCATATTGCAACTTCAACTTTTATTCCAGTCAAAGCCCTGGATTTTAGCAAAACAAGGTATCTCGCTCGAGCGAAAACCAAGCAAAGTCTCCGGGAACTCGCTCGAGCAGACTATCGGGTGAACATCTATCAAACTGGACATCTCGCTCGAGTAAGGTATCGAGCAAGATTCAAGCGAGGTCTCAAGTTAGAACTCGCTCGAGCATGATATCAAGCGAGTATCAAGCGAAGTCTCGGGTTGCATTTCGCTCGAGCCAACATCTATCGAGTCAAGCGAAGGTTCATATTTGTTCATCGCTCGATCTTTCGATCGAGCGAGGGTTGACCAAGATTATAGATCATGGGATTTTTCAATCCAAAACTTGCAATTTTTTCACATAAACCTAATTTTTACTTATTATAACATGATTTTAGGTTCTTCTAACTTCATTTAACACATTTCCATTATCAAAACCAATTCAAACAATACTTAGATTCAATATAACACTTTAACAATAATATAAGGGTTCAATACTAACACGTATAGTTCAACCACTTAAATAAACCATCTCCATACTAAAGTTAAGCTAGAATATGGACTTGCAAAATCTCTAAATTTGGTTGGAGATGATCAAACTAAATCTTTGCAAACTTTCTCCTTAAAAACACTTACTAAGCTCACTTAGAATGTATATGGAGGTTAAGGGATTTTAGGAGGATTTTGCTTTGGTTTCCTTTAAAGCGAGTGTGTGCTATGCTTCCAAAGAGAGTTAAAAGACTCTTAAATGTCTATTTATAGGGGTGGTGGTCGACCCACATGAAGAAAAGAAGAGGAGCAACTAGGTAAAGATAATAGGTTTCTAGTTTGCATGGGATGATGTGTCCCTCCTAAACCTTTTTCATGATTAAATTAAATCCCCAAAAAATCTTAGGCTTTGCAACTGAAATGATCATCCAATGGTCAGTATTTGAAATATTTTTGCAGCCCATTTGATCAATGGTTGAGGTGGAAGCTTATGGGGTAAGGGATGAGGTGGCATCTCACCTAACCATGCATGCATCACCCTTTCCAGCCTTCATCTGGTTAGCCACGCCCCTTAGCCTTCCCCTAACCCATTTAGTTGCTTGCTAACCTCCTTAAGACTCTACTTAACAAGTTCTAGAAGGCTACTTCTTAGTTTAGTTAGAATAGAATCCAATTTGGATCGCTATTCTCTAACTCGAGTTCTGTTTAAGCTCAGTCCAGAGTTGTCCACTTGCTTCCGAAATAAGTCATTGATAATGTCTAAATATTCATAAACACATAACATAAAAGTCTTAAATCTATCTCTTAGGATTCTATAAGAATTAAAATCACCTCATTTGAATCTCATATAAGTAACTTATGCTCATTATACTAAAACTCAAAAGTTTAATCCGAGAATGAGCACCAAGTGTTTGATCTTTGGTTCAATCACTTCCTTTTGCATTTATATCCTAATTTTTGAGAATTCAACTCCTTCTAGGTTCAAATTGAATTTCTCTAGTTGATACATTGTCCCAAATCTCAAATATTCCTCCATAATATTTTTCTATAATACATGATTTCACTTATTCTAAACTCAATACTCTCATTCAAGTCTCCATCTTTATTTTCCTAGAAAATATATCCAATATATAATCCTTCTAAAAAGAATTTCAAATAAAACTTCATCTTAGAAATTTCGGGATATTACAATTACTCCCAAATTTGTTCTATCAACTTCAGATAATTACCATTCCTAAGATGCATTTCCGAAACCACCGTCTTTGACAATGAAGCAAAGGATTTAAAGAATTGTGCCGAAGTTTCTCCTTGCTCAATCCATCTAATTTCACCTACTGTGACAACCTTAGTTCCTCATGTTGATTCCATAATTCAAGCTCCTCCCGAGCCTTCAACAAATTAAACTCACATTCATCTAAAAAATTGTTTTGGAGTTGAGTTTCTAAAGATTCAATCTGTTTTTCTAGATTTGAAATTTGAACCTCAGTTCTGTCGAAAACTTGAGCATTCCATGTTTTAAGTGCAGCTTTCAACTTTTTAATCTTCCCAACCAAATCAACTAAACCCCTCTCACTCAATTCCGTCGGCCAATTTTCAATCATCACCCTCCTAAAATCTGCATGCGAGACCCACATTTGTTGAAATTTAAAAGAGGACGGACCATAATGTAACACAACAGGCTTCAAATAAAAAATCATAGGAGTGTGATCCGAAGTTGTTCTTGCAATATAATGCAATATCGCATTTGGAAATCTCTCCAATGCAACATAATTCATCAAACACCGATCTAATTTGGACCAACTTCTTGCCAAACCTCTTTGGCCATTACACCAAGATAACATATTACCATCAGATTTCATTTCAGTTATTCCACAAGTCTCAATAAAGTCATTAAAATCTTCTATAGCTACTCTTAATCGAGGCCTTCCTCTCCGACATTCATTCTCGTCACGAATGACATTAAAATCGCCAAGACCCAGCCAAGCTTCCCCACTTGGAATATCCTTCTGTAAAAGACGCCACAAATCCCGCCTTTCATGATAACAACATTTAGCATATACTACTAAAATAAAAAATTTCTTATCTTCAAAATAAATTGATACTGTAACATGCTGAGCACTAGCATTCAGAATTGAAATATCCAAATCAGATTTCCAAATCAATCATATTTTACCTCCAAGACCTTGATTAGAAAAGCATCTTCCTGATTAAGAAAACTTTTTAACCAAACCAACTTCACTTCATTCACAAACGGTTCTGCTAACATAAAAAAATTCAATTTTCTACATTTTACTAACTTCCGCAATCTCTTCTTCGATGTGTTCAGCCCATGGAAGTTCCAAAACATAGGATTATAAATCATGACATAAATCGAGAGAGGGTTTGCAAGGAACCCTTGATCAACTTTGAGTAGCCTTTAGTATTTTTCCCCATCACAAATGTCTTTTGCCTCATTATCCGAAGGGTAATATATAAGTTTACTTACATTCATCCTTGCTTCACTATGAATTTCCTTTTCAGTAGGGGTGTGCTCCGACTCCGAAATTGTCGGAGTTCGGAGTTTCCAACTCCGACTCCGACAATCATCGGAGTCAAAAACGTATTCCAACTCCGACTCCGAAACACTGTCGGAGGCCGACACCGATCGGAGTTCGGAACTCCGAATTCCGATCGGAGTTCCGATCGGAAGTTTGGAACTCCGAACCCCGATCGGAGTTCTGATTGGAACTCCGAATTTAGTTTCCTTCGGCGAGTTCGGTATGGGCCAAATTACACTCATTCCGAAACTAAATTCTTCCAATTGAGCCATACTAATTCCATATGAACTCATTTGTTCAATTGAGATGTATTTTTTGTGAAGAAATAAGTTAACCGTGCTTACTTAACAATTAACATGTATGGTAGACTTGGCAACTGGCAAGTAATCAATCCATCAGTTATACAGCTTCTGACGTGCACGATCTTTAATAATGGAGCCAAATATTTGAGTTTCCCGCATAATCTCTTTAGGTTTACCGCGCGGCGCGCATGGATAGGATATTAGGAAGTAACTTTTTATATTTTAACTTGCGTAACTGCATTTAATGGTTGAAGCTGATTTGAGATAGAATAAATTTTTTTTAATGATGTAAAAATAAATTAAGATAATAAAATAAGTTTTATGAGATTTATCTCAAATGAATTTTAATATATTTTAATATTATAATAAATTTAGATATAGTTATAAAATTTTAAAAATTTATGAATTTCGTATATAAAGAAATGTTGAATTAAAATCTCATAGTCATATGTAAATAAGTTTTGACTTGAGATGAATTTACTGATATGAGAATTGAGTATTTACTATTTAGATACTAGATGCAATTGAGTTGCCACAAGGCCCACAACTATTGATCTATTCAAGTTTCAGTTTTCACTACTAAGTACTAATTAGTCTTAAACAATTAAACAAAAAATACAAAGTACTAAGTAGTAATTACAATGCTAATGCCAGCCAATAGCGTTATAGCATAATACAAAAAATAGTAATACAAAAAAAAGTCCAGGACTCTAGACTATTAATACAAAAAATAATACAAAATATAAATTAAATTATCACTGATAGTCTGATGACTCTGGTTCAATGAGACGGTTGGGACCCGTATCGATGTTACAAAATAATAATAATAATAATTGCTGCAGCAAAGTAGTTTGTTGTTGGAACTTATACGGAATCGTACCTGAGATTAAGATAAAAATAAAATGTATTATTATATATGAAAAAAATTAAAATTAACCAAACATGAAACAAGTAATTATAAATTAGAGAAAAAATATACGTAATCGATAGTTGCTCCATCAGTCATCGGCAAGTATGGTAGGGTTGATAACTAAATCTGTAAAATCATAAACTATATAAATTAAAATTTAAATAGATTTATGAAAATGAAATTATAAAAAAGATTATTGAAATAATTTAATAATTATATAAACTTTGTAACTTTAATCATTTAAAAAGAATTATATAAATTAATTTAAGTTTACCTGACTCAAGTCTGTAGCTCACGGCATCGATGCCAATACTCTCTAGTCCAGTAGGTACATCACTGAGCCAGTTTTGTGTGCAAACGAGGGCCTCCACGGTTGACGGTGACAATGAACTCCGGTAGGCATCCAACACCCGACCTCCAGTGCTAAATGCCGATTCAGATGCAACCGTAGTGATAGGAACGGCTAGTACATCTCGAGCAATGCGAGAGAGAATCGGGTACTTGAGTGAATTAGCTCTCCACCAAATCAAGATCTGAAACTCCTCACTAGGCTCCTCAACCTCTGCCAGTAAATATCGTTCAACCTCATTTGTACACTGTAATGGCTTTCTCGTTGACCGTGCATGAAACGACTTCATGACGTTGAAGCCTCAGGATCGACTGGCTACACTGGCCTGACTCGAACGAGCATCTGTGGCTGATCCTGAGCTCGAACTCGAACGTGAGGTACCCATGGCTCGTGAGGATGAAGCAGGACTACTGGCACTGTAATGGGTGTACAACTCGTTCAAATCTGCCTTGAGTGCTGTGATAAACGACTTAGCCTTCACTGCCCCGAGAACCTCTGTTGCCCACCATTCTACCACTGCCAACTTCAATCGAGGGTCGAGGATCGACGCTATGAACAATAATCTATTTATCTTCTCAACTTGCCCCCAATATTTATCATATTTAGACTGCATCTGTGATGCCATACCAGATAACAATCCACTCGGGTCAGCACAACCTTCTTTCAAGTGGTGGTGTAACATGGAGATCTCGCTAAATCACATGTTTGCCGTCGCATATGCAGATCCAGAAACCCGTATCGTGATGTCATAAAAGATTTGTAAAAATGTGACAAACTCAGATACATGTTGCCAATCAATGTTGTCTGGCGGACCGAACCCCCTTCCATCAGGCTCCAGTAAGGCATACCTCAAACCTCCATCCTCAATCTCTAGCCGCTCAAATGCCTTCTGGTACTTTAGTGCCACATCCAACATCAGATATGTGGAGTTCCATCGAGTGAGAACATCCAGGCACAACATCTTTGAAGACTCAATCCCAACCTGTTCTGCTATTGCCTTGAACTTTTGTAGCCTTTGGGGAGAAGCCCTCGCGTACCGCACAATGTTGCGGACTTTCTTGATAGAGTCGTCTACATTTTCCAACCCCTTAACTGTTTCATCATTGAAAAATATCTAATTATCATAATAATTAAAAAAATGGTACTATTTTCAAAGACTTTAATCATAAAAATATTAAAATACAAAATACAAAATTAAAACCAGAAAGACTCACTAACAATAAGGTTGATTATATGAGCAGTGCATCGAATGTGGATATACTGGTGATTTTTAATCACATCTTCTCTCGCCCTGGTATTTCAGATAAACCATTCGATGGCGGTCTCATTTGCACCGGCATTGTCAACTGTAACGCACAATATTTTTTGGATGCCCCAATCAACCAAACAATCATCCATCTCCGCTCCTATCGATGCACCCTTATGGTCAACTATTTCTTTAAATCCAATAATCCTTTTTTTAAGATTCCACTCACTATCAATGTAATGTGCTGTGATACACATGTACGAGGTATTTTGGACCGACGTCCATGTATCGGTCGTAAATGACACTCTCTGGCCAGTGGTGGAGAACATCTTCTTCATTTCTGCCTTTTCCCTCAGATGCATCTTCATACAATCTCGCATTATTGTATAACGGGATGGGATTGGAAATCTTGGTTCAAGCAGCTTCACAAAATACCAGAACCCATCCTTGTCAACCGTGGTAAAGGGCATCTCATCTTTTATAATCATCATCGCAAGCGCCTCACGAAACATCTTCTCACTGTATTGAGGGACAACTAGATTCCTTATCTGTGTCCCTGTCCCATCAGTGGCTGTAGAAGTCTCGTAGCTAAGATTAGTCTGAGACCCATCTGCGTCTGTATTTAATAATTTATTACCAATAGTAGTCTTAAATGAAAATTAAATGGGATTATAATCACAAAACTAAGTAGCATATAAAGCAAGACACTAACCTCTTGATGCCATCCCCTTCGCTATTTGGTAGCGCTTGCAACCGTTCAGATGTGCTGAAAGGCAAGAAGTGCCTTGCCTTTTTGAATGACACCCAACTCGAGCGCCACAATGATTGCACTCAGCCCGTGGGTTCTGGGGATCCCCACCCTCAACCTTCTCAAAATGTTCCCATGTCCACGATCTTTTTTTATTTGACCGTGGATGGGGTGGCCTCGCAGCTGTAGGGTGTACTGGTACATCCGGATCCTGAATCGGATCGTCTCCAAGGCCCATCTCCTCCTCCTCCATAAACTGGTCGGGATCTTCCACTTCCAATTCTATGTCGATTGGAAGTGGAAATCCACTGCTAGCACACGAGGTTTGTGCTTGAGTGGAGGGTAGCCGACTACGGCTCGAAGCTGCAGCGTGGAGCGCCGAAGGAGTCCCACTAGCACTGCGTGAGGGATCCATCTGTTTGTAATTGTAGACCTAGAATTCAAGTATAATTATATAAAAAATGTTAGTAAATTCCTAAAAATTATAATGTTATTAGTGTAGCAAAATACAATATTAGGAAACTGTTATTAGGTGAAAGTTCATGACTTGTACTGAATACAGAAATCATGACTTGTTTCTAAGTATTTTTTTATAAGTAAAATATTTCTATCTAAGTGTTTACACACACATTTATTTAATTATCAAGAAATCATCCAACCATTACAATCAAAGTTTGAAGTCCTAACCCAGTAATCTAATTTTCTCTGAACAAAAAAAAAAAACTTGTGGAATTGAATATATGCATCTTGTTTAGTGAATGGTGATGGTTTTTAATGGCAAACAACTAGAATGGAAAAGAGAGAAAATAAATACTCTAGAAACAAAATAAGGCACATTAGAGCCTTCAATGATGTAATTATAAATTTATAAGCTTTTATACTCTGAAAAGTGTTTGAAAATTACTTGGAAAAAAATGTTCGAAAATTGGAACATAGCAAGCTGCCAAGCATGTAGGGCATAGATCAATATAATTATCTCAATTATAGGAGAGGCCAGAGGGCTCATGATTAGGACGCTTATCTGTATTGATCTATATTAGTTTTATGCTAATCATTATAGGTTGTTTTGGCTTTGCTAATTCCTAATTAATCTCTCTCTCTCTATATATATATATATAATATATATGTATGTGTGTATGTCATAAGTGCAGCTTTTTGGAATAATATAAGTAGAAGATAGTTTCACTTCTCATTTGCCTAACTTTGTAACTAAAGTGTGGCATCCCGATTCCCGTTGTGTTTCAATAACTTTGTAACTAAAGGTATTGGACGGTATTAATATTATCACCTAATTATGCTTTGGTTCATTAACACCACGAGCTTCCATTATTAATACTTCATGATGTGATCCGTACTCATACTTGTAGGATGAGTTGATCTCTCCCTTTCCGGCTGTTCTAATTGATGATTTGATCTATTCTTGGAAAAAATTATTAATTAGAGCGAGTTTAATTACATAAAATCAAATTATTTTATTTCATTTTATATAATAAATATTTAATAAAAAAAATTAAATTCATCTCAATCTATTTCATACATTCCAACAAATATTTCAATATATTTATATTCAAACAAATGATCTCAATAATAAATATAACCTACAAAGTACAAACATTAGTATTTACCTACAATATATATATTAATTTTTTTAATAAAAATGGTTCAAGTTTGAGTAAGCCTTCTTGCTGAGTTTTACATTTAAATAGAATACACAACGACATTTAATTAGGTCAAATTAGTTATTTTTTTTCTCAATGACATTTCATCGAACAGTTTACACACATTGTCAAAACACCCATGGCTCGAAATTATTTTATTTCATTCTATATAATAAATATTTAATAAAAAAATTAAATTCATCTCAATTTATTACATACATTCCAACAAATATTTCAATATATTTATATTCAAACAAATGATCTCAATAATAAATATAACCTACAAAGTACAAACATTAATATTTACCTACAATATATATATTAATTTTTTTAATAAAAATGGTCTAAGTTTGAGTAAGCCTTCTTACTAAGTTTTACATTTAAATAAAATACACAACGACATTTAATTAGGCCAAATTAGTTATTTTTTTTTCTTAATGGCATTTCATCGAACAGTTTACACACATTGTCAAAACACACAATATAAACTCGAAATTATTTTATTTTATTTTATATAATAAATATTTAATAAAAAAATTAAATTCATCTCAATCTATTACATACATTCCAACAGATATTTCAATATATTTATATTCAAACAAATGATCTCAATAATAAATATAACCTACAAAGTACAAACATTAGTATTTACCTACAATATATATATTATTTTTTTTAATAAAAATGGTCCAAGTTTAAGTAAGCCTTCTTGCTAAGTTGTATATTTAAATAGAATACACAATGACATTTAATTAGGCCAATTTCGAATTTTTTTTTCTCAATGACATTTCATCAAACAGTTTATACACACTGTCAAAACACACAATATAAATTCGAATTTTTCACAATATAATAACATACACAACTCACAAGCCAACCAACTCAAATAATCACATTAAAATAATACATTTAATTAGTTTTAATTAGTTTTAATTACCCCAATAATTCGAAATCGCCGATTCGAATGGCTAGCGGTCAGCGAGCGTCGGGCGACGCCGTGGAGCAACGGTGGTGTGAGAGAAGCGGCGCCCACTGGAGGTTCGGAATCGCCGTCGAAGACGAGCAGCGCTGCACTGGGCCCCTGGGGGATGGACTTCGCCTTCGGAGTCTCAGCCGTGGAAGAAGAAGGAAGAAGAAAAAAGAAGAAGAAGAAGAAGGAAGAAGAAAGAGGCCGCTGGGTTACGTATAAGAAACCCTAGCCTAAACAACGCCGTTCTTATTTAATTGGAACGGCGTCGTTTAGCTAAATTAAATATAAAAAAAAATAAAGATGCAAAACGACGTCGGCGTCGTTTAGCTAAATTAAATATAAAAAAAAATAAAGATGCAAAACGACGTCGTTTTGCATCTTTTTTTTTTTTTTTTTTAAACTTCGGAGTTCGGAGTCGGAGTTCGGTATAAAACCTGACTCCGATTCCGAAATCCGACTCCGAATTCGGAGTCGGAAATTTCCGACTCCGAATTCTGAACTCCGAATTCCTACACCGATCGGAGTCGGAATCGGAGCGGAGTTCGGACGGAAGTCGGAAGTCGGAAATTTTGCCCACCCCTACTTTTCAGGATCCAATAAACAAGCTTCTTGCACTGTTGCCACATCCTTCTCACTCACTTCTTCTTCCACTCCCTCTGTCTCCGTTTTGTCCACCACAATTGGCAAATCCCATCATGCCCAATTCAGAACATACCACCTTAGAAACAAGGGTCTCAATTTCCTTCTAGGTCTCAATTACTAGCCTAGGAAAAGCATTTCCTTTTCCTATGCCCCCATCAAATTCTTCAACAGCAACATCACCCCTTTCAAGATTTTCCTCAATCACAAACTCAGTAGACTCAACACACCCAGTTTCAATTACTTCTTTCCCTTTTGATGGATGATTTTCTTGGGCTAGAATTGCCAATGAAGAATTGGCACCAAAAGCATCTCCACCACCAATATTTGAAGCAACAGAATCCTGACAAATCTCCACTTCCTCTTAATTCTTTTTTCTAGTTTCTCTCGATTTTTTTGGAACCCAAATTTGCAATGTCTTCTTAGCATCTTTTTTCTTTCTTTCACCTACCTTCTGACCCCTCATCATGCCATTGACACGTTGTCAAATTATGACCTTGCACATGACATCTACAACAAAATGCTAGAAGAGTCTCATACATAATTTCCACATACAAACCTTGATATGGAATACCAATTCAGATACCCTGTAAAGGTTCTTTTGCCGTATCCATTTCCACACACACACAAGCTCCGTCCGTTCTAGTAGCACATTTGGTGGCATTATCACGTCTCAAAAACTTACTAATCGAAGAAACAATATTTTGCAGGAATAATTCATGGTACAAATTTGGCGGCAAACCATGCAATACTAACCAAACCGAAACCAATATGGTTCCTTATCTTCATTAAATTATGTTTCCAATGGAAAATACAGTACTGCACACCATCAATTTCTGTTCCTTCTCTCGACATTGCCTTTAAGAAATCCTCTTCATTCGAAAACCGTAGAAAAACATTCCTAGGCCAGCTCATGGAAGACACAACTAGCTGAGATGTCAAACCCCATCGACTTCTGATAAAGAAACGGATAACATCTAAGGATGGACATTGGCAAAGAAATTTCAAAACTAGATAAAACTGAAATAGTTCAATGGATCTTTTAATTTCTTCCTTCAAGAATATGGTACAAATTTCACCATCAATCACTTTGTGAGGCCTCACTGGAACATTCACTTCTAAAAGGGCTTGGGGAGATTACACCACCATATTAGCAAAGGTGCGATCTGCACCACTGTCGCCTGAGATCCTGGAAGACCAACTGCAGCAGCCATACTAGATGACACGAAACCTAGAACCAGATAACTCTAGCAAATGCCTAGTGTTTATACTCATTCCATAACTGTTGCTGACGGGTTACCTCCAAACTCCACAATCGCCTTGTCTCGCTTATTTTAAGGAACAAATTGACAGGCTCAACAACTACCTAAGGTGGACCTAGGGAAACCATGCAAGACACAACTCGCTGAGATGTCACAACTGGCCGGCACATAGAAGACACAACTGGCTGAAATGTCAAACCCCATCGACTTCTGATAAAGGAACGAATAACATCTACGGATAGGTGTTGACGAAGAAATTTCAAAACTAGATAAAACTGAAATGGTTCAGCGGATCTCTCAATTTCTTCCTTCAAGAATATGATACAAATTTACCATCAATCACTTCGTGAGGCCTTACTAGAACATTCACTTCTGGAAGAGCTTGGGGAGACTAGGCCACCATATCATCAAAGGTGCGCATTTGCACCACTGTTGCCTAAGATCCTGGAGGACCAACAGTAGCAGTTATACCAGACCACATGAAACCTAGAACCAGAACCCTCAACTCCAAAAAATGCCTAGTGTTTATACTCGTTCCATAACCGTCACCAACGGGTTACCTCTAAGCTCTACAATCGCCTCATCTGGGTTATTTTAAGGAACAAATCGACAGGCACGGCAACTGCCTAAGGTGGACTTAGGGGGTTGGCGGGCTCCATGACCACTTAGTGCGTGTTATTACAAACAAACTCTAGCATTGTAACATCCCGACCTTAAATTTAGAATTTATTTATTCTTTTATCTATTTATTTTATTTGCTATTTGTTTTTATTATTATTAATAATATTATCCTTACATTTTTTTAAAATATTATTAATAATCTATCAGTTTGTTAAGTAGGTATTAAGTTAGAAAATTTTTCAAGTTTGAAGAATCTTTAGCCGATCGTTTTTTAACGTCCTCTAGTATTTTCCATTCATGTGTTATCTCTCATTTCTAGTAGTTGAATAAAAGTCCCTTTGAAACCAACTCAACCACCTAAAGACCAGATTTCTGAAACCCTTTTGAAATTCAAAACCCAAGTGTTTCATAGCCTCACAAAAAAAAAAAAACACCTCGAATTGATTTCAAATTTCTTTTAGACGAGGGTCACTCTGTGCATTATGTTTCTTCAGCTCTTCGGGTATATACCGAATTCAATATCAATTTCAAAACCAATCCAAACCAAATTCAAACTCTGATATTCGAAATTCACATAATCTATACTTCTGCATCTATAAATATCCACGAAAACACTAGAATTAAAACACAACAAAAAACCAAAAGAAATACTCTATTTTCGGCAACCCAGAGCACCCAGTCACCAGCACCGCCGACTACTTCTCGAGGCGTCGGAGCACTTCCCAGCCACCGCAAAAGCCACCGACCAAGTGGCTGTTACCAGCCCATTGTTTTTTCGGTAAGTTCCGGCGCCGATCTCATGCTTTTCTCTCTGTTTCGGGTTCCAGCTCTTCTCACTAAAACCCATTTTAAATCCTTCAGCCGCACCCTTTCTCCAAGCGCAGCCACGCCGTAAAGACAGCACCGCCACCCAGAACCGTCGCACCTTTGTTTCCCTGCGGTAAGCATCACACGAACCCCTCTCCCCTCTTTGTATCCTTCCTACTCGATAGCCCCTATTGTGGAGAGCCCTGGATATAGCTAGGTAATATTAAGCATCAACGAGCTCTATTATTTTGCCGATCAAAAGTTCCTCTAATTATTGGACCTTGGGCCTTAAGCCTTGCGGGTCATCTAAGTATTAGGCCTAAATTGTTTAATTGTGTTTAAGATGGGCTTGATTAGTTATTTCAGAAAACTAAGATTTTATTTTTAATTTACATTTTTTCTATTACTCGATTTGTCTAATTGATTAGATTTTAATAATATTATTTATTTACTTTAAATATAATATTAGGATATTAGATGATCAGCTTTGATTAGAGATTTGTATAAGTAATATTTAAATAAGTTAATAATTATTAAATTTTCTCCTTATATATGATGTGTAAATTAAGATTTTAAGAAGTAGTCTATAATAAACCTTATATTATATGGTTACTATACGAAGTAAATATTAATCCCAACTATAATTAAATAACAAATGTTGGTTATTAAAATATTGTTTTGGAAAAACCTTTTGATTTTTATGGTATGATGTTCAAAATAAAATATTTATTAGTTTCATGATATGTGTTATTAGTCGATATGTTTTATTTTTAATTTAATAAAATAGTACGACATGTTTTTTAGAAGTTAGTAACTGTTCGTAATCCATATAGGTAACGAGCTAGAAAGTGAGTTTCAGGAAGCAGCGCATCCAGGTAAGTAAATTTGATCACAAAACTAGGATCCTCACATTAGTTTATATTATTAGTAAAGCCAGTTCTTTGATAGCTCTTTTCAACTACCTCTCACATCATGCAAGCATGTCATTCAGCACAGGATACGATCATGTTATCAGCATCATGTTTAGACTCAGCGAATTATAGTTATTTATGAGATAGTATGTATTATGCATATCATGCCACATAAGTCACATAAGTTGAGTTAAGTTTAAGTATAAGACTAAATCAGGTTAGAAATCAATTAAACAGTCATCCAATTAAATCAATTAGTTAAGACAGCTCAGCTAGTTTCAGTTCAGTAAATCAGTTATTTCAAATGGTCATTTCAGTTGCATGGTACCAATGCATATCAGATTAGGGTGGATGTGCAAGCCACGGACCTAAGCGTGGTCCACCATAGTACGCTAGAGTACTATCAGCGGCTTCCCTTGCTGCAGTGGGACGTGGGGCCGGTACACAACCTTGCACACAGGGTTAAATGTGTTGGCCAATCAACTTAGTTAGATCAGTTCAGCTAAACTAGTACAGTTAAATCAGATTATTTAAATCAATTCAGTTAGTCAATTTAGATCAGTCAAACCTATTAGTTACTTCAGACCAGTCACTTAAATCAGTTAGTCAGTCAAGTCAGTCATGCATGGCATCAGCATTAACATGTACAATCATATTTCAGAATTTAGCATAAGTTTTATGAAAATTTCTTATAATATTATCTTATGTTGTGATGGATTTATTTACTGAGTCATCGACTCATTTTAGTTTATTTCCTATTTTTTTTTTAAAACCACCCAGGTGATGAAGATGATCAGTGCGAGCAGACAGGTCAAGAGTAATTTGAGCAGCTATTTAAAATTTTTTAAAGTTTTATTAAAAACAAGTATCCTTGTGAAACAAGTTTAAATTTTTATTTTTTCTTAGCTGAGTTTATGTTTTTGGTAAATAAATGTCTTTACGACACAAGCTACTTTCAGTTATGTTCAGTTAAGAATTGAAAAAGACATTTTTATTATAACTTTGCTTTTGGAATAAATGTTATTTTTTATTATAAAAGCCAAGAATCTTTTCCGAATTAAATGTTTTAGAAAGAGTTAAGTGATATCTCTTAGCCTACGGGAAGGAGGTGTTACAAGCATTAATACCAAAATGGAAATGCCAACAACAATGCATGTAAAGGGAGGAAAATATACTAACAACATTAGAAATCGTTGGAAGGATAAACACTTTTTGATAAAGACAAACGTTTATAAAGATAAAAATAAACTCAAAGCCAACTCATACCTCATCGAGAGTCAGTAGGTGGGTTCAGCCTTTCGACTACCTGACCTCCCTCGTAGTGAAGTTATTCTAGTTTGAGTCTTTCGGCTACTTGACCTTAATACCTTCCCATTGAGAACAGGTGGATCCAACTTGTCGATTGCCTGACCTCCCTCACGGCAAGTCCAATCTTTCAGCTACCTGACCTCCATTCACTTCCCATTGAGAGTCAACAAGCGGGTCTAGCTTATCGGCTACCCAGTCTCTCTCGCAGAAGGTCCTTATGGGTTCAGTCTCTTGGCTGCCCGAGCTCTATACACTTTTGGTTGAGAATCAAGAAGGGGGTCCAGCCTCTTGACTACCCAACCTCACCCACACAACAAATGATAAGGACCACACGAGCTCACATGTGCCTAACAAGTGGACAAGTCTCTCGACTACCCAACCTCTCTCACGCACATAAAAGTTGAGCCACTATGTTGCACATAACACAGTCAAGCCCATCTCCTGCCAAAGCCATGCCCTGCACTCGCACCTAATGTGGTCGATCCCATCTCATGCCAAAGTTGAGTTCTATTCTTGCACCTTACGCAGTCGAATACATCTTCCACCTAGCCTTGTGTTTAAAAATCTTTATTACTCAATGCAAGGGATATGGAAAACCAAGACTTGCTCCAGAAACTTATTTTTACATGAACTTTTACAAACTATCTCTGTCACATATTTTATCTTATAGATTCTCAAGGCCTTCTTTTGGAACAAATTGACTTTAAGAATCACAAAATCTAAAAAAGATAAAATACTCCAGACCCAAAATGGCCCTCCTAGGCAATCCAAGGGTGGAAGTCTTATCAAAAAGGAAGAAAATGAAAGGAAGAGGTGAAAACAATAAGTTGAGGAAAGATAGTGTGTCAAGAGGAAAAGGAGAGTATATAACATAAAAGAGAGAGAGGTGATGCAAAGGAAAAATAAGAGGTAGGGGATACACGGGGATAACACCAAACGAAAAAGAGGACTTCTAGACTTCTAGACTTTACCTTCTTCTTTTTCTTTTTTTATCTTGCGACAAGAGGTTCAAAGAGAAGATTTGGAAATAGAGATGATTTTCTCTCATCTTAAAATTTTGCATCTCATTTTCTTTTCAAAAATCATTCAGACACAAATACAAGCATTTTTCAATTTTAAATTTTCAACTTTCCATCTAATAACTACTTAATAATTACAACTTTTTAAAACTTCCAGACAAAATACAAAAAAGTAATTCAACTATTTCAAATTTTAAAATAAATATAAGATTAAAAAAATTAATAACAACCTTTTTAATAACAACATTCTTACATTTTCCAAAGTCCAATAAAATATTTTAACTTAAACCACTTTAATACAGTTTACAAGTCATTTTACTACTATTAATAGATTTTTTATTTCATCTCATTCTCTAATTATCCCCTTAATATTTGTTCATGTGGTCTTTTATTGTAACTTATTTTTTGTTTTCTTACTCAAAACTTTTGTTGTGTTATATTGACATATTTTATGATTCTATTTATCTATGTTTTTAGTGAATTCTTATGGAGGTCTTGTTTGTTTTTACAATTATTTATATCTCTTTTGATCATTATAATTTTATCGATTTTCAAACAAAACTAAATAAATAATGCAATTTTTCAAATTCCAATACAAAAATAATATTAAAAAAATATACTCTAGCAATGTTTTATTCAACTTTTATCTCAACTCATTATATATGCGAAAACAAATGAGGTCTAAAGTCTATATGAGCAACCATGTTTCCTTCTCTATGAGCATAAATCAATTGACATTCAACAAAATAAGAGGACAAAGCTTTAATCTCTCTGTATAATAGACCTAGAACAAATCCATCTATATTATTAGTTTGCAAAGCCTCCACCACTAGAAAGCAGTCTACTTCAACTTGTATTCTTGTAATACCCACACTTGCTCAAAATTGAAGACCTCAGAGTATTGCGGTAACCTCAATTGCTTCTGGATTTTCAACCTCATTCTTGAGTTTACATGAGTCACTAACGCATACCCATGCCCATCTCTTAAAATTGCTCCAATACCAGATTTACATATCTCACCAAATACAACTCCTACATTTTTAAAATACTATAGGAGGAGGCTGCCAATGATATTTGTGCTTTAACTGGGATCTAGATGACAATCTAACATCTTTATAATCTTGGCATATAATCAATGCATTTTCTGCTACTTTCCTTGGGTCTAGAGTCACCTACTCATGCACTAGCTTATTTCTTCTATACCAAAAGCCCCAAACCAAAGTAAAGAACAAATGTAGTTTTTCTTTTAACAAACCTTCACAAAAAGATAATGGCACTTCATAAATCTTCTATCTAACATCAATTGACAACTCTGATAGTAGATTTTTCCATAAATAATGAATACTATCACAATTGATCAAAGCATGACGCAAATCTTCACATTGAAATCTATAAAAACTACATTGTCCTTCTATTAATACATGTCTCTTTATCATGTTTTCCTTTCAAGGTAGCCCTTATTTACAAGCTCTCCAAACAAAAATATTTATTTTACTTGGGATTTGCATTTTCCAAATATGCTTCACAAAATCTGATTTGAGCTTGCTGTTGAAGGTTCATCATAATTTGATCCCATCTTTGCTTTAATGAACCTATGCTTCTTATTGAAAATGTCCCATTAATCTCATGAGCCCAAATCTTCTATCCATGTCTCCCCCTAGACAAATAAGGACTTTATTGATATCAGAAACTAAACTTGGATTGAAGAGAGTTCTGAGTTTTTTGGCATTCCAGCTCTTGTTTTCAACATCAATGGACAATGAGAGAAGCCACAAAAATACCTTCAACATTTTCTATATTAGCACATCCCTCTGTAGTTAACTCATCATGTCCTGGTATCCACTTATCTGACCTATATTTACTAAAGTTCAATCTCCAATCCGCCAACAACATCTTGCAAGCAACCATTTGTTTGCTTCCCATAAGAACCTTCAGGTATAAGATGGGGAATTCCCTAAACCCAACTTGTTCAAAGCTTGAATTGGGAAAGTATTTTGATTTACTTTAAACAATTTAAAAATCAAAGAGTGCTTATCATGCATCAACCTCCAACCCTGTTTAGCTAAAAGGGCTAAACTAAAAGCTCTAAGATCTTTAAAACACACCCCCTGTGTCTTTCTCACACATTCTAGACCAACTTAGCCATTAAATCTCTTTCTTATCCCACCAAAACTTTGCCATTAAACCTTCCAATTTAGTGTACAAACTTGAAGGTAGCACAAAACAACTCATAAAATAGGTTAGAATTGAAAAGGCTATAACTTTTAATAACACTTCATTCCTTCCTTGTGATAGCAGTTTTCTTTCTAACATCGAGATTTTTGCCAAAATTTCTACTTTATAGAGTTAAAAGCACGATATTTAGATCTTTTCACAATTGGAGGTAACCCAAAATATTTCTCATATTGTTAAATCTCACTGTTTCCCCACAACTGCTTAATTTCTTTTCTTACCTCCCTTCTGACATTATTACTAAACACCATTGATGTCTTCTCCTTATTAATCTTTTGGCTAGGAACTAATTCATATTTTTCAAGAATAGCTTGCACTCTATGGTTTTTCTCTACCTCAACTTTACAAAAAATAACAATAACATTTGCAAAAAGCAGTTATGAGCTCTTTTACAGATTTTAAGTTTAGAAATCTGCCCTCTTAAACTAGCTTCCTTAAATAAAATTGTCAAACCCTCAGTACAAAGAAGAAAGAGATATGGGGACAATGGGTCCCCTTATCTTAATCTTTACTTAGATGTATGGGTTCTTTAGGCTCACTATTTATCAAAACATAAAATGAGACGGAACTAACACAGTGCATTATCAAACTAATGAGCTTCTAATCAAACCCATAACTTCCATCACAAATTTTATAAAACTCCACTCTATTATATCATAAGCCTTACTCATATCTAATTTCAAAAACATATACCGTTTTTCCTTTCTTCTTATGTTTAAAATAATGTACTAACTCATAAGCAATTAATACATTATCAGTAATCAAACGATCAGGAACAAAAGCACTTTGAGCCTACCTAATAACACATGTCAGAACAACTTTCAATCTATTATCAATCACCTTAGCAATCAATTTATAAGTTACGTTACACAGACTAAAGAGCTTATAATCACTGACTTCTAGGGGGCTTTCCCTTTTGGAATTAAAGTAATGTAAATATGGTTTATGGAAGCTGGGAAAGAACATGTATTCAGTGCATCCAAAACTGTTGCAGTCATAGAGTCTTCCACCACATGCCAATATCTTTGAAAATACATAGGAGACATTCCATCCGCCCCAGGTGCTTTTGAGGGATTCATTTGTTGCAAGGCTACCTTGACTTCATTAACTATGTAGACTTTAGACAATTCTTCATTCATTGGACTTGCCACTCTCCTAGATAGAGGCTGTATAAATTCCAAATTCCTATTCAAGTTAGAAAAAGAGAAAAAGTTTTTGAAATATTCAATAATCACCCTATCCCTTGCTGCATCTACTTGTCATAATCCATTATCATCCTCAATTTTTATCAACTTATTCTTCCTTTGCCTTTGAGAAGTTCTCATATGAAAATATTTGGAAATTTGGTCACCTCTTTATGCCACAAATTTTTTGATAGATGCATCCACATAATCTCATATCTTTTTAGCCATTTTTGGACCTCTTCTCTTGCTAAAACATGTTCCTTTCAATTATCACCCACAAACTCCTTCTCTTGAAGCATAATCATGTGTTATTTTGCTTTATAAAGCTGTTTTTGAACATAACCAAAAGAATTTCTATTCTAATCAGTAAGCTGTTTTCCACAAGTATTTTTCTAAGCACTTAAATGACTCATAGTAGGCTGAGCAACACACCTAGCCCATGTAGATTGAATAATGTCCTCACATGCTTGCTCCCTTGCCCATATAGCTTCAAACTTAAGCTATTTTCTGTTTTTGGAATGCTCTACATATCCTTCCATATCTACCTAGATGGGCTCATGATCCGAGTATGCTACCAACCCATGAGTCACAGTTGCACTCGAGAGCAAATTCTCCCAAGAGAAATTTGACAAGCATCAATCAAGCCTCTCACTTATACAATGTGTCCCTTCACTACGATTACACCATGTATAAGGATAACATTTAAACCCTAAATCCCTCAAACCACATTCACTGACAACACCCCTAAAAGAGTTAAGTTGCCTCTTTGGATGAGACCTCCGCCCCCAAAATTAGCTAAGGTTCCCCATTTCTACCACATAAAGAACGATCAAATCCCAAGTTCTTAATCTCAAACTCATATATGGGTTTTCATTGAATTTAGTTAAAACTGCTACCCATTTCTCAAATATTACATTCAACAACAACATGAACATGACAATCATGAAAATTTACTATAAACAAGTCTATATCCTTCTCCCATAACAATGCCAACCCCATTTTCTACCACAAGCAACAATCGATAAACAATTTGAAAAACCTAGTTTGTACTTACAGAACTTGAATTCACGGATTGTGAGCCTCGTTTCCTACAAGAACAACATGGCAGGCTCTTCTCTCTTAATGAGATTATAAAAGGTACGAAATCCCTGTAGGTTCCCAAGCCCACCGGCATTCTAACTAATCCTTATGGCTCCCGGCAATGCTGGACCCTAGTCGTCGCTGATCGATCTACTGAAACAGCCACATCCTCACTCGTGGCAGATGAAGTGAGGTTTCACCATTTCCTTTTTCACATGTTAGCAACTTCTGGATTTTCTACTTTAGGAAGCAGTGTCATTTCATGGAGAAACGACACCCTTCTCCACTTTCAGCTCTTAAAACAATCTGGTTTTCCGAACATCTTATGGGCTATCTTACCTTCCCTTAGCTCAATTACACATACGGGTCCATATTGTAAAATAGTTGATGATACTTCCCAAGATTTAATAGGCATACTCGAATCAATGGGCCCCTTCATCTCAAAAGGTTAGCCAATAGAGACATATTGGATGAACAAAAAGGACCACATTTTAAGCCATCAGTGCTTATAACCTTATCTTCCCTCCCAAGAGATTTACTATTTGAATCCCCTAGTAATTGAAGGTCATGTTTATGAACTTTTACCTAGCACATATTAGAATACTGCTCCCCTAAACTCGCCAACTGCTCCCCTAAACTCACAAACTGCTCCTTCAAATTCATCTTGCTCATAACCCCCAAAATCGAAATAGTTGAACTGCTAGTGCCATTTTCCTTTTAGAGATTTTCTCCACTTGCTCCTTCTACCCCTTCTACCGAAGAGCCACTAATTGTCGTTGGTGAAACTTTTTCCCCTGTCTTCTTCGGAGAAGTAAACCCAGATGGTGACTTTTGTTGTAATGGGCCTAATGGCTCTTTCTTTTTCAAACCATAACTACACTCCCCAGCACTAGAAGCCCTAACCATGCTCTGTCTAGGAATACAAGCCTTTCAGATTGCAAAGATAAGTGTTTCCACCAAACACAGTCCTTTCTAGAATGGCCAAGACGCCCACACCCATAACAAAATTTGGGTAGTTTTTTTATAAGAGAATCTTACCCAAAAGGAAGTACCTTTGCCAAAGGAAATCTTAGTGCCTGCATCAATGGATTGAGCACATTAATAGAAACATGTACTTGCATATTTTCACCTTAGGCTATTTCTCCCTTCTCCAAGTCTACCTCCTATCGCTGACTAATCTTTTCACCTTCCCATTTGCCCACATCCTTATTCCAAGCCATAAAGAGAAGATTATGCAAACAAATCCAAAATAGGGCTTCAGTGAGTTGTATTTGGTGAACTTGTTGTCAAGGATCAAGTTCCTTCACCAAAACAAGTTGCATATTGACTGACCAAGGTTTCTCTCGAATCACTAGTTCCTTATCCCTAATATCATCAAACTCCACCAAGATCATTGCATTCAAATCACGAAAATGAACTTGTAACTCATGCCTCCAAACTCTTTTTATCGTAGCTTTAAAACGTCTCATTGTTATAATGGTTCACATAATTAGTTACTTCTAGGAGAAGGGTTCAAATAATGTAACAAACAGAAAAATGAGCCTAGGCCCAAGTTAAGTCCAAGTGCAAGGAAGAACAGACTGATCCACCGACTCCCTCAAAATGTTTATAGGGCTTTTCTTTTGTTGCGTCTCTCCTCTTTTCCCTTCAAATTCTTTTCATTTCCCTCACTTTCTCACTTCACATACTCCCCGATTATCGTCTCTTCCTCTCTCGCCGATCGTTGCAATTGGTAGGGTTTTGATTTCAGAAAATGCCTCTCTTCCTCTCGGAGGAAGAGTTCTCGCGCTGCGCCAACGACGCCGTCGCGGTGGCGGAGAAGGCCGACGCGTTCATCAGCCAGCTGTATAAGGAGGTCGAGACCGTGAGGGCTCAGGCTGACGCCTCCGCCATCACCGCCGAGCAGACCTGCTCGCTTCTCGAGCAGAAGTACCTTTCCCTCTCCGCCGAATTCTCGAAGCTCGAGTCGGACAACGCACAGCTTCACTCCTCCCTCGATCAGCGCCTCTCTGACCTGGCCCAAGTACAGGCCCAAAAGCATCAACTTCATTTGCAATCCGTAAGAATACCTTTAACCACTCGTATCTATTGGATTGCAATTTATTTTTTTCTCTATGGGTTTCTTCCTAATGTGCGTGGGTGCCTACAAATGTTTTGTTTATGTTTCGATGACAAAATAGGGATCTGAATTTTGTAGATTGGCAAGGATGGTGAGATAGAGAGATTGACAACGGAGGTGTCAGAGTTGCATAAGTCGAAAAGGCAGCTGATAGAGTTGGTGGAGCAGAAGGATTTGGAGATAAGCGAAAAGAATGCGACATTTAAGAGCTATCTTGATAAGATTGTGAGTTGTAGACCTCCTTTTCCTTTTACAAATATGTTGGTTGGATTTTTCGTATGTTTAAAGCTAAACAATTACTTTTACTTTGTTTCATTTTATTTTTGTATGATAATACCCAAGGTCAACTTATCCGACACCGCTGCTCAAAGGGAGTCCCGTGTGAGTGAAATTGAGGCAGAGTTGTCGCGTGTTCAGGCTACATGTTCTCGTCTTTCACAGGTAACTACGGTTGTGTAATGTTGTATAGCTCTTATCTTCTCCCGGGCCGTCCTTAGATTGTCTTTTATCATTGTACGCCCGTATCTGTTGTGAATGTTTCTTTATTATATCTTTAAATAGTTTTCAATGCCCAAAATTTGATGATTAGAATTGGGGACTTAATTTGATATGGCTGCTCTCTAATACTGTCGCATGGGTTTCTGTAAGATGTAATCCTGCAATTTCGCACCTAGCCTATGGAGCATTTGTCACGAGTCTTCTTTTAAGTAGAATTATGAAGTACTAGAATCTTGTACGAACATATATGGGAGTAGGAAATCCGCTTATATTATGAAAAAAAGCTGTGACTAGGCACCTGTTGATGGTTGTAACATGTTCTATTTATTGCTTCTCACAAATCATGTTAGATCGAGTGAGTTGCAGTATTTTGATAGATTGTTTTTTATCTTAAGTATTCAAAATTTCAAGACATATATGCAACATCTGATGAGATGACAATTCCACTGATGAACATTTTAGATGATTGTTATGGTTTCATTTAAGGCTGTTCAACAACACATAACTTTGACTAGACAAGCAGCTTATATATTTATTTATTTATTTATTGAGTTTTAGTGTAATAGGTTTGTCATTTATGATTTTATTTGGAATTAGTTGATTATTAATGCTGGATTCACTCTTTGGGGGAAGTGACATGAGGTTGTTAACTCCACAATAATTTCATTATCCATCACAATACTCTGCTCAAACTCCTAAGCATATTTAGGAAAATGGACCGAACCAAATTCTTAAAAAGAAAAAGGTTAGCAGAACAAAATTTTCTCTTTCACTTCTATGCTTTCTTTGTCCTATCCGACTTGTGATAGAAAATTTACATTACAGGGCTTGTTTAATGTTGCTTAATACAATGTGACACAAAAGGGGCTGAAACAAAGGAAAAGGAGAATAATATTTAGTTCACCCTTCAACCAGTCCCTTAAAAAAAATTTGTTCTTCATTGTCTAGTCTTTTGAAACACTGGAGAAATATAGATAGTGCCACATTTTCGAAAAGGCTGCACTAAACGTGGTTGTATAAGGAAGGGTAATACTAACTTGAATAAAAACAACTCATGGTTTTATAATGTCTTGTGGTCTGAAACTCTGCCTTTGGCCTTCTGACATAAAGTTCTTGTTACACATAAAAAATTCATGGTTAAAATGGACTACCTAGAAGCAGAACCTGTTATGTCTAGCATTTTTCCTCACCTGGTGGCTAAAACTAACTGTAACCCATCATAAAAAGAACGATTTTCTTTTTCTAATTTTAAAGTACTCGACATGTTTGCTTTTAATATGCATTCTGTTCTTATGGTATCTTTTTTAAGTCTTTGATTTTATCGGCAGGTTCTATTGTTTGTGACGGTCTAACTGTTCTAGACCTTTTTCGTTTGATTGTAAATCCTAACTAGGTGTTTCCTATGTATACTTCCTGTGTACCTGAGATTTACCTTCTTTTATTAATAAAGTTTCGATGATTACCTATCAAAACAAAAAAATTATTGCTTTCTTTCATGGTTTATTTGGACCATCTGTGTTTGGATTTGAGCAGGAGAAAGAACTTATTGAGAGGCATAATGTCTGGCTGAATGATGAGTTGACTGACAAAGTTGATACTCATGCTGAGCTACGTAGAAAATATAATGATCTTGAGGCTGATATGTCCGCTAAGCTTGCAGATGTAAGGATGCCTTTAAAAGTTGCATTTTATTAGCTAAGCTTTAATGTAATATAACTTTTGTTGTAAGTTATTCATTAAAAAAATAATATTATTGTTGTGCCAAATTGAAATTTCTTTTTAATGCTTTAGATCGAGAGGCAATCCAATGAGTACTCTAGTTCATTACAATGGAACAAGGAAAGAGTGAGGGAGCTAGAAACAAAACTTACGTCATTGCAGGAGGTGTGATATGTTCTTTTTGACCTTCTAATTTGTTTTGCGTGTCATTCATTTTGTGGCAAGTGCCTTATAGGTATTTCTATGACACTTGTAGGAACTGTGTTCATCTAAACATGCTGCTGCTGCCAATGAAGACCGATTATCTGCTGAACTTGCAACAGTAAGTTTTAACATCAGTCTTAGCAAATTGAAAAAGAGTTAGCGATTGTTTTTTTGCCATCTTACTTCCATTTTTATAGTTTTTGGGGCCATGCACAATTTCTGAATTGTATTGAATAAATAATATTATTAATAGATTCTTTATGAGGAGTTTGATTTGTTATTGTTTGAACAACCTCAGTTCTTTCTATAACCAAAGCCATCCTCATTGGTAAAAAGAGCAAGTGCTGGAATGAATATGGCATTTAATAGAAACAATTCCTATATTGCCCGTGTTTGTTATATAAATATTATGCTAGTAGTACTATTATTGTTGCTTTATAGTAGTGGTCCCGTTTATACTGTATACATACATTTTTTTATGTTTATGCCGTGTTAGCTTCTTTAGGAAACTAGCCCATCTTAGGTAGGGGAAGGGTATGGGCTAGAATATGCAATGAATAACTTGATATTTTTTTTATTTTTTGGGCTACCCAGAATATCAAGGGGTTGAAGAGTATTGCAATTAGGTTTTGTAAAGATTATTGCTACCAAAAGTAGGGGTGAACAAAATAGCTGTTAGTCCGACTCGACCGCTATTCCGACCCGTTATCCACCAGAAATGCCCGAATTGATAAGCTGAAAACGAAACTATCCCATTCCGCTACAGTTACCGACTCGACTGGTTTTCAATCGGGTAATGTTGATAAGCCGAAAATTTAGGGTCTGAAACACGTTTGACGACGAACGCGAGCGTTTCGTTGACATAGTGATGGAAGTTGGAATCCGTTGGCACAATTGCGATCGAAGGAGACGAGCTCGCAAATTTGCAATGCAGATTCTCCTGGCGAGAAACCTGAGGATTTCTTGCTACGTACTGTGTACGGACCAAGATTTTTGTTTATAATTCTTTTTATGTTGTTTAATTCAAAGTATTTCCTATTTTTTCAAGAAATTTTGAAATATTACGTAGATTCTATTTAATGATAAGATTAAGGGGATACTTGATTCAAGCTGTACAAGCCTTTGATGGCAACTTCGGAGTTCTCCGGCTACACCCGCAGGAACTGGGAGACGGACTAGTGCTTGTGATCAAGTTTACTTGCCGGATAACGACAGATTACTCCGATATATGTAAATACATTATTCCTACTGAGTTTTTTTTTTTTAATATATTATTCCTACTGAGTTGATTCTACAAATATCCTCTCTTCTTCTATCTTCATATCGAAACTCAGCCTGTCCTAGTCGGAAAAAGGAATCAATATATTTATAAATGAGAATAGCTTTTTAACAGTAAAAAAAAAGAGCTTTTATGAAAAATAATCCAGCAAAAGAGCTTTGGACAAAAAAAAAAAAAAGTCGGAATACCCGATTACCCGAAAAGGGTTATCGGGTCGAGTTATAGGCCAATCGGTTGTCGACCAAACGAAATGTTCTGTTATTTGGTCGGGTCGGAATTATATGCTAACGGGTTGGGTCGGATGTACACCCCTAACCAAAAGTGAGCTTAAGTGCAAAGCTCCAAGGCTGAGACCTAAGGTTTAAGAAGCAAGTTCATTAGAGTATTGTATAGTATGAAAATCAAGTAATCAAGTAATTCATAAATTTAGGAAATTTTAGTCAAACACCCCTGTTTTATAGGGTGCTTAAGTTTAAGATCCTATATGTGTATATATATATATTTTGAGAAATAACCCTGTGGTATGAGTTGTATAGTATGAGGACCCTTTTAAATTTTTTTGTCTATCAAAGCTAAACGAAAACATGTGGTAGCTTCATAGATTGCCATATGTTTCCTTTAATTCTTTTTGTGAGTAATGAAGTTAAATTTTTTTTATAGAAAAATGATAATAAATACTTTTAATAGGAATAAAAAGATTATGCTTCTGTGGAAGTATCTACTCATTATCAAAAGAAAACCGTAGTTCATCAGCTACGACTCCCATCTGGTATGCCTATTTCATCACCTACAATTGTATGTAAATTGAAGAAGTTTTTATATGGTCTTAAGCAAGCTTCTCAAGCTTGGTTTGAGAAATTTCGCAGTACTTTGTTAGGTTTTTTTTTTTTTTTTAGCAACGTAAGTATGATGTTTCTTTATTTTTGCACAAGGGCGATGTTGGAGTAGTATTCTTGTTGGTATATGTAGATGGTATCATCATCTCCGGTTCATATGGACCTCTGATTCAAAAATTTCAGCAACATCTTTGATGTAGGAAGAACGTGAAACTCAAGAGAATAATAGAATAATAGTAAAGAAGAGAGAAGAAGCAAGAAAGACTTGAGGAAGAAGAAGAAGCCTAGAGAAATGGGATTGGAAAAAGACGGTTGCAATAACATTTTAATATTCATCATTGTCTGCCCTACAATGGCCCTTACCAACCTTTAAATAGCAAAAATAAACAAACCCTAAAAGCCAATGGGCTGCAATGATCCAAGCCCATCATTACAAGTCCAAGTAAAATAAAACACATCAATAGAGGATGGCCCAAGCCCATCAAGACAAGTTCAAATAAAATAAATAATACATAAACAAATAAAATATAAATAGAGGATATCCTCATCAATCTTCATAATGCGTCTTATATGAAAGATCTTGGAGATCTTACCTACTTTTTAGGGTTGGAAGTTAGGTTTAAGCCATATGGTTTATTTTTAAATCAGCACAAGTATCTACAAGACTTAATTCAGTTAGGGAGATTGGAAGATACTATTCCAGTTGATACTCCTCAGGAGGTGAATGTTAAGTATAGGAAAGTTGAAGGTGAACTTCTCCCGGATCCTATCTTATACCGTAAGTTGGTTGGCGGCTTGGTTTATCTCACCATCACGTGCCCTGATATTTCTTATGCTGTCCACCTTGTTAATAAATTCATGGGTTCTCCCCAACATTTCCACTTCGTAGCTGTTCGTCGGATTATTTGCTATCTACTTGGGATTCCTAATCGTAAACTGTTTTTTTCTAAGGGTTATTCTCTTTACTTGATTGCCTACAGTGATGCAACTTGGGCTGGTTGTTTGGACTCTCGATGTTCTACTACTGGATGTTGTGTCTTTCTTGGGGAGTTTCTTATCTCTTGGAAGTGTAAGAAGTAAGATTATGTATCTAAGTCATTTACAGAGGCCGAATATCGGGCAATGTCTGCTGTATGTAAAGAAATTATGTGGTTGCGTAGTATTCTTTCAGAACTCAGGTTTGCACAAACACATCCTACACCTCTTCATGATGATAATACAAGTGCCATTCAAATTGTAGCCAACCTAGTTTTTATGAACGTACAAAGCACATCGAGGTTGATTATCTTTGTAACCCTAGAACTATTGTTTGATTATTTAATGAGAAATACATCACTTAGACCAAATTTGTCACTCGTTACAGAATCTTAAGTGTCAAAATTTAGATTTCATATATGAAAAAAGGGACGTGCTATATCCGAAACGTTAGAAATATAATCAATCTCGTCAAGGCAGATGTAGTAGGGGTTGCAAACCGGACGGTACACAACTTGATAACTCAGGTTTGCACAAATACATCCTACACCTCTTCATGATGATAATACAAGTGCCATTCAAATTGTAGCCAACCCAGTTTTTATGAACGTACAAAGCACATCGAGGTTGATTATCTTTGTAACTCTAGAACTTTTGTTTGATTTTTTAATGAGAAATGCATCACTTCGACCAAATTTGTCACTCGTTATAGAATCTTAGGTGTCAAAATTTAGATTTCATATATAAAAAAGGGACGTGCTATATCCGAAACGTTAGAAATATAATCAATCTCATCAAGGCAGATGTAGTAGGGGTTGCAACTGGACGGTACACAACTTGATTTTGGAAGATATGGTATTCAAAGTTGTAGAACCGGCCGTCTTTCATATCGAGCCATTGAAGCAGTGCGTTGGGCTATAATCGGACAATTCCATCGTGCTATGAGCGGACAATTTCGAAGAAATGGTAAGGTATTGGTAAGAGTCTCGCGGATCCAGGCTTTTAAGTAAATACAGGTGTTCCACTTCTAGAAGATCAACAAACTAATTGGTGAAGAAGGAAGGAAGACTAGCTTAAAAGAAGTCATTCAGTGGGGAGGAAGACTGATCTCTTTTACACAAAGTCGAGAAGTCACTCAGGTATACAATATAGAAGAAATGCAGTTGATAAGTGCCCTGGAATTCCATTCTAAAGAGCGAATCGAGGTGAAATTCGTGTTCTTAAGTCAAGATGAAGTCAAAAAAGGAAATTGAAACTCATCCTGTTCAAGCACATGAGAATTTATATGTAATAAAAACGAGTTTGATTTAAAAAATACAAAACTTAAAAAAATGGAATGGCCATTTTGGCCATCCATGTGGTGGCCAAGCTTTACTTAAAAATAACATTTTATATATTTCTCTTGTGCTTTACTTAATATATATACACATATACTATACTTGATAGCTGCTCATACAGAATATAATTTGATAGCCATGACAAACTAAAGTTCATGCTTAAACCAAAATATAACAAAAAAGGCCATGATAAAAAGCTTAAAAATTGTAGGTATTGACTTCTATGCTAACATAATAAAATCAAATATTAATCCATCTATAAAGCCAATTTGGGCTTTTTATTGAGTTCAAAGCATATAAGTCACGTATGATAACATGTGGCACCATGGTGCATAAATGACCTTAATATGAACTAAATACTCAAAAATAATTTACGTAATTTTCTAGTTCTTGAAATGATATTATATACATATATATATTTATAAAGAAAACAAAAGTGCACTATCCTACGCTTACGTCCACACAAATAGTCCAAAAAAGCACTCTTAAAGATCGCTTTTGTAAATACACTCTGCTTTTGGTAAGCGAAGCACGCTTAAGCACAACATTGTCCCCAATAGCAGATGGTGGTTAGGAGTTGGGGAAGTGGCACTGGCCTTTTTAGATTGAGAGAGAAGCATTATGGAGTTTAGGCGCTAAATATGGGTGTGGGGGTGACTGGTGCTTTAGATAGGTACAAGGACCTTGTGGGGTAGGATTATGAAAGAACATAAGAAAATGATGGGAAGATTTTCTAATCATCTTGGATTTGTGTAACACCCAATTCCCTTGGGGTTAAGAATGTCACTTTTAGAAAATCTAGGGGGAAACCAATGTGCTACTAACCTTCACTTAAAATTTTTCTTCTTAACGAAGCAGCAAATATAATACTTGGAATCAATGATTGATAAAAGAGAGTCTGCGGAAGCACTTATTAATATAAATCAAGTCTCGTGTGCTTATAAAGAATAAATTATTAAATTGAAATCATGAAAGTGAGCATGTCATAAACTGTCTAGGACTCTGGCTTGTCTCCTTGGGCCAAGTCCCGTTCTGTAGTTTCAACCTCATGAAGATCATCACCTAGCATAGTTAAAACACAAAAAAGATACAAAAATAAGTCAAATACTCAATAAGCCATACATCATACGATAAACATAATAAGAAATCACAATGAAGTTGGATATCAATGATTGTAGTGAAGAGAAAGAATCAGAGACGGAGTGTAGATGTAGTGGAGAGAAAGAGGAGGGATGCAAGGAAGTAAGAAATGAACAGCTTGAAATAGCTAGTGGTTTTATTAAAATAAATTATTTTAAAAATTGGTGTACTTTGATTCTATCAATAAAGTTTACTTTTACCTATAAAAAAGAAGACCATTTTAAAATTTGAATGTAATTTAGGTTGTTCTAGCAACTCAAAGGCAAACTTATTTGACTGAGTGCTTGTTAGAGAATGAGCCAGTGAGTCATAGGCAGTGGCTTGGTTAAGGGAACCCTCTAGAGATGCAGCGTAAGTGAGTTTAAGGCTATGCTCTACCAAGAAGCTATTTTTGCTTACTATGATGGTGGCGAAGCAATACTGAGCAATCCACGAATAACTTGATACGAACGACTTCTGTGTTTTTGCTAGACCACACCCTTGACCTCCAATCGAGCTTGAGCCATTCTCTTTAATGGTAGGTATTGAGTCATTCGGAAAACTTATGGCACAAGTATTCTGAGGCATTGTTTGTTTTTACAAACAATCTTATCTCTATCTCATCTCATAATTACTATTTTTTCAAATTCTCATACAAAATAAAATAAACAATTCAATTTTTTCAAATTCTAAAACAATTTTTTTAAATTTCAAAACAAAATTAATATTAAAGAAAGATATTATAACAATATTTTATTCAATTTTTAACTTTTATCTCATTTTATCTATAAAAACAAGTCAGGCATGAATCGTCATTACTAATGGAATCAGAATCTATTAGAATGAGAGGCACCATGGAGAGTAGATACTGAGTACAAATGCTTGTTTGTTGGGAGGTGTTCTAATGAGGTCCAAGGACCATGTGGGCGTAGTGGAAGAATGCTAGGAAAACTTGGGGGAAGTTATCTAGCCATGCTAATTTGAAATGGGAGAGGGTGCTAGATCCAATTTTGGCATGATTTATGGTGTGATGAGACAGCTCTAAAGGATGCTTTCCTCGAGGTGTAGAATGTGACTTGTGGTAAGGATGCTTCTGTGGCCTAGCTTTTGGCGTTCTCTAGCAATCTCCCTTTGTAGAATTTAAGGCCTTGTTTGTTTTGGGGGATGAGACCAAAATCCCAAAACACATCTCAAACTCATTATTACACTTTTTCAAATCCCTATACAAAATATAATAAAAAATTCAACTTTTTCAAATTCTTATACCACTTTTTCAAATTCCTATACAAAACTAATATTAAAAAAAATCTTACAAAAATATTTTATTTATTTTTTTCACTTTTATCTCATCTATTCTTATTTCATTTATGAAAACAAACAAGGCCTAAGTTTTACCCCAAGGGTTGGTTGAAGTGGTAAATGCCTTGGTCTTAATAGTATGCTCCCTTCAAGTTTAAGATTCGAATCCTCCTAGGTGCAAACAATTTTTAGGGACCATCGGACTAGGAGAACTTTTCATTACATTACTCGAGATGCACTTGTGGGAAACTTTTTGCCAAGGGCTTGTGCACCCTTGTGATTAGTTGGGGCTTTGTTCTCAGACAACAAGTGCCAATAAAAAAAACAATTTGAAGTTTAATTGGAACAACTCTTGATTCGAAGTTGGTGAATTACATCATTCCTTAATTTTCTGTATTCCACTATTGTGAAAAGAGGAGGTGAAGAAGAGCTTATTTGGGCCCCTTCCAAGAAAGGGTTGTTCAACATTCATTAGAATGTTCTTATTCCTCATGATAATAACTCCCCCAAGGTTTGCGTTATTTTCTTGGCTGCTTCCTGGGTATTATTCTCACAATGGATAATTTGGAAAAAAAGAAACACTCGTGTGGTTGAGTGCTGTTGCACGTGTAAGGAACAGGGAATCAACAGATAAGCTCTTACTCTCTAGCAAGATGGTTACTGCCTTGTTGTGTAATTTTTTTGTCAGGTTGGTTTGGCATGTCATTCCTTGCAGAATGGTGGGCCTTTTTGATTCTCAGAGCAGGCTAGCTGGTAGGCTGGTAGCTCACAAATTGAGGTAGTGTTGATGATAGAATTTTTTTAGAATCAAGAACTAACAATGGAAGGGCTTCTTTGGATAGCGTCTTTTGGATTTAATGGGATCAATTGGCATTATTTTCTTGTGTCTTCTTCTCTTTCTATCTTGTATACTTCCGGTATACTTCCGGTATTCTTCTGGTGTTCTTAAACTGCCCACTTTCGCTTTTTCATGAATTTTATCACGTATAAAAATAAAGATAGTGTAATCATATATTAGGTTGCTACTTTCTTTATTGTCTAGTGGTCTGCAAGGCATTTACTTTTGCTAGTTGCACCATTATCTTTATTTTGTAATGCTATCTCAGCTCTTTTGATTTTGTGACCATTGTTTCTGATTCTGACTACAAAATACAGGGACAGCCATTTGATTTTTACCTAATTTTTACTGGCCACATTTTTAATTTAAATGTTTGCAACTTCACAGGTAAATAAGCTTGTTGAACTATATAAAGAAAGTTCTGAGGAATGGTCCAAGAAGGCAGGAGAGCTTGAGGGTGTCATTAAAGCTCTAGAGGTGAATTGTTCTGCCAATCTGGTGCCTTTTAAAACGTGTGGCCTATTTGTCCTCTTGTTTTGATTTTGGCTTTTTGTTGCCATCCCAAGCAGACACATTTGAGTCAAGTTGAAAATGATTACAAAGAGAGACTTGAAAAGGAAGTATCTGCAAGATGCCAATTTGAAAAGGTTTGCTTACTGACTTGTATGTGATGGACATCAAATATTTCAATGAATTGGCAGCAATGATTTTGTCACCTCCTTCCTTTTTTTGCTGAGACAATTTTATAATTGTTCTCACCTGTAAACAGTCTTCCGAATCTATGTCATGTTGTTCCCATTATGTGCTTTCTTTGAATTCCTCATGATGACTTGTTTATTTTAGTATTCTTTCACATCGGTAAAAGCTGGTTTTGTTATTTATTTGTGGAGTCCATTCCCAATTTCTTTTGTACCCATGTCAATTGCGATTGTTTTCCCCTAGTCATATATGTATATGTATTTTTTTTGTTTCTTATAGGAGGCTGCTGATCTGAAAGCAAAGCTTGACAAGTGTGAAGCTGAGATTGAGAATAGTAGAAAATCAAATGAACTAAATCTTCTTCCACTCAGCAATTTCAGTACTAATATGTATGTTACACTATCGTGCATTCTATAGTGTTTGGCCAGTTGCTTTTGTCAATTTTCTTGAAAGATATAATGCACTAAATGTTTATGATGTTTAGTTTAATGATTTTTTTTTTTGATAAGTAATGTTTAGTTTAATGATGTGGCTTATATGAATATGCTTTTAACTGAATTGCATTTGCTGATTCATGTAGAAGTATTTCCCTCTCTCTTCCAACCAAGATCCTTGCCAGCTTAATTTTGTTAGTTTTCAATATTGTTGTCAAGATATGGTTATAACAAAATGAGATCCTTGTGTAACACTCCATCCCTCTAGCATTCAAAACGATACTAGTTTTTGATAATAAAAGGTAATGAGATGCTACTAACTTCCTCATGAATCACTTAGGAGCCAGGTATAAAAGATTCCATAATTTTAAAATAGAATATGTTTCCCTAAATTAATAGGGTCAATAGAAACACTTAAAAATCATGTACTTATAAAATAACTTACTTATTTTTTTTTTTTGATAAGTAAAAGTGTATTATAAATCAAAAAGGTGGCAGAGCCAATTACAAAGGGTGTATGGCCTATCAATTAGGCTCATTAGAAACAAGAAACTCTTGAAGGCCCATGCCATTAAAGTCCACGACAATGGTCCATATACATAAAGTTCTCAGAAATAAAGCTATAAGCTCCTCTTAAGATCATTCCTTGTCTTCAAATGTCCGCTCGTTGCTCTCTTTCCATAAACACTACATAATACAGAAGGGGATCATCTTCCAAATGACTTTGATCTGACGAACGCCACGAATAGAGGTCCAACATGTCATAGCTGCCACCACAGTCTCTGGCATGACCCACACTAGATTCAATCTACTTAACACCTCGTCCCAAAGAACCTTGGCAGTCTCATAGTGCAGAAGAAGATGGTTCACCGACTCGCCTTCACTCTTGCACATGCAACTCCAATCTGCTATAATAACATTATTTCTTCACAAGTTGTCTGTAGTGAGAATCTTGCCTAGAGAAGCTGTCCACACAAAAATAGCCGCTTTCAGCGGTGCCCTATGGTGCCAAAGCTTTCTCCACGAAAACTGAGTATCGGGTCTTTGAGCGAGAACCTCATAGAAGGAACAAACTATGAAGGCTCCTCTCTGGGCAGGGATCCATCACAAGCTATCTTCATGCTGAATGTTTGGCCTTTGTGAATATAGGAGGCTATGAAACTCCCCAAAATTGTTTAATTCCCAATCCTGTGTCGCTCAGATGAAAATTATGTTCTAATGTATCCGTCCCCCAGCTAGACCCATGACCTCTGCCCCCGTGGTATCTTTGGCATTTGCAATCTGAAAAATGGAGGGGAACAGATCACAAAGAGCCTTATCTCCACACCAAACGGAGCCGAAATGGAGCCTGGTGTAACGATGAAAAATCCCCCACCCACTTCTTATGTTTTTTCAGACCTTGTCCCACTTGCCCCTCTAATTTCCTGAGTGCTCCACACACCCCCCCCCCCTCTCACTCCCATATTTGTGCTCAATCACCGCTTTCCAAAGGGCCTCTGGTTACTTGTGGTACCTCCACAACCACTTGCCAAGTAACACTTGATTGAACAACCTCAGATTCCGATACCCAACCCTCCGTTTGAAATGGGTCAACAAACTATATCCCACTTGACTAGATGATATTTGAATTTCTCTCCCAATCCATCCCACAAGAAGTCTCGTTGTAGCTTCTCCAAATGACTTGCTAAACTTGCTGGAATAGGATAGAGTGATAAGAAATACATGGGAAGGTTGGAGAGAGTACTCTTAATCAAAGTAACTCGACCCCCTTTGGATAGATACATCCTCTTCCACCATGCTAGTTTTCTCTCGGTTCTTTCAATCACCGTATCCCAGATTGCTGCCGCCCTTGAAGCTGATCCCAAAGAAAGTCCCAAATATGTGATGGGTAAAGAAAAAATCTTGCATCCAAGATCTTCGGCCATCTCTCACATATGGTGGACCTCGCCAATCGGTACCATTTCGGACTTGCTATAATTCACCTTCAAACCTGACACTGCTTCAAAACAGAGGAATAAAGCCTTTAGAACTCGCACATGATCACGGTCATCCTCACAAAGTACCAGCGTGTCATCTGTAAACAACAAATGAGATATATTAGTAAAGCCTCGCATGGGAGTTCCAATTATAAACCCCATTTCCAAACCATTATCCATCAAGGCCGATATCATCTTGCTTAACGCGTCCATGGTGATAATGAACAATAATGGAAATAACGGATTATCTTGTCTCAAACCACAAGAACTCGGAAAGAAACCCTCGGGGCTTCCATTAATTAACACCGAGAACCTCACAGTATATATACACCATCTTATCTAAGATCTCTACCTTTCTCCAAAACCACACCTGCCAAGCAAATATATGAGAAAATCCCAGTTAACGTAGTCATAGGCCTTTTTCCATATTCAGTTTGCAAAGAATCCCAGAATTGCCTGCTTTCAATTTACTGTCAATGCACTCATTAGCAATAAGCACTGCATCAAGGATTTGTCTTCCTTTTACAAAAGCATTTTGCGGCTTCGTGATAATATTTCTAATAACCTCACTTAACCGATTTGCAAGCACCTTTGCAATAATCTTATAAACCCCGCTCACAAGACTAATAGGCCTAAAGTCCTTAATATTTATGGCCCCAACTTTCTTAGGAATTAGGGTGAGAAAGGTGTTATTGAGACTGTTTTCAAATTTACCGATTGTGAAGAGCTCCTTAAAAACTCCCATTAGGTTGTTCTTAATCACCCTCCAACATTCCTAGAAAAAACCCATGGAAAAACCATCTGGCCTAGGCGCTTTGTCTTTAACCATAAGCCTTATAATGTTGAACACCTCTTTTTCCTCAAAAGCTCTCTCCAAATGAATCATATCAATCTGGACCAATGGTGTCAAAGGCTAAACCATCAAGGTTAGGTCTCCAACCCTTCTGTTTTGTGAAAAGATTTTCAAAAAAATCAACAATGTGATTTTGAATAATCCCTTCTTCTTTGCACTTTATACCATTAATCCTAAGAACCTCAATGTTATGGTTCCTTCAATGCGAGTTAGCCATTCTATGAAAAAACTTTGTGCTACGGTCTCCTTCTCTAAGCCACAGAACTCTTGATTTTTGCCTTCAGGATACTTCTTCAAGAAGGATCACCCGCTCTAGATCTGCATTCAGTGAGGTCTTCCGCGCTTGTTCATTCTGCGTGAGTGGATGACCCTCTTGCACCCTCTCAAGTCTCTCTTCAAACTTTTCAACTTGTTTGCAAAAATGAAGCTAGGTGAGCCCTAGAACTGATAAGAAGTCCACCACTATTTGACCCTATCCTCAAAACCTTTCGACTTCAACCACATATTCTTGAATTTAAAGTAACGATGCCCACTTCAAAGTCCTCCACAATCAAGCAGGATAGGCTAGAGATCTGACAATACCAGGTCCAATCGCTTTTGCCACAAGTCAAGAAAATGACTTTCAGACTCTAGTGAAATTAGAAAGCAATCCAACTTGGACTAGGTCTAACTATTTGACTAAGTAGCACCCCCAACGAGCGGTAAATCCGCCAAATTCAGCTCAAATATGCTATCTGAGAATTCCAAACTAGCAAGCCTCACTTTTCTATTTTTGAAGGTTTCACTGGAGAATCTAACGACGTTGAAGTCACCTCCCATGCACCATGGATAATTCCACCAACTGTGTAAACCTAATAGTTCTTCCAACAGAAGGCTTCTATTAGCATCGATATTAGGCTTATAAACACCTGCGAAAGCCCACAAAAAATTATCAGATACACATTTGAATAAACATGCTACCGTGTACCTTCTGACATAATCTTCCAACATAACTTATTAATTAATAACACAAATTTAAAATGTCCATAAATTTTCTAGGTCTTTACCTCTTCTCCCTGAGGTAAGTCTCATCCTACAACATTATTCTCACATCGACCAAGGGATAGTAAAAATATTTGAAAATAAAAATGAGTTCATACTCAATAAGCAATAATCATGCAGTAATAATGATCTAATTACTTTAGGGCCTTCATTTTGAAAATAACACATGCTTGGTAAAACCTTTTCATTCATTCATGCATACATGCATATATGCACTTAGTTTCACTTTCCTACTTTGGTACCCAATGTTGATCCCCTAGAGCTAGGGTTAGCAATCCTTGCGATCTCGATTCCTCTTGTGAACATAAGAATCCACTCGAGGATTATATCACCGGGTGCACTACCTGTGTGCCTATCTTGGCAATACAATATGCTGTTATCTTATGGTAGCATCATACTTGTATAAAATATTTTAAATATCATACGTTCAATCATGATCGTGCTTGCATGCTGTATCTTATGCATGAAAAACACTTAAAATTGTGACACATTATAACACATTGTTATGTATGTATTGCATAAAATCTTAGTACATACAATTCATCTTGTGACCCCAAAATAAATTCATAGCCCAAGTACACAAGATGATACACAAAAGGTCACACCTATTTAGGGAGAGTAAATAAAAACAAGAAATTGGTGAAAATTGAGGCCACAAAAATCTACAAGTATGTCTCAAAGAAAAAGAGTGTTGACAAAAGAATTGTTTTGTCTTCAAACGTTTGGTCATTTTGCTCCTTCCATATACACCCCATGAAACAAGTCAGGACCATTTTTCACACTGCTGTGATATGTGGGAGAGATTTAGATACATTGGAATTGGGAATATGTATAAGAAATACGTTGGTAGATTAGAAATAGTACTTTTGATAAGAGTGATCCTGTCACCTCTCAAGATATATAATCTCTTCCAACCTGCCAATCTGTGTTCAATCTTCTCCACCACTGAATCCTAAATGGCCAAATCGATATAGGTCTTGCAGCTGTCCCCAAAAGAAGACCAAGGTAATTCATGGGAAGAGAGGAAACCTTACATCCAAGGTTCTTAGCGAACTGCCGGAAATTTATAAAAAAAAAAAGAGATGTGATTCCCCTTTTTCCGCACTCATGTTGTTTGTGGTTGGACAGTAATTATTGGTGGAGAGATTTCTTAGGTTCCTATCCATATGCAGTGTATAATGTTGATATTACACATTTTTAAGTGAACCTATTTAGTTACATTATGTCGTGGTTTTAAATTTTCTTAAATTTAAGGTAGTATTAAGGAGGCACAATGCAACATCTGCATGATAGTAATTTTTAATGCTATGGTTGGATGCAGATGGTTTATTTTACAAAGTTACTTTGACCAAATCTTACATGAGTTTTTTTTTGGCAGATTGATGAATTCTTTTGAAACAAATGACGTGGTTGAGGATGCTCACATGATTGTCCCCAAGATTCCAGCAGGTGTTTCAGGAACAGCTCTGGCAGCCTCACTCCTGCGCGATGGTTGGAGTGTGAGTTATTTTGACTTTACTATTTTCTTGTTCTTGCATTTTAATTACTTTTTAAATTGTGTTTTTTAACTCGCATTTCTTTCTGTTCAGCTGGCTAAAATGTATTCACAATATCAAGAGGCTGTTGATGCCCTAAGACATGAGCAGTTGGGAAGGAAGCAGTCTGAGGCCATCTTGCAACGGGTATTCTCTCTGTTCTGTGCATTCATGTATGTTTAGTCTTCACGGGAGGATGATTTATAGTGTAAAACATTTTCTTGTCCATTTCAAGCACAATAGAACTACAGAGTTCCTATGGTTTTAAGTGTAATGCCTTTACCATAGATTTTGATTTGCTTCTCCCAATCTCTGCTTTATAGTTGTAATGTCAAGCTGACTATCTGTTTTTGTTTTTGGAAATAGATTCTAGTATAGTTTCTTTGCAATATGCTTGCTAAAGCTTGCTTGATGCTTTCTGTGCCTTTGAAATTAAATCTTGACCGTTGTCCTCATCTGATCTTTGAATTTATTGTTAGACACAAAATATTTACATGCATTGGATGTAATTGTATTAATTTGTGAGAGAGGGCTTAGTTTAGATTTAATCTGGTTTTGCAGGTCTTATATGAATTAGAGGAGAAAGCTGAAGTCATTTTGGACGAAAGAGGTATTTGCTAACATTGTCATAGTTGTTGAGGACCTATCATCTTCTAATGTTATGTTTGAAATGCTTCAGCTGTTTCCTTCATGAAATTTATATGCTTACCTATCAAAAAAAAAAAGTTACTTCACAAATTTTGAAGTCTCATGTCCTTTGTAATTCAGAAAAGAAGTTCCTATCAAGATTAGACCTCATATGGGCATCTTTTTCACAAAGTTTGAAGTCTCATGTCCTTTGTAATTCATAAAAGAAGTGCTATGGATACAAAGAAATTTCACAAAGTAAACTTAGAAACAAATATGGTTTTAGGTGATATGTCAGATCTACGTTTTTTTTTTCGATAGGTAAGCATATAAATTTTATTAATAGAAATAGACTAAGCCGAGATACACAAGTAGTATACATGAGAAAACTTAGCTTGTAGTTACCATCTTTAGGAAATCATGAACATTAAGTTCGTTACAAGGTATGGTTTCCGCCCATGAAAGCAAAGTCTTATAGAAGAAGATTTTTAGTTCGTCTTTCTTCTCTCACAATCTTCAAAGATCCTTGCATTTCTCTCTTTCCATATATACCAACACATATAAATAGGAACCATATGCCAAATGGTCGCCACCTGTGAATTACCCCCGAGGCCTTGCCAACTTGTTAAGAAATCCACCAAGTGAAGAGGCATGAACTAAAAGTAAATTTACTATCTGATGTACCACATCAAACAACGTTAGTTTATGGGTTTACTTTTGTGAAATTTTTTTGTGGCTAAAGCATTTCTTAATGCAAAAGTCCTTCAGACAGCTGTTTGATGTTCATGTGAGAGTATATTATGGGGAAATGCAGATAAATCTGGCCTAGCTATTGACCGAGTGACGTCTAGTTTTGAAAAACGGATATATTAACAATTTATAAAATATTTCTTATAAGCTTGTCTGTTCTCCTGATTATTACTTGAGATTGATTATCTGCTATGTATTACCATGTAAACTTGATGAGTACATATTGTTGTATTCATATTTATATAAAAATACCTTTCATCTATATGGATACAGTGTTTTCCCTTTAAAGCAGAAGTTTGGTGCATTTAAACTTGTTGCTTAGTTTGTATATTGTTACATTAATAAAGTATTTGATATTTGTGTAGCGGAACATGAGAGACTCGCAGAGGCATACTCTGTGATTGACCAAAAAATGCAGAACTTGCTTTATGAACAGGCTAGCTTGGAGAAAACCATCCAGGAATTAAAGGTCTGATATTTTATCAAGTTATAAGTCTCAATGATGTTTCTCATGTTGTGCTGACAGTTATATCTTCCAGGCTGAATTGAGGAGACATGAACGTGACTATGTTCTTGCTCAAAAAGAGATAGTTGACCTTCAGAAGCAGGTAAAAGTAACGAGCATTGTTAGTTATAATGTTTAATTAGTTGATGCAAAAAGTTCCTTTTTCTGTATTATAATCATTGTTGATTATGCCACTTATGTTTTTTGTTTGTTGTTTCGGGAAGAGATTTTAATTATCAACATCAAAGCATAATGATAGATGCCATGAACATCATCTAAACGCTATCCATGAATGTTTGCATCGAGTTACTGAAAATGGACTGCTGTATTTCCTCAATCACTTCATCATCTTCTTTCTATTCCTTCTATTTGCCTTCTTCCATATCCTTCTTTCATTTGTGCTTCAATAGATTGGCCATGGTTATAATTTGTTTCACGATCAGAATCATTTTTTTTTTGTTGATAAATATGATAGCCATCATTAATGTATTTTTAGTTTCGACTATTTAGTAGCTCAATTTTTGCTTGTTGCTTTAAAATTGAGCTACTTATGTCTTAATTTACTGGCCCTTGGCTATTGGCAATTTTATTGTACTTAAAGAATATAATGTAAAAATTTATGCCGTGTTGTGTTTATCAAACATGCATCTGGACACATCAAGGCTCCCGTATGCCTGTGACTGTGTATAATTGCATGTGACAATGGCAAATGATTTAACTGACTGTTGTAATGTGCACTACATTTCTGTATGATGCCATATTCATTTTGCTGAAGTGTTACATTGTACTCGAAAAAAAACTTCCATCAAAAGTATGTTTGTAGTGCTTCAATAGTTGTGTTCAGTGCAAGCTTACCATTCTAGTTTTGTTTGGAAAAAATTTCTTAGGTGACAGTTCTCCTTAAGGAATGCCGAGATATACAACTTCGTTGTGGATCTTTTGAGCTTGATGGTCTTGATGATGGTACAATTGTTGTTGTGACAAATGCAGAATCTGATACTGAAAAAGTAATTTCAGAACGCCTCGTAAGTTTCTTGCTTGTTTTTCTTCAATATGACTCCTTACATGTCTGCTTTTCTGTTGTTAAAGTGATTGATGTGTAGCTGATGTTTACTTTTGGGTGAAATATGTATACAGTTGACCTTTAAGGACATAAATGGATTGGTGGAGCAGAATGTCCAACTCAGGAGCCTTGTGCGCAGTCTTTCTGATAAGGTTGAAAGTAGAGAGATGGAGTTCAAGGTTTGTCTCAAAAATAGTATCTGACTACTTGGTGATTGCTTTTTGGCAAATAGAACTTTTTCAGTTGAAAAAGCCTGCTTCATACTTTAATTTATATTGATTGCAGGAAAAGTTTGAAATGGAGCTCAAAAGGCATAATGATGAATCTGCCTCTAGAGTAGCTGCTGTGTTACAAAGAGCCGAGGAGCAAGGGCACATGATTGAATCTCTTCATGCCTCTGTATGCTTTTTGTCAAGACCTACCTTTGTTTTGCTGCTAGCCTGTAGTTATTATTGTAATTGGTAGAGTAAATTACACTTTGTTCCTCCAAATTACCACCACTTGTAGTCTATACAATTGACCCTTAACCCTTACCCCTTGATTTAAAATTTCAGTTCAATGCGCAAAATCATACCTTAAAAATATGGGTATGAGGTTGTAGTTGTTGGCAAATTGTATAACATTGAGTTGCTTGCTTTTTTTGTTTAAAAAAAAAAAATCCAATACTGAATAGTATGCGACTGATACATTAACAAATTTAGTATATATTCTTTTGCATAATATTTCTTTTGTTTTACAATTGTATACTAAATTCTGGAGATCCTTGTGAACTACATCTGAAAAAATCGGAAAATTATTTTTTGAATAGCCAAGTTCAATATTTTCCTAATTTTCCCTTAAGATGAGTAAGGTTGCAAAATACCCTGACAATGTGAATTAAAAGGAATATTATTTTTTTTATTACATGAAGTCTCGGAAATTGTTGAAACGCAACATCTTTAATGCAGTTAAACCCCAGACTCATGTAAGGCATCCCCATCACCCGGATTAGGTAAATCATTGGCTTTTCACCAATGGGATGCTGCCCCTTGAAATTGTTTGCACCATTGGGTTTGAACCTTAAACTTGAAGGGAGCATACCACCAAGACCAAGGCCCTTACCACTTGGGCTAACCCCTAAGGATTGAAATGGAAAACTATATTACTCTCCTTTTATTATTATATTTTTGATAAGTAAAAATGTTATATGTATCAAAAGGAGTAAACAAGTACACTGGTTGTATACAAGAAAACACCTAGTGCATGAATGCTCAAAAACACCTATCCCATGAAAAACCCAACAAGCCCAAAAAAATTACCCAAAATACCACAAGCCCCAAATACCCATAGATTACAACACACCTCCTCAACCCTAACCCATAGACTAATCGAAACACCCACATAGGGAACATCTTCAGAGTCTCCTCCCTTTAGTCTTTCCTTGACTTGAACTATCATAGTTGATTCCCCAAGAAAGATGTTACAGCTCCCTACTATTCTTAAATCTTGATTTGGTATCACGTGAGTGGCCCTCCTCAATTGCAATGAGTAGAGCACTTGGACTAGGCACACTTGTACTGCATGCCTAGGCTCTAGGCAGCATTTGTGCTAAAGTGCACTTGGATCTTTCATGAAGGCTACTCACTACTACCACTGTCTCCATGTCCTCCACGACAATTACTAGAACCACCATGTCAGGAGATAAAAACTTGCGGTCCCCATTACTTTAAATAGCCAAAACAGAAGGCTTTATAACAGAGGACCCAATCTATTCATAGGGGTTATCAGTGTCTATTTTAGTATATTTTAATTATTTTACTTAGAGAGAATGTGTAATGCATGACATAAATTCCATGCAAATCAATGATTGATTTGGATGGGTGGGGGAGATTGAAACTATAAATTCAGCAACTTGACATGCTGTTGTACTTGTATTATTTTTATGATCACTCTTTTTATGGTTGTCATTATTATTACTCTTGTTATTATTGTTGTTACTATTTCTATTAGGATTTAGTTATTAAATTCATCCATTCCCATCATCTTTAACTTTTGGTATAAGTAGTGATTTAACAATTACGTAATTGTGGTGTGCTTTTGGTGATTTAGATTTCTTGGCTTTAAATCTCTTGTTTACATTTTCTTCATAGGTTGCAATGTACAAAAGGTTATATGAAGAGGAACATATACATCAATCATCTCTGCCCCATTCTGCTGAAGCTGCTCCAGGTCCCTGCATTTGCTCTCTCTCTCTCTCTCTCTCTCTCACCCCTATTGAGATCAATGTTTTTATCCTATTTGAAAGATAGTTGTCCTTGGAAAATATTGCTACATTAGGATTTCTCTGCAGTTCAATAAGCATGAAGTTCCGCTCCATCCCAATGTTTTGTGATATAACATAATCAAAGCTTTCTTGGGAATACCACATGTTTTGGTTTTCTTTTCTCTTTCCCCAGTTTTGGTTTTGTTTTTTTTTTTTTTGTGGACATTTTGTTTTTTGTTCTATAAATGTATAGCAAATCCGAGTATGTGTTTGATAATTCAGTCAGCTAGTGGGAAGCTGCTTTCTACCACATGGGAAAGTAGTGTAGAAATTGAATGTATCGTCATTTGACCTGATTTGTGTTGCAAGTTCATGGTGTCTTGCGTCTATTATGTTCTGTTATTTTCTTTTTGCTTTGGATTCTTATAGTTACAATTTGTTCATTGCAGATGATGGGAGGATCAATCTGAAGCTTCTCCTTGAAAGATCCCAGGTATGGCTACAGAGGATGTTACCGAATAACTGGACCTTAATTGTTACTTTATATTTTCTCAAATTGTCAATATACACAAATAATATAGGATGCTTCTAAGAAGGCCCAGGAGCAGGCTGCGGAGCGAGTGAGATGTCTTGAAGATGAACTAGTGAAGTCTCGGTAAATTTGTTGACTTCTAAGTCTTGACGTATATGTTTGGTGCGGTAATTTTTATTGCCTGCTTTAAACTTTTAATCATTTTGATTTTTTGATATAACGGGGGAGATCCAACTTATTTCTATGTTGGAGCCATGGTCATTAGATTTTTTCTTTTTTTCATGTTATCTTTTACCATTGGTTTTCAGCGTGTATATACTAATTGTCGTTTTACTACTACTAGCCATGTTGCACAAATGAATACTGCTAACTTCTTGGAAAAGTAGTATTGGCAAAGTTACCTCCAAATTATCAAAAATAGTGTTAGCAAAATTACCACCAGGTTATGGGTTTGAACAATCACTGTTCTTTTATCTTTTTGTAAATGTATATGAGACAGTTGTCACTACTAAGGAGAATTCAGTTTGCTGCTTTCATGAGCTTGCCGTTGTGCCTCAGTATCTGTAACTCTATTGTATCCATTGCCATTACCTGATGATGGGGCTTGAATACAATGAGATTAAGGGGGGAGGGAAGGGGGGTGGTGGAGGATGTGGCGGAGTGAGAGTGTGGAGTGCAGACTAATAACAGAACTTGAAAGTGGAGGGGACTGTTTGCAGAATTTGGTTGAAGTCTGGCTTTGTTTAGGTCATCAACTATCGCAATAACGATTGTGGACGGAGCGGGATGCCTACAATTACTTCCTAGTGTTATTTTTTTGCAATCCATCAGCTCAATATGACCTGTGGATGAATGAGTTGGACCTGGATGGGATTTAGTGGCCGAGGGACCACCACCAATGTACCGTCAATGTCTTTATAAAAAAAAATGTTCATAGTCAGTGTTGGAGTTGTACATAATGCAGGTCATATCCCTATTATAGAACACTTCATCCTATGTGATTTGTTGTTCATTCCAAATATTTGATGTTTTATGGTAGGAGCGAGATTATATCATTACGAACAGAGCGTGACAAGTTGGCTCTGGAAGCAAATTTTGCTAGAGAGAGACTTGATAGCTTTATGAAGGAATTTGACCATCAGGTGATCATACCATTTGACTTTTTCATCATTGGCTTACTATTTTGTGTTCTTTCTCTGTCTCCCTCCCCTTCTATCATTATATTTGATTATCTTCTAGATATGGTGCAGCATGTCCTGATATGTAAAGTTTTATGATGTTAACATACCAGAGAATTGAAACCAATGGCATTTTAGCTAGAAATGTGGAGTTTTCACAATTAATAATTGACTACCAACGAAAGCTGCGTGAAAGTTCTGAATCTCTGCATGCTGCTGAGGATCTTTCTCGGAAGCTGACTATGGAGGTGAAGATTTCATCAGCTTAAATTTTTGAGATTCTCCTATGATAATGCTCACTTTTTATCTTGTAATGAAACAGGTATCTGTTCTAAAGAATGAAAAGGAAATGTTAGTTAGTGCTGAGAAGAGAGCTTGCAATGAAGTTCGTGGTTTGTCGGAGAGGGTCTATCGTCTACAGGTTGGGATTGTGGAATTTTTATTTTAACTTCATGTGGTTATTGTCTCATATAGATCTATGCAGGCTAGTTTGGACACCATTCAGAGTGCTGAGGAAGTTCGTGAGGTAGCTCATTTTGTTAAATTTATTCATTTTACATAACTGGTGCAGCTTCAGATGCATCATTTGGTTATATGGTTTGATTTCTTCTTGGGAATTACAGGAGGCAAGAGCTGCTGAGAGGAGAAAACAAGAGGAGCATATAAAGCAAGTTGAGGTTTGTTCCCACAAGTTCTCGATCATTATGCTGTGGATGGATTTTGCTGACTTGGGGTTTTCTCGTTCAGCTCCTTCTTTTATATGGCTGCTGACCTTTGGATTTCCGTTTATGGATACTGCATGGTTTTTTCTTGGAAATATCATCGTCATCTTGTTCTTCTTCTTATTTTTATTCTATTAGAGGGAATGGGCTGAGGCTAAGAAAGAGGTGCAACAAGAGCGGGACAGTGTTCGGAACCTCACGGTAGATCGTGAGCAGACTATAAAAAATGCAATGAGACAAGTTGAAGAGATGGGAAAAGAGTTGGCTCAGGCTTTGCGAGCTGTTGCAGCTGCTGAATCCAGAGCCGCGGTGGCTGAGGTCTTTCTTCTTTTTCTTTTCACCATTTTGAAACCTCACTGAATCATGGCAGTGCATTATTGCTATATTTTCTTATTATCAGCTGTAATTGGAACTTATAGTTGGCTCATGTGTTCATTCCATATCATTTATTACCGTTCACTCCTTTCATTTGTTCACTCAGGTGAAATTGTCTGATATAGAGAGAAAAAACAAATCTGCAGATGCTAAGGTAAATATTTGCACCATTTTGTATGCACTGTGCTCATTATTTGAAGTTTTACTTTATTATCAGAGTTTGCTCTTTCTTTTCCTAAATGTTTTGAAATATTGATTTATCATCAGATGTTTTGAAAAGTCATCTTTAAGCAGTCTTTGCTAAATGCTTGTGATTTTATTTTTTAGTGCACTGTGGCTATCAGTGTTGGGAAGGCTGTGATAGTAGATTTATATGCCTTTGAAAAAGTCATATTCGAGCTCTTCAGATGTACAACATTCTTTGATTGCATAGAATTCATTACTATTTTTTACTTTTGGGTGCATTGGTCAACTGCAGGATCAAAGGTGATTCTAGTGTAGTACTTGAGAGGCAAAAAAAAAAATATTTTTTTTTTTGGCATGTAGGGCAAGGGGAAGGATTTAGTGGGCTTAACTATTGAGACACTAACTTAAAGTGTACTTTTGGGATCTCAACTAATTCATTCATTGTATTTAGGCAAAGGTTATCCAATTCTGGTCCTTGCTGTCAAAGTTTTGCAACATTTTTCATTGTCATTTGTGCCGTCTCAAGTGAGTGTCAAACACACTAGATGAGTGATATATTCACAGATTCAAAACTAACATAGTTGGAGCTTGAAGAAAAGATAAAGAGTATAGGTGTTTCCCATAAGAAAACATACTTCAGTAATTTGTTTTTGTTTTTTAATTTTGTTTTCTTTCTTTGGGTGCAGGATGTTGGCATAGATGGTGGGGGTGAACCTTCTTCTCTGTCAAGCAATGGGGTTAGTATTGCTCATTATCTATCTAATTCATCTTTGACTAGTACTCTTAGGAATGCCAGCAGTTTGATTTGTTGAACTTTGAGTGCTGGTCCTTTAAGAAGTTCAATTTGTTGGATGTTTCATCTTATAACTTAAAAAGGTTTCTCCCTACTATCTGTTCTCCAGTTCATCTCATTTGAGGCATCTGTTTCTTTTTTATTTTTATTTTTTTATCTTTATCTTTACTTCCTCCACGTCAAGGTGACACTCTACCCATTAGTTATATCCCTTGCCCCCCCCCCCCCCCCCTCCCATTGAGAAATAGAATTGACTAATCCTAAGTCAAAGAGTCGAGAATGTATTTTCTCCTTTGCTACTCATGAGCCACTTCCTGCCTTTATTGTTTTGTTTCCCCATGGCCTTGGTAGTCCTCTGGTCTGCCTATCAATTAAAATATTTATAAGGATGCAAAGAGAGCCCAGCAATGGTAGCATTTTCTGGCGATGTCTAACTGAGGGCAGTCAAATGGAACTTCGATTGGATGTAAAAAAAAAGTCTAAACGAGACTTGATGTTCTTTTTTGTTATTATTTTTAATAAGGTTGCAGGTCAGGAATGAACCACATACTATCCACATGCCATGGGATCATATCCTGAACTCACATACGTCCACTAAGTGCAGAAACCATGCATCATTTAGGTGCTATACAGTGTGGGAACTGTAATCTTCTTGCTGCATATTGAAGCTTATGATACAACTGCATATATTTTTTAAATAGGTACTAGTGCACATGTTCCTATGTGGTGTATAAGTCTAGTTGAGAATCTCAAATGAACTTGTTACTCATTGTACTAGACAGTTTGTTAGCATGTATTAGAATTTAATTTAGAACAAGCTAGACGTGAATTTAACTGCTGTTAGAGGTTCTTTATAACATCAGGCAGACTGTTGAATCTCTTGGTAATCCAATTATGAATTAATTTCTTGCTGTTATTCTAAAGCTAACATTGTAGTTACTGAGTGAAAGCCCTGCCCTTGCTAGATTATTGCCGAACTACATATGTATCTCAATACCTGTGATCTTTATTTGGCTTTTTGGTTGAATTCAAACTAGATTATTGCTGAACTACACATGGCGAAGGAAGAGATTGAAAAATTGAAAGTGGAAGCACAGTCTAACAAGGATCACATGCAACAGGTTCTTATTTTACTCATTGAAGTGCTAATTGCTTTAATACCTAGTGAGCTAATAGGTTATGTGCATTCCACTTTGCAGTTTAAAAGCATTGCACAGGTGAATGAAGATGCATTGAAACAGATGGAATGTGCCCATGACACCTTCAAGATTGAGGTATATGATGTTACGTGAATTTTGGTGTATTTTGGTGGGCAAATTTTGGTCAATGAGTTAATAGTTTTCATTCTAATTTGCTTCTTTTTGTTATGCCCTTTCCAATATCTGGAAGAGCTTCGATCTTTTTCTTTTTCTTTTTCTGTACTTTATTATTATGGGCCACAGCTATAGATTTTAATGGTCTTCACTTTCATGATTTTCTTGTATTGTACTTACCACCTATGACCTAGATAGGTCCTGTTTCTTGTATATCATCTTGTGTACTTGGGCTTCGCTTATTCTATTAATGCAATAGTTTACTTATAAAAAAAAATATATATTGTACAGGCAGACAAGCTAAAGAAATCACTAGAAGCTGAAGTTCTTTCTCTTAGAGAGAAGATATCTGAACTTGAATATGAATCTAGTTTGAAGTCGGAAGAAGTAGCTTCTGCAACTGCAGGGAAAGAGGAGACCCTTGCTTCTGCTTTAGCAGAAATCACAAGTCTAAAAGAACAATCGTCAGTAAAAACGTGAGTCAGTCTTCGTCATTTGCTCTGTAATTGACTATCTGATTCGGTGTCTCACATTCTGTCTTCACATGTAGTTCCCAAATTTTAGCAATGGAAGTTCAGATATCTGCATTGAAAGAAGACTTGGAGAAGGAGCATCAGCGATGGCGTGCCGCTCAGGCCAATTATGAAAGACAGGTTAGTCTTTTATGTTTTCAACGCATTAGACATGGTGTAAGTTTATAATGTTGTGCTGGGATTTATGTTTTGTATACTGTGGATAAAACGTGAAGATCTATTTCTGTGTTAAATAGCTTTTCTAGATGCTATTTAAAGCCTTGCTTCGGAATATTTTTGCAATATTGATCTCCTTTAGGGTCGTACTAAAATGTATCTTCATTTCATCTACCTTAAATTTTTTTAGCCGAGCTTTTTATCATTGCTATACGTCACCTGGAACTTTTTTGTCATCTACCCAATGCAATTTGTTAGCTCGGTATTTACTCCCCACATTAATTTCTAGTTTGGTAATTGGTTTAAGAATATGTACTTCAGTGGGTCACCCCATCATCAATGATTTTACTAGCTGTCAAAGATATGTTGCATATGTTCTCTTTATTATTCATAAGGTTAATGTCATTTCTCAGCTGTTGGGAACCATTCTTAATTTGCACAGGTCATCCTTCAGTCAGAGACTATTCAGGAGTTGACAAAAACATCAAAAGCCTTGGCTTCTCTCCAAGAGGAAGCGTCTGAATTGCGTAAATCGGCAGATGAACACAAAAGTGAAAATGTATCTTCCCTTTCCTGTACTGCTTTGTTTTCTGTATTCTATATTTATAATATGGTCATTTTACTTCCCTTTTGTGGTTTTTTTTATTTTTTATTTTTATGTAAATGAATTCATGTAAATGATTATTGGTTGGAATTAGTTAGGGGATACTTGGGGAATGAGATGAGGTAAGAAGTTTGTAAATAGTAGTAAGATGGTTTGTAAACAGTAATGAGATAGCTTGAGTTTAGTATTTATTGGGTTTTGGAAAAGGAGAGAAAAAAGTTGAATAGAAAATATAATAAAAGTTAAAATATTGTTAGAATATATATTTTTTTATTTTTATAAGTAAAAGATATTATTGATAAGGATAGGCAAAATCCAAGTACACAAAATGGTATACAAGAGACAAGACCTATCTAAGTCGTAGAAGTGAAAACAAGAAAATCATATAAATTAAGGCCATTTAATTCTATAGCTATGGCCCATAGAAATAAAGTACGGAAAAATAAAGATCGAAGCTCCTCTAGTGTCCGCCCCTTATTTTCAAATGTCTAATTGTTACACTCTCCATATGCACCACATAATGCAGACAGAGACCATCTTCCATCCAACTTTGATTTGTGGAGCACCATCTTCCATGCTAAATTTTTCTAATATTATTTTTATTTTGGATTTGAAAAGGTTGAATTAGTTTTTGTTCTTTTTTTGAAATTTGAAAAAGTTGTAATGTTTAGTTTGGAAGTATTTGTATTTGAATGATGTTTAAGAAGGAAATGAGATGGTAGGATGGGGTTTGGTTCCAAACATTCCCTTAGTCTTATTACAATCGGATGTGGCCATAAATTTTGGATCCTAATGTTGGTCTCTGACACCCTTTATGCAATGAGAAAAAAAATGGTTTTAAGATGCCAAAAATTTGTTTAAAAGAAATCTCATTAGGTATATGGGAAATATACATGTGCCCATACTGATAATGAGTGTAGGTGATGAATGAGATTTCACATTGTTTGGGAAGGAGAAGTTTTTGGTCTTTATAATGATTTCAAAATAACTCCAATTGTACTATTGATTAGTCATTTTAGAGTAGAGTCTAGATGTGGCGATACAATGCAATCAAAAAAGCTCATTAGCAGACCTAGGGAAGGAGTTCCTATCTTGCGGTACAAGGACCTTATAGAAAGATCGAACAAAGGATTAGATTACATCGGTGACCAAAGCCTCCTGCACACGTGCATTACCATACACCTTCTTGAAAGCCTTTTTGAGGACTCTCACTGCACGCAACATAGGTCATGGAAGAATATAGTTCTAGAGCCATAACCCACTTTTATTCTGGTATGATGGGGGATAAAATCCTATGCTCATATTTTTCTAGAGGCCTCTCCATGTGGTCCATGTACGTCATTAGAACACCACCTTTCCTAAGCACATTCAAAAGCAAGTTTCAAAGTTCTAGGCCTCCCTACAAAATTGGAAAGCACATTTCACTTAAATCTACTAGGTGAGATGTTAAGTCCTCCCATTAACCTATGCTATAAAAAGTCATGGTGTAGATTAACACTCGCAATCTAGTCCATACTTTACGAGCATTGCTACTATGTTTTGAAGCAGTGTCGAGGCTCAAGGTTAATATGGGCAAGTCTGAGATGGTTGCGGTGGGTGTGGTCCCACACATTACCAGGTTAGCGAGTCTTCTGGATTGTACGGTGTCTTCCTTGCCAATGAAGTACTTGAGTCTTTCGTTGGGAGCAACGTTTAAGGCTAGAACCATTTGGGATGGGGTTGTGGAGAAGATAGAGAGAGGGTTGGGTAGGTGGAAACAAGTATACTTATCGAAAGGCTGTCGTCTTACCCTTGTCAAGAGCACATTGACAAACCTTTCCACGTACTTTCTTTCTTTGTTTTCTATGCCTATAGGGGTGGTGAGTAGGATTGAAAAAATTTTCAAGGTTTTCTTATTGGGTGGCATTGGTGAGGAGAAGAGGTTTCACCTGGTTAACTGGAAGATAGTTTGCTCCCCAATACCATATGGGGGCTTAGATGTGTGTAACGTGAGAACTTTCAATAAATCTTTATTAGGAAAATGGCTTTGGAGATATTCCTTGGAGGAGGGGTCATTGTGGAAGGGGGGAGGGGTTGGTGCTCCAACGACATGAGGGGGGTATGGTGTGGCCCTTTGGAAGTTTATTAGAAAGGGGGTTGCCAAGTTTTGCCAATCACATTTGCTTTGTGGCTGGAGAGGTCACTAAAATCAGTTTTTTGATGGATGTGTTGTGGCGACATTGTTTTGGATAGAGCATTTACAGCGCTCTATCGCATTGCGGTTTACAGGGAGGCTTTAGTGGCAGATATGCGGTTATTTTCTCATGGTTCTCATCAGTGGAATATCCTCTTTATTAGAGATTTTCATGATTGTGATTTATCGATTGTTGTTGATTTTTTCAGCTAGGTCCAATGATCACAAGAAAGTGTACAGTAAAGGCATATCATAAAATTTTAGCAACACACGATCGTGACCCATTCGCTTTGAAGAACATATGGAGGTCTTGTGTGCCTTCTAGTGCATTATTGTGAAGTTCTTCTCACCGAATCAGGTTCTTGGAAGCCTAAAATTGATGGTTTGGTATTTGATTCTTTTGATCTTGTTAGTACAATTTGCTTGGAGAGGCCATTTGATGAAGATGGTCAAAGATAAAGCTCCTGGTCTGGATGGATTTTCAATGGCCTTTATTGAAGTTTGTTGGGAGATTGCAAAAGGTGTGATGCGGAAGGAGTTTTTTTCCTTTAAAACATTTGAAAAATCACTCAATGCTACTTTCATTACTCAAATTTCCAAGAAAGCTGGACCTTCAGAGTTAAATGATTTTCATCCTATTAGTCTTGTGAGTGAGGTCTACGAGATAATAATGAAGATTCTTGCTAATCATATGAGCAAGGTGATGGAGCAAATTATCTCTAAGCCCCAAAATGCCTTTGTTCGGGGGTGACAAATTCTTGATTCGGTGCTTATTGCTAATGGATGCCTAGATAGTTGTATGAGGGAGGGCATTCTTGGTGTTCTTTGTAAGCTTGATATTAAAAGGGCATTTGATCATGTGTATTGGGATTTCCTAGTGGTGTTCGTGGATTAGGCATCGTGTTTCTACTACCCAATTCTTAGTGTTGATTAACCTACTGGTTTTTTCACAGCTCACATGGTTTGAGACAGGTAGACCCTTTATCTCCTTTACTTTATGTTATAATTATGGAGACATTGTGTCAAATGGTGGAGGCCGCTGTTGGAGGTGTTCTTTTAGGTTTCTCTATTGGCAATGCTATTAATAGATCTATTACACTTTTGCATCATCTTTTTGCAAAGGACACTCATTTTTTGTGGTGTCTTCCGTGGTTAGATTCAAGCTTTAAGGAGTTGTGTTATTATGTTTTGATGCAGTTGTTCTTAATGGGAATGATGTCCATGCATTCTTGTCTTTCTTTATCAACCATAGAATGTAACTAGGTGTTTCTCTTGTATACTTCTTGCGTACACGGGTTATGCCTTTTTCATTCTTATCAATAAAATTACCTCTCGTGCAATGGCTACAACGGGGAAGGAGTGCTTCCTCGCTTGTTCCCTCCAAAGGCTTTCTCAGCCGACGATGGAAGCAAAAGATGACTCGACCAAAGCCGTTCCCAAAGTTATTAGGAGAAATTCCCTTAACTGAATGAAAGTCACAGCTTAGTTGAACTTCCTAATCCTATAGGGTCTTATATTAGCATTATCCCTTCTTCAGGAGAGAGAATATAATCAATGTTCAAAGGCCTAAGCCTAAAGGAGTCCTAGCCTTACTTGGCTTTCAAGCGCTTGAACCCTTTTTGTCACTAACCTAAAGTGAAGGGCGAAGTCTAATTTGGCTAAAGCTCGAGAGAGTAAAGATACGGTATAGAGGTACTCTCAAGTTCCTAAATGGAAGACAAGCTTGCTATTTATCCTCAAGCTAGTACAGTTGAAGGAGGTGCATATCCAAACAAACAAATAGGAATAGATTGAAGCCGGGCCTTTTTTTATTATATTAATTATTAGCAGGTAGGTTAAACTTTTTTCTTAACCATAGATGATATTAGAGATGAAAAAGACGCTAGCATTAGCAGAAGATCATCGATCATACTTTATTGCCTTGTCTACTTGCCTTAGATCACTATCAAGGAAGAGAAACTCATAGCACAGATGATCCTTACAAAATTATCTCTGACTTATAAAAAACAATGTTATGAAGCTGTATCGGGCCTCAAGGTGAGTCTTGGAAAGACGGACATGGTTCCATTGGGGGTGGGCTGGGCTGCTGTAAAATTGCTTCTCTACTCTTGAAATATTTGGGCCTTCCACTAGGGATGCCTTTTAAGGCTAATATTTTTTGGAATGGGGTTGTAGAGAAAGTTGAGATGAGGTTAGTTGGTTGGTAGCAGTTATATTTATCTAAAGGGGGTAGACCTACTCTTATCAGGAGTACCGTTTCCAATCTCCTCACTTACTTTCTATTGTTGTTTCCATTCCCTGCAAGGGTGGCCAACTGGATTGGCAAGTTGTTTCTTTCTTTTTATGAGGTGGTATGGGAGAGGAAATTAAATTCCATCCTGCTAGTTGGAATAAAGTTTGTTCTCCTATTTCAGTTAGAGGGTTGGGAAGACAAGTAGTGGACAAAATGAGGGTGCATTGGATCATTGGGGAAGTGGCTATGGAGAGATCATTTGAAAGAAGAGTGACTTTGGGGGAAGGTAAATGATCAGAAGTAAGGAAGTGCTTGGGGGCGGTTGGTATTCTAATGAATTTCGGGGGCTTTATGGTGTGGGTCTTTGGAAGTTCATTAAAAGGGTTGGGAGAGTTTTGTTAGTCATGTTAGTTATGCTGTTGGAGAAGGATCTAGGATCCATTTTTGGTTTGACATTTGGTCTGCTGATCGAGCCCTCAATAGTGTGTTTCTGGCTATCTTTCGATTGGCTTCAGATTGGTTTGCTGTGGTATCCTATTTGATTTGTTGTTCAGGATTGGGAGATTGATGAAGTTTCAGCTTTCTTCAGCTTTTATCCTCTTTGAGGCTTGGTGGTAATGATTAGGATAGGATGTTGTGGAAGTCCAAGGGGCGTAAAAAGTTCATTGTTTGTTCGTACTATAAGCTGTTGACATTTCAGATTAGTCCTCCTTTTCCTTTGAAGTGTATTTGGAGGTCTCAGCCTTTCAAAGTTGCTTTTTCCATTTGGACTGAATCTCTTGGGAAAATTTTGACGTTGGATAATTTAAGGAAGCAGGGTATCATAGTTATGAAATGATGTTTCATGTGTAAAAAGAATGGGGAAACTGTGGATCATCTACTCTTGCATTGTGAGGTGGCAAGGGCTTTGTCTGATGGCATTTTTTTGTAGAATTGGCTTGGTGGGTGATGCCTTTAAAAGAGTGCTTGATCTTCTTGTGTGTTGGAACGGGCTCCATAGTTTTTCTCAAGTTGATGCAGCTTGGAAGATGGTTCCTTTGTGTCTTATGGGATGCATTTTGATGGAAAGGAATGAGTGGTGTTTTAATGACAAAGAGCGTACTTAGGAGCAACTCTGGAATTTCTATGTGCACTCTTTGTTGTTTTGGTTTTCTCCTTTAATGATTAACGGAGCTTCTGTTCATGATTTTCTGGTGTCATTTTCTGTTTCCTAGAATGTATTTAGGTGTTTTTTGTTGTATACTTCCTATGTACATGGGCTTTGCCTATACATTTGTTTCTGATAATTACTTGTAAAAAAGAAGTAATTTCAAGACTTTAAAAGGGACTTCAAATAGTGAATATGACACCTGTTTGTCTCACAAAATATCAAGGTATTACCTGCATACAAAAGATGGGAAATGTAAGTACAACAAGATTACTTGCCCCAATAAAAGTTTCTGTTAATGGTAGGATGACCCTTAGTGTGTAGCTCTATCAGCATATCTTTTTGTTTTTAACCACATTCTTGAATTTGAGATACTTCTTCTCCCTCAATTGCCTCCAAGGTCAAGAGTATGGGACAATGATCTGAGCAAATTGTGGGTCATCTCTTTCGACACCAATTTAGAAAATCTTCTTGCTCTGTAGATGCAAGAATATTAATTCTAGACCAGAAGGGAGCGTACCTGATAATAGATCACGTGAAAGGGCCTTAGATGTGGATCTTGCTCAAAGTGAAGTTTGAGAAATCTTTATATAGTTGAACAGAGATGAGCTTCATCCTTTCTTTCATGTAAAATAATTATTGTTGTCAATTGTTTTGGTCATCTTAGCACTGTTGCAAGGTTTATAACACAATGAAATATAATAAATCATAATATCCTAGATCAATGCATGAGTTCAAATTGTAATATCAACCACATGAACTCATGCCTTCTTCTAAATTCATTATGCAAGTACTGTAGAAATTGATTTGCCTTCGGCTCACAGCTTTGGGTTATTATAGTTGCAATGGTGTGAGATTTCGATGTTAGGTCGATAGTTGCTGCATCAATGTAGTGCATAAATCTGATAAGAGCTGCTGCTGAACCAATATATGGTATTAAGTGTTGCTTAATGCATTTACTTTAAAAAAAAAAAAGGCTTTGGTGAATGTATTGTGGGTTTTGTGTTAAACAAGTACCTTGTTGCTTTTGCTTTGCTACTAAATTTGCAAGTAGTCTCCTTTAATGTTACCTGTGCTGAAGCTGTCTGGCTATCTGTTAGTTTTTTCATTTTTTGCAACTTTGAAATTGATATGACTATCCTTTTTGTCATCCACAGAAGGTATTGAAATCGAAGTGGGAAGTAGAGAAGACAATTCTTGAGGAGTCAAAGAATGAAGCTGAGAAGAAGTACAATGAAATCAATGAGCAGGTCAGTACTCTGACATGTGTGGCTTATGTCTATGTGAGAGGTGCATGGAGTACCATTCATAGCTTAACAAGCTTTGTGAGGCTTGTTTGCTTATGATGTCATTAAGATACCATTCATGTCAGATAAGCTTTGTCACATCTCATTTATTTTGCATGTTGAGTAAGTTTTTTATGGGTCTTTTGTTTCTTTGTCATGCATTTTGGTATTCTCCTTATCTTCTTTGTTGATCATCTTCAGAACAAAATATTGCACAGTCGACTTGAGGCTTTGCACATTCAGTTGGCTGAGAAGGATCGATATTCTGTTGGAGTTTCTTCTGGAACAGCCACCACTAATACCCTTGGTGATGATGGTTTACAGAATGTTATTAATTATCTCCGACGTTCGAAAGAGATTGTAAGTTTCTTTTGCAATGTTACTGCTTTCTCTCACTCTCCCACAGACACAAGTGTTCGTAGTGTAGACTGAACAACTTTTACTTCAACCTTTGACAGGCAGAAACAGAGATTTCTTTGTTAAAACAGGAAAAACTACGACTGCAATCACAAGTAAGTTTATCTTAGCGATACTTATAAAAAAAAATTCTCTTTTTTTATTTTGGTTTAATATTAGTATACCTTCCTGAAAAAGCCATATGAAAAATTTTCTTTTTTGCATTTTAGATGCCATGGAAATGGTCCGTTAATGTAGCTTCAATGTAATGTGTAGAATTGGATTTTTATTCATTTCACTGGATCCCTATGTAGAATGTTCAAATGCATTTGTAAGTAATATTTACTGGCCGTATACGCATGTATATCCAGGTTGCATGGGATTAACTTTTTATTTTTATTTTTATAAGTAAAGAATTGTATTGATAAAATAGGCAAAGCCCAAGTACACAAGATGGTATATAAGAGACAAAACCTAACTAGATCGTAGATGGGTTGTAAGATACAAGGAAGTCATGAAGATAGAGACCATTGAAATCTACAGCTATGGCCCATAATAATAAACTACGAAAAAAGAAAGAACGAAGTTCCTCCAGTGTCTGTTCCTTATTTTCAAAGTTTCAATCGTTTCGTTCTCATCAAATGCACCACATGATACAGATAAAGATCATCTTACAAACTGATTTGATGGGAGTAGTACTTCCAAGCGATGTCCAGCTAGCCAACAAATCAGCCACTATGGCTGGCATTACCCAGTTCAAATCAACTTGGCTGAATACTTCCAACCACAAGTGTCTAGCTATCTTACAGTGCAGTAGTAGGTGATTCACAGACTTTCCAGACTTCTTACACATGAATCTGTGATAATGATCCAGTACTTTGTCAGATTATCAATGGTTAGGATCTTGTCCAGAGCAGTTGACCAAGAGAAGAAGAGAGTTTTGGGGGGTGCCGTATTCTTCCAAATTTTCAGCCAAGGAAAGTGAGTATTTGGTGAGGGCCTTAAGGTTTTGTAATAGGAACGAACCGAGAATATGCCCTTACCCGACGAGTTTCACCAAAGCTTGTCCATGCACCTTCCATTCGACCTCGTGGAGTAAATGAGAGTAAAAAGGGCCTCAAAGCTGTCAACTTCCCAATTTTGGGCTGCTCTGCTAAATATTACATTCCATTGAACTTGATTACGTGAGCGAGTCATGAGATCTGCCACGGAAGTTTCTTTGTCACAAGCCAGCTAGTAAACAGAAGGAAATGCATCCTTGAGAGCTTCATCTCCACACGTCCTTCCAAAATTTTATCCTTGTGCCCTCACCTAGCACAAGTTTAGTATGGCGAGAGAAAATCCCCCAATCTTGTCTAATGTGTTTCACAACCCCACGCCATGCGCCCCATTTACCTCTCTAGTACACTCTCTCCCCCATAGGCCTCCATGTTTGCAATCAACTACCACCTTCCATAGAGTGTCCGGTTCCATTGTACCTCCATAACCATTTACCAAGAAGGGTCCGGTTGAAGAGTCTTATGTTTTTTAAACCTAAACCACTTGATGATAATGGCCCGCGCACCTTATCCCAGCTAAGAAGATGAAAGTTGTTTTCATGCCCCATCCCACTCCATAAGAAGTCCTGATAGAGTTTTTCAATCCTCTTCGTCATGGATTGAGGAATGGGAAATAAAGACAAGAAATATGTATGTAAGTTGGATAGGGTACTCTTGATGAGAGTTACCCGACCTCCTTTAGAAAGATACAATCTCTTCCAATCTATTAGTGCTCTCTCCATCTTCTATCATTGTATCTCATATTGCTAAAGCTCGTGAAGTTTTCCCCAAAGGAAAACCCAAATACTTTATTGGAAGAGAGGCAACTTTACATCCCAGAGTATTGGCCAAAAGATGAGAGTTGGTGACATTTCTTAGTGGCACTCGTTTAGATTTATCAAAGTTAACTTTCAGGCCTAAAGCATCCTCAAAGCACAATAATAGGGCCTTCAACACCTTGAGTTGGTTCTGATCAGGCTCACAAAAAATCAACGTATCATTTGCAAATAATAAGTAAGAGATAGAAATAATGTCTCTAGTGGGATCGCGGACAGAAACCCGCCATGAAATAGTTTTGGACCATAGCTGCCAGCATCCTACTAAGAGCCTCCGTGATAATAACAAAAAGAGGAGATAGAGGATCTCCTTGCCTTGGTCCACGAGAATTGCTGAAAAAACCAACTAAGCTGCCATTTATCAAAACTGAGAATTTTGCTGTTGAGATGCACCATCTAATCCACCTACACCATCTTTCCTCAAAATCACATCTCTCCAACAAAAAAATAATGAAGTCCCAATTTACATGATTGTATGCTTTCTTCATGTCTAGTTTGCAAATGATCCCTACTACCTCAGCCTTTAGTCTGCTATCCAGGCATTCGTTAGCTATAAAGACTGAATCCAAGATTTGATGACCCTTTACAACGGCATTTTGTGGCTTTGAGATGCTTTTATCTAGAACCTCCCCAAGCCGGTTTGCAAGAACCTTGGAGATAATTTTATAGATTCCATTTATCAGGCTAATGGGTCTAAAGTCTTGCACCTCGGAAGCACCACTTTTCTTTGGTATCAAAGCAATGGAAGTAGTGTTAAGACTTTTCTCAAACTTGCTTGTCAAGAATAATTCCCGAAATACCTTCATTATGTCCTCTTTCACAATCTCCCAATAAGTTTGGAAAAAAGGTCATAAAAAAACCATCTAGTCTAGGTGCTTTATCACTCGCCATTTTCCTTACAACCTCAAGTATCTCAGTCTCTTCAAAAGGTCTCTCCATCCAAGAAGCTGTTTGTGGTTCAATCGAATCAAATACAAGCTCATTCTTCAGTAAAAATTCTACCACATGATCCTTTATAACGGAAGCTTCCGTGCACTCTACACCATTGATATTAAGCAATTCAATGGTGTTATATCTCCTGTGAGAATTAGCCATCCTGTGAAAGAATTTTGTGTAGCGATCTCCTTCCTTAAGCCATAAAGCTCTTGATTTCTGCCGCCAAGAAATCTCCTCTAGAGAAAGAAAACTCTCCAACTCTGAAGCCAACTATGACTTGCAATCTATTTCCTCTTGGGAAAGGGTTCTAGTGTCGAATATTCTTTCAAGACCTTGAAGTTTTTCCGCCAAAATTTTCATGCGTTCTCTGATGTCTCTGAAAGATTATAGATTCCAAAGCTTTAAGTCAAGCTTAAGTGCTTTTAATTTTTCTGCAAGAATAAAAGATGGTGTACCTTGAAAATGATAAGAAGACCACCAATTTCTTACCATGTCCACAAAGCCTTCAGACTTGAGCCGCATGTTTTCGAACTGGAAATAGTGGCGCCCACTTTGAATGCCACCACCATTCAACAAGATAGGAAATGATCCGAGCAAAGGCGAGGCAATCTCTTTTAACACACCTCGATGTAATGAGATTCTCACTCTGGTGGGATAAGGAATCTGTCTAACATAGACCAATTCTGATTGTTGGACCATGTGAAAGAGTGCTCTATTAGGGGAAGATCCACCAGGTTCAAGTCAAATATACATGTAGAAAAATCAGCCATAGCCGGGCGTGAACGACTGTCTCCAGATCTCTCACTAGGGAACCTGATAATGTGAAAGGGGAGGTCCCACCAACTATGTGAAGCAACAAGTTCATCTCATAAAAGACTTTGGTTCCTATCAACATTTGACCTATAGACACCTGCAAAGGCCCACAAAAAGTTATCCACCACAGATTTAAAAGAAACAGCCACTGATTATTCTCCAACACAATCCTCAATTTTCTATCACTCTTTTATCCCATATCACAAGAATACCGCTGGAGGCCCCGTTCGAAGCCAAATACACCCAATCAACATAAACACAACTCCAAACACTATTCACTAAGTTTCTAGAAATTTTTTTCAACTTTGTTTCTTGCAGACAAACAATATCTGCCTTCCATACCCTGAGTAAGTTATTAATGCACCTATGCTTATTAGTATCATTCAGCCCCCTCACATTCCAGGACATAATTTTTGGTTTCATAAAGACAAGATAGTTCCCTTTCCTTTTGAACAGCTTCGACTTGTACTACCCTCGTTCAAGGACCAGGTTAGTCGCTTGAGCTCCCTGTGTACCTTGGGCTCTGATTTCTTGGACTGATTGTGCCTTGTGTCTATAACAGTGAGAAGAGCCATAAACTAGTCCTTGCACCCAACACACTTCATGCCAATACAATTCTGGATCATCTTAACGCTGCTAAGTACCCAATCGGATACATTAAATTCAGGGGGTACCTCACAGTTAAAGGGGAATGGCTCGCTAGCTCCGAATGTCCCCTCGGACAAAGAAGGGCCACCCCACTCAATCATAGCACCAGAATTGCAGACCACTTTGTTGGCAGGGAGTGGTGTAAAAGAAATGGTTTCTTGAACCACAGTGTCATCACTGCCATCAAGTTAGAACAATTGAGATAGGTCATTGATTGATTAAATGCTTGGCCTGGTGTCATCGCTGTCGTCAACTTCCATCGATAAAGCCTCCAGATGCTCTACAGCTAATGGGGACGCCTCAAACTGGACTGCTACACCCTCCCTAGTGGTTGTTAGCTCTGTCTGGCCACAAAGGAGGAGTGCAGGCAAATTTTGGGCGTTGGGAGTTGACATCAGCGCTGTCGGTGTTGAGAGTGCCCCTACCTCTTTGCTCTGGGACAACGTCGGGCCTTCCTTTAACGTCGCTGATAGTTTTTGCCCCATCGGCGAGAATCCTAGCTTTGGCGGGTTAGGTCCCGTCGAGATCTCTAGCACTGGCGAAGAGGGCCGATGAACTACCCCTTTGCAATGGCTGAAATGATGCATTGGACTTCTAGGCTTCGAAAGAGGCCTTGGGCCCAACAGGCTGAGTTGGCCCAGTGTTGCGAGTTTGGGTTTATGGGTTCAAACTTGTTCCCAACCCATTGAAGGCCAGACTTGCTGAATTAGGCCCATCTGAATTTGAAGCCTTCTCCATGGTCGACTCTCCCATGTCCAAGCCCGACCCCTTTAAAACACTAGTCTCAACGCACTATTTTAATAACGTAACGTTACTTTGTATTTCAACCGTTTGCTTTTCCAACACAACTATCATCCCTAACAATTTTCCTTATTTAGATAGGCATCCTTGTCAACTTCCTCTCCCCTCTGAACCTCGACCTCAAAGAAGCCATCCAATGACACTCGAGCCCCACCCACCACCTTCGGCTGCTGCAGGGCCTCATGGTAAGACCTAAAAGACCAAGATGGGGGTTCCTGCACCTGCGGCAACTTGAAAGGCCACCATGGTCCACTACCTCGCAGTTCCCCCCCCCCAACCAAAAAAAAAAAAAATCCAGAGAGATTCATTACTATTGCTTCAAAGTTTCTCTAACCCCCGCCAAGTCTTTCTTCAGGCACCATCAACATACCCCGACATCTCTTAGGTTTGAACTTCGAGAAAGTGAAAATCTCCCATAAGAGTTCTGTTGTCTTTGCAACACCAACACTCGAGTCTTCTTTCGTCGCATTTTATCAAACTCAGAAGAATCCTCTAAAGCTATGCCTTCCTTCACTATGATAGCCAGCCATACCAGAGCTTCATGGTCAATAAGAAGATGTTTCACAAAACGAGGGCTACTCTCTGTTATCCTCCACCATTTATCACCTTCCTTCTTAAACTCGAAGCATTTGTGTTCAATGGTAACATTCCTAATCGACCCCATTATAATTATCAAGAGTATAAACAAAGGAATAAAACTACCTAAACACCAAAGCAATCACCAGCAACTCAATGAACTCTCACTTCATCACGCTTGATCCAAAGATTCTTATTTCCAAGGAAATAATGGTTTTGACCATTCAAGCTGAAATAATGCTCATCTAAACTGTCTCATCTAAACACAATTAAGTCTCCATCCCTACTAGTTAGGATTGATTAAATGGGTTCATTTGCCCCACAAACCCTAGGAGGTTTATATCTTTCCTTATACCTTCTACTGATATTGCTTTTTGTTTCTTTTACCCTTTTCTTCTGCATTAATATGATCATTCTTTAGACAATGGAAGTGAGCTTGTGGAGGTAGTGGTTGATCTGAAATATGAGTGTTTGAGATCATTTGATTTATAATGAGGTGAATCATTGTAACACTCATTCCTGTAGGTACGGAATGTTACGTACATTTGTAGTGTCATGCCTAGTAAAGAGATTCAACAGAATAAAATACCTCATTTATAGAATCATCAAAGCAACAGGCTGAGTCAACTTCTTCCTCTCATTAACTTATTATAGAGTTTCATAATATTAAACTAGTCCTATGTACTAAAAGCACTTATTCAACTGTCTAATCATAAATAGATCCATGTGGTACTAACACTTATTCAAGCTCTAAGTCCCTAGAAGAATAATCTACTCTTGGCATCCTACTCTGTATCCACACAATCATCATCTGGGACATTAAAACATAAAACAAAACTGAGAAACAAATGAGTCGAAGACTTGGTAATAGCGCATCATACTGTAAACTTGGCTTAGCTTAACATAGGCTCAATTTTGAAAACTTACATTGTCATGCATACACAAAGCATATAGAACATTCACTAGTAACATAAGCGGAATCAAACATAATCATGCCAATACTTGTAACATGGAGGCATGATGAATGATTCCGTGCATTTCCCATTATTTGTGCATGACTTATTCATCTTGTCTTTCATTTAGTGGCCATCATAACATAAGTGTATCGGTCTAGTTTTCGTTGACCGCATAAATTGTAGCATAATATATGGTGCACCACGTTTAGGTTCATGGTACCACATAAAAATCATAGCATAGCATATGGTGAAGCACGATTAGGTGTGTGTCACCAAATACATCGTAGCATGGCATATGGTGAATCATGCTTAGGTCCCTATAACATATGGCCAATCTAATATGGTGAAGTATACTCATGGTGGACCACATTAGGTCTGTGGCTTGTACATCCACCCATAACATACGGCCAGCCTTTAACTTATCTTTCACTTGGAGTCTTATGTATCTTAGCGTGATGCATATGAACATTTTGACTTCGTGACATTCATGGCGTCTTACTTAGATGCATGGCATGTTAACATGAGCATTACATAATCATAACATAAACTACATGACATGACATGAGTGTTACATGACATAGCATAACATAAGCATTCCATAACATAATGTAGCAGACATACCCTTCAGCAAAGCGTACGCAACTACATCATAAGCATATGAATCTATGATTATGGTTCACTAAGCCAATACAAACTATTAACTCTCTCATGCTATGGTTAGCGATTGCGGTCATAGTTCTTTCCATGGCTAGCGGATAAGAATCTAGCCTCCTTAGGATGGTTATGAATAGATGCCCTGCTAGTGAGCCAATCCATCCCTTGACGTGGTGGTATTGTCTTCAATCTCCCTTTTTAATCATTTACCTCATACAGTTGGTCAATCATTCATTCATTCAGTCATAATTTGTATGTTTCTTTGTTTTCTTTATTATCTTTCATTCATTTGATATATAGACTAAGACTCTATATATATATATATATGTATGTATGTATAGAAGTAGTCATCACATTTATAATAAGATGGTACATGTGAAATGGGCTACCAATGAATGTTTATGGAAGATTTCCCTGAGGGTTACCTCTACCATGATCGACAAGGGCACTTAACCTCCATAAGCATCCTTATGAGGTAGTGATGAGTTTCACGCGCTCTAAGCCCGGCCCACGCTGGGTTAGGAAGATTGGCCGCAATCTGAGCGGTACCACCTACCTTACCCTACCACTATAGGTGGCCGTCCGTCCTACAGCTGCCCGAAAAGGAACTGAGTGATCTTGAATAGGGATCCTAAGCCTGTATGGGCATTGAAATCAACCCTTCCTACATCTTTCATCATTCCTTAGTAGACTTCAACAACCACTGGGCACTATCGTCCTAGTGAAATCAATCAAACAATTTGCCTACTATATAATACCAACTATGGTGTGGTCTCTGTTTCTGACAAGTCATAAGCTTTGGATTTGATGAGTAAACCCCGTTAACCATAATACTAATGATAAATACAAAGATGGGTTTCAGTGGCTAAAGTCACTAGGGAGAGCTGTTACAGAGAGATCCTTTTGTCGGGTGAACATTTCATTTGTAGAACTCTGGTTATCCCCTTTATTCTGAACAATTGGTAATGAGGTTTTCTTTCTCAACTTTTCAGGCATCTAATTAATCATTTCTCTAAATGGTTAATCCTCAACTCTAGTAGTACGAGATGGCAGCATGTTAATAGTTACTTGCACTGCATGCCTTAAGCCTTCTATATGCATTTATGCCTGTGTTTCAGTGTGATTGTTAGCATGCAGGTGTATAATATGGTTTTAATGGTGGTCCAATTTATTGTTTGGCTGTCATTGAATAATTCAATGTGTTTTTTGGTTCTTGTGTAGCTTGAGAGTGCTCTCAAGGCATCAGAGACTGCCCAAGCATCACTGCAAGCAGAGCGTGCAAATTCAAGAGTAGTGTTGTTCACCGAGGAAGAAATCAAATCTTTACAACTGCAGGTTTGTCCTGGAACTTTACCTGTAGAATCCAGTGATGAATTTTTACAGTTATTATTTCGTACTAATTATTTTATAGAAAGTTAGTATGTTTTGTAAATTTATAAAAAGTGATGTAAGCACCTAAAAAATCTGAAACCCATTTTTTTTTTAAAAAGCATTAAAGTGAAGCATTTGGTGGAAAACTCCTGCAGATAACATAAAAACCACCATAACTAACTGTAAAAGCGCCTTAGGTATATGTTCACCAAACAATAAGTAACTTTTCAATAACAAAGCTCTACAACTAAATGTTTTACAGCAAAAATCTCTATTACCTACAACAATCCCAAACAGGCACTTAGTCCCCCTGTGCTTGAAATACTCCTCTATGAAATTAATTTACTTATGATAGTAAGCTGTTCTTTTTCCTTTTGGCTTTTGAAGGTTAGAGAAATGAACTTACTTCGGGAAAGCAACATGCAACTCAGAGAAGAGAACAAGCACAATTTTGAGGAATGCCTGGTAAGGGCAATGGAAGTAACTCCTGTGTTTCAGTGTCATCAAGACTTTTTGTTATTTACTTCATTGATGGCTTTAACCAACTAAAAGTTGATTATTTTGATTTGATTTAGAAACTTCGTGAAGTTGTTCAAAAGGGTACTGTCAATACAGAGAATTTAGAGTCTCTACTTAGGGAGCGAGAAATTGAGGTGGAAGCTTGTAAGAAAGAAATTGGAATGCACAAGCTTGAGAAAGATAATCTGGAAAAGAGGGTTTCTGAGGTATTACATGTGGGATATGTATTTTAATGCCATTCAAGCAAATTATACCTGTATTCTAACATTTCCTCTTGTTTGAAGTTACTTGTAAGGTATAAAAATATAGATGTAGAAGATTATGATCGAATGAAGGATGACGTTCAACTCATGCAGGTAGGTTAACATTTTTATCTTAGTAGCACATGAGAAAGCTTTTCACATGTCAACAGTTCATTCAAAGCTGGTTATATGTTGTGTACTTGGTTCTCAATTTACATACATCTAGCATCTCGTCCATTGTTCTCTCTTATTTTGTTCTTTTCAATCCTCATAGTTTTAGTTGACACTGTTTTAGATGCCATAAAAACTCATTTAAAATATTTAGGCTTGGACATGCTTTTGTTAAATATCCTGCAGTTGAAATTTCTTGAACAGGTAAACCTATTAAGGATTGGTCCTGGCCATACTTCAGGAAATGGATTGGGAAAATATAGGATCTAGGGAAAAGTAGTTTCTGAAATAAATCGAAGGAATTCATCTGTGCAGAGTGCAGGTTATTTAAGGAACAATAAATTATTAGAAATCAAGTTACTATGCACACTAGGGTTGAATTTTTTAATCTAAATGTTATTTAACTTGAGGTTAAAATCAAGATGGTTGACAAGGGGTTGAAACCTGTCAGACATAAGTAATTATTCTTCACAGATGACGGACCATGGAACAGGATACAATCAACTTGTCATATCATTATAATTTCTAAGGTGAGTTAGGCCAACTGTTTTGAACTTAAACATTTACTTTTATCCAATAGTATATCCTGAAGAAATTATGTATATTATTTAATTCATAAATCTAATCCAGGACACTGGGTTCTGTCAAGAAGAATTATAATGCAATCACCAATATGTCAAAACTGCTCCATGATTCTGTCTCATCTTATTGTTTCAAGTGCCCGAGGAGCATATCTGCCCAGTATTATGCTAGAAACAACAATGCTCTGTTCCTTGAATCTTTCAGTTTCATCATAGTCCGGTAATTTCCTTAGAAACAGTTGGGGCCAAAAATCTGAAAATCCAACTCTGACAATACGGAGTTAGAGTTGGATTTCTTTTTAATTTTTCAGTTGGATTCTGAGGTGTTCCTAGACCGACTTCGAGTCCGAACTCTGACTTTATGCTCTTGCTCCGACCCCAACTCCGACTTTAAATCCGAATCGATATTGTACAAGTTTTATAAAAATATGTTTTTTATCTATATATTTATCATATATGATAGTATAGTTATATAGTTATATAACTAGAACTTATACAGTTAAATTCAATTATATACTACTAGTATGAGCTAATTATTATAAAATAATATGCTTGATACTACAAAATAAGTAGACTAATAATAGTTTAGTATATATAAACATCATAATATTACTACCATACATAACCAAATATAGAAATAAGTTAGAACACATAATAATAAGTTAGTAACACATAATAATAATTTACTAAAATATATATTATGTAATTTAACACTACAATATAAGTCTTGTATAGAAACACATTAGACGTTAGTATAGAAATAACTAATAAGTCTACTATAATAAGTTGTTAACACAATACCAATTTATTAAAGTATAATATGATGTAATTAGACGCTAGAAATAAGTTCTGTAGAAATAAGTTATAAATTAGACTGTAGAATAATATACTAACATGTAATTAGATACTATAGGAAAATCTAGTAAATAAAAAAGTTAAGGCACTTCTGTGTACATAGGCTATGCCTATTTCAATCATATCAATAAAATTTACCTCTTATAAAAAAAAATAAGTTAGACACTAGTCTAGAAATTAATCTAATATGACAAGTTAATATAGTATGATAACATGGAAATTAGACACTATAGCATAAATCAAGTGAGTGATTTAGTTTTTTTGTAGAAAAATTCTTTTCTAAAAATGGGCTAAATAAGAAGTTGAAAAAAAAAATCCCAGAAAAGCTTAAATTCAACTTTGCTCCGACAAGTCGGAGTTGGATTAGCGGAATCCAACTCCGACTAAACCGGTGCTCGCACCTAGAAACAGTCTTTGTAGTCCCTAGTTTCATGCATGTGTTATTCGAATGCCCCAAATTGCCCTTTCTGGATTAAGTTGATAATGCAGGTGGGTCAAATTCATACAAGGATGTGATCTTGAAGAAAACTGCAAATAAAGGCAGTGGGGGAATGCATGAAATATCAAGTTTACGGCTGGCTTTCTTTTCATTTCTTTATTCTTTTTAACTTTGACATCCAGGCTTATTTTATTACTAGTGGATTTTGTTTACTTATTAAGATGTGTAAGAGTCATGTGTGCTTCTCCATTTTCAGTTCTATCACAATGAGTCATTTCTTGTTCAATAATACTTGGAAGTTATAGTATGTTATACTTAGAATCTAATTTTTCTTTTTGCTTTGTTTCCATCAGGAGAAACTGAAAGATAAGGATGCTCAGATAGAAGAGATAAGAAACATTCTTTGTGAAAGGGAGGATACAATATCAAAATTGGAGAAAGATCTTTCAAAATGCAAATTGGAACTGAGTGAAAGGGAGAAGAGGATAAATGAACTTGAAGTTGAGGTACTTGCAAAATTGGAACTGAGACAGATCATATTTGTTGTTTATAAAAAGATAGAGCCAAGAGTTTTATGTTGTCCACCATATAGCTCCTTATTATGGTTGACATGTGCAGGCTAGGTCAAAGCTAGATGTAGAGAAGCAAAGGAAGATGGTGATGCAGATGAAGGTTGTTGAAAATTTGTATTGTGCACATAAAAATCCAATTTATCTCTGAACATAAGTAATTACAGATTTCAGTCTATGGGGTCAGACTCGTGTTTTATTCATTGCCATTATTTTCTGTTTCATCCTGCAGAGGAGATCTGATATTCTGTCAAAGGAAAAGGAGGAACTGAGCAAAGAGAATCAAACTCTTTCTAAGCAGTTGGAGGAGCTTAAACAAGGTAATTAACTAATCTGCTCTTTTAGTCAGCCATCAAAGTCTTAATTTGCTTTCCAACTGTACATTACAGGGAAAAGGTCAATTGGTGATACTGCAGGTGAACAGGCAATGGAGGAGAAAGATACCAAGATACAGGTTCGTCCAACTATCAATATTTTCGAGTGTTTTGGTTGTTTCATTATCATATAATTAATTTGTTCTACATTTTCCCAGACACTTGAGAAACATTTGGAGAGGCAGAGAGAGGAGTTGAGAAAGGAGAAGGAAAGGCGTCTGAAGAATGAGAAGGCAATAAGGGATTCTTATAATAACATTGAGCAGGTTTTCCTCATGTTTGTCACTCAGCACTTTTCCTGATGTTTGTCTTTAATAACATTGAGTTTTGCATTTGGTCCTAGCTTTCAGATGTGACGTATATGTTTTTTTGTTCCAAAAGTTATTAATTGGCTCATCTTTTACTACTATTGTTTTTTCTGTTTTGAGTCACAGTAGATTGACATTTCCCCCATTTGGATTAAAATTGTTCATAAGGTGTAGACAATTTGGCCTCTTTGCAGACTAAAAATGCTTGTTAAAAGTCGAGCTGAAATTGCTACAGATGGAAAAATAAATTGTTAAAATTTATTACTATTCTAAAAATGAGTAGTGCTAAACATGTTAATGGAGGCCGTATATCCAACATGGTTAACATGGTTCAGCATAGAGGAAAGAAGCAGATTTAAGGGATTAAGGTGCATATAAATGTCCAAAATAGAGAAATTTACATTCCAATGGACATGTTTACAAAATTTCCAATTCCAACAAGCTGACAGACCCCCCCACCCTAGACTACAATTGGGTGGGGGGTCTTTCTTCAACATACTAGACTACAATTGGGTGCAGGAACCAAGATTAGATTCTGGAAGGATGTTTGGTAAACATGGAGATAGTATGACTTGTAAAATTGTGTCGCGTTCTTATTTGGAATTTATGTAGGGAGAGGAATTTTTGAATTTTTTGGGTTGAGAAAATTGGTTGGCAGGTTTGAAGCTGCTTTTTAAGATGGCTTTTCAGTCAAGAATTATTTGATAGACTATTTGGGCGAGATAAGAGTAGCTTAGCGTGAATCCCAACTCTTCTTTGACTTCCAAAAAATATTTGTACAGAGGAATTATTGAACTTTTAACAGTGTCAATATTTCCATTTTCGAACTGAAGATTCTTTTTTCAAGCTCTTTATATGATTGGATGATATCTGATGGTGGAAATGTAGTACAAGTGAAATATGTTTTATGGTGTTGATATTTCAACCCGTGAACTTTAAACTCTTTTTTTGTACAAGGGAAATATGTAGGAGAAACAAGAAAAGGAAAAATTAATGTCTAAAATTAAGAGAACTGCACTTTTACATCTTAATTTTAGGCGTTAGGTTTTTTGCTTTTTCCTTGTTTCCCTTGTACTAGATTTAATTGCTATCATCTGAACCAGAAAAGAAAAATAAGCTCAAGAAGTCTGAGATTTTATGCAGCTATATCATCTTCTATTGACACCTAGCATACAAGGGCACTTTAAAAACGAAAAATCATTGCTCTTAAAAACAAAAGCATGATAATTAAAATTTAAATTGCTGCACTTTTAGAGTCATGGTTGGTTGCTTCTCTGCTATTCCATTTCCGATTCCAGTAACCATTATGAATTTATGATATCTCCCATTTCCAACCTTAGGATAAAACAAAGTTCGTAAATGAACTTGAGATGCATAAGCAGGCACTGAAGCAGCTTTCAGATGAACTACAAAAGCTTCAGCATGCGAAAGACAATTTGCCCGAGGTAACTATGTTAGTTATTAATTTGTATCTTTTGGTCTTTTACCATATGCTGTCAGGCGAGAGGGGAAGCAGAAAGGAATTAAATTCTAAATCAATACACCATCGTACAAAAGTATTAATTTTAATTATCTCTATCTGTCTTCTCACACACCTTAGCTTGGCAATATATACCAAAGAAAGCTAAGCATTGTAGATTTCATGTTTTATGTTACCATTTTTTAGTCTATATGCTTTAAATATCATTTTCTCTGAAATAGGAAAAGTAAACTTTTCTCCCATTCTCCGTTACCATGTTTTAGTTCTATACGCTTCAAATTTCATTTTCTCTGAAATAGGAGAAAGTAACTTTTGTCCCATTCTCCTTGTGTTAGTTGGGAGCTTGCAATTTTACAAGTAATGCTTGCATAGCTATACTCAACTTTCTTTTTTCAGATTCCATGTGCTCAATTTAGTACATTATTATTGTTGCTTTTCCCAACTTTTGGAACTTCTTTTGGTTTCTTTGACCCAAACTTGAAACTGTGTTTTATTCAGGGTATGTTATTTTACTAATAAAAAAATTGCTCAGGGATCGTCAGTAGTTCAAGTTCTTTCTGGCACCGTTCTGGATGATCTAGGCGCAGCCTATGTGTTGGCAGTTGAAAATTTCAAAAAGGCAGCACATTTAGTTTTTGGTGAACATGGAGCTCGCGGTGTTCCCATGGACACCTCTACAGTTGCAGACACTTCATTGACAGCTGCTACAGGTCCTTCTCTATTCTTTTTTTGCCTCAGCTTTTCTCTTTATGCAATTGAATCCGTTCTAAATATTAGCTTCATCTTTCTTTAAAGCTGTGATCTCCCCCTTTTGCAGGTCCGATAGTTTCTGTTCAAGCCCCTAGTCCTGTGCTCCCAGTGGGACCTGCACCAATAGTTTCTGTTCAAGCCCCTAGTCCTGTGCTCCCAGTGGGACTTGCAACAAGTGGCTTGCCTGCTAAAGCAACTGAAGAAAGCGTGAAGAGACTAACTTTGCCCAAAACCAATGTTGAGACTCGAAAAATGGGGAGGAGGTTAGTCCGACCTCGTATTGTAAAACCTGAAGAGCCACAGGGTGATGTGGAGATGTCAGAGGTGGATGGAGCTACCAATGCTAGCAAACGTGCACCTTCTAGTACTGACACAGAAACTCAAAACCCAACTTTATCAACACAACCATTGGCCCACAAACGTATAGCATCTTCATCCACTTCTGAGTTGCATGAGGAGATGGTAATCCAAGGAGACACCAGCTCTGATGTGCCAGTCCCTGCACTGAAGAGGTTGAAAGGTTCAGAACCTGCACAAGAGAGTGCTGAAGGTCAATTGGCTGCTCCTGTGGAAGGTCTTGGGACTCTACAGGGCACTGAAGAACCATTTGAGGCTGGTGAATTGCCTCAAGGTTCAAATGAGGAAGCAATGGATGCTGAGAAGGAAGAGGTTGAGACTACTGGAGAGATAGCAGCAGAGGTGGCCAAAGAACAACATATAGAAAGTATGAGGCCATATGAATTGCAGAGTGACAAGAACAGTGTTCTAGATGAGAATTTGGATAGACAGGGTGGATCAGAGATGGTGTCTGATGATGGGCCGAAGGATCAAGCTGAGCCAGATTACCAGCAGTCAATTATGGAATCTGGAAGTGAGAGAGAAGAGGGAGAGCTCTTGCCTGATTTTACAGATCCCGAGGTTGGTGATATTTCCAACATAATAGAGAGCCCAGAAATAGGGGAAGGTCAACCTGAGCAAGTTGCAACTCCAGTAGCTTCACCAGCTAGGGCTGATGACGAAACTCTTGTTGCTGCAGCAGTAGAGGCTGGTGAGATAAATTCTCCCGAGGCTTTAAATGATGCTTTTCTGGAAGGTGATGTTGCTGAAGAGGCTGCTGAGGGCTCTGATAAGTCGAATGATGGAAAGGACCAAATTGTGGTGGAGACTGATCAGGTCACTGAAGCTCTCTATGCTCCAGTCGAGAGTACTTCACCAAGTGTTGGTTCAGAAACCGATATCTCAAAACAAGGTAGTTCCCCCTCAAAACAAGTTGGCTCAATCGAGAGTACTTCAGCAAGTGCTGCTGCAGAAGCTGATATCTCGAAACAAGTTGATATCTCAAAGCAGAGTAGTCCTGTCTCTAAACAAGGCAGCAGTTCAACTGCCACCACAGAAGCGGAAGTGGTAAGACAGGTGTCACCTGCAGGTAATACTTCAACTACAATAAATCTTTCAGAGAGAGCTAGGCAGAATGCTGCGAAAAGATTAGGTGTGGTTTCTTCTCCGGTGGTTAGAGGCCGTGGAAGAGCTGTCCAACGTGCTCGAGGTGCACGTGGTGTGCGTGGCGGACGCGGTGGACGTGGACAATCATCTGGTGAACAAGGTTAAGCTTGGCGCCTTTGCCTCACTGTTTACTACTTATACCTTACTTTGTTCATTGTACTTGAACCAAGGTGGGTTTGCACGCATGTTTTATTGTCTCTGGTAAGATTTGCCTCTCTATTCTGTTCATAGAACTTCCTGTACGCAGAGTTTCAGTAACATTTGTAAAATCAATTTTGGTTTGTTGGATGGTAGGCCCCTGCGCCGGTGGCGGTATGTTCCTCTCCTGTCGACGTTATATTTTGTCCTTTTGTTACGACTCATATTCTTACAATTCCATCCACTGCGAAAGCAACTATTGTTCTTTCCAATGATATGTTGAGAATAACACAGAATTCTCAAGCCATATTCCGCGGCTGATTGCTTTTTTTTTTTTCCCAAAGCACTTTAGGAGCAAGAGGTCGTTGTGATTAGTGAACTATTACCCTGCCCAATCAGAGCTACTACAAAAGAACACCCAACTAACAGAACCATTACACTACCATATCCAACCTGCTAACTGTCATAATGGGAAACCAAAGTACTTGCATTATTCTAAACTCCAGCCATAACACGAAGTCATAGCTTCAGCTCTGAGCTTTTAGCATACAGCATTTTCACTCAAGAAAATTACATCCTTAGCTGGGACAACTCATTCAACCCCTCTTTCCAAGCCACCCAGAATATCCTCTATTGATTTCCTTACGGTCAAATCCCACTTTTCTCATACAATCCAGGGCAAAAATCATTTTCCAAGCGACCAATTAGTACAACTTGATAAATGTACTCATGAATATCTCTCACCCAAATAAGCACTCACCTTAGCTGATGAAGTGCACATCATTGCCATGCATGCAAATATGGGATATGCATGGTCATTGTACATAGAGTGCTTTGCTTGCAATTGCGTATGTAGAAGAAAAGGGAGCAAGGAAGGAAAAACAACCGTTTGACTTTGGCACATGAGGTAAGGATGGCATGTTAACCGATTCGGGTCCCTTGGATCATGGGCCACATCTACTTGGGTTTAGACTGCTGAAGATCATTTGGATGGGCCATTAACTATGAGCCCAAGGATTGTGCTGGTCCTTGGTCAGTGCATCCTTGCTCAGTAAAAGCATACTTCGGGTGGAGCATACAAGGGTTACATACCCATTCTTTCGGTACCAGGGTGCCAATGAGCACATCTCACCTATACAAGTTGATAGTAGGTCTACTTGTTAGGCGTGTTCTCGCTATCACTTTGATTCAAGATGTTGGGGATGGTTTGCACCTAACCATTTGACATTTGGGCAACCGCCTTGTTGGCTCTTCGTCATTCCTACCACACCTAATGGCGATGGGCAAGTTGGCAATGCCCACCTCAGCTTCACCAACTTTGTCACCACAAACCAAGCTAAACCATGTCTATTTATGTGTGTAGTGACCCATCTTGCCCAACTCAACGTGGGCATAGGCTTGCCAACTCCATGACCATGGCTCTCCTAACCTTGACCTGCACAATACATCCCGTGCTTGGAGTGTTAAATCACAACACCTTGCACCAGGCATGGTTCTAGCTCGCCCCTCCACTTCATTATCATGACATGCTCACAATGAGTTCATGAACGACAACATCAGTAAAGAGTGCATAGGCGGAAGCAAGTGCTCACCCTTGTAGGCGGGTTTATGAATCTACAACCCTCATAGTCCATTACTCGCCCAAACACAGTTAGGAACACATACAACTCCTAGTAGAATATGCACGAAAAGGAACGCTTGCCCATCCCGCCTTGCACAGTCAAACTTAGTAGGTGGCTAGCTTGATGCAGAGGTTGCTCGTCCTACACAAGCAAGGCCATGACAAGATTGCTTGTAGTCCCAGAAATTCATCACGTTGCTCGACATCATGCTAGCTTGCCTTGACCAGCACCATGTGAAATCGACTAGCACACATATCACGACCACCTTTTAAGAATTTATATGTGAAACTAATCACTTTCTAAGTTTGTTTTGCAAATCATTGGGACTAGTTATTGCCTAGAGCTAGCAAGTCGAAGCACCACAAAGGACAAAATTATCTATCGCCCACAATAGCCAAGACAAAGTAGCATGAAGAACAAATAAGGAAAACGTGAATGGTGCATTTCGCCCTATAATCCCATTTAGTGGTGCTTAATCTCTACCATACAAAAAAAAAAAAAAAAAAAAAAAGAGGATTGAGCCATGTGATGCCCCCAAATTTTACTTCGGATTGATGGAGTTTGAAACATATTGATATGCAATACAAGGTGACATACCTTTATTCGTGACAATTAAGATGCAGTACGCCTAACATGCATTTAACAATATGTAGTATTCACAACGAAATTATTTTTTAGTAACATCTAATGTACTAAAAATACTATAGCCCAAAATATGATCAACACTACCAACTCCTCCAAATGTTATAACATCAATTTGAATAAAAGTAGGCAGTGGAGACAACACTCCATAATACATACGTGAAATATAAACTACTAAACTAAATCACTAAGTTGCTCATGCAACTCAACTATAATGTCCAAACTCCTATCCAAAAAATGAAGCATCAACACTACCAACTCCTCATCATTGCTTTGTGGCCTATTCGACCTCCTCTAGTTGGTTGGGTGCTGATTCTTTAGATCTTAATACATTGTTTACTATTTCAAGTAGGATGGTAGTTGAGACTACTCAAGTAAGATTGTTACAAATCTCAACAAGTAAGCAACTAAACTACCAACATTATACATAGGCATACATGATAATAAAAATAACATGTATGCGTCTTGACATTAACTTGAACATGTGTGATGTGATTGAATTCCAAGCTACCAATAGTATATTAAGCTACTAAGCTACCAACAGTATACTAAGCTACTAAATTCCAAAAAGTTAAAGTTTATAAAGTGACTGAATATTATTATTTATAAGTTTCAAAATAATGTTTAATATGTAAATTTAGATTTTAGTCATGTTAGTCAATTGTCATTTATTTCATAATTATATTTATTAAGCTAATAATTGATTTATTAGGTATTACAATTTCTCCTTAGGTCCCCCACCCCTAGAAAGGAAACCATATGGCATAAGAGATCTGAGAGCCAAACACTCGATGCCCCCAATGCACACCCCTTAATAAATGGTTTGTCGGGCAAACTTAAGTCCTATCTCAGTTACCCAACCCTACAAAGAAAGGTAGGTGGGGCAAGAGCTCTCAAGGTCTAACACTCATGCCCCTTGCCTCTTACAAAACAACAATGTTACATACAGTTATGGAGTGTGTAAACACTACGTAATCACTTTGAAAAAAAATGGAGTCCACTATTTAAAAGTTTTTTTTTTAATGTAGGGTTTACTTTTACTCATTTTTTTCAAAGTGATTGCATGGCGTTTGCATATTCTACGACTGTGAATATCATTTCTCCTTACTAAAAGAGGAGCATATGGTGGGGCAGCCCTCGAGTCTAACACTCAAGCCCTAATCCAACTTCCAGCATCTTCATCAACAAAATGAACCTTAACACTCTACAATTATAGTACGCTCAATACTGATGGGAACAAGACTCTGAGCCCATAATCGATGTGCATGTTGTATTCAAAAATGAGTCAACGGATTTGACAACTGTTAAGATGGATTTGGGAGCCGATAGTTCCCTATCTACTCAGTGTAGGTTTACAACACCACCAAAATAATAACTCTCCCTTGAAATCACTTTAGAGGGCTAGAAATCCACGTTATCAATTGAGGGGAAAAAAAACATGGTGCAAACAAAAACAAAACAATCACCAACTACGGGAATACACATTTTCTATATTTCTTGCCAACCACTAGTTAAGCATTCTCACTAGGATAAACTTCCTCAAGGCCCATTCTTAGAGGTTCTTACAACGTATTTTACTAGTCTGCTCAAGGCCCACCCCTAGAGACCTTTATTACATCGAGCAACGGAAAATAAAGTGCAAATTCGCATTCTATCTTTGATCATGATTGACTTTTATGTTTGAAGAATTTTAACATCTTGTTAGACAAGCCAACTTTAAGAATTATGGGTACCTTTTGAGTATAAAATGTACAATGGCCTAGCCCATTAGCAAGAAGGGTCCAACCCCAGCAAGGAAGTTGAAAGAAAGTTATAAACAAGTAGGATACAACTAACTAACAGTATATATGGGATAAAAAGGGTAAATCTCTGGGGTCCGGCATTGGGCCCCTTTGCGCCCTTATGATATTTTTTAAATAGAAAAAAAAAATTAAAAAATAAAAAAAATTAAATGTATTTTATTTACACATTTTTTTTTATTGTTTTTGTAAAAAAATAAAAATACATTGTAAAAAAGTGCAAAAAATTTTTACAATATAAGAGCACAAAGGGACCCAAATACCGAGACCCATATTGCCCAAAACATAAAGCAAAATGGACAACCCAAAGGAAAGAAGACATCTAAAGACATCTATAAAAGGAAGAGGCTTCTATAGACGTAGACACTTATCTTCTCTCTGCCTCCAAATTTTTGCAGAAACAACACTTTCTTCATCCTATCCTTAAACCATATTTTTTTCTTTGTATTGAAAGCAAAATGAGTTTATGAGAGGCTGTAAAACTACCAAGAATAGTGGATTTCACCTCACTGTCTTTATCTTTATTTATATTTTATGTATTATCTTATCTATGGATGAGCATTCCAGCGCCGTACTTCCATCCAACCATCCATCATTGTTGAACCATTCAACTGTAATGTTGGCATTGGCCTTGCTGGCATGAACATCTTATATATATATATATATATATATATATATATATATATATTTTTTTTTTTCACACCCCCACCCCCAATGATTATATTCGTAAATACCTTTTAAATATTTAAAAGATCTTAATTTTAGAATTAAAATAATATGATTAAAAAAATAATAAATACAAAGTTATCTAACTTTATATGAGTCAAGTCATGTTGATAATTTTGTATTCATATTATCATAACCAAAATTGAAAAGAAATCATTAAGAGAATCCCATTCGAATAGGCCGCAAAGGCAGAGTCAAATTTCAGCTAACTTCACTTTGTTTTTGGCCTGTTCCATTCGAAACATATTCTCATATTGGATTACACATCTACTCTCTATATAATAATTAACTATTTTTAATTGCTTATTAAGTTTTTATCTAATTTATTTCTGCCATATTTCACAATTCTGCCAATCATATGATAATTAATAATCATATTATAATTAAAGTATTGTTTAAACAATCATACTTTCAATTGTCATTTTTAATTAAATTCATCTAAAATTCCGCAGGGCCAAACTTGGGTAACGCTATTGTGTTAATAATAATAATAATAATAAATAATCATTTTTTATCATTATAATTAAATAGATTAAACCAATTTATCACAAGAACCTTTTGTGTTCAAGCAAATAAAAATATAAGCTAACATTTATTGGACACTAAAATAAAATAAAATAAAAAACTCATAATCAATAAAAATAAATAAATAATCGTAATACCAATCACAATAAAATGAGCAAATAAGTGTTGGGTTGGGATAGAATAGTAATAAGAAATTAAAATGACTAGGCTACATGGGTTCTCCAAATATATTGAATCAACTTAGTTCAGTGTAGCCAAAAGCTTGGATGAATTTATCTGCCTAATCCTTCTTTAAAGATGATTTATTAGGAATACAGATGTCGATGTTGTTTTACTGAAACAATATTTTCTAAACATTCGGAATTCACTCCCTTCAATTCCGAACAAGAGAAACAATCCTTCAATAATACATTTGACCAGCGGCAGATTCGCGGGGTAAAGTCTTGGGAATATGTTTCCCCTCACTAGAAACCCTTTATTAGGTTCTAATTAGCAATAGAATGCAGGAAAATGCCATCTGACGTGAAAGGGGGCATTTGATTTTTTTTTTTTTTTTAATTAAAATTTGATTCTTTTTTTTTATTTATTTAATAAAAACCAAATACAACTTACAGAAAGAGGGAACTTGAAAAAAAAATAAAAAAAACTTGGATTGCATGAAACCTCATAAGCATATCAGTTATGAATGGGGTAATCCAAGTTTCTGTAAACTGCAATGGTGCACAAACAGCTTTCTTGGCAGCCAAACCCACCAACCACCTTAATTCAGAAAGGATCATCCGCTTTTTTTTTTTTTTTTCCTCGTAAAGGAACACTGAATCTTCTAAACGAGTCAGTTCTTTTCTTTTCATTTCATTTTGAGACTGCCCTTATGAAATCCAGGTTGGAATTGGTCTCAGCAGCAATTTGACCCTTTCTGTAAAGGTTTACATATCCTCTTCATTTCTTCGACTTGTTTTCAACCTCAGGTTGCCCAATGCTCTTCACAGCAGACAGATCTACCGTCTTAAAACTGGCTGTTAATTCATCAATCTTCTGCTTCCAGACAAATGTATAACATGTAAAGAAGTTAAAATAAAGAAATAAAACCGATATAAAGAAATGCTGCAAAGGGCCCGTTCTGTTGAACAGAAAGAAACCTTCCACTATGCTACTTGTATAGGGAATCTTCTTTATTCTTTTAATCATTTTGTAATCCAAGAGAATCATTTTAAAGAATATTAAGCTAAATAAATCCCACCCATTAGCCATTGGTCATGGCATATGATTCCTAACCCTCCACCTCCAATTATTTCAACATGACCATATTATATGCACTCTTCAACATATTTGAATAAGTTCAAAGTAGTGAAAATATAGATTGGTAGCTAGAAATAATAAGTGGGAGAAGGGAAGAAGGGAGAACCTGCAGAGTATAATGGGGTGTAAATTCTCCCGTCCTCTTCTCTTGCATCACTTTCTGGCGGTTTTCATAGAAGTCAAAATCATCCAATATGGAAGTCTTTGACACATAGTTTTTAAAAATAATCAACATTTCAATACCCTGAGGAAATCTCACCTGGAAATGGAATATAGCAAGATTAAGCAAGGCAGGAGCGGTGCACAAGTTAATTAGGAAGAAGAAGAAAAATACAAATAAATAACAATTAGATACTAGTTAATTATGCACACCTCCTGGGTATCTCGACTGTTGGTAACGGGCTTGTTGTCATTATTCTCAAGTATTATATGTCGTAAAAGCGGATTTGGAACGTCTTTTATAATGTGCCACTTAACAGGAAAATAACCATTCCACTTATCTTGCTGCCAGAAATCCATGTTCTTATTATAGTCAACTCGGCCAATCATCTCGGCTATTCCACAGAACTGCCCACTTGCATTAACCTGAACCAGACAAACAAACAAACAAAAGATGTGTTTAGCTATTGTTTTTCGTATACCTGGTGTGCAGAGTGGAAACTCAGGTATCAGAATCAATATTGATCTCTAGAGCGTACCGAAAAGAAAAGAAACACCGGGCACTTGCTGCCTTTATCAACCATCCTCTCTTGGGCATCTTGATATGCACTATCTAGCCTCTTATTCCCACTAGAAGTGCTAGCCCACACATTGTACTTGATGCTCTTATGAACATCATCTTCACTGTAAGATTTGATAACAAAGAAAAATGCATGATCATATTTGGTCGGAAAGTCAGGAAGGTTATATTGATCCATCCTGATAAAAGAGGATATGCTGTTACTATTTCCCTTCCCATCAGTTTCCAGGGATCCAGCAGCATTACCTCCAGAAATCAAAACACCTTTTGCATTGGCCGTTCTAGGACCCTGGTTCTGCTCGTTTAGCAAACCAATACCGCTAACACCATTAATTTTGCTTCTTGATTTCAGCTTCTCACTGCTGCCCCAACCCCTTGCATTTGCTTTTAAATTAACTGGACTGTTTGAATATAGCATTCCACCCTTCCCTTGATTATGGGCTGAAGGTTTTGAAACGGGAAAGTAACCTTTGGCAACTACATCTGACTGAAAAGATGAGGCATGAGGCAAGGCCTAAAAATAACTACAAAATCCAGTCACATAGCCAGAGGAGGGGAGTGCATAATATAACAAAGCACAAAGAACTAGAATACCTTGTTCACTGGTTTTAGTTGTTTGTGGATGCCGTGACCTGATGAGAGATCCAATGAAGGTAAGGAATTATTGATACCCAATGGATTGCTAAACTCAGAAAAGGATTTTGAAAGAGGAGGGAAAGTATTACTTGGGGAAGGCAAATTGTGTTTTGGCTCTGGAAATTCTGGGGCTCCTACATGGGTATTTCCAAAATATCCATCTCCAACAAGGGATGGATCCCACACATAGGGTGATGGTAGCAACTTCCCATAAGGAATAGTACGGGGATAATATCCAGGCGAGGTGATTGGTGGTTGAAACATGGGGGCTGGCAGATATGCCTGTTGATCAACATATTGTCCATCAACGCCAATTGTCGATATGGGAAAATATGGATTGTAACCAGGCTGAAATCCTGGCATGAAGTAGACAAAAGACCCATTATCTGCTTGCATAACCTAAATTAAGCAAAAGTGAACGTAAGTTCAACTTGAAATGAAATGCCAAACCACAGGCAAAATACTAGTAGCATACCATCATCGTACAGCAAAAACTTACAAAGCAAAGGCAGACATTGAATTCATATGCTAAGGTTGCACCAATATTTACAGTAGTTGAGATAATTCCCTCATTCAATTCCAAATAAAAAAATATATATTATATTTCCAATTCAAGATTTACAAACCAACTAAAACTGAAAAGATATTTGGCTGATAATCACAGCTAGAACTTGTAAGAACCAATGTATGCAAAGGGACATTTTGTGATTCCTCTTCTATAAAGCTAAATTTGCATCTCATGATCTTAAATCAATAAAGAACTTAAAGACTCTAAGTGACTCTCAGAAAGGAAGCACAAAAGAATGAGCTCTAAACAACTTGCGTTTAAACAATCGTTTTAAATTCTTTTCACATCAACTTGAGAAGATCACAAGAAAGTTAATGAAATTCGTACAGATTATAAGACTCATCATGTCTCTTGAAAAAGCAGCACAAAATGAATGAGCTTAAAACAAATTGCATTTAAATTGCAATTTACATTCTTTCTCATATCCTTGAGAATTACACAGCATAAATTTCAAGCACTGTGGAATCAAAACAAATCAAATATCTCAATCATCCATCAATAGATTTGCATAAAGAGAACCAGCCAAATAAAGTATCAGCCAAGGGTACATAGGAACAGGCTTTTTTTCTGGAGTGTAGAAAAAAGATTAAAGAAAATTGAAGACTTCATGCCATTCATCACAAGAATACTGAAAATATTGAGATACTTACAGGATATTGAAGCTCCATTCCGTCACCACCAACATGGTACCCTTGGTTGTCCAACTCTCCATAGGTACAATCATAACCTGTCAGCATGCTATTGTAAGATGTGAAGACGTATATACACAACCATCTAAAACAATTAACTGTATCTTAGCCACAGCTAACCTGGATAATAGTACCCGTAATAGCCACTGCTTGAATAAGACATGACTTGATCCATAGCGAGGGAATCATGGTCAACTTCACTTCCTTTGATACTACCTGTTGCGTCTCCCACAGATGATATACATGATGTTGCATCAGATTGTGGAGTTGTGTCTTTCAAAGGAGCCTAAAATTATGTAACCAGGTTCACAAATCAATTGTAGTGAACGGGTAGACTTCGTTTCTTATTTAAGAAAAAATAGCCAACGTAGAACTCCAATTTATTTTGACAAATATAATGCTAGGAAAAGAAAAAATTAAGCAGTACTACAATGTTGAACACAGGCATCCCTTATATCCTTCAAAAGATATCCGACTATGAAACTTGTAAAAGTCTACCATGCAACTTCATTCGCTATTGATTTTGGTTTCCACCCACAAAATATGAATATGGAGAAATATTCTTTTTACAGCAAATAGAGGAAAACAATTAAAGGAAAAACTTTTAGAACATGTTCCAAATGGTATCATCTTTCCGAGGAACAAAACAGGGGAACAAATAAATTAAATGAAAAAAAAAAAGATCTGAAGGGAAAATAAAATTCAGGAAACTTGTTGTAAGAACATGTTTCTGCGCTTTTTTCTGCTACGTGTGACACGAAGCATCCCTTAAAAGCGCTAATTTGCCATGACATATATAAATTAGATAATTATATTACTCCATACTAGTTGAATTTAAACATCAAAGGAAGAGTACTTAAAAAGTTTCGGCGGAATCTTGAGATTACCAGATTGGAATCAGCGCCCTCCATAGAAGGATCAGCAAGTCTTTTCAGATTTTTCACCATCTCGTCAAGGATTAATATGTCTCAATCTGATGGCAGAAAATAAACACTACGAAATAAGTCGATCGGCAATTAAGAAAATTCAGGTATGAATCAATGCATTGATATCCATCATAATTATAACATAAATCAACTGCAACGTAATTAAAAAACAAAACTAAAAACTTCGGATTAAATACATTAAAACAAGAGCCAGGATATAAATAAATTATTATTTTTAAATATTTTGTACTCCCATATAATACAAATAAGGAGGCGATATAATCCTGTTAAAAAAAAAAAGAGGCGATATAAGGTCGTGACTCGAGGTTAATGTAAAAATTGCGTAAAGGTTTTTCAGTAGAAGAAAAAAATGCGTGAAGGTTGAAATATTAATTTTCGAAAATTCACAAAAGAAAAGGACGCCAAAAGCAACATCCATAAACATACACATACATGTACTAAATATATGTACGCACGTCTTCGGTTAAAGGATCCAATAAGCAGTATAAATATCTCGAAATTCGTTGAAATTACCCAAAGAACCACTCGGAATAAGACTAAATCTCGCTGCTACGCATACTAACATACATATAAATGTATATGAATATAAGGAATTGCGGTATGTGTGTATGCGCAGACAGAGAGAGAGAGAGAGAGAGAGAGAGAGAGAGAGGATACGGTGTAGTTGTGGGTGGAGCAGCGACTTGAGGAGGCGTGAGACGACAGCAGTAAAACTAATTTTGATCAATTTCAGCCAACAGAGGAGTTCCTTTTCGAATCTCTTTTCACCAGCTACAGTTGACTCACGAAGAAAGATCTCCGAAAGGAAAACCAAAAGACTAAAAACAATACCCGCGGGAAAAAGAAAAAATGAGGGAAGAAGGAAAAACTTTGTAATGGCGAGGATTTAGATCCAGAGAGGAAAAGTTAAAAAGAAAAAAGACAGATAAGACAGCAGTTGAGTGGCAGCGTAATCGGAGTCTCTTCCTTCCTCCGTTTGGGTGAAGAGAAAGAGAGAGAGAGAGAGAGAGAGAGAGAGTTTAGAAGGAAATGGTTGATGATGAGGAGGATGATTCCATGATTATCAAAGAAGACAACAACGTGAACGCTCTTTCATTTTATTTTCTTTTTTAAAAATTGATTAAATCAGAATAATTATGTGGTGGAATGGTATTATGGTAGGCCTTAGGACCAACCATCGGTGGTAGGGCTCCCACGTCATCCAATTTGTTCCTTTCTGTTTTATTCCATGATTCTGCCCCACCCGTCCGATTACCCCCAAGATGATTCTTGTCTTTAAGTTTTATCTTATAAATATCATAACTAACGCATGATTATATTGAAGATAGCAAAATATAGCTCTCCCTCTTTGGAAATTATATTGTGAATTTTTGTTAAGATTTGTTTTTCATCTATGTATCTATTGGAGTTGAACAAAAAAGTTGCCTATTAGTTTTGATAATTTGAAATGAGTTATTCATTTGGAGATTATTCATACTATGTTTAAGAACTTTTTAAATTATAATAATATCTTTTTTGAAATAATATTTTTTCCATTTTGTCTCTATATATTAATAAGATTGTACATGTAATCTCTCGCTTAAGACTGTAAATAGCATTTCTCATTTAAAAATATGATGTTTGAACTTTAAAGTTTGTTTGGTAAATCTAACCCGGAAATTCTTAAATCATCTCTTTTTCAAACATATTTTATATAATAATGATAGATTTACCACTTTCTACAACTTTTTAACTACTTTTTTTTTCTTAATTTTTAAAAAGTACTTAATTTAAATACAAACTTTTTCAAACTAATCATTATAATTTTTTTCTAGCTAATCATTATAATTTTTTAAATTAATCATTACAGCTTTTTCAAAATAAACATTACAAATTTTCAAAGTTTGAGAAAAAATCAATTTTTTTAAGGCTTTGTTCAATTTCATAAAAAAATTTATCTTATCTCATCTCGTATAATCATGATAGTTTTATCAAATTTTCACAAAAAATAAAATAAACAATTCCACTCTTTCAAATTCTAAAATAAAAATAATATTAAAAAAATATATTCTAATAAATTTTTTATTTAACTTTCAACTTTTATCTCAATTTATTTTATTTCATCTAATCTCATATGTGAAAACAAACGATACTTGAATTTCCAACAAAAATAATATTATAAAACTATATTCTAATCATATTTTTAATTTATAATATTTTTTATTGAACTTTTTTTTCTCTCATTTCACAAAATTAAAAAAAAATTACTCAAGTCAAATTATCTTATTACTATTCACAAATTATCTTACTAATATAATTTTTATCTTATTTTATCTTATTTCATTTAATCTCATATGTGAAAACAAACGATACCTGAATTCTCAAAAAAAAATAATATTATAAAACTATATTCTAATCATATTTTTAATTTATAATATTTTTTATTGAACTTTTTTTCTCTCATTTCACAAAATTAAAAAAAAAATACTCAAGTCAAATTATCTTATTACTATTCATAAATTATCTTACTAATATACATAAAATTCTAGTCTCATTTCACTCTCCAAATAAAATGTAATCTTAAATATAAAATATAAAAACAATAATTTATACCGTCTGAATAAGATTCATGCACTCATTTAAAAAATCATAAAAAATTAAAGATTCATATAAAAAAAAAATTATTTTTTTAATATTAGGCTATACCATGTTTCAAAAGAAGTGCACGCTTACCCAAACCACGATATATAAAGAGGATGCTTAAAATTGAGGAGTTTGAAGATTTGGAACAACAGAAGATGGACATTAATTATTTGACAGTTTGGGGTCAATAAATTAATTAATGGTCCATAAGGAATATGGAATTTAATATGATTATATGGTGTCCCATACTTTGCATTTAATTTTACATTATTCAGATTTTCAAGAACACATTTTACATCTAGTTTTTATTATTATTATTATTTTTCTAAAAATGGACATTAGATTTGGACTTTTCAATGAATCCAGAAGTTGAGGGATAGAATCAGAAGAAACTAGAAAGAGGAGAGATACCGTCAAGGTTTGCTTAGGGGCCAAGTATTTCCAGCCATCAATCCATCCAAATTAGTAGTCATTCATGCCCAAACACAATATATATATATATATATATATATATATTTTTTCAAATTTATTTATTATAGAGAGCCTGAACAGCCACGTTGATATTTGACATTTGTGTCCACGTGTAATGCTCTATTGTCACTGAACCAGCTAGTCATGAGTTTGGATGATGGTATACGTCTCCCAACCTTTCTTTTATTAATTTTCCACACGATTTTATTGACATCAGGGTTTGCGTTTTGTTAAGATGATCTATCTCTGAATATGGGATTTAAATGCATGGGTTTGAAATGCCTTCCACATTCTAGCTTTGTTTAATTCGGTGTACTAATTATCATGTAAATTCAAGTTAAAATATTATTTAAAGAAATATTATTTTTTATCTTAAATTTTATCATTTTCAATCATAGATATTTATTATGTTCCTCATAATAAATATTGTTGGGATGACAAAACTTAAAACTTAAAATATATATATATATATATATAAATGATATGCAAATTTAAACACTCTAATCTAGACAAAGGGATGAGAATAGAGAAATGTCATTTATAGTTATAACCCTTTTGATTTTTCTATATTTTAGACTTCACAGTGTAAGCAACAACTATGGATGAGTTGACATTTATTTGTGATACATGATATACTAGTTTTGGAGTTTTATTTGTGTAATGCATTCTCTTATGTTCTCGCTCCGACAGTATCAAAGTACACAATAACTACCTATAACCGTTTTCTTGCAATTCTCCTCTCTCATGGGTCTGATACTGAGTGGAGGTTGTTTGTTCCCACCCTTGTGCCGGTCTTTCTTCCCTTCATCGTGGTAAGGATTCTGTTATTCTATGTTCGATTGAAGTGCTTTATGATGATTGAAGAATTAAGTACACTTTGTGACAAGTTGTGTCTTACAGCAGATGAGACTCAGGAAGGGAATGTGCTACCGGATCTTGTTGAAATGCCCTGCTTAGTGGAGAGTGATGCCTTTTACTAAACTTATTTACCAAACGACATTACAATTGTGAGGCTTTTAAACAAACCTTACGATAAGTCTGGCAATCTGGAAATGAGGTTTATTTCTGGGAGTTGACCGTTGAGATCATGCTTGTGAAGTTTCCTGCCTATCTTCAGTGTTTAAGGCAAACTGAAGTGGTGGTGAACTAGGAGTTGGTTCTGGAGCACTTGGAGTTGTTTGTTCTGATCCAAACATCTGGTCTTCATGGAACACAACGTCCCTGCTTCTGATGACCTTCTTCGCTTTTGGATCCCATAATCCGTATCCAAATTCTTTATCTCCATAGCCGATGAAGATACACGGAGTAGACTTTTCATCAAGTTTATGCATTTTCTTCTTGGATACATGTGCAAATGCTTTGCACCCAAATACTCTTAGATGAGAGTATGAAATCTTTCAGTCTGACCACACCATCTCTAGGACTTCGAACTGAAGTGGAACTGACGGTGTTTTGTTGATCACGTAACAGGTTGCTCTTACTGCTTCACCCCAGAATGTTTTAGGCAACTTTGCCATACTTAGCATGCATCTGGTTCACTCCACAATGGTCCGGTTCATCCTTTCTGTCACACCATTATGTTGTGGGGTGTAGGGGACAGTCTTTTCGTGTCTGATGCCATGACTGGAGCAATATTTTCTGAACTCTCGAGAAGTATATTCTCCTCCATTGTCTGTTCGAAGGCATTTCAGTTTCTTGTCTATTTCTCTTTCTACCATGACATAGAAGTTTTTGAATTGTTCAAAAACTTGATCTTTCTTTTCAGGAAATACACCCATACTTTATGTGAAGCATCATCAATAAAAGTAACAAAATATATGTTACCTCTAAGTGATTCAACTTCAAAAGGGCCGCAAATATCAGAGTGTACCAAGCTCAATAACTCTGGTCTTTTTCTAGCAGATGTCTGAATCGAAACTCTATACTGTTTACCAAATAAACAGTATTCACAAGGGTTTCACAAGGGTTGAGAGCAATACGTTTGTTTATTGTGATCAACACTTTCTTTGCAAGCGTAAACAACCATTTTTCTCCCATGTGGCCGAGTCTCCGATGCCACAAGTTTGGTGATGTTTCATCTTCAGCTACATTGAGACTGTTTGCACATATTTTAGCACTTGATTTGTACAAAGTACCACAAATATGTCCCTGTGCAACAACCATTGTTCCTTTCTTCACTTTCCAAGCATTATTGCTGAAAATGCTCTCGTAACCCTATTGATCAAGGGTTCTTATAGATATTAAGTTGAGCCGAAGATCGGGTACGTGCTGAACGTCATTTAACAGCATAGTACAGCCAACACTGGTTTTTAATATAGACATCTCTAATGCCCACGATCTTTGATAAACTTAAATTTTCCATCCTGACTGTACCGAAGTCTCCTACCTTGTAAGTACTGAAGAAATCGTTGCAATAAGTGGCATGATAGGATGCTGCTGTATCTATCACCCACTCTGTTTCCTGGCTTGAAATGTGCAAGCAAGATCTTCACCAGCGGAAAAGAGTGCACAATCTACGGAAAGCGTCACTGTGGCTTCGCCTTCTTCGTGCTTTGACTGACTGCTAGGCTGATTCTGCTCCTTCTGTAACTTTCGAAATTCTCTTTTAAAGTGGTCTTCAATACCGCAGTAAAATCATTTTTCCTTCTTTCGCTGTTTACCGTGACTTTAGGATCTCCCTTTGCTTTTACTTCTGTTCCTTTCTCGACTTTTGCCTCTATTATTTCTCTGATGCCTTCCTTCTGTTACAAAGGCATCTGTCTGGTCTCCTCCAACCTCCTTTCGTCTAGCTTCTTCATTAAACAAGGCGTCTATCACCATTGACATGGCGAGCTTTCTATCTGGAGCTGAATTACTGAGAGAGACCACTAGCGTTTCCCAGCTATCTAGTAGGGAATTGAGAACTAGTAGAAACTGCACTTTGTCTCCGAGCTTAAAGTCTACAGATGCAAGTTGATTTACGAGATTCTGAAACTCGGTGTGTGTGGCCACTGAGATGCCGCTTTTGATTTTTAAGTTGACAAGGCGTCTCATTAATAATGTCTTATTTCGAGCAGTTTTCGTCTAGTACATGTTTTCCAGCTTTTTCCACAGCTGATAGGCATCTGTTTCCTCTGTAACATGGTAAAAAACACTTTGGTCAATCCACTGCCGGATCTGACAAATAGTTTTCTTACTCAACTTCTGCTAGTCGTTTTCCGCTACATCAACTGGTTTTACGCCTTTCTCTTCAATTAGATCGAAAAGATCTTTATAATTCAGGAGATCTTCCATTCGAGGACTCCATAGTGCAAAGTTTGTAGATGTTAGCTTGATCATCACACCTGCTCCTGAGTCCTCCATCAGTTCAGCCTTAATTTGTGATTTGAGTGACTTTTTCTCAACGTTCGGAGTTGAATCTCAACAAACGGAGCTCATCATTGCGTTTGGAATGGTGGAAAACCTTGGAAACGACCTTGGTCTCGTTCCAAACGATCAAAATTGCTATGGAAACCTGAAAAATAAGAAAAAATAAAATATTCCTTCAGAAACGGAATATTCCTTCAAAATGGAATATTCCTTGTAGTCAGTGGAATATTCTCAAAACGTCATAGGAATATGCTTTCCAGCCACCGGAATATTCCTTCACCGGCGACTGATCGGATCAAATAGGGTCACCAGAATATTCCTATGGTCACCGGAATATTCTTGCAGTCGACAAAATATTTCGACGGAATATTCCTTCTCCGATAGGGCTACTGGACCGGGTCGCGAACCGGGAACGGATCGGATCACCCGATATTGACGGGTCGGATCTCATCTTCTTCCTACATTTGGAGCATGGGGTGTGTGCTGCGCGTGACCGGCGCGTGGATAACGTTACCGGAAGCTGAACAGCGCGTGGGGCGCGCTCGAAGTGTTTCGAGGTCCGTTTAAGACGAAATTTTCATCAAAATTCTCGTCTTGAGCTGAGGAATCTGATGGTGGCCTCCAAACTTGATTTCAATCAAGTTTTAAAATGGGTCTCTCTCGAAAATTCATAATGCCGGCCTCCTGCTGACTCTGATACCACTTGTTGGGTTCGGCGGAAGCTACCAAATTGTTGCCCAGATAACTAACACAAGAGGGGGGTGAATTGGGTTATATTATAAAAATTAACACTTATAAATCAAATACACAATATAAAATATAAACAGAATATAAAACAGCAAAAAATATAAAGAGTAGGGTAAGAAGAAGCAAACTCAGTATTTTTACGAGGTTCAGCCCCACTGCCTACGTCCTCGCCTCAAGCTACCCCTTGAGGATCCCAAATTCACTATTCAATCTCCTTTAGGTGGAGATAGAAACCTATTACACCTTTGAGCAGTACCGCTCCAAAGAATCCGTGTAGAACACCCTCTACACTTCCAATCATCTCACACTTGGTGATTCAACTATTCCATGTGTAGAACACCTTCTGCACACACAAGGGTTATATGCACCCTCTTACTGATACAAGAGTTGATAGTGGGTAGACTATCAAAGTACACTCCTCAATGAGTGAGATAGAAACAATACAGTGCAACCTATATCGCTCTAAAAAAGAACAAGAATTAAGGCTCAAAACTTTAGAAAAGAGAGAATGAGAGTTTTGAAATAATGATGCAAAACTTAGCAATAGATGTGTAAGCTCTGGTTGTAATTTTTGCAAAATTCAAGTGAGCTATTTATAGGAAAATGAGTCTTCAATTTTAAATTTGAAAAGATTCACATGTCAATAGGAGCACTATTCACTTTTCAAAAAATTCAAATAAAAGCATTTATTTTTTACATTTGTCAAAGACAACTCCATTCATTTTTCAAAGAAATCAAATCAAATCTTTTGCTTTTCATATATGACAAAATGAGCATAATTTCTTTTTCAAACCAAATCATCTTCTTTTTGCTTATATCAAAAAAAAAAAATACACAACCACCCTTTAAGATTTTCAAACAAAATCATCTACATTTTGTGTTTGTCAAAAAAACACATAACTACCTTTTAAGATTTTCAAACAAAATCATCTACTTTTTGCATTTGTCAAAAAAACACCCAACCTCCCTTCAAGACTTTCAAACAAAATATACACATGTCAAATATGATAATCAATCATTTATAAATTCAAATTTTTATATAAAAAATATATAATTTTCGAAATTATTTTGTTTGATAATGTTATGTACATGTGAAAAACATAATTTTCAAAACTAAGACATTTAAAATGTCTTGCATATGTGAAAAAAGTAATTTGATGTTTTATGAGAAAAAAAAGTAATTTGGAGCCTTAATCCAATTTTAATTTTATCAAGAGATGTACAAAAATAATCTATGAGTTTCATTTATAGACTTGTTCTTTTATTCTTGATGTGCGCTTCGCTCCATTGCGTAAATCATTTGAGTTTGAGACTTGAATTTATTTGTTATCATCAAAATCTACACGTAGATATGAAATTTGAAATCTTGGATTCAACAATCTCCCCCTTTTTGATGATGACAAATACTTAGTGAAATTTTGACACTTGCAGTAATACTTAAGCTTCCCCTAAGAATATGCGTTAGTTTTTCAAGTAATAGATAAACATAATCCCAGCATATATGACATAGTTAAAAATCTAAACATTTACGTCTAAAACTTTTCCTCATTTTGTCATCATTAAAAAGGAATCATAAATAGCTCAATAAGACATCTTCCTATAATAATCAATAGACAAATAAAACGGTGCGTTAGTAGAGACTGTAGAGAATTCGGTGTGCAGCCACGCGTGTCTGACAAAACCTGCAAAGGTTGGAGGTCTAGCTCTGGCAATTTGGTATGGAGCCATGCGTGTCCGACAAAACCTGCAAAAGTTGAAGGTCTAGCTCTGGCAATTCGGCGCAGAAGGAGATTCAAATCCGCTTGATGTTGTTGACAAATAAGATACGTAGAGATTTGAAAGTTTTCGGTTTCTGTTTAAATGACCATTTTCACCCACCGAATGTTAAAAAAATCTTACAGTGCTTATTGATCAAGTGTCTGTTTATCCAAAACGATAGAATGACGGAAAAAATCTCGTCTAATAATCTTCCGGATTTGAATCAGGAACCGTCTCAGCCAGTCATTTTATCTCCTGAGGTTGTCAACACCATGATAGAAGCAGAGATGCATTTTTCTGATAGGACTGATTCTGAGGTTGTTGCAGCATCAAGAACTCTCAGTGCTCAATATGCTGCCTCTGTTACGACCATGTCTCGGAGATTACTAGCGAGGGCAAATGAGGTTGATCGACTTAACAATCAAATATCTGTTCTGCATCAAAAGTTTACAAATAAAGGTAGAAAAAATAAGAGGTTAAAGTAAGAAAATAAAGATTTGACGGAATTAGCTCGTGTTCTGAAACTTCAAATAGAGGAATCGGAACGAGTAAGAGTTCAAGCACACAGTCAATATCAGCAGATAATGGCAGCGTTTCACGAGAGAAATATGGACAATTATAATTAATCTCGCTAGTTTAGTTCGGTAACTTTTGACAATATACATCCGGCATATCTTGTAAGCTTGACTAAGTAAGATTTAAAGAGATGACAGTTTGTCATCTACTTATTTCCATCTTTATAAAAACAATCCTTAGTTTTATCTAATCCGCATCAAATTTTCTTCTCATTGCTGTAGTTCATCTTCATTCTCACTTTACAAAATTTTAATGGCTTATTAATTTTCCTTCAGTGCTTCTCGTGATCAATCTATTTCTGCATCTGTCGTAGCTGTCATGAAACACCAAAACACTGATTTGGCTAATAAATCAGATCATGATGCCATTTACGAGCTTGTGAGTCTCGGAACTCGATACTCATCGTCTATTGTCGCTTTTTCCACTCGGTTGCAGTCCAAAACCCACGAGATAGAGAAGTTTAATGAGAAGATCGATGTTCTTCAACGACTTGTTCAAGAGTCCAACAGAAAAATAGTAAACTTAAAGCAACAAAATAAGGATTTAAAATCATTGCTTGCCTCTTCATTTTGATTGCCTAATCCTTTAGATAAGGATGACATGATGATCTATGAGGAGCAAATGCATTTGAATGATGAGGTAAAACGTCTCAAGTTTCTGTAGGTCATTTGAGATAATGGAATAAAAATATCTAGCAGATATTCATGGCATGCATCATTCCTATTTCTCTTCTAATCATGCATAGTCTATCTTCTGGTAGGGGTTTTGTGAAAATGTCTGCCAATTGATCGTGTGTGCTTGTGAATTCTAGTACAATATCACCTTTCTGCACATGATCTCTAAGAAAATGATATCTAATTTCAATATGTTTGGTTCTAGAATGTTGTATTGGATTCTTTAAAAGATTTATAGCACTAGTATTATCACATTTAATAGGAATATGATTGTACATAAGTTTAAAATCCTCAGGTTGTTGCTTCATATAAAGAACTTGAGTACAACAACTACCTGCAGCAACATACTCTGCCTCAGCAGTAGATAATGCAACAGAATTTTACTTTTTACTAAACCATGAAACAAGTGCATGACCTAAAAAATGACATGTTCCACTAGTACTTTTTCGATCAACTTTGCAACCAGCATAATCCGCATCTGAATAACTGATAAGATCGAAAAAAGTGTGCTTAGGATACCATAACCCTAGGTCAATGGTACCGACAAGATATCTAAAAATACGCTTGACTGCAATCAAATGAGATTGCTTTGGAGATGATTGAAAATGTGCACATAAACATACACTGAACATAATATTAGGTCTACTAGCTGTCAAATATAATAAACTACCGATCATACCTCGATATACCTTTGAGTCAACTGGTTTACCGCTTTCATTTTTATCAAGTTTGGTGGTTGGACTCATTGGTGTTATAATTACCTTCGCACCTTCCATCTCAAACTTTTTGAGTAACTCTTTGATATATTTTGATTGATTAATGAATGTTCCATTTTTTACTTACTTGATTTGCAATCCAAGAAAGAAATTAAGTTCTCCCATCATGCTCATTTCAAATTCTTCCTACATCCTCTTAGCAAAATCTTGGCATATATTTTCATTAGTAGCACCAAATATTATATCATTAACATAAATTTGAACTATAAAAATATCATCCTGCTCATATTTGATGAAAAGAGTTGTATTGATCTTTCCTCTTGAAAAATCATTTTCAATCAAGAAACCACTAAGCCTCTCATACCAAGCTCTAAGTGCTTGTTTGAGTCCATATAATGCTTTTACGAGATTAAAAATATGATTAGGAGAAATATGATTTTCAAAACCTGGAGGTTGATCAACATATACCTCTTCATTTATAAAACCATTTAAGAAAGCACTTTTAACATCCATTTGAAAAAGTTTGAAATTTTTATAACATGCATATGCAAGTAACATTCGAATAGCTTCTAATCTTGCGACAGGTGCATACATTTCATCATAATCGATTCATTCCGCTTGATTGAAACCTTGGGCTACAAGTCGAGCCATGTTTCTAGTGATGATTCCAGACTCATCTTTCTTATTTCTAAAAATCCATTTTGTTCCAATAACAGCATGATTTTTGGGTCTAGGAACAAGTGTCCATACATTATTTCTTTCAAATTGATTTAGCTCTTCTTGCATAGCTAGAAACCATGATTCATCAATAAGTTCTTCATCAATATTTTTGGATTCAATTTGAGATAGAAAAGTAGTGTGATTACAAATATTTCTAAGAGATGATCCAGTATTTACACCTCGTGAAGGTTCTCCTAGAATTTGTTCCACTGGATAATCTTTTACAAGTTTCCACTGTTTGGTTGCATCTTGTACTAAGTCTTGATAATCTTTTTTGATATCTCCATGTTGGATTTCTTCTTTTATATTCTCTTTGTTGAGATTGAAACTATTTTTGTTATTTGTACCTTCTGATTCCTCATCAATAGATTTCTTAGAAAGTAGAGGGTTAGATTCATCAAATACTACATGCATAGATTATTGTACAGTCAAAGTCTTTTTATTGAATACTCTATAAGCTTTACTATTTGTTGAATACCCAAGAAAGATACCTTCATCAGATTTTGCATCAAACTTTTCTAAATTATCTCTGTCATTGAGTATAAAACATTTACATCCAAATACATGAAAGTAACCAATGTTGGGCTTTTTCTCATTCTAAAGCTCATAAGGGATTTTATCTAATTTAGACCTTAACATAACTCTATTTATAACATAACATGCAGTACTTACTGCTTCGGCCCAAAAATAACTAGGTAAACTATTTTCATTAAGCATTGTTCTTGTCATTTCTTGAAGAGATCTATTCTTCCTCTCTACTACCCCATTTTGTTGAGGAGTTCGAGGAGTAGAGAAATTATGCAGAAAACTATTTTCATCACAAAAAGACTCAATATCTTTATTGACAAACTCTTTCCCCCTGTCACTTCGGATGTTTGAAATAGTATAGCCATTTTCATTTTGAATTCTCTTGCATAGCTTGGTAAAGACATTATATACTTCATCTTTATGAGCGAGAAAGATGACACAAATATATCTAGAGAAATCATCAACAATAACAAATACATAACATTTTCCTCCCAAACTCGCAACTCTGTTTGGTCCAAAAAGGTCCATGTGTATTAGTTGCAAAGGTCTAGTAGTGGAAATATGTTTCTTGATTTTGAAAGAAGGTTCTGTTTGTTTACCAAACTGGCATGCATCACAGATTTTGTCTTTAAAAAAATTTGTTTTCGGCAAACTTCTCACAAGATCATTTTTTGAAAGTTTGGAAATAAGTTCTATGTTTGCATGACCTAACCTTTTATGCCATAACCAACTATTTTCATATTGAGCTGATAAACAAATAGTATCTTGTGAGGTAATTTCTTCAAATTCAATTGTATAAACATTATTGTTTCTAAGAGCAATAAAACAAACATTGCAATCGTGATTATTCAAAATAATGCACTTATCCTTTTTGAAGGTAACTGTAAATTATTTATCACATAATTGACTTATACTTAAAAGATTATGTTTTAGACCTTCAACAAGTAGAACATCTTCAATTATGAGAGAAGACTTATTACCAACTTTACATATTCCCACGATCTTCCATTTTAAATTGTCTCCAAATGTCACGTGTCCTTCTTCTTTAAGAGTGAGATCAATGAACTTAGTTTTATCTCCTGTCATGTATCTTGAGCATCCACTATCTAAAAACCATCTTGTTTTACTTACGGAAGACTTCATGCATACCTCAAGATCATCTTTAGCCATAAGACAAAGATTTGCAGATTATTCATTACTTACGTCGCTGTCTGAGCTACTTGAATCATCATCCCATGTAGTTTTCATTACTTTCTTGCCTTTGTATCGATCTTTCTTTAGCAGGGGACAATCTACCTTGATATGTCTTGGCTTTTTACTTTTATAACAAATTAATGAATCATTTTTACCTGTATTTTTGTTGGAAGATTTTTTGAAAGGTTTCCTTGGAGAAGCTTTATTTTTTAAGAATCTCTTAAATTTTCTTGTGATCATTGCAATCTCTTCGTCATCGCTTTCTTCATCTTCATCGCTTTCACTTTCATGAGATACGGCTTTGAGTGCCAAGCTCTTCTTTTGCTTTCCTTCTTCTTTTCATCTTTTCAATGTGTACTCATTGGTAATAAGTGACTCGATGAGTTCATTTACTTCGAGTTTTTTAAGATCCTTAACTTCAAGAATCTCCGTTACTTTTGATTCCTAACACTTTAGCAAGGAGTTGAGAATTTTCCTTACTATCTCTAAGTTGGAATAAATTTTACCAAAAGATGTCAAACTATTTATAATATTAGTAAAACGAGTATACATAGAAGAGATAAAATTATCATAATTCATTTTGAACATTTCATATTCATGCATAAGAATATAAATTTTTGATTCTTTGACTTGCGAAGTTCCTTCATAGGTTACTTCCAAGTTGTCCCAAATTTTCTTTGCTGTCCTGCAAGTCATTATTCTGTTAAATTCATTACCATTGAGAGCATTATATAGAAAATTCATAGTCATTACATTCACAATATAAAGTCTATCGTCTTCGCGATCAAACTCTTCCTCTTCCTTTTTGACCTTTACTCCATCAACAGTTTTTGTTGGAATATAAGGCACATTTACAATACATTTCCAGATTTCTCAACCTTAAAACTGAAGAAATATTTTCATTTTAATTTTCCAGAAAGTATAATTATCTCCACAAAATAGTGGAGGTCGACTACTGGATTGACCTTCAGCAAAAGTAGCTGCAATGTTAGCCATATGATCTTAACTCAACAGATAGTTAATCTTATAACAGAGCCCTTGCTCTGATACCAATCATTGCCCAGATGACTAATACAAGATGTGGGTGAATTGGGTTATATTATAAAAATTAACACTTATAAATGAAATACACAATATAAAATATAACAGAATATAAAGCAGCAAGAAATGTAAAGAGTAGGGTAAGAAGAAGCAAACTCAGTATTTTTACGAGGTTCAGCCCCACTGCCTACGTTCTCGCCTCAAGCTACTCCTTGAGGATCCCAAATTCACTATTCAATCTCTTTTAGGTGGAGATAGAAACCTATTACACCTTTGAGCAGCACCGCTCCAAAGAATTCGTGTAGAACACCCTCTACACTTCCAATCACCTTACACTTGGTGATTCAACTATTCCCTGTGTAGAACACCTTCTACACACACAAGGGTTATGCACCCTCTTACTGATACAAGAGTTGATAGTGGGTAGACTATCAAAGTACACTCCTCAATGAGTGAGATAGAAACAATACAGTGCAACCTATATCTCTCTAAAAAAGAACAAGAATTAAGGTTCAAAACTTTATAAAAGAGAGACTGAGAGCTTTGAAAGAATGATGCAAAACTTAGCAATAGATGTGTAAGCTCTTGTTGTAATTTTTGCAAAACTCAAGTGAGCTATTTATACTAAAATGAGTCTTCAATTTCAAATTTGAAAAGATTCACATGTCAATAAGAGCACTATTCTCTTTTCAAAAAATTCAAATAAAAGCATTTCCTTTTTGTATTTGTCAAACACAACTCCATTCATTTTTCAAAGAAATCAAATCTAATTTTTTGCTTTTCATACATGACAAAATGAGCATGATTTATTTTTCAAATCAAATCATCTTCTTTTTGCATATGTAAAAAAAAAAAAAACACACACACAACCACCCTTTAAGATTTTCAAACAAAATCATCTACCTTTTGCATTTGTTAAAAAAACACACTACCCCCTTCAAAACTTTCAAACAAAATATGTTCATGTCAAATATGATAATCAATCATATTATAAATTCAAATTTTTATATAAAAAATATATAATTTTCAAAATTATTTTGTTTGATAATGTTATGCACATGTGAAAAACATAATTTTCAAAACTAAGACATTTAAAATGTCTTGCATATGTGAAAAAAGTAATTTGATGTTTTATGAGAAAAAAGAGTAATTTGGAGCCTTAATCCAATTTTAACTTTTATTAAGAGATGTACAAAAATAATCTATGAGTTTCATTTGTAGATTTGTTCTTTTATGCTTGATGTGCGCTTCGCTCCATTGCGTAAATAATTTGAGCTTGAGACTTGAATTTATTTGTTATCATCAAAATCTACACGTAGATATGAAATTTGAAACCTTGGATTCAACACAAATAATATAGAAACCGGAGTTTAACGTGATTTGGCAAATTTAGCCTACGTCCACACATACAAAGAGGAGTTTTTCTATTAAACAACAAACTAACAATTTACAGTATTTTTACTCGACTCTCACAGTACAGAATGCTTCTATTCTCACCAATAGATCTCACTGGAGACACACACACTACAACAATCAACTACATCTATTTATAGAGAAAAATGGGTCAGTTTTTGTGCTAATGGCGGTGGAAAAGCTCCAGCTGCTTCTAGCTTCTTCTACTGGTTTCCAGCCTATCTTGACGTTTCCAGCTAGTTCAAGAGATCTCTACAAACTCTACAAGTTTCTAGAGTTTGGTGTTGATTACTCAGCAGCGATGATATGGCCTGGTCTGAGTTTCTCCATGTTCATGTGCCTTGACTAGCCATATAGATATTACACGACTTTTGCTCAAGAGGAAAATGATAGATTTGGGCCTTGACCAGCTGTATTTGGTCTGCTTCACATATGAGTGCCTCCCTGACTTCTGTTATTATTGTGGCCGACTGGGTGACGAGTCATAGTCACTAGAAATGTGAAGAATTTGAGAAGATTGCCGAATCAGATAGGCCAGTGAACATGCCGTATGGGCAGTGGATGAGAGCACCACTGTAAGGTGGACGCACCAGTAACCGTCAAGACATTCTGGTGCTAACTATGGCAATTGTTGCCGAACCTTTGAAGGCGCTAGAGATGTTTTGGATGGGGTAGAAGCTCGAGTTAGTGCTGTCATGAATGAAGATTTGTTCAAACCTTTCACTGCTCCTGAGGTTTTTGCTGCACTATAACAAATGCACTCCAACAAAGCTCCGGGTCCTGATGGTATGTCCCCTATCTTTTACTAAAAGTATTGGTATATCATAAAATCTAAAGTCACTAAGACTGGTTTAGATGTTTTACACTCGGGTGTCTTTCCACAGCCTTCGAACCATACACATATTGTCCTAATTCCTAAAAAGAAATCCTCTTTTATGGTTTCATATTTTAGACACATTAGTTTGTGTAATGTTATTTACAAATTAGTCTCTAAAGTTCTTACCAATCAGTTAAAATATGTTCTCCTCCCTATTATTTCTGATACTTAAAGTGCGTTTGTGCCTAGGAGACTTATTATGGACAATGTATAGTTGGTTATGAACTGATTCACTTTTTAAAGCATAAAAGGCAAGGAAGAAAGGGTTTTATGTCCCTCAAACTTGAGATGTCTAAAGCATATGATAGAGTTGAGTGTGATTTCTTGGAGAATATGCTATTAAAGTTGGGATTTGCTACCTCCTTTGTGAAGAATGTGATGGGGTGTGCTACTTCAGTTTCTTTCTCAGTACTTATTAATGGTTGTGTGACTGAAAAATTAGTTCCTTCTAGAGAGATTAGGCAAAAAGATCCCTTATCTCTTTACCTGTTTCTCTTGTGTATTGAGGGTTTCATCAATTTGATTAAAAATGATGTCTCAAGGAAATCAGTAGAAGGAGTTAGATTACGCCCAAAGAATACGCGATAGTTGTAGTATAGTTTTGGGGTGTCGATTCTATAGGGAGACAAATTAAAATAATAAAATAAATAGCAAAAATAAAACTAAAGAAAAATATTAAATAATTTATGAGAATAAAAAATTATTTAAATTAAAAATAAAATAAAACAATGTAATTAACGGAAAGATTACTCAAAGTGACGAACAGTAGAACATCGAAAATCCTTTGCACATATCCGATATTTTAATTATTCTTAATTTGTTGATAACTCAATTGAGAATTTAATTTCATAATTCTCAATCGAAAAATATAGAATTATAAACCAAAATTAAATCAAATGTAACCCTTTGAAAAATCGTTCATTACTTTTAAATCACGTAAATTGTTATCCACATGGAGAAAATCCAACGACGACAATATATCTAGGGAGTGATATTGCAGTAGTTAATTAAATTAATATAGACAATCAATTGATCCGAACATAATTAAACAACTAATCCATTCAATAGAAAAAGTATGATTGAATCCATAAATGAAATAAATTCTAAAATTATTTGGAGAAGAAAACATCAACAATAAATTGAGAATAATATAACAAAGAATTTCAATAAATTAAAAATCAACTACATGAATTAAAAATAAATTAAAAATATCATCTAATGTATAAGTTCATCTCCAACCCTACTTAAGAATTTAGTTATCCATACACATGATGGACAATAAAAATTTCAAGAAAAAAAGAGAAATGATAAATACAGTTGTGGATTTACAAATAGCATGCAGTCGTTTTGAAAAAAAGTGAATATATATGAGACCTACATGAAAAAAATTAACATTTTTAATAGTGGATTTTACTTTTTTTTTTTTAAATAATTGTATGCCGCTTATAACTCTACGACTATATATAATATTACTCGAAAAGAAATAAAAAAAAAAAAAGAAAGCAAACTGCGGCCATCCTCAATTCTCATTTCTGCTCTGCGTTCCCGTCCGTAGCTTTCGTGTTCGTGTACGCGGCGCTTGCTTTTGAAAAACAAATATATACATATATGTAGGTGCTAATGTCATGCGGGTCCCTTTGCATAATGTAGTGCCGTGTTGCACTTGAGCTCAAATTCATATTGCCCCTTTCCAGTTAAGTATAATTAAGTATAATGTACGTGGGCTCATGGGTGCAGCCTATTAAAAGTCTAAAATTGGCTAGCATCTTCAATTATGCATGCGGGTCCCTGTTTTGCCGTGTACGTGCTGAAATGAAACCCATTGATCTTGAAGTGTGTTTTTCCTCCTTTAACTACTAAGAAAAAAATAAATAAAATATAAATGAAAATAAAATAAAATAAAATAAAATAAAACTATATAAAATAAAGAAAATAAATAAATCAAACAAAAGAAGATAAATAATGTTTAAAAACATTTCAATATAAATAGAAATCCAATTCAATAAAATAAGTGAAATCTAATTATTTCTATTCTCATTCTTTATAATTTAATTAAATATTATGATATTTAGAGTGCACTTTTATGTACTCATCAGTGCCCTGAGAGTAAATCACATGTTATTTACTGATGATGCTCTGATTTTCTGTAAAGTTGACACTATTACTTCTCTTGCTCTACTTGATATTCTCTCCAAATATGAATTGGTTTCAGGACAGAAAGTTAACATCAATAAAACAGCTCTAATCTTTAGTCCAAACATCTCTGAATCTTTTAAATAGGATATTACAGCCTTGTGGGGAGTGGAGTCAACTGTACAATATGAAAAGTATTTAGGACTTCCACCCATGGTTGGGAAAGCCAAGAAAGCTGCTTTTGCAGAGATAAAATCTAGAGTGTGGAAGAAATTGCAATGTTGGAAAGAGAAACTTCTATTACAAGGCGGCAAAGAAATCTTACTTAAAGTTGTTGCTCTTTCCATACCCACATATGCCATGAATTGTTTTATGTTACCTAACAGTTTTTGTAAAGATTTGAAGAGGATGATGACTTGATTTTGGTAGGGTCAAAGAGGTGATGAGAGGAAGATCCATTGAATTAAATGGGACACTTTGTGTGACTCTAAGTTTAAGAGGGGTATGGATTTTAAGGACTACATCTTTCCAACATGGCTTTCATTGCTAAACAAGCATGGAAGATTCTTGTTCAAGCCAACCCCTTGTTTTTCCAGATTTACAAATCTAAATATTTTCCTAATTCATCTTTTTTTGAATCTCATTTGGGGGTTAATCCTTCTTTTACATTAAGAGAGATATGGGAAGCTAGGAAATTATTAATGCAAGGATGCCAATGGAGAATTGGTGAGGGCATGTCAGTGGATGTATGGTCTGATATTTGGATCACTAGTCATTAGCTTTGAGGGATGAGGTTCTTGAGGGTGCAGTCCCTAACCAACAATTACACGTAGCCTCTCTCACTGATCCCAACACAGGCTAGTGGTGTGTCAACACTATTAGAGCTCTCTTCAATCCAAGATTGGTTGTTGATATCTTCAAAACCCCCTTGTTTTCTAGAAATTACCTTAACCAACTAGTGTGGAGGCATGAGAAAAATGGTATCTACACTGTGAAAAATGGCTACAGATTCCAAAGAATTTTGGCGGTCCAAGCTTCTATTGAGAGCTCTAGACCTCAACATGATCTTAAATGGTGGAAAGCTGTGTGAAAAATGTCAGTGCCTAATAAAATTAAGGTGTTTGCTTGGCGGGTGTGCTATGAAATTCTTCCTTCAAGACAGGATTTGGTTCATAGAAAGGTTGATATATGTCCATGATGTGACTTCTGCAATGCCCCTATGGAGGATGTGCAACATGTTCTTTTTCATTGTCCTACCATTAGAGACTTTTGTCTATTGTAGTTTCCTTTGTTCCAACAGGTGCAGGTTTCTATGTCAGTGGCTGATGTTATCAACTTGGTAGTGAGCAGAGATCATAAAGAGGAAATTGAGAGTTCTTTACTCTTGCATGGGCCTTCTGGTATAGGAGGAACAAATTGTTTTTTGAGGAAATCAGATTAGAGCCCTCACAAGTCATCAACCATGCAATGCATATGATCAGCCTTAAGAATCACATTGCTAAAGTCTCCCCATCTAAAAGGCTTATTACTTGTTCCCAAAAGGCTCCTCCGCATGGTTATCGCAAATTAAAAGTTGATGGTGCCATGTTTCATGATCAACATAATGCTGGAGTTGGGGCAGTGGTTCGAGATGAGCATGGTAAAGTACTACTAGCGGTTAGTAAAGCTGAATCTGAAGTTACAGATCTTGAAGCGATTGAAGTATTAGCTATGCTTCGTGGTATATAGTTTTGTTTGCAAATTGGCTGTCCCAAATTGATCTTGGAAAGTGATAGTCTGCTTATGGTTGAAACTGTCCCAGCAGTTGAACCTTCTATGTCTATGTCTGGCAACCTCAATAATAAGGTTAGAAAGCTCTTGCAGTATTTCGAGTTCTCAAAAACCCAACATGTCTTGCTTATGGGGAATAGGGTTGCTCACCAACTGGCCGCAGTGCTTGGCATTTAACATAAATTCAAATGTGGTTAGGATCCACTCCTCATTGTATTTCCAATTTAGTTTGGATGGATTCTGTTCATTTGTAAACTCTACTTTGATGAATGCAGTGCTTTGCTTCTTATCAAAAAAAAAAAAAAAAAAGTTTTGGAGTTTTATTTTGAGAAAATATATTTATATCTTATTTTTTACACACTCAATATACTGTTGTCGGCTGATGTGGAAGATTTCCATTTCATATATTGAAAAAATATTAGTGTTTTTATTTTTTAAAAATTCATAATGACTATATATAATGTGTGGATACATCCATCGGCATATATATAGCAAAACTCATTCTACCATCCAAAGCATAGCGCATGATAAATGATTATGACTCTTCACTCACACTATTCCATTTGAAAACAAAAAATGGTAGGAATACAACTATTATACAACAACTCTACAACTATATGGTAAAATGTGATTATTTAAAAAAAAGTCGTTAACTATTGATTGTGATTCCCAAATATGGTAAAATACAATAAACAAAAAATATGTTTCTTTAACAAATAAAAAAATTAAAGTTTTAAAGGAGACTCACTGTCCTCACTTGTTTTTATCATACTATCCTAGGAAGTAAAGTTCTTTCTAGACTGATCCTTACAAAAGAAATGAGGAAAAACGTTGAAGGAATCAACATTTCTCGAAGGGCCCCCTTAATTTCTCATCTCCTCTTTGTAGATGATCTTATCCTTTTTAAAACATCATCTCAAGCAACTCAAGCCTTTGCTCATTGCTTAGATACTTATACTGCTTGGTTAAGCCTATGAATAAATCATGGACAATCTTCGATTCATTTAAGCAACAATACTCCCATAAGCAACAAAAGAGAGATTAGAGATCTTATGAGCTTCAAAGTATCCCTTCCTAAACTTAGATATCAGAGCCTGCCATTTCTTCATTGGTGCTTAAAAAAGAATCTCTTCAAAGAAGTTCAAGAAAAAATATAGAATAAACTACAAGAATGAAAATAATTTTTTTATCCAAAGTTAGCAAAACCACATTGATTACATCTGTAGCCAATTCAGTTCCTTCCTACTTCATTTTCACTATGTGGATGCCTAAATCAATCACTAAGCAAATGGATACCTCTTTTCGAAGATTTTGGTGGGGTATTGATACACAAAATGCTCATAGATATATTACAAGATCCTAGCAGTCTATTTGTATACCAAAATCACTTGGAGTCTTGACCTTAAAAATAGTTCTATTTTAATTAAGTCCCTCATCTCAAATTTGCTTGGTACCTCATTAATGGCAAAAACAGTCTCTGGAAGCATTCTTAATTGATAAATATATGAAAAACTCCTCTTTTTTTTAGGTGAATCCAGAATATACTGACTTTTGGTTTTGAAAAAGTCTCTTTAAACAAAGAGATTTCATCAATCTAGTATCTATTTCCAGATCAATAATAGAGTCTCAACAGGGGTTTGGGTGGATCCTTGAGTTTTCACATTACAGTCTTTAAGACCCCAACCCAGTCAGAACAACACTCTAGTTAAGCATAACTTGAAAGTGTATGAGTTAACATTTGAAGAGACAAAAAGATTGAATAATCTTCTCCTTCATGCCCTTTTCTTATCAGAATTAGCTAATGAAATCTCAAAAATCCCTCTCTCGAATTACAATTACTCTGCCACAAAAGATAGGATCAAGTGGACTCATCATTTTACAGGAAATTTCTCAGTCAAGTCTGCATATGCTGCAATGATTAGCTCCCAAAATTTAACTAGCTTGCACACACAGCTGAACTTGGAAGAAACTCTGGAAACTCGAGATTCAAGATAGATTAAAGCTTCTGATCTAGAAGGTCATCTATAATATTCTCCCAACTAGATCTATTCTAAACAAATTTCTAACTCTCAAAGATTATCAAGTACTCTGTCCCCTTTGTCAACATGAAGAACAAACTCTTTCTCATCTATTTTGAACTGCCTCTTCTCAAGGATTCTATAAAGGCAGTCAAATTGGCCCATCAATACCTCACAATTTGCCTCTCTTCCTATTTCAGATTAGATGGCAATTATTCTTAATCCTTCTTTTGTTTTTAGCATAACTTGAAGATGGCATCCACTCTTTCCAACTTCTTGCCATATTAGCCATGAATAATATTGAATTTTTAAGAAATCAGGTCATTCATAACTCCATCAATCCATCACCAAGTTGGTTTGTATTAAAAGTATCCAAAATATTCTTTGAGCACAATAGAGCATGGGCCACTAAATTTCAACAACAAGAGGATAAATGGCAACCTCCACTAGAAGGATTCCATTCACTCTCATTCGATGTAGCAATCATAAATAGTGGAAGCACAGGAGCAATAGTTTGTAGATATGATAGTGGAACTAGGGGCATAACTTGGTCTGGTTCGATCCGGAGGGTGATGAACTATTTTTTTTTTTAAAACAAATTAATAAAAGAAGTATTTAAATTATTAAATTAAAAGTAAGTGAATTATTTATGTGAATAATGTAACCAACTCATTAAAAAATATTTATATGGCCAATGATAATAAATTAGCTAAAAATTATGTTATTAACTTATATAATTACTATATAAAAATAATATAATTAATATTAAAAGAATTTAAATTATATATATTCAGCCTGGTTCAAAATTTATAAATATGAATTTTTTTATCGCTAGAAGCAAAAATGTAAGTAGCGTAATCATATACCTAAATATATTATATGATTAACAATATTATTTTTTAAAGTATTATGTTATGTATTCATCGGAAACCCCTTTTTACATACCATGATATAAGTGATTTTGAATGTCGTTATGAATTATACATGCTATGGTTTATAGTTATGTTTTATGCTATTATGTATACATCTATCTAGGGCTGTAAAATGATCGTGCTATTTCAACAAGCAATTTAGACTTGACTCGATTAAGCTCGAATTTCACTCTAATCGATTATTAAATGGGTCATCACAAGCATAGAATTAGGCATGCTCAATTACTAAACGATACAAAGTTGTATAAAACTTGACCGACTCGATTAATGTTCATGAATAAATCGTATGAAACTTGATTCTAAGTCGTAAGCTTCTTGTAAGTTGTATATATTCTTTTTTGAAAAGAAGCAAATTGCATTAATTAATAAACAAGCATTACAACTGGATTTGAAACATATATTACAAATCAACTAATGTTGATCTGTAGCTCCCCAGTATACTAAAAAGTGACTAGCATAGTGTAGCCCTAACTACAAATCTCTTTAAATCATCATCTGAGAGACAGTCCATCTCTGTCCAAGACAAAGTTAACCACAACAAACCAAATAAACTCATTCGAACAAAAATTCCAAGGGGGGAAACACTCTATGGACCAAAAGTCCTAGAGACCATATTTTTTGGTTTTTTTTTTTTTTTTATTAAACCTAAGATTACAAACAGAAAATAAAACAAATGGGAAACGCAAACCATAAAGATCCGGTTTTCAACCTTGGAGGAAAACTAAAAAAATACAGGAAAAACGCAGCTGTGAGTAGCGCATGGTGTACACGCAGGATAGCAGACAAACAAGAACGAAACGGTCGAAGGCCCTGGTTCTTGCGATGTCGCGCATGGCGGCAAAAACCCAATTCTAGAATGGTGCATGGAAGAAATAAGCTCCCACTTTGAGGAGCGTTTGTAGCTCATGCATCACTCATTTCAGCACGGTCCTCCCCCCCTTAAGAGATGGGCACCCTAGGAAGCATGCGGAGCGGCGCATTTGTTGCCCTAGACCTCAGAAGCTTCGGTCTGTCGTTCAACACTGCAACGACTCAAAAATGAGCCTCGTGTTCTTGCAATACAATCAGAAAAACAACAAAAGAATGGAAAGGAATATGAAAAGCAGATCAAGGAGGAGACGAGGGGGTGGGGGTGAAGTGGAAAAAACCAGAAGAGTGAAAAGAAAAGAACAAAAGTAAAACAATAGAGCTACCGAAAAGAGAAACCAAAAAACACGGACAAAAAATGAGAGGGGGCAGAGAGGAGCCGAAGCTCCCACCTCTCCCTAAGCGGTGCTGCTGCAAAAAGACCTCTAAAGCTTCCTAGAGAGAAAACTGAGAGAGAGAGAGAGAGAGAGAGAGAGAGAGAGAGAGAGAGAGAGAGAGAGAGAGAGAGAGAGAGAGAGAGAGAGAGAGAGAGAGAGAGAGAGAGAGAGAGAGAGAGAAAGCCAGGTCTTTTTTTTTTTAATCTAAATGCTCTCCAAAAAAGGAATAAAGCATAAATTAAACCTTAAGTTGTATATATTTATACATATATAATATACCATATATTGTATATTGTATTATATATGTATTATAATTTTAAATATATAGACTTATTACTTATAGTCTTAAATAGAGACTATAGTGCTCCACTAGATATATATATATATATATATATAATATCTCATAGATATATATAACTAGAAGATATGATGAATACACGCATAATTTTGTTATGAATTTATATAAGATGAATACAATATTAATCATAACTTATCAAAGATTCAAATGTCAAATAAAAATTTATGCTTACAAACTACACATAACCAACTGTTTAAAATAAGGTTTGCAAATATTATTGTGTCGTTTGTTTCACAGGTGACTGAAAATGAGATGAGTTTAATTAAGATTAAAGTTAAAAATTAAATAAAATATTATTAAAATATAATTTTTTAATATTGTTTTTTTTTAGAATTTGAAAAAATTGAATTATTTATTTTATTTTATGTAAAACTTGAATAAATTGTAATGATTAGATAAAATGATATGAGATGAAATGAATTGAGTTGAGAGAAATTCTAAAAACAAATGAAGCCTTAGGCCCCATTTGGAAGTGATCCCAATTCGATTTAATTTCAAGTTGAGTCTAAGACTCTAACATCCAAACATCCAACTTTTAAATTATTAAACCTAGATCAACTCAAAATCTCTTTTTATATGAGACTTATAATTTTTTTCAACTCACTTAAATGAGCTCTAGAAAATTCACCTTATCATCTTAATTTATTATTATCCAAAAAGAATTTAACTTATATTAATTTAATTTAACATCTAAACGAGGCCTTAACCAAAAACTGTCCCAGTTGACGCGTGTCAAACAGATAAGCAGAAGTTCACAGCCCAAGAGAATAATGCATATTAGGAAGATTTATTTGGGCCAAAGCCATTGGGCCCTAACCTTAATCAGTAATATTTGAGTATCAACCTCCTTTATTCTGAAAACTGCACTATAAACAAAATAAATTATATATATATTTTTTTTTATGAAGTACAAAGTTTTTCTGAGTTTTAAAGGTACACCCAACAAGTTGTATAGACATGTCAGGATCAAATGAAGATTCTACCTGTTTTTTAAGGTGTTATTTATTTCAAGAGATGAAATAAAAAATTAATTTCTTTTTAAAATTTATATAAAATATAATAAAAAAATTAATTTTTTTAAGTTTCAAAATCACTTTTTCAAACTCTAAAATAAATCTAAAATTAAAAAATATATTACAACAATATATTATTATTTTCTTTAACTTTTATCTCATCTCATCTCTTTTCTGAAAATAAACCAAATCTAAGTATCTCTACGACCACTCAGTCTGCTGGATCCCCCAAGACAAAACAATATTTTTAATTTTTAATTTTTATTTTTTTAATAGTTTTAATATATTTTTTTAAAAGATTCAAAATATTATTACAAAATACTTAATCATTAAATAAAAAAATAAATTAAAAAATCTAGTGGAGTGTGATTTTGGAGTGATTTTAAATGGTGACATTAGCATTTTTCATAAGGGTGACGTTGGGGTGCGATTAGGCTGCATCCCAGGATTTTGCAGCCCATCCCTTAATCTCCTATAATTTGTATAAAAATATAATAAAAAACACAATAAAAAAATAGAAAACACAATAAAAATATAATAAAATAAAAAAATAAAAAAAATATAATAAAAAATACAATAAAAAATAAAATGAAGATGAATTTTTAAGAGAGATTCGGTCTCAGTTTAGCCCCCGCTGTCACCGGTGGCAGTGGGCGACACCGCCCATCCCATTAGGACCGGAAGGAGCAGGCGACCTCACTCCTGCGACCTTCGGTGTGCCCCCGACAGCCTTAAATCCGAAAATAAATTATATTTTTTTTTTATGAAGTACAAGAACTCTATTTTGATATTATATATAATTATTACTTATATAAAAAAAACCTTAAGCTAATTAAAATAAATAGATTTAATTATTTAATTAATGTTTTAATAAAAAAAATTATACAACTCTCAAATAAACAAGTGGCATACAAATTCTTATAAAAAAAAAAAAGGAGACCCGACTTTAAAAAGGCGTGAAATTTTTTTTTTTTTATTTATAAAAATCTATACGACTTGTATAGAATTTGTCTGCGATACTAAATAATAATAATAATAATAATAATAATAATAAACCCCTTCATTCAACCATTTAAAATGACAGTGGTTATTGATCTGATTCTGGAGTTGACAAATTGAGCTTGTTTGTATACCTGCTCCCCACCAAACGCCGGAGTCCATGACTAAGCCAAAGTCCAGGCACATAAGAAGACAACCAAGGGCTCTATGTCTGATTCATGTAATCTCATTCCTAAAAGAATTAGCCTTATATTGGCCGGAGTACACATGGGATCCACGACTTTCCTGTCTCAAATGAGTTTTATACTTTTTTTTTTTTTTTTTTTGTATATATAGATAGACTTTTACATACAAAAAAAAAAAAAAAGAGGTGCATGAAAATATGAAAGCCCTAGTTGGTAGCTTAGGTAGCGGGAAAAATGCCTTGATTCATGTAAAACCACATGATTGATGAGGATAAAGATTCCCTCAATCTTCCTAACTCCAATTTGAGGAATACAAGAACAAAGATAGATACATGATGCATATTTATTAATATTCATCTAAGTTTTTCTTGCAGTATTTATTAAATATTTAATACAGTAAGATCCATATAATATATTTATGAATAATGCTATTCTTTTTTCTTTTTTTTTTTGGGTGGGAGGGGATGAATAATGCTATTTGTTTACATGAAATTGATAGTTCAAATGATCATTTTCACGAGGAGTGTAAGAAAAAATCGGTGAACTGATAAATCGGACCGAATCAAACCAAATCGGTGAAATCGGTCCAGTTTTGAGTAGGTACCGGTTTGGAATCGATTTTCATAATATTAAAACCAGCAGGTACCAGTTCGGTTCTAAGTCTAAACTTTTTAGAAGGTTCAATATAATATATATTTTAAATCAATTTTTTTTTTAATATGATACATAATATAATTTTTTTTTAGTTATATATAATATATTATACATTAGTATATAACATAAATTAGTTACAATTTATATTTTATGGCTTAATACTGATAGTATAATACTATATTACTATTAATAATATACTTTTAAGTCTATATATAAATTATTATACTAAATAATTACATATAAAATAATAATATAGTAATACTAATACATTTTTTTTTGAACTAATACTAGTAATATTAGTTATAACTATCAATGATATAATTATGAAAAATTAAAATTATTATAGCAAATACTAATATATAATTCTTTTAATTATTATAAATAATACTAATATATATATTAATAGTCTAATAAACTAATATAGACTAATTTAAAATCGAAAAACCAGACCGAAACCAATAAAACCGGTGCTACCGATTTTGGAAGATAACTGAGGTGTAATCGATTTTAAAAAATAGAAAACTGATGATACCAGTTCAGTTATAAATTTTATCTAAAATCAGACCGAATCAGATCGGTTATACCCGTACTCTTGACATGATATCTTCATATAGTGCCACATGATATTTTTTTTAAATAATGCTACTTGATTATTTTTGTATTTTTGGTTGCCATTTTAGTTTGAATATATATACTTTTTAACCTTTTCTAGTAAAACATATGGCACTATGTGGTGGTGCCATGTTAAGAGGCTCGCTTGAGCGGTAAATTTCAGATGACCCAATAACAGTCTTCTATATCTATATTTCAATAATAACTTGAATAGAACATCATTGAATTGATATCTTTCAATAGATCCTTTAAATCCTATCTGATTTTATTAATTAATCATATATTTGTTAATAATGCTACTTTTTACCTTATATTTTATTATCTCTTGTCACAAATATCGATGTGATATCTTTTGAGCCATTACTTTAAATAATCATTTTAATAAAATACATCATACAATAAATATGACTAAAAATAAATAAATAAATAATTAATTAATTATACTATAAACTTTTACGGATGATGGATGCCACGTTCTACAAGTTGCACTCAATACCACCGGCCCCTCCCAGATGATTGTTATGCACTACAAAATTACAAATTGCCAATTATTCAACCCTTATTTAAATAATAATCATTGAGCTGCTTAGCACAAAGTTTGGTCAAATGTTTTAGGAGGATAATGATAATCTGACAAATAGATTGATTGTGGGGTCCCACTTTAAGATATTTCTGTAAAAGGGAAAAGAATTATTGAAATTAGGTAATCTTAAGCAACATTCATCAAATATATTATTGAAATTTCATTGGATTCAGTTATAAAGCTTTCCCTACCCAAATCAAAATGTGCACGAAGAGCCAAATAGATGTGGTTTGTTTTGAGTGAAAGGAATTAGTAGGACAAATTCAGCAGCAAACAAGCATCTCTGCCTCTGCATTATTATTGGTTTTCCTTTTTGTGTTTTTTATTTTCCTTGTATGTTAGGCGTGCACGTCAGAAATGGTGTCACTCACTTTGATTCGCGTGAGTAGCATTAATTGGTGTTGCGTAGTTATAATAATTGTTTTATTCTACGCCATGCTCTTCTTCTAGTCAAGCATTGCATGTTGAACAAAATTCAATGTATATGATAAATCATTGTCACTGAGTTACCCATATATTTGTCAAGCTATTTCACCACTTTTTTTTTTTTTGGGTTAAGTGGATAAGCTTGCATATCATGTATACCGACTTAAAAATATAATTTTATTTTTTAATTTTTTAATTTTATACTTAAAATTTTTTGGTATAGACTTTTGTATAGCATTACTTAAATTTATTTTGAGTTCTTAATTAAGATATGAATGTTCAATCATGATTTGGATTGATAAATTATCTCAATTTATCTTATCTTATTTTATTATTATTATTATTATTTCAAAATTTTACACAAAATACAATAAATCTTTCAAAATTTTTAAATATCAAAATAATAATAATATTAAAAAATAATATTATGTTTAATTTTCAACTTTCAACTAAAATTTTTTCATTTCATCCCACTATCTAAATCAGTTCTATATTGAAACCTGGTCAAGGGATAATATCTGCTTCAACAGGATGTGATATAACTAAATAATGATATATACACAATTATTTTTATAATTCTTTTTTCGATTCTATTTTAAGTGGAGGACTTAAAACTCAAATAATAAGTTTTTATTATATTTTATGACGTGACACTATTATGTTGTGCGTTGTAAAATAGGTTGTGAAAGTGAAACAAAACACACAAAAAACCGGACATCAGGGTGTTACAATCCATAGCTTTGACTCTATCAATTCATCCCATGATGTCACATGCAAGTAGCGGGAAGGCGCATATGTTTTATGTCTTGTCTAAAATGATAGTTCGGAAGTCTCACATGCATTGTTTCAAGAAAATGAGTTGTTTTAGGGGTGGGGGAGAAAAAGTGCTTTTAGTTTTAATTGAGAAAATGATAGTTTACAATTAGTTTACTACTCCAAGGGTAGTTAAATAAAATTGAAATTATCTTTGAATGAGGTGTCATAATTGCATTTGTTGATTTAAAATGAATTATAAATTATTTTGTATCATTATCCTTTTGACTGTAGTTGCACTAAAGTTACTGTCTGTCAGTAACAATATCCGATTGGCTTGAATTTCCAAACAATTTCCTATTTCTGAGAAGACAGCTGCAAAATTCTAGCTGCCAGATTTTAAGAACAACGGGATGGGCTCCATAAAAAATTAATCGAAATATAAATTTAATGTATTTATTTAAAATATTTTTATATCAAATTCATCAAATAAAATTATGAAAAATTTTAAATTTTAATAATTTTATTTTATCTTTTAAATATAAAAACCTATTATTTACTCATTAAAATAATTTTTTTATGAGGGATGCTATAGCCACTCGTAGCTCCCACTTGTTTTCCACAGTTAGTGCATTTTGTTTTCTTGTTTTTTCTATTTGATTTTTTTAATCATTTTCTTAAAATTTTTAAACATAAAAAAGAAAAAAAATCATAATATTATTAAATAATATTCTTTTAATCCTTAAGTTTAAAAAGAAAAAGAAAAAAAAAAGAAATGGTGCACACTGTGCATATGATATTATCCATTTTTTATTATTTTTTAATATGTTTGTTGAATGAATAAATTATAAATATATTTATTAATTTTATAATTTGTATATTATATTATAATTTTGATGAATTCAATGATAAATCCAATGTAAGATTATATATGTAAAGATATTGACTTTCTATCAAACTTATACTTTTTCTCAAATCTTAAAAAAAAAAATTAATAAAATCAATGCCAATACTCTAAAAAATGGATAATGTTGTTCGGAGAATAAACTTTAGACATCAATCATTGAAACACATGCACAGGGATTGCGCTTTATACATGCACAGGGATTGCGCTTGTTCGTTTAAAACACATCCATTTAGAAGAGAAACATCACAACAATGAAACAAGTGATTATACTTGTCAAGAAATTACACCAATAATTGCAAAGAATTTAAGATACAGAAAAATAGACAAGTATGTGAAGAGAAAATGAAAAGAAAATCGACTTCAAGAGAACTAGGTGCAGCTAGAGGGCGCAAAACCAACTGTACCTTGCACCAAATCAAATTCCCACAAATTGTTTTGCTGCATAATATTGCCAATTATAGAGGTGGAAGGCCAAATTACTGACACAAATCCAAGACACTTCAATTGAGGAGCAACATCGATAATATAGCTCTTAACCGGCGGCTCAAATCGAGCTCCATCTGTGAAATGAAACGCTAATTTTGGCACCAATGACTCATTGAATCCTGTGGATTTGAAGCAATACTCAAATGGTTTTATGTCTAATCTTTCATATGTTGATACAGACATTTGCAATGCAGTCATGACAGGATTGTAAGCTGGTTCTGCTAAAAGTGTTAGGCTTGTGCCTGAATCAAGAATTGTTCCACCACCAAGACTTGCATCCCAAACTTCTGTTGGTATTCTCAACCTCACCCCACCAATGGAGATGCCCAATATGTTTACAGCATAAAATGGCGGTATGGCATCGAGAAGGAGCTTGGTATGTTGGATATTCCTTGACAATGAATGCTTATTTCGATTGGTACCAAAAATGAGCTCATTTGAGATGTTCTTGGGGCTTAAATGATCAACTAGGCAATATGAGAACTTGTCACCAAATTTTCCAGCTGCTTTTGTGGCAAAACTGTGCTTGCTATAGCCCAACCCCAATACACCATCCGCTCCCTTGAACCCCTCGCCCCGAGTTGACTCGGTACACCCAATTAGCACATTCTCTAGCATCATCTTCCTACCATTTGATAGGCCAACTGTTATGGTGTCGTTGGCGAAGACCCCCAACGCAGCCGATCCGGCAAGGTAACTAATCAGGATACACAAGGTCGGTAAACAAGTCAAAATAGTGCTTGGAAATTGAGGGGATGCAAAGAAATATAAAAAAAAGAGCCTTGAACTAATATGAAATGCAGCTTATAATTAACTACTGCCATTGGCATTGCAGCAACTGACATATGCAGAAGAAGGGTACAAAATTGTGGGTCGCGTGAAGCTTATTAACTAACAATAACTGCCATTTAAATCTTGTCTTGGATTTAGGTAAGAGATCAAGTGCTTGCTCTAACAGCAGGTCAAATTGCCCTGCTTCAACAGTGTATGTGATTGTGAGAATTGGGAGTGCTAACTATTTTTGTGGCTGCAGTCCATTGATTTAATTATAACTGAAGAATCCGTGACCAAGATGTTGAGATCCTTATAATAAATTCCCAACGCACAATAGCCAGTATCAGTTGTCTGTATTAAATAAACCCAACTAAACTCAACTCACTTCAATAAAGACACGTTCAAGCTCTTTTAGGCTTGCTTTTAAGACTGAACTCGACCTCAAAAAAGTATTCCAACTACTTCCGGTTGATTTTCTTTTTCTTCTCAATTGAAATCCGAATCACTCGATACTCGATCAACTGTTTCCCATAATTAAGCCATTGTTTGATCAAACATTTGTGATTAACCATTAGAAATGCTAAACTGGACAGTTTTTATTGCCCATAATGTGAATGTGATCTTGCCTAAATGGAAAAGAACAAGAAAAACGAAGTTACAAACCTGTAATCATAGGCGCAGGGGGTGAATGGGGTGGGGCAGCGCGCGAGGGAGAAGAGATTCATGAGCTCAATCTTACACATCTTGGATGAGCATGGGATAGTCTCAAAGGAAGAAGAGCGATCCGCGAGATACACTCGCCGGTGGTCTCTTAGTCTTCCTTTGTGGGTATGACAGTTCTTCGGCCCACAACCATATCTACAGTTCACCCATGTCAACTCGCTCCCAGCATCCGCAATCAGAAGAAATGCCCGCGCCGGCTTCCCAACTTTGACGTTCACAAAGTACTGACCCGTCCCATAATCCGCACCCGAGCGCATTGGCATTTCGGCTGAGGTTTCCCAGTCCTTTCTCCTCGTGCTCAGCCGGCCTTGGCCGTCGCGTTTGTGGGAGATGGTGACGCGGTGCCGCACGATGTCACGCTCGACAAGATCTTTAATGCGTTCCAACCGAGTTTTAAATGGCCATGGCCCCCCATGCATTGTCCCAATGAGTTGAGGACTGTGCCGATGTATTAACTCCAATCTCATCATGTCGGGTTCCTCTTGGGGAAATTCGTGAGCCAAAACCAAACCATGAAAACTAAGACAAATGGAAAGCAAGAAGATGATGAAGAGGAGAGAAATCTTTCTCCACTTGATCATAATTTCTGAATTTATGGAGGAACAGCAGCAGCAGCAGCTAGAATTAGCAGCAGCTAGAATTAGCAGCAGCAGAAGACAATAATAACAACAATAATTTGGTTTGGTTTTTGCAGTTGGGAACGTGTTACATTTAGTGGGTGGTAAATTTTGGGAAAGGAATTGTGAAGGCCAGGGAGGGGGGACCTAACAACAAAAGATATAGAGCGAGCTTGAAAGGGAGGCGGCTTTATGGTGGATTTGGAACTATATATCGTGCTGGTGTGCACCCTTTGTCTTCTGATTCCATGTTTGTTTTCTATTTTTTTGTCCCATTATATATGTAAGGTATAATAATAATAATTATTTCTTGGTTGCCCCTTTTTTTTTTAAAAAAAAAAAATTTAAGGACTTTGCATGCCCTCAAGGATTTCCTATATGAATCGCATTCACTTCAAAGGTAAAGGCTTCAGATCTATAATTAGTACCGTTGGACCCAAAACCACCATCCTTAGCAGTCGGCACATTGAGGTGGACCCACTTCTCTTGGAAAAAATGTATCTACAAACCTATTTTCATCCAAAAATAAAAAAATATTATTGTTTTATTTCTTCTGAAATTTTAGATAAGCTAAGAATCAAATCTAATATATTTTTAGCCAATAAATTTTAAAATAATGCTATATTCAATTAGTTAAAGTCTAAAAAAATTTAACTTTAACTACAATAATAATAAAACTTATTAGATCTTTGATAATCACTTTATATTAGCCAAATGTATATTATATTAATTTTTTCTCTTTCTTATTAATACAACTGTCTATTTTATTAATTTCTTTAGCATAAAGCAAATGTTTATATTCATGCAAATATTTATTTTATTAAGTAGATTTTTTTAAAAGTATTAATTATTAATTTAATTTAAATAAAAATGATTATTAATTAATTTTTTTACTCATAATTTAATTGGCCTAGTTTGGATTTTAAATCTATCTTAACTCATCTCAACTCATATTCATTTTATCATTACACTTTTTTAATTTTTTATACAAAATACAAATTCCTATACACATTTTTCAAATCCTAATTCAACTTTTTCAAGTTTCAAAATAAAAATAATATTAAAAAATAAACTAAACTCATATCAACTAATCTCTTCTCTGAATCCAAACAGGACCTTAAAATATGATTATTAATTAATATATAATAAGTAGGATGGTAGAATGGTAAAATATGAAAAGATAAAATAAATTAATAATTACAAAAAGTAATTTTTTTAAATTATTAATTACTTATTATTATATAATAAATAAATGGATAATCCAAATCTAATATGAAGATTTGATGTGAATAGTTAAAGTGAAATTATTATTATATTATTTTATTGTTATATAATAATAAAATAAATAATCTAATATAAGGACTTATATAAATAGAATAGTTAAAAGTTAAAATCTTTTTTTATTGATTAAAATTGTTCTTTAATTTTAGACGATTTAATAAAAGTGTTATTAGAATTTTTAGAATTAAAAAGAGAGAATTAAATCTAGATAGTGAGGTGATTTTAGATATTTTGTGAATAACATCTGAGCACGAACTAGTCTAGTCAATAGATCGAACAAGAGCTACCCTTGCCGTTAACGGTGGATCATGACCTCGTCAAATATATCACTGCAAGGATATTCTTAGAGTGCTTTGACCATGATTTGATGCAGCCCGTGTTGAATATTTTAAGTGAGAGGATAATTAACTGTATATAATGTGACTAAAATCTCTAGCTTATGAGTTAATTGGGATACTAATATATTATTAAACTGATCTGACCCTTTTATTCTTTATGGAACCGCTGTGCGAGACACGCTTTCTTTCTGGCATGTTTGATATCTTAGACGTTCGCTTTGCTGTAAATCGAGTAGTCCAACTTACACGCGGCGCCTCCTCTTCCCCAACACCCCGTCTCCACCAAACACCTCCAACCCCTACAGATCCAAGGACTCCCTTTTCCCCTCCTCTACTCTCCTTGACAAATATAGTCAGTCCTTTCTCACCTTCATTTTTTTCATCTTTCTCCCTAGTTTTTTCCAGAATTAGATTAGTCCACCACCTCTGTCTCTCCAGTCAAATCACTTTAGGTTTCGTTTGTAATTTAGACTATTTTAGTTCATTTTAAGTTGAGTTTCTAAATATTCAACTCTCAATATATTAAATTTCTCAACTTAAAATATCTTTATACGTTATTTATAATTTGTTTTAATTTTATATAAATAAATATAAATTTATCTTAATAATTAAATATACTTAAAATCATCTTAAATGAATCCTATAAGACTCACTCTACTATTTCAACTAATTATTATTCATAAAAAACTTAATTCATCTCAATTTATCCTAAATACCCCCAACCGTTAGAAGTGCCATCCCACCATCGTCCATCCTTTCCACATTTGATCTTTCATCTCCACCTTCCAAAGCGCGGCCGCCAAGTGCTCCCCAAATGCTTATGGTTTCAGCGCTCCTCAAATATTTGCTCCATTGTTGCTTGCTGCCACACCGTGCTCTGTAGAAAGTATCTTCATGTCAGACCAAGGTTTTGCTTATATTCATTGTTTCAACTCATCTCATTTTATTTTAAATTTATTATAATATTTATTTTAAATTTTTATATAAAATATAATAAATAATCTAATTTTTTAAAATTCTAATTTAATTTTTTCAAATTTTAAAATAATAATAATTTTAAACGAAATCTAAATCTCCCGTTGAACAATACCATCACATTTTGGCTACTAGTTACCTCCCACTCGCTGCTGTAGAAGCCGATGTTCATTTTTACCGAAGAGCTTCTCATGCTTCTTCTACCCTGAAATACTTTTGTATGCTCCCTTCTTGAAAGACGCGGGAGATCGAGGAAATTCTCCAAGACCGCCTTAATTATTGACAGTTCCAAAGCACAATTTAGTTCTGATGTTGGATGTTTCTTCAATAGAAAGAAACGATTTATGTGTTTAGCTCCCTTATTAACAGCTGAACAAGAGTTTAAAATTAGAGAACATGTGTCTAATCATAAAAGGATTATATATACAAAAAAATAATTTTATAAAATAAATTTAATAAATCAAATAAAATCACGTTAATTTATATGTTTACTTTTATATAATTTCTAAAATAGACATTTATTAAGCGTTTAACGTTATTTGAGAGATTCAACCCATCAATAATACTTGTTGAACTCATTTGATATGTCGGTTTCACTCTTAATATTCGTGATGCTAGAGTTTGAACAAAAAACTTTAAAGAACAGAAACATTTTAGTTACAAGAAGATTCTATAAACTCGCATAGTTTAATATGGTATATTAGTTTATAAAATTATTTTTATTATAAAAGTAGATGGAATAAATTACAAAAAAATTTAGTAAATATATAAATTTATTTTTATGGACCTATGTAGTAACACTTCTCTTAAAAAAATAAAATCCCAAACATTTATTAACAAATAAATTTCCAAATATATGGAAGACTTATGAATAACAGCTGTCCACGTTGCAAGGGTGGAAGTGGAACTCAACCACGACTCATTCCCGATTCACCCGATGGAAGCGCGTGTTTAGTTAGAATAATGCAAGCTTTTTACTTGTCAAGGATTATGGGGGACCCAAATCCGAATCGGATCCAAAGAAACTTCCATCCGACTAATTATTAAAACCTACCAACATTTTGAATAATTCTATACAATACTTGGATATGTGAACAGCTCCAAGCTCCAACGCGTTCATTCTTGAGAATCGGAGCTTTATTTCAAATCATCCTATCCTCATTCCTAGAATGCATTCACTTCATTGAAGAAACTAGCAAATCATATATCTTTAATTTTCTTGAAAACTAATCGGAAATAGACTTCAAATGGTACGTAGCAAATGTAAGGATACTGCAAATTCTTTAAATGAAAACGGTAAAACAGAGAAAGTGAAGATGATAATCACATCAAGCCTTGAGAAATCGAAGTCCCAATTCTTCCTAAAATACAAGCTTAATTTTCTAAAGGTTTTAGAATGATCCTCCCTTACAGACCTTCATCCTCTAATACCCATGCAAAGAAACAAACAAATTAAATAAAACAAATAATAATTGGACACCTGTCTATACTCTTAACATAAATAAAGTAAAAATTGTCTACTATATTCTAGAACACAAAAAGAAATACAAATTAAAGGATGAAATAAAACGGTGCACTCCAACTACTCCAAACGCTGCGTTGCATGCCAAAACGCTCCCGATACTGCATCCCAACGGAGTCATAACAGCAAATCACAATAATAATGGTACCATGATCAAGGAGTTTTTGCTTAATGATCAGTTATTCCTTGACTAAACTGTTTGAAAAACGCTACTTACACACGGCATCGCGTACCATTTGTGTACACGGCCGTCCAAATCAAAAAATAAGACTTAAAAAAAATGGTAATGATACCCGTATGAAAAATGATAGATGCAGTCATGGAGTTGCAAACGGCGTGCAGTCGCTTTGAAAAAAAATGAATATATATGGGACCCACGTGAAAAAGTTGAAAAAGTTAACTTTTTTTCTAAAGCGACTGCACGCCGTTTGTAATTCCACAACTGTATGTAGCATTACCCTATCCGTATAATATTTTTACAATACTTTCACAACTTCTAGTGTTATAATTTTTTTTTTTTTAGCATCTTTTTAACATTCTTAATCATTAAAATAAAATAAAATAATATTTTTATTCTTAATCACTAGATAAAATTAAAAATTAAATAAAAAAAAGTTTGTACAACAATTATAATTTAGTTATAAATGTATTATTATTGTTCAAAAAATATGCAAGTACAGCTTTTTTGGGCATCACCGAAACTGTGACAGTCTCAAAGACAAACATACGGTATTCATTCCAGAGAAACAATTTTATAGAACGAAATCGTGTCTTCTTAATTTTTCTAGACAGAAAAGAAAAGAGAAAATTAAAGTTCAGCTGCTCAAAACTACTCTTATCTAAACAGCGTTTCCCAGAAGAAAAAGGAAGAAGCTTGTATTTGAACAACCTATATATATATTATGATATTTCATGAGTAAACTTGATCAAGTACCAGAGAGAGAGAAAGATAGAGAGATTTTCGTCCCTTTCTAAAATAAAATCAACAATAATGAACTAGTGCAGAGATTCAAGCTGGGAAATGAAACTCAAGAAAGAGGACAAGTCACAGATGGGTAAGACGGAATGATGGCGCGGATGCTTTTGGGACTTCTATTTTTTCTTATTTTTTAATAATATTGGTGCCACTTCAGTCGTGTACACAAAGGGTACCCCACGGCGGGTACCTCTAGCAAAGCTCAAAATGTTTCTCTTAAGAAAAAACACCGTGGGCATTTTATTTATTTAATCTGTGGACAAGAAATTAAGATTTGGAAAATGAAAAGCAGCAGTCGATATGCAGTTGCACACCGATTATTTGAAGTAAAAAACATAATAATAAAATGATATGAGGGAGGTGTGCAGGTGTGCAGCAGCACATTGATTGCTGCCAAACACCCCCTTAAGATATATATATATATATATATATGGGAAAAGTTAGAAATCGGATGGGTGTAATATCCCTGTTACACCCATCAAATAAAAGTACAGCACATCACCACTTAACAAAAGAAAAAACTAGAACCGGTCACACCAAATCACGTTTGTATCCCGTATCCGAACACGTCTCTCTCCCACTCTCCCTCTGCTATTCGTTCTTAACGCTAGAGCCGACCATCTTCTTCTTAACGTTACCAGCGTACAAGAAACCACATGTGCGACGAACCAAGACCATTTTCGAACTCTAGAACCCACCTGTGATGAATGTCGACGAACCCACCTACGACACCGGCGGAAGGTAAACACCCAAACCTATTTTCTTTGGTTTCCGCTGGGATTGGTTTCTATGGTTTGCTCGTGTTTTCCGTTGGAGGTTTTGTCCTGTATTTTGAAGTGGGGTTTCTCTAATCCAGACGAGTTTATGTGCGATTTTATGAGAAATTTTGCCCCCTGTTTGGTTCCTCTAAACTCCTCACGTGATTTATTATTGCCCTCTCTATGTATCTTTTGCTTAGTTAAAGGAGGAAAAAAAAAAATTAGTTTATTATTTTACTATAGAGTCAAACCGTTCTCCATTTAAGTGAAGGAATAGCATGTATTTCTTTACGTAACAGAGTACTTTTGTTCGAGTTGAATGTTGAGTAAATCGCTTTGCCAATTTTTTTTATCTTTCTTTTATGTTATAAATTGAGTTATTCTGAGGTTAGATAATCAGTGCTTAAGTCCATTCTTGTTTGAGTTGTATTTTTAGTTTTGTAGCATGTTTGTGAATTGTGATTTCCAGACCACTAGTTTTCCTTCTTGTTACGATGTGGGTTGTAAAATGTATTCTTGTATACCGACAATGTTAAGAAGAAGATGGTCGGGTCTAGCATTAAGAACAAATAGCAGAGGAAGAGTGGAAGAGATACGTGTTTGGATAGGGGATATAAACATGATTCGGTGTGGCCAGTTCTAGCTTTTTCTTTTGTTTAGTGATGACGTGTTGTGCTTTTATTGGATGGGTGTCAATTACTAGCTTTTCCCGTATATATATATATATATATATACACACACGTGGAGTCATCGTATAGCTAGCTAGCTAGCTAGAGATCAATTGGAAACAGCTAAGTTAATGTGTTTAATTGGTACTGCATCGGGAATAATATAGAACATTAATAATTCTATTATGCCTTCTAATTGTATCGCTCTATTTGACTATTTCTCAAGTTAATTTTTTTTAAAATTTTTATTCAATGATTAAGAAAATAATTTTTAATGCATTGATGAATTTTTTTTTTTTAAATATTTAAACATATTAAAAAATTAAAAGAAATTATTTGCACTAGGCAACACGCCCCACGATCATTACTAGGCGGCCGACCAGCATTATCCTAAAACATATATATTGGATAATTGACCTCTTCAATTCGATGGTCCCATTAATTATTTACTTTGCGTTTCAAGAAAATGATGAGGTGGAAACTACAATCTCCATTTTTGGGGAGGGGGAGGGGTTTGTTTAATTATAAAATTTGTGTTGATCCAACAACACCAAACCAAAATATATATATAAACAATAGATTCCAAAATTTATTTCAAGATTTAGATTTTGTCACGTCTAATCACATAAATACATTTTTAGTCTAGAATAATTTAAATTGGTTATCTTATGAAATCATATATGTCAAATCAATCGATGCGATTATAAATAATAAAACTCATAATAAACAATAATATTATTAACTTAATTAAATTGCTCAACATCAACTCGTGAGAACTAAAATTCATAAGAAATAATAGTATCATATTGGATGGCTTGTATTCAAAATTTAGTTTTATTATTTATAATTCAATTCATATTTTCAACTCATCTTAATTTCTCATTTCAAATTTTAATTTATTTCAATCACTTATTTTATTATTATTTATAATTTATTTTATCTCATCTTGAATCTAAATCACCGCTGAGTTGATCATTGTCCCATCTAGTACTTGATCATTGGCCCATCTAGTACGTACGTACCGAATTAAACAGAAATGACAATGCAAATTCTGGGAAATAGAAATTATGTATAATTGTTAATATTGGGAATTGCTTGTGCACTTTACGCAAGTTTAATATGTGAAAGCATCGGTACTAGATCGTGGAGATTTCCTCTCAATTAAAAAGTGTCTGTCTTGGCGTGGAGTAACGGATACTCAATAAGAACGGCGAATCCGCGTTTAAATGTTAATTCTCCATTAATTTTCAACGGGCGGAGGAGTGTTAGTGGAACACACCTAAGCATGATCTGAATAAAAAATTACATTATATCTATATATATATATATAGAGAGAGATATATATATATAGAGAGAGAGAGAGAGAGAGAGAGAGAGAGAGAGAGAGAGAGAGAGAGAGAGAGAGAGAGAGAGAGAGAGAGAGAGAGAGAGAGAGGTAGTCATATTAAGATGTATTTATAAATTCTGAGCAAAAACACAAGTAAATGCATGCCAATCGCCTTTGGTGCTTCAACTTATCAACTTGCAAGACGGTGAGGGAGGGAATGGTCAGGAAGATGTTACCAATTTATCAAATAATTATGTTTCTTATAAATTCTTAATTATAAAATAATTTTATAAAAATAAAAATTTAAATTGACATGATTGAATATGATGCATTAAATTATAAAAAATACTAATATGATATTGTTGATATCGTGTTTTGTGGATCTAGGCAACTCTACATCGCGAGACTCCTGCGATTTCCAATCACTAAAGACTAAAGGGGGCTTAAGGAGCCATGATACCTCCAAAGCTTAAGTTAGTGTGTGGAACAATGTAAACTCATGTAATAGAGAAAATAAGATAATAGTAATCAGAGAGCACTCCAATGCGGTGTATGAGATATTTATATACTAGTTGAGGAGATCTTCTGACGAGGGGATTTGGGAGGTGATGCATGTACCCTTGTCACGTCCTTCGTCAATCTCCTGTCAGATGGTAGAGATGCCAGTCGCGTCGTGCGATGCTCCTTGCCACCTTCCATTTAATGCGGTGTGGTCCTTATTTAATGTGGCCTTGTCCATATTTAATGTAGCGTGCTTCTGCTTGACGTGTCCGTCCTGTTCAAGACTACCTAGTTGTCGACACTCAACTACTTGAGTTGTCCCTACCATCCCGGCTTTGTGCTACCAACTACTCATCTTTCTCTTTGTCAGTGCTGCTATTGATTCCCAGGTGCCTGACGTGTTCCTGACACTTAACGGTGGGCTCCCAATCCGGGCCTTAGCTAATGACCTAGGCTTTGGGCCTTGGGTTGGCTCGGATTGGCCCAAGGCTAGAGAATTACCCTCACATAGTACCTACAAATTCTTAGCATACGAGTATGATGGAAATTCAAATCTAAGCCCATCAACTTCACTTGATGTTCCTTATCTGGGCCCTTGGCTAGGTTGGTCTCGATAGGGTTCGAAAATTTATCCCCCCACATAGTACCTTATGAATTCGTAGCATACGAGTTTGAGCTTTAACTTTCCAACTTCCTCACTCATTATAACTGCTTTCTATGCCTCCTCCAAATTCACAATTTGGGCGGGATTTCAAATTCCCCTTTCCTACATGTGTGGGGCTTGGATATAAACATAGAGCCCACGTGCGTTCCGTCCAACTGTCTAGCCCTTTGCTGACAGGTGTGTGTTGGGATTGGCTCTATGATGGTTGAGGTCCTTGAGAGATTTGGGCCATCACTTCCATTTCTCCACATGGTCCAGATAGCTTGTGGATCCCCTGACCACGCTTGGTGGACTTGATTGGACCATGCCCCACACTCACTAGGATAGCCGTGCATGTTGTTCATTTTCCCTTGCCCTGATAGTTCTAGCTGTGCCATCATTGTTAAGGTTTCTCATAAAGGCCACGCCTCCTCGATACCCACATTGTCCCTTTACCTCCTTGGCCGCACTTCCAACCATCATTTCTCCCCTATATAAGGCTCCCATATTCATCATTTCAGTCTTTCCACAGCTTTTTTTTCTCACCTGCAAGCAAGTTTTCTTTCTTTTGCCTACTTCCTCCTCTGCCTTTTCTCCACTTTCCGCTCATTTTCTCACAAACACTGCCATAGGTATCAAGGATTCCTTCGTTAGGAGACTTTAGGACTCAATTGTGATAGAATCTGGCATCTGCATCTACCAGTGATCGTATAATATTCCTCAAATGCCATTCTGGAAGCTTCCAAAGGTCGTTCCCATACTACTGATGCTGACGGCCTGATGATATAGGCCTCTCTCATCTCGCTGATGTTGAGTAATGGTTTGAGTCTGCCATTCTACTGTCGTGTGAGCAAGATTCTAGATTTCTTGAGACTGACCCTGCCACAGCTCAACCTTAATAGCTGGTGGTTGATGACGTCTAACTGCATTGCCTTTCGAGTTGTTTTAATTAACACAGAGGAATACAATGACCCGATGGCCTAGGAATTTCTGTCTGTTTATCGCATCCTCTGACTTGAGGAGAGTTTGTGTAGCTTTTAGTGTCAAATTCCGGATAGGCGCTTCGTCACTTTGGGAAGGTGGTAATTCATCATGAAGGGCTGGCAACGACGCTTTTTCTTGATCTTCAGCCCGAGCTGGGAGTTTCCCTAGAGGGAAGAAGAGAACAAAGAGTCCCTGTGCAAGCATGTTGGCAAAACGTGACGGATTTCAAATCCCTCCTTATCAAGTTGACCGAGAGGGAAAAGCTAAAAGTCATCTCCTTCTTGTCCTAGTAGTCACCCACCCTACGACGTCTGAGACTTACACCTTGCTAATAGATGATAACGTTCGACGTCACCTATCACTCCCAATCACTCCCACATGCTTGATCGTGAGTTCTTAGAGGGTCATCCTCCTTCGTCCAAAAGGAAGCGATAGGCCACCTCTCTCTCAGAAGGGGATCGCTGACCTCAAACTGAGAGCAGCCTTGTTGGGGGCACCTCTCAGCATGGGGCCGAGGGTCCTTGGTCCTAACTTCCAAGGTCTTCCAGCATTACCCAACCAAGGACTCCACGTGATGCTCTTGTTGATTCCTCCTGTTGTTTGACTCCCCCTCCAAGCACCTTTTGCAGTACTTCTCGTTCAATCCCAAAGGGCGCTGCACAGAATATCTTTTGTAGTGCTCTTCGCCCAACTCAAAGCCAAATACAAAGTACCTTTGACACTTTTTCTTTTCCGTATTTGTTGAGTGCACAACTCTGTGATCAAGCCAGTTCTTCCCATTGAGCTGCACAACAACTACGGCTCCTCCCCTATTTATGTCATCCAGTCTCCACAAACGGACATGGTGGTTGACGAGAAGGGGGTTGACATTGCAATCGGCTTCATCTTTTTCAATACCTTTATCAACCTTGCACCTCGAGGGCCTCTACCCACTTTTGAAGAGACGCTTGCCCAGGTGAAAGTCACTCATACCAATAGAGATGTAATTGAGTCGAGCCAAGTCGATCTTTGACTTATTGAGTTTGGCTCGATTCAAAATACTCGTGTCATTGCCCGATATTTTTTTTATTATTTGCTTGATCTAAACTCGATAAGCTAAACTCTCAACTCGATTTTGAACTCAAACTCAAGTTCATTCTACAAACGAACTTAAGTCGAACCGAGCTCAAACTCGAACTCCATTTGTTTATTTTTTATTTTTTAAATAAAATTTAATAATTGATAAATTAGATAAATAAATAAATAAAAATCTAATATTGAATTTGTATAATTAACAAATAGAACCTCTATTGAATTATAAATTATAAAAATTTATAAATAATTAATATCTATCTAGTTTTTATTTATCCATAATAACAAAATATTATATACCTACATATATTACTAATACATACACATAATATGGATAACATATATCTATTTTATATATGGTTTCTACATACTAATATATGAAATTATTAAATTTATTGATTAGTTATTATACAAATTATAAAGTATACCTATAAGGTATATTTAATATATACATATAAATAATTAAGTTATATATTATATATTTAATTATAAAAGTTGTATGCTTATTTACTCGCTAATACACACACACACACATATATATATATACATAAGTGCATGTATATATTTACTAATATATAAATAAGTTTTAATCGAGTCGAGCTAATGAGTCGACTCGAGAATAAATGAGTAGGCCTTAACTAGTTTTAACCGACTGAGTTTTGCGAGTATGTGTTATTTACAAATTGAGTAAGTATCTGCTTTCATGAGTGAGTTTTTTTTTTTACGAGTCAAGTTTGGTTCCAGTTTAATTGTGAGCGCATCGAGTGAGCTATCAAACAGACTAATTCATTTACAACCTTACGTACCGAGCCTCCAATCAGGGAGCCAACTCCTCTTCCTCCTCTGGTGTCTTTTCTGCCCATTACTTCGAGCCCTCTTCAGGTCTCGGAACATAACAACTAGCAGGTATCTATTCTTTCGCCCTTATTGGGTGTCTCCTTCAAGCTCGATGTTGGCTTGTATCTGGTTTTGGGCGAGCCAATTCTACCTCTTTCTTCCCAAGGCCTGCGCGGGCTCACAAGCGAGAGTGGTCTTCCCCACCCAAGTTGAGTTTATTACTGTATTCGAGCAGGATGCAACCCCGAAGTTGAGGGATGCACTGGGCAATTATGAGAATGTTCAAGGGGACATCGTTGCACAAGGAATGCTCGAAATGGAAAGCTTTGATTATGGTCTTGATGAGGTTGTTTTTCCAGTGGGGTCCAGCAGCTAGAAAAGCCTCTTCGCACTGGCGAGGCCCGAGTGGACTCGAGGGCGGCTAATCACCCAATAGATCCCACGGGGTCCAGGCTTACTCTAACTCGAATGGCCACGACGCCATCTTCCAGTTCGGGGGATTTAGGAGCATAGGCAATGGGGCCAGGCTTTGATAGGGCCCGAGATTAATCAATCGAGTAGGAGGCTCGGAAGTTGAGACCTTTGTTTGCCTAAATATGCTCCCTCCTCGTACTTGGGTTATTTCCTTAGACGTTCCTCCTTTCTGACTTTGCCTTTTGGTTTCAGGCTACAAAACAACTCATTGAAAGGATATTCAAGGATTGGAAGTCTTTAGAGGAGAAGCACAAAGCACAGCGGGCCTTGAATACTCTGATGTATCTAGAGTTCCAGAAGAGTAATTGGGAGATGCAAGAGGTGTCCGCAAAGTGCAACTCCTTGATCGACAGCAACGTAAGGCTAGCGAAGGCCAATAGGAACCTGTGGTAAGAGAACAATAATCTCTGTTTACAAAGAGAGGTAAAGGCTCGAGAGTTGGAGTTTGCCTAGGAGGAGCTTGCCGATATTCAAAAGGGATTCGACTGCATCTATGAGGAGAAGGTTGTGAAGGTTGAAGAGGGCAGGCAAACAATTAATGATGGAGAAAGTATTGACCACAATAGAGCGCTCCCAATTACTTCTTAAATACTTCAGGCTCAACCGTTCGGTGCGAAGGTTAAGGGTCTTTGGCCAGCGATTTTGAGACCAGGCTCGCTTTCTTGGAGGCGAAGTAGCCCAAGAGTTTTGATCTTGGAGCTTACACCAAGGTGTCCTAGGATCCTAGTTCCACCTAGCCCTTCTATTTGTGGATGAGGCCTAGGGATATGGCTATAAGAAGGGTCTCGAACGCATGAGAGACTACCTCAAGGAGAACCCCACGACTGACCCTAGGAAAATTGAGCTCTCATCACTAAGACCAATCTGCGGATCTTACTGACTCATGAAATCCTTAGGTTGGGTATAAATGTTGCTGGCCTACTATGTCAGAGCCCCTCCCTGTCTTGATTTTGGCCTTTTATGTATATATATTTTTTGTTTGGCTAGTAAGTCCCGCCTTCGATACTTCAAACTTTAATGAAGATTTTATTCATTGTCATTCTTCTTATAATTAATTTCTTGCATTTTCTTTAATGTTTTCCTTATCTTTTCCTCTCTAAGTTTTTTTTTTGGCCATACAAAGGCTAGTAAGTCGAGGGACTTGTGTTCTGGCTTAGGCCGTCAATGAGCAGGGCTCGATGGCCCTAGCCTTAACCTTACATCGTGGTAGGTTAAGGGGCTCGGCTTGTAACTTGAAAGCCAACAAGTCAAGGGACTTGTCTTCTAGCTTAGGTTGTCGATGAGGTGGGGCTTAGTGGCCTTGGCCCTAACCTTGCATCTTGGCGAGTCAAGGGACTCGACTTGTAGCACAAAGGGCAACAAGTCAAGTGATTTATGTTTTGGCTTAGGTTGTTAGTAGGGATAAGGCTCAATGGCTCTGTCTTAACCTTACATCATGGTGAGTCAAGAGACTCTACTTGTAGCATGAAGGCTAACAAGTCAAGAGATTTGTGTTCTGACTTAGGTTGTCAATGGGGCTAACATTGCTTCGCGACGAGTCCAAAGAACCGGCTTGTAGCATGGATGCTAACAAATAAGGGACTTGTGTCTTGCTAGGTTTTTAATAGGATAGTGCTCAGTGGTCCTTGACCTAACCTTACATCATGGCAAGTCAAAGGACTTGGGTTATAGCACAAAGGTCAGCAAGACGAGAGACTTGTGTTTTGGCTTAATTTGTTGATGGAGTAGAGCTCAGTGGCCTTGGATCTAACCTTACACCGTTGCGAGTCAAGTGACTTGGCTTGTAGCACAAAGGCCAACAAGTCATAGGACTTGTGTTCTGGCTTAGGTTGTTGATGTGGTAGGGCTCGGTGGTTCTAGCCCTAATTTTACATCATGGCGAATCAAAGGACTCAGCTTATGGAGTTAGAGATCTGCGTGCAATAATAAAGGCAAGCAGAGATAGAGTATCGGTAAACACTTGGAATTTTTTTTATTCATGATATACTAGTTGCAAGACACAATACTTTAGCTGAAATATTTCTTTAGGTGCTCTGTGTTCCATGGGTAGGGGAGTTCATGGCCTTTTTTGTCCTTCAGGTGATATGAGCCTAGTCTCCCACTTGCTATTACCACGAACGATCTCTGCTAACGAGGACCCAACTTTCTTTCTTCCTGGATGGTGATACTCGTTTGCCTCAGGACTAAGTCCCCCACTTTGAAGCTTTGGGGTCATTGTTGAAGTATTATTCGGCCTTCCTCTATTCGGCTCGTCGCTTTTTCTAGCCTTTCTTCTAGAAGATCCAAATTCTCTTTCAATTGTTTTTCCTTGTGAGTCGGGTCGTAGTGTTGGACTCGATATGTGGGCATTCATATCTCGAATCACTATCTCAATTCCATAGATAAGTGCACAGGGACTTTCTCTTGTGGTGGTCTTGACAGACATTCGGTGGGCCCATAACACGTTAGGAAGCACTTCAGCCCATCTTCCTTTTTAGTCTCCCAACTTTTTCTTAAGAATGTTTAAGAAGGTCTTGTTGGTTACTTTTATCTGCCTGTTGGCTTAAGGTTGTCCTGGTGACGAGTACTTAGCCTTTATTTTGAGTTTGGAATACCATTCTCAGTAATGTGAGCAATTGGATTGTATGCCATTGTCTGACATAAGGCTTTGCAGAATGTCGAACTGGTACATTATGGTCTTCCACCTTGCGATCACCTGGGCCATGATTAAAGCTAGGTCCTCTACCTTCAGTCACTTGGTAAAGTAATCCACTACCATCATTACGAGTTTGCCCCTCCCTTACTAGTAAGAAAGAGATTGATTAGGTTGAGTCCCATTGAGCGAAGGGTCAGGAAAACATGACAGATGACAGTTCCTCTGGTGGAAATGAGAATTGTGCATGTGATCTTAGCACTTAGAGCATTTCTTTGCAAAGTCCTCTACATCCCTAAGAGAACGAGGCCAACAGTAGCCCACCTGTGTTACCCTAGCGGCCAATGATCTGCCATCGAAGTGGTTTTTGCAAATTCTTTCATGCACCTCGGTTATGACATATAGGGCCTCGTCAGCTAAAAGGCTCCTCAAGAAAGGCTCGACGCAGCCTCATTTGTATAAGACCCCCTCCACCAGGGCAGACTAAGTTACTCTGTTTTTGACCTACTGAGCTTCCTTTGGTTCATTTAGGACCTGGCCTTCACTAAAATATATTATGATGTCGATGGCCCATGTTGACGAGATGATCGATACACTAACCCTAATTATCGATACTTCTACTGTTTAAACTACGATGTTCTTGGGATGAAGGGCCTCTTCCTAGCTTGGGGCAGCCTTTGCCAAGCGGTTGGGACCACCCAAGTGCCAGCACTCGAGTACCTGGGTTGCCGGCCACTCATCTTCCTGTTTGTCAGTGCTACCATTGATTCTTAGGCACCTGATGTGTTCCTGACATTTAATTGTGTAATGCTCGAGAATTACCCCACACACAAGTGTGTAAACACATCATTTATTTTTATTTTAATTGAAAAAGATAAATATTTTAATAACAAAAGAATTTAAAAAAAGTAAACTTACAAATTGATATAGCTTAATGTGATGTCAAATTGTAAAATTAATTTTATTGTAAATTAGATCTAATAAATCATGTGAAGTCATATCGATTTGTGAATTTACTTTTATAAATCATTTTTATACTGTAGTACTTCTAAAAGAAGCCAACAAACAAATATTTGTTTATATTAACTAATATATCTATGTTATTCTTGATGTGTCAAAACAAAGTTTGCGAATATATTTTTTTCTTTTTAAAATAAAAATGGGGAACAACTCACTCTTTAATCTTTCGTTTCGTTACACAAATCATTTTATCTCATCTTATCTAATTATTATAATTTTTTCAAACTCTCGTACAAAATATAATAAATAATTCAACATTTTAAAATCTTCAAATACAAATGATATTAAAAAGTACATTTTAACAATATTTTTATTTAATTTTAAACTTTTATCTTATCTGTGTAATCAAATTAAAATTAGTTAGGGTCCTTGTAGAAGTAATCCTACGATGTTCTATGAGAATGTGGTCTATATCCTTCTAGTTTCCTTTAATACAAAGATTTAGAACTTATGTTTAACACATCAAAATGTCATCAAACACAATATCATTGATGCTACATCAATTAGTATAAAACAATTATCTTTATTTGGATATTTTTTTATTGTAACATATTCTAATGTTAGTGTATGCACCATCTTGCAATTAGAACAATTAGAGAGAGAAGCGAAAATTGGAGGGGCACCAATTTTTTTGTTAAATAAGATTAATTTGAATTAACTCAAAGAGTGAAGTTTCTATAAGTTCGGATCTTTGCTTATCTTATAGCCCACATCACTTTATTTTAATTGCACATTTACATCATTTAGGAGGATATTAGAGTCTCTTAGATAATTTCACACTTCAAGATTAAGAGATCTAAATGGTTTCTTCAAAAGATTGTAGGGAGGAGAGATATTTTTTGTACGTTCACTTTTTCACTCTTCTTTGTTTAGTGTACGAAATCTCCTATTTAAAGAGTTTTCTCATGAGAGGTTATTGATTTTCTTGAAGTTAAGTGGTAGTGGTGTAAAGTTAATAAATAACTTTCTCACTCATATGGACACAACATGGATCTTAGAATTCCCACTACCAACATCTCTTACTTGCCCACAATGGGTGCTATGAACATTAACAATTTCCTCTTAATCTCTTAATCAATTAGCCCTCATACAAAAAATAAAGCGTGTGACCTAATGAGATAATAATAGGAGTACTATATTAAGTTACCATCATACTAATATTGTACATCACTTATAATATCTTGTCTATGCCCCAGACTATTTGACCTCACTAAGTCAAGTGTCCTTAATCTTTCATGAGTTTATAACTCAAAGTAATTCTTGAAGGACATTATATATATGCTCATGATTATATCGAGTCAAAATGACATAATCACTCGGGCTATGAGACAAAATAATAAGTAAGAATCCAGACACTCTTCCCTAGATAGTCATGTCAATTCAATTAGACTTTATTATTTTTCTAGACATACTCTACGAGACTGTATCATTCATGGCCCTTAAAAAACATACTAAATTGACAACATAGTGTTCATTTCATGACATAGTTTCAAGTTCAAGGGTATAGGAATAGATCATTTATTGATCCGTTATGGCTCACATAATGATAGAATAGGGACACATCCAACCACTCTCGCGTATGACCGTCTATATCATATACAATATGAAAAATATGTTACGACAGAACTCCCGCGTAATTGGACTTGTCACTTTTAAATGCCATAGGAATTTTAAGCTAGTAATCACAAAGGCACTCTAAACTTGAGTTTCTTAACACAGTCACTCATTTATTGCCTGCCTAAGGTCTCACATTTTGCTCTAATCATGCTTTATTAGGTTGTACAAATATTTCATATACCTCTTAAAAGTCTTATTTTAAACAAAGTAAGGCGACATTTTTTAAATTTATCTTAAGCTCCAAAAGCATTAAACTATTTACTAGCTCGCTTTTTAAGCACCAAAGTATTAATTTGTCTAATCTTTTTCGCTATTTAAGCACTAACGTGATCATGCATGTAAGTGGACTGATTTTTACATTGTGACATCTTTATCATGTGTGATTTTCACTTAGTATCAATTAGTTAACAATATGATATAAACACAATAATTTTACTGCAATAGATACTAACGGTTTCATCATTTCCTATGCCACCACCAAATTATTATTCAATGTCTCCAATATCTGCTCAAGAGTCTTTAGTAACTCTTCAACAACTTTTTTTTTTTTTTACCGAAAAGCCGGTAACCACCCTCAGTCCCGTCCCAAGTTTATTAAAAATGTTCTCACTTATAGTGGAGGAATACCAGTAACAATGTAACACTTGGAGGCCTACAACATAAAGTACTATAAACTAACCCAAAACCAAGTGTCAAAACAACCAACACAAACCAAAAAAACCAGCAACAAAAGAATCCATACTAACAGGCCTATAGAAAGATTAAAAAAAAAAAAAAACAGAGCCATCTAAACATGCATAGAAGAGCAAACAAACGAAAAAACCATCAAAATAAGCCTGTAACACAATAAAATCAAAACAATAAACAAAGAGCCAAACACTCACCTCAAAAAGGAACTAAAGTCTCAAAGTCGGAAAACCCAACTTATCAACCTTTATAATACATTTAAGCACATGACGAATATCATCAAAATTATGCCAAAAACCAACAACTCTTCCCGAAGCCATACGTGCAAGAAAGTCTGCACCGGCATTGCCCTCCCTATAGATATGGCTTATAACAACTTGCAATGTAGATAAAAGCTGCGTTACTTCCTCCCAATAATTCTCAAGATATCAGATGCCACATCTTCTATTCTTGAACCAATTTACAATTAAAAGGGAGTCAAGTTCCACTTCAATTCTTGATTAGGAAAAAGTCCCGAGATGTATGCTTGTAATTGAGTAGGTTGTACACTATAAATAAATTCATATGATGTACGTTTGGTAGACTCATAGAAGGTGATATTATACCACCAGGTAACCATTCAAGCCACAACCTTGGTTTGTAAAAACACTTCAAAAAGTGTTCCAAACACTTGTTTACAGCCTCAGCTTAACCATTTTTTTGAGGATGGTAAGTTGAGGAATAGAAAAGATTAATCCCCCATAACTTAAAGAACTTCCTCCAAAAGAAGCTAGGGAAAGTATAGCCCCTATTAGATACAATACTTTTAAGCATGACATGTAACTTAGAAATATTATCCAGAAATAAGGAACCCACTTTAGATGATGTGAAAAGATGCTTCAAGTCCAAGAAGTGATCATACTTGGATAGCCTGTTAACCACCACCATGATGACAAAATAGTCCTTCAAGACAGGCAAACCCTTCACAAAAATCCATTGATAAATTTGTCCAAACTTACTTAGGAATTGGCAAATGTTGTAACAACCCAACTAAATGCACATTAGCAATCTTGTTTATCCGATAAGCCTCACATTTCTTAATAAAGCTCTTGACTTTAGTGTGCATACCAGGCCAATAAAAATGACTTCAAATAGCCTCACATACAATCCATCATTAAAAATCATTTTTATTTTAATAATGATCTCATATTTATCTACTTTTTTTTATAAAGCGTGCATTGAATTTTCTCATTCTAAAAATACAAATATCATTTCTCTTCTTTTATTGATGCCTAGAAGAAATTAGACCACTTTGATGGCAAGAAGGCCCTTCAAAACTTCCTATAGATGAACCTCCATATATCCATTCGCACAATTTGGTTTTTCTCATTGATATAAGCTTTAGGCTATGTTTGAGTGGTGAGCTAATCTCAAATTATTTGTGAATGTGAAAAATTGGTAAAAATGTAATGATAAAATCTTCAATAGTAATAAATAGAAATAAGAAGTAAATAAAAGTAATAATAAAATATTATATAATGGTAGAGTGATCTCTCACTCCACTACCCAAACACAACCTTAAAGTCAAATTTTGTTTTAACAACTTCTAAATGATATTGTTAACATATTATTTGTTCACCTTTGAGTTAGGTTCTAGCAATTCAGATTTTCTTAAGTTGGTCCTGCACATACAAAAAAAACAAGGAGAATGGAGACCTTGGTGAGACCGAAGAATCTATGATGTCTAAGTTAATATATCGTTTTAAGAGTTTGTACTTAAGTTAAGAGAGTTTAGAGAGTTTTCTTCGTACCTAAAGATCAACTTTTATAGTAGGATCCTAGGTGGGATAAGTCATACCTGTCTCGATGGGATCCATGTCTTTTCAGCTGGTCACTTTAGTCAGAATCATTTAATGTGACATTATTTCTGCAATAGTGTCATTAAGAAGGCGTGTTGTCTCGAAAGTAATACAATTAATGCGATGTGGTTCCCTGACTTGCTTTATTCTATAGACGTCTTTAATAACTTGTCAATCTCCACTTGTTAAGAGATCAAGGGCTCTCCTTATTTCTCACTCATCTACCTAAATAGGCCCTCATGGGTTTGGCTTCGTTGAAGGTGTATTAAAGCAACAAGTCTCATCCCCCACGTTGTATGCTTCCCCACATGAGAGTCACATTAGGGGATGCTTCTCATGTGGGTCTTGACCCTTCAAGTAGAGGTCCCACTAGCTTCTGTCAAAATGGGGTTGATGGGCTTGATGTTGGGTTGGGTCTTTCTATCTCATGTTTCTAATTATCTTCGCAGCCCTATTATTTGGGTCGATGTCTGTAATGTTCATTTTAGGACCAGTTCAGCAGGGTTGCAACTTGTCAAAGGCAAAATCGTTGGGAAAAAAAGAAGAAAAACTCAGCACCACTGAGTTCCCAAACAAATTAGTAGGTAGTCTTTTTCTGCTTTTGAAAAACAGAAACACCCCAGACTAGGCCGAGAAAAGCAGCAGTAAACGGAGCCTTAACAGAACTTTGCTTATTTATATGGAGATCCATGCAGCTAGAGTGCTGTCAGCAATAACTGCTCTCTCTCTCCAGTGGACTTGGACCATGGAAGCCATGTACTTGGGATAAGACTGTATGCTGGCTAGAACCAAGGTGGATACTGCCGCTGGAGGAAATCCCCAATACCTGAAAGATTAACTGGGAATTCCAGTCGTGCTAAAAACCAGGTTGAGAGAGAGAGAGGGAGGGAGAGAGACAACAATGTTCCAAGTTATATGAAAATATTCTTGGCAGGTCTTGGTAGAAACAAGGAACCACTAATAAATACATTGTGAATTACAAAATCAGATTCTATCAAAGACTGGGTTCATAGAAGTTAAAAGCTCCAACTCCTACCTGAAATACCAGTCAAGCGCTAATCTATCAGTGTCTGTTTAAGAAAAGATGTAGCTGCATCAAACTGCTGAGGTTGTCAAATAGGATTCGGTTTATATTGCTGATTTCATTCACCTTGCTTTTCTTAACACCACTGTGTCATAATTTCTTGAGTGAGGCTCTCAGATGTGGTTGAAGACTGGTAGAATTTGTAGCCATCTCAACCTCATAAGATAGATCTCCACCAATCAACCGAAAAACTCGGGTTATCTCTTTCACCTGTAGCAGAAAAGGAAGCAATGGGGATTAGATTACTCCGCATTTTCGGCAGAGAAGGCAGGAGATTTTTCTTGCCAAAGCGTCAAACAGCAATAGTAATAATACAAATTAAGCACCAGTAATAACGCAAGTTCTCAGCATATGAAAAAATGGAGATTAATCCAATGATACGAGGAGTTAGGACATAGATATTACATGGTATTTGTCTTAGAATTTAGGATGCCAAAGCTTTCAAACCTCTATTTCCAAAACTGGAGCAATGTTTTTGCTTCATTTCTCTTTTAGTATGACGTTAACATACTCAAAATGCCACCTGGTAGTACCTTCCTCTTGTTCTCTTAATCCATTGATCTTCCCCATTGTTCTCTCAGCCTCTTTTGTAAATGGATTTCGTTTCTTCACAAACAAAAAATTATAATAAAATAAAAGTACAATTCCGTATCCGGTTTACAAAATCTATATGTACACTTGTATTTGCTTGGCCCAAATAGCCCTTTCAACTCATAGAAAGCCACTACTCTTACTTACCAGTCCCATCAAAGCTTTCCAGGTCCGTAAGCCATCCTCATAAAATAATCATCTTAATGAAAGCTATCATCAATGCTCCCCTGTATACATAATGGTGAAAATGGAACACCATGTCCAAGACTAAAAGTAAAAACTCAGAACGGGAAAAGTTGTTGCAAAGACAAGGTCACATCATTTTAGAAGCAAAGGTAAAGAGGTTGGTTCAACCAGTTGAACTCTAGCAATTTGCAAAACTAATCTTCCAGCAAAGCCAATACGATGCCAGTGAACACAGCTCAGCAGTAATAATAGCAACCAGTTTTAAATGTCAAACTCTACTCTTTTTTTATTGGCATAGGGCGTCCAAGCACAGTGTCTCGATTAATCCTAGGGTTACACATGCCCTCGGAAAGGAGTTTCCCACAACTGCTACTCGGATAATTCAAAGAAAAAATCCAATGGCCCATAGAGATTGTTTGTATCCAAAGGGATTTAGACCCAGAGGGAGAATACCCTCAAGCCCAAAGTCCTGACCACTTGAGACATCCCCAGAGGTTATGTCATCTCCACTTATCTACTAAGATAAGAATGCCTTCTACAACTATTCAAATATCAAATTCCGAAGACTAGGCATCAAACACACAAAATGAGCGGATGGATGGTGAGCACATAGAAAAGATAGGGGCTTCTAGAAGAAGGCCCGGAAACACCATCAATGGAAGGAATTATTGAAGGGATTGACACCCAAAAGCATACAAAAAATTGGCCTTGTTTGCTTTCGCAGATAAAATGAGATGAATTGAGATAAAATGTGAAAGTTAAATAAAATATTGTTAGAATATATTTTTTTAATATTATTTTTGATTTTGGATTTGTGACATCCCGAATTTTTTGTGGGAAACCTTATTTATATTTAGAGTGAATAATAGGTTGTCTTTGAGATTCTGGCTAAGCGTGGAAGAACTCATTAATTTATTCTATGTTGGATGTAATTGGATATTTAGTGCAAGGCTTATTAGTCCTTAAAAAGGAAATAGAGGAATTAGGCCCAAAGGAATTGAGCCCATGAGGACTTTTGCTTTAGAGGCCCAAGTTAGGCCATGGAAGAAGGGTGAGGAACTACTTGGCAAAGAAGAATAGTTTTTGGCCATTTCTGGAAATGGAACTAGAGGAGACATGTTAACTTTAAATTGAGACTTGAAAGAAAAGGGGAAGAAGCCCAAAAGGGCACGAGGATTTTGGATGAAGCTTTTGGGCACTACTTTTGAAATGTGTAAGTAGTGTGGACACGTGTCAGGCTAAAAGGTAAAGTGTTTTTAGAGTTTCAAGAAGGTGTCATACTTGGGAAGGCAGAAAGTATGATCTAGGAGAATTTTTGTAAGAAGCAGAGGCATGGCTGGTGGCAACATAGAGAGGGAGGAGTAAGCCAAAAGCAACCTAGAGAATGACAAGTTGTCATCTCACCTTGTCAATTTTAGCACCCAAGACACACACACACACACATGCACACTTCACACGCCACTTGTCACTCATGCATTGGATGAAAATCCTAACAAGATTAGGATTTCTAGAGGAAAAGACTTATGGACCCCTAAGTGCATTGAACCTAGACACTTCAAGAAATAGGAAAAAATGAGAGAAGAGGGTTTCAACTTTTGAAGAGGAAGCGCTAGCCGAACACACACCCTTTGGCCTTCCTCATGACATCCCATCATGAGGGTAAAGAAGGAAGGATCTGACACTTGGCATGCATGCATTGGTTGAAGAAAAATGCAAGGAGGCACAATATAAGGGGATAGCTGAATATAAGGGGACCCTTTGGCTCAAAAAGTTTTCTTATCTTCCAAAGAGAGAAAGAGTTTTGGCCACTACACTATTTCTCTCTAGTTTTTACTTTCTCTCATTTTCTCTCTAGCCAAACACTACCATTTTCACATATCTCCAAGAACACACACCATACTTTGAATATGAGTTCATTACTTGAAGGTAAAAGATTCTTTATTTCTTTTTGTTAAGCCATACACGGCCAAGAGTGGAGAAACACCACTTTGTTTTTTGATTTAGACTTTCTCACACTAATACCCACTTTCACTCCAGAAACTAGGGTTTGCTCTTCATGAAAGATGGAACCCTAAGTGTTCCTAGTGTTTTGAACGAGAAAAGCATGAATTTTAGAGGGGGAAGTTTCGGTTTTTGCAAGAAAAGAAAAAAAACTAGGGTTTAGACTCTCAAGGGTTTCGGCCCTAGAGTTTAGTATGTAAAGAAATGATTTCGAAAATACCCAAACACTTGCCCTCACTAGTATTTTCGGGATTAAGGTTTTTGTGTATGGATTTTTGATATATTATTTTGTTATTTGCAGATTTCGTTGCTATAATATTATTAGAATTGTATAAGTAAACTCCCAACCTATTTTCGATATTGTTTGTATGTATTACGTGAGATTTGTTTGTTTTATTTGCTTGATTGATGCTATAGTTTCTGGTAAATGATTCGGCCTATGTATTATGCTTGTCTTCTTGATTCAATATTTGAATGAAACTTGCTATACCATGATGTGAACATTTCGGCCCATGTATATTATTGGTTGATTATTTGATGAAAGCATGATGTTTTATGGTAACTATATATTCAGCGCATGTGTGTGTTACATAAAAATGTGGTGAAATTGTGTGATTATATTCTCCATGTATTCGACTATGATGAAGAAGTGAACAATGAAATGAGATGTGATGTTTTGATTAAAAGCAGCATGATGACAACACAAGTAATTTCGGTTTTGCCCTATATAGTAGTTTTGCAAGTTTGCTTGGATGCAAACTTAAGTAGATGCATGAGTTTATAAGATGGAATAATGAAAATGTATACTTTGGAAGGCCTATATGTTTCGGCCAAGGTCCTTTTTGGACTTTAAAAATTTTGTTTTAACGTAAACAAACATAAAATGAATATGTTTACATGAAATGGTCCATGTTTGTATGATCTCATATTTTCAAGCTATATTATGAGACGCATGCTATGAATTGGATTATAGTATTCGGATTCTACATATTGCACGAGCAAATTAATGTTTTGATCATGAGTCAATGTCACATGCATTTGGGTCCATGTTTTAAAAAGAATTAAAATATTTTCTAACGACCTCAAATGCTAAGATGGGGAAATGACCTAGTGGAACTCTTTGTCCACTCAGGAGTATTTTAAGTCGAGTGGAACCCCTAGGTCGATGAAGTATGATCGACGGACCTCGAATGGTTTCTATAAAAGGATACCAGAGCGGGGTTGCACCTAAAACTAGTGGGTGTATATTAAGGTAAAGGCGAAATAGGCGAACTACCATACATGGTTATGTTATGTCTATGACGTAGTCACCTCGATAAAGTAGATCATTGGTTGATATGATAACTAGCGAGGAATACATAGTGCTTAGGAGAGCCGTGAGGTATCCATACATGTTAATGATATGACATAATATGAACATGGCATTTAAGCTTATGACATGATATATATGATATGTCATGATATGATACGATATGATATAACATGTAATGATATGATAAGTTATGATATGGAATGATATTAAATGATGAGACTTGATCTCAATGTGATATGTTATGATGTGATATAAGTTAGCATGATATATAATAATATGAATAAGAATCCAAGCACAAATGATATGAACACGTATTAAGAGTTTATAATAAGGAAAAATGTCATTTTCACAAGAAAGATCATGATTCATAAGTTAAAGTTCTAAGTCAAATGTACGTGTCCATACATTTGTTTGTATTTGCATTTATATACCTATGATATCTGTGGTTCTATGTTTGTTTACTTACTGAGATTTCTCAAAATCTCACTGTGGTAGTTTTTACTACCATTCCCCTCCCAAAATAGTAGAAGTTGTGACAGGTGTAGGAAACCTGATGGCGAAGCACAAGAGACCGACTCACAAAACGGTTTAGGAAGTCCCAAAGAGCCCTAAGGGTCCCTTGCACCATCCGCTGTAGATAAGTTGGAGGTAGCCGACCAATTTCCAGCTGAGATCATGAAACTATTTAAGGAGCTGAGAAGGATTTTGAATCAAGAGAGGGCCAAGTAGGATCGACCCTATGAGACCTTTAGTGTTTCGCTTAGTGAAAATCATTATCTATTTTGTGGACACATTTATGTTGGGATATGGTCCCCTACTTTTGGGAGTACTTGATACTTAACTATTTTGGGAGTGCATTTGCTAATTAAAATTTTAGGAATATTTGCACTATTATTGGTACCATGTGATATTGATTTTTATCACATTGTCTTAATTGATAGAAAATAATTTTTTTTCTGCTGCGATTTTTATTGTATACTGCTAGTAAGTTAGATGCATTGTATCTGTACGAGGGGTATGTAATCTTGTGTTACCTGTTCTCGACATGCTCATTAATCATCAAATCCCAAGCGAGAGATGGGATACCGACATGATTTGAAAGGTTGAATTATTTATTTTATTTTTTATATGAGAATTTGGAAAAATTGTAAAGATTAGATGAGATAAGATGAGAATGATCGTAAAAAGAAACGATTAAGCAGTGTACGAACCTACTATTGACCAGAAAAGCACCATCTAGAATGACTTGCATAAACTCTTCCTTGATTTTCACTCATTATGGTGTTCACAGAAACCCATGAGTTTGCAAGTGGTACTGGTACAATCACCTTTTAAATCAAAATTCAAAATGATGAGCACCTGTCTCAATGAGGACAAACCTCAAATGAACTGTTGCTGCATCCACATTTTTGAGGTATGGTCCATCTCAAGGTCAAGAGGAAGTGTTTTAATTTCTCTCACCAGAGCACCATTTTCACAGCTTTTGCAATGCATAGTATCAGTACATAAATCTGAAGCTATCTAGCGATTTCCTTATTATATAAAGTGGCTTTTGGCTGAGTGAGAGGGCAGAGTGAAGATGACACTAAAGTCAGTTATCTTCAAGGGTACACAACCAGTTACCAAGAGAAAAAGAAAGAAAAAAAGAAAAGAAAAGGCAGACTGCTATCACAGCTCATTTTTCACCATTTATACACATATCCCCTCAACTAACAAGGAATTTATAAACCCAGCATTCTGAAGGTGAAACAACAGGGTTTTCATAAAGTTCTTAAGTAGTCGTGGAGAGAGCTCATTCATTTAGCAGGAAATTAAAATAAAAGGATATTTTTCATATGCCCACGTAAATCAAAAACCTGTTGCAAAATAGTATACTCCAATTACCAGAAATAAATTACCTTAGAGGCATTGCCCACAAGTTCACTTTGAAGCTTTATGACTTTCTCTTCTGTGTTGTATGTCCCTTTCTGGAGTGGAGATTATATGGTTACATTATCCAGCCACACACACCAGGATATAAAAAAGGGGCACAAAAAGCAGTTGTATAGACAACATTGAAGACTATTGCTTTTGAACCAAGCAGCATATAAGCTTTACAAGTAAGAACTTTTCTAGTAAATGAAAAGGTGCATCCAAGTACACAGATTAAGAGCGACACATCTAACCGAATACCTCATACTACGTATCTGAATTTGTTATTGATGTTAATTTAGAATTCAAGATCATTTAGGCTTAAACCAAACATTAAATATAGCAGAAAAAAGCTAATCTTGACTCCTTATCAATGATTAGTAACAACTAATGTCGGATAAAACATAATAAAATATCAATGCTCACTAACTTATAATATATATATATATATATATATATATCAATGTTCACTAACAAAAATTAGTAGCTTTGAAGATGGACTTCTGTTTTCCTAAATACAAGTTTAGATAAGCATTTCAATACATCAGTGCTTTTTTTTTTTTTCAAAAAAAAATCTTTCAACATAGAGTTTTCAAGGCAGACCACTAGAAATCCAAATCATCCACACAAAGGGCTCACAACTAGATGGGCAATTCATGAACATGCTATCGGTATTGCAAATAATCACGGATTCGACTCGAGAAATACTACAGAAAAGGAATAATTATCAGTAATTTGAGTAACAATATCACATACGATGAAACGGGGATGCTGAAAATATGATAAATGAATTAGAGGGAGCACAGTACCAGGACTTCAGCAAGACCAGTGCTTTGCGCGATAACAAGTTCGATGGAACCGTCGGGTTTGGGGCGCCAGAATCCGCTCTCCGCGTGCATAGGCTCCCCGGAGTTCAGTTTCCAAGTCTTCTGGGTGTAAGCTATGACGGGCCGGGAAGAATGGTGGGTGAAACGAAGCTCTTCGCCGTAGGAGAAAGAATTGATGGTGGGAAAGCCCCCCTCTCCTTGGCCTTTCCATGTCCCCAGCAGGTACGATATGGGTTCTATTCCCGGGTGCACGGTCGCTACATCTGCCGCCGGTACTGGCGGTTGTGAAATATTCTCCATTTTCTCACCTTCGGGATTTACGCTATCCTAAGCTATCGTCGAGTCTCACACCACTTGGATGCTAGCGATCCTTCTCCCTGCCTGCTCCCTTCATAAGTGTATTGTATGTTAATTCTTTAGGAGGATTATAAAAGACTCCCAAAATAAAATTAAATGAATGATTTCTAGAAGAGGATCTTTTGGAGTTAAAATTTCGCTCTGTCCATAATCTCAATAAAGGAAGAAACTGCCTAGAGATAGTTTTAGGCTGTAGTGAAAATTCGCGATGATGAAGTATGTTCTGCATCGAGACAGACTACAAGAGACTTCCACTTATACTTTCACTTGATCTTCAATTAGAGGAAGCGAAAACATATGGAAGCTGGATTATATTTAATTAAACTAAAAGATTATAATATACAAATTTTAGTGGAGATGGGAGTCTTTTATAATCATCCTAAAAAATTAACATACAATACAACATAAAAAAAAATTAAATGAATGATTTCTAGAAGAGGGATCCTGTGGAGCTAAAAATTGGCTCTGTCCATAATCTCGATAAATGAAGGAACTGTCTGGAGATAATTTTAGGCTGTAGTGAAAAATCGCGACGATGAAGTATGTGCTGCACCGAGACAGACTACGAGAGACTTCCACTTATACTTTTACTTGATCTTCAGTTAGAGGAAGTGAAAACATATGGAAGCTGGAATCAACATCGAAATGCTAGCGGATAATTTATGACGATAGTGGTGTGTGTACAACATGTGCCGCCAGAGACAGAAAGCAGGTGGATGGATCTAGGAAAATAGGTGTCGCGAAAACTTTCGGGGAGACGCGTGGACCACAAAACTTATTTAGGATTCCGTAACGCGCGTGCGTCACATGCGCTGAATAGAATCGCAAAGTCTCTCCCTTTACTTAAAGATCGGCGACTATAAAAGTTTGTGGGGTGGCACGTGTGCATCGTTGATGACTGGTAAGCAGCATATTGGCGAGGAATAACTCCAATAAAGAAACTAGGTAGAAATCGACAAAAAATGGTAGAGGAAACACAAAAGTAACGTAAAAGAAAAGCAAAGGAGGAGGAGGAGGTGGCCGAAGCCAAAGCTCCGAGCCACCCCCAGCCTGAAGAGGAAATGGAATGCTCGGAATTTTATCAAAAATGACTGAAGAGTAATAATGAGAGAGAAGCTCTCGCGAGCTTTTTTTGTCAATTGATTGACCAAATATATTTTATTGTAAAATGATAATATGTTTATGAAAGGAAAAATACTATTTTGGTCATTAAGTTTGATACCTCATTTTGATATTTTATATATTTTATCTTATGTTTTTATTTTTTTATTTAATAATTAAGAAAATAATTATTATTGATATTTTTTTTCATATTTTTTAAAAATATTTTAAAATAATAAGAAAATCATAATAAAGAAATAAGACAAAAAAAACTAAAATTTACACTAAATGTCAACTGAGCAATGCCTGCTCAAGCAGCAGAGTAGCTCCTTGCTCCATCCTTATGAAAATAACATTATTTTTATAAAATATTTTATAAAAATATTTTTTTACTTACTATAGAAGTACTGATATAGATATAAAAAGCTTATATAAAAATAATCTCCTAAATTAATATGATTTTAAGTAGTTTGTTAAATATATTTTACAATAAAAATAATTTTACAAGAAACATATTATACCATGTCAATTTATAAAATTATTTTATATAATCTAGTTGTAATTGGAGTATTTTCTCATAAAATATAGTTATATAAAGTTTTGTCAAAAATATTATGTATAAAATCATTTTCCTTGTATATATAATGTTGAACGGAATTTAATTAATGACCTAATTGTTAATATGAAATCTATAAGTGACGTGCTGTAAGATTATGATAATATTAAATGTTATGAGGTCTGTACGATATGTTTCAGCTGTCTTGAGCTATTACAGACATAAAAAAAAATTACAAAAAAAAAATAAATTATAAACTAATGGATCTTTATAGCATCTATTAAATTTACTTTATAATAAAAGTAATTTTATAGTCTGAAATACTACATCAAACTATATCAGTCTGTAAAATTATTTTTATAAAATTTCTTTGTGATTAAAGTATTTTTTAAACTGTATCGTCAAATTCAATCAGTTAATTAGAAATGATTTTAATTGAATTTATTTAACTTAAAAAAAAAATTAAATTTCAAAATCTTACTATTTCAATAGTTGATACGTTAACATATATGATTATGTACGTAAAATTATAAGTATAAATTTTCTCGATATATTTTCCGGTCCATGAACAAGTTGTAGCTAGGAAGTTAATTTATGAGCGAGGCAAAAAGGCATATGAGTGAGGCCACGTTTGATTTGGGAGGATTAAACGCCTATCCAATCCGTCTTCATAGCTGACTGTTTCTCCTCTCTCTCTCTTCTTATTAGCGCACACATTGTTTTGATATTTCTCTGTTTTTTATATAATACTGTATAATATATAAATATATATGATACTATAATTATAAATATGGAAATTTCTAGTTTTAGTTCTGTTATCTTGTGTCTGATTTGTTCCACAAATTTCTCTCTACAATTGTCACTTCACCTGATGAAGGGTGGTGCTTCAATCTTGAACCAGCTCATTCTCCATTCCCAGAAAACCACTTCCCTCCCAACCACTTCTTTCTTTCTTTCTCTTTTTTCCTCCCTTTCCCTGCGATTTCTGCCTCTCATTTTCCTCTCCCAAGTCTCAAGAAAATCATTTCACTCCTAATTCTGAGATTCAGAGGAAATGCAATAAAATTCGCAGCAACACACACCAGTACGCTGTTCATTGCTGCATTTTTGAATTCCTGGTTCGTTCTGCTTTTTAATTTATTTTTCCCTTGCTTTTTCTTTTTCCCTCCCTCTGACATTATCTATCTCATTTTTACCTCTTTTTTTTTTTCGAGTAATTGATTCCCAAATCACAATTCTATGTATTATTTTATCTTCCATCTTTGACCTTTGCGATTGTGATGTTTGTGCTGCGTCACATTCCATTACGTGCCTAGCACGTACTCACACATCTTGATTATTTTGCTTGGCCTCAGATGCTTATTTACATTGCCATGCCTGAGAAATGCTTCCAAAGAATTACTATTTGAAGCTTTTGTTTTGGACTCGTTTGTTTGGCATGTTTTGAATGTTTATTCTCTTCGATTCACTTGAACTTGTGATTCGTTTAAATGGAGGGTGTAGTTGTTAATCCAATCTACCTTCACACGACCAAAGACCACATGATCATTTGATCTGTTACAGATTTTTTTTTTTTTAGCATTTTATTTGTCAGAGAATTAATTCACATTCACACCAATCTGGCCAGGATTATCTGTTGAGCGGTGCGGCTGTGTTGCCCCATAAATGTCATCAAATCCTATCAAAAGGCCAGACTCATCTCAGGTAACTGCTTCTTCCATATACCTGTTCGCATTCATGCAATATCATACGATTCACGAAAAGATTCTGAGACCAATATTATATATGTATATATATATATATATGCATGTATTTCTGTATGTGAAGATTGACGTGTTCATCATGATAAAAACAAATGTTTCATTTGCTAATGCAGATGAGCTACGTTTCATCAGAAAAAGCCCCATGTCAACCCACAAAGATGGATGATTGTGTAAAAAATGGTGCTAATTCAGTTTATGATCAACTGTTTGATGCCAAAAATGTGGATCAAGGAGCAAATATCTCTGTCGATTCATCTAAAAGTTCAGCATCTAAACCTGTACATAAGGATCCAATCTCCAAAAGGAAACCAAATTTGACAATTACCCCTCCATATGATTCTAGAAGAATGGACCCAGCTATCAAGTTTGTGTCTAATTCTAATAACTACAACCAAGTCTCAAGCCCAAGGATGTCTCCAAATTCTGAACTCCCTACAACTTCAACAGGAATGACAACAGGTAGTGTAAAGAATACAAGTTTCTTCTCCAACTATGGCCAAGGGAGTGGAAATAGCTCTCGTAGTGACAGCTTAGAGAGCTCGCCCACGCCCCTCAGGCCGCACACTGGTGGTGATGTGCGATGGGATGCCATTAACACTGTTTCCAGGGGTTTCCCTCTAAGTCTTAGCCATTTTCGGCTTCTCAAGCGCATTGGATATGGAGATATTGGGAGTGTTTATCTTGTTGAACTTAAAGGAACTAAGGCCTACTTTGCAATGAAAGTCATGGACAAGGCCTCCCTTGTGAGTAGAAACAAGCTTCTTCGAGCACAGACAGAAAGGGAGATACTTGGACTTCTTGATCACCCATTTTTGCCCACCCTATACTCTTACTTTGAAACTGATAAATACTACTGCCTTGTCATGGAGTTCTGTAGTGGAGGTAATCTTCATTCTCTACGGCAGAAACAACCTAACAAGTATTTTACTGAGGAAGCTGCACGGTAAGTACCTTTCCAACTTCCTATAATTCTTGTTTGTATCCTGTGATTATCATTCAAGTATATCTTTTCTACAATAAATATTATTAAATTTATGTTGAGTGTTTTACTTCTTCATGTCTGAATTTAGCCAAGGGCTTTGGTAACCGAATATGGTAAATATGATTGTACTATTTGAAAAAGAATCAAAGAGGGGGAGTATGTGTTTTACTTGGTTGCTTAAAAGACCAGTTGATAGAAGTATCAAAGTGTAATCTTTTAAAATACTTAATAAATATTCTTCAACATGGATCCTCTGTTTCAAAGGAAATTGTAAGAATGGAAGGCATTCTGCCTAATATATAGAAAGCAGTCCATGAATTCTTTCGACAACTTCAAAGTCTACACAATTTTTATTTTCTAATATATTAGATAAATTGTGTTAATGTTTAACAAGTTAACATGACAAAATGCTCATCTTTCGATACAAGTATATGAACTTAAGAATTAAAGGGTTGGTCATCACCTCTTTCCTACACCTTGTCTTACAACATCAAAGCTAGAAGATTATGCAAATGTCTTCTTTGAGTCTTGAGGGAATGAACTTGTAATAACATGCTTTTTATGTATTATCTAAATACCAAATGCAAAGGATTGTTTATTAAACTAGGAACATTTGTTGCACTCTATATCTAAGCTGATTTTACAGGTTACATGTCTAATTCAGTGTCATTATTTAAAAGCTCACTTTGTTTCAACTATTTGAACTTAAAAGTAGATAAAAACGAAGTAGATGTCATGAGGAGATTGGAGACTATGTACTCTAAAGGGCCTATGACTGAAAACTTGGCTATAACTTCTACCAACACTTTCCCTTTACTATATAAATATAAATCAAAGTGTTCTTCTCCACTATCAATATCTATCTAAATAATTTATGTTTTTCTTACTGAGTTGAGTTTCTTCTACAAATTCAAGAAACTGAGATCATATAGATTTCCTTGTCTCCTGACTCTTTTAACAGGTTTTATGCATCAGAGGTGTTGTTAGCACTCGAGTATCTGCACATGCTAGGCATTGTTTACAGGGATTTGAAGCCAGAAAATGTCCTAGTGAGAGAAGAGGGTCATATCATGCTTTCAGATTTCGATTTATCCCTGCGTTGCTCCGTGAGCCCTACACTTGTCAAGTCTTCAACTATGAACATAAGCAATGGTGGAATTACTGGTGTTGGAGGAATTTTGGATGATGAATTTGCAGTGCATGGATGTATGCAACCATCGAATTTTCTACCACGCATTTTACCAAGTAAGAAGAATCGAAAATCAAAATCGGATTTCGGGTTCTTTGATGGAGGCTCCCTCCCTGAACTCATGGCGGAGCCAACAAATGTGAGGTCAATGTCATTTGTTGGGACACATGAATATTTAGCACCAGAGATCATCCGAGGAGAGGGTCATGGAAGTGCAGTAGATTGGTGGACATTTGGCATCTTCTTATATGAACTATTGCATGGTACAACTCCCTTCAAAGGCTCAGGCAATCGTGCCACACTCTTCAATGTTGTAGGCCAGCCATTGAGATTTCCTGAAACTCCTCGTGTGAGTTTTGTGGCTCGTGATCTTATAAGAGGACTTTTGGTGAAAGAACCACATAAGAGGATTGCATACAAAAGGGGTGCTACAGAAATCAAACAACACCCTTTTTTTGAGGGAGTGAACTGGGCATTGGTAAGAAGTGCAATGCCTCCACACATTCCTGATCTTGTTGAATTCTCTCACTATGGCAGCAAAGAGGCAAGTCTGGCAGAGAAGAAGATGGCAGAGATTGGAGGTGACAAAGAGAACACTAGTTTTAATGATCCTTCTTACATAGATTTTGAGTACTTCTAGAAATAATTGAGGAAAACATAAAAAGAAGCCAAATGACATATTTGTTGAGGTTGTGTTGAAGATAGAAGAAGACATTCTATCTATTTGTTTCTTAGGTGAAGACGAATAAATATATATATGTATGTATGTATGTACATGTAGGGATGGAAGCTTCCTTTAGAAGTTTTGTTTTCAATTCTTTGTTTACTTTTATAATTTGTTTATGAAGATTGACGTTCTGGATTTTATCAATATAATTTGTCAATATATTCAAGGTGATTTGAGGTCTGATTCAGCTTTTAAAGACAAAAAGCTAAGCTCATGTAATTTATAAATAATGCTAGCATTCAATAAAAAAATAAAAATAAAAACTCAAGATATCATATTTGAAACTTGCAAAACTTATTTATATTATTATTTAAGAATGAAATGTCTATTTGTTATTAAAAAGTGATATATATATATATATATATATATATATTCTCTATGTCAAGCCAGTTTGATATGTTCACAACTTCCATTCTCTCCCCCTTCCTTTTGGGCAAGGCTGAAGGAACATCCAAAAAATTACATGGGTCGAGGAGGTGTAGGTGATGGATTTAATTGAAGTCCTCCCAACAACATGAAGATGCCCATTTGGCTATGTCCTATGAACATAGTTGCCACTTCTATGGATCTTGAGATTCTAGGTCATGTCTTTGATTGCGGTATAGATTCTCCAGCCAGAAGTGAGATGTTCGTTTTGGATAGTCGTGATTATTACACGTCACCCTTTGTCACCATCCAAGAATCTAGGATTTGGGAAGGGAAAAAGCTCAAGCAATTGGGAGCTTAACAAAGTAGAAGACTTCAGTTAAGCGATATTGCTCTGTGTTTAGTTTTCAACATTTGGGCTTAGTTATTCATTATAGGCCTTTTACTTTTAGTTTAGTTGGGTTGTAAGGCCAAAAGGCCCAAACTTGTAATCGGGTCTACTTATCTATTTTATTTTCATAAAACTGGCCTATAGCCAAACAATGTTAGTTTAAGTATTGTAGTTCATGGCCCAGGCCAGAATCCATAGATTGATTAATTAGTTGTGGAAACCTAACAGTATGTATATTGGGTAGGGAACATTGTAATGACATGTAAAAAAGTAAAGTTCAACTACATACAATCATTTTTGTATATTCTTTTTTACATTCTATTGATGTGATTGACCAAAATAATTATTTTATATTAAAAAATTGACACAATCAGTTATATTAGTAGAGTACATAAAGAATATGCAAAAGTGACTGCATATAGAATTTTTGAAAAAAGTAATCAAATATGTTACTTTCCTTCTTATCATTTTTCTTCTTCCACGATGTGCTTTCCTCAAAAAGGACTTTTCACTGCAATTTTATTGTTCCCCTAGGTGTGTGACAACTTGGTAGTACAGAGACATTGATCTCTATGCTAAAGAGTACATCAAAAAGAAAAAAGGTACTCATTTAAATCAATTACAAGATGACATGTCTGCTCTTTGTATTAATTTACAATAACAAAACCTAACGAAGTCCACAAATTTATAATACTAAAACCTAGAATCTAAGATGCTAGCCCTCGAGAGGCAAATTGACTCCATAGTACAAGTACTAGAAGCTTTAATAGTATAGCTGCTAAAAAAACATCTAAACAACTATCAAGATGGCCAGGCACCATTCAAGGATGGGCTGTTAATTAGTAGATCATGAAGGAAGTGCAAGCTCAACAATGCTTTTGGAGTTTTCACCATCCAAAGTGAAGATCTAGCTAGTTGGGTGTACAAAGTAAACCAGTTCTCTGGCTTCAATAATACCCTGTCATATCATAAAATTAAGTTGACATCATTCCATATGGAAAGAATGGTTCTGATTTGGTTCTAGGATTAGAGGAATCAGGTCAACTCACGAATTGGGACTCATTCATCAAAGCTTTGTTGATAAGGTTTGGTCCCAATATAGTTGATATTCCGATAGAGGCCCTCATTAGGCTAAGACAACAAGGATTTGTAGAAGATTACAAGCCCAGCTTTGGAAACTCTATCAAATAGGTTGAAGGGATTCTTAGTGAGTTGAAAGATTACATAAGGCTGATTGTAAGGATTTTTAGCCAATCCAACCTTAACATTTGCTTATAGTTTAGCAAAACTACTAGAGGATAATCTGAACTTAGCCAAGAGAAACCCCAGGTTTAGTACAACTTACTCCCCTAATCCTGAGATACTCAAGAAGCCATTTTCTATAATGGTGGAATGCCCTAGAAATGTAAATAAACTTGCCCTTCCAATCCAAATGATTAATCAATATCAAATGAATGAGAGGAGGGAGAAAGGCTATGATATTACTATGAGTCCAAGTGAGAACCATGGCATAAATTTCAAAACTCCAAGTTATATTTGTTGGAGTAAATACTATGTCAGGGAGAAAGGGACTGTGTACAAGTGGAAGTCTTAATTGTGAATGAGATAGAAACTAAAGGGGGAAGTGACTTTAACCCAAGGACACTCTAAAATTACACCATATAAATTAACTAGGTCCCTTAATCCTAAAACCATGAGAATTAAAGAGAAGATTGGTGCTCAATAGCTGACCATCTTAGTGGACCTAGGTTCCACACAGTTTTTTAGACCTTGTAGTAGTGAACAAGGTTGAAATACCCATAAACCCTACTGAGAAAGTTAAAGTTAAGGTGGCTAGTGGATAGTTGATTCCCAATGAGGGAAGGTGTAGTGAGATTAAATTAAAAATTGAGGGTACCACTTTTCATGTGAATGCCCATGCATTGGTGCTAGCTAGGTGTGATATGGTCTTGGGATTCACTAGATCATAGAGTTAGGGTCTATTTAGTAGGATTTCAAAAACCTTACCATTAAGTTCATTTATAATGGAGAAAGAGTGAAATAAAGGGGTTGATTTCAATCCACCTAATAAAAGAAGAATCCATCAACAAAGGCAGCAAACTTGAAAGGAAGGGTAATTTTACAATTATTGGAAAGTAAAGAAAAAATGATGGAAACCAACCTTATGCAATAGTGCAGTCCTTGTTAGAACAGTATTTTGGTGTGCCATTGAACCTAATGGGCTGCCCCTTCCAGAACCCATGACCATGTTATTAATTTGATTTCAAGCACAAATTCATCAAACCTTACAGGTGTACATATTTTCATAAAGGTGAGCTTGAAAGGATAGTCAAGAAGTTATTGGATTCAGGGGTTATACAATGAAGTCAAAGTCTATATCTTCACCGCTCTTATGGTTAGGAAGGCTAATGACACTTGGAGGTTGTGTGTAAACTATAGGGAGCTTAACAAAGTTATTGTTAAGGTTAAGTCTCACGTACCAATGGTGGAGGAACTGATGGATGATTTACATAGGGCCACTATTTTCTCCAATCTGGACATAAGGTCAAATTATCATTAGATTCGAGTTAAATCTATATGTGCATAAAACTGTCTTTAGAGTCCATGAAGGGCACTATGAACTTTTGGTGATGCTCTTTTGGTTGACCAATGCACCATCCACTTTCAAAAGCCTAAAGAATGAAATATTCAAACCTTACTTAAGGAAGTTTATTCTTGTATTTTTTATGATATTTTGGTATAAAGTAAAACTAGAGAGGAGCATGTGAAGCATCTCCAAGTGGCTTTGGAAACCTTAGTCTAGCATCAGTTGTATGCAAAACTATCAAAATGTCATTTTGGGTGCATTGAGGTGTCTTATTTGAGCCATTTAATTTTTACCCAAGGGATGAGAGCCAACCTAGATAAATTACAAGCCATGATGGATTAACCTTTACCAAACTCACTTAAGGTATTAAGGGATTTTTTGGGGTTGACTGGGTACTACCGTAAGTTCATAAAATGCTATGGTGGAATTACAATACCCTTAACAAAAATGCTAAGAAATGATGACTTCACTTGGAATGAAGAGGCCAAGCTAGCTTTTCACAAGTTTCAAGAAGCTGTCATACAACCCCATATACTGAGACTACCAAAGTTTACTAAACTATTCACACCATCGAATGTGATGTTCGAGAGATTGCCATAAAGGCTGTGTTAATGCAACAAGGGAAACTTTTACCATAGTTCAGTCAAGGTTTGAAAGGAAGGTACATGTTATTGTCCACTTTTAAGAAAGATTTGTTTGTATTGGTATTAGTTGTTCTTAAGTAGAGATCTTATATGTTGGGATGGACCTTTGTGGTTACACAAATGAAATAGAGGTGGGTGTCTAAACTCTTGGGGGGTATGATTTTATAGTAGAGTATAAAAAATGGTCGAGAATAGGTTAGCAGATACCCTATCTAGGAAGATGAGGGAGGGTGAGGAAACCTTGATGTTGATGTCTTTTCCTTCTATAGACTAGTTGAGGAGTTGAAGACAACCTATACTTCTGATAAGCCATTACAACACTTGATTTCACTTTTTTTAGAGGGAATCTCAACTCAGATTATACTGAGAAGGGAGACTTGCTTTTATATAAGAACATATTTTATATTTCTCAAATGAATAATTACAAAAATGTTATTGGAACCGACTCACAGTAGTTGGGTGGGGTTATGACAAGATGAAACAAATTGTGAGAAGAGATTTTTTTTTTTTTTTTTCTAATCTAGGCTCAAGAATGATGTTAAAACTTTTTGAAGGATTATGATGTGTGTAAGAAAGTGAAGGTTGACAAAATGAGAAATTTAAGAAAAGACCATACACAAGGTAAGAAGATAATTTTTTTTTCCTAGCCTGGACTCAAGAAAGATGTTAAATAGTTTGTGAGGTAATGTACAACTACAACCCCTACCTATCCCATATTAGCCTTGGATCTACATATCCGTGTACTTCGAAGAATGGCTATCTACTTCCCATGCATATAATTATTTGTGGGTTGTTGTGGACAGATTCACGAAATATAGCTATTTTGTCCCTTTGAAGAACCCATAAACAACTGAGAGTGTTGTTGATCTATTCCACATACACATCTTTAAGTTACATGGACTTCCTTTGTCCATTATAGATAATAGGGACATTACCTTCACCAACCACTTCTTACAAGAGCTCTTTACCTGATAAGTGGTGCAGCTGTCAATGATCATAGCCTACCACCCTCAAATTGATGGTCAAATCGAAGTAGTAAATAAAATCTTATGAAACTATCTCAAGTGTTTTTCTATTGTTCCCCCTAGCCGAGTGGTGGCATGACACTACCCCACATATGTCTACAAAGTTAACTCCTTTCAAAGCCCTCTATGGGTATCCCTCCCCAGGGTTGAAAGATTAAATTCCAAACACAAGAATTATGGAAGCAACATAATCTAATCTTAAGTCTACGAAGACCACCATAACTTGCATAAGGCCTAAGATCGGATGAAGAGATATGCTGACTTAAAAGCAAAAATAAAGAATTTCAAGAAAGGAGTGAGTATGGTGGTACTTTCCGCTCTTGCCTTACCGATAGAATTCGTTGAACCATTGGCATAACCTCATGCTGGCCCTTGCTACTTTGGGCCCTTCTGAATAGTGTAGTTAGTTGGGATGGCTGCTTCTATTAGATTGGATCAGCCTCAGGGACCTCGAATCCACCTAACCAGCAGATGAGCATGGAATCCTCCACTTGGAGTCTAGAAAGGTGCTAGGATGTCTTATGAAGAAATATGGAAACAAGGCCAAGATCAAGCTACTTGTTTGTTGGCAAGGGCAAGGCGCAAAAGAGGCCATTTGGGAGACCTACTTACAACTAAAGGAATCATTTCGCTACCTTGCGGGCAAGATGTTCTAAAGGGGAAGGTTAGTCACCTTCCAAGAACCTAGGTTTGGAAAAGAGGAGAAAGCTCGAATAGTTAGGAATTGAACAAAGTAGAAGACTTCAGTTGGGCTATGTCGTTTTCTATTTAGTTAGTTTGAGCATTCGGACTTAGTTAGCCATTATAGGGCTTTTGTTCTCTATTTGGTTGGGTTGTATGGCCGAAAGGCCTATACTTTAACTTTGTAACTAGTTCTACCTATCTCTTTTATTTCCATAAGGTTTGCCTATAGCCATATACTGTTAGTTTAAGTATTAGAGTTCATGGCCAAGCCAAGGCATATAGATAGATGAATTAGTTACAAGAACTTAACTATAAATATATTGTGTAAGGATCATTGTAACAGCATGAAAATGGTGATCAAATCTATTTTTTCCTTTTTATCATTTCTCTTCTTTCTAGAAGTGCTCTCCTCGAAAGGGATTTTTCACTAAGACTTTGTTGTTCAGCTGGATGTGTGATATCCTCTAAGAGGATATAGTCAATTCTCAAATTTCGTGCTTTTTCAATGGCTAGCATTGTAGCTTTGGCTTCTACAACTCCCAATTAATCTAGGTTGCTTCTCGTAGTCCAGGCATATAGGAGTTGTACAGAGACAGAGAAAGAAAGTAATATCAACAATTGAGGGACAATCTCATCCTTCCCAACCCCTTCAACATTCACATCACCCTCAGCCAAAAGTTTATCTACTCTATTAGAATATTCATATTTATTCATTTTCTATTCTATTAAAATATTCTTTCTTATTGTTTTCTTTAAACTTTATATTTTCCCATACTATTTCAAAAATTCATATATTATTAATGCTCATATTTTAACATATATTTTTGTTTTTTCAATTGTAATATTTTAAAAAATTCATCTTTCCTTAGTTTTCATAAAATAGCTTATATGATATATGGGCTATGGTAATGAGTTTTTCTCAACACAAATGAATTAAATATTTTGAATTAAAAATCATTTTTATTAGGCTTGGCCAAAACTAGGTGGGGTATTTACATCCTGGGTCGGGTCGAGTTTGTCAGGGAAGCCTAGAATCCAATGAACTTGTGCAAGGAAGAAGAAGTCTCAGGGCCTGAGTGGGAAACCAATTTACAAGGAAAGATGGGATGCCACCTAACCCGACACCACCTTGCAGAAGTACATTGTGGCAAAGCCGCGCCGCATTTAAAGATCGAATACGGGACATAGAAACCTATTCAATCTTGAGACTCTCCAATGACACCTAACCCTCAGGAACCTATACAAGCAAGTAAGCAAGAGATATAGGAAACCTTAGATCTTCTGACAGCAGGCATGGAGAGGCTTAACAATGAATCTCTGCAGGATAAAGTGAATCAGAGAATGACGTCACTTCTTAGACTCTATGCCATATTAATGGCACCACTCCAAGAGTCACATTGCATTAAACGATTTTGACTGAGTAAATAGTTGAAGTAACATGAACTCCCTAAGGAAAGGTATGGGTTCTAACTTCTTTCCACCTAAAAAACTTAGTATAAAGCCGACCCATAGTTACGAAGAACTCTTTTTGATTTCTCAAACCTCTTTGCACAAACTACTAAGGAGATACTAACTTAAGTATCAGAAACTCTAGTGCTTCCACCTAGGCCCCCCACTCTCTATGTTTTCTTAAATGTGTAGGTGCAAGGACCAAGATCCGAGTTACTAAAATATGGTTCAAAGATATACGAAACATGACATTAACAACTTTTGTATCTTATTGATTATTTTTATATTAGATTATTCAGTTTTAATTATTTTGAAAGTATAAACATTTAAATATTAAAAATATAAAAGTAAAGTATTTCAAAACAAATTTACTATTTTATTATTTGAAAGTAATAAAAAGAAGAATAAATCATTTGATTTTCCTAAATTATCACCTAAATTTCAAAATGCCGAAGCATATAGTCCCATTTGAATAGTATAAGTGTTGTCTTATTTTATATCATCATTATAATTTTTCTAAATTTTTATATAAAATATAATAAATAATTCTATATTCTAAAATTCTAAAATAATATTAATAAGAAATAATATTTTATTTAACTTCTATTTAAATTTATTCCATCCCATCTCACTACCAAACCAAACCATTACAACTAAAAAAAGAATACAACTACTACCTCCATGGGTGTACAACTCATTACACCCCGATCCTAAACTACCTCAACATTCTAATAATTTAAAATGCATTAAAAATTTGTTGAGAGTAAAATCGTAAATAAATCTAAATTCTTAAAAATTTGAAGGTTAGTTAATATATTTTTTTAATAGAAAAGGACAGTTAAATTAAGACATCATCTAATCACTATTTCGACTACAAACCTAAGGAAAGGTTAGAATAATCACTAAGATAACCAAACTGGTGGTTGCTTTGATAACAATTGGTTGGTGAGATTCGATCAAATCCCACATTGGGTGGCCGAATTTAGTGCATATTAGGGATTACAGTAGAAAATATTATTTTTAACTTTACGCTTATAACTTAAAGCGCTACTACTAAAAAACTATTTACTGTTTGTGATCCATATGTTTAAAGCGCTTTTAGAATTAGTTATAGTAGTTTTTTAAAATATATAGTTATCTGTAGGAGCTTTTTGATAAAAGTTCAAATTTGGTGTTTTAAAAAAAATGATTTTTAGTTTTCTTTAATCGACTAAAATACTTTTTATAAAGTTACCAAACATATCATTTTTAAAAAAAAAATGTTTTTAACTGCTTAAAAGCACTTGTTAAGTCTTGAAATACAACCCTAAACAGGCTCTTAGTGCCATTGCTGTGTCGGGCTGTGGTGATCTCTCGCGCACTCGAAACTGGTTGAAGGCCACCTTTAGTGTCTACATCCACATTTTTTTTTAAATTTAAATTTAGAATAGTTCCATTTTGTTATTATATTTTTTTCAATTTATCCACTTAATATGCCTTTAAGGTAAATTATAATTTTTTTTTTTGTTTTTTATTTCAAATATTTTCTAAACATGTTTAAATATTTTTAAAACATAAAAAAATATAAATACACTAATAATCAATTATTTTAACCATTAAGCTATTTTAAAAATAAATTAATATATGATCATTCAAAAGGAACAAGTAAAATCAAGCGGTAAATAACATTATTCTTATATTTAATTATTTTAGATGATAAGAATCTTAATTTTACGTGGGTAGGTTTATTTTAGCTTGTTTAGAAGCAAATTAGGCCTCATTTGTTTTTATAGAACAAATAAAATGAATTGAGATAAAAGTTAAAAATTAAATAAAATATTATTAGAATATATTTTTTTAATATTATTATTGTTTTAAAATTTTAAAAAAAATTGAATTACTTATTTTATATAAAAATTTAAAAATATATAAAATTAAAAAGAGATAAGATCTGTCGTATAACAAACGAAACTTTAATATATAAGCTTCTTATTAGAGCATCTGTATTGGGTGCATCAAATGCACCCAATGCTTATATTATGGGGCCTACCCCAAAACAACCTCACATCCGGTCCCTTATATTGACAGGACTGGATGAGATGGGTTACAATAACCGCTCATTTCATTTCTCCCACCACCCAACTATCTTCTGGGCGTGAGACCGTTGTCTCTTCTTCTCATCTTCACCATCCCGAGCTCCCACTCCCTTCATCATTGGAAAAGCTTCACACCAATAAGATATTTTGACCCATTCTCCTCTGACTTTCACCGACGAGCATCCCTATATCTCTCTCTCATGATTTCTGTTTGATTTCCCACATATTTAAATTCGATTCAAACAATGTAAAGCTAGATTTCATTCTTGTTTTCCTACATAAATGGGTTTTGAAACCACATAGATTATAACTTAGACCAGTTGATTCCTCGATTGTTTTGTTGCATATTTTAAGGTTTTTGCTACTAATATCCGTGACTATATAGTGAATGACCATTATGATCTAGTACTTATAGCTCTTTTTTCGATTTATGTTGTTGATTCCTCTGAATTTGAAACCCTAGGGTTTCACAAGATCAATGATTTTGGATGATTTGCAACCGTATTGTTAGGGTTTCGATTATGGATTTGTTTTCGATTTGGTGCTTATAGCCCCTTTTTCAATTTGTCTTCACCATTCCTCTAAATTTGAAATCCTAGGGTTTCACCGAGATCAATGACTTTGGAGGATTTGCCACCATGTTGCTAGGGTTTCAATTTTGGATTTTTTTTTTTTTGATTTTGGATTTGTCTTCACCATTCCCCTTTGATAATCCTCATTCTATTGGGGTTATGGCATTCATCATCCCCATTGTGCTCGGATTTTTTTGAGAATTTTCAGAAATCAACTTTCATGAATTGGTTATGTGTTTTGTTCGCATTGTGTTAGAATTGGTATTGGCATTGTGCTTTTTTGGTGCTTATCTTGACAACACTGATCATCTCATTGTATTGGTTTTGGTATTGTGTTGCCATTATGTTGGTATTGTGGATGCTTTGTTGGTGCTTCTCATGAAGGGCCAATTTTTTTGACCCATTTTCTTGTTCCTAAATTTGTTGTGCTGTTGGCAAGCGTATTAATTGGTTGTTATGTTCACATACTGAGCATTTTGTTTAAACAAATTTATAACCCCTGTTGATCCCTTTGGTTTTGAATTGAGCTTGCATTTGGCTCTAAATTTGCTGTGGTTTGATGGTTTGTGGCTAATTAGCTGTGATGTTTATATACTGAGCCTATTGTGTAAAAGTTAAGACCCCTTTATTATTGATGTTCGGATCTACACGTTATCTCGATTAAGCTAGACATCACCACATCTAGATCCCAATTTGTTATATTTTCTAAAATGTGATCCATTGTGTACCTGTTAGGAATGCTTTGTTGCTAGTGAACGTAAGGCTATGATGAGTGGGGTAATGATTCATAGTGGTTAGACTAGAAGGTCCATTGACTATGGCAAGGTAATCTGTGAACCCCGGAAGGCCATTATGTGGCAACCAGGGTTTCTAGTTTGCAGTCGTTCATGCGCGTCTCTAGCCTTCGCATGCTGTGATTTTAGAAAAACCTACCTGAGTGTAGGTTATTGAACCACACACTTTGATATGTTAGGTATTTTCTCACCCTTTTTTTAATGTTTGTCTACAAAGTTGAAGCCTAAAAAAAATCCAAACCAAATATGCCGGCCTCTAGTGGTAGCACAACTATATCCTCACGCTCAAGTTCTCGCGTCAAATACCCAGTATATTATTGTGGCATTAAAGCATGTTGACGAATTGCGCATACTGAGAAAAATGATTAATGGCGATTTCTTGGTTGCCAAATGTAACGACCCAATCCTTGGGAGGGTAGGACTATACTTACATGACATTTCTTTTCCCCAAAATAGTTTTAGAAAATGAGACTAGTTTCGTTCGTTTTTAAAACCTTTCAATTCATACCCAGGGCGCCAGACTCCATATTATAGAATAAATCATAATTTTACAATACAAGAGGTTTACAATAGAAACAATTGATTTATAAAATAGAAGTTCTCTCTTTTATGTATAGATTATCGCGCTCTTCCCTTGGGCTATCTGCTTCCTGTTGCGTACTTTTATGTGAGGGGAGAAAACACACAAAAAGAAATTTAAAATGAGTTGAATACTCAGTGAGCATTACTTCATAGCATTTTTAATAAATAACAAAGTAGAATTTTCAATTATGCAATCTACACACAAATATACAGACATACGTACAAGACAATATATACATCCTTTTTCGTAACTATAATCCTATTATGTCTTTCATTCCTATGTGTCTCAGTACACTTCCTTTGTTATATAAAGAATCTAAAGATCTACCTTATTCTTAATAATTACTTTAAGCCATTAGCACACGATAGATCAACAAACAAGCAAGCATCTAACTACCCAGCAAGCATAACAATAGCCACTACTACCAAATAATTATCAGACAAGCAAGTCACTACTCAGCAAACAAGGACAACAACCAACAACTACAAGTCATAAAAAATAACTATTAAACAATCACGTATCCAATGCATACATACCATGCATGCAGTACACATCCTACATAACATGACATTTATTCCAATTCATTCACTCATTTGGATCATTGCACAATGTTACCCCTGTGTATTAGGATAGGCAGATCTTCCTTTGGATCATGGATCTTCCTTTGGACCCTTGGGTCTTCCTTTGTACCCTTTTCACAATTTCATACATTATAGCATAATATCAATTCATACAAATCATGCATAATCTTAGAATTGTAGCAAAGCATACATCCTAGCACTAGTTCATGGCATTATTCTATAAAATTGATAGACAAAAATATCAAGTTTCATTTTATATTTTTCAAAAAATATATATAATAATTACTACATATAGGCATCCAATCACATGCATATATTTACGTATTTGGGGTTCGATGAAATGGGCTACTAAGAATGGCTATACATAAGTATATTAGAATTTTTAATCCTATTATATTTTCTTTACTAGTCCGGTAAACACTAAAGGTGTATGAATATAATACTTATCTGGTCTGCATGCTATTTTCATATAATGCAGTCCAGTCACAAACGCATCATATAGTAGTCAATCTACAGCATACATACAAATAGCATTAATATACATATATATATATATCTAGTACACAAGCAATTAACTAGGAAAAACCTACACTTTATTAGGACACTATCCTGCTATCCCTAAGTCCTTAAGGTCTTTACTATACTAAGGCCATTGGAGACTCACTGCGGACATTGGGATACTTCTCGATATCTCCATGTCCTTGAAGTCTTTATTGTGCTAAGGCCATCAAAGACTCATTGCGGACACTGTGACACCTCTTGATATCCCCATGTCCTTGAAGTTCTTATTTAGGACAAAGTACCCATTTCATACAATAATTTTGTCCGGTACACGTGTCACCAGATATACATGCATCCTACTTACATGTCACCTAAGATCAACACAAAATACGTTGATCTCCTGTTGGTGCAACAAGTACCATACCTCAATAGCAACATTTTTCATATCGGTTGGAAGGACTAATCTCACTTCCCTGCCCATAACACGATACAGTCCATCTCAATATACCTTTGTCGCATCACGCAATTCAAGAGTACTATCGAGTTACACTATCATTGACCACTTCACATGGCATTATGCCACGTGAATCCTACAGTAACTTCCAACTTGACATGAGTACGATTCCTAACATACCCCGGTTACGTTTCCAATACTTCACTATTACGTGACTTCGTCGTTTCGCACGTACTTCAAGACATAACATGGTTACACAGTGACAACCGTCACTAGGGCTACCAGTCACGTCACTATTCTAGGATATTGCTCCACAATTTCCAACACTTCATGCCCCTTACATTTCTCAGTCGTGCAACTACCTATCTTTGTGACACCTCTTACGATGCGTCACAATTACAGCATATGGAGTACCTTCCATGCTTCCACTACGCACTCCATTTCGTACATACAACCCCGTTAAGTGTACTCCATGTATACTCCTTCCATAGTACACTACGCTACAACTTATACGATGCATGTTATACGGTGCATCGCTTTATTCCCCATGGAGTACACTCTACGCGTACTCCCTTCAAACACACTGATCCACATCACCGTACTGTGCACACTGCACAGTGTATCGCTCCACCATATAGAGCACACTCCACATGTACTCCGTTCACAACACCTACTACAACACCATACCTACACATAAAGCTCCTCCATATTACATAGCACAGTCCACAACCTTACTTCACAACACAGTTCTCAACACTTCAGAATGCACCCAACCAACTTCACACAACTACCCAACGGACTCCACAACATCGACAATACAATCTATAATCAATCAATTAAACATAGATACAAGAGAGATAGAGTTATACCATAGCGGGGTAAACCTATACGTTGCTTGCTTTTTGGCACAGTTAGTGGCATCGGAAACCACTAACTTGAGCGTTAATCGCTTTGTCAATGTCAGTGTCGTGACCTCAGAACGGGAATGATCCGGGAGTTTGGATCTAGAATTTTGGTTCCTAAATCCGAGTCATGGGAGGGTGGCCATTATGGTGGAGAGTTTGTTGGTGGCAGTGGAAAGGTCATACGTTACGGCTAACTTTATGTACGATGACATCATCCACATAAAGTGACGGTTTGAATTAGGGTGCTCTGTTTGACATGGGAAGCTAAGGGAATACTCATTAGAGGAAGGAAAATCTCATGATGGTGGTAGTGAGGCGGTGCAACCACCAGAAGGTGGTAGATCTACACAAATGGGTCAAACTCGTGCATAGGAGAGTGAGGGAGAGTGTGGGAAGGTGGGGCCATGGATGGAGGAGTGGAGTTAGGGGGAGGTCACCTGAGCAAGAGGGAACTTTTGGTGTTTGCGGTGAGCTCGTGCGATGGCCGGTGGCAGCGCAGTGGGGTGAAACCCATGCATATGGGTGTGTGTAATATCCATTTCAAGTTTGAGGTGAAATGGAAGAAATGGAGGGCTGCTGGCAATGGGTTAGCTGCCGGAGGTTGCTTTGAGGCTACCGGTGAGTTGCCGGTGCCATGGGTGGCCAACAGTGGTCGGAAAATGCGTGAATGAGTATCACAATACCCATTCGCTTGGGAGGAAGGTGGAAGGTTGTTTGGGACTAGGGTCGCCGAGGTAGACTCGCTGGAGGCTGTCGGTTCTAGTGTAGGGGGCGGTGTCGTCGACAGCGACCAACATGGCGTTGATGGTGGCGACGACGGTGGCCGGCTGTGGTTGGGCCAGGGGTTGGAAGCCGAATGGCCATGGGAGGGGGAGAACATGTGTGTGAGAGAAGAGAGAAAGAGGGGAGAGAAAAAATGAAGGATTTGGCTTCTTTTTCGGGCTATTTATAGGCCCAACGCTTCATGATCTTCAAACTGACAAATGATGAGCTTAAAATACTGATTTAAAAATATGTAAAATCAATTTAACTTAAAACACTCAGAATAATTGTAACACCCAGTTTTGCCGCCACTTTAATCATTATTTTGTTTTATTATTATTTTTTATTTCAAACCCATTTCTGTTTTTAGGGTTTTAGCCTTTGTTTCGTTTTTGTTGTTAAATCTTTATTATTTTTGTCAAATGGACTCTTGAGTCTAGCTCTATTAATTTTTTTTTTAGGGTTTCAATCATCTATATTCATAGTTTCATGCCCGTTTCTTACCTTAGGATTTTCATCAACGACCGTACATACCACTACTGCACTGCATTGATCAAGTAACCATATATCTCCTATCCGGATTTTACTCTAATTTAACTCCCATCGATTCTTGCCCTTTTTCCGTTCTAGTTTCTAACAAAAAGTCTTCTGCTTAGCATTCGCGTAATCTCTTCCTTATTTTACTAGGATTGCAAGCACTTATTTTTTCACCCTATCTTGTTTGTCTCTTGCCGAGAACTCACAACAGCACTGAATATTTATATTCTCATATTAAACTCTGTGTCGCATAGCCCTCAAACTGATCATGCATATATCGTTTACCTTCAATCATGCCGTCGCGCCACCACAATGTGTTCTACTACCATTCCACCTGCGTTATTCCCGCACCATAGTACTTAGGCCCCTGTGTTGCAATCACAGATGTAGAGCACCCCAAACCGAAGCCAGCCATATAAACCACATGCAGTTTCTTGCCCTCACGGAAGTCACCAATGTTGAGTCCATGCACAACCAACAAAAATATTAGGCCAAGCCCCATGAAAGCACCTGCCAAAAAGACACCAGCATTGTCCAACCACCGTGAACCCACTTTGCACCACCACTGGAAACTGAATGAAAAGGACCCTTGTTTTCATTACCCGAAACAGAGCACCACTTTCACCTTGTTGCCATCTTTACAACCACCTCTACCGTGAGTCTATTACGTTGGAGACCACCCAGGACAACCGGGAAAATGTCAGCAGTTCACCCAGTATTGATGCCTTGTCCCTCGCTCAACCGCACGCCACTTTCTATCGGTAAGCCTGTCGACGTCCCCACCCACGCTTGGGATCAAACGCAAACCGAGACGTCGAGGATAAATATCGCAGGGACATTTACCCTTCGTTCATATGTTCTTATTGAGTTATGAGTTCGCTTAAAAATACGGATTAGAAAATTTTCTTTTATTTCGCAGCGATTAAAGTCGAGCCATACTATGTTTGGCAAAAATTAAGAATTTTCGCCACGAGTCACATGGAATTATATATATATATAATCTTTTTTTTTAAACTATACAACCCATCATTAATACTTAGTCAACCATACATGCATTGTTTCGAGTTCTTAATAAAAGCATTTCCCCAAAACAACGAGGACCAAAATAGATAACCAAAAGATAAACATCTATTAGTGATAACCCTCGACGCCCGTCTTCAAGTCTGAGGTTCATCCTTCACCTCCTTCACTCCTGGACCAAACAAAAACCGCCCTAGACCCATTTTTCCAACACGTAGAACGTCGGGTCCCAACTCGGGCGAAGTATAAACGCGATCTAGAAACAAGGATCCGTCTATACCCACAGTCAGGCAACAGCCTGTACACTGGCCGTTTCCTATTTACTGGTGGCCCGCCACCTCGACCATAATTGTGTGCCTCATATCAGCTATAAACTGGGTGTATACCTCTGAGATCACCACATCAAAAGGCAGGGCAGCCACCAGATCACTAGAGATCTAGGGACTCGTTCCTAGCGTCAGACTCATCGTCAGATCCATCACCTGCAACCACTTCTATCGTCCCAAACAGGGAACGATAATAAGGAAGTAAAAGGGTGAGATTTTGGGGGAAATCTCAGTAAGTATACAAACATTTCAACTAAAAACATCTCAGGCATATAAGTAAATGAACCATAAACATCCATATGCACATGCAAACAACACTTGACTCATGCGCATGCTCATGTAAACCTTCTTTAAAATCCAATTGTTATTTTATTTCTGTTCATATATTCACATTTTATAAAACGTCATTTCCGTCACAATTCGTAAAAAGAAACTCTTCTTCTTCTGTTTATATCTTTTATGTCTTTTATCTTAGGCGTCACTTTCCATATACTGTTTTGTTCTTCATTGGCTCAAAAGCCCCTCTTGTCATGAATTTTTATATTTGGACACCTCACGATTCCCCTACGCACCGTGTCTTCTCCGCTAGTTATCGTAGCGCCCGGCGACCGTATTAACCCAAGCCGCTACGTTACGCGTTTCCGCTCTTCGTCGCTCGGTGAATGTTTGCCCACCGAGTGACTACAATCCATATTCTTTTACCGATGAGGCCGAGACCTACACGGCCCATATGCACCCACTAGCTTTAGGTACGACCACGCTCTGGAATCCCTAACGGAGCCATATATGGCCTGCTAATAGTTCTTCGTCGATCCAGGGGTTTCACTCGACTTTACTCACTCATGAGTGAACAGGGAGTTTTATTGGGACACTATCCCGTCCCAGCCTTTGGGGTTCTTTTAAACTCATTCTCTTTTCTTTAAAAACATTTTGACTCAAGATAGAGTTTTCGTGACATATGCATGGGTTATGCAACTATAATGCAATTTTCACGCCCAATACCCGAGATGAACTCGAGTGCACATCCAAACACTTCTGCTCACTAACCAAAAACCTCGATTGCTAGTCCCTACCCACATGCCTTCACCCATGATGGGCTTGCATGTAGGGTAGGGTAGGGTATTCGGCCCCTCCCATTTAGGGTTTGGGCCGAGCCCTATCCCCCTCCCCCCTTCTTTTTTTTTTATTCCTAATTAAATCCAATGATTTCTTCTTTCCTTTAGATAGAAACCGGACCTTCCACCCTACTAATCAATTTCATTTTTCTTTCTTCAATTTAATCTTTTATATTTAACTTCATATGTTAAATAATCATTGATTTAACCCCTTTAAATTCCATAGCACCAAACCTATCTAAAACAAATCATTGTCTATTTAGACCTAATAATAACACTCAAATGTTGTATTTTAGATTTATCAACTCAAAAGAATGTCCATAGATTTGATATCACAACATAACACATTTCCTCAACATTATGATATTTCCACCAAACACGCATGCATCACTACCTCATTACATATTGCCTTTCTATATTCCATGCTTATTTATTCGAGTTAATCAAGTCCTTAATGTGACATAAAATTAAACCTAAAGAACATAATCTTTCAAGCAAATCACCACAGCTCAAGCTTTATCATCTTAAAAGAGAAAACCTTTCCAACATCACATCATACCTTAGTGATCATGCATATAATACTACACCTTTAATTATTCCCCCTATTATGCTTTCTACTCTTCAATTTCTAATGTTTTGTCCACTTAATCACCCATTCCAAACTTTATCAAGTCTAAATATTGTATTACTAAGTTTATTTACACAATCATTTCATGCCAAATAATCTCTATCAAATCAACATACCATGATATAACAATACAAGTAGCAACCAAACAACTATAACATCCATTTATATTCAAGAAATGTAAGAGTAAAATGAAGGCACACTTACAACTTTCTTTTAGTAGTTTTAGAAATCTGAAAATGTAAATAAAATATTATATTAGACTTGTTATAGTATTGAGATTAAAAGAAAAGATTTGCTAAGTTTCAAATCCTAAGTTGTGTGTGTTCTCTTTGAGTGTTCTTAGCTTTGGATTAGATCAAGGAATGCCTTACCTCATTCTAAGAAATTTTCCTTCAAGGGTTGCTTGATCCTAGCTCCAAAAGGCTTGATATTCTTTGGTTTTAGGGGTAAAAAGAAATGAAGCAAAGATGAGAGTGGTGAGAGCTTGAAGAATGTCGAGAGGTGCAAGTGTGGAGGGGGTGTGTGTTTGCAAAATGGAAAGGGAGAGCAAGAGGCCATTCGGCCATGGGGTTTTCCATAAGCCTTGTCACTCTATTCCCTATGCAATGGTGTGACTCTTGAGGGATTGAAAGGTGTGATTTGGACTTCCATCTCTAGGGTATGATTAGATCCTAATCTAGGCAACACTTGAGTGAGGTTTTCTTTCCCCTTTCTTCTTGGATGGCCAGCGCCCCCTTGGGTTTCTAAGCCCACTCATCACCTCACATCACTCCTCACACACTCCCACATCACCTCACATGTCACTCAATGGATCTCATGATCCAATTCTTGGAGGAAGAGCATGGAGGGGTTCGGTTATGCCCTTCCATTGCACACCGAAACCTATCCTCCAAGGCATGCATCATTCATTTCTCCTATCCTCCAATCAATCAAGTCATCACTTGTCTCACTTCACCTTACACTTGTACTTGTTCTCAAGTGAGATCTCCTAGAGCCTTGAACTTGGATTTGCTAAAATCTCAAGAAATCCCCAAATGAAGCCTACGGCTTCTTCCTTAGCCGTATCCCCCATTTGGTTGTTTTCTTCTTCCTTTTTTTTTCATCCACTTCCTCTTCCCAATGCCTTCACTTCCATCTATCAATTGTCCATCAACTTGTCACTCATCACACTTGATCCATTCACTTAGATCTTGAGAAGATCTCCTAGAACCCTCCACAATGTGCACGACAATCCCACCAAAGCTGCCCACCACTTTGCTTTTTTTCTTTCCTCTTCCTTCTTCTCCTCCTTTGACTTGACCTTGATGTGATCAAGTGAAGACTTCCTTGAGAAATCCCTATTGCCTTACACGCCTACTTGCTCCTCAATGATAAGGAAATCCCATCCTAGATTCTTACTTCTTCTCCTTTCAAGAAACCACTAGTCAAAGCCTCAACTACTAGCAAATTTCCAACTTTCTAACTACTAGTCTTGGAAGACTTCTTGAAACTCTCCTAGCTTGACATATGTCCAAAAGCATGGGTTTGTTGACTTGTGGGCTCAATCTATGGGCCTTTGGGGCTTTCCTAGTGTACCTTTGGGCCTCTTAACCATTCCTAAGTTAATTTTCCTAAGCCCAAGCCTTCCCTTACCCATTTGATTTATCTATATTATTATTATTACCATATAATTCAATTTAATATTAAGGACTCGAAATCTTGGGTTGTCACATCCTCCCTACAAAAAAAAGATTTCGTCCTTGAAATCAAAATGATATGATAAACAAAATTTAAAGGCAACATCATTATTCCTCTAGTGCTGGTGGCAGTGGATTCCTCTGACGAAGAGCAGGGTACATCTTCCTCCTTTGTTATTGAATCCTGGGAGAAGTAAAATATTGCATCTACGTTAGGATCATAATACATATTGGTTCCTATCTCGTTTAGCCTATGCATAATTTCCTCTTCTGTATCTATTCGCGGTACCCCTTCAACCCTCTGCCTAATACGGTCATCCGAGGTGTCTGAAAAATTCAGGGGTTCTATGCTGGGTTCACTCACCTTTCCTCATATTAATGCACGCAGTTGTTTTCTCTCTGCTCTCAACCACCTATTAAGAGGTTGTCTCTCCTCAATTGGTCCAGCTCGGTGAAAGAATGGTGTTCCTCTATAGTCTATATCCATTATATGAGTGTGTGGTGTCTCTCATACCGGTCCAGATACCTCAGTCTTTGCTCTCTCATCCTTTCGCGTCTTCTACGTAGTATCCTTTGTCTGTTTTCTCTCCGCTCTCTTAATTGAGCTATTGTTGCTACAGTCATGCGGGGGTTGTTCCTATTTCTAGTCATTTCATGATTTAAAAAAAAAAATTATAAGTTATCAGGGCATTAAGAATCAATAAACAGTTTCTATAATCACAAAATTGCAAGGAATCCATACACATTTCATTAAGACATGTTCATGCATACAGTCAACCAACAATTCATTCAAAGACTACAATTATTTAAACAAGTGCGAATAACTAATCCTCATAACATCTTCCCGCTCCCAAGTCGCTTCTTGAAAAGCAGAGTTGTTCCAGAATACTTTAATTAGCAAAATTTTCTTGTTCCTCAACTCTTGTTCCTTACGATCTTCAATTCGAGTTAGCCATTCCTCATAAGTCAAATTCGTAAGTAATTCAATTTTGCTGGGATCTATTATTATCATTGGTCCCTCGCCAAGACTCTTCTTTAACGAAGATACATGGAACACGTTATGAATTCCTTGTAAGTTCACTGACAAGTCTAGGCAATACGCCACGGGCCCTACTTTCTCCAGTATCTCATAGGGTCCAATATATCGGGAACTTAACTTTCCCTTCTTACCAAATCGAGATACGCCATTCATAGGTGAGATTTTTAGATAGACCCAGTCACCTATCATAAATTCTAACGATCTTCTACGCCGATCTGCATAGCTCTTTTGTCTGCTCTGTGCAGCTTTCATACGTTCTTGTATCATATCCACTCGTGTTTGGACTTCTTGGAAATACTTGGGTTCGAGTATCCTACTTTCGCCAACTTTGTCCCAGTACAAGGGAGATCTACACTTCCGCCCATATAATGCCTCATAGGGTGCCATTTGAATAGTCGCTTGTAAGCTATTATTGTAGGCGAATTCAATTAGTGGCAATAGTCCTTCCCAATTACCACGTGAATCCAACACACAGGCTCTCAACATGTCTTCTAGAGTCTGAATAGTCCTTTCAGTTTGGCCATATGTCTATGGATGGTAGGCACTACTAAATCTTAAGTTGGTGCCCAACATTTTATGTAAGCTTTGCCAAAATGAGATGTGAATCTGGGGTCCTGATCTGAAATAATTGTTTTGGGTATCCCATGCAGTCGACTATCTCCTTCACATAGATTCGGGCTAATTTCTCCATTGCGTCCGTGTTGGCTATCGACAAAAAATGTGCACTCTTAGTCAGTCTATCTATTATTACCCAGATTGTATTCTTGCCTGCCGACATTCTTGGAAATCCCACTACAAAATCCATAGATATGTCTTCCCATTTCCACTCTGGAATTGGTAGGGGTTGTAACATTCTGGCTGGGCGTTGGTGTTCTGCTTTTACCATTTGGCATACAGAGCACTTAGCTATGAACACTGCTATGTCTTTCTTAATGCCTTCCTGCCATAATTTTTCCTTTAGATCCTAGTACATTTTTGTACTGCCAGGATGAGCTGTGTACGGTGTGCAATGAGCTTCCTTCATAAGCCTCTCCTTTAGTTTTGTATCATCTGGTATCACCGCCCTTTTTCCAAAATACAACGTCCCATCATCTAAGATTGTGAAATGGGGCGATCCTTGTCCTTCTAGTAGTTTCTGTCTGATCTTTCTAACTTCTCATCCTTTCGTTGTTCTTCTCTGATTTCGTCTTCAGTTAACGAGACGATTTCTTGCACCATGGTCAGTCTCACCTCTTGGGGCAGGTTCTTGACTAACATATTTCGCAAAGATACGAGTATTGACGGTTCTTCTCCCTGACCTTTACGGCTTAGCGCATCTGCTACTACATTAGCTTTACCCGGGTAATACTTATTTCACATTGAAAGTCGTTTATGGTTTCTATCCACCTCCTTTGTCTTATGTTCTAATTTTTCTAACTGAACAAATACTTGAGACTCTTGTGGTCAGTATACACCTCACATTTTTCTCCGTATAAATAGTGTTTCCAAATCTTTAAGGCAAATACCACTGCAGCTAACTCCAGATCGTGGGTAGGGTAGTTCCGCTGATGATCTTTAAGCTGTTGAGAAGCATACACAACTACTCGGCCTTTTTGCATTAAAACACATCCCAAACCCATCTTTGAAGTGTCGCTGTACACTACATACGGTTTGTGGGGTTGTGGTAGTAGTGTACTAGTGAATTCGAGGTATGTAAATTTCGGTTAGGGTTTTCTTGTTGTTTGATTGTTGATTGTGTTGGTCGTAAAGGAGACTTGGCTTTACTGTGGAAAAACGATGTCAACCTTTCAATTCTTAATTAATCCAAAAATCATATTGATGCTGCCATTGATGATGGTCTAGGGAAGGGTTTGTGGTTCCTTACTGGTGTCTATGGACATCCATCAGTCCAGGATCGATTTAAGACTTGGGCAATACTAAGGAAACTATGTCGGAGTAATGGGGAATCTTGGCTTGTCCTTGGGGATTTCAATGAGCTCTTATATCACCATGAGAAGTGGGTGGGATCTGACTGGCAGCTTTCAGCTTTCCAAGGGGTGATAGATGACTGTAATCTCAAAGATATGGGGTATAGCGATCATAAATATACATGGTGTAATCGAAGGGGGGGCTCCAACTGTGTGTATGAGAGGTTGGATAGGGCCTTGGGAAACTTGTCTTGGTTAAATCGATTCCCTTTTGCATCTATTACACACGGCTTGGCAACCTATTTTGATCATGTTCCTATATGGGTTGATATTGAGGGTGAAGAATAGCGTGTCAGACCCAAGCGTCTTTTCAGGTTTGAGCAGATGTGGGTTGGTGATCGTCACTGTGAATCCATCATCAAGAAGGCATGGAGAAGACTGGACTCTAGGGACCATATGGATACAGTTCTGACTAATATTAAGGAATGTGGGCACCAATTGAACTTGTGGAATAGAAACAGTTTTGGTAATGTGCAAAAGGAGCTGAACAAGGCACGTCAACATCCACATCTGGTCCAAGAACAGGTTTCGTTAGGGGCACACATGGAGGATATAAACAAAGCAAGGGATGAGGCGCACAAATGGATGGAACATGATGAGTTGATATGGAAGCAACGGTCAAGAGTGCAATGGCTTCGGGCAGGGGACAGTAATTCCAAGTATTTTCATATGAAAACATCCCAGCGAAGCAGAAAGGATCTTCTGTCCAACATCAAAGATGACTCAGGAGTTTGGCGGACTGGAGAACAAAAAAACAGGGTGGTTGTTGATTACTTTCAGCAGTTATTCACCTCCTCAAGGCCAATAGGTTCTACGGATTTCCTGAATTCTGTAGCGAACAAAGTGACACCAGAAATGAATTATGATATCGGAAAACCATACTCATCTGCTGAAGTGAATGTTGCTCTCTCTCAAATGCATCCGAGCAAAGCTCATGGCTCTGATGGACTATCGGCTCTATTTTACCAGCAATATTGGCACGATGTTGGTCTTTCTGGTTACCTTTGCTGTGCTGTCTGCTCTGAACTCAGGTGCCTTTCCCTCCAAACTCAACCATACTTTTCTTACTCTTGTCCCTAAGAAACACTCACCTAAAATTGTATGTGACTTACGGCCCATTAGCTTATGTAATGTTGTCTATAAGTTAATTGCCAAAGTTGTCTCTAATAGAATGAAATCAGTCCTGCCCAATATAATTGAGGAAAGTCGAAATGCCTTTGTTCTGAATCGTCTAATTATTGCTAATGTCCTAGTTGCTTATGAATTAGTCCATTATTTACGACATAAGCAAAAAGGAAAGCAAGGATTCATGTCTATTAAATTAGACATGTGTAAGGCGTATGATCGGGTCGAGTGGGGTTTTCTCCAAACTGTAATGAATGTGATGGGTTTTAATAGAAGATTCATTGATCTGGTTATGACATGTGTCAGTTCAGCTTCTTATTCTGTGTTGATTAATGGTGTACGTCATGGCCCTATCACTCCCTCTAGAGGTCTTCGACAAGGGGATCCTATGTCCCCTTATCTATTTCTTTTATGTACTTTAGGGTTTAATAGCCTTGTTAAAGAATACTGGTCTGAAGAAGAACTCACTAGTATTAAGATTTGCCGAGGGGCCCCTTCCATTAATCATTTGTTGTTCGCCGATGATAGTGTCGTCTTTTGTAAGGTTGATGTGCGGGAGAACATATGTCTTCAGAATCTTCTAAATGCTTATGAGAATGTCTCTAGTCAGGCTATAAATATTGACAAAACAACCATGATTTTCAATCGGAATGTTAGAAGCGAAGTTAGAGCTGAAATTTGTTCTATGTGGGGTAATGGGGAAATTTCTCAATATGAGATATATCTTGGGCTGCCCTTATGATTGGGAGATCAAAAAGAAGAGTTTTCCAGCCCATAAAGGCTCGAGTTTGGCAGAAACTCCAAAGTTGAAAAAAGCAACTGCTTTCCCAAGGTGGCAAGGAGATAATCTTAAAAGCAGTTATCCTCTCAATCCCAACCTACACTATGAGTTGTTTCCTTTCCTTTTACCGGCTGGATTGTGCTCTGAATTGGAAGGACTAATGGCTAAGTTCTGGTGGGAATAGAGAAAAGAGGAAAAAATGATTCATTGGATGAGCTGGGGCCGTTTGTGTGACAGAAAATCTCAAGGAGGTTTAGAATTCAAAGATTTTAGGATCTTTAACCTTGCTTTACTTGCTAAGCAAGGCTGGTGGATGTTACAAGCTGAAAATTCTCTGCTTCATAGGCTTTATAAGGCCAAGTATTTTGCCAATACTTCCATGTTTGATGCGGGCCTAGGCCCTAATCCCTCCTACATTTGGCGAGGAATTTGGGAATCCATGAAATAGTTGAAAAAAGGATGCCGATGGAGAATTGGTAATGGAGAAAGAGCGCTTTTGTGGACTATCAATGGATTCCAGGGCATAAAGCTTTGTTTGGAGAGGGATACCAAGATACTGAGCAAAATAGGAATGAAATTGTGGCCTCCTTTATTGACCCCAAAACTGGTTGGTGGGATTTCAACCGAATTAAAGCAATCTTTAATCCTAATGTGGTATCAGATTTGGTGAAATTTCCTATCTACCCCGATTCTGTGGAGGATAAATGGATCTGGAATTTTGAGCGATCTGGTACCTTCTTAGTGAAATCATGTTACCATTTTATTGTTGGTCGACTGAAGCAATCCCAGGCAGAATCCTCTATTTCTTCCCACTAGCAAGTCTTTTGGAAGCATCTATGGAAGTTACCGATCCCTCATAAAGTTAGGTTGTTTGCCTAGAGAGCATGTATAGATAAACTCCCTGCTAAGGAAAATCAGTTTCAGAAAAAAAGTGGTTACTGACCTGTCCTGTGGCTTCTGTCAGTACCCGTTGGAAGACCCTCAACCATGCCCTTATTTCTTGTAGTCACCTGCAAGAGACGTGGCAGCAGACTTTACCATGGTTGAAACGCCAATCTGATATCAGAGTACTAGATGTTGCAGATCAGATGTGTAATGGTCAGAACAAGGATCAGTTCTCTCTTTTCTTTTCCTTGGCTTGGGGTTTTTGGTATCGCAGAAATTAGATGATTTTTGAGAAGAAATATATGCCTCCTAGACAAGTGGCTGGTATGGCTCTGAATATGTTGAAGAATCACAAGGAGGTCCGTGGCTTAACTGAAGCCCAGCTTAGAAGACATCTTAAGTGGCAATCACCTTTCCCAGGCACTCTCAAACTTAATGTTGATGGAGCTTTATTTGCTAACTTACAAAGAGCAGGGGTGGGCTTTGTACTTAGGGACTCTGTGGGAGATATAGCTATGGCAGTGAGCAAGCTAGAGCTTAATGTTGAGAACCTTGAAGCGATTGAAGTTCTGGCTATCTTTCGAGCTCTTCAATTTTGTGCTTTTCGTGGGATCTCAAAAATTGAAGTTGAGTCTGATTCATTGCAGGTTGTAGAGTCAATTCAAAAGGATAATATGCTTGACTCGACTTTGGGGGCTTTGTTCGCTGAAGTGAGGAAACTACAAGATTACTTTAAAAAATGCTCGTTTATGCATGTATATCGGGAATGTAATAAATAGCTCATACTCTAGCAAGACATGCATGATCTATTGTGGATTGTGAGATGTGGGAAGATTGTATTCTAAACTTTATTTCTCAAACCGTTTGGTTTGATAAATATTTGTAATCGTCTATTTATTAATGAAATTTCTCTTATAAAAAAAAAATTAAATTTTTAGTAATTGTTTCTATTATTATTATTATTATTATTTTTTTAGAACATTCTATTATTTTTTAAAATGGTTACATAGTCACGATTGTTCGTATAATTACATCTTAAAGAAAAACATTGTTTACACCGTCGTAATATTTTGTCCCTTTCTCGCGGAGAACGTGGGGATCGAACTCTGCTCAAGGGCATGATTTAAACGTGAAGAAAAATGAGAGTGAAAGGTAGTCAAATGGAGTTCCTCTTCCTTACCCAACGAATGGAGGAATTGGAAGATTCGGAACTCCATTGATTATTCCATAGACACTACTAAAACGAAGAACAAAAAAAGAGCAGACAAGGCCTGAAGATCAAAAGCAGAAGCCTGCGGAGAAGTTGAAGAGGAAGGAGAAGAAGAGAAAGATGGCTTTCGAGAAGATAAAGGTGGCTAACCCCATCGTCGAAATGGACGGTAATTACTCCACTGAATTCATACTTCTTTCATCGGCTTTACCCAGAACCATGCCCTCCTAACTTTATATTCATACGATGTAGGAGACGAAATGACTCGAGTCTTTTGGAAAACCATCAAAGATAAGGTATTTTGTTCCTTCTCCATCAATCATGCCATATTTTTTTTTCCTTTTATATATAATTATATATAGGGATTATCTATAACTTCTTTGTATTTATTTTTTTCCACAGCTTATATATCCCTTTGTGGAGTTGGATATAAAGTACTTTGATCTTGGCCTCGCAAATCGTGATGCAACAAATGATAAAGTCACAGTTGAAAGTGCTCAAGCTACTCTTATGTAATCTTTCTTATCCTTTTCCCTCTCTTATTAGTAGTATATTTCTTTCGAATTCATGACATAATTCATTATTATTCTTCTTTCATCTGTTAATCTCTACAGCTATAGGATAGGGTCACTTTTGCCCGATCAAAAAAGGATATGTTGACTTTTGCAAGAATCGCACCTACAAATCTGGCTTTGTTATATTTGCTATCAATTTTTCCTTTCTTTATAAACTATGTGTATTGTTAGTTAGAATTGTCTCAAGGAAATAGGCTCCATACAGCTTATACGGTTCTTAAATTTGTGCATTTTTTTGTCAATTTCCTTTGAAAGTTCTTACTTATCTGACTTATCAGTTCCCTAGACTTTTGCTACCCTTCAATTCCATTTACTTCTCTCATTCAAAACTGTGCACGAGACTTTTTCATACCTTAATTTTTCTTATTATTTGACCTTTTACAGGTATAATGTAGCAATAAAGTGTGCAACTATAACTCCAGGTATGCATTCTTAGGCTCAGCTGGAACGATGCACATGTTTTTACTTTAATAGGGAATAAATATTTGGTTTACTAAGTGGCTCGTGCTTAAAAATGGCTTGCTTTTTTATAGATGAAGCTCGTGTCAAGGAGTTCAACCTGAAACAAATGTGGAAGAGTCCAAATGGGACAATTCGGAACATTTTAAATGGTGAATTGATGTCGCTGATGGATTTTTGTTTTAGTTCTTTTATATTTCCTGCTATTTGTTCCAGATTTATATTTAATGCAAGGCACTACTCTGCTTTCCATTTCCCACAGGCACTGTTTTTAGAGAACCAATCATGTGCAAAAACATCCCTCGACTAGTCCCAGGTTTGTTATGTTTTCTTGATATGCCCGTTTTCTTTGTATAATTAAGATAAGTGCGCAGATTTAATTGATTTTCACTTCAGGTTGGACCAAGCCAATATGCATTGGAAGACATGCTTTTGGTGATCAGTACCGAGCAACTGATACTGTTATACACGGATCTGGAAAGCTTAAAATGGTTTTTGGTAAAATTCTATTTCCTATGTCTTTCATTGTCATGTTAATTTTGCTTTTCACAGAGATAAGTCAAACTGCCACACAAAAAAGCTGAATTCAGCTTAGTTTTTCAGTCCTATATTTCCACCAATCCCTCCTTGAATGTGATCATCTTATAAGAGAAATTGGAGTTTCTGCAGTACCTGATGGACATGATGAGAAGAAAGAGTTCGAAGTTTTCAACTTTACTGGTGCTGGAGGTGTAGCTCTATCCATGTACAACACCGATGAGGTCCATATTTATTAATGCTTTTCTTTTATGCTCATTTCTATTTTTGCTTGGTGCCTGACTTGAAGTTTACTTGCTAAAAGATATTGGAGTTTTTAGTGTTTACGTTGTTGTTTTGGACTTTGAGAACAGTCCATTCGTGCTTTTGCTGAGGCTTCAATGAACACTGCATACCTAAAGAGGTGGCCACTTTATCTTAGCAGTAAAAACACTATTCTTAAGAAATACGATGGAAGGTATGCTGTCACCTAATACTTGAAGAGGCCTTTTGATTTTCTTTATCCATTTTGAAATTTAGTAGCGTCTGCCTTTCTGGTTATGTATTGTGATTTGCTTACCACATGTTTTTCATGAAGATTCAAGGACATTTTTCAGGAAATTTATGAAACCCAATGGAAGTCGAAGTTTGAGGCTGCAGGGATATGGTGAGATATCTAGTCCATCATACTAGTTAGTTTATCCAGTTTAAGTAGTTTTGCATCAACTTATATGGCTGAATTGATAGGTACGAACACCGTCTAATAGATGATATGGTAGCATATGCTCTTAAAAGTGAAGGAGGCTATGTCTGGGCATGTAAAAATTATGATGGGGATGTGCAGAGTGATTTCTTAGCCCAAGGTTTGTATCTATATGTGATAATATCTGCAACATGTTGATCTTTCTAAATTTTGGTGCTTTTTTGGAAGAAAAATGCTATTCATGATTCTTTTAACCATCATCCTCTCAATATCCCTTGCTTTGGCATCAAATGATTAGTTGACAAGTGAAACATAACAAATAGTTTTCCAATCATTAATGTCACATCATGGGATGACAGGAGGATGATAAATAAAAGGAGTTAGTGATATTGCTTTTTGTGGAAAGACTAGGTGTTAATCATCTGTATTTGGTTTATGACAAATAACTCTTTATCATTGGTACAGGATTTGGATCTCTTGGGCTGATGACCTCAGTACTGGTATATCTTGTTCTCATTTTTTTCCTGCTTTCTTTTTAGGTTTATCTTCCACCTGCTTAAAGTTGACTTTCTGGCATATAATATCTTCACATGTTTGTTATTTCATATAAGATATCCTTCTTTTGGTCACAAAAGGTTGGACTGGTGCTTCTTATTTTCTTTGATCGGTGAAAGATTGGACTGGTGTTTCAGGTGTGCCCAGATGGAAAGACCATTGAAGCTGAAGCAGCCCATGGGACTGTAACCCGCCATTTCCGCGTTCATCAGAAAGGAGGTGAAACCAGCACAAATAGCATAGCATCAATCTTTGCTTGGACACGGGGTCTTGCACACAGGTATCGTATCATTTTATCAAAATGATTTCTTACTTGAGAAAGTACAAGCCTTCAACTACAAATTGGTTTGCAATTACCCCCATATTATTGATTTCAGCCTCACCCCCTCCCCAAAACGGCCTAAAAGCTGCAATTATCATGCCCGTAAAATAGTTGATGCAAAACCCTTCATAAATAGATTAAAAGACCAGGCACTTTTTTTTTTTTTTTTTTGCTTTTACCCTTTTTGGGGGATAATTTTGACGTTTTAGAGGGAAAAGAGGGTGTATTGAAGTTTTGTGGTAGTTTGAGGTTGGGTGGTTGCCAAAATTGATAGATTTGAGATAGTGTGATAATTACAAAATGTATGTTAGTTTTAGGGGGCTGTGTATTTTCCCTTTTCTTATATTATCTAGATGATCTCTAGTACCACTGTTGTTCTTGATAGTTAAAGGTTTTAGGAATGTGTTTTTGAATGTTTATTTTTAAAATTGAAATATTTTATATGAAAAATCGAGCGAATCAATATCATCAGGGCAAAGTTGGATGGCAATACCAGACTTTTGGATTTTACTGAGAATCTGGAAGCAGCCTGTATTGGAACTGTTGAATCTGGGAAGATGACTAAGGATCTTGCACTTCTTATTCATGGGCCCAAGTAATTTTTGTCTAAAGGATAATTCCGTTAAAATTTCTGCTGTTGTGCTTAACTTTCACACATTAAAAATTTTCATGATTTGTATAGGGTTGCCAGGTCTCAGTATCTGAATACAGAACAGTTCATTGATGCCGTAGCAGAAGAGCTGAGCGCAAGATTATTTACCAAATCAAAGTTGTAGACGATCACCACTAACCTGGGTATAATCGGATGTTTGCTTCAATTCATAGAGTATCAACCTTTAAAACTTTAGATTGTTTTTTTTTTCCTTTTCTTTTCTCTATATTTCCCGCTGTTTTAAATATAAATTCAGTTCTCTGTTCTTAAGAGAGAAGTTACCATCACTTGGGGAATAAAACAGAGCATTCCAAAATAGAATAATGAACACTTAAGGCTCTTGTAGAACTTTATGGTATGTCATTACTAGTTTGCTTGCCACCACAGGCTGCAGATTTTGCAAATGATAATCTGAAAGATGTTAAACGTCTCAATAAGATAAGATGGTAATTATGAAGAATACATATAATTGCTGAACTTTTAACACCACAAAATCTTTATGTTTGTTTTGTTGCGGTAATCTAACATACAAATGCAAACAAACTGCCCCTGATGTTTGTGAACTGGAAATTGGAGTCGAGATCGGAGTCCTTTCCTGGATCAGCTGATTATGGTGTGTATACGTATTTTTATTAATGTTTCTCGGACCATGTTCTTAAGAAGAAAGAACAAGGCTTTCAGTTCACTCGGAGGAACTTGAAAGTTAGCTATAATTGTTTGCAAGCCCTTATATCTTGTAAATAGACATTTCTTTAGAGGTAAGTTTGCAGCTCCCAAAGATTCCCACGAGTAAAAATTTAATGGGCTATTTGTAATACTCCTTGCTTGTAGGTCCGGAATTTAACGTACATTCGTAGCATTATTCCTCCCTCACGGCCAGCCACCCAGACCCATTGTGACATTTGTAACCCTCCCTCCAGATACGAAGACACCCCCAAAGAAGCAGTACACTTCTTTATAGGTCCGGAATGATACGTACATTCCCACATTATTCCTCCCTGAAGACCAAAACCATTCTCACAGCAAGCCCCCAGGGCGAAAATAAAAGCCCTGTCGCCCTCAACAGAGTCCGTAGCCCCTCCTCTTAGCAAATTGAGGCTCTCTCCTCCCTGGAAACTACCACAGAGCACGACAATGGTAAGCTCTCCTTCCTCCACCTCATGCATTGACCCATATCTATATGTCGTTTCTCTCTCCACCGTTATTAACCAACGGTTGTGTATGTTGTTGCCGTCGCCCAGCATAGACCTCAAAGGATGCTAGACTACCACAAGGTAAGCCAAAAACTACCAACATGTCGCTTCCCATTGAACCCACACCTTCCCGGTAAGTCCATGCTAGAATCTTCCTCCTCTTCTCATTGGTTTCTCTTTGAAAGTCTCTCTCTCTCTCTCTTTGCACCATGTCACGATGTTCAAAAGGAGCCTCTAGTTGCTCCACTGTGATCCTCGGCTAGCCACTGAGACCCACTATCGCAGTGAGTCCATCGTAGGGTTTCCACATCTCTCACAAGCTCTCAGTGTCTTAGCCTTGTGCTTTCTATAGAAAGCTTCTACCTTTTTAATTTGAAAAAGGGCCCTTGGGCCTTAAGTCCATTCGACCAAATGCCTCAATTTTCTAAGTTGACTGATTCTACACATGGGTAACGTCTAGTATCTTATATAGGTAATGAACTACAATGCACGAACCAAGAAGCAGCGTTAAGAGAAAAATACATCAAAATTATATATTTGCTATAATTATTCTGATTGTGCATGAAAATGTGATGTTTACCTACGTTGCGCTACGCGCCAAGTCAAGATTGCTCCTTTTCCATGAATCTCGATGAATTACAATGATAGGCTTGTGATGTTATGCTGGTATGGATTGTTAGATGGATGAGAAGCTATGAAATATAGATGTACGCCATGTAATGTTCATGTAATATTTAGATCATGTATGTCATTTAATGTCCATGTAATATTTAGATCATGTATGCCATGCAAGCCTATGTTATGTTATGTGGTGTAAGACTCATATTAATATATAATTTTATGTCATGTACAATATCGACGCCCCCAGCCTACGTATAGGTTTTAACGTAAACCAAAACGTCAGAACATGTAACACTAGGTTACATACCTTTGTACATGACAGGAAGTAGTATGCATGCACTTAATTTATTAACAATATGCAATGCGTATCGCAGTGGAAAAAGGTTAATTCCTGAAGTATACAAAGAAACTAACTTTGCACAGTAATCACATGGCAAAACATAATAAAAAACCCATAGTTTAATATTTACATTACCATAGAGTGCCAAGTTATACAAAACCAATTTCTCCAAAATACTAACATAATTCGTCATATAACTACTCATCCTCACTAAAAAGGCTCATTTTTAACTTCTCTGTATTCACTTCCATAATGAAACATATTCATACTAATTTCAAAATCTTGTTGGAGGTATTTTCCTGCTGGCGTCACATAGACACCGCTCAGGGACAAAGAGCCATCAGTGCTCAAGGACAGGCAACATCCAACACGAAGTCGCTCTTCTTGCTGATGTGGATGCATGTTGACTCATAATCTCCAACAAATAGTCATACACATGAGGGGCAGAGTCTTCAAAAAGAGAGTATTCAGTAGGCTTCTCAAGACTCGGCTGGATCTCTCGAAGGGCCCGAGTCTCCTTCTTTGTCAATTAATCCTGTAACAAAGTTTATCATTTTGAGATGAATAATAGATGAAATTTAAAGGGTGAGATTTCGATAAATCTCAGTATATACAAAAATAACGTAATAAAAGCATTAACAGTATATACATATAACATATAAATACATGTAATATGACCATGCAACTTTTAATCATGACTCATGTATGACTTATGCATAATTTGTGCACCTTTTTACAAAAACTTGCATATTTTCAGAAAAATGTTTTTATTAACACAGGTGCACCACTTCATGACTTGACATATCTTTTTTGTGAAATTCTTATTTTTCATGTTTTCATTCTTATTCATGTAACTCTTAATATGACAGCAGATCGCAACGCCCTCACCGTTGGGTTCTGAATCTTGACGAGAGATCGAAACACCTTCACCGTCAGATTCTTTAGCTTGACGGCAAATGGAATCACCTTCACTGTCAGCACGTCAGTCATTTGGCAGATCGAATCGCCTTTACCATCGTGATGCGACTTTTCTTAATCTTTGATATTCTTATAAAATTCTTTCTCTTATATATTTATTTATTTTATTTTATTTTTAAAACCTTATGATCAAAAACTAAAAATCTTGTGATGTACATAAACATGCATGTGCCTTTAAACTCTTTCATGCATGCTACATGATCTATGAGCCAAATGACATGTAGAATATGCATTTCCAACTCATGACATATACTTGCACCAATAGTTATTTTTCAATTAAAACATGAATAATTCACTTGAAAGAAAAATTAAAATAATTCAACCTAACCCCCAAAAACATTAGGCTGAAAATCACAGGGAGTTAATTCAAAATTTATTTCTCTTTCCTTTAACCCCCCTTGCTCTCCTCTTTACATATCTTGAAAATTTCATTCACTTAGGGGCTAAACTCTAAAATTTGAAAACTCAAAATACTCTAAGATATTTCACTAGGGTCGAAACCCTATAAACCCCAACTTCACGTATCATCATCCAATCTTCTATCCATAATTTATTAAAATAAATTCTTATTCTTTGGAAGATTTTCCTCTCTATCTTCCACTACTTTCCTTTAGAGCAACTTAGCCCAAATATAACATAAATTATAAGCATGTTAAGCACTCAAATAGAGCAACTATCATTATTTTAATTCTATATATACAAGTAAATACTAAGATTAAATTATTGATGCACTTACAAGTTTTTTCCAAGGGATTTAACAAAGAGAATCTTGGGAGGGTGGTTTGCCTTAGAAAGTCCTTGAGAGATCACACCAAAATGCCTTAAAAAGAGAGACTGTTGAAGTGAGTGAGTGGAAGAGAATGTGGAGAGGGTTTTAAACTTGTTTTGGCTGAGAGCTTGAAGTGAGAAATGGAGGGAGTATTATCATATAGCTTGGTTGACACCCTTAAGTAAAAATGAGTAGGAGAAATTCTGGAAACCTACATAAGTCCTCTCTTGTCATGAGCCATGTGCCCCACTTAGGTTATAATGTAATAATCTCACCTCATTTTAGACTTGGTTGGCAAGAAATAAGATCTAGGGCTTATCTTAAGATAATTATCTTTAGATAAGGATGACACTTAATATAAAATGTCAAAACTTAGATATGCATATCACTTCCTCTTTTGAACAACACATCCAAGTAAAACAAAAATGAGAATTTGGCTACCCCATTCTCCTTTGAAACCAATCCAAAACTTTCCATAGACATAGGTTCCTTGAGTGCCACTTATCCCTACACTTGTCAAGTTAATATGTTCATTGCATAGGTATTTCAAAAAGACATTACACTAAGTCGGTTACACATGCATAAGTTGGTTCCCACCTTGTGTCCATCCCATTTTCGTTGGTCACCCATAGCTAGATGACAAAAACTCCTTTCGGCCTACCTCTTAGTTCTAGGCTAGTTTATCTTAAGCCAAGCGTCATCTTTTGATCTTAAACCAATTGGAAATTCCACTAAGACTCACTATGGCCAAAACTTGCCAAGTAGAAAATCCAATTGTTTGCTCACTCATTCCATCCAATCACCACTTGCCACCTATGGATTCTTGTCTTTCAAAAAAGGTGAAAAAGAATAGATTTTTCTTCCAAATATCTCTTGTAATTTCATTTGAATCTTCATATCAATTTGGGCTCAAAGTGTCACTACTTAATATCATAGAAATATATATATTTCCAAAAAGTCGACCAAAATACTCCCAAAACCATATCACAACCTGCCAAACTCAAAATATAAGCATCATTAAAAAATAGATCCCTGAATTCTCAGAGAAATTTTTTCAATCTTGCCCTCACTACTCACAATTCCCCAATAGCAACCCTTACATTAACTTGGGCAGATTTATCCACCTTTAATCCAGTGCCTATCAACATGCTAGGCTCTAAAAGATTATGTGTACTCCCCATGTCAATAAGAACTACAATTCCACATTTTCCAATCTCTGCCCTCACACGCATAGTTTTAGGATTTATGGATCTCAATATGGCACGTATGGAAATTCCAAAATTTCCCTTGAGTAGGGGTGTAAATGGTCCGGTCCGGTCTGGGAAATTTGTGGACTGATTCCATTCGGTCCAAAAATTCTCTAACCCTGGACCAGACCGAACAGGAGTTCGGTCCATACCGGTCCGGTACAATTCAGTTTAGGAGCGGTCCGGTCCGGTCCAGGGATGCCCCATATGATTTAATGGACAAAATTTAATCTAAAATTCTACAATGATCAAATATTTTTTTGGCCCAAATTTAACTACTATAAATTATAATATGTTAATATTATAAGAGTATATATTATATTAATATGTTAGTATATATTATATATTAAGTATGTTAGTAAATTATAACTATTTACACTATTATATTAGTATATTATATATTTATATGTTAGTAAATAGTGATAAATTAGTAATAATATATTAAATAATAATAATACACTTATTACTTATAAGTTATTACTAATATTCTATATAGATATATTATAATTTATATTTTTATACTACAACTAGTCAACCAATAAATAATAATATGTTAATATTATAAGAGTATATATTATATATTAATATGTTAATATATATTATATGTTAATATATATTATATATTAATATATTAATTTATATTAATATTAATATTATAATTTATATACTATTTTTATATATACATATATAAATATATATATATGTGTGGGGTTCGGTCCTGTCCGGTACGGTCCAGAGGGAGAAATCCTTTAGACCGGGACCGGACTGGAATTAATCGGTTCGGGACAACCGGTCCGGTCCAGTCCACCGGTCTGATCCGATCTTTTTACAGCCCCACCCTTGAGTCCCTAAATTTAAAACCACTTTTTTCTACCAAGTATAATTTTGGTTTCTGGCACTTGTGGCCAGAATCCTACTTGGCCTCACAATAGTAGTAAAGATCTTTGTCCCTTTTGTCCTTCATCTGATTTTGGCTTATTTATTCGACAAGTGATTTCTATTTAGGGTTTTGTGGTAACCTGGTGGTCTATTTGAGATTTTAAGGGTGTCATTTTTGAGCATTCACAACAGACTAGCTATAGTTTGGCTAAGTTTTGGATAGAAATTTCACTTTTATAAATTTTAGTTAGTCACTTTTTACTACACTAAATAATAAATTCAACAAATCAATAATTATTTAATCCCAAAACTGAAAAATATATATATATTTTTTTATGTGCGGGTGAGTAAATTAGTGGGAAGAGTAAATATTTTAATCTCAGCAAATTATTTAGCTACCCAAGGGGCTAGTTACATTTGTTGAGTCAAATCATTAAAATCTATTTTAACTATTCATTTGTTATTGCAACCCTATATTCATGCTAATTAGCTACTATTTAGCTAAGTATTTAATTTTGTTAAGTCTATTAGGAGTGTTCTTAGCAGGGTGCATAGGATTTCCCTTGTTTCCTTTTTTGGCAAGGCCAACATGCTCTTCTTGGATGCTAGCTAGGTTATAAGTTGAGATGAGATTGTGAGGGTGAAACATCCTCACAGGTAATCTAATTTCATCTTTGAGGCTACTAAAAAAATAACTCAATTTGTATTGCTTAGATAGTTTCCTAAGCCTATTGGATATATTCTCAAATTAGGTTTTATAACCCTTAACAGAACCAATCTATTTGGTGTGAAGGCTTCCCAGTCATCATAACAGTTTGGCCCAAATAGAGTGAGCAAGGCCTTCACAAAACAATCCCAATCCACTCGATTCATCCAAATCTCGAACCATGTGAGGGTCTTGCCCTCCCATAAAAAGTATAGGTGTAAATGGTCCAATCTAGTTTGGAAAAATTGTGAATCGGTTCGGTCCAAGACCGGACCAAACCTCTATTCGGTCCATACCGGTTTGATCCAATTCGGTTCAGGGGCGGTCTGGTCCGGTCTGGTCCGGTCTAGGAGTACCTCATATGATTTAATGGGCTATATTTAATTTAAAATTCTACAATGATCAAATATTTTTTTGGCCCAAATTTAATTATTTTCAGCCAAATTTATATATTTATCACATATTTAAGCTAAAAAATATTAAAAAAATTTACTCTTAAAAAAATGGCAAAAGAAAAATAATCTAAATAAAAAAATAAGAAAAGAATATTACTAATAACACTATTACATTAGTATATTATATATTTATATGCTAGTAAGTAGTTATAAATTAGTAATAATATATTAAATAATAATAATACATTTATTACTTATAAGTTATTCCTAATACTCTAGATATATATATAAATATATATATATATATACTATAATTTATATTTTTATATTACAACTAGTCAACTATTATAAATTATAATATGTTAATATTATAAGAGTATATATTATATATTAATATGTTATTATATTAATATTAATATTATAATTATATACTATTATTTATATATACATATATATATATATAATATATATGTGGTGGGAGTTCGGTTTGGTCTGGTCCGGTCCAAGGGGAGAAATCCCATGGACCAGGACCGAACCAGAATTATTCAGTCCATATATATATTGGACTGGACTGGACCGAATTTCATTTGGTCCGATCTGGTCCCGGTGCGGTCCAATCAGTCTGCCGATTCGGTTCAGTCTTTTTACGACCCTAATAAAAAGAAACAAGACACAATCTATGTTGAAATAAGGTATTGTGAATGGGAAAAAATTATTTTTATCTTGTATAGCCACCCTTCAAAGTCTTTTCCACTAAAAGCTAAAAAGTCCAGCCTAAGAGTATTGATATTAGATTGGCTAAAATTTTTTTCAAATAAGTACAAATTGACACATATATCAAAAAAAATTTAGTCTGAAGAAAACTTTGAATTTATTGTTCATTTCTTCAAAATAAGAATATTTTTATTCATTTTTTCTACTTTTTTCTCTCCACTATTGATCTAATTTGATCAAATTTTTTTGATATGTGTGCTAATTTATATTTATTTGAAAAAAACTTTTAACCAATCCAATGCCAATACTCTAATAGATCTAGTATATATACCTCTCCTACATTTGCCAGAGCTTGTTCTGAGTTTGGATTGTGATTACATGATGACTCACCATGCTGACATTGAATCTTCTTTTGCGGTTCTGCTGTGAGCAAGGACATTTATTGAGCTACAGCTTCCACCTGGCATTGCAGAGCAATGACCTCGATTTTTCAACTTTCCTTAATTGGGACTTCGTATTTTTTTCGATGTATTATAATTCTCTGGTAATTGGTTTAGGTGTATGCCTTCAGCCATGGTTGATTGGGCAGGAACAATGGCTCTGGATACCAATTTGCTAAGGATGGAAAATTAGGGTTTCTCAATTCGAAGGGAGAGGACCTCCAAGGTTAGAGAGAATATGAAGAGAATGAAACTTGTAATAATATTCCCAATGATCGAGTCATTACATACGTAGTGTTCCTTATAAAGGAACCATAATAGATTCGGTCGGTGGCCCCAGTAATATTTGCATGTGATAACTAACGAAATTACAAGTAAATGTAAGGAAATGAAATACAAATGCATATCAAATGTAAAAGAAATGTAAGCAACATTCTAATGAATGCAGCTTCTAGAACGTATATTCATTCAAGTGTTGGCGTAATCCAGGCCCTTGATCTCATCCATGGTCCACACCCTTCCCCCTTTTACTTCCCTTAATCGACCGAAGCACCTTTCTTCCCAAACATTTCAGCCAAATCTAGAGTTTCCCTTTCATTCCCTTTCATTCATAACAGCGCCTCGGTAGTAACTCGTAATATATCGGGAGCCTGAAACATACCAAGAGTTGTAATGCTGTATGAGCTTAGAATATGTCAAGATATACCTAGAATAAATCTCAGCACCATTACATTAAAATCAGAAATGACACCTCGCTCACTCTTCTTGTTTCTGCTTTAAAACTGGCAAAGCAAGAGCACATTCTTCCTAGACAAATCTACCAAATCAAGCCCATGGTCACCATAAAAAATTCCAATGGCAGTGAGACTTTAAGCTGCTAGAACAAACTAGAAACAAAAATTACATCAGCTAAAAAGTAATAATAAAGCATCTGAAGAACGAGGTTAATCACATCATAGATGTCCTGAAATTTCATTACCCATAAATCAGACTGCCTGTGAAGTAAGTCCTCAATACAAATTGGAACGTCAGCTTGATAGTATTATTGTTGGTATTTTCCAACTGTTCTTCTACATGCTTGGTTGTTTTGTTCACAGAACATATCCAATTCAAACCTGAAAGCTTTTTCACAAAACATCACCAAGTGCAAAAGCCAATAGAAACAAAATCCTGAAAATGCTGCAATTATTTCAAGCATTTGGAACTTGGTAGAGTGATTAATGGGAGAAAAGAGAGACAAATAACAGTGCACAGGCAATCAAGGTACAGCACACCAATTTTTTTTTTTATAAGTGAGGTAAATTTAATTAGAAACGAATGTATAGTGTCGCAACCCAAGTGGCCGAGGCTTGTGGCATGCTCAAGGGTGCAACCCTAGAGTGTGAGGAAGACTAGTGGTATCCAGAGGGTACTAGAAGACTCCAAAATAATCTGGAGGGTGAAGGTTCTAGGTGACCCTAGAGAAATCTAGAGTGTAGCGGAAGGCTCCAGAAGGCTTTGGAGTGTTCTGGTGTTCCTAAGAGAGTTCTAGAGAGTAAAGTCCTTAAAATGGTGTAGAGATGCTCTAAAATATTTCACGGGTTCTAGAATATTCTAGAGGTGGACTTCTATGGAAGGGTCTAGAGAATCCGAGAGTCATTGGATCAAATTGATCTCCGCTGTCTATTGAGGAGGTGGTTGGCTATAAAAGGGAAAGGGATCTCATTTGTGAGGCATCTCATATCTCATCTTGTTTAAAAGAGGGAGAGAGTGAAGAGTACTTTCAAGAGTCTTGAAAGGAATGAGCAAGCTTGAGTGTGCTTGGGTGAAAGCTTGGGGTGAGAGCTTTGTACAAACACCTTGCATACAATTCTTCTATTATTCATTACCATCTTCTCGTGTGCCTTTGTGCTTATGTTTGTGTGACTTTTCTCCAAGAGTGGGCAAGGCGCTAGTGTCAACACATCAAGGCGTGTCCCCAAGAGGGGTTGGAAGTTTCGGTAGTATGCTGACTTGAGCCTTTTCAGGGAGGAAACCGCCCAAGTGTCGCACGATCGCGAGTAAGCAGGTACCTGCAAGTCTCGGTCCATGACAATAGGCGAAGTCTATGTACACAAGAAATATACAACAGAAAATTCCTAAATAAATTCTAGGGAACAGAAAGCGACACCAGAAAATCATGAAAAACTCGGTTAATCACTAAAGCAGAAAACCAAAAGAACAAATACCGCACAAAGTAATTCCAGAGTTGCTCCGAAGTACACTCCTTGTTATTAAAACGCCGCACAATCCTTTCCATTCAAATGCACCGCATAGGACACAGAGGAACCATCTTCCTAGCCGCATCCACTTGAGAACAACCATGGAGCCCCTTCCAACATGCAAGAAGATCAACCACTCTCAAAGGCATCAACCAAGCCAAGCCAAGCCGATCTACAAAATGCCTTCCCACAAATCCCTCACCGCCTCACAATACAAGAGCAAATGATCCACGATTTCCCATTCTTTTCACACATGAAGCACCAATTCATAACTATAATACCCCACTTCCTTGTATTATCCAGCATCAAAATTTTCCCAAGAGAGGCAACCCAAATGAAAAAAAAAAAACTTTGGAAGGCATGTGCGACCTCCAAATACATTTCCAAGAAAAAAGAGGATTATTCTGAAAAGTCAATAGCTTATGGTACGAGCCAACAGGGAGCTTTTTACGCTCCTAAGGCTTCCACAACATTCTATCCTCATCATTACCACCAAGCCTCAGAGAGTATAAAAAGCTGAAGAAAGTTGGAACTTCATCAGTCTCTCAACCTGAACAGCTCTAGCTAAGCAAATAACACACTAAATCGAGCCATTAGAATGACAAATAGGACACAGAGGAACCATCTTCCTAGCCGCATCCACTTGAGAACAACCATGGAGCCCCTTCCAACATGCAAGAAGATCAACCACTCTCAAAGGCATCAACCAAGCCAAGCCAAGCCGATCTACAAAATGCCTTCCCACAAATCCCTCACCGCCTCACAATACAAGAGCAAATGATCCACGATTTCCCATTCTTTTCACACATGAAGCACCAATTCATAACTATAATACCCCACTTCCTTGTATTATCCAGCATCAAAATTTTCCCAAGAGAGGCAACCCAAATGAAAAAAAAAAAACTTTGGAAGGCATGTGCGACCTCCAAATACATTTCCAAGAAAAAAGAGGATTATTCTGAAAAGTCAATAGCTTATGGTACGAGCCAACAGGGAGCTTTTTACGCTCCTAAGGCTTCCACAACATTCTATCCTCATCATTACCACCAAGCCTCAGAGAGTATAAAAAGCTGAAGAAAGTTGGAACTTCATCAGTCTCTCAACCTGAACAGCTCTAGCTAAGCAAATAACACACTAAATCGAGCCATTAGAATGACAAAGCAAGTCAGATTCAGAAGCAAACCAATCAAAAGATAACTAACCAGAAACGGATCCTAGATCCCTCTCCAACATCATAACTCTAACAAAACTTCTGTCAACCCTTTCAAATGAACTTCCAAAGATCCACACCATAAATCTTCCAAACTTCATTAGAACACCAACAAGCACTGACATACTTCTTATCAATGACCTCCCTCCAAAGCGACTCTCTTTTCGATTGATATCTCAATAACCACTTCCCCAATAAAGCTTTCTTAAAGATCTTCAAATTACGAAGCCCCGACCTTCTAACAGAAATAAGAGAACAAACTTTATTTCAAATAACAAGATGGAATTTAGTTTCCTCTCCCATACCATCCCATCCCATAAAAAAGCACAAACAACTTCCAATCTGGTTGGCCACCCTTGCAAGGAATGGAAACAATAATAGAAAGTAAGTGGGAAGATTGGAAAGGGTACTCCCGATAAGAGTAAGTGTGCCCCCTTTACATAAAAATGTAGCCACTTCCAACAAGCCAATCTTGTCTCCACTTTCTCTACAACCCTATCCCAAATAACACTAGCCTTAAATGGCAGCCTCATCGGGAGGCCCAAATATTTCAGAGGTAAAGAAGCAATTTTATAGCCCAACAAACTTGCCACACTGATGATGTTGATGTTATGCACCACCCCCACCAAAACCATCTCTGACGTTCCAAGATTCACTTTGAGGCCCATATAGCTTCAAAAAATAATAATATAGCCCTTGAGGTTTAATCTGACCACAATCCGCATTACCAATTGAGAAACATGGAAGAAACACCACCCCCAAACAGCAGCCTCTACCATCCGACCCAATGTCTCCATAATAATGACAAAAGGAAAGGGGACAAAGGATCCTCTTGTCTCAAACCACGTGAGCTATGGAAAAAAACCAGCAATGTTACATTAACCAACACTGAGAATCGGCAATAAAAACACAATGCCTAATCCACGAACGCCACATTTTCCCAAAATCACATTTCCCAAGAATGTAGAAAAGGAAGTCCCAATTCACATGATCAAAAGCTCACAGTTTTCTAAAATCATATTTTCAAGTGTAAGTTATACAAAATAATAATGTGTGACAAAAACTCAAGCATTAACCATTAGAACACACATATCAAAGTAGCAAAAGTAACAAGTGAAAAGCTAAAGGATGATGAAACATGTACAAATTATTGTCGAAAAGCAGTTGACTTCACATCATCCATGATTAATTTCAAAATGCAATAGGGAACACAGGGAGCACTTTTGCCACCTCACCCTTTCTCAGCTTTCAGTGTCTATTTTTAACTCCATCATCCCTTTTATGATCTCAATCTTCACCCCATATCTATTTGATGTGGGTACGTGTCCATCCTTCCACAAGGAATACTGTAATGAAGTAAGTTTTAATTTAGATTTTATAGACCACACATGAGGTTTCAAAACCTCAATGTGCATCTACCAATATTTTATCTCCCAAGTAAATCACCCTACTGGCAATTAGATTTATGCTCATGTACACATCAGTTTGATACCTGCAATGACTTGACTTCCGAGTGGCCAACTAAACAGCTTCCCTTATTCTCTGCCGGAAAAATCAAGAGCCACCTTCAATAGAACAATACAACAAAATGTGTTCACTGTGTAAATAATTGAAAATCAAGAAATAGCATCATTCTTTATATACATTCTTTTAAATGCTCGACTGAACTACCTCATTGATTTTGGATTCATCCAAGCACTTATTTCCAACAGAATGCTTATTTGTGAAATTGCACTTTCTTGGCTTTTATAATACCACGGTGAAGAATCGAGATGGTGTGGGTGTCAGGCCGTATTCCCTTAGAAGACATCTCATTAAAAAGGGTCACAGCCCTATCCACATCTCCCCTATAACAAGAGCCAGACAAAAGAGCCGTGTAAGTCACTGTATCAGGTTCTAATCCTCTATCAATCATTTCATCAAAGAGGTTAACAGCATCCTGAAGGCTGTCTGTCTTGCAGTGCCCATCAATTAAAACGGTATAACAAATGACATCGGGTCTTATACCCTTATCCTCCATTTCTGTCCAAATGGTTGAAGCATTAATTTCCATTTCCTTATTTTCCCTCATGTCTAGATGAGAACAAACCCTTCTTAGATATATTTTGGAATGAGCATCAAGCAAAACTGTGTATGTGATGACATCAGGTCTAATCCCCCTTGCCTTCATATCCTGGAAGAGATCACAAGCTTCCTGTAGGCAGTTCAGTTTGCAGTACCCATGTATCATCATTGTGTAGGAAATGACATCAGGAATTAACCCCTTTTCGACTAGAATATTGAAAAACCACCCTGCCCTTTTCATATCTCCAGCCCGACAAAGTGCAGCTATGACTTTACTGTACATTACTTTGCTAGGTTCTACATTCAACAACAACATTGTCTCGAGCAATGCAAGAGCTTCATCATTATTACCTTCAGAACAAAGGTTACTGAGTAGTTTAAAGCAAGAGCCTTTTCTAATCAGAGCTCCTTGCTTTGCTAGCTTAACAAAAAGTTCATAGGCCTCGCTTGTACAGTTGGCTTCACAGTACCCACTAACAATAGCAGAATAGTTATCCACACTCTTATCCTCTAAGCTGCGAAGAAATTCCTCAGCTTCCTCCACCTTTCCTCCTATACACAAACCTTCAATAATGATGTTGTGTGTAATAGAGTTTGGCTTTAAACCCTGTGACTCCATATATACCAAAAGTTCAAGTGCCTCAGTTGCAAGGCCATTTCTTGAAAACCCATAAGCAAGTACATTATAAACAACATTGTCAGGCTTGAAACCCTTTTCCTTCATTTCTTCAAATAGGTTCATAGCATCAAGAAATTTTCCTTGGAAACAGTAGCCTTTAATCAAGGTTGTATAGTGCATAATATCCAATACCATATGCTGACTTTTCATGTCTTCAAGCAGATCTATGGCTTCATCTACTTTCCCCTGTTTGCACAGGGCATCCACCCCAATATTGTATGAAACCTCATCAAGAAAAATCCCAGACCCCTTGAATTCATTGAATAGATCCACTGTTTCAAGAAGCATATCCATGTCACACAAGCATTGAAGAATCAAGCTAACAATTACGCAGTTACTTTTTAGACCCTTTGATACCATATCAATGTGGAGAGCCAAAGCTTTTAGCGGATTCCAACCCTTGCAGTATCCATGGATCAATGCATGATAGCACTGTGTATCAGGGACCACCCCTTGTTTTTCCATGTCAAGAAAAACATTCTCTGCTTCATCCAATCTCATCTCGCGACAGAACCCACGAATGACAGCACTATAAGCATATGCATCAATAGGGGCATTTGCCTCTTTCCATGCTTGGAGTACTAGATATCCCAAGTCTGACCTCTGGTGGGTGCAAAGCCCTTCAATATATGCTGTATAAGCAAAAGCATTAGGGGTCACCCCAGCTTCCTCCATCTCCTGAAACACATAGACAGCTTCTTCCAAATCACCCTTCTTGCATAGTGCCTTAATTATGATTGCATAGGTGTAATCATTAGGGCTCAGACCTAACCTCTTAAGCTGCTTGTAAATGGCCATAGCCATGTCCATTTTCTCATTATGAACTAACCGATTTATGAGGAAATTACAGGTGAAGATATGGGGAACAACCCCACGCCTCTTTGTTTTGAACAAAACATCAATTGCCTCATCGAACATACCAATACTGGCATACGATTTAACCAGCACATTGTATGCTCTAACGAATGTGTCATTGGCCTGAAGCCCCTCCAACGCAAGTGTTTCAAACAAATCGGGAATTTCAAACCCCGAGTTCCCATTATCCGTGGACCCAACGATGAGCTCCAAAAAGACAGCATCCAACTCCCTATACAACCTCCAACAGCATAAGATCCCAACAAGAGCTGCATACGTGGAGACATCATGTAGAAAGCCTTGTTCCTTTAACTGGTAAAAGAAGGACATTGCAGAATTGGGATCCTTTCTTAGAGTATTCAAAATTTGAACAACCCTCGACGAGTCCAACTCAGCCAGATTTGTGCTGTTCGGGATATAACCAGACATACCCGTGAAAGTAGAAGCGGGAAAATAAGAGGTCGCATAAGAATATTCATCATCAGTGGATAAATCTGAGGGCTCGGTGGAGTTCAAGAGGGCAAGCGCCGGAGAGATTGACTTGAAACGAAAATGATTACAAGAAGCATAAATGAATTTTCTGGGTAAACGAAATACTCGAACTGATGAAAGAAACCACATGGAGATACAAAAAAAGACTCATCGGAGCAGAAAGAACGAATAGCTTACGTTTCGAAGCTCTTCTTAAAACCCATCCTGTTCCTTGTTTGCAATTCGATCCCAATCCGTCTTTCTTTGGAGCCTGAGAGTCCTTCTTTGCCTACCTCTCCCACCAAATTTCGCTTAACTTCATTTCTTCCTGTTTATCTTCTTCTTTAGCTCAGACCCAGTTAGGAAGCCACTGTTCATAAAGGTATATAGCATACGCCCTCAAACGAGAATAATAGCGTGTAAAACAAGCTCGCCGGTCTCAGAGGCGTGTCGTCCAGCTTCTAGAAGGGAGGCTTCCCTGTTAAAGCAAGCTGTCACTTCCGGCACCGCAAACCTGCTGCCGGGGCCGCTCTCGATCGAAGAATTATTCAGTTTCAACCCGTCCAGGGCTACGAAGGCGGTGTCGATTTCCAGCTGCTTCCAGCGTCCATTGCCAATTTATTCTCGGCTGGCGCCTTGCAAGAGATCTTCCAAGAGGCAATGTTTAATTGCTAAAACCCTACTGTGTTGCAGAGCCTCTCGATATAAAACCCCACCCTTTCGGATTCATGTCCCAACCCGCCCGATCCAATTAGGCTGGTTTGGACGGCTTGGTTCGGGTGTCAGTGTATCTGCAATTAATTAAAAAAGTTGTTTTAAAAGGGCGGGGTGGTTTAAATTATAAAATTATAAAATTATAAAAATAAAATTATAAATTGATTTAATTTTATATATTATTTTAAATTATAATTTTATTTTTAAAATTTTTATTTCAAAATAAATTTAACAAATTACATAAATACATAAAGACATATTGAAAAATATAATAGTACTTCTCATTTATTAAAGCAATTTTATTTTATTTTTTTATTTTGCACTTTTTCAAATATGGTATTCAAAGGTCTAAAATATTCTAATACCATCGTAGACCCATACTTCCTTGAGTACTGATATTGGTTTAATCAAATGTCACAACATCTAAATTTTAATTTTATATTAATGAAAATCTTGCATTGGAGTAGCCAAAACTTGTGAGATCCACACATGAGCTACAATTAATCTAAAAATTTCTCCATCTTTGACTAGATATTGATCCTAGCCAAAACACATATTTTATTTCAAAATATTGATATCACCTATTATTAATTAGCATTGTCAATAATAATATTAATTAATTGATTTTGTGTAGGGTTATATAATTTCTATCTCTAATTATTAATTAATATATGATTAGTATAGTTACAAAAGATAAAAATATTATTATTATTAAAAAATAATATTATAATAATATTTTAGCTAATATATGAATAATCTCAATGTAGGGTTATATGTTGAATAGCTTTGCCATTAGGCAAAACATGTAGTTTTAGGCAAATTTTGGTTTTGGCTTTGGCCAGAGTATTGGTGTAACATCCCGATCTAGATATCTAATGTTTCAATACGAATAGTTTGATCTTTTGAATTTTTATATTATTGTAAAAAAAATTTTATATTATTATTAGTATTATCTATTTGATCGGTTTATATAAGATTACTAAGTAGTATATATTAAATGTGGATTTTAATATAGATGTTATTTTTTATTATAAGTGTTAATATTTTTATAGATGAAGTAGGATTATATTATTATTATTATTATTATTATTCGAAAATATATTTTAAAATAGAGTTTGTTATGATTGGATTTTTCCTTAAGCTAACAGATTCATATTTTATAGTTTTAATTCTCGTACGTCCACGTCTCTCTTACACTTCCCACAGCTTGCAGCTTGCACGTTCCTTTTCACAATCTCTATAGCCGGCAATAACTTATTTAGAGGATCTATCATCATTTTTATCGGTTACACAGTTTGTCAGTTAGTCTTTTTAGGGTTTTCCTTTCACCTATTATATATATGCATGCTTTGGTCCCTCTGCTGGAAATAAACTCAAAGTCACTAGCCTCCTTGCCACATTCGGAGTACCCCCAAAACCAGCCCACGAAGGCACTACAACCATCATGCCGCCCCTTCACATAGCAACCCTATAGCTAACCAGCCCTACCCAACTCCTATACATGGCCAATGCAAACTCACACGCCAAGAACCACCTTTCTTAGCACCTCATGCTCAGCCACACTGTGAAACCAAACTTCACGCTGTAGTAGTCGCACCCAGCAACCCTGAATAGCCATTGAAATCTCCCTACGACCACAACGTTACCCTAGCTAATGCAGACCCTACGAGACTATCCTTGGAAAGCCATCAAGCCACTCCCATCCTCCCTTGTTTTACACCACCCGAAATAGAGGAATGGTTTCCTCCACGTTGAGCCATAACCCTGCCACCTTCGACCACTGTAGAGACTTCGGATAACCTCTTGCTAGTACAGACAGCGCAGACCAGTCCTTCCCCATCAAACCCACAGATTTTCGGTAAACTCACTACTACCAGAATAATTATTCCCCCCCTTTGTTTTCGATTACAACTATCTCTCTCTAACTATCTCTCTCTCTTACTGCGTCGCACCACCACAGAGAAGCATGTTGCGCCACCGTGAGCCCCAACAAGCAACCCAGAATGTTGTCACATGACTTTTCCCCTTCGGTGAGTCCTCTATCCTTCATGTGGGTCCGGTCGTGGTCTACTCTAAGCTGCAAGTCTCCTTGTTTGGTCTTCGCATGTGTTTTTCCTTTTATGAACTTTGTTCAGCCTTTTCCTAAATGGCCCTCTCATAATTTATGTAATTACCATTATGCCCTTATGAGCCTAGTTCAAGTATTCTGGACCAAGCTTCTTTAAATGAAATGTTGGGCCGAATTCTTTATTATTTGCAGAAACTGTTTATGTTATGAACTAATAGTGTTGCCCAGTTTGCGATGTTGTACGAAAAACTATTCTAGTGATTTTCAAATAGATGTGTTTTATGCCTTGAATGTGTTGGGCTTGGTTTTCAACTAGGCCTAGTTTTAAATGAACTTGGACTTATTTCAGAACCTATTAGTTGTGAGTAGTTTTCTTTAATTGTGACTGATTTTATTTACGTGTTTTAGATTTACTTTTATATGAGCTGTTGGGCCCGACTTGATTATTTCAGAAACCATTACCTTTAATTGACTGGCTGTTTAATTCATCTCATTTTAGAATATTTTAATATTTTAAGTGGACCGTTTTCTTATATGGGCTTAATATTAGTATTGCATAAACTGCTTCTTATGGCTTTCCAATTAGACCACGGTTTTACTTTATTAAATATGAGCACTTACCCTTATTTGTTTAGAAAATATTTAAAGAGGCCTTAAAGCATATTTTAAATTATATTTTTAAAGTAATCTTCCTATACTTTCTAGCCCATTATTCTAATTTATATTCCAATTGACTTTTAACTAGATGTTTATAAAATTATTAAGTTATAATCTGAAGTAGAATATTTTAAAATGTGTTTTGGACTTTGAACCTTATTATTTCATAGTAATCATTGTATAATTATTCAATTATCCATTTATATGATTTCAAGTATCTAGAGTAGTGTGACAAGCTTTTATAGAAATGTTAGTGACGATTCATATTTTATGTAGGTAACGTCGAGTTTTAAAGAAGAATTTAGGAAGCAACGCTAAGATGTAAGTGAATTTGATCACAAAAATTAGGATCCTCATAGTTAGTTTATATTATTAGTAGAGCCAGTTCTTTGATAGCCTTTTCATATATCTTTAATGTCATGCAAGCATATCATTCAGCACAGCACAGCACATCACATGATCATATCATTTAACATCATGTTCAGATTCAACAAATTATAGTTATTTATATTAATATGTAAATTATGCATCTCATATCGTATAAGTCACATAATTTATGTTAAGTTTAAGTATAAGATTATATCAGATCAAAAATCAGTTAATCAGTTGATTTAGATGGTCATTCAGATGCATGGTACTAATGCATATCAGATTAGGGTCGATGTGCAAGCCACGGACCTAAGCCTGGTCCACCATAGTATGCTAGAGTACTATCAGTAGCTCCCCTTGTTACAGTAGGATGTGAGGCCGGTGCACAACCTTGCACACAGGATTAAGTGTGTTGACCAATCAGTTCAGTTAAATTAGTTCAGTTAAATTAATTCAGTTAATTCAGTTTAGTTAAATCAGATCAGTTAAATCAGTAAGATAGTTTAAATCAGTCAGATCAATCAGTTAATTCAGACCAATCAATTTAAGTTAGTTAGTCAGTTAATTCAAATAGTTCAATCATGCATAGTATGAGCATCAACATGTACAATCATGTTTTCAGATCTCAGCGTAAATTTTATGAAAATTTTCTATGATTATTATTTACACGTTATGGTGGATTTCTTACTGAGTCGTCGACTCATTTTAGTTTATTTTTTGTTTTTAAACCACCAAAGTGGGGAATATGATTAGTGAGAGTAGACAGGCCAGGAGTAGACCGAGCAGTTATTAAAATTTTAAAAATTTCTAGAAATTAGTGTTTTATGACACAAGTTTAAATTCAGTTATTTCAGTTAATGTTTTGGAAAGATATTTTTATTAAAACTTCAGTTTTATGAAATAAATGCTATTCAGTTTTGTTATAAAAATGAGATTCTTGTACCAAATTAAAAGTTTTAAACAAGTTAAGTGACACTCCTTAGTCTATGAGAATGAGGTGTTACAGTTGGCATTGGATTGGTCATTCTAATCTTCAAAATTTGAAGAATACGTGATTTTTTCACTTTTAGCTAATAACTTAAAATTCAAAGTCTACATTGGATTAGTCATTACATTCTCTCTAATAATAAAATATTATTATTATTTATGATTTATATATTTTTTTTATTAATTCTTAGTTTTTTTAAATACTTTTATATTTATTTTCGTAATCCCCAATCTGTTTGGTGATCAATACTTTTATATTTGTATTTATTTTCACATTCATTTTCTTTTTTTTTGTTTATATTTGTCTCAAATGCAACCTTCGTGAAGGAAATCACTTTTTATTATTTGATTTTTGACCTTTCTTATACTTTTTATTTTTCTTTATCACTGTTTCTTTTATTTTCTATTGAAATTTTTTTACTATTCTTTGTTCTTGAGAAATAAATATACATAGAGAAGAAGATGAGGTCATGAGAAAAAGTAGATGGGAAATAATAAAATATTCATTTGAATGAGCTATAGTACTTTTCATATTTTAAATGTAGGATGACTGTAGCTAATAATTAAGATGAAAATGATTTAGCTAATCTAATGTAGGCTCAATTTAGTGAATTTTCTTTAAAATATAAAGAGCAATGGCATTTGACTAATCCAATGCTAGTGCCCTTAGTCGACTAACTAAAAACATTGACTGGCATGATCAATGACCAAATTTTTAATTTTATTGGAGCTTTTTGGGTAGTAATAGTTTGGACATAATTCAGACCTGGTTTAGATAATTAGTTGAAATAAAACAAGTTGATATAATTAATAAATAATAGTAAGATATTTGAAATCAGATGAGATGAATTAAAAATTATTTGAATTAAAATGTTTTATGGGGTTTTGAAAAATACGAGAGAAAATTTTAAATAAAAATATTATAAAGTTAAAATAGTATTATAATATTATTTTTATTTTGTGCTTTAAAAAAATTGAATTATTTTTTATGTTTTATTTGAAAGTTTGAAAAAAATATAATAATTAGGTAATAATTAGATAAAAAAAAAGTTGAGTATTTGAAATTAAAAAAAGTTTCTATTTGTGATATTTGAATATTGAGATAAGATATAATGAGATGAAATAAAATGAAATAAGATGAAAGTATCTTTCTATTCAAACATTTTTTCTTTTGGAAGGGAAACCCTTATGCCATTTCAAGTAATTAGAGATAAAATTAGGGGTGTAACCGATTCGGTTCGATTCAGTTTTGGGCAAAATTAAGAATCAAACTGATACCATTGATTTTGTATTTCCTAAAACCGATTACGCCTCGATTATCTCCCAAAACTAGTAGTACTGGTTTTATCGATTCCGATCCAGCTTTCCGGTTTGAATAAAACGTAAATTTATAAAAATCAAATATGGTTTTTTTTATTATTTTGTTTTTGGTTTGAAAAACCTATTTTAGCAAAAAATCTGTAATTTATTACAAAACTCTGTTTTAGTAAAAAAAATATGTTATATAAAAAAATGCATTAAAAAAACTACTATAAAAAATTGCTCTATAATAAAAACTGTTCTATAAAAAATCTATATTATCTTATATCTAGTTATAATTTATATTATTATTTATAGTATAAAACATATTATATAATAATTCTAAAAAAATAAAATAAATAAATAAATAAATAAATAGAACGGGTCCAGTTTGGTCCGGTCCAGTCTTAAAATGGCCGGAATCAGAACCGAATGGTTCTATTTGGTTCTTCAATGTATGAAATCGATACTGGACCAGACGGGTCCAAAACCAGAATTTTCGGTTTGGTTCATCCTAATCAAGGCCAATTCTTTGATTTTCCGGTTTAAATTTACACCCCTAGATGAAATACAAGGAGGAGTGTCCTCCAGTGTTACAATGTAATCAGAAATGGTAAGAGCGTTCTTTGAAAGTAAGTGGACTATGGTATTGTCATTTCTCCTAACATGAGAAACAAACCACTTTGCAACATTCTTTAGACAAAATCTAACTTAGTTTCCATCTTCTTGTTGTTCCTTTATAACTTGCATGGAATGTGCTACAAGCACAATCTGGTGTAAGCCAAGGTCTGATGCAAGTTTTGCTGTTATTAGAGCTCCATAAGATTCAACTAAGAGAGGGTTTAGGTATAGAGTTTTCTTCTTTCTCATCGTGCCTATCACTTCACCCTTTGAGTCTCTAATAATCACTCATATTCCAATCAGTCCTTTTGCCTTATCTAATGTACCATCCCAATTAACTTTGACCCAATGGATGGGAGGCGCTTTCCAGACTTCATCTGAGGTAGTGCTCTGAGTGTCTTTGGAGTGCTTCTAGTTTAGCAACTCAAGCTTTTGAGATGTGAGTTTGATCATTTCTCCTGGTGAGAGGAAAACATTGTTGAAAATGAAGGAATTCCTCCTCATCCATATTTGTTTAGCTACTACCACAAATTCCTACATCTCTCTGTCATTAAGTATGTTGGTTAGACTATCAAAAAAGCTCAACATAGTTAATTGGGAGGAAGAGGACTTTTGTAGTTTTTTGGAACACTATCACCACACATCTCTAGTAACTTCACAATTCTACAAGGCATGCATGATATTCTCCTCCTCTCTATTATAGATTAGACGAAAGGGGTCATACACTACCTTTCTTTTAAACAAGTTCAAATGAGTTGGCAAGGTCTCTTGGCAAGCTCTCCATTGGAACATTTTGTCACTTGATTGAATTGAGAGTTGCCACAAATTTTTCCAAACCACTGTGAGCTCTTTACTAGTCAATGTTTGCCCTACAACAACCACCTCTTTAGCTTTCTCCAGATGGTAGGCACTCCTAACCAAGAAGGACCCATCCTTAGTCCCATGTCATATGATCTTGTCTAGAGAGTTCATTGTACTAATAGGGGTTTTCATAGTTGAAGAGGCTTCATTCTCCTAAAAGAGTAAGCAACTAAGTCTGCCTTCCATGCTTTTGTGACTAGGTCGATAAGTTCTAAAACTTTCGCCTACCTACCAAGGATCTTGAGGGGGCTTGTAACCATAGCAAGATTGGGCTTAACTATCCATTTTTCTTCCCATATCTTAATATGGTCTCCTATGCCCATTTTCCAATAGGTTCCATCATCTATGATCTGTCTGGTAGCAAGCATACTTCTCCACACATAGGATTGTTTCCCTCATATTTTGGCAGGTTGAAAATCCGAATGGGGTAAGTATTTTGCTTTTAGAACCCTGGAGGCTAATGCGGTAGGATTTTGGAGAAGTCTCCAACATTGTTTTGCAAACAAGGCTTTGTTGAAGCAGACTAAGTCTCAGAAGCCTAGTACCCCCACACTTTTGGCTTGTCCCATTCTTTTCTAGAATTCCAATGGATTCTATGTTCCCTCTCTTGTTGACCCTGCCAGTAGTTTTGCATGAGACTATTAATGCTTTGCAAAAGTGTGATAGGCAACTTGAAAACACTCATTATATAAGTATGTAGTGCTTGTATGACTATTTTTAGGTAGATTTCTTTGCCTGCCATGAAGAGTGTTTTGTTCCTTTGATTGCTTAGTCTCATTCTAATGTTGTCTAGAGTATTCTTGAAAGTCTTGAGTCTGTTTCGACCCACAATTGATAGTAATCATAGGTACTTTTCATAGGGCAGTGCTGTCGTCATACCAGATATTGATAGGATTTTGGGTCAATTTGGCAATGTCCCTACTAAATATTATAGGTGTCTTGTCTACATTAAGCCTCTGGCCAGATGCCATCTAATAATCCCTTAGCAAACTGATCAACCTATCCTATCTTCAACAGTAGCCTTACAAAATAAAAGGGAATCATTGGCAAAGAAGAGGTGGGAGACCCTCATCTGTGCTCAAGCCATTGGGATTCCATGTAGGAACTGTCTAGCTTCTACTTTGCTTAGCAAATCACTTAAGACTTCTACACATAATATAAAAAGGTAAGGTGAAGAGGATCACCTTGCCTTATACCTTTTGATGTGTAAAAAGTGTTTGAGGTTCACCTTTGACTATTGAGTATTTGATAAACTCAATATACATCATCACCAAGGCTACCCATTTTTGGCAGAAACCAACTTTGAGAAAGACTAATCTAAAAAAGCTCCACTTCATTTGCTCATATGCTTTGCTCATGTATAGTTTTAGGGCCATGTATCCTTCCTTTCCTGTCATCTTACACTTCATGGTATGCAATGCCTCAAATGCAACAATTATATTATCAAAAATGAACATATTTGGGACAAAGGCATATTGGGCAGCAGAGATGACAGATGGAAGTACTTTTTTAAGTCAATTAGCAATGACTTTTGATATGATCTTATAGAATACATGACTAAGGGATATGGGTCTGAACTCAAACACTTTTTTGGGTTTGGACAAAGGCATATTGGGTATCAGAGATGATATAAAGGAGTATTTTTTTTTAAATCTATTACCAATGACTTTTGATATGATCTTATAGAGTACATTATTGTGGGATATAGGTCTGAACTCAGTCACTTTTTTGGGTTTTTCTTCTTTGGGATGAGAGTTATGTAGGTGCTGTTGATATCTCCAAGACTGCCATTTGAATTGAGAATGTCTAAGATAGCAACACATACCTGGTGACTAATGTTTTTTTTTATAGAAGAAGGCAGGATATCCATCTAGGCTTGGGGAACTGAGAGCATTCATGTTGAAAATGGCTTCTTCTATCTCTTATTGATAGTAGGCTTTGGACAGTAAATCATTTTGAGACTTAAAAACTCAAGGCTCCAAGGAAGGAGAGGCATGCTGAGAGACTATTGGGATGTGATGTAGAGAAAATATCAATGAAATATAATTGAAAGAGGTCATTGATACCTTCTCTCAATGTAGTAACTTGGTCATTACTGTCCACTATTTCTATGATCATATTAGTTTTCTTTCTGTGTGAGACTACTTGGTAAAAATATTTTGTGTTCTTGTCACCATCCTTCAGCCATTTCTCCTTTTCCCTCTGCTTCCATATGGTGTTTTCAATTTCAAGAAGCTTGTCAATGTCTCTTTGAGCTTGCTTGATTTCATCATTTAAGTTGCACGCGTTCCTTTCTTGAAGATTTGCCAACTAATCCATTTGTGATTTGAGCAACTGCTTTTAATTCCCAAAAACTTTTTTGCTTCACTAGATTAGCTTCTGTTGACATAATTTCAGTCCTTCTAAGGTGTAGTTTAGTTTGTTGTTGGTAACTTTTGGTGTCTTCCAAGCTTCTTCCACAATTTTGTAACATGAGTCATGGCAGGTCTAGCTTGCTTCAAACCTGAATGGTTTGTCTTGTCTGTAGGCTTAGGAGAGTTTCTAGTCCAAAATAATCAGAATAGATTGTGATTTGAATTAAGAGCAGGGAGGAGATGCACCTTTGAGTCTGTAAAGATATCTGCCCATACATCATTGCATAATGCTCTATCGAGCCTCTCCTTTGTAAAAGCTACCTCTTGTCTACCATTATTCCTGGTGTATCTATTGCCTGCATACCCCATGTCGATGAGTCCACTTCTGTCCATAGCATCCTTGAAGGCTTGCATTTGTTTGAATGGTTTGAGAGGTCCACCATTTTTCTCACTATGAAACGTGATCTCATTAAAGTCACCTACACATAGCCATCCAACAGTTATTGCAAGTTTTAGAGCTTCTAAAATATGCCAAGATTCATGTCTTCTTTCTGTAACTGGATTGCCATGGAAGCCAGTGAGGTTCGGAATGACTCCTTATTTTCATTCCTTTAATAGCTAGTGAGATATGTGATTGTGTGTAGGATAGCACCTTTGCTTCGATCCCTTCCTTATAGATAAAAGCAAGGCCTCCACTAGATCTTTTAGAGTCAACTGCAAAGCTATTTTCATATTTTAAAAACCTTTTGACAGATTCTATTTTTTCTTTTTTGCATTTTATTTCTATAAGGAACACAAAACTTGGGGCCTTGGATTGCACCATGAAGTGCGAATTATTAACTAACCGAAAGTTTTCAAGCTCTTAGCAGTTCTAAGATAAACAACTCATGGGTTGGGTGGGGCTGGAAACCAACCACCACCTCATCATCAAGATTCGAAAGTAACGCAAAAACCTTCTCCTGTTTCAATTTTTTGGTTCCCCCTGGAGCTGCCTCTTCCTTGTATTGAGCTACACCTCTCTTGGAACCACTCTGTTAGTTCTCTTTGCTGTCTTCCTAATCTTGTAACAAGTTGGCAAAACATTTATCTCGAGCCTTTCTCTTCCAACTGGCCTGCTTCTTGATCGAGTAGAGGGTTTGGACTTGGTCCAAGATAAAATGGGCTAAAGAGGAGGCTTGATGTTGTGCCTTTAGGTCATCTTGTTTTTCAAGGCCCAAATTGGTCCTAGAAGTCATAACCTCAGCTTTGGGGTCTGTCTTGATCTGTGAAGGTGTTGACTCTTCAATTCCTTGTATGAAACAGGTACCTGCATTGTTGACATACTTTTTTGATATATCAAAAATGGGTGTCCTCTCTATTACCTTGAAAGGTGTCCAAGCTGCTACTCTGCCCTTTGAGTAGATAATTTCTTTCTTGTTGACTATTTTCCTTCCACAAGGTCTCTATCATGTAGGTCACAGCTCTGGCTCTTGGTTCTTTTACCAAGTTTCTCGATAGAAGGTTCATCCCTTACCTCTGCCTTGCTCTCCTCTGGTTGTTCAGCTGTGTTTGAGGGCTCATCATCCCTTCCATACTTCCTTTAGACAATATTAGTATCTTAGGAGGCAGGTGCACATAGCCATGCTCGATATTGAGGCTTGGTACTGCTTGAATCTTTGGCAGAACAGCCTTTCAGTACATGTTTAATCACCCCACATTTCAAACAAACATTGGGTAACCTCTTATATTTGAGAGGAACCCAAACATATTTCACTTCAAAGTCCAGGAATAGACTCGTCTATAAAGCCTTGGAGATGTCTAGTTGCACTTTGATCCTTATACATTTTGCCCAGCAAATACCTCGTGTGTCAGCCGACTGTGATAAATTTGCCAATGAAATCACTAATCCTTTTTCCACCTCAGAGTTCATGCTTGCAAAAGGCATGTTGTACGTTTGTACCCAGAACTCCTCAGTGGTAAAAGCTATTTCATTGATGGATCTATTCCCTTCATAGAGATGGAGACAGACTAGCCATCTGTTGAAGGTCCATAGCCTTCCTTTAAGGATCGAGTATAAATCTTGTTCTTGGTTGAACTCTATTAGAAACTGGTTGGTTCCTACTTCAAAGACTAGATCCAACTTTTACATTTCCACACTTTGGACATGGTGACTTTGAAGGCTTCTTTGTTAACTGATCTTTCTGCAATGACCATGGCAAGCAAACAGAAACTACCTTTCTGCATCAGTTTGCTAGTGGAGTTGGTGGACATAACCACTTTCCCTTGCTCCTTCTCTGTTAAACTGAGCCCTTCCCATTGTCTTGTAAGACTGTCTTCTATTTTAGAAACATCTTCAAACCAGATAGCCTAGCTTAAGAGACAGTATGCTTCGAGAGAGAAACCTCAACCTAAGTAGGAGAGGACCACTCCTAAAAGTATTTCTATCCAAACATTGGATGATATGTTTTAGATTCAATTCTGCCATTTTAATTTGTTCCCAACCATTAGTCTAGTTGGATTTGGGTTCAAAGTCTATATGAATGGCATTTTCCTATAAGTTTTGAAAAGTAAGGAACAAACTCGTAATTTAATGACTTTTTTCAATCCCATTATTTTCCCCTTCCATGTGAAATACAAATATGTAATTCTAAAGTCAAAATATGGATGTTGTGTTAGGAAATATACAACAATAAAATAAAAATTATAATGAAATAAAAAATTCAAACGAAACCAAATAGGATTGAGGTACAAAAATCTGGCTTTTTTTTAAAGAGATCCAAACTCTTTGCGATATGTAAAGTTTTCAATGAACTAATGCAACAGATCTCCTCTTGACTTGTCTAAAATGTGCTCCTGCAATAGCAGTATCGAGAGAAGAATTTCAAGAAATATTCTGAATTTATATCATGTCTTCTAGTAGCTGAGCAGAACAATGAGCTCTTATTAAAAAATCACCAGTTACGCCCTACTGGCTCAATATCATTTCCTGAAGTGAATAATAATAGGTTTGCATCATTCCTAGAAGTGAATGGTACATTCTTTAGAAAAAATCAGTGGCGTGGAGTATCACCAGAAGTGATACAATTCAGAAATGAGTAAAAATCCCCAGAATAATTCTTCAAGGAGAGGTGAAGAGGTGTATCATAGATGTAGAATGACAGGACATTGGTCACGTACCTATCGTACGGCCAGACACTTAGCTGATTTATATCAAGCATATATTAAAGAAAAGAATAAAAAAATTGAAACAAATTTAGTAGAACTATCAGATGATTTATTAGATTCAGTAGATGTAGATGTTACTCATCTTGATATTTCTGATTTTTTTAATCATCCTGAAGGTAGAATTGAACACTTAATTGGAGAAGTAAGTGTTCTACTCAATTAATTTATTTTCTTTCTATTATTTGTAATAAAAGTTTTGTATATTTTATAGAATCATGAATCACATTGATGAGTTTTTTTATCTCTGAGTTGAATGATAAAGATATATGCCTGGCTGACAGTGCTACAACTTACACAATTCTCAAAGATAAGAAATATTTTCAAAATCTAACACTAAACAAAGTCTATGTCCATACCATATCAAGTTCATCAGATTTAATTGGGGGCTCTGGAAGAGCTTATATTGTGTTGCCTAATGGCACTAAATGATGATGCTCTATTCTCTTCATAATCCAAAAGAAATTTATTGAGTTTCAAAAATATATGTCGTAATGATTACCATATTGAAACTACCAATGAAGGCAGTAAAGAGCATCTTCTTATTACTAAAACAATATCGGGCCAGAAGCTCGTATTAGAAAAACTGTCTGCTCTATATTCTGGACTGTATTATACAAAGATGAGAACAATTGAATCATATGTAGTAGTGCACTAGAAGTGCATTGACTCCAAAGTATTTATGACTTGGCATGATCGCTTTGGACATCCGGGATCTATAATAATGAGAAGAATTATTGAAAATTCGTTTGGGCATCCCTTAATGAATCAAAATATATTTCTACCCAATGAATTTCCGTGCTCTGTATGTTATCAAGGTAAGTTGATTATCAGACAATCTCCCTCAAAAGTTATTGCTAAATCTCCATCTTTTTTACAAAAGATTCACGGAGATATATGTGGGCCTATTCATCCATCAAGTGGACCATTTAGATAATTTATGGTTTTGATTGATGCATTTAGTCGATGGTCACATATTTGTCTTCTTTCCACTAGAAATATTGCATTTGCTAGATTTCTTGCTCAGATAATCAAACTACGAGCACAATTTCCTGAGTATCCAATTAAGATCATTCGATTGGATAATGCAGGTGAATTTTCATCTCAAATTTTTGATGATTATTGCATGTCAATAGGAATAAATGTTGAACATCCTATTGCCCATACACATACTCAAAACGGTTTAGCTAAATCTTTGATCAAAAGATTTCAGCTAATCGCTAGATCTTTACTTATGAAATCAAGACTTCATGTTTCGGCTTAAGGACATGCTATACTTCATGCAGCATCATTAATTCATATTAGACCATCTGCATATCATAAATATTCTCTATTACAGCTTGCATTCGGTCAATAACCAAATATTTCTCATCTTCGTACTTTTGGATGTGCTGTATATGTTCCAATTGCACCTCCACAACGTACAAAAATGGGTCATCAACGTAGATTTGGGATATATGTTGGTTTTAATTCTCCATTTATTATCAGATATCTTGAGCCCCTTATAGGGGATATGTTTAAAGCACATTTTGAGAATTGTCACTTTGACGAATCCACTTTTCCATTAATGGGTAACGAAAAGTCAGTGCCTAAAGTACGACAAGTAATTAGTTGGGATAATAAAACCCTGTCTCAAGTTGATCCTCCTACAAATGAATGTAAACTAGAATTTCAAATGATTATTCATTTACAAAATGTTGCAAATCAATTACCGGATGTATTTACTGACACTAAAGGTATAGTAAAATCTTATATTCCTACTGTTAATGCTCCAGCAAGGATTGAAGTCCCTGAAGGACAAATTATCAAAACAGCAATAGGTGAGTCTAAGACACTTGAAGCATATAAGACTTATCGGTGCAAAAGATAAAATTCTCTAAAGGAAAAAGATACAAAATGAATTTTGTATTCCTGAAGAACCAATACTCACAATACAGGCTAAAAATATAATTGATGCTCCAGAAGAGGTTAAATCTCCTATTCCAAAATCTCTTGAAAATGGACTTCCTGAATAGGTGTTTCATGAAATGTTTTCCCCTGAAGAGGAACAGGTACCTGAAAATAATGAGATCTCAATACATTTCATGAATACTGGAGAAATTCTGGATAGAAATAAAACTGTTGTCGACAAAATATTTTCATATAAAATGACCATTGACATTACCAGAAGTAATAAAGAAAGTGAGTCAAGAACCGTCGAAAAATGTCGACATAGAATTGATGGGCCAAAATGAAAAGCAGCCATTGAAGCTCAATTAAATTCGCTAGCAAAGCGAGAAGTATTTGAACTGTTGTCCAAACACTAAAAGGTGTAATGCCTGTTGGATATAAGTGAGTATTTGTACAAAAACGTAATGAGAAAAATGAAATTGTGCGGTACAAAGCACGGCTTGTCGCACAAGGTTTTCTACAGAAACTCGAGATTAATTATGAAGAAACATATTCTCTCGTTATGGATGCAATCACATTTAAATTTTTGATTAGTCTAGTTGTTACAAAAGGATTAGAAATGCAGTTGATGGATGTGGTCACTGCATATTTATATGGATCTTTAGACCATGACATATATATGAAAATCCCTTAAGGATATAAAATGCCTAAAACATCTAGAAGTACATCTAGAAATATGTACTCTATCAGACTACAAAGATCTTTATATGGGTTGAAGCAATCCAGACGCATGTGGTATAATCGCCTAAGCGAATATCTATTGAAAGAAAGATTTGAGAATAATCCTATATACCCATGTGTTTTTATTAAGAAATCAGAATCCAGATTTGTCATTATTGCAGTTTATGTTGATGATTTAAATATTGTGAGAACTCCTGAAGAGATCTCAAGAACCGCTACATATTTAAAGAATGAATTTGAATGAAAGATCTTGGCACAAAAAATAAAATTTTTTCTCGGCCTACAGCTCGAGCACTTGTCAAATAAAATTTTTATTCATCAGTCCATGTATACAGAGAAAGTCCTAAAACATTTTTATGTGGACAAAATTCATCCCCTGAATACTCCAATGATTGTTCGAACACTTGATGTGAAGAATAATCCATTCCGTCCTTGCGATGACGATGAAGAAATTCTTGGTCCTGAAGTACCATATCTCAGTGCAATTCGAGTTTTGATGTATCTTACAAATTGCATTCGACCAGATATTACATTTTCAGTTAATCTGCTTGTAAGATATAGTTTTACACCAACTCGAAAGCATTGGAATAGCATTAAACATGTCATTCGTTACCTTCATGGTACAGTTGATATGAGATTATTTTATCAACATGGATCAAGTCCACAATTGATTGGGTATGTAGATGCAGGTTATCTTTCAGACCCACACAGATGTAGATCTCAAACTGGATATTTATTTACTTATGGAGATACTGTCATATCATGGAGATTTGTTAAGCAGATACTATCTGCTACTTCTTCAAATCACTCAGAGATTATTGCAATTCATGAAACAAGTCGAGAGCGTATTTGGCTGAGATCAGTGATCAAACATATCCAAGAAAAGTGTGGTCTTTAATGATTAATGATAGTCTAACAATTTTATATGAAGATTATACTACTTGTATTACTCAAATCAGATAAGGATATATTAAATGTGACAGAACCAAACATATTTCACCTAAATTCTTTTATACTCATGAACTTCAAGAGAAATGTGAAATTGATGTCAAGCAGATACGATCTAGTGATTATCTGGCAAATTTATTCACAAAGGCATTATCAACTGCGACATTCAAGAAGATTGTGCATAACATTGGAATGCAAATACTAAAAGATCTATCGTCATGCACTTTTCAGGGGGAGTAAATGTCCTGAAAACTTGTGCTGATTGTACTATTTTTCCTTCGCTAAGGTTTTGTTCCACTGGATTTTCCTTTGCAAGGTTTTAATGAGGTAATCTTAAAGCACTTGTGGATACATAAGAAGATTGTACTCTTTTTCCTTCGCCATTGGTTTTTCAACCCACTGGGTTTTTCCTTGGCAAGGTTTTAACGAGGCAGATTCTTTATGGGTGGTCTTTCAAATGGGAGTGTAATGAATTCATTGGGACGGCGGCTGCCGCCCCCTGTCCTACCACTAAATGATGTGAATGACCCCACTACTATTATTTTAAATCTTACATAGTGACTTGCATAGTAACTTTAAAGCATATAAATATGGGTTTCAGTTATTATAAAATATAAAAGAAAATATATGGAAAGAAGAAAGTTTCAGAGAGTTTGAAAAGAGTTTCTTTTCTCTTGCAATAGTAGTTCCTTTTTAGTTTTATAACAAAAGACCTTTTTTTCTTTAATAACAAACCAACTTTATTCATCAATACAACTGGAAAGTTGCAAAGCAATACATCACAATGCTTTAGCAACTGCAATAAATTTTTGCAACACAAAGCTACATTAGGTAGCAATAGAAACTCACAGAAAGTAAAATACTAGAAAAATATTGGAAAAAATAACTCGTGCAGCACAATCATACTATAAAAGTCCTCGCATAGCTTCACTCTCAACAATTTAACTCATTGATTGAAGGACAATTTCCCACTAAACTATTAGAGAACTAAGAAACTGTACATACTTTTCAATTCCATTAGCTGCTCCATTTGCCACTCTGCTAACATGATGAAATGTGATCCTTGGCATCTGTTTTACAAGTTCTTCAATAGTCTAAGTCAAATTACCATGTAAAGACATGGATCCTTCCTGAGATTGGAGAGCTTGCACACTCAATAGTGAATCAGATTCTTGAGACTAGAGATCATGTGACCTTAGAGGATAAGAGAGTTGTAGGCCCTATAAAATAGCAAGCATGTAATAACCCTTCCTTTTTAAATATTTTCTTAGAATATATATTCATTTAGAAATTTATTTATTATTTTAAGGAAAATTTTGGAAATTTATGGCATTTAGAATTAAGGCCTAAATTAGAAATACCTTAAGGTAGTAAATGAAATATGGTAGATTCTGATTAACATTTTTGGAAAATGAGAAAGGTGTAAATTAGAATATTTTAGTTTACACTTGTAGAATAATTATATCAAGGATATTAAGAGGAAAATTGAGAAAATTAGAAGTGGAGTGAAAAAACACTTAGATAGCCTAAAAGTGGGTTCTCGGATTAGAATGACATGTTTCGGTAGATTGATGATATCTCCCTCATATGATATTTTATTTAGGTGATTAAAAATCCTATGGATCACTAAGAGGATGATATAAAACTTTCATGTTTTGATTTTTCAGAGAATCGAAGTGGATCAATGGATTATTTGAGCTGGAGGTGGACTGATCTGTGTTGAGCGTAAACTGAAACCCGAAAATAAATCAAACCACCGACTTACTTTAGAAGCTCCAATTTGATTGGTTCTTTACATGTTCATCTTCTAGATATGTGTAAAAAGGTTTGTACTTGGGGGTGGAAGAGTTTCTAGAAGAAAATTATTTTGTATATAACTATGGGAAAAGTGGGAACAAATCTAATTGGAGGAGAACCAATCAAATCAGCCAAGTTTCCCCTCCATTCTCAACCAATAGCCAACCAAGCCTTAAGAGGATTCTTCTAAGATGTTCTAAAGATGTATAGAAAGGCTGGAACATGTGGCAAAAGGAGGGGGGGGGGAGATGATCTAAAAACGTGGGAGCCAGATTAAGGCCAAGTGGCCAGTTTAAGCATATCCTAGATATGCTAAAATTTGTTCCATTTCTTTTACCTATGTGTTGTAATAATTTAAACCATTGATCTAAGATTATTTTAGATATGGAGGAATCTTAGCCATGGGATGAAAATCTAGTGAAATCATGAGATATAGAGGTGATCATTACCTTGCAAATTAGGGGGAGGAGAAACACATCACTCGGCTAAAGAGGGATGCTGAGATGCCCTCTCTTTTCTCAAGCCTTCCAATACCTTTTTACCTCTATAAATAGACCCTCAAGATTCCATTTTATTCCTTTTAGAGAGGCCTCACGCTCACCTTGAGAGAAAATCAAGAAAAATACAAGAAAACTCACCCAAAACACACATACCTCAAAAGGAAGCTAAGTAGGAGCCTTGGAGAGAAAGGAAGTCCAAGATCCATTCAAGATTACTAATTTAGCTTTGGAAAAATTTGTAAGTGCACTAATTAACATAATCTTGGTATATTATAAGTGGCTTAATTTTTAGATTTGGTTTGATGCCTATTTGATGCTTGTTTAAGCCTATGTATTACTTAAGAAGTAGCTTGAATGTTCTTGATTTATGGAGTGGTTTTTGTTGTAGAAAAATATTAGAAAAAATTTTAGAACCTTATGAATATGTTTTAAAATCTTATAATAAGAGGAATATGTGAAAATATGAGGTCATTATTTGGAAAAAAAATTGATAGAACAACCTTAGTAACTTTCGGAATTCAAAGGAGTTAAGTCGACATATTTAACATCTTTCAGTAAAATGGTCATAACTTATTAGTGTGATGTCAAAATTTAGTGATTCAAAAGGCTATGGAAATATAAGAAATAGATCTACAACTTTTGTGTTTTAAGTTTTAAGATATAAGAACTCTATGAAGGACGAAAATGGAATTAAATTACAAAATAGAGTAGTTGAACTCTTAAAAAGGAATGTTTTCCTTCAATTTAAAACTTTTAGTGAATTATTTGAATGAGATTTTTGACAAGTATGATAAGTTTAGGAATCTCAATCTATATTAGGAATATTTTTAAGAATTATCATGTTAAAAAGATAAAATAAATTAGTAAGAAAATTTTATATATAAGAAAAGTTTAAGAAACACTTAAAAATATTTAAACTATGAAATTATGCAAACTTTTGGACTTGAGTTGAATGAGTTAAAATGAATAAATAATTAAGAATATTTTCCATGAAAATTCAGCCAGCCCTTGATTTAATAAAAATTTAATATTTTATTTAGTTTTATACGTATTATTTGTTAAGCTTGACATTATGAATTTAGGCGACGTATGTGCATGTAGGTTTTGTATTATGCTTTTCTATGTCATATGTTTTATGAAAACATGAAACATGCATGTCATCAGTCTAAGTTTATATGTATATTACATTTCGTCACATATATGTGTCATTATAAGTCATGACGTCCGTTTTAAGAAAAGTCTATGTTACATGTCATGTAAGCGTCTTCATAAGTCATGTCAAGCATTTAAGAAATAAGAAATAATATGATATGGCCCGACCACTGGTAATAATAGTGGCATGGCTCAACCATGGGTAATAATAGTGGCATGGCCCAACCACGAGTAATAATAGTGGATATAAGTAAAGATTTATAAAAACAAGAATTTTAATATAAGAATGAAAAGTCCATGCATGATACAAGTTTGTAAGTCTAAGTCATGCATGAGACACGTGAAGCATGCTATAAATGTATACTCTCGTTGTCTGGCTTGTATATGATTATTTTATTATGTCTATACTTTTATTAAGTTATGTATGTACTTACTGAGATTTCCCTGAAAATCTCATTCTTATATGTTTCTTTTCTTTTGGGAATTGATTTTTGCTGCAGGATTGACTATGAACATAGACAAGACCCTAGTTACTAGAGAGACTCGGAGGAACCCTGAAGGGCTCTCAGAGTACTCTCACTAGAAGTTTTGACCAATTATTAGTAGTAAGGATTTGTGTGGATACGAGAAGAAATTTTAATAAAGGAAGAATGAGCCGAGATAGCCTTATGAAAATATTTAGAAGTCTTGTAATTTTGTATATAAGAAAACTAACTGGGTTATGCATGTAAGGAGATGATGTTATTAATTGTGGTTTTTTATGCTACCATGTGATCACTAGAAATTAATTTTATTCAGATTTTTTTCATTGCGATTTGCAACAAATTTTAATAAGTACGGGGATGAGTAGCCAAGTGTTACTTACCCTGACACTCCGGTTTACGTTACATCTTAGACGTAAATTGGGAGCGTCACAAAGCAACTCTACCTCCATTAGATAAATCATCTCTCTTTCCTTTCCACTTGAAGACATATTAACTTTTCCTTTTGAAGCTCTAAGAATCACCTCCAATGCGTGAATTGTTTTGTTCCCCAAAAATTGTCCCATTTAGCTTGAAACTTGCCTATTTGGGATAAGGGGGACAAATTTGGTAAGATAGAAAAGTGTAGTCTTCAAGTGGACCTGGCTAGTGAAGGGCCAATGGACCATTAATGGTTAGCCCAAGAAGAGAGGTTGCTCTTTGTTTAGGCCCCCTTCTCAAGGATAAGCTACTATACCAAATTCTAATAGAGAAGTGAGGAGACAACAATAGCACTACCCAACTCGCAAAAACTGGAAGAAAAGTGCTCGAGTTCAAGTTATGATATCTGAATATGTTACTAAAAAACTAACAAAAAAAAGTAGTGTGGAAGATGAGAATGACTCAATGTGATAAAGAAAGAAAGAAGACTAAGCAACACCGAAAAGGGGATCCATTTATAGCTTCCCTATAACACAAGGAGAGTGTTATGTTTGTTCTTGCCGATTGTAGATCGGTTAAGGCTGGGAGCCAACCCCGCCAGCATCCATGAAAATCTTAAGTTGAAATTACTATGAGTTTGAGAACCTATAAGGATTTTGAGCTCTCAGTGATTTAGTCAGGAGTGAAGCTCCCGTTATTGTTTTTCTTATTGAAACAAAGTTGATAGTTAAGAAGATGGATAGTGTAAAGAGAAGGTTAGGGTTTGAAAGATGTTTTATTGTTGATTGCATAGGAGAAAGTGGTGGGCTAGCACTACTCTGGAAATAAGATGTTAACTTACATATACTTAATTTCTCTAGATTTCATATTCATGCATGTGTAACGAGAGATTCGGATGAATGGTTCTTAACAGAATTCTATGACAAACCTGAGGCAACAAAAAGACATGATTCATGGACCTTTTAAAGGAGATTAAAAGTTACTCAACCTAAGGCTTGGGTGGTGTTTGGGGATTTCAATTAGGTGTTATGCAATCAGGAAAAAGTGGGGATAGAGATAGACCCAAGAAGTAAATGATGGATTTTAGGAATGTTCTAGATGATTATGCTTTGTCTGATATGGGCTAGTTCAAAATATACTTGGTGTAATGGGAGAGAACCACATTATAGAATTGGTGAAAGAATTGATAGGTTCTTAGTAAATGACAATTGGTCACATATGTTCTCCACACGTGTCAAGTATGGTCAGACCAATATTTTGAATACCGTACCGGTGAGCGTACCGATCAAAACACTAGAACGAAATATTTTGGTACCAGTACCATTTCGTGTACCGTTTCGAAATAGTCTATACATAAAAAAATTTATAAATATATATACAAATTATATTTCAAAATAATAGTTAATATATGAATAAATTATATTTATATATATATGTAAATAATCTAGTCTAAATTAGGATTAAAAAAATTAGTAAAAAATGAAAAAAAAATGAAAACTCGAAATCCGATATAGGCCGGTACACATGGCCGATACGGCCAAAATCTAGGCCGGTATAAAACAGACTCAATTTCTGTACCGGCCACTGCTCCGATACTGTAGTACCAGCCGTATCGAGTGATATGGTACAAAATTTAAAACTATGGGTCAGACCACCCATTCTAATCATATTCCATTTATTTTGCATATTAATGAGGAAGGTTTTATAGAGGAAAGAAACTTTTGTTTTTGAAACTATGTGGGTTTATAATATTAGAATAATTATATAAACCATTTACAATTACAATTGGATTTATGATAAAATTAATATTTTATGATCCATGTCCAAAGCAATTATATATATATATATATAATATTTCCATATAATGAAATTACATATTACAAAAAGTTTAATAGTTTGAGATATTTAGTAGTTAAATACTCATACTAATATTACATCCCAACAATAATAAAGACATAAAATTAAACAAGAATAAAATTTAAAAATATAATTTATACTGTTATACAGATTGATTGCAGGTTTTGCAAGTTGATCCATGATTGACCCATTTATTAATCATATCTTATAGAGTCAACTTATTTTGACCTCATTAATATCACACTCAAACCCAATGATTTCTTGTCATATTTATATTGATTTCATAGGTTGTGTCATATATTGCCACTTAAGAACATTCTCATTAGATTGGCTATATGCTAAATTCAATGTACTTTTAGCTATTACGGACTTAAATAAGTTCATATTGAAATTTCTAAATATCAAAAATTTAGATTTATTACTACAGTAAAGCCAAACAAAACTTCAAATTTGGAGGCTTCAAGCTAATGGCCAAAGTCTTATTTTATTAGTTTCTCTTGCTTTCCTTCCTCATTACATAAAATATGATTACTAATTAATTTTTTATTAGTTTCTCTCTCTTGCCAGACTTCTATTAATAATTTAATTTAAATAGAATATGATTACTAACTAAAATTTTAAACTCATAATTTAATTAAAATCTGATTATTAATTAATATATAATAGGTAGAATGGTAAAAAATGATAAAATAAAATAAATTAATAATTACAAATAATAAATATATTTTAATTAATAATTACTCATTACTATATATTTTTATAAATGAATAATTTAATATGAAAATTTGATATGAATAGTCAAAATCAAATTATTTTTATATTATTTTATTATTATATAATGAAAAAATAGCTATTCCAATACGAGGATTTATGTGAATGAAATGGCTAAAAATAAAAATCTAGGTTATATTTGCTAAAATTATCTTCTAATAATGGACAATCCAATGAAAATGTTCTTAGCTGCTAAGACTGTTTGCCCAAGGCCAAAAATCTTACTTCACCCCGCACTTAAATTTAGTTTGGGTTACAAGAAATAATTTAAAGCCGAAAAGGCTTGACTGGATTTCTAACCCGACTTGCTTCCAATTTTATTTTTGTACTTATTTTTAATTTATCAAATCCTAATGTCATCATTTACATGTATCTCGGGTGGTGTAGATAATGTAGGTAGATAATTGGGCTGGGTTGCAGGCCGGACCCATGTTGATGCTTGGGGGGCTACCCTTCAAATTTTTTCAAAAACTTACTCTAATATAAATATATATAATTTATATATATATAATTAAAATTCTCTCTTAATTTTTTTTTTTAAAAAAATTGCCCCCCTCAATTTTTTACTAAAATTATTTATCTAAATCTTCATATACATCTATTTATATTTTTACTTTTATCTTCATTTAAACCTAAATTTTAACTCATGTAATCTTGCAGTTACTCTAACAATCTAATTCTAATAAAAAAATTGATTATAAATTTATATGATTGTAAAATTAATTGATTATACTCACTTATTTAATTTTACTCTAACTTGTATGATTGTGAGATATAGTTTGTTAAAAATTTAATAGCGCTACATTATTACTTATTAGAAAGTTCTCAAATTTATTTTTGATCTATAAATTTTTCTTAAATCATAGAAAAATATGAACAAGTACTTAAGAACAATTGATTTTTTTTTTAAAAAAGACAGACAATTTGAAGACTAATATATGTTTAGAGAGCTCAGTAACAACAGAGTATAATACTTCTATCACTGATGACCATCCTTCTAAAATTTACATGCACCGTACACTTTATCAATCGCCCCTCAAACATAAAATTCTGGTTCCACTCCTAGTGGGTTGGATCGGTACGATACGTTTTGAAATATTATCCACTACAACATACTTTGGTATTTGCGGCAGAAAAAATTGCTAGGAATACTTTTTTAATTGCCAAAAATACTATTTTGCAGCAATTATATAGCGCCGCATATTCGACGCTATAGAAAAGCCACTTTAACTTTCTTCCAGCGAAACATGACAATCGCTGGAGTAAATTTAACATTTGCAGCGAATAGGGACTTACGGAATGAAAGTCATTTTCTGGTGAATTTAAAATCGCTGCAAAAGTTCTATTTAAACGTTTTCTCCCAATAACCAAATGAATTATTATTTGTTTTTATCAAATTTCCTGTATATTCTTAATCCTATTTAACGTTTTCTCCCAATAACCAAATGAATTATTCTTTATTTTTTTCAAAGTTCGTGTATATTCTTAATCCAAATCATCTTGCTCATAAATTGAGACTTGAAGGTCTTCTCTTTGTGGATGGCTATGCAACATTCAAAACTCAACTAATTACACAAAAAAAAAAAAAAAAAATCAAGCCATTGAACCACAAAATGCATTAAAATCTAGCACCCTGTAAACTGTTCATTTAAGTCAATCTCCATATAAGTTCCCGAAATGCATCACATGCCTAATCTAAAATAAAAAGTTTCTTCACATGTTCACAAAGTCAGTTCCAGCCTTTTCACATCTTCACAAAATCAGAGTTTCCAGCACTTTGTTTCTTGCTACTCCAAATCGTTCGACCTATAGACATAAAAGCAAGTCTAAATTAAATACCTAAAGTAAAAAAAACAAAAATTTAATTATTGCAAAATCTCTTGTTTTTCTGACTGGTTAGGTTTTATAATATGATAAAATTGCTCTGCTCAAGACCTCAAGTCAGGTACAGGTGCCCATTTTAATTTGGGCCTAATGCTGTTAACTGAAACTTATGAAGATCTGAAACTTAAAAGAGAGCCACAAATAAAGAGATGATGAATATAATAAAATGAATTAGCCAGGCAACAATATACATGCATCAAAATTCAAAAATATGATCACAGAAACCCCAACCATAAAAGCCTTATATATTTGTTCTTGTTTTAAGAAACGGTTTGCAAAATCAATATTACAAATTACTCCAGGGCTAAAATAAAATCAAATGTATCTCACCATCACCTAAATAATCAACAGAAAATCAACAAAAGGTTATACAAGTCTCAACGAGTCCACAACCCCAACTCTCTACAAGTCACAACTACACCAAATTTATTTGCATGCCCAACCTATTTACAAAAATAGGTAAAATTTTATCCAAGCACTGACCAGGAAAAAAAGCTTTGATGTTGTTTTTGCATAGGGTAGCATCCACTACTGCTGCTTCATCCTGCTTTCTCTACATCCAAATTAAAAAAAAAAAATAGAGATTAAGCTCTATATAATCTTAATTTCCACTGCATTCCAAGTTCCAACCCTTATTAACACACTTAAAACCTCAACATCACTAATATGAAGATAAATAAATAATGAGATACGGGGGCTGAAGATACTGTTGCACATAACATAAAAATAATGAGAGCATCAAGGGCCTAATTGGTTAAATAATGACCACGCCCCCTATCACCCATCTGATAACCTGCATGTAAAAAGCATATCAATGTGATTGTATTACCTCTGTGATGCAAATATACAAAGCACAAGTATTACATAATTTTTTTTATACAACTTGCAAAGACAAAAAAAAAAAAAAATGATGGAGGAAATTAAATATATGAGCAGTCATCCATACCTGGACCGTTGATGCTCTGCATGATTGCACTTTATTTGTGGTGGAATTACAACTGTTGTTCCTTTGAGCACCTGAGATGTAACAATAACAAACATGATCACCGTATATACATATGTTTTTATACCTAAGATGTACGTCTTTCATTCTCTGTTTTTTTTTTAAGTGTAGCAGACAACACAAAGAATACACACACACACAAGTTGTTATAGGTTTAACTAGCCCTGATCTTGGGGATTGATTTTAATTTTGGGATTTTATTTTTTGTGGCAAAATTAAGCTAGTTTCCTGGAGATCTAGGCAAGAAATTAAATCGAAAGAGATCAGGATTTAACTGTCATGGTATAGGATGATCATCAGATAAAATGCAGGTAGTCAATATATATATGATCAATTAAGTAATGAAGGAATTAAGAAATTGCATTCATAATACAATCACGGTGATGGCGATATATATATATATATATATATATATATATATAAAGTGATTAGAAGAATATAGAAAAGAATAATATGTGTGTGTTGCTGTTTACTTTTGTTATTCGTTTTAATACAACTTACACCCTGTATATTCATTTTAATAATTTGAGAATGACTTTCCACCAACACTAAATTCCAAAACATAACTAACACCAATAAGAACTCTACTGAAAATATATAGTCGATTAAAAATGGAGATCTGAGTTACATAAATCAATCTACAGTTTTTTTTTCTTTTATTTGAAATGCCATTATTGTCATGAATGTCTGTCTGTCTTCTCATTTAGCTACTCTTTCACTGGAATCAGGCCATTTCTTTTTGCTTGTGGGTTCGAATTTTGAAGGATTTCTTCCTTGTCCACTCATAGACAAGAATTTATTATAATTCTTCTGATTCAGAAACTTTCTATAGTTTGATGATTATAGAGTACAGTAGTGTATTTAATGTTGAGATCCAATCAGCAGTACTGCCCAGCAAGTCTCCAAAATATAGAAAGTACACACAATTACAACACTCATTTCTCAACAGTTGGTGAGTGACAATTATTAGGCCTCTGTGTGGCCTAGACGTTCTATTTGTGACGGTTTAATTACCTAATTCGATAAGGATTAGTTATGATTCGACTAAATTTTGATCAGTTTGGACTTGACTTTATTTGTTGTTTGGGAATTATTGTATATATTATCATCTAAAATAAAAAATGTTACAAATTCGTCAACGTATGATTAATTTTATTTTATTTTTTAATTTTTCTATTACCGTTGCTGAAAACCAAACATGCATAAACAACTTGCGAAGATAATACAATGGGTATAAATCGAATACAGAGGGAAGATAGGAAGAATTAAAAATTAGCAACACTAAATTACGCTCATCATGCAAAACATCCAACAGATGATAAAAAAACACACAAATCACAAATGCACTACAAACAAAGCAGTATTTATGACAAAACGAATAGAGCAACTCAAAAAAATCTTACCACAATCGGCAACAATACAGTGGGTGAATGGTGATGGAGGAGGCGAAACCCAAAACCAGCCAAGGTATTTCCTAATTCGCTAGCCCTAACTGCGAAATACACTCGAGTGATTAATGTGAGAACGAGAAGAATTTACACAAATCGTAGCTAATCATACTCGAGTTATTAATGTCAGGTGTTACCTGTCAAGAGTCAATGGATTGCCTAAATCATCCCTTCCAAGCACGAGCAGAAAATAGGTGGAGGCCGGCGATGATGTGGTGGCAGTCTTCAGTCGAGCACGTCGCCGGTGAGATCGTGGGCTTTGGCAATCTCAGCGGGGGAAGGGTTTTTCGGTGTTTTTCGCGGGGAGAGACGAAAGTTCGGTGGGGGGAAAATCGAAAGAGTGGGGGGGAAAGAAGAGGCCAAAATATTCGCGCTTATAAAATGATCTCTTTGCAGCGATATTTAATCGCTAAATATCGCTGCAATAGAGGTTTTAAAGTTTTGCGCCGAACATTTTCGCTGTGACATTCATAAAAAGTACGGACAATTACGCTTTCGTCCAATATATGTGACTTAAAGCGGCGAACTAGAAATCGCCACAAAAAAGAAGCATACACAGCGATTTTCTAAGCAGCGAATTTTTAATCGCCGGGAAATGTAATATTTCTTGTAGTGATTAAAGCTGTTTTCAATTTCGGGTCGGCCATGTGCATTTTATTTTACATTCTATAATGGATTTTCTTACATAAATCTACACCAACAGAACAATCTCTACAATTCACAGAATTAAAAATAAATATATGGAAAGATAGAAATGGAAGCCAAGAAACCGATGTATGATTTCTTGAATGGAGATTTTCGAGCAATCTAACAAAGCTGCTTACAACAAACTCCAACTAACTTTTCGAATGAATTTCCTTCTATCGGGATCTGCCTATTGATAGAATGTTAAACGTAAAACACAGTTGTTTAATGCTTCCCTTACAATTGAATTTGAATTGATACAAAAAGCGCCCTATTTTGCATATTATTCAACTAATTACTAAATGCACCGTTCCACTTATTCAAAGCACACCGTTTCATTTGCCTGTTTATTCCGTTAATACTTTGCTCATGCCTCTGCACTTCTTCTTCAACCTCTAGAGAATTTCAACCTGCCTCCTTTATTTTTGAAAACCCATTACATTTTCCTCCCTTTAAGATTCTTGTCCACAAGAATGTGATAAAGAATCTTTGTAAGCCCTGACGGATTACCCCGAATCTAGAGAACCTTGTCCACAATGTGTGGATAAAGCTCTCTCAATTTCCACAATGACTTCCATGAACTATTCTCGACATGAGCCCTTAACCATTTGATTAGGACTTTAGTAATAGCACGTTTTCCCCACTTCCACATCCTTCTTTCCAAAATCTGCTCGGGTTTAGGCTGAATTTGTCCACTAGAACCTGTTAAAGGTAATGTAGGCAGTGGTGAAATGCCATGTTCAAGTTTCTATTTTAAACAAGAAACATGGAATACTGGGTGTGTAGCACAAGAAGAGGGCAACTTCAGCTTATAAGCAACAGTTCCTATTCTTTTCAAGACCTAGAAGGTGCCATAAAATCGAGGGGCAAGTTTCATATTATGTCTTAAAAAGATAGATTTCTACCTATAAGGCTATAGCTAGGGCTGCAAACGAATAGAGTTGTTTGTTGACAATCTGAGCTCGACTCGAATAAACTCAATTTGAACTCGATTTATATAAATTATTCGTAACCACTAATATTAGTTTGAATATTAAATGAGTGAAACTCGTATAATCTCGACTCGACTCCATCTATGTTCGTGAATAAAATTCGTATAAACTTAACTCGACTTGTTTTGGGCTCGTAACAATACTCGTAATATTTCTATATATATATATATATATACTCTTACATATATTATTTTATTGTATATATTTTATGTATTATATATGTATTATTTTTAATACTTTATATAAGTAATATATTTTGTTACTTTGCAATTATAATGTATTAAATTCACAAAAATATTATTGAGTTAAATGCTTACAAAGAGTAAGCAATTCGAGTAATTACTCGAGTCAATTCGGCTCAGTTTGTATGGATCGTTAAAGAGTAAAAATAAAGACCGATAAATAACTTGATTTGGCTCGATCTCGCCTTTGATCAACTCAAACTCGGCTTGACTCGGAAAAATCTCAGCTCGACTCGAACTCGAACTCAAGTTATTCAAGTCCGGCCCGACTCGATTCGGCTTAAACTCGTCTTTAATAAGATCATTTGCATCCCTAGCTATAGCCTTAAAAATACCCAATCTCTAACTTGAAAGGACCTCTCAGAGCTATTCTTATCTGCATACAACTTCATTCTATGTTGGGCTTTCTGCATATTCTCTTTGAGTAAAGAAATAATCTGATCACGAGTCTTCAATTGAGAGTCCAATGCTTGATTGGCAGAAATCCCATGGACATATGATAGCAGTTTAGGTGGAGCATAACCATAAACTGCTACAAATGGAGTCATGGCTATCGAGGAATGAACTGTAGTGTTATAACACCACTCAACCATTGAAAGCCATGCACTCCACTCCTTAGGTTTCTGTCCAGTGTAACACCTAAGGTATGTTTCCAAACTTTTATTTAATGCTTTAGTTTGGCCGTCTGATTGGGGATGATAGGCTGAAGAAAAATCCAATGAGTTTTCTTGAAGATGAAATAATTGCTTCCAGAAAGAGCTTGTAAAAACTGGATCCCTATCTGAGATAATGGTTTAGGTAATCCATGAAGTTTGAAAACACCCAAGAAAAACACTTGGGCCACTTTGACAGTAGTATATGGGTGTGAAAGTGGAAAGAAATGAGCATATTTTGTTAATCTATCAACAACAACAAAGATAATAAAATAGCCACTCGACAATGGTAATCCATCCACAAAATTCATGGATATATCTAGCCATGGAGAATCTAGAACAGGCAATGGCTGTAACAATCCCAGGTATTTCACATGATCAGGCTTGTACACTTGAAAATTTTCACATTCTCTCATTAATTTCTTCACATTAGCCCTCATGCCTTCCCAAAAAAAATTATACTTTGCCTTTTGTAATGTTTTGTGATAGCCAACATAGCCAGCTTGTGGATTATTGTGATGATCCGGATTTTTTAAGTATCCATTTAATTTTCATATTTAGTATGATTATGTTTCTTCAAGATTATTTTAGAGAACCCTTGAAATTTTGATATATGTATATAGTTTTTATGAGTCTTTTATTGGTATTGGAGAAACATTATGGGAGACACTAAATAGGATAAGAAGATATGATTTTTGAATATTCAAGGTAATATTGTATAGAAATTGAAGGAAATTTACAAAAGAAGTCAAGTGGTATGAGTAAGGAATATACTCTATGATTTTTTTGGATTAAGCTAATGTAGACAGTTTCAACGTCCTTTAGTAATATGGATATAAATCACTCATTTTATATCGGATTGAGATGATTCAAGATAATTTAGAAAAATAAGAGGAATATATACAATTCTTATGTTTTGAGTTTTAAGAGATATGGATTTAATCAAATACGATATTGAGATTGAGGTCGCAGATCTAAATGGAATATATAAGTATTGACTTGAAGTTGACTAGTGACTTTGATTAAGATTAAGCTTTTGATATATTTTCTAAATTATCCTAAAATCTTGACTAGTGTGTATAAATATGTCAAATGAGAAGATTTTATTTGTAAGTTTCGTGTGAAACAAGAGGGATCATTTATCAAACACTTGGTGTGCTCGGATTGGTACTCTCGAGTTTATCTGTCGACTTTCAGTCAAAAAATAATAACTTGGTCATATAAGCCCTAAAGTAAGTGATTTTAGTTCCTATAGAACCTTAGGAAGTATATCTAGAACTTTTATATTTTAAGTTTTTTAAAATAAGTAATGGATCAAGTACGAAATCTGGTGTGAAGTGGACAGACGAGAATTTGAGTCAATTGGTAACTGACTTAGATGAGTTGCCTTATGTTTGGCCATATGACGAAAATTATGATTGGCTACCAAACTTTCTGAGGTCTTGACATGTTTGGAAACATGTGGCAAGTTGATAATAATTTATCTATAAGCCTTGGCAGGTAAGAAAACAAATGAAGAACTCGGATTGGGTGTTCTCGGGTGGTTTTGACATGTTTCGATAAATTAATCATATCTCTCTCATCTGATCTCGAAATAAGGTGATTAAAAATCCTATGGATCACTAAGAGGATGATATAAAACATTTATGATTTGAGTTTTGGGATACTCAAAGTGGATCAATGGGTTATTTGGGATGGAAGTGGACTGACCTAAATTAAGTGTAAACTGAAAACCGAAAATGAATTACACCACCGACCGACTTTAGAAGTTTGAATTTGATTGGTTCTCTACATTTCTATCTTTTATACATGTGTAAGAAGGTTTGTGTTCTGTGATGGAAGAGTTTGTATAAGGAAAATTTGTCTATAACCATGGAAGAAGTAGGAACAAATCTAATTGGTTTAGAACTAACCAAATCAGCTAAGTTACCCTTCTATTTTTAACCAATAGCCAACCAAGCCTTAAGGGAATTCTTCCAAGATGTCCCAAGGGTGCCAATGAGAGCTAGAACATGTGGCAAGAAGAAGGGAATTGATCTAGAAACCGTGGGGTGCAAGGGAAGGCTAAGTGGCCGATTGAATCCATCTTAGATATTCTAGACTTTTTGTTTTATTTTTATCCATTTGTTGTAATTCTTTGAACCATTGATCAAGATTATTTTAGAGGAGGATTAAGCTTAGCCATGGGATGAAAATCTTAGAAAATCATTAGAGGTAGGGGTGATCATAAGGCCATGCATATAAGGGGGACACCTCACCCATTCGGCTAAGGCCATTGTCGAGACACCCTCTCTCCCTTCCTCAAGACTCCAACTCCTTCTTACCCCTATAAATAGACACAAAAAATTATCTTTGTTTCATTTGAGAGAGATCATATGGTTAACCTGAGAGAAAGCTAAAAAAAATACCAAAAATTCTACTCACAACACCCAAACATCAAAAGGAAGCAAAGTGGAAGCTTTGGAGAAAATGGTGGTGTAAGATCAACCCTAGATAGCTAATCTAGCTTTCAAAAAATTTTGAAGTGCACTACTTAACATAATCTTGGTGTAGTATAAGTGGCTTGATTTATAGATTTAATTTGATGCTTGTTTGAGCTTAAATATTGTTTATGTGTTAAATTGAAAGTTATTGAATTTTGGAATAGTTTTTGCTATGGAAAAATACTAGAAAAATTATGAAACCTTAGAAATATATTCTATGATTTTATTATAAAAAGATTATGTAAAAATATGAGGTCTTGATTTGGAAAAAAAAAATGATAGAGCAACCCTAGCTAATTTCGATTTTAAAAATTGGTAATGTTGATAGATTTAACATCCTATGATAAATTGGTCATAACTTGTTAGTGTGATGTCTAAATTGAATAATTCAAGTGGCTATAAAACGCTAAGACAAAGATCTACAACTTTTAATTTTAAGTTTTAAGAGATAAAACTCTATAAAGGGAGAAATTGGGCTTAAGTGGCATAACAGAGTAGGTATGGACTTTAAAGAATGTATTTATTTTATTCTAAATTTTTAATGAATTATTTGAATGATTTCTTTTAATAATTATGGTAAGCTTAGAAATTTCAGATTACTTGGAAGATTTTTGAGAATTATTATGCTAATAATAATAATAATAATGAAATAATAAAATTATATATATAAAAGAAATATTCAAGTAAACTTATAAATATGCTTAAATTGTGTAATTATGTAAATCTTGATTTAAGTTAAATACGTTAAATAAATAAATCAGATTTAGTCCCCTAAAGCCTTAGTTTAAAAATATTATTATATATTATTTAATTGTCTATGTATATTTCGTTAAGTTTTGACGTTATGAATTTATGTGACGTATGTACATGTATATGTGAGGTATGTTCTTGTGACATGTTTTTATATGTTATATGAATTATGAAGTCATGAAATATGAATGTCATAAGTCTACGTTTATGCGTATGTTACATTTTATCACATATATGTGTCGTCATAGGTCATGACGTCTGTTATAAGAAAATACGTTAATAAAACTTTACAAGTGGAAAGAATAATAAGTTAGTCACGTCATGACAGGGACGGCGATATGTAACATCCGTATGACTGACGTGCCAACGGGGACAACGATACGTAATGCCCCTCGAGGATAAGTAAGAGTTATGTCACGACTAGAACGACGATACGTAACGTCCGGACGACTGACATGACTAGTGGGAATGGCAATACGTAACGCCCGCTATATTAAGTATTTTCCGTGTCATGATAGGGACAGCGATATGTAACACCCGAAAGACTGACACGAGACTGGTCAAGGCGGAGATGACAATACGTAATGCCCGGATGATTGACGAGTTATATGTATGGAAACTCGATGGGGATGACGATATGTAACACCCATCAAGGATAAGAAATAAGTAAGACCAACAATATAAGAAAGTAAATAAAAGTTTTAAGTATAAGATGGTGGGTCCATGTAAGAGTATAAGTCTGTATGGGAATTGTGGTCATCCATATGCATGAGTCTCATGAGGCAATCATGAATCATGTGAAGTAATTCATTATGATATATGGTATGTTATGTTATTGATATGTTCGGATGATACCTTTGTTAAGTTATTTGTGTACTTACTGAGATTTCTTAGAAATCTCACACTTTTAAATTTATCTATCATTTCTTATGGAATGATAGATATTGTTGCAGGATTAGATAAATTGTCAAGAGATTTGGATAGCACAGAAGATTTTGAGGTAGCTGAGGGTCCTACAGAATACTCTTCTCTGGTTGGAATAATCTCTCATGTATATGATCAAGTGGAATAGTAAGATTACTGGAAGACGGTAAGATACGATACTTTGTTTTAAGAAAACTAACTAGGTTATGTAAGTCTTGGATACAATATGTTTTTGTAAATGTGAAATTATGAAAGTTATAATTTTACCACGCCATGTGATCTATTTATGCAGTAGTTAGATCTCTTTGCATATATTGGAGATTTACGTATGTTCGCTATGTTTCGTATTGCATTTAATTAGTAAGTTTAAATGCATGCATACTACTCCTTACGATTATGAAGGATAGGTAGCCCTGTGTTACTTATCTGGACGCTTTGATTTATGTTTTTATCGAGGCAAAAAAATCGAGGCGTTACAATTATTTTGTATAAACTACATAATTAGCTTGAAATGGTGAGGATGAAACAACTACCAACCTTCCCTTCCTTAACAGCAAGCCTTGATGTAATGAGTAATGTTTAGTCCCTATCACCCTTGTTGAAATTTAGAGATTATCTCAAATACTTTGGGGCACAAAAAATAACTCCCCTTCAACTCCTCTATCCATTCAAGACGAGGAAATGAAATCAAAGCCAAAGTAGGCATGTCATCCTCATTAACTCTAGATAGAGCATTGGCAGCTAAGTTCTCCTTACCTTCCTTGTACTCAAAGATAAAATCATAGCCAATCAACTTAGAAATCCACTTATGCTTCAAGGCTTTTGTTCAAGAAAATAATTCAAGGCTTGTTGATTAGTCTTTACCTTGAAAGCATGCCCAAGCACTCCATCGGGTCACAACCAAGACAAGAGCCAATAAATCTTTCTTATATGTTGACAACATAAGGCTTTACCCTTTAGAGTTTGGCTATAAAAGGCAATGGGGTGGCCTCCTTGCATAAGAATAGCCCCTATCCCAAAGCCTGAGGCATCAGATTCAATAGTGAATGTTTTAGAAAAATCTAAAAGTTGTAGAACTGGAGGATGGCTGACAGCTTACTTCAAAGCTTCAAAGGTAATCTCAGCTTCCTTACTCCACACAAATGCATTTTTCTTCAATAATGATGTTAATGGGTCTACAACTGATCCATAGTCTTGGATAATACAAGGGCAGTAACAATAGCGATGAAGGTTCTTTACGTCAGCAAGAGTGTATGATCAACCTGTTGAACCTTCATCGTTGCCGCAATTGCCCATGTATTATCTACCATGAATCGTACTGCTCTAGATACCGATTGTAATGGATTTTCTTACAGAAATCCACACTCGCAAAAACAGTCTCTACAATTCATAGAATTAAGAAAGAAGGGAAAGAGAGAAATGGAAACCAAGAAACCAACATATGACTTCTTGAATGGAGATTTTCGAGCAATCTCACAAAGCTCCTTACAACAAACTCCAACTAACTTTCAGAATGAATTTCCCTCCATCGGGATCTACCTATTTATAGAAGATTAAACATAAAACAAAGTCGTTTAATGCTTCCTTTACAATGGAATATGAATTGATACAAAAAATGCCCCATTTTGCTTATTATTCAACTAACTACTAAACATTAAACGAGCTAAACTCGTATAATCTAGACTCGACGCAATTTAAGTTCATGAACAAAATTCATATAAACTTGACTCGGCTCATTTTGAACTCGTCACAATACTCGTAATATTTCTATATATATATATATACTCTTATATATATTCTTATATATATTCTTTTATTGTATATATTTTTTGTGTTATATATATTATTTTTATTATTTTATATAAGTAATATATTTTGTTACTTTATGTATAAGTAACAAATTTTGTTACTTTGCAATAATAATGCATTGAGTTTACAAAATAATTATTGAGTTAAATATTTATAAAGAGTAAGTAACTCAAGTAATTACTTGACTCAGTTCAGCTCAGTTCGTATGACTTGTTAAAGAGTAAAAATAAAGATCGATAAATAACTCGATTCGACTCGAGCTCCTTTTTTATCGGCTCGAATTCGACTCGACTCGGCAAACTCTCAGCTCGACTTAAGTTCAAACTCGAGTTATTTAAGTCCAGCTCGACTCGATAATCGAAAAACTCAATTCAGTTCGGATCATTTGCAGCCCTATAATATGATCATGCTATTTACCTCTTAGCACTGCTTCCTAGTTCTCACGTCGTAAGTCGTGACTTATACGAGACACTAGTTGTTACTAACTTTCTAGAAAATTGAGTTGAGGGATAATTTAATAATAGACAAAATATTCTTTAAAAATAATTTAAAAGTTTTTTAAAAAAATAGGAAGGTCTAAGGCCCAATTGGAAAAAATATCCCAATTAAAATCATTAAAACAATTTTTGTAAACATTACAACCCATTTTAAAATAATATACTACTCTATGAAATCAAACCACTTAAACTAATAAACAATTTCTAAAGGAAACTGTTGGATACAACTGGGGTTGCCTCCCCGACGCGGCATCAGATCAATCGATATTATTAAAAAAAAATGAAAAGACAGAAAGATTTTCACCTTCTGCGCTTTGATCTCTCTCCAGAAACTTCTACATTTTCCGGTTTCCCCTTCCCTCCCTTTGAGTTTTGGGATTAGAGTTATCATAGGCCGGCAACTGATAAAGCTATTATCTACAGTAGTTGCGTGTTTTGTATTCTTCTTCTTCCATATTTTTCTGGTTTTTTTGCTTGTTTCACAATTCGATTTTATTTTTATGATAATTTGCTGCGCTGCCTTTTTTTGGTTTTTGTGTTACTAGTGTTTGATTTTTTACTCAGAATCTTATAGAAAAGATGAAAAAAAAAGCTCTCTTGGAGTTTCTTGTTTGTGCAAAGCAGGGAGCATATTTTCCTGGGTATACTTCCCTCCTACCCATTCTTCATGAATTTCTTTAATTTTCTCTACATCCAAACACGATAGTCTCTCTCTCATTCTCTTCCTCTACCAACAATCTATGGTGCATACCTATCTTGGGTTCTGCTAATAAATATCATGTTCAGTCTATGGGAATTACAAAATAAATGCAACACTGGGTCTAGAAGCCACCGAGCTTCCACCATGCGCCCCCCATAAAATAACAACACAGACACAAAAAAGATGTTCAATGTATACGTCCAAATGCAGATTTAGTCAATACAATAAAAATCAAAAAGAGGAAAAAGATGGATTTAGTCAAGATCAGAGGCTTTGGACTCGAGCATCATAGCCTCGATCGACTGTCAAATCCGTCAAATGTTCAATCCATTAGCTCTTCTGCATCTCACGCTCTTGTTCTACAAAACGAACCATTTCTAAATCCAGGAGAAATGAGTGATATCTATGTATCCGGAAGGAAAAAAGTTTTTTTTTTTAAAGATTTTTTTCCCTTTTTGAGAGTTTTGGTCTCTGTAATATTGGCATTGCTGATTCCTCTACATGGTAATTCAAGTTACCCAGCTTTTAAGGAAGACTTCAAAAGAAAGCAGGTCCTTTTCTACTTGGACTTTGATTTTAGAGAAAGGAAATGAAGAACAGGAGAAGGTGACAACGGACGGGTCACTACTGTTGGGGACGGAGCACTCACTGGCGGAGTCTTCACAAGAGATGGCGTCGAGGATTGTGCCATGGTGGAAGCCACAGAAAATCCTACCAGGACTGCAATCAACTACGGAAAAAAAAAAATTGATAGAGAAAGGGAGAAGAACATAACAAAGAGAAGAAAAATAAAAAAATAAAATGTTTTATTAAAAGTAACGCCCGGTTACGCGGTGGGGACGCAACCCCCGTTGCCCCTAGAACTACTCATTTCTAAAATGACATAGAATCGGCCCAACTCAATATAAGGCTCATCAGGCATTACCATAAAATAAAAAGACGTCAGGCTAAAGGGCCTAAGGTCATTTGTGGGTTTTAGCCAAATGGGCTTAAGGCCCATGGCCCATTTAAGAGTGATACAATTAGGGACTTAAAGGGGCATGATCTTAATATCAAAGTTTATGTAAGGGCCATTTGGGAAAGTTGAAACAAAACCAATAAAGGGAATAACTAGCAGCTTACAAAAATGCAAAAAACACAGAGGCAGAGAACCTTGTGACTCACCAACAGAAGGAGAAGATGTAACAGTGGCTCCGGTGGATGAGAGTGACCGACGATGCCAACTGAGTCCTTTAGGTAGTGGTGCGAACAAGAGAGAAGAAGAGTGAGAGAGTTAAGAGAGAGAAACTGAGAACTATAATTCAAGTGAGGGAGAGAAATAACATGGGGCTCACCGGAAAGGCACGGGTTTGTCGAGGTTAACAGAATTTAAATAGAGTATGAAATGCAACTAATCATTTGTATTCAACATAAGAATTACATAGAGGTATTGGCCTTAATATAGACAAACCATCAGTAAAAGAATAAGTCGGTTATAACCGAAATAGCTAAAGGACAAAAAACTATGAATCTTCTAGGTAGCTGAGGACCACTCGAGTTGAACGGGGTAGTACACACAGTGAGACTCGATCTGAAGCTGGAGAATTGATTAGCAACCAATGGCTTTGTGAAGACATCAGCCAATTGATCCTTGCTACTACAAAACTGCCCTTGTAAGGCTTTGGCAACCACTCGATCTCTCACAAAGTGAAAATCAATATCCATATGCTTAGTGCGAGAATGATAAACTAGATTTGATGTCAAATATGTGGCCCCTAAGTTATTACACCACAGAATAGGAGGTTTTGGAAGTGAGAAACCAAGCTTTCTGATTAGAGTCTACAGCCATATAAGTTCAGCACTAGTGTTGGCTAATGACTTATATTCGGCTTCGGTGCTAGAAGAAGAAACACTACGTTGCTTTGTGGAACTCCATGAAATGAGATTATTTCCAAGAAAAATACATATCCTCCTGTGGAACGTCGATCATCCGGACACCCCGCTCAATCAGCATCCGAATAAGCATGTCAGGTAAATGGGGAGGTTTTTGACAGAAAAAGTCCAAAATCTGAGGTGAATTTTAAGTAATGTAGGAATCTTTTGACTGCTGTCCAGTGAGAAAGTTTGGGTTCACGCATAAATTGGCATACTTTATTGACCGCAAAAGAGACATTAGGTCTGGTTAGGGAAAGGTATTGCAGACTACCTACAGTGCTTCTAAACAAGGTAACATTGTCAAAGGGCGGTGAGTCAAATTTGGAGAGTTTAATAGAAGCCGACATGGGGGAGGAAATCGGATTAGCACCAGCCATATTGGTTTTATGCAATAAATCAAATATGTATTTCTTCTGGGTAATCAGAATCCCAGTGGGCAGGGTCTCAACCTCCAATCCCAAAAAATAAGATAATTTGCCTAAGTCCTTGACTAGAAACACGTTCCCAATAGCCGAAATTAAATCATCAACAACACTCGAAAAGGAAGAGGTTACGATCATGTCATCCACATAGATAAGAATGAACATGCACAGGGTCAAAGTATGCAAGATAAATAAAGATAGATCACTCTTGGAGGCTGAGAAGCCATAACTAAGCAACCAGGAACTCAGCTCCGAAAACCAAGCTCTGGGAGTTTGTTTAAGGTTGTAAATGGCCTTATTGAGTTTGTAGACATAAGTAGGCCGTAAAAGGTCCACAAAACCTTGTGGTTGTTGTATAAAGATAGTTTCAAAAAGCTTACCATGAAGAAAAGTATTCTGGATGTCTATCTGGCGAAGAGACCAGCCACTGGAAACAGCAATTGATAGAACCAAACAGATGGTGGAAGGTTTCACAACAGGGCTAAAGGTTTCTATATAGTCAATATCGGCCTGTTGGTGAAAACCCTTTGGCCCCGAGTCTGGCCTTCCTTCGTTCAACAGAGCCATCGAAGCACACCTTGGTGCGAAAAACCCATCGACAACTGACAAGGTTAGAGGCCGCAAAGGGTGGTACCAGGGTCTAGGTACCGGTCTTCAAAAGGGCTTGATATTCTTGAAGCATGGCAGATTGCCATTCGAAAAATTTGGAGGTAAGGGTGTAAGAGGTGGGTTCATCCGGAACTGTAGTAATGAATAGGAGACAGTGTTGGGTTGGATACGGAACAGTACCATTGGTAGAAATTTTCGATTCGGACGAGTTTGTGTGAGAGCATGTAATGATCAGAGAACGGGGAGAGTAAGGGTGGTGGATGCTGTGAAAAGGAAGTAGGAGGGGGAATAGAGGGATTAGGGATTTCGGGAGGTATATTAGAGGAAGACAGTGGTGAAGGATTAGAGGAATTGGGGATTTCGGGAAGTTTCTTTGAGGAAGACGATGGAGAAGGAGAGAAAACACGTGGAAGATTAATGGGCTCAAGAGAGGATTCACCGATGTGTTGTATAGGAAGACCTGTTCCGTTGCCAACCCTAATTTGTTCCTATCCATTATACGGTTCAGATGAGAGATTTAGGGGAGAAAGATCATGGGTTATATGGTGAGTTGCTGCACTGTTAGGGTACCAGTTTTGATCTGGGATAGCCGAGGGTGACGTGTAATTGGCAGAGAAGGAATTGGGAGGTTAATATTGATAGGCATGGTCAAATCGGTAGTAGCATTGCAACGCAACATGTCCAAATTTGTTGCAGACCTAGCATGTGGGTCGCAGGTGGGTATGGGTGTTGGTGGAGGAGAAAGAGTTTGAAGGTGAAGAACAACCCCTGTTCGAAGAAGAGCGAATACGGCCTCTATTGTGACAGCCTCCTCTATATGAGCCTCTACCTCTTTGGTCTCGAGTGTTGGTTGTGGTAAGTTGAGCTGATAGTTCAAAGGGTGAAGGATTTAAAGCATGGGAGTTATGATTCACCCTACTTTCATGGATGAGGAGAAGATGGTAAAGCTCATGAGGAGCAATGGGTTCAATGTGAGTGGTAGGACCGAGAGCATTAAGGAGATAAGTAACAAATTCGTTATTGGAGAGAGGACTGCCCGTTGTAGCAAGGGTATCAACAAGCATCTTAACCTTGCTATAATACTCCAAAATTGTTTGATCTCCTTTGTTTAAATTGGTGAGCTGAAACCGGATTTGGAACTCCTTAGCTTGGGAATGAGATGTGAACATGGATTCAAGGGAAGTCCAAAGTTCATGGGAAGTACGAGCAGAAATTACATGGGTAACAACTGAGTTTGATAGAGAAGAGAATAGAATGCTTAGTATGAGCTAATCCATTTGTTGCCAAGTTAAAAAGAGAGGGTTGATTTTGACTTCAGATGTATTGGAGGCAGAGGGAAGCATTTTAGGTGGTGCTGGGTTGGAGCCATTGACATAAGAGAACAGATCCTGACCTCGCAGATATGCAGTGATATGAACCTTCCATAGCATATAGTTTTCAGAGGTAAGTTTAATAGAGACACGATTAGAGAAGGAAGAGTGACAGAGGTGGGAGGGGAAGAAGATATTTCCATAATGGCAAGGAAAGACGATAAGTTTGCTGGCTCACGGTACTATAACAGAATTTAGAGAGAGTATGAAATGCAACTAATCATTTGTATTCAACATAAAGATTAACAAAGAGGTATTGGCCTTAATATAGACAGACCATCAGTAAAAGAATAAGTCGGTTATAAACGAAATAGCTAAAGGACAAAAAATTATGAATATTCTAGATCAGCTGAGGTTGAGTCTGAGGTGGACTTTGTTGAATTTTCTGCTGAGGTAGACTTTGTTGAATCTTCTGCTGAGGTGGACTTTGTTGAATCTTTTGCTTTTTACTCTTGTGAGTATCTTCTCCCTTAATAGGGGTTAGGTTGGTCGACACTTTCTGGGTGATGTGGTGATGCTCCGATGCCTTGTGGTGGTGGTCGGCAGTAGCAACGTGAAAACACAAGCTTTTTGTTTGTCGACAATGAGTTTTCTTTCTCCGCGTGAAAGGGGTTTCTGGCAAGGCAAGGGACACTGTTGATGAGTTTTTCTCAGTGTGCAGAGGTTGTTTTAAGGTTGAGCAAAAATCTGACAATCCGACTCCAATCTCGACTCTGCTCCGACTCCGTCAAGTAGTCGAAATCGGAGTCAGAGTTTTTTCCCCTTTAAAGTCGAAGTTAGAGGTGAAGGTTTGCCGACTCCAACTCCGAATCCAATATTTTGCATATAAATGTGAAAATATATGTATTTTCATATATATTTGATATAATTATTACTTATATAGATAGATAATTAAATTAAATAATAGTATGACCTAATTATTATTTTCAAATAATCTACTCATAATATCCTAATAATATAATAGACATCTACTAAGACTAATATATCATAAGCTAATGTATTAATAAATTGTAGTCTTGTAATAGTCATAGACCCTACATATAGTCATAGACTATTACAACCCTAGATTGATAATTGAATGAAATAACAGTATGAGCTAATAATTGTTCACAAATAATCTACTCATATAATAGACATATACTAAAGTATTATAAACTAATGTAATAGTTTGTGATACTAATGTATATAAACACTAATGTATTATAAGTCTATAAGTTACTAATGTACATTAATAATAATAATAATGTATAAACACCAATGTATTCCAAAATAATATACTTGAATATTTATAACATAAAGTCTAATCAAATTAAATAATAGTATGAGCTAATGTTCTCAAATAGTCTACTTCTAATGACTTGTAATAGTAATGTATAAAGTTATAAATACCAATATATTCAAAATAATATACTTATAATATAATAGACATTTGTTTCGTTGCTTCGTCTTCCTCCTTTCCTTTCAACTTCTTGAGCCATTCTCATTTTTCATTCTCCTTTTGCATACCATGTTTGGCCGTGGTTCTTCACGTTCCTCTCGCTCTTCTCGTTGGCCTTCTACTCGCCACACCATGAGGACCTCTCCTCACTCTGAGGTCGAGTCTCAGTTCGCTGGGATCCTCCTTCTTATGAAAGGCATTCCTGGCATTCGGTTTTAAAAAAGAGAGATATATAGCCAGACCGAAAACTTCATTTTGCATCCAGACTCAATAGAGCTTTTCATCCCGAAAGGCGGGTGTGTCGACAAGGAAGGTTATGCTAGCACAGTGGTGCTAAAAGCGTGCACCCTAAAACACGGTTTGCACCTGTCGCTTATCTGCCCCATCCACAATGTTCTTAACTTTTTGAAATTAGCCCTTGCACAAACATCCACATGCCTGGCGTGTGTTGATGTGTTATTGTGTCGTTTTCCACAAAGCTTTGGAACCTTTGGGTGATGAATACCCGGATTTGACGGTGAGAGAGTTTGTCTTTTTATGGAGTATCCATATTGGTTGGCAACATTTGCAGTTTTTGTTGCCGGGGGCAATGTTTGGCGGCCTTTGAATTGTGTCATTCTAATGCCAAACAATGGCATAATAAGCTTCTTTTCATGTCTTGAGGTGTTTGGGAGTTTCCAACCAATGAAAAGTCTGTGAAGGATTATCTCATTCGGGCCAATTGGAGGTTGTGATGTTGTCATCTTCTGGTGGGGGGCTTTCTTCTCTTGGTCTCAGAGACCTCGATAATTTAATGGGTCAAACCTTTGCCGACCTATCTACGACTCTTGACTTTGAGCTCCTGTCAAAAGGTGGGGATGCCAGTGGCGAGCCCTCTTTTAAGTTTCCTTATTTATCTCTAGGAATGACAGCTGTTGATGGCAATCCTTCCAGGAATATTGGTGAAGGTTTTGCCATGGGCATCTTTGAATCGGAGGCCTTGAACTGTATCATCCCTACAGCCACTGAAGAACAGATGTTGGAGAGACTCCCCGCTCAGATCAAGATAGAGTCTCCATTTCCACTTCCCTTCCTTCCTCCTTTAGAGGTGACATTGTTTTCGCTACCCATTTCGGGGAAAATGCTCTTGGAGGGGTCAAGGAGACAGAAGTTGGCAAGGGCCCTTGAGGTGGTATGAATGACGAACAGGTTTTTAGTGATGATGATGAGGCTGCAGCAATTGAGTTAGGTGTTCCTAGCTCAGTGGTACACTTGGGGCCCATTCTTTCTGAAGGGCCTTTCTTGGAAGAAAAGGTTGTGGACTTTGAGGAGGCTAGGCCTCGTTGTGCCGCTCCCCTATCTGGGGTAGCATTAGAGATGGTTGCACTGTAACAACCCGACCCTTGGGAGGGTAGGACCATACTTACGTGGCACTTCTTTTCCCCAAACAGTTTTAGAAAAAGGACTAGTTTCGTTCGTTTTTAAAATCTTTCAGTTGGTACCTAAGGTGTCAGACTCTCTGCTATAAAATAAAATGTACTTTTATTATAAAAGAGGTTTGCAGTGAAAAACATTCAATTTATAAAACCAAATGTCTCTCTTTTATGCCTAAAGTGTCGCTCTCTTCCTTTAGACTGTCTACTTCCTACTATGCACTCCTGTGTGAAGGGAAAAAACACACAGAAAGAAAACTAAAATGAGTCGAATACTCAGTAAGCATTACTTCATACCATTTTTAATATATAACAAAGTAGGTTTTTTAATTATGCAACCAACACACAAATATACGTACATACGTACAAGATAATACATGCATCATTTTTCATAACTATAATTCTATTATGTCTTTTCTTCATATGTTTCATTATATAAAGAATCTGAAAATCTACCTTATCCTTAACAATTACTATAAGTCATTAATACACAAGAGATCCACAACAAGCAAACATCTAACTACCAAGCAAGCACAACAAATAGCCATTATCAGACAAGCAAGTTACTAATCAGCAAACAACCAACAACTTTAACAGCACAGTCCACAATCAATCAATTAAATATAAATACAAGAGAAATAGGGTTATACCATAGCGGGGTAAACCTGTACGTTGCTCGCTTCCCGGCACGGCTAGTGGCGTGTGAAGCCACTAACTTTAGCATTAACTACTCCGTCAAGATCAGTACCGTGACCTTGGAACGGGAATGTCTCGGGGTTCGAGTCTAGGGTTTGGTTACTAAATTTGGGTCGTAAGAGGGTGGCCGATATGGTGGGAAGTTCGTTGGTGGCGGTGAAAAGGTCGTATGTTGCGACTAACGTCGCATACAATGACGTCAATCACGTAAAGTGATGGTTTGGACTAGGGTGCTCGGTTTGACACCAAAAGCTAGGGAAACACTCATTGGAAGAAGAAAAATCTCATGGTGATAGTGGTGGTGGTGAGGCAGTGCAACCACCGAAAGGTGGCATATCTACACAAATAGGTCAAACTCGTGCATAGGAGAGTGAGGGAGAGTGAGAGGTGGTGGTGGCTCAGCTGGGCCATGATTGGGGATGGGGGAGGTCGCCAGTGGGTGAGGAACACCATGGGGGTGGTCATGAGCCATAGGTGGCAGCGGATGGTGGTGCGGCAAGGTGAGGCAGTGGGTTTCAAAACCCATTTTGGATGGAGGAACGACGAAACTGGAGTGGCTACCGACAGTGGGTTTTGTACTCTTGAGGATGAGGAAGCAAGTGGTCGTGGCGGTGAGACAAGCAATGTCTAATGGAGGAGCTACGACGGCTCAAAGTGGGAGAAACCCATTTTGAGTTCGGGGTTGCTGGCGGAAGGTGGGGCTGCTGTGGTTGACATCGCCGGCATGGGTGTGCTCGCTAGCAATTGGCGGTCCAAGTGTGACTGGCAGTGAGGCCTGGTGGTCGGCAGTTGCGCCGCCACAAACATGAGAAAAAGGAAATTGTGGGGGATTTAGGTCTCTTCGGACTATTTATAGGCCCGACGTAAGGGTCTTCAAACTGACAAACAATGCGCTTAAAACACCGATATGAAAACATGTAAAATCAATTTAACTTTAAACACTCAGAAGGATTAAATAAAATATTATTTTAACTTATTTTAGTTCATAACATAATATTCTCCATCATTAATTAAAATGATGAAGCTCATTAATTATTTAAAAAAATAAAGCCATATATTTAAATTGGATATTTAAAGTATAATTAAAATCGCACAATACCTTAAATAACTTAAATCAGGATAATAAAACGATTTGTACAATTATAATATTTTGTAGCACTCCAAAATATTATCATTGTATTTCTTATAAATCTAGCTTAGGTCTAATAACACTAAAAATACCTCATATAATATTTTCAAGACATTTAAAATATATGAGAGCATTAAAACACTGGACGTATTTTAAAATCAACGTTGTTTTTTTAAAACACGCCATCGGGGTCGAGCATGAGCATCGAGACCTGGCACATGCATCGAGACTCATCTCAATCGAATGAGAGAAGAACAAGCTATTATGTTATTTCCTCAGGATTCGTTAAGCCTTAGGGAAAAAAGGGAGTGGGTGTTACATGCATGCCTTCGTAAGATCTTTACTCAGGTATAGGGACCATATTTTTGTCTTCATGTGCACTGAATTATTGTATTTTCATGATTTGCTACATATTATACCCTTCTGATCTATATTTGAAGAGTTTGATGATTTGGTTGTCTAGATTGTAGGCAACAGAGCTAGTTTAGAAGAAGAGGTGAGAGACTGTCGTAAGGCTTGTTTCCTCACGAAAAAGGAAATTGCCTATCTGATGTCCGAAAGGGAGAAGCTATCAAGCTAGTTGGACCAAGCAGACGTGGACATCTATTCTTTGGAGGCTAATTTGGATGCTCTTCAGGAGGAGTTCAGCAAATTACGCGGTGATTTGAATCACGTTCAATCCCTATATGCTCAGGAAAGCTTCACATTGCAGTTGGCAGAATAGGATCGTGTGGCTACCAACATCGAAATGGCTCGCTTAAACGAGTCTTTAACAATTTGCCAACAAACTCAAGAGGTTACTGAGCATAAGTGTCAAAAGGTATCAAATGCTTTATCCTCTTCTATCCATGAAAGGGAAATATTTGGCAGCCCAGCTATCCCAAGTGAGAAATGTTATTTCGGATGAGCGTATATAGAAAGATGCACAAATTGCTGACCTCCAAGGCAAATTGAGAACCTCCCAGGCCAAGTTCTCAACTTACCAAAACGAGAAGGAGGACATTGACGCCCGCCAGGATAAATTTTAAAACTAGTAGCCAAATTGTCAGAGGAGGTGGCCACTCTGAGGGCGAAGAAGGTGGGACTCAAGTCTCAATTAAATGCTGCTAATAATGAGATAGTTCACCTGCATTCCGAATTGGCTATTGGTGAAGGGGTTTTGCAACATAACTTTCAAATATGGGTGGTTTCAAGCATACTTGTTGGCCAACCCTGTACCAATTTGAAGAGCTTTACCCTGTTGCCACCACCACTCAATTTGTAGACACCATGGGTTATTATGTGATGTCGGACACTTTTACTCCTACAGACCGTTGAATATGATCATGCTCAACTTCTCTTTAAACTTCTTTTATTTACCAGATAGTTTTTCTTTTTCAAGAACAATGGCGACTCTTTTTTTACCCTTTATCTCTCTTTCTTTCTTTGCTTTGAACAATGGGTGCTCTTATTTTGAGCCTTTATCTTTCTTTCATTCTTTGCTCTAAACATTGGTGGCTCTTGTTTTGAGCCTTTTGCTTTTTGTTGGTGCTTGAATCTGGTTGAAGCTTGTTGATACCTATTTCAATTTGTGTTGCAACTTCGTGCCATTATACTGGTCGTGTGAGCCTTCTGGCTTCCACGCCCCTTTTTTTTTTTTTTTTTGCAATGGAGTACCTTGTTGGTGACTAAACATGGGGAAGGTCGTGAGGCCTTCTAGCCTCCATGCCTTTTTTGCTTTGCGTCATTTTTTTTTTTTTTTTTGCAAAGGCTTGCCTTGCTAGCAACTATGTATGGAGAAGGTCATGGGGGCATTCTGGCCTCCACTTTTTTTTTTTTTTTTTTTGTATCATTTTTGTTGCAAGGACTTTCCATGCAAGAGACAAAGTATAGAGAAGGTCTTGGGGTATTCTAGCCTCCACACCTCTTTTTTCTTTGTGCCATTTTTGTTACAAGGACTTTCCTTACTAGCGACAAAATATGGAGAAGGTCGTGGGGCTTTTTTGCCTCCACACCTTTACATCTTTGTGTGCCATTTTTGTTACAAGGGATTGCCTTGCAAGTGACTTAAAATGGAGTGGGCAGTGGGGCCTCCTGGCCTCCACGGCCTTTTGTCTTTGCGCACCATTTTTGTGCAAGAACTTATCTTGCGAGCGACTTAGTATGAGAAGATCGTGGGTTCTTCTGCCTACACGCATTTTTCATTATGCGTCATTTTTGCATAAGAGCTTGTCTTGCGAACAACTTAGCATGAGAAGGTCGTGGGGCCTTCTAGCCTCCATACCTTTTTCGCCTTTATGCGTCATTTTTGTACAAGAGCTTGTCTCACGAGCGACTTAGTATGAGAAGGTCGTGAGGCCTTTTGCCTTTTTTGTTAAGCGTCGTTTTCGTGCAAGACCTTGTCTTGCGAGCGACTTAGTATGAAAAGGTTGTGGGGCCTTCTGGCCTCCACGCCTGTTTCGTTATAGGCACCATTTTTATCATAAGAATTTGTTTTGCTAGCGACTTATCGTTAACAGACGTATATAGATGGTATATTTTTCCAAAATAAAGCATGAAAACAAGAGTACATTGATAAAAAGGAACTACTTCAAGATACTTTGATAATTCAACAAATTGATATAAAAGAATATATAAAACATTTACTATGGATAAAACATTTTCAAATGCTCAGCATTCCACAAGTGTGGAGGTTCTTTTCATTCACTATCCTTCAGTCTGTATGACCCTGGGCAATTGCTGGTGACTACCACGTAAGGTCTTTCACACCGTGGGCCCAGTTTTCCTTCATCTTGAGCGGTGGCACCTATTCCCCCCAAGACCAAATCGTTGACTTTAAATGATCGGACTCTTACTCATTTGTTAAAGTACTACTTGGCTCTCCTTTTTTGGGGGACATTCTGAGTGTCTACTGTCTCCCTCATTTCTTCTAGCAAATCCAACTGCTTGCAGAGAGCCTGGTCATTATATACTTGATTGAAATGGCTAGTTTTATGTGTAGGCAAGCCAACTTTCATAAAGGCAGCCACCTCGCTTACAAAGGCTAAAGTGAAAGGTTTTGCTCCATGGTCCTGTAGGCCTACAACACCTTGGAAAGCTCTTCTGCCCACTCTCCCTTTTAGTTACCCAATTTCTTTTTCATGATACCAAAAACTTACTCATTCGTCAATTCGGCTTGCCCATTCAATTGGGGGTTTCGTAGAGAAGAATTCTTCACCTTGATCCTAAGTTCTTGGCACCATTCTTGGTAATGTTCCAAGTCGAACTGTCAATTATTGTTTGATATTACATTGTTGGGAATCCTGAACCTGAACACCACACTTTTCCATAAAAACCTGGTCATGGCTTTGGCTATTATAGTTGCCAAGGTTTCTGCTTTCGCCCACTTAATGAAGTAGTTATATTGCTACTACTATGTATTTTATGCCTCCCTTCCCGAGCGGGAATGGGCTAAATAGATCAACGCCCCATTGAGCAAAATGCCATGGCACAATGATGGAGGTTAATTCTTCCAGGGCCAAGGCGCGATTGGATCGTAAGCTTGACACTGGGCGCACCTTCGAGTAGCTTGTTTTGCATTCCTAAGGGCATTTAGCCAATACTAACCAATCCTTAGTACCTTTGCCCGCCAGAGCCCTTCCGCCCAAATGATTTCTGCATACACTTTCATGTATTTCTGCAAGGATGTACTGCACCTCCTCAGGTGATATGCACCACTTCAGTGGGTTGGTGAAATCTTTTTTGTATAGGACGCCTTCAAGTTTCGTAAATTGCGCTGCTTTTCTTCGAATTTTTCTTGCTGCTTACTTTTCTTCAGTTAGGTTTCTTGTCTCTAGATAATTGGCTATTTATGTAGCCCATTTTGGTATTATGGGGCTCACATGTTTCACTGTGATCCTGATTGCTAGCACTTTCGTTACTTTTCTCTGCTCTCATGGCAGCTTTTCGTTATCTCTAGCTTACATCGCTTTGGCTAACCGATACGCTATCAGATTGTCCGCCCTTGGTATTTGTTGTATAGAGTATGCAAATTGGTCACGAAGTGTAAGAACTTGCTCCAAATACTTTTTTAGTTTCTCGTCTTTGGTGGCATAAGTTCCCATCACTTGATTTACCACTATTTGTGAGTCGGCTTTGACTTCAACCTGACTAGCGCCTAGAGCTTTAGCGGTTGACAGTCCTGCTCTCAAAACTTCATGCTCCGCATTGTTGTTGGTGGTTTTAGAGGCGAGTGCTGCCATGTAATGGTATTATTGGTCTTCTTCTTTGATTATATGGATCCCGATGCCACCCATAGCTCGGCAAGCAGACCCGTCTACGAAGGCAATCCATGGTCTACCTACAACTGGCATTACTTTTGAAAATCCGGTGAATTCAACTATGAAATCTACAAGGGTCTGCCTATTAATTGCAGTCCAGGATATAGAGTTTATCTCAAACTCGTTGAGTTCAATTGACCAGGTGACTAAATGTCTATAAGAGTCCAGCTTTTGCAAGATTTTTTCAAGGGGGTGCTCTGCTAGTACCTTGATCGGGTGGGCTTAGAAATATGGTTGCAACCTTCTAGCGGTCACTATTAATGCAAATGCTAACATTTGCATTCGTGGGTAAGCCTTAGCGCCTTTTAGGGTGCGAATTGTGTAATAGACCGACGTTAGGTTGCCCTCCTCTTCTTTAACCAGGGTGGTAGAGACAGCGTGGGGTGACACTGCTAAGTATATATACAAAGTTTCTTCCTGACTAGGATGCTTTAACATAGGGGGGCTGGATAAATACTTCATCAAATTCAAGAAAGCTTGGTTGCACTCCTCATTCTAGGGGTGAGTCTTCCTCAAGACTTGAAAGAAAGGGAGACATTCGTCTACCAACTTTGACACGAATCCTTTTAAGATGGCTACTTTCCCTACTAGCCGTGGGGCGTCATTAATGGTTTAAGGCAACGCCATGTTTAAAATGGCATTTATCTTCTCTGTATTGGCTTCTATGCCTCTCTCCGTTACTATGAATCCCATAAATTTTCCTGAGTTAACCCCAAAGGCTCACTTTGTTGGGTTCAGTTTCATCTTGTACTTGCATAGTACAGTGAAAGATTCCTGGAAGTCCGCCAGGTGCTAGACAATTTCCTTTCTTTTTACCAAAAGGTCATCAGCATACACTTCCATGGTCATTTCAATTTGTTCCTTGAACATCCTATTGATCAGCCTTTGATGTCGCGCTAGAGTTCTTTAGCCCAGAGGGCATAACCCATTAACAGTACAATCCCTTATTGGTTGTTCATTTTGATCTGATTGTACTCGGAGTATGCATTCATGAAACTCAGCACTCCACGTTCGGCTGTGATGTCTACTATTATTTCGATTCAAGGAAGTGAAAAGTTGTCCTTTGAACATGTTTTGTTAAGGTCGGTAAAATCTACACACATTCTCCATTTTCAATTGACCTCTTTGACAAAGACAATATTGGAAAGCCATTTAGGATAGTGTGCTTCCCTAATAAACCCTATTGCCAAGAGCTTGTCAATTTCCTTGGCTATGGTTGTGCATTTCTCTATACTAAATGATAGTCTTTTCTATCCAACTTTCTTGGCTTCTGGGCCAACACAAAGGTTATGCTCGATAATTTCATTGTCAATCCCTAGCATTTCTTCATGGCTCAAAGCAAACACGTCTCTATACTCAATTAATAGCTTCAATGCCTCTAGGTGCTCTGGTGTTACAGTCATCCCAACTCTTGTGGTGGCGCTCGGGCGATCTGGATACAACTTTATAACTTACAGTGGCTTGTTTGCTTTTGCTTGCATTAGGCCGTCCTCATCTGTTCGCCCTGAACCTAGCATTCTCATGCCAGTATGTATTTGCCCTGAATCTCGCCAACTTCATCATCTGTTGGGAACCTCATTTTGAGGTGATAAGCGAAAGTTACCACCTTCAAGTTATTGAGAGTCAGCCTTCCCAAAATGGCATTGTAGGAAGATGGAGCCTTCACCACAAGGGAGTCTGTCATTGTGGTGGCGGAGTAGCTACCTTGGCCTAGGGTGACCGAAGCGTGATGGCGCTCATGGGTTGGATTGTTTCGCCTAAGAATCCTTTAAGCAAAGTAGGTGAAGGGTGTAGCGTATCCGCCAGGTTAATGCCCATTTTGGTGAAGGCATCCCAGAAATAGGATGTCAATTGAACTGTCATTGTTGATCAAAATTCGCCTAGTCTTGTAGTTAGCAATCAACAACGTGACAATTAGCGCATCATCGTGGGGGTATAAAACTCCCTCACAATCCTCGTCCTTGAAAGAAGTGTTAGGGGTCATTCCCATTTTGGTATACTTGTAAGGCCTATATGTGGCATACATCTCATGGTATCTGGCTTTACAGGCGTGGACCCTCCTAATTGACAATGTCGCGCCGCCCCCTACAAAGCCGCCTGCTATGGTGCAAAGTTTGCCAAGTGGAGCCTATTCCTGGCTTCTCTATCGGCAGGGAGAACGATCTTTCCGCTCCCATTCTTGTTTTTGGTGCCTTGGGCTCTTGCTCCTCCTTCATTCGTGTACACGTTCCTCCTCTCTTTGCAAATTAATACAATCAGCTAACATCTTTACCAATTCACTCCTTTCTGTCATTTCTTGAATCCTCTTTTTCAAAGCATAGTAATCTTCCATTTTGTGTTAGTAGGTTTGGTGGTATCGTAGTATCGTTTATTCCTGTCTGAACAACTCTTCCTTGGTCATATGACTGTCCTCTTGGACATTGTGGTTATATGGACCATCCGGCGACCTTGATCTCACCAACTAGTGAATTGTTTGCACCACTCATCGCGATGTTTCCACCCCTATTCCTTCTTATCCTTTTCTTTAGAATTATCATGGCCCTTCTCTTTAGGAAGTTTCTTCTTGTTTCCTTGGTTCTAATAGGCAGTGTATCTTCCGCATTGACAAAGTCATCAGCACGGTTATGACCTTCCTCAAGGTGGAGGGGGTTCTCAAGGTAGAGGGGGTTTTAAGGCCATATCCCGCCTAGAAGGGTAGCTAGAGTGAGCTTCTCATCTTAGTCATGTATTGTTAGCTGCTTTTTGTTGAAACGCACCAAATAAGTCGTGGGTCTGTGCTGCCTCCTACTCGCCATAAACTATTAGGGGAACTGCTTCACCAATTCCTCAAAGCTGCCAACTGATCAGAGGCATAGCGTCTCGAGCCATCCACGTGCCACTCCCTTCAGTGTAAGTGGGAAAGCTCAGCAAGCCACCTATCTAGAGAACCTGTGGAGGGTCATATGCGCCTTGAAGTTCTCGAGGTGGTCAACAATGTCCTTGGACCCATCATACAAGGCAATTTGTGGGACTTTAAACTTCACTGGCAGAGGCACAACATAACTTTCTCCACTTTAAGGAAGATCCATGCGAGTCAGCAACTGCTCCACAAAGGAGAAGCCTTCCTTCTTCTTCAGTCTCTTCGTACTTGTTAACTAGGCTATGTAGTTCATCGATCATTCTCTCTTCTCCAATTTATCGTTGTTTACTCCTTCAGCATTGTGTGCATCTCTTTTAGCTTGTTCATTTTGGAGTGGCGGGTGGTTGCCTCTTTATTGTTTCAGCTCCTTGTTCTCTTTTTGTTGTTGCTACGCGACTTCTAACGCTTACTTGAACCTTTCTTCGACCTTTGCTAGTTGTGCCTCGACATTCGTAATGCTTGATTATGGGATATCACAATTTGCGTGTGATCGAGTAGTTGGTATGGGAAAATAACGTTGAAATTCGTAAAAAAAAAAAAAAAAAAATCTCATACACAACACCACTGTAAAGAACATGTTTCACACCACCAAAACTAATCACATGATTGACCGGCAAAGAATAGAGAGACAGCACTAGATGTCCTAAAAACACTCTGATGCCTAAGTCAACAAAGAATATAAGAGTGAGTATATACTAAAATGAGATGGATCATACATTATCTTATAAGGGCTACTTTTAGGAAATTATGGGTTGGTGATAACTACTGCCGGTTATCATTTTAGATTTGTATCCTTCGTGATCTCTAGTTTTTGGGAGAAGATAACTCCTATCTCTCAAAAGATATGTCTCTTATGATAAATCCTATTTGAAAGGATTATTCTAATACAAGTGATACTTGAAACTGCCAATATTTATTTTAAATCTTTTGAATTAGGATCCTTCCATGATATGATACGTGGGTTTTTAAGCCTTGGCCGCAAGGCCCAAGACCTCAAGCCCTTTGAGGGTTAGACTTGCCAATTACGGGCTGGGCCATCTATGGACACAAATATCCCTTCCAAAAGAAAACTAATAGATCTGCACAAGTGAACCACCGCGCTAAAATGCTGCAGCAATGCCCACAAAGTCTACTGAAAAAATGACATATGGAACAAGACTAGCCATCGTGATAGAAAAACATAACTGCACTCATAGTCACGAAACCAGCCTACCACATAGGAAAAGACCATGTTATACACTGGTAACCTCCCAGCAACGAACCACAAAGAAAGGAAATAATAGTAATACTTATTTGTGTTCCCATAGAAGAATTCCATATCCTTCCTTGATAGCCAACTTTGCCGGAAGCCAACCTGAAAAAAGCTGCATCACACTACTAAAAATGTATGGAATAATAAAGGATTGTGCTTGAGAGAAAATAATTCGTGCTCAACAAAGCCGGCCAAGCATAATAGAGGGTGTACTGTGTACACATTTGTACTCCTAGAAGACCAGCAGGCAGCAAATAGTTCAGCACAAGCCAACACCCTTTTTTTTTTTCTTATTTAAGAAAAAAAGCCAACCGAACCTACTAAAATGCTGTAGTGGGAATCCCATTATTATCCTTATCGTCATTATTGGGTTTCACTGTTATTATCGCATCTTTATCATCATCATATTCCTATACAAAGTCAGTAGAATCCAATTATTGACATCAGATGTATCCATAGAGATCAATCCTAAAAAAAGGCAGCTAGATATTTTCTATAGAAGTTAGAAGTTGTATATGATATAGTATCTGCTACGAATTTCATTCTTTAGAGTTTAAGCCATGATTTGGTTATGCAAATGAATGAGATAAGATAAAAAATATATATAAATAATAATAAAATAATTTATTAATAATAACAAAATAATTTGAATTGACTTTTATACCATTTTGAAAAATGAGATAAAAGAAAAAATAAATAAATATAATCACCGTTGGGTACCTTTCGGTGAATCGACTGCCATTAGCCGATATTATTAAAAAAAAGGGAAATCGACTTTCGGTCTCATAATAAAAAAGGAGAAAAAATCAACTTTAAACCTGATTTGCTTATAGAAACAAAATTTAAAATTTAAAATTTTTATAAACTTATTATTATATTTTTTTAAAATTTTTATATAAAATAAAATAAAAAATTACATTTTTTTTTTAAATTTTAAAATAATTTTTTCAAATTTTAAAATAAAATTAATATTAAAAAAATATTTTATAAAAATATTTTATTAATTTTTTAACTTTTATCTTATTTCAACTTATATTTTTATAAAATCAGGCCTTAATCTTCCTGAAAACCACGGCTCAGCCAATTAAAAACAAAGGAAAGATTAAATAAAAAAACTAGTCCTTCGTTTGGTTGCCAAGAACACGTAAGAAGCATATGTAATAAAAAGTGAATCTTAGATTGTAATTGTTTAGAAATAAAAAGAAGAAAACGTACGAAACCAGCCAAATCGAGCGATGAGGCTCAATTTTAGACAGAATATCGAAAAAGAAGACATGAATCACAATTTGTCAATTTCCCAACCCTTTTCCCCTTCAACAAATTTGTCGACGGCCAAAACCCTTACAGATCTGAATTAAACATACAAAGCACAAGTGCGAAGAGAAGAGGATCAAACTCCATTGCAGGCATCGTCGCTGCCTCTCTCGCTCTCTCTAAAACGAAATCTAATTTTTTTAATCCCTCCAAACCTGAGGCTTCGATTCTCGAATACGCCAAAAAATCCAAAAATAAAAAAGCTTCAGATTTTCAGCTAGAAGAGACTCGTCTTCACCATCTCTCCCTCTTCATTAGATCACCATGAACAGAGTAAGAAAAACAGAAAGAGAGAGATTACGAACCAGGGAGAGACCAACGTTAGACCCCATAATTATTTTATTTTTTTCAGGGGGAGAGACCTGTAGTTGGGTTTGTACACGTGGATGGACATGTACACGACAGATCTCCAACCATGTGTACAAATAGACTTTCTATAAAAAAAAAAAAATTGTCAAGTTAAAATAGAGTTAAGATAAAATAATAATAATAATAATATTTTTTATTTAAAAAAAATTAAATTATTATATATATTGTTTTTTTTAAAGAATGAAAAAATTATAATAGTTAAATAATGATAATCGTAAAAATACAAGCACCACACAATTGTTATGTAAAAAATTAATTCATTATTAAAAAATTAATTCTTTTATAAAAATATTATATTTACTCAAATTTTTTTGAAAAAATTATACAACACTCCACACCATATAATTTTCTATCTATATGCCTTCTTTTGACATTGATTCTATTAAAATTTTCTTCAAAATTTAACAAAAAATACAAATTTAATAAAAAATAACAAAAAAATCATGTATATTGACAGAGCGCTGATATTGGCTTTATCAAATGCCAAAAGCTCAAATTTTGAGTTACAGTACTTGAACATCATCCTTCATATTTAAAATATTACTATTCACAAATCAAAATATTTATTTTATTTTTCTCCCTTTCTTTTCTCCTTCTATCAAATATGAAAAAAAAATTTTGATGAATCCAACATAAGATTATTGTAAATGTTAAATTTTCATCAAATTTATATTTTTTATCAAATTTTAATAAAATAAATTTAATAAAAATTTAACTCCTTAAGGTCTAACTTATTTTCCCCACCAGGTAACCATAAGGATTTTATAATTAACTGTAAAACCACAAATATTAGGATAATGAAGTGGGTGGCTAGGCTGGGCTGAATTGGTCAGACAAGTTCTGCAGGAAATTGTAGCAAAGCCAATGCTACTGAAGTAGATAAACAAATGAAAAGCAAAGGGAAAATTGAGAAGCAGAAGAGAACATAAATAAAATCACAAAGTCTTAACTCAAACCCATTTCATGGCATTGCCTGACCCCTTTGAATTATATATTCAAACCACACAAATGCAGCCTGACAATATACACACAAAGTAGATAGGCAAATGAAAACCATGTGGGAAATTGAGAAATGGAAGAGAACATAAAGAATGCCTTAGTTCAAACCCATTTCATGAGATTGCATGACCCCTTGAAATTATTTACTTAGGCCACCCATATGCAACCTGACAATACACACAATGTAGATAAACACATGAAAGGCGTGTGGGAAATTGAGAAGCAAGAGGGAAAAACAAATCACGTAGTCTTAGCTCAAACCTATTTCATGGCATTGCCTGACCCCCCAAATTTATTTTATTCAAACTACGCAAGTGCAGCCTGGCAATACACATAACGTACATAGGCAAATGAAGTATATGGGAAATTGAGAAGCAAAATAGAACATAAAGAACGTCTTAGCTCAAACCCATGTCAAGTCATTGCCTGAACCCTTGGTATTAGTTGTTTAGGCTATGCCGAGGCAGCCTGATAATACAAAAAAAAATGCAGATAAACATATGAAAATCATGTAGGTAATTGAAATGTAGAAGAGAACGGAAAGAACAAAATCACATAGCCTTAGCTCAAACCCATTTCGTGGCAATGCCTAACTCCTTGGAATTATTTATTTAGGCAACCTGACAATACACACAATGTAGATAAACAGATGAAAGCATGTGGGAATTGAAACGTAGAAGAGAACATAAAGAATAAAACCACATAGCCTTAGCTCAAACACATTTCGTTGCATTGCCTCACCCCTTGGAACTATTTATTGTAACCATGCAAATGCAGTTTGACAATACAAACAATGTAGATAAGCATATGAAAAGCAGGTGAAAATTTGAGAAACAGGAGAAAATAAAGAACGCCTTAACCAAAACCCATTTCATAGCATTGGATGACCCCTTGAAATTATTTATTTTGACCATGCAGATTCAACCTGATAATAAACACAATATGGATAAACAATGTGGAAAATTATTTTTTCTATAAGCAAGAATTTACTAGTCCACAAATTAGGCATCGCCCAGTTACACATGAGGCATACAAGAGATGAACCTAAATACAAGGTACGCGTTGTAGCATGTGGGAAATTGATAAGCAAAAGAGATCAAAAAGAACAAAATCGCAGTCATAAATCAAACCCATTCCATGGCATTGCATGACCACTTGAAATTATTTATTTAGGATACGCAGATGCAGAACGAAAATACAAACAATGTAGATAAACAAATACAACTATATCAAATATAATTTAAATACAAATACAACGGTATCAAACTATTCATTACAAATTTTTCAATACAATCATTATAACTTACCAAAACTTTCAAACAACAAATAAAAAATAATTTTAATTTTTCAAATCTCCAAACAAAAATAATATTATAAAACTATATTCTAACAATACATTACATCATAATAGTTTTTATTCAAATTTTTCTCTCATTTCCCAAAATCTAAAAAATATTCAACTCAAACTATCTCACTACTATTCACAAATTATGTTACTACCATTCACAAAATTTTAATCTTAGCTCACTCTCCAAATGAGCCCTAAGAAGCATAAGAGAACATGAAGAACAAAATCACAAAGCCTTAGCTCAAATCTATTTCATGGCCGTGCCTAACCCCTAAAAATTATTTATTAAAACCACAAAAAGCCAACCTAACAATAGACACAAAGAAGACAAACAAATGAAAAGCATGTGGGAAATTGAAAAGCAGAAGAGAAGATAAAAAGCAAAATCATGTATCTTTAGCTCAAACCCATTTCATTGCATATATAGGATAACCCCTTGAAATTATCATTTAGTCCAAGCAGATGCAGCTTGACAAACAAATGAAAAGTATGTGGGAAATTCAGAAACAGGAGAGAATATAAATAACAAAATCCTGGAGATTTAACTCAAACCCATTTCATTGCATTGCCTGGCCCTTTGGAGTTATATTTTTAAACTACGAAAATGCAGCCTGACAAAATACAAGAAGCAAACAAAAAGCATGCCTTAACTCAAACCCATTTCATGGCATTGCATGACCCCTTGGAATTATTTATTTAGGCCATGCAGATGCAACCAGGCAATACATACAATGTAGATTAACTAATGAAAAGCATTTGGAAAATTGAGAAGCTGAAGAGAATAAAAAAAACAAAATCAAGTAGCCTTGGCTCAAACCCATTTCATGGCATTGAATGACCCCTTCGAATTACTTATTTAGGCCATGCAGATACAGCTTGTTAATATACAATGTAGATAAATAAATGAAGAATGTGAGGAATTGAGAAGCAGAAGAGAAAATAGAGAACAAAATCATATAGCCATAGCTCAAACCCATTTCATGGCATTGCCTCACCCCCTTGAAATTATTTATCTAGGTCATGCAGATGCAACCTGACACTACAAACAAAGTATATAAGCAAATGAAAAGCATATGAAAATTAAAAAGCATAGGAGAACATAAAGACAAATCATGTAGCCCTAGCTCAAACCATATTGTGGAATTGCATGACCCCTCAAAATTTTATTTATTTAGGCCATGCAGATGCAACCTAACAATAAATTTGAAAAACAAATCAAAAGCATGTAGAAAACTGAGAAGTAGAAGAGAACATAAAGAACAAAATCAGGTAGCCTTAGCTCAAACCCATTTCATTGCCTGACCCCTTTGGAATTATTTACTTAAAGCATGCCTGACAAATTAAGTAAAGAAGCAACTGAAAAGTATGTGGAAAATTGAAAAGCATGTGAGCAATGAAAAGCATAAGAGAAACTAAAGAACGCCTTGGCTCAAACCCATTTCATGTCATTGCATGACCCCTTAAAATTATTTATTTAGGCCATGCAGATGCAGCCTGGCAATACACAAAATGTAGATAAAGAAATAAAATGACCACGAAACTGAGAAGCACGAGAGAACATAAAGAACAAAATCGTGTAGCCTTAACTCAAACCCACTTCATGGCATTGCCTAAACCCTTGGAATTATTTCTTTAGGCCAACAAGACGCAGCCTGACAATACATACAAAGTAAATGTAAAAATGTAAAAGCATGTGAAAAGTTAAAGAAGTAGAGGGGAAAAAAAAAAGAACAAAGTCACATAGCTTTAGCTCAAGTCCATTTCATGGTATTGTCTTGCCCATTGAAATTATTTATTTAAACCACGCAAATGCAGCCTGACAATATAGAAAAAACAAAATCAAGTAGCCTTAGCTCAAATCCATTTCATTGCAATGCCTGGCCCCTTGAAATTATTTATTTAAACCAAGAAAATGCAACCTGACAATACGCAATAAAAAGTTGAAAAGCATGTGGAAAATTGAGGAATAGAAGAGAAGACAATAAAACAACATATTCTTAGCTCAAACCCATTTCATAGCTCAAACAACTTAAATCATTTATTTAGACCACGTAGATGCAACCTGACAATAAACAAATGAAAAGCATGTGGGAAATTGCGAAGCAGAAGGGAAAAAAAATCACATGGCCTTAGCCCAAACCCATTTCATGGCATTGCCTAACCCCCTTGGAATTAATTATCTAGGCCAAGCAAATGCAGGCTGACACCACACACAATAAGCAAATGAAAAGCATGTGGAAAATTGAGAATAAAACTAAATTAAAAATAAAAATAAAAACTTCATAGCCCTAGCTCAAACCTGTTTCATGGCATTGCATGACCCCTTGAAATTATTTATCAAGCCATGCAGATGCAACCTGACAATAAATGTATATAAACAAATTGAAGGCATCTAGAAAATTGAGAAGCAGAAGAGACCATAAAAAAAAACTCACGTAACCAAACCCGTTTCATGGCATTGCATGACCCGTTAAAATTATTTATTCAGCCATGCAGATGCAACCTGACAATAAATGTATATAAACAAATGAGAGGCATGTAGAAAATTGAGAAGCAGAAGAGACCATAAAAAAATCACGTAGCCCTAGCTCAAACCTGTTGGATTGCCTGACCCCATGGAATTATTTATTTAAACAATGTCTGGCAATACACATAAAGTAGTAAGCAAATGAATAGCATGTGAAAAATTGTAAACATGTGAAATATTAAAAAGCGTGTGGGAAATTGAGAAGCATAAGAGAACATAAAGATCAAAATCACGTAGTCTTAAACATCTCAGACCCATTTCATTGCATTGGATGACCCCTTCAAACTTTTTAGTTAGGCCACACACATGCAGGCTGACAATATACAATATGTAAATAAGCAACTGCATGTGGGAAATTGAGAAGCAGGAGGGAACATAAAGAACAAAATCATATACCCTTGGCTCAAACCCATTTCATTGGATTGCTTGACCCATTGGAATTATTTATTCAAACCATGAAAATGCAGCTTGACAATACACACAATGTAGATAAGCAAATGAAGAGCATGTGAGAAATTAAGAAGCAAAAGAGAACATATAGAACGCCTTAGCTCAAACCCATTTCGCATTGCATGATCCCCTGAAATTATTTATTTAGGCCACGCAGAAGCAGCTTGATAATATGAAATGTAGATAAACAAATCAAAAGCATGTGGAAAATTAAAAAGAAGAAGAGAACGCAAGGAACAAAATCATGGAGCAACCCAGATGCAGCTTCTTAATGCACAAAGTATATAAGCAAACGAAAAGCATGTGAGAAATTGATAAGCAGAAGAGAACATAAAGAACAAAATCACATTCTTAGCTCAAACCCATTTCATGTCATTGCTTGGCTCCTTGAAATTATTTATTTAGGCTATGCAGATGCAACCTGACAATACACACAATGTAGATAAATAAATTAAAAGCATGTGGAAAATTGAAAAGCAAAAGAGAACATAAAGAGAAAAATCACATAGCCTTAGCTCAAACTCATTTCATGGCATTGTTTGAACCCTTGGAATTATTCATTTAAACCACACAAATGCAGCCTGACAACAGACGCAATATAGATAAGCGAATGAAAAGCATGTGGAAAATTGGGAAGTAGAAGAGAACATAGACAAAATTACGTAGGCTTAGCTCAAACCCATTTCATGGCATTGCATGACCCCTTGAAATTATTTATTTGAACCACGCAAATGCAACCCGACAATACAAACTGTAGATAGACACATGAAAAGCAAGACTAATCGATACTGTAGGAAATTGAGTAGAGAAGAGAACAAAAAAGATAAATCACAAAGCCTTAGTCCAAACCCATTTATGGAGTTGCATGAACTCTTGTCAGGCCCTTGACATATAAACCTCTTAACATTGAAGGCATCAAATTACGAGTCAAACCATCAAGACAGGAAAATATACAAGCACAAAGTTCATCCTTTATGTAATTAGGATCTCTTTAAAATATTAGGATTTTAAATCATGAGATACAGTGAGCTTATAATCACACGTACCAATCAAACATTATTGCCCGATCAAGAATGCAGTGCTTCCATGAAAGATCCTTTGAAAACTCAACTTTTATTGAAAAATGCAGAAGGGGGAAATCCAAACACAGACTTTCATGGCATTTAGAAAGAACACGTTAAAGCATCCAACTCTAACTAGTTCTGGAATTGATTAAAAATACACAATACAAATGCCACTTTTTCAAATACTCGAATTAACATTAAACTAAGGATCAACATGCCAGCTGTGGAGGAAGTAATGGATGGATGATATCTTAATACCCCTGTAGAAGAAACCTGCCATGGAGAAAATGAAGGATGGATATATATATATATATATATATATTTGTATTCCTGTACAAGAAAACCAAATTGAACAAGCTGAACAAACATTGCTAAAACCCAATACGTGAAAAAGTTGTGAAGCGCCAACCATAAATTACATATCTTCTTCCCTTATCAGAACGCTTAGGCCCATAGTTACAGAGATTCCAGATTCACGGAAATCAATATAAATCATTTCTTCGTAGACAGAAAGGAATGATTGAAAGTTGGATCTACATTAGATCTCACATAAATCACTCCATCTATCTTCCTGAGGGGAAGTTTGATTTCAAAACCCGATTCAAATAGGAGAAGTATCCCATGATGATGTGCCTTGGATGATCCACATCTCAGGGTTAGGCACTGATGAGCACATTGAACTATCCATGTAGCTGAGAGCCCTCACAGCCCAAGCACATCCACAACGACGCAATTATTAGTGGCATGCTCAACCACTAAGCTAACTGCCCGTCGTTCTGGCATCCCACAGGGGCCCACTATGCCAAAAGCAAGAGAAAATCAAATAAGGAACATCATCGTGAAATCTCAACAAAAGTGGAATAAAGAGAAGGAAAATTAGCAGATGCCTTTGTTTCTGCAGGCACTTAAGAGGAACTTATTTGCACTTATGGTTTCCAAAAGAGAAACATAAAGCATGTTTGGAAGCCAGCCTACCATATAGTGTAGTTTTAATCCTGTAGAAGGCACCATATTGATCAGGACAAGAAATCACAGCTGGAACCAACTGCAATAAAAAGTTGTAGCACAACTCCATATTCCATGAGATACATCATATACTAAACAGGTTTGTGGTCGAGGGGGAAAATATAACTAGACTTATATGCACAGAAAAAATAACTGGTGCCTTCCTTCTATGGGATCATGCAATCTTAAGACCATAAACAAGGCCCTCTTATTCAAACATTAAGATGCCCAAGAAAATGTGATATGAAGATAGGAACAAATAAGAGTTCCCCTTGCTTCTGCAGCTCCCATGCATTTTGAGGGAAAAAGAAACATAAGAATAAACTCTGTTGCTCAAATCACAAGAATAACCATGACAAATTCAACAGCCTTATGGACCTATCAGGAACATAGTTTCAAACACCTTGCCCATCACCTTCTATGCATTTTGAAGGAAAAAGAAATAAAAATAAACTTTGTTGCTCAAATCACAAGAATAACCATGAAAAATTCAACAGCCTCATGGACCTATCAGGAATATAGTTTCAAATACCTTGCTCATCAGATTCCTTAGTATTTCAAGTGCACTTGATCGAGACTTCCATATCAGAAAAACACAAGTGAGATGGTTTGTGTTCCCAAATAACACCTACGACGAAAATGCAAACCCTGCGCCACAAAATGATAAAGAAACACTACCAAAAAGATGGTTTCAAACATAATCCCCATCCCAACCAGGAATCCGTAAGGATTTCATAAATTCTGTAAAACCACAAATACTATGGAAGTGAAGAACATGGCAATACAACAAGACACTACAACATAGAAACAAGCATCACATGAAAGTGGAAATCTGATTGTTGCTCGCATTTAATTCCTTGCAAAATTTCACTGAAAGAAGAAAAATCCGAGCTATATTTCATGGTAGTTGTGAAGTAAAAGAATGTAATTGTAAAAGGAATAGATGAAAAGAAAAGCAAGAGTATTCAAAAGTACGTAAAGATTAAGAAGCAGAACAAAATATAAAACATAAAATGACATAGCCTTTGGCCCAGACCCAATTCGTGGCATTGCATGACCCATTGGAATTATACATTTAATCCACGTGACAACAATATAGATAAACAAATGAAAAGCAAGACTACTCAAAAACATGTAGGAAATTTAGAAGCACAAGAGAACATAAAAGATAAAATCATGTAGCCTTAGTTCAAACTTATTGCATTTAAATATTAATTTCATTATAATTGTTATTATATTATCATGTATTTTACTAACACGTTAAGATTAACTCTAAATTCAAATGGACCTTGATGAAAAAGAAAATTCCATTTCAACCAACGGACAAGGTAATTTGGAGACAAATCCAGATTTGGCAATGAAGATGACGGACGAGGCATCAAGAAAAAACTAACACGAAGAAGATCACATCCTTTTAAAAATGCAAGATTCTGAAACAAAACATCAAAGGACTCGACCCAATAGCATAATATAAATCCGAACAACTACGAAACCGTCGCTTTCTCCATAGCGTTAGAACGGATAAGCAAGAAGCAAAAAAGAATTACCGATACCTTCTGAAATCACTTTTCTTCTTCAATAAACGATATCATAAGAAAACCATCACCCACAGTAACTATTGCAGGAAAACAAGAAACATAAAGACCTTTATCGTTACCATCTAAAATCAATTTTCTCCATCTATAAACGACATCATAAGAAAACTATCAACAATAGTAAGTGTTGAAGGAAAATCCGAATCTTTAACGGTAAAGTAAATTCTTCCCTTTCAGTCAACGGCCAACGCAATTAGAAGAGAGAACCCAGAATTTGCAGCGGAGATGATCGACAACGCATCAAAAAACCTTGCACGAAGAAGCTCACATCCTTTCAAGAATTCAAGAATTTCGAAACCAATCGTCAATAAAAATACAACCCAACAAAACGACTATGAAACCGTAGCTCTTCTCCATAGCATTTGGATGGATGAGCCAGACGCAAAAAATATTACCGATACCATCGACAAAAGATAAGTATTGAAAGAAAATCCGAACCTTTAACGGGAAAGAAAACTCTTCCCTTTTAGCCAAAGGACAATGCAATCAGAAGAAAAATCCATCAGAAGAAAAACCCTGGATTTCACAGCAAAGATGATCGGCGATGCAACAAAAACGTAACGCAAAGAAGACCACACCCTTCCAAAAATTCAAGAATCTCGAAACCAATCCTCAATAAAAGCACAATCCAAAAGCATAATACAAATCCGAACAACTATGAAACCGTGGCTCTTCTCCGCGGAATTGGAACGGATGCGAAAGAAACATAAAAACATCACCGATAATTAAGTATTGAAACAAATCTATATCCAAAAAAAAACCTTCACCTTCGGCTAACGGACAAAATAATTAGGAGAAAAGAACCAGGATTTCTCAAGGAAGATGATCAGAGTCGCACCAAAAAACCCAACAGGAAGATCTTCACCAAGACCGATCTTATATCTAAAAACCTAAAACGGGAAGAAACCAAGAAGTTAGAACTATGGGGATCTGACTGGGGAAGAGGTGGCTATTTATAGGTAATGGGGGGAGTCGGTCGGGAAAGGCGGTGGAAAGAAACACGTAATCGTATTCCAAGTCGGTTTATATTTTATAACGAATAATAATAAACTCAATATCTTTTGCAATATTTTAGACAATATGTATAATAAAATAGTTTTATAAAATGATATTAATTTTATAAAAAATATTAATTTGCCTACCTATTTTAATTCCTAATTTTAACATTTTATGTATTTTAATTTTTTTTACTTAATAATGAAGAAATAATTATTAATATATTGATTTTTTTATATTTTTTAAAAATATTTAAAAAAAATAAGAATAACAAATAATAACAAATAGAAAAAAAAATTATATTAAGCAGTAGACTGCAGCAATAGCATTATCCTAATTTTATAAGGCAACTTACAAAAATATTCTAAATTTATATCATTTGCGTAAGTATTATAAAATATATTCTGTATATCACTTTTTCTTTATAATTGTTATTTGCTCACGCAGAGTCAAAGCTTGCACGCTTTTTTTTTTGCAACTTCCACTCAATGTTTAAAATAAATAAGTAAAAGATAAGGCTTAGAATACAAGTCATAGACCCCTCTCGTTTTGCTCTGGCAATTTTAGAGTGCTTAGTAACCATTTCTCTTTGAGCACCTAAGAGAAAGCATCCATGGCAAGAGGATGGGAGCCTCAACTCCCTCCCTCCCTACTACTCGGTTGTGGATTATCTTTTTTTTTTTTCGTTCAACACAGAGGTAGTGAAGTTTAGTGATCTCCAAGGGCTAGTGACATCCACGCATCCCACTAAAAATTTTGTCAGGCACCGATCTACCGACCGACCAAAAGATCTATCGAAAAGAGTAATGCATACTGCACACACGTGGATAATCTTGCACGTATAGATTCCACGCACTTTCACACAGAGGTATTTGCTATTATCACGCGAGGCATTTCTAGATTCAATATATATGTTCGATGACTTCAGGATCGCTTAAGCAAAAGATTACATTTTGAGCGTCCATTGAAGTCGTAGAAATTAAATATGCGGATTATGTAACAAAAACAAAATCAGCTATTGAGGAAACGAGTCAAATTAGATTGAGAGACTTTAATGGGAAAAGAAAAAAAGAAAAAAAAGTCGGGTTGATGGCCGAGAACTTCTGGGAGGAGGTTTTGAAATATTGACTTGCCTAGACGACAACATAAAAAGCGACTTATCAGGCATTTAGGAGAGAGTTTGGAAGCTTAAAAGACTATATTTAGCAACCTAATTACATGTTTGAAATTGCTATAGATAATATAAATTATTATTGAAAACCTATTCATTGTTTAGTAACAATATATCTAAAAAACTTTTAAATATTTTACATTTGTTTGAAAATAAATTAAAAAATCACTTTTTGAAGTAGAAATGATATAAAAGATCATTTTCTTTTTTTAAAATTATGAACTCTTAAATCATTTGAAAGTTGTAATTATTTTAAAGTTATATGTGTATTTTCATCTATTGTTAAAAATTTTTAAATTAGAACTATATTCTAGATTACCCGAAAAATCACGTTTGAGAGAAATTATTAAAATAAATGTTTTTTTACAAGCATACTTTTTTAGCTTATTTGAGATTACAAGATACTTTAATATATAATAATCAAGCAATCTAATTTTATTATTAAAGAATTTTTAAAGCTATTTAAACATTTTCTAGGACTTCGTCAACAACCTAAACAGTATCTAATATGGGGTACACTCATTTATTCATCCTAAGTTGATGCACTAAAACTTTAATTCCCTTGTTAAGTAACTAAAAAAATATCTGAAAAATGCACACCTAGCATAATTTTTTATTATGCATGGGAGTAGTAAAACAAGGTCAAAATTGTCTGAATGTTATATATATACAAATTTAGTAATTGTAAGGGATGGAAAAGTTCTTAAATAGCCCAAAAGCTGTTTAACTTGTTTGGTTCTTATATATTGCTAAGCCTCAAAATAGATGAAGATTGTGTTTGGGTACTATCTAATATTTTGTCGTTATATTTTTACTATTTTTTCATTACTATTCACAGATGTCTGATATAAAGTTTTATGATTTCGTCAAAGTCAGGTGCTATCATGCTAGAATGTGTCTAGGTGCAGAGTGTTGTATTGGTTCAGAAATTTGAATATAAAAAAAAAAACAAGAAGAAGAAGAAGAAGGAAGTCGTGAAGATGGCCGATGGTTTGGTTCTTTCCTTCCAATTTTGTATCACTTTTTGTCTCATCTCGTTAGTCTGAATTGTGGGCATTATGACCATCATTTGAAGGCTTTTCAGGTGAGGAAGAGAGGAGGGATTAGCTACCAAGTGATCATGCTTTAGCAGAAAAATGGAATGGATGAAATGGGTGATGGTTCAACGTCCAAGTAGTTTCAAATATGCCTCTCTTCGTTGGACTACCTAAGGGAGGTAATTGGACAATAAAGCACTTGTGTGCTTTGAGGCACTTCCAAGGGACAAAATGACAGAGTGCCGTGGGGAGGGTGACTGTTTTGGTGTAGAAAAAATCTTGAAGAGCCAAAGGTACTTAGGTTTGAAGTTAACTCATTTCTTAGGTGAATAGTTAGGTTTTTGGCTTGATCTATGGGACTACGTTTGGCTCCTTTTTAGGTCTGATTTTTGAGGATGTAATGATGGTTGAGAGGTGCACAAAATGCCTTTAAAAATTTCTAGAAGAGACGTGGGTCTAGGGCTGGTTTGTTGAAGTGTTGCATGGTGATGCACCAAGGGTGTCGTTGGTGGTTTAGTTGACATTGACGTGCCTTCGGTTTATATGACATGGGTTAATCTTGATCTTTAAGAGTTGTCTAAGAGTGATGCAAAATAAGTACAAAAGACAGGAATCCCATATTTTAAAAATGACAAAAAGGATTTCAAGAAACTATGCGTAAATTAGGATATTTGAATTACTGTTCATGGATGAGATGAATAATCATTTTAACTCAAGTTAAAAACTTAATCAAGGTTGAATTGGGAGCCCTAGGGGCGTGTGGTTGAGTTGTGAAAGAAGGAAAACTAATGGTATGATTTATATGGGTGTCATTAGGAAGAATGAAATAAAATGCAAAGCATGCGCTTCATTGGTTGGGCTTTTATTAGGCCATATGAACAAGTTTTGGTTGTGGGCTTAGAAGTTGACTTACCCATGAATCTTATGTCCAAATCTATTGGGCTTATCCATGGCCTCATTAACCCACTTGGTTGGGTTCTAGCTTTGTGTCTTTCTAAAATGAGAAATCCTGGGGGGTAGACCGTCTGCTCCCCCCACAGTGAGCAGCCCCGGCAGCCCCCGGTGGCAGTTGGCGACACCGCCCACGCCATGGGGACCGGCGGACTCAGGCGACCTCACCCCTACGACGGCGAGCTCCGGTGTGCCCCCGGCAACCTTAAACCCGTTTCGGACCCGTAAACAGTCTCTTCTTCTGTTTATTTATGTTCAACTCTTTAATTCTTCTTATACATTGAAGACGAGACTCAATAATTTTACTGCAAATATATATATATATATATTATATAGCTATAGCTGTTTTTTTTTCACTCATATAACTATCTAATTTAATTCAGGCTCCATTCGCTCCATGGCCGAATTCCCTTAAATTCATCTTCATTTTATTTTTTTATTGTGTTTTTTATTATGTTTTGTTCATTTTATTTTATTTTTTTATTATATTTTTAATCTTCATTTTTTTATTTAATCATATTTTTTATTTTATTTTAATGTGTTTTTCATCATAAAGCAGCCCAACGTTAGGGACAGCCGGACCGGTCCCCAACGTCTCCCTTCTAAAATTGGGTCAAATCGTTGAATCTTACTAAATTGAGCCCAAGAACCTTATGCTTATTAGGTTGGACCTATTATTACAAAAAAAAAAACCAACAAGTTAGGCCCATAGCCTTATGTCCAACAAGTTAGGCTTAGCCTTAAGTTACGTTTGAGTGATAAGAAATATTGAGAAGTATTATGAATAGTAATAAAAAGTAAATAAATATTAATAATAAAATATTAAATAATAGTGAAAAATAATAAATAGTAGTAATAAGATAGGTGAAAAATAATAATAAAATAATAAATAGTAGTAATAAGATAGGTGAAAAATAATAATAAAATAATAAATAGTAGTAAAAAGTAAATATAAAATAATAAAATAATAAATAATAGTGAAGTATTTTGAAAATACTTGAAGTATTCTAATGTTTCTCCTAAGCCTTTATACTCAAAAACTTGGGCTCTTAATAAACCAATCTCTTGGACCTTCCTAAATCCATTTACTAATTAACCCAAATTACTTAGCCCATTAATGTAGAAAACTTCCAATATGTCATGTGTCATTTCCTTGTTAGCCCCTCGACTTCTTGTCCTCAAAATTAATAAAGCACTAAAAAGGTCTTCTAATAATTCTTCTAAACCCAACGTATACGACTCTCTTTGCCAAATCAAGTTCTAAAAATGTTCTTACTCTCAAATAGCCTAACTCCTAATTAACTAAAATTATGGCTAAGGTCAAGGCCTAAGAGGTTTTCAATTGGAGTCTTATATGTCATTAGGCTTATTTCCTGGGCAAGCAATACAGCCCTCTCAACCAGTCAAGACTGTGTTTGAGACAAGCAATATTGATCACATAAGACTTTTTGAATGTTGCAATCTCAATGCCAATAAACTCTTAAGGCTCAAGACAAGTTTCAGTGCTCCATCCTTATGCACCAAGCATAGGCAAGCTCAGTGCTCGCTAGGCTAGGCCTCTTTACACGTTAAATTATAAAATGATGCATTACGAGAAAGAGGTGTGGTGCCCCATTCCTCAGTAAAGAATCTGACAAGGATTCATGGTGTCAAGGGCACCAATTATACAAAAACAACCAACGTTTAAGTCGATAGGCATACAACATTCACTAGAACATGCATGTGTAAGAAAAAATTTGATTGTTCGCATCAGAAGATAAATGTTTAGTTTGAAGGCTAAATGATATAGTACAATAAATCTCAAAGAAACCGTTATTTCATTCTCACAAGATCCGCATTGTCATATCATTCAATTTGACTGAACATATGGTTGTCTACCTAACAGTTACTGACCCTGCTTACACGAAGGACCAGTTAATGGGAAACAGGTCTACTCGTGTACTACTCAGGCTAGATTGATTTTTCTTATCGAGTATTACTCATGGATCTACTATTGCATCAAAGTATATCCTTTAGATATCGCAACCATAGACTAGTTAGGAAACTTTGACAAAATTGCCAATAAGAAACAATGCTCGTGAATATGCAAAGAATAGTTTTATGCAATAAAAACAAGGGTGAAACCGTGAATATATGTATTAGTGCATTGTGAGGAATCACCCTCTTTGATAGTATCGCATGTATTCAAAATTATTCCAATGAGTTACCCTTTGAGAAGTTACCCTCAGTTGCAAAACTCAATAAATATAAAGATAGTTATGCATGTCACCAAGGGGAGAAATCACCATCTTCTCAAGCAAGTAAAGTTTGTAATACCATCCACATAGTAGTTCATTGTTATTATATTTATGTTCATCACACAAACATACGCCGTTGATGGGCCAATTGGGCATGAGCCGCTCCACTATTCAAAATCAAGGAGTCTCCCACTCAACCAACATGCTGCAAGTCAACTCACCAATATCTCAACACAAATCGATTTTCACACATAGATATACATGTTGCATCAGAAAAACATCTATCTAGCCAACCAACTCGAAGACACCAACACATAATAAGTCTAGAAGATTTTGCACCTTGTCTATCAGGTGAAGCCAACATGATACACCTCATCCCAATCATTCACGAGGACTCACTTTACCTATATGAAGCTTGTAGAGATGTCTCACAAGAATGGTTAGGGGAATTCTTCATCTCATCACGTGATGACTGACATATGGTACACTTATTTATACAGAGAATAGATATTCACACAGAGATTACACTAAGACAAATGCATTCAAATCTTAGAAAATACAAAGTAAATATATTCATAAATATATTCATAAATATAATGGAAAAAATTCTTTATTTCCTTATTAGAAAGGAAGAGATTATAGAGTATGCATGAACCAAAATTTCATAACATCCCCACATGACACTTACTCTATACTCCTCGATATTGTCTTAAAAGCTAACGTACATCACCATCCCATTATGGCACTACACTGCTTCTCTCTTTGTCTTCTTTGATGTTTTTGTTTCCCTTTGAAGATTCCAACTCCAGAGCTTGCAAGGCTTATGATCTCAAAAGTGAGATTTTAGTTTTTGCCTAAAGTCTTTTATAGCACCGACATGTTAGGTGTCCACTGACGTCATTTTGACTCTAGATGTGATTGAATAGGAGCCATTTAGCCTTGATTGTCCCGCTACAAGATGATAGGGACAGATTGGTAGGACAAGGTTCGTATGTCCTTACGGTTATGTCTAATCCCTAGCTCTCTCTGTCTGAAAGTCTTTCACGTGGCATTAGACCATACCTCTAAATTTAGACGGTATGATCTACCAAATTGTAATCCTTTTAGAAAATCCACTCCAAATGTCTCTCCAAATGGAGTGTAGACTTTTACATATGAGTCTGCCACCTTCTTAGTCTTTTTGTGTAGTTCTAAAATGTTTGTAAATGAGAGTAAGGGTATTGGCCTTGACCATTGCTCGTCTTTAGCTTGTTCTTTGCCTTTGTATGTTAGGTAGCTTTTTAGAACTAGGAGCCTCTAAAGCTCGTTCTCACCCAAGTACTTGTCCGCCCTCCTGTTGCACTAATTATATTTTTGCTAACTCTTTTTTCACCCAAATTGAGGAATGATCATGTTTCGCGAAACCAACTGGAAGGCAAAGATCACCTGTCCTTGAAATATCATTTGTCCTCGGAAGATAATGTTCTAGAAAGATCATCCATCCTCGAGATTCTATGAGAATGTGACTTTGATCTCAATAATCCTAGGAGCCTATTCTTGACTTTCACTTGGTAAGTATAGGCTCCTAGGATCATTGTTTTCCACCCAAACTGAGGAAGGATCATCTTTATATACTCGCTTTCGCTAACGAGGTCCTCACATCCTTCCCTCATTACAAGGAATTTTGTCCTCGAAATTCGATGAGGATGCGAACTTGATCTGGTCTAACAAGTGAGGCTCACAAAGTGTGTTGTTCTTTGTCGACACTGCCTAGAGCACATCCCTCCCCTCACCTCGATCCATTAACTAACATTGATTGTCTACTATTAGGACACAAGCTCTCTCGTCTGTCGACTTTCACTATGTTGCCCGCCAGTTGTGCTCTTTTATATACGAGCTCCTTCACTAGGTTCGGCATCATTGGACGTTGGTGACCTCACCTTTTTCCTTACTCGCCAGGCTTTGATGCTGATCATTTCTCACCCTGAGATGCCCTAACAACATATCATGGTCTAGAATTTATGCTATTAGGTTCCTTACCTTTGAAGAACTCTCTTCATCTCGACAATACGCCTCATCTGCTTGTCGTCATTTGACCTCGAGTCTCATTGCCTCGTGTTGTTCTTTCAAAACTGTCACATTATTTCAAGTGGTAAACCTGCCCTTCATGTAGTTCCCTTTTCTCGCACCATAGCTACACTTCCAAGAGCTCTAAGTCTTATGACTCAAAAGGGTAAACTAGTGGCCTATTTATAGCCTTACCCAAGTCCTTGATTGGACCGATTTACCTAGTCTTAAATGTTACAATGCACTTATTATGTCTAGAATATATATACGGGAACTACTCCCATGTGACCGGCTTGCTTTTTCAACAGAATTCCTTGTTTCCTACATCTATCCACTGCACCATTACTAAGTATATGACCTTAGATCACAATCTATGCTATTTTCTATCTATGATTCATACTGGCCTTTCTACATGGGTGAGTTTCGATTGGAGTGGAACTAGATCCAAACTAATTAATCGGAGTTGATGATTCCCAAAACTTTTTCTCAAAAAGAAAATGTGGGATACGTCATGAATCCCTTCGTATTCAATTGGCAACTCGATTCGATATGCTACTAGACCTACCTTCTCCATCACTTGGTATGGACCGACATACCCTCAGTATAACTTCCCTTTTAGCCCAAATCTTTTTTGCCTACTCTGAGCTGTAGCCATCTTGGCTCGGATGAGCTTGACATACTCTGTCATCTCTTGGACAGTCTCTAGCCTAATCATTCCGACTTTTACTACTTTTTCCCAACATATTAGTGGCCTATGTACACCTCCTCCATATAATGTCTCGTATGGGGTCCTCTGGATGGTCGCCTGGTAACATTACACAAACTCTATGTGTGTGATATGGCTCTCCTGGCCAGGGTCCTTTAAAATCCAAAACGTATGATCCCAACATGTCTTTCAAAGTCTAAACGATCCTTTCTGATTGCATGTCGATTTAAGAATGATAAAAACTACTACATTTTAGCTTAAATTTTATAAGCTCTTCCAAAAATAAGACATGAGTCTTGGGCCTCAGTCAACACTATAGGTACTTCGTGTAACCTAAGTAGCTCCTTTATGTACAATCAAAGAAACTTTAAGTATCCGTAGTGTTGGTCAATAAGAAGTGAGTACTCTTAGGTCCCGTTTGGATTCAGAGTTGAAATGGGATGAGTTGAGATAAGTTTTAAAAGTTGAATGAATTATTATTATTATTATTTTAAAATTTAAAATTTGAAAAAGTTGAATTGGGATGTAAAAAAACTGTATTAGAATTTTAAAAAGCTGTATTAAAATTTGTATTTTGTATGGAAAGTTGAAAAGGTATAATAATGAGTTTGAAATAAGTTGAGATGAGCTCAACTCGTCTCCGAATTCAAACGAAGCCTTAGTCAATATAGCTTCTGTGCCACTAGGGGTTCAAGGTAACCCAACCACAAAATTCATGATGATATCCTCTCAATTTTCATTCTAAGATGGGCAAGGCCTATATGTTCTCAACCAATCTCTAATGCTCAACTTTCATCAAGGAAGGATCATCTTTGTCTTCTACTGGACAAGGATAACCTCTCTTCTTCACGTTCCTTATAATCTTCTTGGACGATGGTGGTCTACTCTCTTTCGTTAACGCAATTCTCATAATGATAAAAGGCATATATATCATCTTAAATATTTTTGGCATCATTTCTTCTTAAGGTAGCAACGGAAATATTCTAAATATTTTCAAAATACTTTACTACTATTTATTTTTTTTTTATTATTATTTACCTACTTTTTACTACTATTTATTATTTTATTATTATTTTTTACCTATTTTTGTTATTACTATTCATTAATTTTGCTATTATTCAATATTCTATTATTACTTTTTTACCTATTTTTTATTACTATTTATAATAGTTCAACACTTCTCAGTATCCAACCTAAGAGCACTCTCATTGGATTGGCTAAAAGCCAAATCCAATGAGAAAATAGCCATTGAAGCTTAATTTATCCCACATTAGATTGTCTAACCACTAAATATTTTAACTTTCATGAACAGTAAAGTTAAAATAATTGCCAAAGATGGCCGGTCTTCACACTTGCCAAATCCCATATTTTATTAATTTCTCTTTCTTACTTTTACATTTCTCTTTCCTCTCAAAGGTTTCCTTCCCTCTTTCCCTCAAAAATCTGTTGCACGAGTCTGAAGAAAAGCTTCATCCCTCTCGAACCCTTGAGCAGTAGCTCTTTGACCTGGAATTGGCTTCCGTGAAACCGATTCAACACCATCAAAGCACCAATTTTTCTCCACTGGAAGACTCGTCAGCAAAAGGACTGCCAACTCCAGGTCTCATCGATCCAACACCACTTTCTCCCGCCGATCTTCTCCTCCCAACTTGTAGGTAATCTCTTTCTCCAATTTTTTTCGTACTCGATTTCGCTATTTGGGAAGGGATTCATGCGAGTTGTATCAAACCCTAGACCATAAAATGCATCCTAGTGGCCGGATTGAGTTTTTCATGCAAACCGAGCCCTAAATGTGTCTTGTTGCGTCGGTTTTTTAAGGTATTCACCCCTTATTTCCATTGTGTGATTACCCATATAATGCCATTATTTCACTTGATTGTGTGTATTGGGGAAATGGTTCTTTGTTCTAGTTTTGGGCATTTCGAACTAGACAGATTTTTGTTCTTTGTTCTAGGTGGGTTTGAGGCCAAAAATATTTTCGTGGCTGGGCAGTTTTTGATGCAACTCAAGCCCTAAATATTTTGGTGTTCTTTGTTCTAATTTTGGGCATTTCGAACTACCCATTTTGGTTGTTTAGCTTTGAATACAAAGAGAACTTAATATGTAACGTCACAGATTATATGATATCTTTGTGAGATCCCAGATTTACGGGTATTTTTACACGTTATTTTATGCTCGGTGTTATTTATTTTAATTTATTTTAATAATATTATTAGTCTTATTTTATTTGTTTAAGATATTTATTTGAGCTATTAATTAGTTAATATCGAGCTACGTTGCTTTTCTTAATTATTTTAATGAGTGGAATTAAATTCATTTATTTTATTATGTGAATCTATTTTATCTGCTTTCGTTATATTAATTATTGTTTTATAATTAATATTGTGTTTGGGTTTAATTTATTTATATTGTTGGGGTTTTAAATATTTTATTTTATTGACATTAGATTGTAGTATTTTGACTGACTTTTATTTAATTTGTTGTATTTTTTTTTCTGGCTAGATTCTTTTTCCCTTCCTTTTTCCTTTTTCTTCTTTTTCTTTTCTTTTTCTTTTCTTTTTCTTCTTCCTTTTCTTCTCATTTTCCTCTGCCTTCCCCCGCGTGCCCAGCCCTCCCTTGCCTCCCTCTCCCCTTCGCCCGTTCCTTCTCTCCCACCCAGGACCGCCGCCGGCCACCCACCGGCGACACCGCCCACACCACCAGCCTCCCCTCACGCCGGCGAGCTCAACGGCACCGGTGGTGTCCCCTCCGGCCACCCCACCGCCCCTCCACGGCCACAAACCCGAAATACCCATTTTTGCTTCCCTTGCATTTTCCGGCCACCGCCGGCCACCCCTTGGCCTCCGACCACCACCACTAGACTCCCCAACCTCCGGCGAGCATGACCCACCGCCCAAAGTCACCCATCGCCGCCGGTTAGCTCCTCCACCCGAAATGGGCCTTAAACGGGTCGTTCTTCGCCACGCCGCCGTCCGGCCACCGTAGGTCTCACCTCCGCCACCATTCGACTCCCCTCATCCAGCCGGTCAACCCCCTAGCTCAGTTTCCCCAACCGCGGCCTCACCTTCCCGGTACGAGCCCAAACCCGAAAATGGGTTCTCACCCCTTTTGGCCCCGATCCGCCACCTTCCGGTGGTTGTGCCGCCACACCACCACCTCCATGAGATTCCCCACCCTTCAATGAGTACCTAAATTTTGGTGTCAAACCGAGTGTTTTAGCCTAACGTACATGTGACAGCTACAAACGCTGCAGATTGGCGTTGTTCAAGGAATTGCGTTTTTACCGCTGTAAGTACTTTCCAAACAAGCTTTAAGATTTAAATATATTTTTGGCATCAACAGTTGTTGTATTTGATTATTGCTGATATGTGATGGTGGATGTTGGTATTTGTTGGTTGATTGGATTATTTAATTGTTGGATATTTACTGCATGGTTATCTGCATCGTGTATTTACGCACATGCTCATGAAAATATTTGGAAAGTGGATTTTGACATGATTTCGAATATTCATGTGTTGAGAATGGAAAATGAGATTTAAATTGTGTTTAATGGATTTTAATGGTTTTGAGCTGAGTCATAACGGGGACGGCGATACGTAACGCCCGTTGTGATCAGCGTGTGAGTGTGTGGGTGACATAATGGGGACGGCGATACGTAACGCCCATTATGGTCATCGGGTGTGCATTTCATATCGGGGACGGCGATACGTAACGCCCGGTATGAAATGAGTGTGTGTGGATCGTAATGGGGACGGCGATACGTAACGCCCATTATGATTTTGGGTGTGTGTGTAAATCATATCGGGGACGGCGATACGTAACGCCCGGTATGATCGATTTTGAGGATATTATTTTATGGAAAATGATGGGTGATTTTATTGTGGATTAAATTGGGATTTTGACGAGTGTGGTTATTTCATCGATTTTGAGGAAGATGATTTTGAGCCTCATGCATATGGTAATTGTTCTTGGTTGTTGTTGTGGCATTAATGTATTTATTGTCTTAGGTTTGGTTGGGTTGTACTTACCTGCGATGCCATCTTGGCGTCGTAGTTTTGTTTGGATGCAGACTTTGGAGAGGCCGAGCCTGAGGAGATGGCTCCGCTATTGAGGTGATGTTATTAATTGTTATCTCGGGAAATTTATTTTCCCCTCTTTATAATTATGTATTTGTTTAATTTGTACTTTCGGTTGACTGTATTAAATCTCCTGTTGGAGAGTTTTTATTAATTTGGTTTGTAAAATATTTCAAAAAAATTCTGGTACTTAGATATTAATTTATTTTCCGCTGCGACCTTTAATTTATGTATGTCACGTGTGCACACACGTTTGACACTCGTTGTTGGGATGTGTGACCCGTGTTGTCATCATCCCGACGCCTCGATTCTCGTGTTATTTTAAGGCGAATTTGGAGGCGTCACATCTTGGTCGGTACTCTTGTTAGAAATTTATACAAATAGTTTGAGAAAGAGCTTTGCTATATCAAGATATTAAATGGTCTAGATCCTAATACCTTTCATATCCAAAAAGCTTTGACCAACTAGGATCTCTTTGAGGCATTTTTTTTATGTTTGTTCAGAATTAGAAAGAACTTACCCAAATCATGATTATATTCTTGCTGGACTTGTTTTGAACGTTCCATTACTCTTAATCAAAGAAAAGTATTGTGCTGCATTGTGTTGCATTTTTTTTTTTTCGACATTGTTAGACAAAGCTGCCTGCATTTCATTCGTTATAATTATAATATGATGAAGGATGGCTAAGCCATTTAATGGGGGTTTCCTCTTCACCACTCTCTTGCAAAGTGGTGAACCTGGGGAAGGCACCAACCCGTTCGATAGCACAAATGATAATGTTTTAGTCCAAAATTGGCTTGCACCCTCAGGTGAAAGAACGACACCCTCTACAAGAGCTATTCAAGGTGGGTTTTCACCACAAAAGTGGACATCCTTCTTGTTTAAGCTTGGCTAAACATTAGCACTGATGGTATACGTGGGATTGACCAAAAACCCACTCAAATGTGGGAGCAAATAGGGGAATTGTAACACCCCGCTCCCGAATATAGCATTTTTTAAAATATTTTAGGAAGCCAGTGTGCTACTAAACTTTTCTTTACAAAACAAACCAGGTACGAACGTTTTCGAATAAATGAAACAATCTTTACAAATTTAAAAAGAGTCAGTGGAAGTATTTAATTAAAAACGTTGAAATCTCCAGTGTTTACAACAAATATTTTATTCATTGAAAACCATAAAATAAAACTAATACACTGTCTAGGCCTCTACATCGCCTCTTTGAGTCAATTCCTGTCAGCCATATATCCTCATCACCTGTAATGATTTTTAAAAGAGAATATAAAAATATAGAAATAAAAATAAAATGAGTCGAATACTCAATAATTAACACATCCTACGGTATAAGTAATACTCATCGGTTCTCTCAAAACATGCATACTCATAGATACATACGTAATAACGTGAACATAAATTTTTCATAAATGTTGAACGTGACTTTTTCTAAATGCTGAAAACGTGAATTTTTTTATAAACGAATCTGAAAAGATTTTGATTCTGCCCGTAGCCGCAGGATTATGGAATCCATACATAAGGAAGACATACTGGGTGCACTACCAGCATGTACAACCTAGCAATGCAATATGTCCATACATGGGTACCGACTTCGTATCATACATAGGCCGCTTGCATATCTTATCATACTTGTATACTTATCATAACATAGATTTCAAAAGAAATCGCATATTTTCGTAACATGTCGTGATGCATACTTTCTTACATGAATTCATGATCTTTCATAAATAATTTTATGCACTCTCACATAAAATCATGACTTTTCATAAATAACTTTAATGCATAAAATCATGATGTTTCATAAATGTCTTAATGCGTAAGCTTTTCATAAATCATGAATATGGATTTTCATAATTTTTCATGACTTGAATACATACAAAGGGGTTTTCAAATGATGGTCATACATAATAATTTTATAAAAGATATGTTTACCGTACATGCGTGAAAAGTATGATCATGCTACTTACCTTTTAACGATGCTTCTAGATTTCACGTCGTAGCTTGTAACCTATACGAGACACTAAACATTACTAAATTTCTAGAAAAACATATCGTAACTTTCTAATTACATAAAATCACAATGAATAATTAATTTAATAAAATATTAAATATATTTTAAATGCATTTTAAAAACCTTAATACTTTGTAAGAAGTAAATCTTTTGAACTTATACTAATTTTAGAAGACACGTCCAATAAAAATAAGCCCAATTTAAAAACACAGATCCAAATTAAAGGCAATATGAAGGAAATTCTGAAGAAAAGGCCCAAGTCCATTTTAACATTAATCTCGTGAATAAGAATTAAGGCAACACAAATCTGCTATATGCACTAAGGCAATGGTGCATTTACAGGGTTAAAGGAGAAGCTCGGCGAGAACAGGAGAGACTTATCGAAAAAAAAAGGAAGAGGTGACTACGGCTCTGGGCTTCGTCAGAGGAGACCGGCAACGTCACTGGGCTTCTCCAGTGGTGGTGGTGCGAAGGAGGTGAAGGAGAGTTTGAGAGAGAAAGAGAAGCCGAGACTGAGATGGCGAGGGAGATTCCATTGAAACTCACCAGAAAGGAGTGGGTTTAGTGGAAAATGATGGCCGGAAGTTTCTGAGCAGCGGGGAGTGTGCTCTGACGCCTTGGGGTGGCTGTTGGGGACAAAGTTTTGAATTTCGTTCCCGTGACCGTTCCGATTGAGGCACTAGAACGAAATATTTCGATACCGGTCTATTGCGGTGTGCCGTTTCAGGATTAATTATATATTATAATAAATATTTATATATATATATAAACTAACAAATTTTTTTTTTGCGCATATATAAACTAACAACTAATAGAATAAAGACATATATATATTTATATAAGTGTGTATCATATATACGTGTACATATTAGAAGAATTGAAGATTTATAAAATGATTATAAGTTGAAAAAATACAAATTTGAGTTGAGATACAAAAATAAATAAATAGATAAAATATTAAAAAATAATGATATTTAAAAAAAGACGTTTAAAATTACAAAGTATATAAATATATTTTATATTCTAGAATTAATTAAATACCATCTAAATTTAAAATTAAAAAAAATATCATTCAAATATAAAAAAATTACAAAAATAATCTAAACCAGAATAAGGACTGGAACGGACGAAATTTAACTAGAATGACCGGATCGGGCCGGAATTTGGAACGGAGCGGAATAAGGAGGTATAGTGCACCGGTTGAGGCACTGGAATGGAACATTCTGACCGTTCTGGCCGGAACGAAACGGAATTCAGAACTATGGTTAGGGATGCTCTGTTTTGAGAGGCCGAAATAGAGGTTTGTTTGATGAATGATGGTGATTCGATTCAATTCAGTGGGCTTCACGGTGGAGGGAGGCTGCGTGGGAGGCTTTGGTTAATTCTTGAAGGGGATCTCGACTTGCTATTTTACAGATGAAGGAATGAGGTAACGTGCATGGGTGGGGTTGTGCATGGTTGGCGACGTGGGGTTTTATTTTTGGTTTTGCTGCTTCGACGCTGTGAAGGAAGGGCTACGGCAGCTTGAGTTTTCATGTGCATGAGGGAAGGTTGCGACGTGAAGGGATCTTGTGAGTTGTATTTATAGACAAAGAAGAAGAGAACAAATGTGAGTGATGAGGAAACCGTGCTTGAAATATGATAGGAAATTGAGATTGAAGTGCTTGAGTAAGCCAAGGAGACCCATTACCAAGAGGGATATGACGTGTAGGTGAGTTTGAATAAAGAGTTAACTTCGGGTGATGAGATAGAAGTTGGGGTTGGTTTTTAGTCTGGAAGCTAAATTGAATTTTGGAGATGGTTTCAAATTAAGATAAGGGTTCTAAGATAAGGATGATTTAATTATAAAAGAATTGGTTAAATCCTATAGAGAGAAATACATTTAGGAAAAGAACAAATAAAATCATTATCTTAAAACTTATTTTAAAACACATTTTAAAATAATAATATAGTAATCTAATCTAAAAATTGGGGTTGGGATGTTACAGGAATATTTTAATGAACATAAAAAACCAGAGCGTCAATTTCGTACCAACGGTTCCTTGTCTAGTTGATGGGCATCTATTCAAAAATGTACAAATAAGTTTTGTGTTGTTATTGCCCAAATAGAGTCACTGCATCCTATTGGATACACTGAGCAAGACAAGGTATTAAATAAGTTCCTATCTATTCCCTTTAGTGTTGCACACTCTTTCTTCTCTAACATAATGTTGTTGGCTCATTTAAGCTTGAGAAGGCAAAATTATTGTATAAAGCGAACAATGAGCAATGCAAGTCCACCATGAATCATTTTTGGTGTATACTAAGACACCAACCAAAATGACAGCAATGTGTGACCATGATGAGCGAGAGGAAAAAAGCGTCGGGGAGACCCATTCGCAACAATGCCTCAACTCCATTGGATGACAATGAGAAGATGGTTGATGAGAGACCGCCAGGTGAGAATGGTGAGATAGAGAAGGAGAGAAAAAGAAAGTCAAGAGAAGGTGAAGATGCTGAATTTAACAAAACTTTGAGTCACATGCAAGAGGATAGAACGGTATGCATGGTGGAGAAGAGAGAAGCTTTTGCCAAGGCTAAGAACGATCGGCACATCTAATTGAACTTGAAAAGAACAACCTTGTAGTAGAGAAGAGGAAGGTCGATATAAAAATCATGAAATTAGATTTCGTTGGTATGAATGTAATGCAACGTGAGTATTCTCAAATACTTCAAGGGAGAAGAAATGAAGGCTAAATCTATATCCACATCTACATCTCCATCCACACCTTTTGGATGAAAGTAAGTTGGGTGTTACATTAATCTTTTGAATTGGGTAGAGCTTGTTAATGGCTGACCTTAATGGCTGTCAAGTCAGATATATTGGAGTTGTATGTGACTGGGCAGCCATTATGTGGTTATTTTGTTTCAACATGATTAATCTTTTTGTATTTTGGGGATGTATTTTGATAAGTGAAAGCCAAACCAGAACTTATGTTTTGATGTGCTTTTAGTAGTTGTTCTAACCAGCATGGAACTTTTCAATGGATGTCTTGGATATTTTGGAACCTTTCAATTATATATTCAGGGCATTGTTGACCATCTAATTGCTCTTAGTGCTTAAATAGATGTAAATAGTTTGCGTTGTTGTATCTTTTTACCCCAATTAATTTGGATATTTAATTGGCATAAAGGTTTTCCATTTGACTTCTGGTTTAGAAGATTTGTGAGAACAGGAGCAAATTGCTGCCTTTAAGTTCTGCATTCCCCTGTTCGAAATATTTGATTTTCCCAATTTTTCTCGGTATACCAAAAATTGTTCACATATTGTTACAATATGATTTTGAAGATGATAAATTTAACTTGGGTTTGGTTTACTGCCAGAAAATGGCCAGCACTTGGGCTTCATCCATAATCCTATACAATCTCAAAGAATGTAAAACATAGGTGACTAAATTAAAGAGTTTATGCAAATGATCGGATTAACGCAAATAATTTTGCAGCTACGAATGAGTTTATTTGATAGAACATCATTTAATTTAAATATTTAGTAATTTAATTTAAATAAGTAAAAATTATTTTTTAAATTTTGATTAGTAATTTAATTTAAATATAATATGATTATTAATTATTTTTTTAAACTCATGATTTAACTAAAATGTGATTATTAATTAATTAATATATAATAGATAAAACAGTCAAATATGATAAAATTAATTAATTTAATAATTATAAATAGCTAAAAAATATTTAATTATTAATTAATTATTATTATATATTTTCATAAATAGACAATGTAATATAAAAATTTGATGTGAATAGCCAAAATTAAAAATTAATTATATTATTTTATTCTTATATTTTTAGAAAATAGCCATTAGGAATTATGTGAATAGAATGTCTAAAAATTAAAATGAGAATTAAATTAGCTAAAAATATATTTTAATTTTAATCAATCTAATGAAAATGAAAATGCTCTTAATCTGAAACTGTATTTCTTCTTTCCCATTGTACGCACCGTTTGGTGAATTTCATTCCTGTGCGCACCGTTTGGTGCATTTTATTCCTGTACTGTCAGTTTAGTAGCTTGTGAGGGGTCAGAATAGCTGAGCCTTGATTCGGTTACAAGTGTTCAGTATACGAAGAAAAAAGGGAAATTGCCAGAGGTCATATTGAACAATTTGAGTCCCTTTTACAGATGAATAATGCTATTTTGATCTTAATTTCGACATATTATATTTTTTTAAATTTTTAATTTTTAATTTTTTACTTAATAATTAAGAAAATAATTATTAGTGTATCAATATTTTTTTTTATGTTTTTAAAAATATTTTAAAATAATAAAAAATTATAGAAAAAATATATGTATTTTACAGTACTTATTTGCAGCAGGTAAAGTAGCACCCTCTTTACATATTTGTATAGGAGGTTAGGGTTATCTTGAATAACCCATTTTATCATATGAATACAGTGGAATTTCCATTGAGTATTATCCATTAGATCCTGATCGTGTGTGCACTGTGTTCCATTTATTACAGCAGGGTTCTTTACATTATATATGTTTGTAGCCCCGCGAGCAGGAGACCTGATCTATTGAATCATGCAAAATATTGTCTCAAGAAAAGAAAGGATTTATTCAAAAGAATAAGACTAAAGCACGATCTATATATAGGGTTCTACATAAAATACTAAAACGCATGCATGCATGCAAGCCATAGTACTGCAGATTACAACACACAAGTTTACAGCATATATATATATGTGTGTGTGTGGAGAGAGAGAGAGAGAGAGGCAAATTAGCCGGTCCCAGTAACGCCGGGGTCCTGCTTCTTCTCTTTGTCTTTAGCGAAAACAAAGGCAGGGCGGCCAGCACCAACTCTTCCAGCAATATTAATACCATCATCGACCTTGTCCTGCTCCTTCTCTACCTGAATCATACCCTGATCCTCCTTCGAATATATGTCTGTCTTCGTCTTGTTCTCTCCGCCCGGCACCGACTCGTACGTCGTCGGAGTCTTCAACTCCGGCGGCAGCGTTCCCTGTGCGCCCGACATCACTTTACCTTATATATATATAGATTACCTTAATTTCTTTTATAAAGATCTGTATTTAAGATAATTAGCTTTCGATTGAGAATATATATATACAGGACCACGTAGTCTCTGCATGGAAGTGCTAGGATCGTGTGGCTTCCGATTAAGGCCACGTTATCATTAATCACAGTCAGCGTGGCATTCACAAAGAGTACTCACCCCTTGCTGTTTTTCTGTAGTAGTGATCTCCTAGGCGCGTGAGCAGCCTGCCTTTCAGCTGCAAGTAGCATTAATGCATGGCTATATCTATTCTTCTAGATATAAAAGCGGCAATGTTAAAAATAATAGTATTTTATTTCTTCAATATTCTGCTGGTACTTGTATGGTTTTATTTTTTATTTTATCTGTTTATCCTTCTTGTCCATCGGTTTAATGATTTTGATATTGATAATTTTAGGTTTTGCCCCTTAATTCCACGACATCTTACTGACATATTTCCTTTTTTAACCCTGCCTTTATAACTTCCTTCATGTTATTTCCTTCTACTGCTTTCTCATAGTTCAAAATTATATAAATTCATTAATTAAATCTAATTCGTGAAGATCTAAGAGTATTGATATTGGCTATATCAAAATTTTTCTCAAAATTTAATAGAAAATATAAGTTTGATAAAACGCCAATACCTCCACATTCATAATTTCATATTAAATTCATCATTAGATTCATTAAAATAATAATATAATATACAATTTATAAAATCAACAAACACATTTATAATTTATTCATTCAACAAACACATTAAAATGTAATAAAAAATATTTTGATAGATAAATATTAATCCTTCAAATATGAAAGATTATACTCAAGTACTATACCACAGTTTGAGTTAGTGGGTCTTGATGAGTTCAATATAGGATTATTTTAAGTAAAATCATCAAATTTGCATTTGATGAGTCTAATGATGGGTCAAATGTCAATGCTCTAAAGAATATAAACAAATTTTCTCAAACTGCTACAAAAAATTACCAGTAGATACTACAATAAAACTGTTTATTTGCGACTAGTTATTTTTTACGAAATAATTATTTCTAACGAAATATGAAATAATTATTTTTAACTAAAATAAGTCGCAAATAGCATTTTCATCGCAAATAATTAGTTATAAAAGTCTAATTTTCTTGTAGTGAAAAATTGTACAAAAATAAACATAATCGGTTGAAATTTTTGAGATTGAGAAATGAATTCTCTTATGATCCTGTATTTGATGAAAATGAGAACAACAAATGAATACATGAATGACAACCACTAGGGTGGCATCTCAGTCGATATGAACTGGTATTCCATAACCTTAAGGTCAAGAGTTCAAGTTGGGCGTAAGTCGAAAGCGCTTGTAGAAATAATGCCTAACCAAAAATATGTAGGATGAGTTTTGGATCGACTGGCAGCTTGGTGGTGTTGTAGTGACGGGCTTGCCCATTAGGCAATAGCTATGGCTCAAATCGGATATTCCATAACAGAGAGGCACTCTTATGATCACTCCTAGAGAGGGTAGCTATATTGATCACCTCCACCTTTCCTTTTTCTTAAAAAAAAAAAATACATGAATGGCAACTCAAGAACCCAAATTTATAACAAATAAACAAAGAGAGACGGAGAGATACGATGTTTATGAATGACATAAAGTTCACACTGATAGATATTGTGTTTAAATTTCTTCAATTCCAACAAAAAATTCATACCCACATATACAAAATCAATACAAACCTAAACAAAACCTCTTCAAATTTGTACAAATTCATAACAAAATAAAACATACCCATTTAGACGAGAGGAAATAAAAGGGGTGGAATGGGCGCTTAAATAAAATGGGTGAATAGTAATGAGATAAGTGAGCTGAAATTAATTGAGATGAGTTATGAATAGTAAAACTCACTTTTGATCCAAATTGCCCTTAAAGAAAGTTCAACGCTCCCTTCACATGAAATTTGCATTTTGGCTTCTGACTTTAAAGAGTTTGTGGGCTAATTTTTTTTAGAGCAAAATACTTAAAAGATGGCCATATTATGTTACATGTTCGAAGATCTTCCGACTCACGCTTTTGGAGGTCCATAATGTCAACATTGCCGGAGGTGATAGATAACGTCCAAGTTTTGATGCGGGGTGGAAACTCCTGGTTTTGGTTTGACAGATTGCTGGCATCAAGTCCACTTTCAGTGAGAGTTGGGAAAATTTAGAGTACTCAATTTCATATTAAAGATTACTAGGTAGATCAGGCTTGGAATTTCGATTTGTTGAAGAAACTTGTGGAGGATGTAACTATCGCAGAAATTTTACAGACCAGGTTTATTGGTCATCGAGGGCCAAATGTGTGTGTTTGGAAAACCATCTTTGGATGGCAATTTCTCAACAGCCACTGCATGGGAGGTGACTCGAAAAAAAGGTGAGTTGCTGTGACAACCCCGAATTTTCATATTCTCAAGTAATTATTTATTTTAATAATAATATTGGTAATTTGAGTTGGTAGGGATGAAGGCTTGGACTTAGAATAGAGTTTTGGGAGTATGGATTAGAATATTGGCCCAAAGTGTAGTGTGTGAGCCCAAAGGCCCATAGGTTGGATCCATTAGTCAACCAAGCCCATGCATGAAGACACATGTCACCCTAAGAGAGTTTTAGTAAGTCTTCTAAAACTAGTAGGTGTGAGGAAGAAAATGCTAGTAGTTGAAGAATTAATTAGTTATTTCCTTGAAGGAAGAAGTGTGAAATCTCAAGATGAGATATTCTCATCATTGGCATGCTACGGAGGCGTTTAAGGGAGAGGGGGATCTTCCATTTTTGTCTCCTTAGATCATACCAAATCTAGTCAAATGACATAGGTTAGACTTGGTAAAGAAAGAAGTGGAAGAATGGATGTGTGAAGGGGGAAGCATGTTCGGGTATTAGGAAAACTGAGAGTGTCAAATCCTTTTAGGGCGTTTCCCATGTAATCATCTTCAAATCTTGGTGAATGACCATTAAAAGATCTTGAGAAGACATGTGAGGGAATGAGTGGTTGAGTGAGTGAGTGATGAAACAAGTGAGGAGAAGAAGATCATGAGAAAGAGAGAAAGGAGTTTCGGCTAGCACATTGGAAGGGTGTAGCCGACTACCCTATTTTTGGGACTCTCCAAGTGTTTTCAAATCCAAGTGATTTAGACAAGTAAGATTGTGTAAGAGTGGTTAGGACAAGTGTGTAAAAGTGTAGGATGGGATGATGATTGATGGAACTCATGAGAAGGGAAAATATCATGCTGGCATGAGAGGGATTCGGTTTGCACTAGGAAGGGGTAGCCGAACTATGCCTTGTCTATTCCCCAAAATGTGATCTTGCTATCTTGTGGAATGACATATGCGATGATAGGTAAGAGATAGAATATTGATGTGAAAGAAAAAAAGAAACCATACTCCTTGGGGGCGCCAGGCATAGGTGGAAAGTGGAAGGGGAGATTAACCTAAGTGTAAGCTAGATTTAGGCATGGAGTGGTCAAGTGATAGAAGTCAATCAAAGAGTCTTTCAAACCCATTAAAAGTCAATCCTAAAAGTAGATAAATGAGTACTTATGAGCCTAAGAAACCCTCATGGTCGAATGGCATATTGCTTTGGTCTTCCTCACATGGTTGCTTCACTTGCACACACACACACACACACACACTCTCACTTCCAGCCTCTCGGGCTTGAGCATTTCTCTCCACTCTCACTTTGTTTTATTTTCTTCTACCATCTAAACACCAAAATACTCTAAGTCTAGAGGAGCAAAAAGTAAGTACTCTTAAGTAAAAGTGCTTTTGAAGAGGTAAGTGACATATTGAGCTAAAACAAGCATAGAAACCTAAGGTAGATCACACACCACACTAATGTTCTTGATTCTTTAAAATCTTCTCTTTAAAAACCTTATGATTATGATTTGTTCTAATAAAATATTTTATATATTTTCAGAGCTAATCTAATCCAAATAGGAGTGTTGTAAGTATATTCTTATTTTGCCTTTAGCATCTCTAGTATATTTTTAAGAAAATATGTTTGTATTGATTGATTTCTTACTTGTTATGCCATGATAAAATTCTTTAGTAAAAATGCTATGCTTAGCTAAGTATGAATCTATGCTTAAAACGTATAATTCCCTTAGGTTTGAGATTGATAATATGATAGGTAGATTTAGCTAACTTGTAGCAAAGAAATCAAACATGATATATGGATGCATGCATGACTAAGGTTAAGTTTGTTGGATATTGGATAGGGAGATTAGGTTACTTGAAGAAATACCTTACTTATTTAGTAGCAAAATCCGTGCTTTGTTAATATACCGTGCTAGGATAAATATTTAAAAAATATTGGTGGATGTAGACATTTTGTTGCTAAGTATAAATAAACCATGAGTAACATTATAGATTTTGATAAAATGCATGCTTGGTGAGTTAAAGTTTGAAACTTGAGAAAAATGGAGATGATGCCCTATGGGTTTCGGATTGGAGAACTTTTAAGGTTTAGATCTTTCATATTTAATGATCCTTTCAAGTAATGTTTAAGCCTTGAATGTTTGGAGAGCTTATAAGTATAAAAATAAAAGAATGCAATGATATGATTTTTGGTTTTTCCCATAGATGATTAAGTGTGCTTTTTGGTTTGAGATAAGGGATTAAAATATTAAATCTAAAAGACTATAGGGTTTCGGTCAACCTTTTTTTGTGAAGCTAAAATTATTTCAATTATTTTTTAAGGTTTAGTGAGTATGTGAAAGAGAATAGAATGAGGAAACCCTAGATGATAACCAAAGAGGGTCTCGGCCTAACCATAGGGTTGGAGGCCGAGCACCCCACTCAACCCATTAGGCCCAATTACATGCTTATTTTAATACATGAATGGTAAGTTCAATGATGTGATATTTGACTTATGAAAGAAAATTGCTAAATGTGCACTCAAGTTCGTCTCGAATTTTTGCATGATTAGCGTTAAAGGTTTGCATGTCTCATGCATACAACACGAAAATCATGTATTTGAGTCAAACATGTTTTCAAAAAAAAAAAGAAATAAAGTTTTATAAGAACTCTAAAGGTTGGGACGGGGAAGTGTCCCAGTAAAACTCTATGTTCACTCAAAAATGTTTAAAATCGAGTAAAAGCCCCTAGGTCGACGAAAAACAGTCGGCGGACCATGTATTGCTCCAAAAGGTGACCAGAGCGTAGTCGCACCTAATGCTAGTGGGTGCCCAAGGACGGTGTAGGTTTTCACCTTACCATTATAAGAACAAATTTGTAGTCGCTCAGTTTGAGTGGTCACCGAGTGATGAAAAGCAGTTGACATAGTCGCTCGACTTGAGTGGTCGTTGGGTGACGCGTAAATCGCGTAACGTATTCATCTAGACTGTGGTCACTGAGTGAGACATTAACTGGCAGGAAACACACAGTGCATAGGGGAACCGTGAGGTGTGCAATAAGAAATCATGACAAGAGAAAACGGCTTTCGAGCCCCAATAATGATATGAATATGTTAACTAGCACCTGAGATAAGAACTGACGAAAAATATACGAAAATGATATCTTTCAAAAATATGAGTCAAGAGATTTTGTTACATGATTTTATAAGCAAGTGCACGATTTAAATTAAAGAAAGACAAGATGATGAAAGCTGACGTGAGCATGTGCATCTGTTAAGTCATGAGTCCCATATTGCATAGTACGTATACGTTTGTTTGTTATTCACTTAATGATATGCTTGAAATACTTTCGTTAAAATAATTATGTACTTACTGAGATTTTTTGAAATCTCACCCCTTCATATTCTCACTATCATTCATTATCGGGGAACAATAGAAGTAGTTGCAGGAGAGGATGGCAACAAAGACAGTAATGACCGGGAGACTCCCCAGGCCCCTGATGGCCTGGTGACCTTACCACATTTTGATGCAATGACCCCTATCTTGTACAGCCAATTTATAGAAGACATGCGATTGAGAGTGCTCCACAATCCCCCCGGACGGCAATGCACCAAGTGTTGTCTCTCTTTGGGATCCCACGGGTCTATATTCATGGACCGCGTCTATACTTCGAAGACAAGGACAAGCCACCTACTCGGTGGGCGAGGAGGACTGACCCAATTTCTTTTTGGTCCTTGTGTGAATGAGGTCAAAGACGAGCCTCCTTCTAAATAGAGGGTCGTGGGGTTAGCAACTGATCATTATGTTTATTTTGTTCAAGTATTTTGGGGTCTTCCACTATTTTGGAAGAAAGAACAGCTTATAACTGATGAATTATGTTATTATTATCTTAATGAAGCTATTTTGGGATATTAGAATTATTAAACCATGTGATGTATACTGTAGAAAGGCTTGACCTTTAAAAAAATGCATATATACGATATGATGAGAGTGGAACTTTCTTGTGTTACTCATCCCCGACATTTCAGTTCACATACGATCCCAAGCGTGAACAGAGGCGTCGACAGTTGTTGCCTTGGATAGCGCTGATCAAGTATGGAGGTCGGTGCAGGTCCTATGACGACCCAAGATTTTTGCTTCCTACTATTTTATTTAATTAATTATTTTACTAATAATATTGGTGATTTAAGTTGGTAAGGATGAAAGCTTGGGCTTAGAATTAAGATTTGAGAGTGTGGACTAGAGTATTAGCCCCAAAGTGTGGTATGTAAGTCCAAAGACCCATAAGTTGGATCCACTAGTCAACCAAGCCCATGAATGAAGACACATGTTATTCTAAGAGAGTTTCAGTAAGTTTCTAAAGACTAGTAGGTATAAGGAAGGAAATACTAATAATTGAAGAATTGACTGGTTGTTTCTAGGTGGAAAAAGTGTGAAAATCCAAGATGAGATATTCTCATCATTGGCGAACTAGGGAGGCGTGTAAGAAAAGGAGAAGTCTTCCAAATTGGTCTTCATAGGATCCTACCATATCTAGGTAAATGACCCTTGCAAGATTTGATGGAAATAGAAATGAGGGAGAATGAGAGATTTCGGTGGAGGCTACATTTGTGTTTCCTATGTGATGTTTTCCAAATCTAGGTAAAGGGCAAATGGAAGATCTTGTAATAAGTATTTGACAAGTGATTGGGGGAGATGTGGAATCATTGGAGAGAAGAAAAGTGGATGAAAGAAAACAAAGGGGTTCGGGTGGGGGAGTAGCCGACCACCTCCTTTTGTAGAATTTCCAATTGTTTCTAAATCTAAGTGATTTGGACATATGAGATTGTGTAAGAGTATAAGGAACATGTGTTTAAGAGTGTAGGATGGAATGGTGGTTTGATAAGTTGATTGATAGTTGCTTGAGAGGAGAGAAAACCATGGAAGAAGAAAGGAGGTTTCGGATGAGACTAGAGATGAGCTAGCCGAATGCTTCATGCACTTTTTCCCAAAAAGATGATCTTGAAATCTTGTGGAGTGACTTATGAAGTGATTGGTGAGTGTGTGAGGAGTGTGTGAAAGGAAAGGAAGGGCTTGAAGCCCATAGCATGCGCAGGCCATGGATGGAAAAGGAATAAGAGATCAACCTAAATGTGAGATAGAAATAGACATGATTGTACCCTATTGATAGAATTCAATCCAAAGGTCTTTCAACCCATCAAGTGTCACTCCAAAGCCTATGGTAATGAGTGTCGAAGGCACCTAGAAACCCTCATGGCCGAATGGCCTTATGCTTTGCTTCCACTTCCTTTATTTGCTTCACTTGTTCACAAGCACACACACTTACACCTCTTGGCAACTCTCACTTCCACTCTACCTCCACTTTGCTTTGCTTCCTTCTACCTTCTACAACTCAAAACACTCTAAGTCTAGAGGAGCTAGAACAAGCATTCTTGAGTGGAAACACTTTTGAATAAGTAAGTAAAATCCTAAGCCATTCCAAGCATATAAACCTAGGTTAAATCACATGCACACACTAAGGTTTATGTTCTTGAGATTTCCTCTTCAACCATATGTTTATAAACTATTTTGGTAGTGTATTTTTATATATTTTCAAAGCTATTTTGCTACTTGGAGTATTGTAAGTGCACTTCCATTTTCTCTTTGGCATTTCCATGTATATGTTTGAGTGAATGTATATGTATTGTTTGTTGGTTGATTAAACATGCTAGATTTGGTTCTCTTGATAGAAATGCTATGATTATTTGGTTATAAATTCATGCTTAGCCCTTATGATCATTTTAGGTTTTGATTCTTAATATGCTAGAGGACTTAGACAACTTGTGCAAATGCTTCAATATGAGATTTGATGAAAAGATGCATGCTTGATAAAGATGAAATCTATGATGTTGGAGAAGTGCTTTGCATATTTAGTTAACGAGATTCCATGTTTGGTTAACTATGTCAATTGAAGCATGATTAAGATGTCACATGAGACCAATGCATGCATGCTAAAGCAAGGTTTAGATTAAAAACATAAGATTTGTTGAGATTACATAAGGATTTCGGGTTTAGGGTTCTAAGATTAATATGTTTAAGTGATAGAAAAAGTATTCTTTCATGGAAGGATTTATTCTTAAGTACTTGGAAAGTTTGAAGAATATGGAAACAAAGAGAGACTAATGCCATAGGGTTCAATTTTCATTCATAAAATGAAGTTGCTTTTTAGAGTTGAAGTAAGGTGATTAAAAGGTTAATCTAGTGGCCCATAGGGTTCAGTTCAAACCCATTAGTTATTAATAAAAATATTTTAGATATTTTAATAAGGCTTGAAGAGTGTGTAGAAAGGAAGGGAAGAGGAGAATCTTAGAAGATGGCCATGGAGGATCTCGGCCCAACCCTAGTGGGGAAGGCCGAGCACCCATTTTGGTTTATTAACCCTATTTGTGTACTTTCATTTGAGAAATTATTTGAATCATGTGGTGATTGACTTGTGAATGAGCATAACACTCGGCACACTTGAACTTGTCTCATGTTTTGCATGCTAAGCATTAAGAGTTTATATGTCTCATGCATGAAGCATGAAAATCATGTTTTGAGTTAAACATGTTTTCAAAGAAAAAGAAAAGAAATAAAGTTTTGATAAGAACCCCAAAAGCTGGGACAGGGTAGTGCCCTAGTAAAACTCTATGTTCAATCAGGAGTGATTAAAGTCGAGTGAAAGCAAAGTTTTGAATTCCGTTCCGGTGACCGTTCCGGTTGAGGCACTGGAATGGAATATTTCGGCACCGGTCTGTTTCGGTGTGCCGTTTCGGGATTAATTATATATTATAATAAATATTTATATATATATAAACTAACAATTAATAAAATAAAAACATATATATGTAAGTGTGTATCATATATATGTATACATATTAGAAGAATTAAAAATTTATAAAATGATTGGAAGTTGAAAAAATACAAATTTGAGTTGAGATAAAAAAAAATAAATAAATAGATAAAATATTAAAAATAATGATATTAAAAAAAAACGTATTTAAAATTACAAAGCATATAAATATATTTTATATTCTAAAATTAATTAAATACCATCTAAACTTAAAATTAAAAAAAATATTATTCAAACACAAAAAAATTACAAAAATAATCTAAACCGGAATAGGGACCGGAACGGTAGGAATTTAGGTCGGAACGGCCGGAACGACCGGAATTTGACCGGAATGGCCGGAATTTGACCGGAACGGCCGGAATTTAGACCGGAACGGAATAAGGTGGTATAGTGTTCCGGTTGAGGCACCAGAACGGAACATTCCGGCCATTCGGGCCGGAACGGAACGAAATTCAAAACATTGAGTGAAAGCCCTTGTGTTGACAAAGAACTGTCAGCAGACCATGTATGGCTCCCTTAGAGATTCCGGAGCGTGGTCGCACCTAATGCTAGTGGGTGCCTCTGGCCGGTGTTGGCTTTTGCCTTACCGGTATCTGTATTTGAAAAAAATGTAGTCACTCGGTGAGTGATCAATCACCGAGTGATGAAGAGCGGAAACGCATAATGTAGCCACTTAGGTTTGATACGGTTGCCGAGTGTTATGATAACTAGTGAGAAACACACAATGTGTAAGGGAGTTGTGAGATGTCCACTCTGAAGTCAGAATAAGAGTGGCTTTCGAGCCTTAAGTATGATCTGTATCTGTATCTGAATCTGTCTAATCTGTAAATGGCGCCTAAGATAAGAATAAAAGAAAATGAAAAGTTTTACGAACAAGGGTTTTCAAGTATGAGTCTGAAAAATGAAGTTTTTGTGTTAAAACCTTTTTTTGAAAAGAAAGTATAAGAAATAAAACTAAAAGAAAGCCAAGTTTTGTAAGTTTGCATAAGCATTTGCATATGCAAAGTCATCGGTTGCATATGCTTAACGTATGTTTATTTGTTATTCGCTCTCTTGTATACTTGTTAATGCCTTGGAAAATATGACTGTGTACTTATTGAGATTTCTTGAAATCTCACCCCTTTATATTTCTACTATCGTTCCTTGTTGAGGAAACGATAGAAGTAATTACAGGAAACGATGGTATCGACGACAGTAATAATCAGGGAGACTCCCCAGACCCCTGATGGTCTGGTGACCTCCCCACATTTTGATGCAGTGACTCCTATCGTGTACAGCCAGTTTATAGAAGACATGTGGTGGAAGGTGCTCCACGAGCCCATCAGACGGAAATGCACCTGGTGTTGCCTCTCTTTGAGATCTGACAGGTCTATATTCATGGATCTCATTTATACTTCGAAGGCAGGGACGTGCCTCCTACTTGGTGGGCGAGTTGGACTAACTCAGTTCTTTTTTGGTCCTGATATGAAGGAGGTTAAAGAGGAGTCTCCTTCTAAATAGAGGGTCGTGGGATCAGCACCTAACTAATGTTACTTAATTATGGTTATTGTATTTCGTGACTCTCGCTGTTTTGGGAGAAAGAACATCTTATGTAACTAATACTTTTGGTTATTACTATTATGAAGTTATTTTGGGGTATTAGAATTGTTAAACCATGTGATGCATGACAAGTCTCAAGTACTTCCCAAATTTTAGAAGAGTGTAACCTTATCCGCTGCGAAAATTTTTATTCACTACCTTAAAACGAAATTTTTTTTTATAAGAACGAGGTGTGAACTTCCATGTGATACTCATCCCCGACGTCTCGATTTACGTGCGATCCCAAGCATAAATAGGGGCGTTGACCGGTCCAGCACAGAATTCTTGCGAGAGAGATTAATACATCTTGTCCTTTGTCTACGCATGATTTACATTTTTTAGAAGAATTTCAACTAAAACATCCAGCCATTTGTGTGCGAAAACACAAGATGGTTGCTTGGTCAAAGCCACCTACGGGCAAGATAAAACTGAATTGCAACAGCAATTGTCGTGGAAATCCAGGCAGTTCGGGAGGTGGGGGCATCCTAAGGGATAAGGATGGCAATTTTAAGGGAGCTTTCTCACGTCATTTTGGACTTAGTACTAATAATGGGGCTGAATTAAAGTCAATTGTAGAGGGGATCCGATTACATAAAAGATTGTTATTTTAGAGTGATTATTGGAAGTGATTAAAAAATAATTGTGGATTAGCTTCGGGCAAGGAAATGCACTTTGTGGTATTTATGGGACTACTGGGATGAGTTAATTTTTGAGCTTGAAGGGGTTAGTTTTAGGGTGGTCCATCAATACCGTGAGGGTAATGAAGCAGCAGACTTCCTGGCTAAACAAGATGAGATGAGTTGGGTACCAATGTTATTTACAACGGGAATCAACAACTGCCACGGATATTGAACGGAATTCTTCGAATAGATAAGGTGGGGTTGCCTGCCATTAGAACTTAGTTTTTGTGTGTTTTGGTTGTTGTTGGTTTTTCATATAGGCATGTTTAGATTCTTTTCAATTTTGTTGTTTTGTTTTCTGTCTTGGATTGGTTTGTTATGTTTTTAATGATGGGATGGTTTTAATGCTTTTTCTATAAATCCCAAGTGTCTGGCTTGTTACTATAGTATTCATTCACCATAAGTGAAGGCTATTAATAAAACTGAGAATGGATCAATCATGAACATGTGGCCTCGGCTCTTCTAAAAAAAATCCACAAGAAGTCTAACTCTGAAATGCACTAGGAGACAACCTAGACATAATTTAGTATTTTGATAATAACTTTCTACTCATACATTCAATTGATAAGATTCTTAATGGATTGAAAATCTATCTTAAATGGCTATAAATTTGTCTCTAACAAGATTTTATAAATTCTGACTCCTAAAGTGCGTAAGTGATTGTTAAGATAAGTCCTAAAAGTTGAGCCATTTTTTAGGCAAAAATCATGAAAATGTTAGGGTTTCTTTTCTACCCTATATAAGCATATCATTGGCACGAAATTGAGGGGGATGAGGCTAAGAACAATCTTAGTTTATTATTTTATTTTATTTTGCTTATGGATTGTTAAACACCTTATAGGGTATAGGCCAACCATCTTTTAGTATGTTTTTAACAATTTGTTATAGTTTTTATGTTTAAGTTTTGATGTTTCTAGATTGATTACCATTCTATAAAAAAAATATTTATTCTGTATAATTCTTTGATTTATCATAGACTCTGGGCACGTTGAATACTTATAATTCCCTCCGCATTACTTCTCTAGATTTGTTTTGCCTAAAATCAAGCCAATTTATGAAACTATCTTTGAGAAGTAATGTGTGCTTTAATTGCTAAATCATTCGACTAAGATCATCCTTCATATGAAATTTAGTTGAGTTATAAAATATATTATTGAAACTATCATTAGATGTGTTGTCTGTGAATCCCAAAACCTTAGTGTTTTAAAATATTGATATTTTTCTCCATAGTTTTGGCCTTTCTTCAACAACCCAATCAATCCTTGATAATCTTTTCTATTAGGTGTTTTTTGTTCTATTTGATTTTCTTGCTTGAGATTGCAATTCCACACCATTCCTTGTGGATTCAATCTCAAACTCTCTTAGTTATTATTTCGCGACAATGCTACACTTGGGAGTATTATTAAATTTGTAGAAGGGGCAAGTGAAGGGCAATGAAGCTCGAGCATCGACAACAACAACCGAAACTTCTTTGTTTTCTACGAGTTATGCCATAGTGATTTTTGGCTAGATCATGTGTGATAATGGCATGACATGTTGAAGAATGGAAACGCATCTTTTTGTACTTATGGATTTCGGCTATGGCCATCTAAAAGAGAGAGACTTTAGGTTTTAACTTTTGGATGATGAAAGATAAAGATTTAGAATATTGGGTGGTTAATATGAACATATATTTTAAGTCTTCTTGACGTATGGTTTTGGGTGCATGTTAAGTGCCATATGAAGTCATGTTATATTGAGTTGTTAGAAAAATAATAATATGCCTAGAGATCTTTAAGGTTTCAGGTATGCTATGTTTGGATTACGTCAATTGTGTTGATAATGATTGAAAGAGTTGATGTAAGAAAAGGAAGGAAAATTAAGGTTTGAGCCCTAGGGATATTCAGCCATGCCCATTTTCTATAGATGAAATTATTGAATAATTTCCTTACTTGAGTATATGCATATGGCATGCTTGATAGATATTTATATTCACATGTTGTCATGAATAAGCTATGAGTTTGAAAATGCATGCATTACACACTTTATTATTCATGTGTTTTGTGAAAGGAAATCATGGTGTTAGCATGCATGATTGTTCAAGTTAAGTGTTCCATATCTTTTGGGTCAACGTATTTTCAAAAGAAATGAATAAAGAGTTTTTTATAAGAATCTCAAAGGCTGGGACGGGATATCGCCCCAGTGAAATTTCTTGTTCACTTAGGAGTGTTTAAAGTCGAATGAAAACCCCTAGGTCGATGAAGAACAGTCGGCGAACCATGTATGGCGCCGAAAGGTGTTTGGAGCATAGTCGCACCTAAATCTAGTGGATGCCCAAGGACGGTGTTGGCTTTTATCTTATAGGTTATAAGAATAAGGAAGTAGTCGCTCGGTTTGAGTGGTCACCGAGTGATGAAGAGCGGATAACGCAAATGCCACGACTTGAGTAGTCTGCGGGCAATGTGGTAACACGTAACGTAGTCCCTTAAACTTGAGTGGTCACCAAATGATGCAGTAACTAGCGAGAAACACACGGTGTGTAAGAAAACCGTGAAGTGTCCACAAAGAAGTCATGACAAGAACGACTTTCGAACCCCAAGAATGATATGAATATGTTAAATGACACCTAAGATAAAAATATGATGAAAGATACAAAAAATTTACGAAAAGATTTTCAAGTACGTGTTAAAGAAGTCAATGTTATATAGAAAGCCTTTTTTATGAAAAAAAATACATGCATAAGTTATAGGTGTCAAAAAAAGTCAAGTCACATGAAAGTCTTTTATAAAAGGGCATGTGCATAAGTCAAGTCATAAGTTCATATTTATAACATATGCATTTGTTTGGTGTTCGCTCATATATGTCTGTAATGCTTTTGTTATAGTAATTGTGTACTTACTGAGATTTCTCAAAAAATCTAATCCCTTTAATTTTCAACTATCGTTCCTCTTCAGGATAATAAAAGTAGTTGCAGGTGATGATGGATTCTGCGAGTCAGACTCTCCAAGAGACTCCTCGGACCCCTGAGGGCCCGACTGAGTATTCTTTTAGTGATGTTGCGACCCCTTTTTGGTATTGACCATCTCATAGAAAATATACAAAAGAACCCCTATTTTAGGGAGGGGCAATGAAGCCAGCCATTTTCTTTCTGATGTTGTTTCAAGTTACAATTTAGTAATTTCGGAAAACTTTGGATATTTTTCATGTATTGAGAATATTAGTATTTTATGGAACTTGATACCTTATGATGTGATGTATGAAGTTTCTTTTGGAATAATTATTAGTTCTACCATATGATGCGTGGTAAGTTCATATTTCTTGCCTATAATAGTTGGCTTAACCTTATTCCATTGTGAAAATTTTTACATACTGCTAGTAAGTTAGGCGCATGCATTTACTTATGACATGAACGAGAGGTGAGTATCCTTGCGTTACTTATTTCCGACATCTCGATTTACGTCTGATCTCAATCGTAAGTGGGAGCGTCGACAATAGTGAAATAGTCTGTAGATAGCAGTAAATGATTTGAGTTAATATGTTTTATTGTGTTCTAAAAATGAGAAAGAAAATGTTGAACAAAAATATTCCAAAATCTAATTTATTAATATTATTTTTATTTTGAAGTATGAGAAAGTTTTGTATTAATTTCTGTGTTTTGATTTCAAGTTTATAAAATTTGCAATGATTAGATGAAAAATTAAAGATTTAAAATTGAAAAATATTTTATGTTTGGAAAGGAAATTTTGAGAATTTCTCATTTCATCTCCTTTAACAGACGTATCCTATAAACTTTTTATGACAAACATTTGGAACACAAGATATTTTTAATATATATTTTCCTATGAATAGGATTCTATTTCCACCAAGTATCATAACTGCTAAGTAGGGGTGCTACCAAGGCAGGGTGGAGATTTTCTTCCCGTACTCCGCCCCCGTCCATGTAGGGGATGGAGTACCCAGTTCAATGCATGGGGTGCAGGGATGGACATCCATCCATCTGTTCCCCGCCTCTCCTCCATTGATGAAACAAACCAAACGGTCAAAGATTCTTAAACAAACAAACTTTAAAACAAACCAAGTGTTATAAAGAAGGAGACGAACCTTCAAGGAATCTTGAAGCAAATAAAGGAACCTTCAAGAAATCTTAAAGCAGACGATGTCAAAGAAGATGAAGGAACCTTCGAAGACAAAGAAGATGAACTAATGATGGGACCTTTGAGGAATCTTAAAGCAGACAAAGACAAAGAAGATGAATGAACCTTTCGAAGACGCAAAAGTTGAAGGAAACATCGCGAGAGAAGCTTAAGGTCGAAGATGAAATTTGAGATTCCATTAAATGCTGCATTTCTTTTTTCTTACACAGGCCGAAGCTAAAGGCAATTGGTTTACGCATAACGTTGCAATTAAAAGGCCCAAGTACTGTGCCCAAAAGATATTGTCTCCTCAAGTCGACTTCATTCTCTATGATCTAGGGTTCCTTAAGTCGCACCCCTAATTTCACAGTGTAGCCATTGAAATTTGAAGGTGCTCTGCAGGACGAGGGCAAAGCAGGGTATATACGGGACAAGGGCCTAAACCCTCTTGCCTCCAGCCCCGTCTTCCTTTCCAAGGCGGGTAGGGAGCGGAAAGGGGGTGGGGCAGTGGGGGCCTGGTACCCGCTATCCACCCCTACTACTGAGTACCCTTTTTTTTTCTAAGCAAGCATATTAATTGATAATAATAGCTACAAGAGTTTAAGGTAGATCGTTTCCAATATCAATATAAAAAAAAAAAAAAAAAACTAGGAATATAATCTAAAGATAGGCTTCCAAACACAAAGTTGGTAGCAGCCCATTGCGCCACAGAGTACGCACATCGATTTTGAGATCGATGGGTTTTGATAAACTTCCATCCTTGGTGATGATGGGAGATATGTCGAATGTCAGCGACAATAGGAGATATAGACCTAAGAGGTGTGGAATTCGTGCTCTCAATGGCTGAGAAAACAGATTGGGCATCTCCTTCTATAATAACCTGATTGAACTTATTAGCCATGTTGGTGGCTAGCAAAGCCGCATTTGCTTCTACAACAAGAGGAATTGAGGTGTTAAGCTTCTCTCTTCTTATCTTTAAGATTTCTCCGTTGTTATTCCTTTGGATTGCTGATGCAACAAAGAAGAAATCTCGTACTGCACCATCAAAAGGAGCACTTTGCGCGTCAGGTGGTGGAGGGATCCAAATTTACTCTAAGCTACGAAGATATTTTTTCCTTCCCAAGCTTCCTTGTAGTTTTCATAGACAATATAGAGTTGATGTTTGACATCTTCAAGTGAGAATGCAGATTGGTTGTGGATGATGTTGTTACGTTTCCTCCAAATCAGATCAAGCATTATGATAGCAAATAATTGGAAATGGTGCATCTCTTTACCCCGCATGCCTAAGAAATTACCTGGGTGGATTATCATGTTTATCCAGTCCGAGATAGAGTTAATGGGCAAGCATGCTATGTTTAGAGGCCAGCTACTTTGATGCCATAGGATACGGGTAAGGGGGCACTCAATGAAAAGGTGCAAAACAGCCTCCTTTGCTTGGTTGCAAAGTGGACATTCTTCATATCAAATTGGGGGATGACTTTGCTGATTCTAGTTTTTATGGGAATAAAGTTCTAGAGTAGCTTCCATATTAATAGCTTGTGACAATCATGAATTCTTATGAGAATTGTTGGTTGCTTATTGATGCCTGATATGCTATTTTGACGAAGTAATGTCCATTGTGGTTAAAAGCCCACACCACTCTGTCTTGATCTTGCACACTTGTCGGCAATGATATCTTTTTTATTTCTACTATGCTCTCCTCATCAAAGAGGTTGTGCATTTTTTGAAGTAATGGAATCCATGGGTCGGACCAAATATTTATAGAGAGACCATTAAAGATTTGAAAACATCTTCTATTCTTTAGTAGTTCTTTAGTTTTTAGAATGCCTTTCCACATACTTGAATCAGATGGTTCGGGAGATACCTTCCAAAAAATTGAATTTTGAAGATATTTAATTGAAAGAATGGAGGGCCATAGGCCATTGTTTGGGCCACTTATTTCCCAACCTATCTTAGCCAACAAAACTTGATTCATTTTTTCCATCAGTCTAATGCTGAATTCTCCAACTTTTTTGGTAGACAAATAGACTTCCATGACTTTAGAGTTAAATTGTGTGTTTTGTCTTTCGAGAAATCCTACCAAAAGTTTTTAAAGTTAGTGTCGAGAGTCTTGTAAACTGATTTTGGAAGTTGGGAAGAACTCATGTAATATGATGGAATAGTGTTTACCACTGATCTGATCAACATGGTTCTTCTTGCTTGTGTTAGTAGCTTTGTTTTCTAACCTTCTAGTTTTTTTCCTACTTTGTCCAACATTTCATCATAGTTTTCTCTCTTGCTTCTATTAAAGGATGTAGGCAGCCCCAGATATTTCATTCTTACTGAAGATGCTTTGTAGGGTAATCAATGAGATATGGAAGCTTTAATGGGGGAGTTGGTATTCTGAGTTATTAACATTGAGGACTTTCTGAGGTTTATTTTCTTACTCAACCATCTTTGATATTTATCCAGGTACTCAGATATGGCTTAAGCATTTTTTCCTTGGCTTTTATGAATATGATGGAATCATCTACGAAAAGAAAATGTGATATTGGTGAATTGTTTCTGCTTGTTGTAACCCTTCAATCTTTTCTGCACTTCAACTTTTAAAAGTAGTCTAAGAGAACTTATATGACTAATACGAAAAGAAAGGGCGAGATTGGGTTCCCTTATCTAATTCCTCCTTCTGATTTGAAGAAGCCTTTAGGCAAACCATTAATAATGATGAAGAATGCTGCAGTAATGCTACACTATTTTGTTAGTCTTATCCAGTTTAGATTGAAACTCAATGCTTTCATTACTGCAAATAGGAAATCCCATTCCACAAGATCAAAAGCCTTCTCCATGTCTAACTTGATGGCCATCATACTTTTTCCTCGACTTCTTCTTAAGTTGTTGAAAGATTTCTTGGGCAATAATAGTATTTTCTTTTGTGTTCTTGCCTGGGACAAAGGTTGTTGCGAGAGAGGAAATAATTTTGAGGAGCAAACCTTTGAGACAATTCGCCATGATTTTTGCAATAATTTTGTAGCTGACATTTGTGAGGCTGATGGGACAGTATTGGCTTGGAGTGTTTGGGTTTTGTTTCTTTGTAATAAGAGCAATATTCGTGTGGTTAATTTGCTTTAGGAGTTTCCCACTCAAAAAGAAATTTTGCACCATAAAGACATGATACTCCAACAATGTTTGAAAAATAAGGTCTTCATACCATCTAGGCCTGGGGCTTTGTTGCTAGGGATTTGCTTGACAGCATCTAGAATTTCCTCTTCATCCTAGATCACATTTAGAAATTAATTATCAGCTTCAGTGATTTGCCTATCAACAAGATTTTCCAAATATTTTGTAACTTGCAGCTTTGAAGAGGTATATATAGTTTTAAAATGATTAATTAAAGCAAATTCAATAACTTGAGGACCCATTGACCAATTACCTGGTCCCAGCTTGATGGTGTCTATGGCATTCCTTCTTCGTTGGGTTATTGTTGGCAGGTGATAAAATTCAGTAGATCCGTTGAAGTAATTCAAGTGATGCGGGATTTATGCTTCCATGATATCTCTTCATTTTTCTCTATGTCTGTGAAGCTTTTGCTGCAAGGATAGAAACTCTCTTTCTATCTATTGAATATTATGTTGAATATGCCAGAAGTGGTTCTGTTCTAGATTTTTAGGGCATCTTTTGTTAATCTGATTTTCTTACAAAGAATGTAGGTTGAGTTCCTTTAGTAATTCTTGCCCCACACTTCCTTTATTATTTGGTAGCTCAAAAGTTCACAAATCTAGAATCTCTCAAACTTGAAAGATGAAGCTTGACGAGGCTTAACTATGGTAGGAAGTAAAATATGATGATGATTTGATGCTGATGATGCTAAGTGCTGAAGAGTGGCATCTGGAAAAAGAAGTCTCCATTCTTGATTTGCTATAACCTAGTATAATCATTCTCTTATGAGTGCATTCTCGAGCCTGTTATTAGTCCATGTGAATTTCGGGCCCGTGTAATCGATATCTATAAGACCATTTCGGTCTATTGGGGCTTTGAGACCTTTGTTTAGATTAAAAAGAAATGGCCTGCCATCATATTTTTTAGCCTATTCTATGAGGTCATTAAAATCACCCATGCACACCCAAGGACCCAGGAAGGCTTGATGGATAGATTCCAATGGTTTCAAAAGTTGGATTTTGATTCCATTGGGCCTGCCTATAAATATAAGTAATCAATCAAGGATGAAGTGAATGATTAGAGTAAACTAAAACTGAGATTGCATTCATATTAATATGAACAGGTTATATTTCTACAGTCGAACGCCATAAAAGCAAAAGACCCAATTTTTTACAACCAGCGGGAAAGTGAGCAAAATGATGGAAATCAAGGCTATTTACAATAAGTATGGTGCGGTCTTCTATCACCAGGGTTTTCAACAAAAAAATAACGTATGTATTATACATCCTAATATTAGCCTTTAAATTCCTAATTGCCTTGGGTCAGTATAATCGCTTGCAATTCCATACTAGTGTTCTCATTTGACTAAGGGAGGCATTTTGAAGATTGCTTCATAAGCTGATTTGGACTTACTCTGGGCTAAGTGGGTGGCTTATTGTAGGGATTCATTTTTTCTTTCCCCTTGGATTTTTTTTTTCTTTTTCCCTAAACTCGATTGCATTGCAAGAAGCGTAAGGATCATAGTGAATTCATCAGACTGTGTGGCTTATGACAAATCTTCAACTGATTCCATTTTCTGCAACTTTACAAGGCATTGGGATTTTCTTTTTGGTATATCTTCGAATTCCAAACTTAGTTGTCTCTTCAAATGAAGTGTCTTTAGATGGTTGGAAGCTTTGAGAAGTCTATACCATTATAGCTTTGGTTATTATTGCTATCTCTGTGATTTATGCTTGGGTTGCCAAGGGTTGAGATACTTGAGTCGCAGGTGTTCCAGGGGCAGTATAGACGTGCATGGGACTTGTTTCACAGATGGGGCATGACTCTAATAATTTCCTGGCCACCTAATTGTGGTCTTCCATAATGGTGAATGAAGAAGGGCTTTGGGCTTTCTCTGTTGGTGGTTCTTTCTCTAGGTGAACAAAGTGAATGAGGAAACTACTTTGAGCCGATAAGGTTGGGCTTGCTAAGGGGTTCAATGTTGAGTCAAGTTCCCTTAATGAAAATGAGGCACTACCAAGTGCTTGGTTGAGTGATGTTTGAGTGGGCTTGAAGGAGGGTTGGGCCTATTTACCGAAATGGAGACGAGAGGGATGAAGTGAACAGATAAAAGCAGACCTTTGGGTTGGACCTCTGGGCTGCTCATAAAAAGTGGCCAGATTTCAATGCGGGAGAAGTGAGGATAAGATGACTCACCTTGCTGAGCCGAAGCCCAATTTTGATGCATTTTATACCCTTGCATGGTAGAGTAGATTTGCTTCCATTGTGATCTTCATGGAGCATTTCTTCTTGCTGATAACAAGACAATCGAGGGTGAAATGTTAGTGGATTTATGAATTATAGGTATAATACTTTCTGTAGGCCTCATATTTGCATTAGGTGCCAAAAGTGAGATTTGGCTGTAATAAGGATTGTGATAACTGGATTCGGTTGTTGGGTCTACATTGAAGAAAATAACTCGTTGGTGGAGAATTGAATGATGCTTGATCATTGTAGCTAAATAGTGCTTGGGAGTTTGCTGAAATGAAATCTTTAGATAAATCAATGAAATTTTGCAGGATTCAATGAAAGGAAATCAATTCAAATCCTAGATTTTCATGGCTAGGTTCATGGGATTTCCACCAGATTTCAAGGTGCTTGAAGATGAAGGAAAGAATTGTAGCAATTCAAGCGTGTTGTCATCATCACAGATAAATGAGTGCAACCCCTTTCTTGAAATTGAACTAGATTGGCTTGCTTCACCTTCCTTGTTTTGGGTAGCTGCTTTTGTTTCTTTGTTCATTTTGATACAAGGCGAGTTCAGCTTTGCCCCTGTTCCTATATGCATTTTTTCAGCTTCATGCCCTACATCCGTTTGATGAAATGCCTAAGAGTTTCTTTGGTTGTTATTGTAATCAACTCTAATTGAATGACCAAATTTGAGTCTTGTAGAGGGTGATGCTGATAACCACATAATATTTAGGAGTGGCCTACCCTTCCACAGGCATAACAAAAATCAGATAATTTTTCATATTTAAAAGCTATCCAAACTTCCTTGTTTCCTAATCTCGGCATCAGAAAACCTTGTTGTAAAAGCTTGGTTACATATGTTTCAACTTTAATCTGTATGAACTTTTTGAATGCTAAACCATATATAGGATCCTCTTCCACCTTGATAAGATTGCCTAGTGCTTTCCCAATATCCATTGCATGTCTGTATTGATATGATTTAGAGGTAATCCATGCAATTGGACGTTGAAAATAGCATGGTTTAGACAAACTTCTTCTAGGGTTGCACCAGGGGATCATGGTCTTAGTATCAACAAGTGTCCTTTTAAAGTTCCAGGGGGCTTAATTGAGGACTGTAAGCTTATCTTAGGGGGTTCTAAAAGTGAATATGAACTTGTTTACATCCACATCTTCAATCAGAAAGTTTTGAATGAAATTCCAAGATGCTTTCATACTAGAATGAATAGCAAAACTTGTTTAGTTGTCTGTCTGCTACCAACCTTCCTATCATAGTTTTGGGAAATGAGGGACTCCATATCCATTGCTAATGTTCACTGCAGATTTGAGCTTGTACTTGTTTGAACTTGTGACTGAAGAGCCAATAAAATGTATGAATGCAGAAGGGTCAAAGAGCAACAATTGCTCGGAGAGACTCTAGAGAGAGAGTGCCATAGACAACTACTGAGTACTCTTAAGCTTGGTTTGGATTGCAAAATACTCTCATTTCATCACTTCTCATCTCACTATTCAAATACCATAAATACAAACATTCTTCAATTTCAAATTCTCAATCCTTTTTTTAATTTCATGGAATGAAATGAAGTTCTTTTTCAAAAAATAAAAATAAAAAAATTCTCAACCTTTTCATCTTATTATTATTTTATCATTACAACTTTCTCTAACTTCTAAACAAATAACCAAAAACTATTTAACTTTTTTTAATCTCAAAACAAATATTATATTCTAATAATATTTTAATATTATAATATTTTTATTTAATTGTTTCTTTCCTTTATCAAAATTCCATAAAGATTTTAACTCAAAATATTTTACTAATATTCACAAACCATCTAATCTAATCACACTATCCAAATGAGGCCTTAAAAAAGTTTTACTTAAAAAAAGTATCACTAATTTGAAAAAATGAAAACCAACACTCTTGCAAATTAAGTTTTGCGAGAAAAGTCCTAATCTTTTGCTCGAATTTTTTAATTTAACAATCAGGTTCTAATTCAGTCAACCCTTTAGAAACAACACTGTAATTTATCATTAAAGTTCACTCATGGAATGCTAATCTGGTAATTTTCTTTTCATCTGCATAGTAGGGCTCTCTATACCCTTTCACAACATATGCCTGGAAAGTTTTGAAACGAGCAGGGAATTCTTTTGTGACAGATACTGTGGAAATAAGTAGTGAAGTGGTGGGATATTTTATTTGGGTTTCATGTTGATATTGCAATGAACACAACATGCCTAAGAATACTGTGAAGTAGTAAAATAATAAGGCATACAGCAAAATAGGGTATTACATTATGGTATATACAGCCAAGCCAACAAAGAAACCAAGAAAAGCACCTGCTATGACTTCAATCTCGGTGTGGCCGATTGATTCTTTTAATGGAATTAAATTATCAGTAGTTCTTTCTTCTTCAAAATCAGCTTGTTCAGTAGACAGCACTGCTTGATTAGTTTGCCTCCTCTTGTCATCCGGTTGAAGTAATAGAGAAGAATTAGTTGGTTTTGATGAAATAGAAGTTGCTTCCTTGGACAGAAGTTGCCCAAGGCTCCCCAAATTTCTGGGATATGATGTTCCCAATTGAGTATCAATAACATCATCTGTATCCTTAGTGGGAACTGAATGGTCCAGCACTTTGTTCAGCACTTTTGCATGATTTCCTACTTCCCTTCGCACACCCTGCAGCAAGTACAAATCCAAACCAGATGGAAGATTCAGTTAGTACGATGTTGTTGCTAATTTAGGATGAACTGAAAATGTAATGAAAAGTAACCCTACACAAGTTGTGCAAAACAAAAGTAGTTCATGAGAACATATTGGCAATATTCTGAACAATTTAAAAGTGCATAATCTAGATATATTACCGGGAATAATATACTTTTCATCCTCCAACAAATAAGCGTTTTACCAATTGCACCCCAAACAACAAGGATGACTGTACTCACCAAAGTATTACAACATACACCCTTTGTTAAGATCTAACGATCATGATTATGTCACATAACCTATTTTCAACTATTTCTCATCCATATGAACATAATTAAATGAAAGTGCTACTTATCAATTTTTTGGTAATCAGAGAATGCAATGTGTCAATTTTAGTCGTTTGGGGGGTGGTATTAATACGTATTCCCCCTATATTCTAGCATGAATTATGAGTTGTCTCTCATTCTTGGAAGACAATACAGAAAGGTTTGACCTATAACAAATGCCTTCACAAAAAGTAAATATGTTTTTTTTATAAGTAAACTATATTATTCATAGAATAGGCAAAGTCCAAGTACACAAAATGGTATACAAGAGGCAGAACCTATCTAGGTCATAGGTGGTATGTAAGATACAAGAAAATTATGAATGTGAAGACCATTGAGATCTACAGCTATGCCCCATAATAATAAAGTATGGAAAAAGAAAGATCGAAACTCTTCCAGTGTCCAATCCTTATCTTCAAAGGTCCAATCGTTGCGCCCTCGCCAAATACACCATTTATGCAGTTAGGGGCCATCTTCCACACTGATTTGATAGGTAGCACAAAAAGTATATTTTTCGCTTGGCTTTCAATACTACAACTAGGTTAAGCCAATAGATTGTTATTTTTTATTTTTATTTGCAAGAGGCCAACACCCCACAATTTTATTTTTTTAAAAAAAGAAAAGAAAAAAACCGGATTCACAATAAAAAGTAGGACCTTACAACAAAAACCAGATTCTCCTAAGTAACACTACACAGTATGCAAACAATGGTATCCTATTCTATTCACGTCTCAAATAAGAAGAACCTAATCTGCTATCCAAAAACTCACCATGCTTGCAAAGAAATAACCAGCACTATTCACCTCCCTAAAACCATGGGACGCTTAACAGAAACAGCATTCCTTTCATGACTTCTTCCCATTTAAGCCAACTATATACCTCAGATTTATTCATCAACCAATCGACAACCAAGCAATAATCAGAATCCAAATCGTATGAGTCAAGCTTAGTTGAATACAAAGCTTTAAACCATTTCATACTGCTGCTAACTCTGCTTCAGTGTTGGTTCCAGTCCCATCTAGCTAAGAATCCAGCAACAAAAAATCCCTCAGCCCTGAATGATACCACCAGGTCCGCCACCACAATTTCCCAGGTTGCCAAAAGAGCTGCAATCTAACATTCAATTTCACTCTACCTGGTGAAGGTTTTAGCCACTTAAAGACTTGTACGGTAGGTCTATGTTATGGTAGCACCTGTAGTCCAAGCTGAGAAAAGATAGCAATTCATGCTATCCAGCATTCTAACTTTTGACACTTCCAATAAAGAATCCTTAAATAGGCTTTTATCTTCCTAATCTGCTCTGAAGCTTCCCCATATAAGCCCTCCATTCTTGCATTGCATATCCTAACCCATATGCACCAAGTAATAAAACAAGGAAGGAGACCAAAAGCTCATCCTCTGGAACCACAAGTGCTTCTCCCAGAATCTCACCCTCACAACTGCAGAGAAATATTTCCATATCATTGTTGCAAGCTTCCCTGAACACATTACATGTTCCAAGGTTTTCTTGGAAGGATAGCATAACAGTCACAATTAGGGGCTAACAGAATGAGCGAATTTTGAATATTTGCATCAAATGGAAAATTCTTATCCCTATCCATACTAAAACCAAAATCTGCTTGGGCAAAAGATTACACCAAACCCATCTATGCCAAGGCAATTCTTCCCCTCTTCATCTTATGAGTTCCAGGCTCTCTTCAGTGAAACAGAATCTTTACTGTTGGCTGCACATATTAAAATATCTGGAGCATTTCTCAGATCAATCGAAGTATGACAGGTCTGAGCAGACAACTCAAAGCACAACGAGCTTTGTTAGGCTCTGAGATTCCAGACAACATCTCAGCAACAGTGAATTCAGCATTTTGAACCTCTGCTTGATCTGCTAGAATACCTTTGGTAGACCATTTGTCCTACCAGAAGTTCACGTTTCCTTTCCTGACAAGCCAAGTAGTGCCACCAGCAACTTCTTTAATCAATGTGAAGACCAGTTTACATGTACTGGAATCTTTCCAAGCCTGAAATAAGAGAGGGATGAACGCTCCAAAATATTTCTTTCGAAAGAACATAGCCCACAAAGATGATCCATGCAAGAATTCCAAGCAAGCTTAATGTGCAAAGATTTCTTTACTTCCATTCCAAGCCCACTAGATCATTCTCTAGTTCTTGGTGACAACTATGTATACATCAAAAGTAATTGAAAAGAACACGCCCAGAAATGTGAATCAGGGCAAGTGGCATTAACAAAGAATGTCAATCATACAGTAATCAAAAGGTAAAGTCCTAGAGAAATCATCCATCTCTGCCAAAGCCCTGAAGCTGTTTTATTGAGAATTCTTTACATTCTCTCTTATTCTATTCTTATAATTGTCACCATCTAGGACACATCCTTACGTACCTCAGATATTACATTCTTACATGATTTCATAAACGGCTGGTAGACAACTCACAAGCTAACAATTTTAAGAAATTTATGGCTGACAGACCATAAAGTTTTAGTCTCAAAAGTATTAGCCGCAATGATAAACCTTTTTCAACTGAAGGAGCAGTTTGGTGACAATAGCATATAAAAAAAATACACAAAAGAGAAGGGAAGCATTCCACTTAGGTACAAAAGGGCAAAAAATAAAAGAATCGAGAGCCAGATTTTGAAATAATTCAACAAAGCAAGAAAACTGTCAATAAGCAACTCATGGAGAACACGCTGGGGGTAGGGAAGAGAGAAAACATGTTCATGAAACATCATTCTGTCGTTTGAGACTATCTAAACCAGGAGTTCAGTTCTACTACACTCATGGAAATTAGAAAAAAATTTCATGATTGGAGCTTGCAACCAAAAACTCACAAATGATATTCACAGATGGCCATGAACTAAAGAAGGTTAATGATGTATTCAAAGTAGGACTGTACAAAATGTCCGAAACCCGACCCGACCCGATACGCCGAACCGCTTCCGACCCGATAACCCGACCCGAAATCGGTTAAATCGGTAACGGGTATTTACCCGTTACCGATACCCATTTATATGTTATCCATCGAGCTCGATCGATATGCGTAACTCTCTCTCTCTCTCTCTCTCTCTCTCTCTCTCTCTCTCTCTCTCTCTCTCTCTCTCTCCACGCCACCACCTAAAATCTCCGGCTTCCAGCTCCACCATCTGCACGCAATTTTCCACCTCTACCACGACGGCGGTTCTTTCCAAAAAAGGTCGGATGCATGTCTACTGCCGTTTGTGATGACAAGAGCTCCTTAGCGGTGGTCATTGATGATAGATCCGATGACGAACAGGACGGCGATTGAGAAAGTATGGTCAATACTGCCGATTGTGATGGGTAGGGTTTGTGCGATTTTGGTGGATTATTATGATAGGTTAGGGTTTGTGAGATTTTGTTTTATGATATGTTAGGGTTTCTATGATTTTGTTTTCTAATGCCGGAGTCGGCGTTTGTTTTTTGATGCCTGAGGTTTTTTTGATGCCGGAGTTTTTCTAATGTGTGATTTCTAATGCTTGAGGGTTTGTTCGTATTTTTGTTGTGCGATTCTTGCTTTTTTTTCTGCTTAAGTTTTTGTTTTTGTGCGATTATTTCCTTCAAGTTTGTGGATTCTGGAATGGTCTAAAGAACTGAAAAAAAAAAAGGTAGTAGCAGCAGCAGAAGAAGAAGAAGAAGTATAAGAAGATATCGGAAAATCAGTTAATCGGTTATCGGAAGGAACGGAAGGAAAGCTAATCGAGTCGGGTCGGAAGTGTGCGATTTCGGGTCGGGTCGGTGTGCAGCCCTAATTCAAAGGTTTAACAAATAGAAGATCATCATTGGTGAAGGAAAGAGCAAAACATTATTCAAGATTTATGAGGCATTAGCAGATCAGGCTCTTTGATTTTTGCAACAATTAAAATGGAGCACATGAAATATCTCCCATGTATGTTACAATTCTTTGGAAAAACAGCCTGACGACCAGCCACTTTGCTTTCTGCATATTTTACAGGCCTAGTATGGCTTTTCTCTACTTCTGACATGTATGGGAGGGGCACATAACAGTGGTGGCATGATGTTAAGGTTATTATAAGGATATGGTATTCTTGGATGCTATCAATGCCATGACAGAAATTAGTTAGCTGAATTAGACAAACTGAAACCGCATTACAAGCAAGACTGAGGGACGGATCCATTATCTAACTCCTTTTCTCCAAAATCACAATATAATCCAAAACATGGAAACAACGTAATTGTGAAGCATCAACCAAAACCTGGCTTCAGCACTGAATCCAACAAACAATAAATGATGACTCAGCATATGCTGTTTTACAAACAGTGGCACCAACTACAAGCACCTTAAAACTACAAGCATTCAACTTCAATTTCTGAGACGGGGGGGTTAATACAATTAGTTGTTAAATTTGATTCATCCTTGGCAAAGCAATCACCAAACAAGAGATCAAATCTAATAGCTCTTGCTACCTTCTCAACTCCGATCTTAATGACCCTTAGTTTAATCAATCACATTGATCATAAATCATTGCTTCAATTGCAAATGATGCATGCCTATATGATTTCACATTATCAAAAATCCCACCCCAAAAGAGAAATTATATGTAATAGTATTAAGCAGTCCATGATAAGATAATTTTGCAGATCAAGTCTGTACGGTTGAGAGATAGGGGGAGAATAGGTGAGAAAACCCCATTTGCCGTAGTAACACCTATCAAACCACCAAAATGAACTGGGTCTAATGATCAAGGAGAATGGAAAAGCCCTTGACAATATTTACAGGAAGATTCACACCAAGATCCAGTTCCTTTAATCAACCCATTGGTAGAGAAAGGTCCCAGGCCCGGTTCAAATCTATATATTTATGTCAGTGAGGTAATCAGAACCCGCAATAGCTCTCTTAGGTATGCAGTCATGTTTAAATTACTTTGCTTAAGAAATGTAATCTGAAAAGTGAAAGGTCGTTTTCTAAGATTCTTAAAACATTTAAGGCGGCATTTGAAGCATCCTCCCACTGAATTATTGAGGAAACAACACTGAAATTGCTTAACCTAGGAGATTTGAAATAATGATGTGAAGTGACACATGGAGTAGAATGTAAAACGAAAAGGACGCGTATACCTGCGCATCGTACATAACAAGGCCGGCATAAACAACTGTTAGGCCAAAAATTGAATCGGAGAGACCCCTGTGATAAAATAACATCGTAAAAACAAGAAAGACACATCCACATATTGAATTGGGCAGTTTAAAGTGAACTTGCAATACGTTAAAAACCGAGACAAAGAAACACGAATGCTGCGTACCTTTCCAAGCCAATTGTTGTTGCGGTAGCCACTACTGCCTATCCATAAGATGAGGAAAATATATCAACTTAAAAAGTAAATCCCCAATAGATATACCCAGATGCATGAAAAACAAACAAAATAAATAGTTGGAGGATGAAAGGGAGAGGGAATACAGAAGAATGAGTAGAAGGGAAGCCTCCAGCCTGAATGGTAGCCTTGAAGTCCAAGTCTTTGCCATAGAGCAATATAGAAGTGAAGGGCTTAGAGAGCTGCCCAATCGCCGCAGAAACAACAGCCGCAACTAGAACCTACGGCAGGAATTCGAATTTTATTTTATTTTTAAAAAAAAAAAAGGTGTCAATGGGTAAGCAAGGATAATTTAAATAACACGAGTAAAAAGTAGGTGGGAAAGAAGAATTTCAGACCTTGTTATGGGGGAGTTGCCAAATTTGGTCGATTAATTCAGCTCCGCGACAAGTCGGCTTTAGAGAAAAGGATTTGGGCCGTCTTAATCTTGGGCGAAGAAGAAGAAGAAAGGGTTGTTTCTTGCTAAAAGAAACAACATTATGGTGGCTTGCCGATGATAACGACGGATGAGTTGAAGCCCAAGAACAAGCGGAAAAGCTCCAACAACACTGCAACAACATGGTAAACCACGCAGAATGGAATTCAAAGAAAATGCAGATATACAATGGTAATGCTTTTATTTAGAAGGCGGTTGGTTATTCAGGACTACAGTCAATTGCGTCATGGAGATGTATAAATTTAGAGAATTTTGAAAGATTATTATTTATAAATAAAAATATATATAAATATTAAATTTTTTATTATTATTGATCAAATATGATTATTTTTTTTTTTGAAAAGTATGTAAATTTATATTTTTTTAAAAAGAAATTTTAGTACGATCATTACTAATACTCTAAAAAATTGTTTGGATGTTAAAATTAAGATATTGTTTATTTCATCCTATCTTATTATATCTTAATATTTAAATAACACTCAAATTTTTTAAATTTTTATATTTTTCACATAATCATTACAATTTTATCAAACTTCTAGACAAAATACAAAAGACAATTATATTAATTTCATGTTTCGTATGCTTTTAGGCTAAGTTCTAGCAATTCAGGCCTTCTAGACTTTGGCCTACACAAATGAAGGAGAACGTTGGAAGAAAGTGGCCTTAGAGGTTGGAAAGTTTTCGATACTTAAGTTAATAATATATTTTAGAAGCTTGTGAATAACTGAGAGAGAGTTTAGAGAGTTTCCTCATTCATAGGGGGTTGTTATATATACTAGCAACTTAGGGGAAAGATCGTGCATGTTTTCGTGGGGCTCATGTCCTTTCCACTCTTTCTATTATCAAGACCATTTAATGCATAATAGCCTCTACACTGGCGGCATTAATGTAGCGTGTATTCTGAGTTATGATGTCATTAATGTGGCATGACTTTATTGGCAGTTCATCGATACCTTCTTGTTAGGAGATTAAGAGCTCTCCTTACTTTCCATCTTGCCTAGTACAAGTTCCATCATGAGTGGGGCACCATAGAAAGGCGTTGAGTCTACTTGTCCCAACAGTCGCTATCGCTTACTTTACCATGTAGGTGGGTTGCTCCATAGGCAAGTTCAGGCCCTAGGTCAAGTACTTCGTCAAGGCCTATTACCCTCATTTGAGTAACTTAAGGACTTATGGGGTGATAGAAAAATCTCTTACAGTTACTCTATCAATTCCAATCAAACCAGTCTAATGGGAATTCTTTCTTCTTTTCCTGGTTCGTCTATTCTTGCAATTGCGGCTATAGATTATTCTCTTCTTAGGACGGGGGGGTCGCGAGTTCCCTTGGTCCCTACGTGTTGTGTTCCTGGTCTTCAGCCACGACTAAATGACATTTTTTCGTCATTACACGGTACCTAACAATGGTTCAAATACATTGTTTATGTCACACTTCGACAGTTTCGCTCCGCATTTAATGGTGTTCATTCAATCCCTTCATCATTAATTACATCAAGCAACTACCTTTGTCCATGTCACGTCATTGGATACATGTCATGAGAATCAAGAGATTCTGGTAACTTCATGGAGAGAGCATGCACTCTTGCTACTTCAATATACTAATCGTCATGTTTATCTATACAAGGCCTCCCCTTATCCAACAGAATTTTACTCTATCTATTCCTTTTTTTCTTGATATCCCATGTTCTCATTTCTCTTCCAAATGTTTGGGATATAAAATTGTGACATCCCGAACTTTTCGTGAGAATCCATGTTAGGATTGAATGAGTAATTTATTTATTTATTTTGAGGTATTTGGAACTCTTTAAAAAAGAAAAAAAAAAAGAGAAGTAAGAAGAGAAAGAAGAGAGAAAGTCATTCTGAAGAAAATCTTAAATTAGTGGATAATCCTTCCATCTTGTTTGAAGTATAGTAAGAATTGGTCCAAGAGTTAGAACAAGGTCCAAAAGCCTAAGAAGCCAAAGTCACCGGCCATGCCATAGTGTTAAGCGCGTAGAAACTTTTGGAACTTTTTTGGACAAGTGGCAAAGTAAGACAAAGGCCATTTGTTCTCCCAAGAAGCCTCTTACATGGGAAAGACAAAAAATAAGATTTTGTGGGAAAAAAGGCTTGGATAGGCGTGTGGGAGAGAGAAGAGTGTGGAAGTGGAAGAGTTCGTCTTAGAAATAAAAAGTCACCCACACACTCCTCATGCCAAGTGGCAAGCTAAGAGGTTAGGATTAAGTAAGATATCCAAAGAGCCCTTCCTAAGTTTCTGTGTTAGGTTTAAATTGAGGGATAAAATGGAAACTTTGGAAAGATTAAATTTTGGATTTGGAGAGAGAGAGGGAGCAGAATTTGGCCTTTGGTTTTCCCATGCAATCTCATCATTTGAGGAAAAAATAAGAAGAAATCACCACGTGTCGCACATGCACTAGAGCATGCTTGGAAAAGGAATGGACTATAAAAAGAGAGTGTTGAAATTTTAGGAGGTTTTTCCCCTACCATTTTGACTCTTCCTTTCTTAGAGATTTCAGCTAAGAGTTTCCCTCCATGCTTTCTTGTTTTCTCTCATTTTCGTACTAGTCAAACACTCTCATTTGTGATCATTTTAATTGTTTTTTGACATGAGTCTTTTAGGAGCATCAGCTACACGAGGTAAGCATCATGTGATCTTGTTTATGAAGCACCGTGCTTGAATTTAAAAGAGTTTCTCCACTCAAAACTTTTGGCCCTAATGGTTTCATACACACACACATTTACGTAAAAAATTAAGGTTCTGGTTTTCTCTAAAATGAAGCCCTAGACTTTCTTGAGTTTTTAAACAAGGAAAAGTTGAGTTTTTCATTAATCAAATCATGTTTTTGAAAAGAAAACGAAAACTAGGATTTTATCTCCTTGGAGAGAGTCGGCCCTAGGGTTTTTTTTTTGAAAGAAATGATGATTTTCTTAGAAGCCAAACACCCACTCTTTTTATAAGTTTCAGATCGTTTCATGAGTTAAATCTTGATCTTTTCTTCTTGATTATTTTCATATTTCTTTGCTTGCATTTCTTGGAACTTTTGTAAGTATGCTCTTAACCTAACTTTGGTATTGTTTGTATATAATATGTGAACTTGGTTGCTACTATTGTTACTCGTTGTTTGCTTGGTGGATTATCATTATATTTTCTTGAAAATATGCTAACATTTTACCTTTGAGTTTAATGTAATAGTACTTTAATGGATTATTGTGGTTATTTGAGGAAATATGAAAGATATAAGACTTGGTAACTTTCAACCAAGATGATTGGATTGAGATAAGATGATTACTTGATGAAAATATGAGTTTTTTAGAGTCACATGTTTCAGCCATGACCAAATCTTGAGTTAAAAAGTATGCTTTTGACTTATGAATGGAAGTGTGATCATTTTATAGAATTTCTTGGATGATTCATGGATGTAATTCATTATTTGCCTTAATGCATATTTTGGGTATATGCATACTTTGAAATCTTGGAGTAAAGTGTGATGGTTGATGCAGGAAACAATATTATGGGCCATATTAAGATTTCGACTTAGGCTTTTAGTATAGCCTAGGGATGCATTTTGATTAAAATTAAATGGATGCATAAGTTGGTATGAAAAAATGTAAGAAAATGATCTATTGTGAGGCATGAGAGGTTTGGCTTTGGCCCTCTTTAAGGTTTTGGTTGAGCTATTTGTTATTCTCTCAAGGTTGATTGACTATGTTTCCATGAAATGAAATATGTTTACATGTTCTAATGTTTTCAAGCTATGACTGATATATGTATGCTTCACATGTCCACGATTACATACTTTGCATAAATAAGTCAAGTGTTGCATATAAGTTCATGTCACATGATTTTATGTCTTTGGGTCAATGATTTAAAAAAAAAAAGAGTAAATAATTTTTATAAGAACCCCAAATGCTAGAACGGAAAAATGTCATAGTGGAACTCCCTGTTCACTCAGGAGTGACTAAAGTTGAGTGAAACCTCTGGGTCGACGAAATACAGTTGACGGATCTCAAATGACTCCTATAGAAGGATTACGGAGTGAGGTCGCACCTAAAGCTAGTGGGTGCTAAGGAAGGTAAATGAAAAATAAGTGAATTGTCGTATAAGAATATGAATATGACATAGTCACCTCAACTAAAGGAGTTATAGAGTGATGCGATAATTAGCGATGAACATACGGTGCATAGGGGAGACGTGAGGTATCCATACAAGTATATAAAAATCATGACAATAATAAGACTATGACCTTATAAATAATATAAATGTCAAGAAAAGATATGAAATGTTATGAACACATATTAAAGAAAGTCAAAAGAAGAAAGAATGTTTTTACATGAAAGTACATGATTCATAAGTAAAGTCATAAGTCTCATTATTCATGTTCATACATTTATTTTGTGTTTGCCTTTATATGCTTATGATGCATGTGCTATGTTATATGTGTACTTACTAAAATTTCTCGAAATCTCACTATAGTAGTTCCCACTACCATTCATTTCCCAGGATGGTAGAAGTAATTGCAAGTTTAGAAGGGGAAGCACAAAAAAAGGCCTCCCAAGAGGACTTAGGAGACCCCAAAAGGTCTTGAGAGCCCCTCGAAGTGCTTTACGTATGATAGGCTAGAGGAAGTGGACCAGTTTCTGATTCAGCTCATGAAGCTTTTTAAAGAACTTAGGAGCATCCTGCATGAAGGACGGGCTAAGCAGAACCAGCCCAGTAGGACCCAGGGCTCTGAGTGATGACCCCTTTTGGGTCAAGTTTCTTTTGAATATCAAACAATCATGTTTAAGTGTTTAAGTTTTTGAGATCCCCAATGGTTTGGGATTTAAAGAATTATGACTATTTTTTTTGAGGTGCAATTGCTATATAAAGCTTTTGGGATATTTGTACTCGTAATACCATGTGATATTTAGTATTATCTTATTGTTTTGCATATTTAATTAGAAAAGACTTTTTTTTGTTATGATATTTATTGTATACTGCTAATAAGCTAAGTGCATTGCATTTTATAATTGCCATGAATGAGGGGTATGTAGACTTATATTACGTGTTCCCAACGCTTCAATTTTCATTAAATCTCAAGTGTGGACTAGGAGTGTCGACAAAAACTGTCATTGCAGGCATACGAAAGGCATGTTGAAGTTTCATAAGATCCCATAGATGGCACCAACTATTGGTGACATGTTTTGTACTTTTGCAGATCGTCTTTAACAACCTACAACTAGAAGATAAAGGTGCATCGGGGTAGTGAAAGACATATATGATGCCTAAGTCGGTGATATTGGAATGTGTGAATTGCCTTTGAGAATTTTAGTCAAGTCAGTCATTATGGTACATATCTTTACCTTTATTTATACATGATGAATGTCTCCAATGGTTGGTCTAGCTTCCTAGAATGATTCCTTATAATCCTTCTTGAGATGGTGATTATAAGAGCTTTGCTTATGCTTACAAGAGATCAATGCATTGGAGGCATTAATGTGACATGTGATTACTGTGGGAGAGCATCACGCTGGAGATCATTGACTTCCTTTATTGTCTGTTACATCATTAAATTCTCATAACAAACATTATTTTAGAGTTCCGCACACTATTGTAATTAGCGTTCCACGATATTAGCTTTTGTTTATTAGGCTCACAATTTTCAAGCTCGTCAGCCCCAAGATATTGCGATTTGACCCAACTATTTTGAAAAATATTTGGGCCAACAACCCCCATTACTCATTTGGTGGGTCTACATTATCTTTAATCATGCCTTAATTAGTATGACCATTTTACTTATCCTTTGAATAATTTTTTTACCAAGAGTACTTCAACTCCATCCCTATATTTCGATTTCGACATCTTGTTTTGTACCGCTCTTATGGTGCCATGCCTATACTTGAATCGAAATTGTTTCTTTAGGCAGATTTTATCAATAAATATAGATGATGATTTTTCTTAAATCTAAGGTGAAAGCTTTTAGCATATCTTCTAATACTTGGATGGTTTGCTCTAATTTTCCATTCACGTGTGGATGAAACATAGCCCTAGAATCAAATCCTTTTTGCAAGGCCTCTTGCAAGCTTTTCCAAACCTTTAGGTGCAAAAGTAACTTTTGTTCGGTCTTTTATTTGATGAAAATTTAAATTTGTTGAATCCAAGGCTTCAAGTTTCGTATCTACGTGTAGATTTTGATGATAACAAATAAATTCAAGTCGCAAACTCAAATTATCTACACAATAGAGCGAAGCGCACATCAAGTATAAAAAAACAAGTCTACAAATGAAGCTCATAGATTATTTTTGTACATCTCTTGATAAAATTCGAAATTGGATTAAGGCTAAAAAATTAATCTTTTCTCATAAAGCATTAAATTGTATTTTTTTATACATGACATAAGCATGATATATGCATGACATCAAAAATACTTTAATTTGAAAAATTATATTTTGCATGTGCATGATATATGCAATGATCTCATTAAAAACTTTATTTTCAAAAATTATATTTTACATGTGCATGACATATGCAATGACTTCATTCAAAAATTTGAATTTTGAAAATTGAATAACATATGAAATGACTTCATCAAAGTTTGAATTTTGAATTTAAAAGATGATTGAGTGGGACTCATTTGCCTATAAATAGCTCACTAGTGTTTTGCAAAAATTACAACAACAAGAGCTTACACATCTATTGTTAAATTTTGCATCATTCTTTTAAAGCTCTCATTCTCTCTTTTCTAAAATTTTGAGCCTTAATTCTTGTTCTTTTTTAGAGAGATATAGATTGCGTTGTATTGTTTCCATCTCACTCATTGAGGAGTGTACTTTGATAGTCTACCCACTATCAACTCTTATATCTGTAAGAGGGTGCATATAACCCTTGTGTGTGTAGATAGTGTTTTACACGGAGAATAGTTAAATCACCAAGTGTGAGGTGATTGGAAGTATAGAGGGTGTTCTACATGGATTCTTTAGAGCAGTGCTGCTCAAAAGTGTAATAGGTTTCTATCTCCACCTAAAGGAGGTTGACTAGTGAATTCGGAATCCTCAAGGGGTAGCTTGAGACGAGGACATAGGCAGTGGGGCTGAACCTCGTAAAAATACTGAATTTGCTTTTTCTTACCCTACTCTTTACATTTCTTACTGCTTTATATTCTATTTATATTTTATATTGTGTATTTGATTTATAAGTGTTAATTTTTATAATATAACCCAATTCACCCCTCTCTTGTGTTAGTCATCTGGGCAGCAATTGATATCAGAGCGAAGACTCTATTATAAGATTAATTATCTATTGAGTTAAGATTATATGGCTAACATTGCAACTACATTCGCTGAAAGTCAATCCAGTAGTCGGCCTCCGCTATTTTGTGGAGACAATTATACTTTCTGGAAAACTAAAATGAGAATATTCCTTGAGTCTTAAAGTCGTGAAATATGGAAATGTATTGTAAATGGGCCTTATATTCCAACAAAAACTGTTGATGGAGTAAAAGTCAAAAAGGAAGAGGAAGACTTTGATCGCGAAGACGATAGACTTTATACTGTGAATGTAATGGCTATGAATTTTCTATATAATGCTCTCAATGTTAATGAATTTAACAGAATAATGACTTGCAGGACAGCAAAGGAAATTTGGGACAACTTGGAAGTAACCTATGAAGGAACTTCGCAAGTCAAAGAATCAAAAATTTATGTTCTTACACATGAATATGAAATGTTCAAAATGAATGATGATAAATCTATTTCTTCTATGTATACTCGTTTTACTAATATTATAAATAGTTTGATATCTCTTGGTAAAGTTTATTCCAACTTGGAGATAGTAAGGAAAATTCTCAACTCCTTGCCAAAACGTTGGAAATTAAAAATAACGGCGATTCTTGAAGTTAGAGATCTTAAAAAACTCGAAGTAAATGAACTCATCGGGTCACTTATTACCCATGAGTACATATTGAAAAGAGGAGAAGAAGAAGGAAAGTAAAAGAAGAGCTTGGCACTCAAAGCCGTTTCTCATGAAAGTGAAAGCGATGAAGATGAAGAAAGCGATGACGAAGAGATTGCAATGATTACTAGAAGATTTAAGAGATTCTTGAAAAATAAAGCTCCTCCAAGGAAACCTTCAAAAAATCTTCCAACAAAAATACAGGTAAAAATGATTCATTAATTTGTTATAAATGTAAAAAGGCAGGACATATCAAGGTAGATTGTCCCCTGCTAAAGAAAGATCGATACAAAGGCAAGAAAGCAATGAAAGCTACATGGGATGATGATTCAAGTAACTCAGATAGCGACGCAAGCAATGAAGAATCTGTAAATCTTTGTCTCATGGTTAAAGATGATCTTGAGGTAACAAATCTTGAAAATCCCTCTTATGAAGAATTGCAAAATGCTTTAGAAGAGATATATGATGATTTTGAAAATTTGGGTATTAAGTATACCGCTTTGAAAAAGAAGAATTCTTCTTTAATAAATGAAATTGATGTTTTAAGAAAAGAAAATATAGTTTCAAAAGATAAAAATGATGAACTGAAAAAGAAAGTAGCTGATTTAAAAAAGATTGTTGAAAATTTCACAAATGGAAAAAGAAATTTCGAAAAACTTCTTGGTAATCAAATATGTGTTTTTGATAAGGTAGGCTTGGGATACATGCCAAAAAAAAAACTCAAACCCTATAAAAATTTCTTTGATAAACCCATTAAATCAAAACCAGATTTTCAAAATTCTTTTCCTAATAAGAGATTTGTCAAAGAAAGACATTATTACAATCACTCAAATTCTTTAAGTATGTTACATGTTATTTGTAATTTTTGCAATAGAAATGATCATAACTATTATGCTTGTCCTATTAAAAGAAAACATACAATGACTATTAGGGCCATATGGGTACCAAAGAATCTTATTTCTTCTAATACTAATAAATAAAGGACTCAAAGAACATGGGTACCAAGAAAAATCATTTTAATTGTTTTTGTAAGTATATATGAAGTCTTCCGTAAGTAAAACAAGATGGTTTTTAGATAGCGCATGATCAAGACACATGACAGGAGATAAAACTAAGTTCATTGATCTCACTCCTAAAGAAGGACACGTGACATTTGGAGACAATTCAAAAGTGAAGATCGTGAGAATAGGTAAAATTGGTAATAAGTCTTCTCTCATAATTGAAGATGTTTTACTTGTTGAAAGTCTAAAACATAATCTTTTAAGTATAAGTCAATTATGTGATAAAGGATTTACAGTTACCTTCAAAAAGGATAAGTGCATTATTTTGAATAATCATGATTGCAATGTTTGTTTTATTGCTTTTAGAAACAATAATGTTTATACAATTGAATTTGAAGAAATTACCTCACAAGATACTATTTGTTTATCAGCTCAACATGAAAATAGTTGGTTATGGCATAGAAGGTTAGGTCATGCAAACATGGAACTTATTTCCAAACTTTCAAAAAATGATCTTGTGAGATGTTTGCCAAAAGTAAACTTTTTTAAAGACAAAATCTGTGATGCATGCCAGTTTGGTAAACAAACAAAAACTTATTTCAAAATCAAGAAACATATTTCCACTACTAGACCTTTGCAACTAATACTCATGGACCTTTTTGGACCAAACAGAGTTGCGAGTCTTGGAGGAAAATATTATGCATATATTATTGTTGATGATTTCTCTAGATATACTTTGGTCATCTTTCTCGCTCATAAAGATGAGGTACATAATGTCTTTACCAAGCTATGCAAGAGAATTCAAAATGAAAAGAGCTATACTATTTCAAATATCCGGAGTGACAGGGGGAAAGAGTTTGTTAATAAAGATATTGAGTCTTTTTGTGATGAAAATGGTTTTCTGCATAATTTCTCTACTCCTCGAACTCCTCAACAAAATGGGGTAGTAGAGAGGAAGAATAGATCTCTTCAAGAAATGGCACGAACAATGCTTAATGAAAATAGTTTACCTAGTTATTTTTGGGCCGAAGCGGTAAGTACTGCATGTTATGTTATAAATAGAGTTATGTTAAGGTCTAAATTAGATAAAACCCCTTATGAGCTTTGGAATGAGAAAATGCCCAACATTGGTTACTTTCATGTATTTGGATGCAAATGTTTTATACTCAATGACAAAGATAATTTAGGAAAGTTTGATGCAAAATTTGATAAAGGTATCTTTCTTGGGTATTCAACAAATAGTAAAACTTATAGAGTATTCAATAAAAAGACTTTGACTGTACAAGAATCTATGTATGTAGTATTTAATGAATCTAACCCTTTATTCTCCAAGAAATCTATTGATGAAGAATCAGAAGGTACAAATAACACAAATAGTCTCAATCTCGACAAAGAGAATACTATGGAAGAAGTCCAACATGGAGACATCAGGAAAGATCATTAAGATTTAGTACAAGATGCAACCAAACAGTGGAAACATGTGAAAGATCATCCAGTGGAACAAATTCTAGGAGAACTTTCACGAGGTATAAGTATTCGATCATCTCTTAAAAATATTTGTAATCACGCTGCTTTTTTATCTCAAATTGAACCCAAAAATATTGATGAAGCACTTATTGATGAATCATGGATTCTAGCTATGCAAGAAAAGCTAAATCAATTTGAAAAAAATAATATATAGACACTTGCTCCTAGACCCAAAAATCATGCTGTTATTAGAACAAAATGGGCTTTTAGAAATAAAAAATACGAGTCTGGAATCATCACTAGAAACAAGGCTCGACTTGTAGTCCAAGGTTTCAATCAAGAGGAAGGAATCGATTATGATGAAACGTATGCACCTGTCGCAAGATTAGAAGCTATTCGAATGTTACTTGCATATGCATGTTATAAAAATTTCAAACTTTTTCAAATGGATGTTAAAAGTGCTTTCTTAAACGGTTTTATAAATGAAAAGGTATATGTTGAGCAACCTCCAGGTTTTAAAAATCATATTTCTCCTAATCATGTTTTTAAGCTCGCAAAAGCATTATATGGACTCAAACAAGCTCCTAGAGCTTGGTATGAGAGGCTTAGTGGTTTCTTGATTGAGAAGGGTTTTTCTAGAGCAAAGATCGATACAACTTTTTTTATCAAATATGAACAGGATGATATTTTTCTAGTTCAAATTTATGTTGATGATATAATATTTGGTGCTACTAATGAAAATATGTGCCAAGATTTTGCTAAGAGCATGCAGGAAGAATTTGAAATGAGCATGATGGGAGAACTTAATTTATTTCTTGGATTGCAAATCAAGCAAGCAAAAAGTGGAACATTCATTAATCAGTCAAAATATATCAAAAAGTTACTCAAAAAGTTTGAAATGGAAGGTGCGAAGGTAATTGAAACACCAATGAATCCAACCACCAAACTTGATAAAGATGAAAGCGGTAAGCCAGTTGACTCAAAGGTATATCGAGGTATGATTGGTAGTTTATTATATTTGATAGCTAGTAGACCTGATATTATGTTCAGTGTATGTTTATGTGCACGTTTTCAATCATCTCCTAAGCAATCTCATTTGATTGCAGTCAAGCGTATTTTTAGATATCTTGCCGGTACCATTGACCTAGGGTTATGGTATTTTAAACACACTTCTTTCGATCTTATTAGTTATTCAGATGCGAATTATGCTAGTTGCAAAGTTGATCGAAAAAGTACTAGTGGAACATGTCATTTTTTAGGTCATGCACTTGTTTCATGGTTTAGTAAAAAGCAAAATTCTGTTGCATTATCTACTGCTGATGCAGAATATATTGCTGCAAGCAGTTGTTGTGCTCAAGTTCTTTATATGAAGCAACAACTTGAGGATTTTAAACTTATGTACAATCATATTCCTATTAAATGTGATAATACTAGTGCTATAAATCTTTCAAAGAATCCAATACAACATTCTAGGACCAAGCATATTGAAATTAGATATCATTTTCTTAGAGATTATGTGCAGAAGGGCGATATTGTATTAGAATTCACTAGCACACATGATCAATTGGCAGACATTTTTACAAAACCCTTACTAGAAGATAGACTATGCATGATTAAAAGAGAAATAGGAATGATGCATGCCATGAATATCTGCTAGATACTTTTATTCATTTATCTCAAGTGACCAAAAGAAATTTGAGACGTTTAACCTCATCATTCAAATGCATTTGCTCCTCATAAATCATCATGACATCCTTGTCTAAAAGATTAGGCAATCGAAATGAAGTGGCAAGCAAGGATTTTAAATCCTTATTCTGTTGTTTTAACTCTACTACTTTTTTGTTAGACTCTTGAACAAGTCGTTGAAGAACATCGATCTTCTCATTAAACTTCTCTATCTCGTAAGTTTTGGACTGCAACTGAGCGAAAAAAACAACAATGGAATATGAGTATCAAGTCCCGAGACTCACAAGCTCGTAAATGACATTATGATCTGATTTATTAGCCAAATCAGTATTTTGCTGCTTCATGGCACCTACGACAGATGCAAAAATAGATTGATCACGAGAAGCACTGAAGGAAAATTGATGAGCTCTAAAGATGAACTATAGAAATGAGAAAAAGATTTGATGCGGATTAGATCAAGCTAAGGATTGCTTTTATAAAGATGGAAATAAGTAGAAGATAAACTGTCATCTCTTCAAATCTTATTTAGTCAAACTTACAAGATATGCCAAATGCATATTGTCAAAAGTTACTGAACTAAACCAGCGAGATTAATTACAATTGTCTCTGTTTCTCTCGTGAAACGCTGTCATTATCTGCTGATGTTGACTCTGTTCTTGAACTCTCACTCGTTCCGATTCCTCTATTCGAAGTTTCAGAACACGAGCTAATTCTATCAAATCTTTATTTTTTTGCTTTAACCTCTTATTTTTTCTACCTTTATTTGCAAGCTTTTGATGCAGAACAAATATTTGATTGTTAAGTCGATCAACCTCATTTGCCCTCGCTAGTAATCTCCGAGACATGGTCGTAACAGAGGCAGCATATTGAGCACTGAGAGTTCTTGATGCTGCAACAACCTCAGAATCAGTCCTACCAAAAAAATGCATCTTTGCTTCTATCATGGTGTTGACAACCTCATGAGATAAAATGACTGGTTGAGACGGTTCCTGATTCAAATCCGGAATATTAGACGAAATTTTCTCCGCTATTCTATCGTTTTGAATAAACAGAAACTGGATCAATGAGTGGTGTAAAAGTTTATTTGAGTATCCGACAGGTGAAAATGGTCTTTTAAAATGACTGCTTCCGCACCGACTGCTAGAGATAGACCTCCAACCTTTGCAAGTTTTGTCGGACACACGTGGCTCCGCACCTAATTGCCAGAATTAGACCTCCAATCTTTGCTGCCTTTGTCGGACACGGATAACTTCACTGATTCAATTTCAAATCTCTGCAACATCTAATTCGTCAATAGCATCAAGCAGATTTAAATCTTCTTCCGCACCGAGACAATAAAGTTCAACTCCAGCCTTTGCAGTTTTTGCCAGGCATGGGTGGTTCCCGCACCGTTTTATTTGATTATTTCTTATTGCGAAAAAAAAAACTCTTTTTAATGATGCCAAAAGGGGGAGAAGTTTTAGACGTAAATATTTAGATTTTTAACTCTGTTATATATGCTGGAATTATGTTTATCTATTACTTGAAAAACTAACGCATATTCTCAGGGGAAGTTTAAGTATTACTGCAAGTCTCAAAATTCCATTAAATATTTTTCATCATCAAAAAGGGGGAGATTGTTGAATCCAAGGTTTCAAGTTTCGTATCTACGTGTAGATTTTGATGATAACAAATAAATTCAAGTCTCAAACTCAAATTATCTGCGCAATAGAGTGAAGCACACATCAAGCATAAAAGAACAAGTCTACAAATGAAGCTCATAAATTATTTTTGTACATCTCTTGATAAAATTCGAAATTGGATTAAGGCTCAAAAATTAATCTTTTCTTATAAAGCATTAAATTGTATTTTTTTTATACATGACATAAGCATGATATATGCATGACATAAAAAATGCTTTAATTTGAAAAATTATATTTTGTATGTGCATGACATATGCAATTATCTCATTAAAAATTTTATTTTCAAAAATTATATTTTACATGTGCATGACATATGCAATGACTTTATTCAAAAATTTGAATTTTGAAAATTGAATGACATATGCAATGACTTCATCAAAATTTGAATTTTGAATTTGAAAGATGATTGAGTGGGACTCAATTGCCCATAAATAGCTCACTTGTGTTTTGTAAAAATTACAACAACAAGAGCTTACACATCTATTGTTAAGTTTTGTATCATTCTTTCAAAACTCTCATTCTCTTTTTTCTAAAGTTTTGAGCCTTAATTCTTGTTTTTTTTTAGAGAGATATAGATTGCGTTGTATTGTTTCCATCTCACTCATTAAGCAGTGTACTTTGATAGTCTACCCACTATCAACTCTTGTATCTGTAAGAGGATGCGTATAACCCTTGTGTGTCTAGATAGTGTTCTACACGGAGAATAGTTAAATCACCAAGTGTGAGGTGATTGAAAGTGTAGAGGGTATTCTACACAGATTCTTTAGAGCGGTGCTGCTCAAAAGTGTAATAGGTTTCTATCTCCATCTAAAGGAGATTGACTAGTGAATTCGGGATCCTCAAGGAGTAGCTTGAGGCGATGACGTAGGCAGTGGGGCTGAATCTCGTAAAAATATTGAGTTTGCTTTTTCTTACCCTACTCTTTACATTTCTTACTACTTTATATTATGTTTATATTTTATATTGTGTATTTGATTTATAAGTGTTAATTTTTATAATATAACTCAATTCACCCCTCCTTTTGTGTTAGTCATTTGGGCAACAAAATTATATATCACTACAACAATAATCAGTAATTTAATGGACATTATTCTTGTAATCAGAGAAAATGTGTGGAAGAAATTAGGTCGACTTTTATTTAAAACCTTTTTCAACAAGCTTAGTCTTGAATTTTTCAATCGTTTCAAGTTTTTTTAAATGATCCATTTACAATCTATGGTTTAATAACTGATGACAATTCAACTAATTTCTAAATTTTATTTGAAACTGGTATTCTATCTCAACCTCTTTCCAAAATACAAAATTAGGTGATACGAAAGTTTCTTATAAAATATTCATACTTTCCTTAATATTATAAACAAAATAGTCCAAACCACAGTCTTATTTGATTGTAGTAGCTCTCTTAATCTTCTTAATTCATAGTTCTCTTGATATTATTTAATAGAATAACTAGTATCAGAAAAGGTATTTTGTTTAGATTATTGACCCCTATTGTTTTTAGATCTAAAATGAGATTCTTCTTCCTGAAAAATTACATCACCTGGTTCAACAGTCACATTATTTTTAATATAAACAAATTTATAGGTTGTGCTATTTCTTGTATATTCAAAAAAGGCAAAAACGATAGATTTAACACCCAATTTAGGTCATTAAGGATGCATTTGCCTTACAAATTCCAAACAACCTCAAACATTAAATTATTGAAATTTAGATTTTACCCTTTTCATAATTCAAAGGATGTAGATTTGAATTTTTATAAGACACTTTATTTAAAACATGGCAAACAATCAAAATTACTCCATCCTAAAAACTTATGGAAATACCTTATTAATCAACAAGCATGTCATTTGTCAACTCAATCAATGTTCTATTTTTTCTTTTAGCCACACCATGAGATGAAAGCAAGTATGGTTTAGTTATTTCATAGCTAATTCCCAAAGATTGAACAAATGATTTGAATTCATTTGAATCATACTTATAGTCTACATCATTTCTAAATTTTCTATCAAATTGGCTCTCAATTTCATGAGGCATTATTTAAATTTATTGAAAGCATCACTTTTCTTTTTTAATAAATAAACATAACTTTATTTTGAAATATTAGCAATAGAAAAGATAAAATATATTTTTTCTCTACAAGTTAAATTTCCTTTAATTTTACTAAGGCTGGTGTAAATTCAATCCAACAATGTGATATCTATTTTCAACTCATTTATGAGATCCATTTTATAATTTCTTTAGCTTGACTAAAAATTTTTACATTTTTGAAAGCCATATGTCAAATTGGAAATTAACTTTAAACTACTCATAATTATAACATATCTACTATAAATATGACATAAATGTGCATACCAAAATTTTAAATAAAAATTATATAAACAAGAACATCCAATAATTTATCTTCAATACTCAATTCAAATACTCTATTACAAGTATAATCATTGCCCCCAAAAGATCATTTTTTGGTAATTATGTATTAATCAAATTTCATAGTTTGTTTCAAGCTAACCTTATTGAGTAAAACATGATATCAAATTCTTTATCATAAAATTTGAGCAAAAAATAAAATAGAAAAAATATTCATCATTGACGGTGTATATAACGCATATTTGAGCATTTGTATATGTCTAGAGTTGATTATCAATTGGACCTTATCACTTCCAAAATATATAGTTTGTGTTACTTGAATTTCATTTAGAAAATCTCAGTTAGTGTTACTTCAATAACCAAATATGTGGTTTTTTGTTCTTGAAAATGGGCGTAGCTTTTTAGTCAATCTTTATCATAGCAAACATGCTAATTTGCACCTAATCTGATCATCACCCTTCAATAAATTGAACCATGTTAATGTATGTAATAAGGAGCAACAACTTATGGTTTGTATTGAATTTTGTCACCCTCAAATTTATCAAGACTCACATGTCAATAAAGAAATATTCAAAGTAGAGAGAGAGAGAGAGTCGATGCTTTATAAGCATGCAACTAAGACCCATTTCCTTTCTCCTTTTCATTTGTATTCTACAATGGGAAGTTAGTTCCTCTCTCATTTCTATGCTCACTCTTGTCACTCCTCGCCACACCTTCACATAGTTAAAATTCGAGAGAGAGTTTAAGCCTCAAGACTTCTAGCTTGGTGAGTGATCTCTCCCTCTAAATTTTCAATATATGTTAGATATTGATGTCACAAGTAATTTGAGACATTTTTTTTAAGATAAATTATGGATTTGTGAAGTGTATGTTAGTTGATATCTCGGTTAGTACTTTTGAGTTAATTATTGTTAGTTATGTTTAAACTTTTAAATATTGGTTTGGATGGAGTATCTAAACTTGTTTAGGCTTGTAAATGGAGTACTATGCTTGGTTATGTGATTTATTTTTAAAATGAAAAATATAAGGTTAAAATACAACATGGAGCTTAATACATGTCACGGTTTGATTAAGGTTCCTTGCATATGATTTTCTTCCAAAGTATATTGAATTTATGTGATTATTGGATTTTATCACTTTCAAGAACTAATCTTCCAACATGAGTATGTATTGAACCTTAGATAATGAAAGGGTAGAAGATGTGGCAAGTTACAAAGAGGGGGGTTCTATACATGAAGAGACTATTGGTTTGGATGAAGTGGACTGACAAGACTTTTAGCTTTGATGGGAGTTTACCATTGTTGACAATAATATGTAAAATATTCTATCTAAAAATATTAAGTCAATATGATGAAAACAATCTCAATGTTTGAGTTTGTAGCTAAGGAGTATGCAACTCCAAAATAGTAATATGTCGTGTTTTCGATACATGTTTGAGTTTGTATTTGATACATGTTTGAGTTTGTATTTGATACATGTTTGGACATGTTTGCTACATTTAAGGTTATTATTCAGTTTGAGATAATAGTTATTCTAGTATAATTGATAATTTGAAGTTAATAATCGCTATATTTATTTCATAATACTAGTAGCATGCTGACTTCATTGCATGGTATCTGTTATGTAAAGGACTGTGTAATTGCATTACATGTCTCAACGCTTCATTTTTTATTAAATCCCAAGCGAGAGTTGAGTGTCACATTACCAATTTGTACGAGCAAACGGATAGTAATAGTGGGTGGATTACCCACATGCTTGTATACGTAGTATATAAAGTAAAAAAACCTAGTTGTCTACCCTCTCTCCCCTTGTTCGCACAGATGCCCTTCTCTATGAAGCTTCATTTCCTTCCTCCTACTCTTCTTCTTCTTCATCGCCTTAATATCTTTTTCTCACAACTGGCCGTCACAACCACAAAATCGGTGCATGAAGAGCTATCATAGTTTTAAATTTCGTACCGTACCGGCCGGTAATTACTGTACTAGAGCAATGACCGGTACAGAAATTGAGTCTGTTTCATACTGGCCCAGATTTCGACCGTACTGGCCTATACCGGATTTTGGGATTTCACTTTTTTTTTTCATTTATTGTTATTTTTTTATCCTAATTTAGACTAGATTATTTACATATATATTTATATATATAATTTATTCATATATTAGCTATTATTTTGAAATATAATTTATATATGTATTTATATTTATATAATTTTTTTATGTTAGACTATTCCGAAACGGTATACGAAACGGTACTGATACCGAAATATTTCGTTCCAGTACCTTGACCGATACTCTCATCGGTACAGTATTCAAAACATTGAAAACTACAGTCTTGAGTTTGCAAGCAATGATTAAGTCAATAATGAACTTCTAATGCATATGATTTTTTGTTCAACTGGACTTCCTTAAGCCAATTATCGCCTATCAAACGATGAGATTATAGAGTATATGGGGTGCAAACGAGGTGCAGGAAGAGTGATTGTGTTAAGAGGCTCGATTTAGCCCTTAAACATAAGCTTGTCTCTCCTTAGATCCAAATGATGAAACCTCATAGATCGATCAATGACAATACAAGATCTCCTCCCACAAGCCTAGATCACAATATGAGATTAAATGTTGATATTTGAGTTGAATGAGGGTTCAAGTAGGTGTTTAGAAAGCAAGAAAATAAAAAAAAAACAAGCAAGAGAATAACATAAATTAAGTCACTCTTATTCACAAATTGCAAAGAGCCACTCTCTATAAGGAATTCATAAATTGTACCCTAGTAGCCCAAGTGTAGAGAAAAAAGGCTCTAACACCGAAAATTTAAATTACTAAACAAGCCTAAAGTAAAAATTTCTAAAGTTAATGAATAAATAAAAACTAGGCCACAAGACCTTTATTTATAGGACTTTTTATCAAATTCCTTCTACAATTGAAATGCTAAAAATTAGAAAAATAAATTCAAAATCATAGGAGATAAAGTCTAAAAATTGGGGGATAAAGCCTAAAAAATATGATCAAAGGCCTAACAGTAAAAATGTAGGGATAGGCTTATCCCCTATTGGTGGCTAGTCAAATAATGCTCTTATGGTGTATAGGTTCATCTTAACTTTATCGTGGACTCTCTCTCATTGTCTCTCTTATGTTAGATTTGGATGATAACGACCCCTCAACACTTCTCAACATTCTTCATTACTATTCATTATTTTATTATTACTTTTCACCTATTTTTATTACTATTCATTACTTTTTTACTGTTATTTAATATTTTATTACTACTTTTTACATACTTTTTATTACTATTCACAAGTATTTTAAACACTTCTCAACACCCAAACGCAACCTTTTTGAACTCTATCTTATCTTGTGTAATCACTTGAGAGTCATGCTTAATCTTTTTTTTATCATTTCCAACATTCTTGTCTGATTCATATCATCATAGTCCTCATAAAAAGCTTCATCCCTTGAAACCCCTAGCCAAAGCACCAAAACTTGTCATACATTCCTTCTAGTCTGCCCCCTTTTGACCACTCAATAATGGAGAGACTCCTTGAGTTGGAGTAGCATCATTCCCTCTTTATCAAACAAGGGCAGCTTTCCAAAATCAGATTTGGATATCCAACCCTTTGCTTGAGCACAATCACATGAAAAGATCGGATAAAGTTTCGCCATAAGGGGCAACTCTAATTGATAAGCCACCTCCCTAATCTTTTCTAAGATCTTGAAAGGCCCATAGAACCTATTGGACAGCTTGTAACTCACCTTCTTCTTCAAGGTCTTTTGTGTATAAGGTTGAAGTTTTAAATACATGAAGTCCCTTGGTTCAAAAGATACATCATGTCTCCCTTGATCATAGTGCCTCTTCATTCGTGCTTGAGTTTTTGCAAGCTCCTTCTTCACCTTTACTAGGATCTCATTCCTACTTATCAACTCTCTCTCAACTTCATCATTCTTGATCGTCCATCCCTCATACCAAGATGGATGGTTGTCTTTTATACACAATTTCAAAAGAGTTTGCATCGATGGAGGAATAAAAAAAGTATTATACCAATACTCGGCCTAAGGAAGAAAGTCCTCCCACTTCCTTAGGCCGAGAATTGCTCTAAAATTCTATTGACCACCTCCATTTGCCCATTGGTTTAAGGTGGTAGGAAGAACTTGCTTTCGACTTGCTATCTTGAAATTCAAAAAGTTCCTTCTACAAAGAATTCATGAAAATCTAATCTCTATCCATCTAGTTTTCATGGTTCTTGGAAAACCATAAAGTTTGACCATATTATACATAAAAGCTTTGGCTACACTCATGGTCGTGTAAGGGTGCTTTAGTGAGATGAAATGACCATACTTCCTTAACCAGTCTACCACTACCAAGATACTTCAAACCTGTGTCATGTAGGAAGCCCCTTCACAAAGTCCATTGAAAGATCTTCCCATATAGCTACCAAAACAAATAAGGGTTGTAATATGCCCATGGATGCCCTTATGTCATGCTTGGCCTTTTGACACATCACACTCCAATACTCGAGAATATTTTATAAAATAACATTTAAAAGCTTTTATAAGGAAGTGATGCTCCTTAAGAATCTCCAATACTTTCCTCAAATGCTCCAAATGCTCTTCAACCATCCAAGAGTATATCAATATGTCATCAAAGAACACTAACACAAACCTCCTCAAAAGTGACTTGAAGATGGTATTCATAGTTGCTTAGAAGGTGGATGGGGCATTGCAAAGGCCGATAGCATCACCAAGTACTTGTTGTGACATGAATAAGTTCTAAAGGAAGTCTTGTGGAAATCTCTTCCCTCATCCAAATTTGCTAATAGCCCTCATGTAGATCAAGCTTCGAGAACACCGTAGCCCCATGTAACTTGTCTAGCATCTCATTCATTGTAAGAATGGAGAAACGATCATTCACAGTCGCTTCATTAAGAGCTCTATAATCCGTGCGAAACCTCTATGTACCATCGTTCCTTCTCACTAACAAGAATGAAAAATAAAATGGGCTTGGGCTTAGTCTATGAGTCCACTTGACAACATCTCTTCTACTTGTCTTTCGATCTCTCACTTTTAGAAGTGTGCATATCAGTAGGGTGGAATGTTGATTTGCTTGGACTCATACGTCAACACTATGTGGTGATCAAAGGGTCTTGAGGGCAATAGGTCACTAGGCATCTCAAGGATAGCCCAATGGCTTTCTAGATGGCCTTAAACTTCACTTGGAAGCAACTTCAATTCATCCTCATGATTCTCCCCATGGTCTTTTACTTCATCTAGGTCTCAGTTTGGTATAGCCACAATAGCAAAGCACCTGGCACCACCTTTATTCAAATGTTCAAAAACATTATCTTCACATCTCTTTACTCTTTTAGTTGTCAAAGTCGTCCATACTCTCTTATTGTCTCCAACCATGAGCTCTATCAACATGGTGTCGTAGTTGGTGACCACCTTGCCAATGCTTCTCAACTAAGTATTGCCTAACACTACATCAAGTCCTACCTAAGAGAGAATACGCAAGTCAGCCATGGTGCAAATGCCTTTCACATTCATCTTCACACCTTGGATGACTCGCTTACACTTTATCTTCTCTCCACTAGCTACTTTGACAGCAAATGACTATATGTCTTCTCCTTTTAAGCCAACCTTTGAAACAATGTTGGAGTGGATAAAACTATGAGTAGACCCATTATCAACAAGTAAGGTTACCTCATGTTTGCCTGTTCATGCCATTAGCCTCATGGTAGAAGGCATTAGCATACCAAACATGACATTCAAGGATAACTCTACATCATCACTAGAAGCATCATGTTCAGCTTCTTCTTGTTCGACTCATTGTGTGAGTCCTGTTCATGACAACTTATATTTTCATTATCATTATCTTCTCCAAGTATGAAATTTTTTTCCTTCTTGCACTTGTGCTCACGACTCAATTTTACCATATTTGATTTCTTAATTTGGTCTTCAACCCTCTCATAAGAAAGCTTTCTTATCTCTTTGATTTTGTCAATAATTGAGCTCTTCACTAACTCCTTGTCTTTTTAAGGAATCCTGGTTTGCAAAGGCTTAGCCTTGCTCCCAATGCTCTCCCTAGTTTGGCATTTCTCCATGTAATAACTCTCCTCTAAAATTCCGACTATCCTTATGGCCTCTTGTAAGTGTGTAGGTTGCTTCAACTTCAACTTCTTGACCAACCAAGACCTCAACCATCAACAAATGTGTCAACAAGTGCTTCTTTGCACCATCCTCTCACAAGGGTTTGAAACTGTCAAAATTCTCTGATGTAGTTGTGCACCTTGCCTTAATTTTGCCAATTGACCTTGGTGTTTGATCATGGGTGAAGGGCTAAATTGCATTAAGAACTCCCTCTTGAAAGCTATCCATCGAAGCCAACTTCCTTCTTTATCATATTAAGCATTGATCAATCTCCACCATTTGCACGCCTTGCCATTTAGAAAGAAACAAGCGGTAAATAGTCTTGCGTCTCTTATCACATCATAAATATGAAAGTAATGAGCTACCTTGTCAAGCCACTTGTGTGGATCTCCTCCATTATACGATGTAAACTCCAAATTTGGCTTCCTAAGTCCTCAATCATAAGGCCGATTTCCTTTTTGATCATAATCATAATCATCCTACCTCTCATGACCTCTAGGATAGTTGTAGAACCTCCTTCTTCTCTTGTTGTAGTCAGCTCGATCATAAGGTCTCTCTTGACCTTTCGATTGCTCAACTTGGGTCCCATATCACCACCATAATTAACCCTCACATCTTGAGGCCCCCATCTAGGACTTGAACTCTTAGATCTCCCCCATCTTGTATCCATCTCTCCACAATCGCACTTTGAGTCTCCATTCGGCCTGTCATCCTCAAATTGTCTTGAGATCTCAATCCTTGTATGGATTCGGTCACACTAGTCTAAAAGCATTTGACATGTTATTGTTTAATTTGAGGTTGGTCTCCATGTGGTGCTACGATTGGTCGCACATCCTAATTTCCTTAGGGTGGTTAATCCCCATAAGGTCTCTTATTCTCCTCTGTAGGTATTGAATTGTGATTCAAGGCCATTTGAAACTCGACCATGGTGGTTATTATACTATCATGTATGTATGCCATCTTCGTGGTGTTCTCCTAAAGGGATTGGAGTTGATTCTGATTGGATCCGCTATTCCCTGGTGTATCCAAAATCTTGGACAGATTGTGAACCACCTCTAAATGAAAGTACCAATTATGTTTGAGTTGAATGAGAGTTTGGGTAGGTGTTTGGAATGCAAGAAAATAGAGAGACAAGTAAGAAAATAATAGAAAATTGAGTCACTCTTATTCACAAATTGCAAAGAATCACTCTCTATAAGGGATTCACAAATTGCACCTTAATAATCCAAGTGTAGAGCAAAACACTTTAGCACCGAAAATTTATAAAACTAAACAAGCCTAAAGTCAAATTTCCAAAGTCAATAAATGAATAAAAATTAGGCCACAAGGCCTTTATTTATAAGGCTTTCTGGAAAAGTCATACAATTAAAATGCTAAAAGTTAAAAAAAAAAAAGTTTAAAATATAGAATATAAGATCTAAAAGTTAAGGGATAAAGTATAAAAAATAGGATTAAAGGCCTAAAATATAGGAATCAGCTTATCTCCTCTTGATGGCTAGCCAAATAGTACGTTTATAGTGTCTTGGTTCATCTTGATTCCATCTTAGACTCTTCATCTCTCCTTGTCTTTCTTAGAGTCATTCTTGGACTCTAACCTTATTTTGTGTAATCACATGAGAGTCATGCTTGGTCTTGTCTCTATTCTTTCCAATATCCTTATTTTCTAGAATTCTTAGGTGCCCCTCCTTCATGTCTCCTTGGTGGCCATGGGTTGGGCTTGCTTGGCCATGGGTTGGTCATGGCCAAGGCTCGATCTTGGTTGGGTCATAAAGTTCTTTTAAGACTTGACATGTTCACACAAAGTCCTTAGATGTGATTGTCTAATAACTCATTTTTTTTCGACATCTTTTCTTCTTGGGTTCTTGTCAGATTGCCTGCCCACGCAAGACAGGCTCACATTTAATCAAGATTCTCAATGAAACCATATTTTTTTTGTGGTGCATAGATTTTTGAAACTTGCTTTAAAAAAATAGCTTATTAATGATGTCATAGGCAAGTAAACTTTGTCAAATCTTGATACCTTCTAATTCAATTTCTATTATAATCATTTAAAAATCGTGCACTCAACAAGTGGCTCTCTATTTACAATTTGATATCAAAAGACTGTAAGTGCAAACGTATGACACATGGATGTCAAATTAATAAATATGCTAATCTTGGACTTGGCAATAAAATGACCTTCGTCCTCCAGCAATGTGAGGTTCCCTATTTTGTCTTTTTTACGAGCTTACTTCTCTTAGACTGAGGTTTATAAAATTTGTTTTTCTTTTACTTCTCAATGGCCAACTAAAGATCATACAACAGTAAAACACACTAAACCTCACAAACAAGGAAAACCAGGTCTTAACACTATTAAAAGAAACTGTATTTTCTACCAAGGTCAAAGATTGTCATTGTATCTTGGCGATGATTCTCAATGATTGGACTTCCAACAGAAAAGCTTTCAAGTCCACCATGGCCAAAGTCTGGAACATATCAGGTTGGGTAACTTTTCAAGAGTTTGGCACTAACCGTTACCTACTAGAGTTTGAACTTTTCTCGGACAAACAGAAGGTCTTGTAGAGAAGATCTTGGTCTTTTAACTGTCACCTAATAGGTCTAAGAGAATTTGAAAATGAGCTCACTCCTTCTGAGATCTATTTCATGTATGAACCCTTCTAGATCCAGATACACAATCTCCCTTTTACAGGAATGAACAAGACTCAAGGGGAATTGATAGGTGCTACAATTGGACAAGTACACATAGGTGATATTGAAGAACAAGGTTATGGTTGAGGGAGTTTTCTCAGGATCAAGGTCGATGGTAAATGTCACTAAGGCTTTACTTCGGGGTCGTCTGATTAACCTAGGAGGCAAACAATGTTGGGTGCATTTCAAATACGAGAGGCTCCCAAATTTCTATTTCAAATGTAGTAAATTGCACCATGCAAATAGAAGGTGCCCTAATTTTAACCAACCCTTTCGAAACTAATACCAATATGGCTTATGGCTAAGAACAACTTCCACTCCACTTTAACAGTCAACAATGAAAAAGTATGGGGGTTCATCGAACTCTTCTTCGCTGAGTGCATCGTTCCGAAAAGACTTAAAAGTGGAAGGAACCTGAGAAGTTGCCTTAGGCAAGTCACCATTAGAATCAGATGCAACCAGCTAGGACAACGCAGCAAAAAATCAAGAACCAATCCATATCAACTCTACTAAGGAAGCCATCTAACACCTGAAGACATGCCTCATGATCCCACTGGACAAGACTTATCTGCCATGCTTACCTCGAAGGATCCCCAAAATCTCGGGTCTTTAGCTAGTTGGAAGTAGCAAAGACACACAACATGGGTCAGATGAGGCATCTAAAAAGGTGAGTGACATCAACCCTATATTATCTTTCAACTCACCATAAGAGAAAATGGAAAGCAACTATAGATTAACCTCTGACTCCTCTTGGAACCTCCCCTCTATCCCTGGACATTCCCATTCTATCCTCCTACCAAATCTCCACAGCCTCTCAACATGGAAAAGGAAAGCCAGAGGCCTTACCAATGTACTATCAGATATAACAAATACCTCATCTAGCCTTCCACAGCTCAAAAATCCCAAAAGAAATGCTATTGCTTAGGACTCTCTCAACATCACTTCTACATCAAAAACTCATAACACCAAACTCAAACTTGATAGGAGCATTGATCAAGACCCAAGGGTGGTGGATACTCAGCAACTCCACCCATCCAAATGAATTGCTTAAGTTACAATTGTCGGGGGCTTAGGAATTACCAGACAATTCAAGAGATTCATCACATGGCCAAGCAAAGTCTCCATCATTGGTCTTCCTCATATAAACCAAATGTGACAAATAAAAAATGGACATAACCCGAACTCTACTGGGCCATGAACATTGTTTTAGTGTTAGTTGTAAAGGAAAAATTGGAGGGGGGCTATGGAACTCCTCATGGACATAAGAATAATTTTTTGTACTGATTGGCATATCTCTGTGCACATTAACTTGCCTAATTACAGCAATTATTGGGTGTTGACTGGTTTATATGGTCATCCAATCACTGCTAAAAGGAGTGAGTCTTGACAGCTCTTTAAAGCTTTAGCCAGCACCAAATGTCCCTTGGCTCTGTCTCAAAGATTTTAATGAAATCACTAGCCTCAATAAAAAAAAAAATGGGTGTTGCTACTAGACCATATTAACAAATCAGGCAATTTAGACAAGCTCTAGACCTCAATGAGCTGCATGATCTTGGCAATAATATTGATAAATTCACATGGGCTAATAATAGAGAGGGGTTTATTTCACCAAAGAGAGATTGGATCAAACTTTTGACAACACAATTTGGTTTGCACAATTCGAGCACTGCTCAGTTTTACACATGTCAACATCCACATCAGATCATAGGCCTATTTTGCTTTAGATCCAAGACAACTTGAAAATTACTAAAAAAGAAAGAATATTCAGATATGAGGCCAGATGGGATAGAAATGAGAGGTGTGGCAACTTGATATAAGAAACCTGGGATGATTCCACAAGGCATTATGTGCCCTTGAGAACACTGTAATTGGTTTAAGCAAAGTGTGGAGCAGGCACATGCACAGAAGTCAGGGGGAGCTCTTGAAATCCAAAGTTGAACAACTAAACCTATTAAAAGAACTAAATGAGGGGCACTTATACATTGATCAGAACTTTGAAGAAAGAAATTGGCTCAATCCTTGAAGATGAGAATTCCAAGTGGAAACAAAGAGCTAAGCAAGTTTGGCTAGCTCAAAGGGATAGAAATACATCTTACTTTCATAAATATGCTAACCAAAGAAGATAACACAACTTTACTAAGATCCAAGAGGAGACTAACATTGATCACAACAACCAAAAGGATATCAGTAAGGTTTTCTAATCCTTTTTTCAATCTTTGTTCAGTACCTTGAATCCCACTAACATTGAAGCTTGTCTGTGACATCCACAATCTATGTTTGTTCAGCACCTCAGAACTTCGTGTGACTCATGCTGAGCTTTCTACTCTTGCAATCATGCCTATCATTCCGTAATGAATGATAGATAAAATTACAAAGTGAGATTTTAAGAAATCTCAGTAAGTACTTAGAAAACTTACAATACAAGCATCTTTAGCATATACCATGACCATGAAATATGAGACATGACTTATGCATGACATTTATACATGACTTATGCATGATTTATATTTGACTTGTGTATGATTTATGCATCACGCTTATTTATAAAAGACTTTCTTATTTTTCATTAAAAGAGACTTTCATGTTGCTTTGATTCTCGTTGACACGTATTCAAAATTTATCATGAATTTGAAACTTTTTAGAAAAATGTTCATGTCTTTTCTTATTATGCATAATTTTATGTATCATTCTTCTTGTTCATATCTTTCTTTAGACTAGCCTTTCTCGTCATACTTGTTATATTGGATACATCACGACTTCCTTATACACCGTGTGTTCCTTGCTGGTTACCGTATCACACTGAGGTGAATACGTCATAATCATAATCATAATTATTACGGCTGGTTGTTACATCTTTGCGGCACCCACCAGTGTCAGGTGTGACCATGCTCCACAAACCTTTAAAAATGAATCATTTGTGGCCAGTCAAATGTTCTTTGTCGACCCAAGAATTACCACTTCATTCTTAAGCACTCTAGAGTATCCAAGGGAGTTCCACTAGGACAATACTCCGTTCCAATCTTTGGGGTTCTTATAAAATATTTTTTATCTTTTTTTTTTTTAAAACATGATGACCCAAAGGACATAGAACTTATCACTTCAATGAGCATGCATGTAACATGTGACTTTCATGCAAAACATGTAATTCATGAAACGTATGAGACATGCATTTTCAAAACTTATCTTGATTATGTCACACCATGCAAACTTAGTCATATGTCGGGAACATCATGTTTATTCAATCCAAAAAGGGTAACAACTAAAACATCTCTATTCCACCAGGAAATAGTCGAAACACATGTGAGTGTTCTAAACTCTAATTTATATATATATCTTCACCTAATCATTTTCAAGAAACCTATATTTATTCAATAACCAAAAGAATAACTTAAAATAAACATAACCTAAAAAGGTTAAGACCGAAACACTCCATGTTTCTCAAAACTTAACTTTTCTTCTTGTCTTTTCCTTTATCAATTCATCTATTTATTAAAAAATAATTAAATCAATCATTCAACCACTAAGAAACTTGACCGAATCCTAAGGGTTCCTTAGTCTCACCACTCATTTGTCAACTCTCACACTAAGATTAAATCTTAAATTAGTATTTAATTCATAATCACTCATGAACTCAAATTACCATCATATCCATACTCATAAGTTGATCATTTAAAATATTTATTTATTTGCTTCCAAAACCACTATAGCTGAATTATGACAATTCTCAAAGATGATATTTCTATCACCCAAAATCATGCATGGTTAAATCTGACCCTAGCCGAAATCACAAAGGCATATTAGTATTGTTTATTCTTCACATAATCATCAAATTCCATCAAACATATCTTAAGTTAAAACCTAGGATCTTAACCAAATGTAGAGAAACAAAGCTTATCCATTCATGAAATGTGCCAAATAATCAAATAGAATAACCAATAACATATCTATACAAATAACATTAAGTTTAATTAAAAGAGTACTTACACTTTTCAAGAGCTCACTTAAGAAACCTTGTGGAAGAAAAAATCTTCACTAACTTCTTGAGGAACAATCACACAAATGAGATAAAGAGTGATGTTTGGAAGATGGAAGGAAAGAAGAAAAAGAGATGGAGATGTGAGGAAAAGAGTTTGGATTGAAAAGTGGAGGGAACCTACATCTACATGTTGGTCGACTTTATACCCCAAAATGGGTGGAATAAAATCTTAGAAAATTCATAAGACCACATTAGCCGATCCGTGTGTCCCTTAGATCATAGGGTAATCATCCTCCTTCCATTTAGGGTTAATTAGCAATTGAAATGACTTAGAACTTATCTTATACCAGAGTGGACACATGGAGGAAGAAGACAAAAGTATGCATGTATCATTTTTTCTTCTTTTTCTTTTTGTGCACATATTCAAGATGGGGCAAAAGTAAGTTTCAGCTACACCCTCTTCTTCTCCTAATTTTTCATAGCCGAAACTTGCTAAGGAAATTCCAAGATTCACTCACTCTTCACTCCTTCACTTGCTAAGTGTCGCCACTCTACAAAGATAAAATCTTACATGAGGAAAATAATAAAATTAAACATAAGTTTAGTCACACGCCTATCATTAAGAAAAATCTCAAGTTTGCTTATATAACCTCTTGTGCTTATCGCATTTGGTTTCAAAAATAAAATCCTACCTACTCTTATGGGCTAAAATATCCAAAACTCAATACAAGAGAAGACCCGAAGATAAATAGTAAATATATTTCCAAAATGTTCCCATAAATAATTAAAATAATTCTAAAGAATTTAATATAGTCATTCCTGACAGGAAATTCAAATAGTAAAAATATCGGGTCATCACAATGTCTATTTTCAATGCCTACAATGATCATTGCTGAAATGAGCCTAAAATTAGGCAGAACCTTCACAGCTCTAAAAGTCACAGAAGCACTTTTCAATATGAACCCAGTGGGGTCCCTAGGCTCAAATGGGTTTCTAGCAGTCTTCTTTCAAGATCATTGGAATACAATAGGTGCTTGAGTGACAAAAGCAGTAATTGGAGTCCTGAATGATGAGAAATGGTCCAACTCCTTAAATGAGACATTCATTGTCCTGATCCCCAAAAAACATTCCCCAATCTAAGTGACAGATTTTAGACCAATAAGTCTTTGCAATGTTTTCTATAAAATCATTGCGAAGACTATGGCCTTAAAGCTCCAACCCAAACGACTTTTGTACCTAAAAGGCTTATCACATACAACATTATTGTTGCCTTTGAAACCTTGTACAACATGAAAGCAAGAATTAAGGAGAGCGATGGTTATATGGCCTTAAAGCTCGACATGAGTAAGGTCTATGATCGAATAGAATGACCTTTTTTTGAGTTTAGTGATGAAGAAACTTGATTTTGAACAAAAATGGGTGGACCTGATTCTAAAGTGTGTGGGGTCAGTTCTTTAATCCATCATACTAAATGGGGTACCTCAAGAGAACTTCAAATTAACTAGGGGGATCAGGCAGGGGGATCCATTATTCTCCTACCTTTTTATTCTTTGCACAGATGCTTTAAGCAGCATGCTCAACCAAGCTGAAAGAGATGAGATAATTTCTTGCCTTCCAACAAAAAAATTCCACTCTCAATTAACCATTTGTTTTTTTTTATAGATGACATCATTCTTTTTGTAAAACTAATTCTACAGAGTGGAGCAACCTTTTCTACCTTATGGAAACCTATGAACATGCGAGAAGAGAGACAAACAAGATCATCATTAACATTACAAGCATTAGGGGTACTAACTTCTATGAAAATTACTTGGGATTATCAACACTCATTAGCAGGTCTCGAGCTTAGTCCTTCAAAAGCCTACTAGACAATGTGCTAGTCAAGATAAACAAATTGAAAACCAAGTTAATATCCCAAGCAGGCAAAGAGGTCTTGATCAAAGTTGTCCTACAAGCCATACCAACTTATAGGATAGGCATTCTCAAGCTACCTAAACAATTGAAGCTAGAGCTAAACAAACTAACCATGAATTTTTGGTAGGGGCAACAATCTTAGGAACATAGGATCCACTGGATCAAATGGGATCAACTGAAATGAGCCAAATGTCACGAAGGACATGGGTTGAGAGACGTTGGTAATTCTAACTTAGCTCTACCAACCAAGCAAGGGTGGAGAATCCTAACCAATCTAGAGTCACTCATTGCACAGATTTTAAAGGGAAATATCTATGGTAACTTTTCATCAAAGATGGGCCAAAATACCTCATAGCCATGGCAAAGCTTCCTTGTAGGTAGACCTTTTCTATAAGAGGGTTTGATGTACAGAATAGGAGATGAGACCTTAGCTAAGACCTGGATAGATAAATTGATGCCAATTCCAACACCTTTTAAACCTCAAATTTCTATCAGGTTTCTCTTTGTAGGTTTCTCCTTGTAGACTCCATAATTTCAATGCTCATTGATCACTTAGTTCACCAATGGAAAATTAACCTTGTCGAGGCCAGCAAAGAAAGAGACTGACATCATCAAAGCTATACCCATCAGTCCTTACCCTAAACTAGATAGATGGATTTTGAGGCCCACAAACTTTGGAGTTTTCAATGTTTAAAGTGCCTATCATTTGTTAACTGAACTTGACAGCTAGCAGTGAGGACAACCCTCCAATCTCAAAGGTTTAAAGGACCTCTGGACTAAGTTATGGGACTTGAATATACCAAATGTAGCTAAATCCTTTTTATAGAGGGCTTGCTTGAATGGCTTGCCCATTAAAGATAAACTGGTAAAAAGAAAAGTTACTGAAGATCCAACTTGCCCCATTTGCTTTCAACATCTAGAAATTGTGGGACACATCTTGTGAGATTTCCCCTCAACAAAAGATGTGTGGGCACAAAGTTCTAGGAAACTGCAAAAAAGTTAGCCCCCAAAACCACTTTTTCAAAGACTTGGTTGAAGATTTTATGGAGACCTTTGAGCTTGAGGTCAATTGCTTTTTGCTATCACATCTTGGCACATATGGAAGTGGCGAAATTCTCTGGATTTTCAATAGTAATTCCTATAACCCTCCAAGGTTGCCTCTCAGTCATATTAACTAGTTGAAGACCTACAACAAGTCACAAGCCAACAAACACCACAAGCCACCTCCCAACAGTAGCGTACCAAGTGGTTAGCCCCTCCACGAAGAAGACTCCAATTGAATTGAGATACAACACTCAACAAGGCATCATGCACAATGGGAGTTGGTAATATCATAAGAGACAGTGAGGGAAAAGTCCTAGCCACCCTTAGAATGAAACAATACTTGTTTTCTGACCTTTTGTTGGTAAAAGCTTTTACTGTTGTTCAGGCCTCAATTTATGCAAATCTTGTGGTTACAGTAATCTCATTTTCGAAGGAGACTCTCATCAGGTTGTCTCGAGTCTTAACTCTTTAGTGATCAACCATACTTATGTAGGCCAACTTACTTCAAATACTAAAATGACCATTGACTCTTTTGCAAGTTGGTTAGCTAGGCATACTGTTAGAGCTAACAATCATGTTACTCATGCCTTAAGTAAGAATACTCTAAGCATTTTTTTTGGAAAGTCCGTAGGTTTCATTGCTCATAAGATGACTTATAAACTCTCATTTATAACAGTGAAGTGTATACAATTTGGATAATCTTCTAAGAAATACAAGTCATTTTCAAAACACAGAGCAGATTGAGCTAGACTATGGGCTGCATTATCCTTCTCGCTAGACATGGGAAACTATCCAATCATGTAGAGAATTTAAGATTTGTTTTGAGTCTTCTATCAACAAACCTCTCTAGCTCCAGTTCTTAGCTGCAGAGTTTAATAAATTTGTCACTTGCATTGTGTCGTCTTCCATAATCACGTTCTGAATATCTATTTCTTTGTAGAAATTGAGTTTAAAAAAAAATAAGATTCTTCTATGAAAATGTGAGCCTTTCAATTTTCTATTTGCTTGGAAATTGCCTAACATCATACTATTTGAGTTCCTTAAAATTGTCTCGGTGCCAATCTTTTTCTCTATGTTTCTCACTATTGGATTGCTTTAAGCATAAATGATTATACTGCAACTTTTGATTATGTTTCTCTTTGTATTTAGATGTTGGTTTAAAGCTTAAATCATTATAGTTCCGTTTGGATTTGGAGATGAGATGAGTTGAGATGAGTTTAGTTTATTTTTTAATATTATTATTATTTTAGAATTTGAAAAATGTATATTGGAATTTGAAAAATGTGTATTAGAATTTGAAAAAGGTATATAAAAATTTGTATTTTGTATAAAAAATTATAAAAATATAATGATAAAATAAAAATGAGTTGAAATAAGTTCAACTCACTTCTGAATTCAAACGGACCTATGTATATGTTCCTTTCAAAAAAATCAAAAAAATAAAAATGCTAATCTTTTGAAAAAGTTGAGATATATATTATACTTTTTTACGAGCATACCGTACTTTTATCTGAAACGACCAGATTTTTATCTTAATTTGTAAATATAACAATTTTCATTACATTTTCATTTTCTTTGATTTGTTTTAAAAATGATTAAAAGGTTTATCGTAAAATCACCTCTTTCGAATCAATAACAATAAAATATAGAATATTAGTAGTAAGTAACAAATTCTTCCGCCTCTCAATCCAATTGTGTTCGGATGCTAACCCGGGAAGAGCAATGTACATGATGGAGGCAGTGCAACCACCGACAGTGTAGTTTCTACTTTCTAGGGTTTGTTTCGTTTGTTTATTCTTAGCGGCTTGATAGATTTGATTGGATGGCGAATCCACTCTACGGCTACAATTCTTCGTCCTACGGAGCAGCAACAGCTGCCGCCGCCGCCACCACAACCTCCGGTCTCTCCTCCGTTTACACGTCCCGTTCTCTTACCGACGCCTACCTCTCCGACCCCACCACTCTCCGCTACTTAGGGTCGGATCTCTCTTCCAAGTACTCCCTTTCCGATCAGCGGCTTCGGACATCCTCCTCCTCCACCGCAACCGCCTCCATGTACGAAGCCCTCCGCTACTCCAGCACGCCAAGTGCTATGGCACATTTGGTCTCTCAGGGTTCATGGCCCTCCGCTGATGTCGCCGCCGCTGACTCCCTCCTTGCCGGCCTCAAACGCCCCTCTGAAGGTGAGCCCTCTGTGTGTGTGTGTGTGTGTGTGTGTGTGTGTGTGTGTTTGGTTACTAAGTGAATTGTAGGGAATAGAAGACGGAAAAGTGAATGCTAGTGATAATATGACATTTATTGGTTCTTTTAATTTACCGGCTGACTTTAGGCTGAGGGCTCATGGTTGCAAAATTATGATAAATCTCATCTATTTAGGGCTTCAATTTTCGGTAAGGCTCTAGTTGAGGAGCTTCGAACTTGAAGGTTTTTTACATTTCCTAGGGTTTAGGGTTTTCTACATTTCCTATCCATTCATGATGATAGAGCCGCTGTGGAGGATTCTTATTCTATTGCTTATGGCTGTATTGTATGCTGGGAACGTAACAAAAAATTGCTTCTTAATCTCTCGAGAGATTTTCAAATTCACATTTTCGTCTTCCCACATGCATGGTGTGTCTTATTTATGTAAATGTGTTTTGTTTTTAATGCAGACTTTGCTTTAGATTGTGAAAAAGTTGCACATACAGTATAAGACAACAATGAGAGAAAATAATATTTGCCTATATATGTTGTACTTAAGTACTTGCCTGTAAAAATTAAAGTAAGCTCAGTCATTAAGCAGTGTTGGTTTTGTAACTTATAAAGCCAAATCTAATGAAGAATTTATACTATGTCATAAATTTTCTGCAGAATGGTCTCACTCATATTTCTGAACTATTTGCCACTCGGAATGATAAAATAGAAAGGAGATAAACTCTTTTCTTGATAAGTAGAAAGGAGATAAACTCTGAAGCTGAGGAAAGGCTTTCTATTTTAATTCTTCTTGCAATTAGTAATTTGAGAAGCTATACTCTTTTAGTAATCTCAAAATCAAGCTATAAATAGTGAATACATTGTAGGAAACTAGAAGTCAAGCCGAGAGGTGACTGAGATCTAACAAAAATACCATAGCATTTAGTTGAACAACATTCTAAGACTGAGAAAGAGGTAAAGAGGCGTCTTCTTTATAAGTTGTGGTTTAGTTATGCGGCTTTCTTTTACTAAATTTCATAATTCATTTCACATATTCAAGGCTAAATTGTTGTAAAAATAAACACCCGTAAAAAAGCTTTTGTAATAATAATATCATGATAACGACAACAATAGTAATCCTAACAATAATGATAATAACAATCTTGATAACATGTTCAATCTTTTTGTTTTTTATTTGATATATTTAAAGGGTGACGTCTTTGTAGAAAAGTGAGTCACGGAATGTGTTTGAGGAGGCTTGAAATACTTAGCCCAATACAGGCTTGCCTCAAAGTTCAAATTCTTAAAGAAAAGGATTTTATGACATGGGAATCTAGATGGATGAAAGAATTTATTGGTATTTTATTTTATTTTGTTACGTGTAGCAAGTTTGAATATTTTGCAGATTATTTGCTGTTTTATATAAAAGATATACTAATTAAGTTTATTTTTATAATTTCATTGTTAGTAAATTATTTTAGTTGCATATGATTTCATCTTACTCTTATTTGATCTTGTGTTAAAGCTATTTTATGATTATATGACTTAAATAAGTTTATTATTTGGCTTGATATATTTTTTTAGTTGTGTACTGAACTATACACAGAAATCACTACTTTTTTTTTTGATAATTTTACTATTTTGTATCCAATTCCTTATGTTAATGCCACAAAATTTATTCCATGTAAGCTTACAATTAAATGTATATTCTTTAGTCCCAACTTATCCTTTAAGACATAAATATATAGTAACATATATGTTTCTGTGGTTTTCTTCTATACATGCCTACTATCTACTATAGTGCTCTACCATCAGACTCTTTTGGGTGCCCATACTGCAATTGGGCAAACTGAAGCTTGGTATTCTACGAACTCTTTAGCCAAGCGCCCTAGATTCGACAATGCAAGCAATTTGCCTATATATCCACAGAGGCCAGGAGAAAAAGATTGTGCCCACTATATGCTCACAAGAACCTGTAAATTTGGAGAGAGCTGCAAGTTTGACCATCCTATTTGGGTTCCTGAGGGTGGAATCTCAGATTGGAAAGAGGTGACAATTTATTGTTATATTCTATGCCTATGGCAATGATATTTTAGTAGAACATGAATCTAAATACTCATATAATAGTATTAGTACTTATGCGTTTTAAATTCTATGCCATCGTATACTTATGCTTCAATAGTATGAGTGAAATAATAAACCTTATTTTACTTATAAAAAAAATATGAGTGAAATAATGCTTATAACAAAATCTACGTCTTACCAATACCTATATGGTTCGTACTTGAATGTATGATAGACATTACCTTCTTTATAAGAAATTGAAATTTTGTTAAAAGCGCAAGTTGATGCAACCCCAATATGCATAGTATGCAAGAGATATTAGTATCCATCTTAGGGGATTTAAGGAAAGCACACTTACTAAAATCTACAAAGGTAGGCAAGTGATGACTGCGATAATCTCTCATGCAGAGGCATTTGGACAGAAAAAGTTCTAGCTCTAACACTCCTCTCTTGATCATCAAAGTGTTGGGCATTGTGATCTTTCCAAAGACCCCACACCTTATATAATAGAATCATTTGCTGAACGTCTAAGTGACAAGAATTACTTTCTTGCCTTTTCTAGCAAGCCATAGGCTTCACCAACCCTTTGAAGCAAGACAACTAAAGCGTACAAATTTAATCTTAGTTTATATAATCATAAGCCTTCTCTATATCCAACTTGTAGTGCAAATTAGGAACCCCTGATATGATCATTATAACCATCCAAGAAAGGCCCAAGCCACATCTGGGCCCACACTTCAAAATAATTAGTCAAGATTAAAATTGAGCCCCTTATAATAATTATAAAAAGGCATGAACTTCTCATTTTCAACCAATATGGGGTTCACTAGCTTTCATATCCTAGATTGTGCGATTGTGGATAAAAAAGGTTGTGAATTAGATTCCACATTGTTTGGGATGGAGATGTTCAAATCTTTTATAATGATTCCAACACATTTAAAAAAAAAAACTCAATTCCAACAAAATTGTAACCTTGATCAGTCATTTTGGAGAATTGGCCTAGATGCGGCTTGGGCTTTCCTTGGATTGTTAGAAATGGTAGTAGAGCTAATTTCAGTCAGAATTGTGGGACTTGAGTCATGCCATCAACGATGATGTTGGGTATTGAAGGTGGGAAAGATTGTGTATTATCCCAACCCTAGGGGTTGACTCTAGTGGTAAAGGCCTTGTGTTTTGGGGTATACTCCTCTTAAGTTTAAGGTTCAAATCCCCTTGGGTGCAAACAATCTCTAGGGGCCATTGGATTTAAGGATTTTTTCCTTGAATTACTTGAGGTGTACTTGTGGGAAATTCTTTGCCGATGGCTTGTGCACATCCAGGATTAGTCGGGACACTGTTTCTAGACACCCAATGCCAAAAATAAAAGGATTATAATATGTCAAATTGTGTTATTCGAAGGTGATGAATGAGATCTACATTGCTTGGAAGAGAGAAACTTTAGCCCTTGATAATGATTCCCAGGGGTTCCAATTGTAACCTTGATTAGTCCTTTGGAGAATGAGCCTAGATGTGGCTTGGGCATTCCTTGTATTACAAATATTTTCTAGAGCATTGGTTAGTTGTGAGGATCAAATTTAAGATTTTGCCATTATTGAATGCATTTTGTAGCAGTCCCTTCCCTTATAGGGTTAGGAATATGATGTTTATAATGTTTCATCGAGCTAGGTTATAAGGGATGGCAATCACAAGGACCTCGGTTCCTTTCCCATGGCCACAGTTGGAATCATGTTTAGGATAAAGGCATAATTTAATAAATTAGGTGCACTCAAGTGAGCCATTCCCTGTGGACCATACAAGATGGCTTGCCCCTGTTTGTAATTTTAAGGAAATTCTCTTCCAGAATGTCAACATGGCTGAGTGATGCACATATTGGAATTATAAAACATTATTTGTTATCTGGTCCAAAACTCGCATGGTTAGTAAAATATAAAAATCTATACTATTTAACATAATAATGAAAGCTTATATATTTTTTATTATTAGAAAGATAACATTGGTTTTCATCTCTGATTATCTCTTTTGGAGATATGATATACTTAAGGATCATGTTGTCCATTGGTGGATTTGGCAAAATAATGAACTAGTGGAAGATTAATGAGTGGTGTGAAATTATCTTGGAATTATGGGCGAAATGTGAACCTGACCTAAGTATAAATTCCTATACTTTCCTTTGTGACTTATTGAGTTGCTCTATTATACATTTGTGCCTGGTCGCTGCTGTGTGCTTTCTATGGCGGCTTGTTCTTTTGTATATTTTTGATAAGAAGAAATTTTATTAATAGAATTACTTATAAAAAAAAAAAGAAATTTTATTAATAGAATAGCCCGAGTACACTGTAAGTATACCTAGTTAAGAAGTTCTTTTGTTACCCCTTATTAGACCCTCTAATATAATATTGAACTTCAATACGGCATTCCCATGCTCCAACATGTGAAGATTTTGTAAATATAAAGAATAGACATGCACCACATATTGTATTAGAGTCCATGTAATGTAGGGTTTCATTTTCCCGCTAGTCATTGTTTTCTGAGTTTTGCTTGTTGGAAAGGCCTTCAGGGCAAACCCCATTTTGCTGCTGTATGGAGATTCCTTTATATCTCATGTGGTGCATTTGGCTTGAAAGGAATGACTGTTTTAATGATTGGGAGCGCTCTTTAGATGAGTTCAGGAGTTTCTTCTTTTCACAGATTATTTCTTTGTGCTTCTGTTATTGTACTCAATGACATAAAAAAAGAACAGTTATTGTACTCAATGGATCTAGCTTTCATGACTTTCTTGTATGGCTCCTAACTTGTAACTAGATGTTCTGTTTTGTATACTCCCATGTAATTGGGCAATGCCTATTTACTTGATTCAGTACCATAAAAAAGGGTAGAAGGGGGCAACCAGAGATGCTTCCCTACTTGAGGGTGACCATAATGGCATCCTACCCTCTGAAAATTGGATTGGAGGAGCCTAGACAGCGGGAAGTTATAGGCACTCCCTCAAGTCAAGTTTTAGCCATAACTTAAGACTACAACTTCACTAGATAATTCAATGAATCTCGAGGCGGCTAATACCAATAGTCTAAGATGAATCCATATTCAGATTCAAACCCAGGACCTAGTACATGCTGAACTACTTGGGAGTAACCCAATGATCATTGAGCTGCGACTCTTGGTGTGTCACTTTCCCACTAGTCAATTGTTTGATAAGATGACCATTTTTTGTAGAGTTCATGCTTGTGATGATCTATAATTTGTATGAACTTTTTGTAGAGTTCCCTTCTAGATAGTTATGGAATTGTACTTCATGGAGATTTTTGTTGTGTTTGATAAATTGTTTAAAGCATTTGCAATACATTTTTTCTTTATAAAAGATGGTCTTAGCAATTCAGATTTTCTTTATAAGCAATGGATACCTCATTTGCAATTTTCTGCGCATTTGTTTATTTCATTTTGGATTAAATACTAAAATAGTCCCTGTGATTTGGTGTTTGGACAATTGACGCTTATATTCTAATATTAAACTTCTTATACCTTATACTTTCAGCTTTGATAATGCAGATCCTTCCGTTACTGAGCTGTCAATACTTTAAACACGCCACATCATCCCTAATGATGGACTTACACCTATAAAAAAATTTATATATTATTGTAAGAAATAAAATTTAAAAAGAAAATTTAGAAACTCAATTTAAGGGAAATAAAACTAAGCTTGGGTCGCACCCAACCGCAGCCTGAACCCAACCAACACCTTGCTCTTGTAACCCAGGCTTAGTTTTTATTTTCCTTAAAATGAGTTTTTATTTATTTATTTTTAAAATTTTTGACAGGTGTTATTCCATCATTTGGAATGAAGAGGCATGCTTAACAGCGTATTGATGGATTATTAACATAAGGATCAAAATATTAAATGTTGAAAGTACAAGGAGTAAGAATTTCAAAATTAGAGGATGGACTAATTTGTCCAAAGCCGAAACACATTAGAATATAACCCTTTTAGGTTGATGGGAATCTACTTCTGTATATTCTTTGCTAGAATGGCTTTTCTTGTAATGTTTTTGTTTGCTTGATTATATGCTTAAGCTTGTTTGCTAATTGATACTAAAAGAAGGAGATTGCTTAATATAATTTATTGAACATCTAGGTTCCAACTCATGCTACAAGTGAGTCCCTTCCTGAGAGACCAGGGGAGCCAGATTGTCCTGTGAGTAGTTCATTAAACATTTTTCTTCGCTCTCTTTGTTTGTATTTATTGAGCATGTAAAGTAACCATTTCATTGCATGATTGGCGTTTTTCATATGTTTCAGTACTTTCTGAAAACTCAAAGATGTAAGTTTGGTTTAAGGTGCAAGTTTAATCATCCGAAAGATCAATTTGCGACTGTGGTAGGTGCTATTCCCCTGAGATTTTCTAGATATGGCTAGGCGTATTCATTTCTTTTTATAGCATGATATAAAACCTTTGCTCTGGTTTTAGGGTGCTTCAGAAAATGATGGCACAACCTTACCTGAGAGGCCTTCTGAGCCCCTGTGTGCGGTTAGATATCTAATTCTTCTTGTCTCCTTCAACATTATTTTGTTTATGTTGTTTATTGGTTTTCATGCTTGCTGTTTGAATCATTAAACAGTTCTACTTGAAGACCGGAAATTGTAAATTTGGTGCAACTTGCAAGTTCCATCATCCGAAAGATATTCAGATACCATTGACTGGACAACAGAATGGTAACGGTGAGCAAATGGAATCAACGATTAGTACAGAGGGAGCAATTGGAGATGCCAAACTTTATAGTCCTCTTGCATACACCCCAGCATCAATATGTAACTCCAAGGGACTTCCTGTAAGACTGGTAATGCACATTTTAATATTTTTGGATTGTTATATTCCTTCTATCCTGATATATATGCATCTTAGGTCTAAATAAACGAATTCACGTAATTACATTAATATCCATATAAATTTTGATCAAATGTTCCATTAATTGTTTCCACTTATCATATTTCTGGATACATAATTACATCTGCCTTTCTCTTCCCCTTTACGGGTTGCTATTGGTAACCTTGCTCTTTAGTTCATTTTATCCTGCCCAATATAAATGCCAAACCTCTTTAAGAAGGTTGACATGGGACAAATTTAGAGAATCCTTTTGTGTGCACTCTTGAAGGGCTTTAAAATTGGTAGCTTATTTTTTCTAGGATTTTCTATGGTGAGAGAGACAATAGGGTTTGTGAAAATAGTTAAGTTTGGAAAACAGCAGAAGGAAGGCCTTGTTTGGGAACTAAAATTTCCCAAAAGATATCTTTTTTTTTTTTCCCGTAAATTTTTTTACCTGCGATGGAGTAGAAAAACCACAGAGCTCATAAAACAATTCATCAATGTTGGCAAAGCTTAAGGCTTGTTACCTTAGTAAAACACGAAAAGGGTTTCAGTACTTTTCCCAAGCGATCTGAGCCATGCATCTTGTTCTTGTGTGGCTAAAATGGGCTGATGAGTAGGCAGGATCTCACTCTAATTATTAGGTAGGTTGGGAATGGGTGTTTAGCAAATAATGTAAATGGGCAATGAAGAGGCAAATAGGCATAATATAGGATAGGAGGGTTGTAATCAATAGGAGCTGAGTTGATCTTTTGGGTTATCGACTCTAGCTGGCTCAAATAACTCGAGTTCGAGTTCGAGTTCGAGTTCGGGCTGGGAGCTAGCTGAGCCGAGCTCGAGCCGATTAAACATGAGTTTGAGCTGAGTTGAGTTTTTTTTTTTTATTAATCTTTGCCTGTACTCTTTAACTAGCCCGATCGAGTCGAATTGAGTTATTACTCAAGTTTTGTTTGTACTATTTTAAATATTTTTTTATTTATTTTTAAATGAATTAATAATTAAAAATACCAAATTACAAAATAAAAAAAGGTTAAATTTAATGAAATTTTTACGACTAATGTATAAACCTTATTGAGTTATAAGATTATAATATTTTTATGAATACATTTCTTATATGGTTCCTATATTGTAGTATATGAAACTTTTAAGTCCTACATGCTAACTATTATACATATTGTAAAATAGCTACTATAATTAATCCCTTAACTACTTAATTAACTAACGTATGGTTATGGACTAGTTCAATATAAGGCATAAATAACTATGCATAAGTAATTGGGTTACATGCTACATATTTAATTTTAAATATTACTATACTTGTATTATTACATCTAACTTTTTTGACAAGTGAAACAAAAAAATTTGATTCCATTAATTTATATTGAATCATATATATATAAGAATTTTAATATATAGAAATAAATTATACATATATATATATATATATATATATATATAGATTCAACAATTTATTGACGAGCTCTAATCAAGTCAAGTTAACGAGCCAAATCGGGCAAAAACGAGTGGGCTTTAGCAAATCTTAACCGAGTTGAGTCTAGTTTAGTCGACTATATGTCATTTACTAATTGATTGGGCTTTTGCTTTCACAATTAAGCTCTTTTTTTTTGCATTTTTTTAATAGCTCGGTTTGAGTTATTTGAGTCGGTATTAGCTGAACAATTGTACAAATTGGTTCATTTATAGCCTTATAGGACCCAAACCATCTATGACTTGCCCTAATATGCCTAATCGTCTATTCTTCTGCTTGTGCTTTTTGGGGCTCTACTCCATTTTGTTTCATTGTCTTCTACTTATTGGGAATCTTGGCTGGGTCACATTGTTTTTTATTTTATTTTATTGGTTTAGTTGATTCATGTAGTAAATCAGGGTTTTCCTTGCTAATGCATCTCTTGCTTCCAACAGGGTGAGCTGGATTGTCCATTCTATTTGAAAACTGGCAGGTGACTATTTGCCTATTTATGTCTTATTGGTATAAAAAATCAGTATAGAGTGACAGTTTTTAATTTTCTGGAATTAGTTGCAAGTATGGTGCCACTTGCCGGTACAACCATCCTGATCGGAATGGTATGCTACAATGCTGAAATTGATTATTCAGATTTCAAATGCATATATAGTCTCATTTTATGTACTTTTTCTTTGGAGCTTCATTGCTGATATTTTTGTACAGCTATTAATCCACCTGCTGCCGTAGTAGGCCAATCCATTGTAGCCTCCCCAGCAACCAATCTGAATTTTGGTGTTGTTAATCCAGCTACTTCTATCTATCAGACTATTGATCCCCGCCTGGCTCAGCCAACGGTAAATTGGAAATTGTTTTTATTACTTGTTTTTTTCTCTTTAATTTGGTTTGCTACATAAAAAGGGTATAATTCAGCAGACAAGGCTGAGCTAGAGAACTTTCTTTTTGAGGCCGCCGGCAGTTATTGAAGTATTCGAGAGAGAATTCTTTATATTCAAATTCACCATTGAATTTATTTCTGTTTTAGATATTCATCTATTGCATTTATAGACCATATGCTTTCCTTTCTATTCGGAAAAATTAATTTAGGGTCCATAGAAGCCTATATACTACATTTTTATATCTTTTGATAATCCCTTTAAAGATTTTTCTTTATTTATATTCCTGCACAAACCCTTTAGTTTATAATCCTGATTATTTTTCTCTTCGTGCACTGCGAAAAACTAGTTTTGTTTTTGGTGGTTCAACGTTGATGGAGCATCATTAATGGTGTTCTAGTCTCCTGGTTTCTTTAGATTGTTGAGATGGGGTTGTTTAGACACATCCTTATTGATCATAAGACCTTTGAGTTCAAAAAAGAAAATGATAGGTGGTGGAAGGTCATGGAACGCATAAGCTGTGTGGTGAAATACATTTCCATCGATCAAGAGGCCTTGAGATGGATAGCTAGTATGTTAAGGATTGTGTTTCGTATGGGGGTTCCACTCAATTTCTTAGAACTCGCAAAAATGGGAACCAAGTTCTAGTGGTGCAAAGGAGTCAAAACTTCCATGGTAGGTTCTTCACTAAGTCGAAGTTCGGCCGTGCTCAGAGAAGGGGTCTTGTAGTTCCGAAGGGGAGATAAGGGAAAGGATGGAGAAACTTCGTCAACGTTTTGGTAGATTTATCTTCTCCTTCATCTACGTTATAAAATATCCCAAGAGGTCTGGGCATGAAGATGTCCGGAAGAGGAGGAGCTTCTCAGCTTCCCCCATCATCGGCGACGAGTCAGAGGTGCTCAAGATGCCTTGAGCTGCGAATCAGGCAAAGAAGCAACGCCTACCAAGAGTAGGGGATGAATGAGGTAACAGTGTTGTAGGCTCTAGTTTAAATGGAAGAGCAGTTGGGGGACCTTTTGGAAAAGGTCAGTTGATTGAAACGCTACATTAAGGGTAAAGGGTGTGATCAGTTGAGCTTGAGCTTGAGCTTGAGCTTGAGCTTGGGCTTGGGCCAGGGGATTGTGGGGTCTGGTTTAGCTAATCAGGCTAGGATCTTTAAGGAGTTGGGATGGGCCAAGTTTTAGGCCCTATAAAGGGCGGACTATCTCTTCAAAACGGGCTGGGGCTAAGTTGGATGGGCCGGGTTAGGGTCTTGGCCCAAAAAAGGTTTGGAGGGTTAAGAATCGGTATCCCGATATTTCGGTCCCGTGTATGCGCGATGCTCCCACGCCATTGGCGTGTACTTCGACTGACATCCTTTGGCACATGCTGAGTTGCCATCTTTTGACGACCACCTTGGTGGGTTTGCAAGGCCACTTCTCCAGGAAAACGTCGAGGCTGTCGAAGATGGGGAGATTCCTACTATTTTCGTTGAAGAGAACAATGGGCTTAGCTTTAGTTGGTGTTGGGGGAAATGAGAATTATGGGGGTTGAACTTGGACTTCCCTTCACATCAACGTAGGAGGAGAGCGTCAGCTTGGGACTCTCTGACATGGCAGTGGGGCCTGCAAGTGGTTTTGAGTTTTCTCCCAACTTGCAAGTGGTTCTCAGTGATCAAGAGGGCTCAGGTGGGAGGGGATTGTTCAAACCCCTTTATGCACACTGCCCCCTAGTCCTAAAAGGGGGAGTTGTTCTTTAGATTAGTTATTCAAGAAGGTGGAGGCCTTACAATCAGTTCTTGGGATTTTTGTTGTAGGCTATGAAGAACAGTTTAGAGCCCTTCTCGTGGCAATGGAAGCTGGTCATTCGAAGTCAGTCACAAAGCAAGATATAGAATTAAAAAGGCTCACATGTTCTATCAATTATGATGCGATGGAAGGGAGTGGTGGAAGGGATAGATCGAAAGGGAGGGGCTCTTATCTTGTTTATATGAAGTCTAAGATCCTTTCTTGGAACGTGCAGGGGCTCAATGATTGCAATAAATGCCTCCGTAATAAATTTTTATTGTGAATGTGGAAGGTTGATGTAGTGTGCTTGCAAGAAACAAAGTTGTGGGTCATTGATAGAAGAACTATTAAGAGTTTATGGGGTTGTTCATATGTGGGGTGGTCTTATTTGGCATCTATGGGAGCCTCGGGTGGAGTGCTATTAATGTGGGATAAAAGAGTAGTTGAGGCGGTGGAGGAGTGTATTGGTGATTTCTCGGTTGGAGGAGTTTATTGGTGATTTCTCGATTGCTTTTCTCTTTAAAAATGTCGTAGGCGGGTGGGAGTGGGCTTTTGTAGGCACTTATGGTCCATATTTAGACAAGGATAGGAGATGGTTGTGGGAGGAGTTGGCAGGTGTGAATTTTATTTGAGATGTGCCATGGTGTATGGGTGACGACTTTAACATCAGTCGCTTTCCTAGCGAGCATTTGAGGAACCATCAGAATTCTGTGGCTATGGAATAATTTTCAGAATTCATTTTTGACTTAGATCTTATGGATATCCCCTTTGTTGGGGGTGAGTTCAGTTGAATGGACGGGTGTGGTCGAAATTAGATAGATTTTTAGTCTCTCCTTTGTGGGAAGTACACTATCCTGAGTTATGACAGAAGCAGATGTCTCGTATTAGCTTGGGCCACTTTTCTATTTTGCTAGATTGTGGGGGCATTCACAGGGGTCGTTGGTATTTTAAGTTTGAAAACATGTGGCTAGCAACGAAATGATTTGTAGAGTTGGTTCATGATGGTGGTCATCGTATCAGTTTTGTGGCACCCTTAGTTTCATTCTTGTGAGTAATTGAAGGCACTAAAGCAAGATCTAGAGAAGTGGAACTTGGAAGTATTTGGTCACATTGACAATCAGAAGTCGACTCTCTTGGAGGAGTTGTAGGAGTTGAGGGAAAGGAATGACTGGTAAATAGATAAGAGGAGGTGCAGACGAGAAAATCTACATTTGTGGCTAATTTGGAGAGGGTTCTGTTGGCGGAGGAGGTTTTTGGTGCCAAAAATCTGGGGCCTTTTGGTTGAAAGAAAGTGATAAATGTACAAAATTCTTTCACAAAGTGGTCAATTCTCATCGGCGAAGCAATGCCATTGAGTTGTTACATACAGGCACTTAGGTAGTTACTTCTCCCGATCTAGAAAACAACATTGTGCATTACTACTAGAAGGAGCCGGTTTGTTGGAGACCAAAGCTTGATGATTTCTTGTTCGCGGCTATCGAATCGTAGAGTGTGAGTTTTTGGAGAGACCTTTTGACGAAGATGAGATTTTTAAGGTCATTTCAGCTATGGCTAAGGACAAAGTGTCGGGCCCGGATAGCTTTCCGATGGGTTTCTTTTGAACTTGTTGAGATGTCGTTAAAGGTGATGTTATGTAGGTATATTGTGAATTTCACTCTTTTCAAAAGTTTGAGAAATCCCTTAATGCGACTTTTATTGCTCTCATCCCAAACAAACATGGGGCTTCAGTAATTGAGGAGTTTCACCCCATAAGCTTGGTTAACAGTGTATACATGATTATTTCCAAGGTATTTGCCAATCGGCTAAGTCCTCTTTTAGAACAAATCATTTCCAAGCCTCGGAACGCTTTCATATGGGGATAGCAAATTCTAGATTCGATTCTTATTGCTAATGAATGTTTGGATCATAAATTTACTTATAAAAAAAAATGTTTGGATCATAAATTGAGGGAGGGGAGGTCTGGTATCCTTTGCAATATGGAGAAAGCGTATGATTATGTGAATTGGGAATTTCTTCTATACTTGTTTGGGAGGTGTGGTTTTGGGGATAGGTGGATCTCTTGGATGCGACATTGTATTTCCACTATTCGGTTCTTGGTTCTAGTCAACGGCACACCGATTGATTTCTTTGAGAGTTCTCGGGACTTGTGGCAAGGAAATCACTTTTCTCCTATTTTGTTTGTTATAGTTATGGAGGTATTAAGAGTCTGATGGTGACGACTGCTATTAGTGGGGGTTTCCTCTCTGGCTTTTAGGTGATTCATGGCACTAGTAGTTCTGTTAACATTTCACACATTCTATTTGTAGATGATACCCTACTCTTCTGTGATGCGGATGAGAGTCAGATCCAAAATTTAGGAGCACTGTCATTATGTTTTGAGGCAGTGTTGGGCTTAAGGTGAATCTTGGCAAGTCTGAGATGGTTGCAATGCGTACGGTTTCACATATTTCCAGGTTAGCAAGCCTCTTGGATTGTACGGTTTCTTCTTTGCTAATGAAGTAGGTGGGCCTTCCTTTGGGAGCAATGTTCAAAGCTAGAGCCATATAGGATGGGGTGGTGGAGAAGATAGAGAGAAGATTGGCTAGGTGGAAAAGAATATACTTATTGAAAGGGTGTTGGCTCACTCTTATCAAGAGCACTTTAATTAATCTCTCCATGTATTTTCTATCGCTATTTCTTTTACCTACAGGGGTAGCGACTAGGATTGAGAAGTTTTTTAGGGCTTTGTTATGAGGGGGGCATGGGGGAGGAGAAGAAGTTCCACGTGGTTAATTGGAAAACAATTTGTTCCCCAATCTCTTATTGGGGCTTAGCTTTGTGTAGTTTGAGAGCTTATATTAAATATTGGGGAAACGGTTGTGGAGATATTACTTGGAGGAGGGGTCTTTGTGGAAGGAGATTATTGATTCTAAATACCATGTAAGAAATTTGTGCTTATCAGTCACTTGACACACTCAAAATATATATTTTTAAGTAAAATAAAATTTATTGAATCAAGTAAATAGGCGTAGTCTAAATATACAGGAAGTATACATAAGAGAAAAGTTGCAAGTTAGGAGCTAGAAATGGATACAAGAAAGTAATGTAAACTAGCCCCATTGAAACCAATAGTGGAAGCCCATAGAAATAAAGTATTAAAAGGAATATCTAAGTTCTTCCAAATAGCATTCTCAGTCTTTAAAACTTTGGCCATTCCTTGCATGCCAAATGCACCACGTTAGGCATAACGGAATCATCTTCTCTTTTTGATAAGTAAACAAGTATTATTAATAAAAGAATGGGCAAAAGCCAATTACACATGTATCCTAATTTCTAACTAGGTAGGGGTATTAGAGATAAGAAAGTCATGTAGGTCCATGTCGTTAAAATGATCGAACAATAAAAAGCCCCATCCTTGCGCGTATCCACCTTAAAGTGTCTTCATGTTGATTGCTCGAACAAATGGAACATAGCAGGCTATAAAAATCTGCAAAGCTGCTTATCTTCCAGTCTTGCATCGCCCTGTTGAAGTTTATGTTTCAAGGGGGGGTAGTGGAGAAGATTGAAAGAAGGTTGGCAGGATGGAAAATGGTTTACTTATCGAAAGGGGGTTGTCTCACCCTTATCAAGAGCACCCTTACTAATCTCTCCATTTATTTTATCTATTTGTTTCCTTTGGCAGTAGGGGTAATGCCAAGAATTGAGAAACTCTTCAGGGCCTTCTTATGGGGAGGCATCGGGGAGGAAAAGAAGTTCCACTTGGTTAATCGGAAGACTGCGTGTTCCCCAATTTCTTTTGGTGGCTTGGGGGTGTGCAACTTGCATATCTTTAATAAAGCCTTGTTGAGAAAATGGTTATAGAGATATTATTAAGAAGGGGGATTGTTGTGGAAGGAGACCATTGATGCTAGATATGAGAGGCTTGGGGAGGCTGCTGTTCTTCTGAGGTCAGGGGGAGCCATGGAGTGGGCCTATGGAAGTTTATTAGGAGGGGCTGGCCAAGCATTGAAAGCCACATTTGTTATATGTTTGAAGAGGGTAATAAAATAAGTTTTTGCAGGGATATTTGGTGTGGTGATGTAGCTTTGGAGAGAGCATTTCTAGCTCTATATCGTATTGTAGCAAATAGGGAGGCTTTCATTGCTGATATGCATGTATTCTCTATTGGTTCTCATCAATGGATATCCCCTTTATTTGAGATTTTCATGATTGAGAATTATCCATTATTGCAGATTTTTCAGAGCACTACATTCTAAGGGGACTCCTATGACATCGGGTGATAGATTGAAGTGGAAGTCTAATGATCACAAGAAGTGCACAGTCAAGACACATTACAAAATCTTAATCACACAAGTGCATGCTCCTTTCCCTTGGAAAAATATTTGGAGGTCTCGTGTACCCTCCAAGGTAGCTTTCTTTGTATGGACTGCTACGCTTGGAAATATTTTGACTACAGATAACTTGAGGGAGAGGGGTTATGTTTTGTTAGATTGGTGTTACATGTATAAAAAGCATGGAGAATCAGTGGATCACCTTTTATTACATTGTGAGGTTGGGAGGGTGTTGTGGGATGAGGTCTTTCGTAGGGCGTTGGGTTATGCCAGTAAAGGTGGTGGACTTGTGGTGGTGTTAGAGGAATATACAAGGTTGTCCTCAAGTGGTAACTGTGTGAAAAATAATTCCATTGTGCATTATGTGGTATATATGGGTAGAGTGGAATGATTGTTGCTTCGAGAACAAGGAGTGCACATTGGCGGAGTTGCAGGATTTTTTCATTTCCACCCTTTTGCTATGGTTTTCAGCTATTGTCATACATGGGAACAATATTTATGACTTTTTGTCCTTAATTTTCAATTCTTAGAATGTATTTAGGTGCTCTTTTGTATACTTCCTATGTACCTGGGCTTGACCTATTTCATTCACATCAATAATACTTATATATATATATATATATATATAAAAGTTTATGTTTCAAGGGACCCCTCCACCCATGAACCCCATTACCTCCTCCACAATTGTGTCTTTAGCACTAGCAATCTGGAATAGTGTCGGAAATAAATCTTGTAGGGCTCTTGTATCACACCATTTGTCCTTCCAGAATTTAGTCTTAGATTTGGTGCCCACTTGGAGCCTTGTGTGACTTTTGGAAAGCCCACTACCCTCTTTTGATATGTTTCCATAGCTGCACTTCATAAGGTCCTCTCACCTCTCTAGTACACCAATCTCCCCTAGGCTGCCGTACTTGTTTTCGATCACCAGTTTCAATAGGGCTTTTGGTTCCTTATTGTATCTTCACAGCTATTTGCCAAGTAGTGCCCGGTTAAATATCCTCATATTTCTGAGACCCAAGCCACTGCTCGAAATAGGACAACACACCTTTTCCCACTTGACTAGATAGAACTTAAAACTCCTCTAGACCTCTCCACAGAAAATCCCGTTACAGCTTTTCTAATTTGGCCGCCACCCTTGCCGGAATAGGAAATAGAGATAAGAAATAGGTAGAGTAGATTAGACAGAGTACTCTTGATTATGGTAACTCACCCTTCTTCTGATAAGTACATTCTCTTCCACTCTGCTAGTTCTTTCTGTTTTTTCGATCATTGTATCCCAAATCTAGTTCGTCCTCACTGATATCCCCAACGGAAGCCCCAAGTACTTCATTGGGAAAGCGATCTTGCAGCCTAACAAAATAGCCAGCTCCCGCATGTTAGGTACACCATCAATTGACACCATTTCAGATTTCTCAAAGTTCACTTTTAGGCTAGAGACTGCTTCGAAGCAGAGTAGCAAAGCCCTTAAATTCTGCACTTGATCTTGGTCAGCCTCGCACATAGTAAGTGTATCATCTGCAAAAAACAAATGAGGAATATAGTAACACCCCTATCTGGAGTACCAATCAGGAATCCACTTATAAACCATTATCAACCAAAGTTGAGATCATTCTATTGAGAGCCTCCATCACGATAACAAAAAGCAAAGGAGATAATGGGTCGCCTTGTCTTAAGTCGTGCGAACTCTTAAAAAAACCTTTTGAACAACCATTTATTAGAACGGAGAACCTTGCCGTCAATATGCACCAGCTGATCTATGTATTCTATCTTTCTCCAAACCACATCTACCGAGTAAATACAAGAGGAACTCCCAATTGACATGATCATATGCCTTCTTCATATTTAACTTGCACATGATTCATATGTTCCCAGCCCTTAATCTACTGTCCAGACATTCATTGGCTATGAGGATTGCGTCGATGATCTGTCTACCTTTTATGAAGGCATTTTGGTGCTTAGTGAAAATCTTCCCTAGTACTTCGCTTAGATGATTTGTTAGCACTTTTGCAATCTTTTACACTGTTTATTAGACTAATTGGTCGAAACTCCAAGATCTCAATTGGCCCCGCTCTCTTGGGAATGAGTGTGAGAAACGTTGTGTTAAGACTTTTTTCAAATTTCCCAACTGTGTACAACTCTTGAAACACCTTCATTAAATCCTCCTTGATTACATCCCAATATTATTGGAAAAAGTCCATAGAAAAACCATAAGGACTCGGAGCCTTATCTTTTACCATTTTCTTCACCACATTATACACCTCTTCATCTTCAAAAGTCCTCTCTAGCCGAACTACATCATTTGTCCCAATAGTATCAATAGCAATACCATCAAGAGTAGGCCTCCAACCCTCCCACTTCGTAAGAAGTTTCTCAAAGAAATCAACGACATGGTTTCGAATAGTCCCTTCTTCTCTACATTCTATCTCGTCAATTTTCAACACCTCAATGTTGTTGTTTCTTTGATGAGAGTTTGCAATTCGTTAGAAGAACTTCATACTTCGTACTTCAGTCTTCTTCCCTTAACCACTTTGGCATTGGACTTTTGGCGCTATGACACTTCCTCTAATAGTATCATCCTCTCGAGGTCTTCTAACAAACTAGTCTTCTATACTTGTTCCTCCTTAGTAAGTGGCCGACGCTTTTGTTGCCGCTTGAGCTCCTGAATTTCCATCTATTTGAGATTGTTATTCTCCCTAATATTTCTGGAAGATTAAATATTCCACAGCTTTAGGTCCCCTTTTAACGCTCTCAATTTATTTGCCAAAATGAAACTAGGGGTACCATTGAACTGGTTGGAAATCCACCATTGTTTAACCCTGTCTACAAAACCTTAAGATTTCAGCCACATATTCTTGAACTCAAAGTACCGACGGCCACTATGCAAACTGCCATGATCAAGCAGGATAGGCCAATGATCAGAAGATAAGCGTCCCAACCATTTTTGCCAAACATAGTGGAAGTGATTTCGAATTCTTATGATATTAAGAAACGGTTCAATCGAGACCAAGTCCGATTGTTCGATCAAGTGGTTAGCCCCCCAGTGAGAGGTAAATCAACCAGGTTCAAGTCGAAGGTACACTGAAAATTCCAAACTTGCAAGCCTCACTCTTTTGCTATTGAAGGTTTCACTTGGGAATTGAACCATATTGAAGTCACTCCCTATACACCACTGTATGTTCCACCAACTGTGCACCCCAGTGAGTTCTTCTCACAATAGTCTTCTTTTTGCATTTGCATTAGACCCATAGACACTTGCAAAATCCCACAAATCAGCCTTGTACCTAGGACTTTTCAAACCTTTTACCCCTGAATTCTGCTATGCTTTGGGCTGGGTCTCAAGCCCCACCACCTTGCGCCATATAGACTTATCTTTCCCAACTCTATTTTTGGGCCCCCATCTGAGCTTGCTTAAGTCCATCTTCCAATGGTCTCATTACCTCCATTTCTTTCCTTTCCTTGAAAGGCTACAAACCTGCTTATCCATTGTACCTCTCTTTGCAAAAGCTAAACATTACCCTGAAGCTCCAACAACAATCTACAGATTTCCCAGAGCTCCTAACTTGTCGCAGCTTTCGCATGGCTCGACACGTATGATGTCCAACATACTATTATTTCATTTAATTATCAATCTATGGTTGTAATAGTCTAGGATTTAAGATTAAGGGTTTAGAGTTTAAGGTTTGAACTTTGGTCTTAATAAATGTCTATTATATTATTAAGAAATTATTTTGAATAAGCTTGTGCTTATAAAATTATACAATAGTAATTGTCAACATTATGATATTTTATTATTTATTAACTTATAATACATCACTACTTATATGTTAGTCTTTAATTTTGTATATATTAATATTACAAATTATTACATTAGTAATTCTTAATATATTAGTGTTTATAATTATATATGTCTATTATATTATGAGTAAATTATTTGGAAACAATAATTAATATATTATATGACTTATTATGAGTAAATTATTTGGAAACAATAATTAATTTAATTATCTATTTATAATAGTTATATATGAAAAATAGATATATATATTTTTTTACAAATTATATGCAAAATGTCGGAGTTGGAGTCGGATATATAATCGGAATCGGAGTCGGAATCGTAGTCGGAGTCGGAGTCGGAGTTGGAGTCGGAGTCGGGTTACAAATCGGAGTCGGTATGTCGGAGTCGGATCGGGTCGGAGTCGGAGTCGGCAGGACTTCTTTACCGAATCCGTCTCCGACTCCGATTAAAGTCGGAGTTTTTTCTCCGACTCCGACTCCGACTCCGATTAGTTGGAGTCGGAGCGGAGTCGGGGGTGGAGTCGGAGTCGGAGTTGGATTTTCGGATTTTTGCTCAGCCCTACGTTACCCCTTCCCCCACATGATTTGGATCTGGACCCGCAAGCTTGTCTCGGTATGTTTGTGATGATCCTCTGTTTTTGCTCGCCAAAATTTTGCCCTAAGCAGGACCCTGATTAACATATCCAGAAGTTCCCAATGTCGTCTTGCTCCATTCCATCAAGGATTCATGCATTTTCCGCCAACCCTAGCCCCTTTCACCTTCTGGTATGCACAAGTCACTCTTTCTCCCCCCTGATTATACTCGGAGACATCAAGAAACCGGCCTTTGGAATTTTCGCACCGTTGGGCGATATAACTCTAGTATCCATCTCGAGTGGCCAAATATCCTCCTCTTTCTTTCCCCCTCTCAGGCTCTCTCCTCTTGCACCTTGCCCAGCCACTTGATTATTGATGGCCCCAGCAACACCAAGTGCTCGGCCTCCCACCCTTTTTCCATGACTTGCTGCATTCCCCCATCCTTTGACAATATGAATAACTTTGATTTAATATACACTTTTGTAGGACGGCCCATAAGAGCCATACGTAACTTTAATCAAGAACACGAAGTAGCATCAACGAAGAGAGGACACACAGAGAACATTGAGAAGGAAACTAGTGCATTTATACGGAGAGAATGTTTAGGAGAGAGAAATTGTTGACGACAACATTATTTTATTTTCCACACGGCAGTAGTTTTGAGGCTATCATGAAGCCCTTTCCAACAAGCAAGAAGATCCACCACCTTCCTAAGCATCACCTTTACAATTCCAAACATGTTGAAAATTTCATCCTATAAAACCCTTGCCAGCTCACAATGTGGTAATAAATGATCCACAGATTCAACACTTTTTTAACACACATAGCACCAGTCTTTAACGATGAGTCTGCTTTCTCAAATTGTTCATGGTTAGAATTTTACCATGGGAAGTTGGTAAAGACCTTGGTCTTGGTTGAATGCTCCCTCTATGTCTAATGTTTGAATTCTCTTGTAAATAATTTCTAGGAGCTATCAAACTTAGGGAGTTTCCCTTTGAATAAGCCGAGGTGCACTTATAGGAAACTCCCGTTGGGGGGGGGGGGGGGGGTCTATCTACCTTTGGGATTAGTCAATTCTTTGTTATCGAACATCCGATGACAATAAAAATGAAAAAGAATTTTACCATGGTAAGCAGTCCAGCCAAAAAGCAGCATCGGGAAGAACCTTACTTCGAGGGAAAATGATTATGGTTCCGACTTGACATAGCCTTGTACAAGGATCCGACTGTGAGCTTCTAGTTCCCAAATTGAAACCAAAGCCCCTTGTCCACCTCTCACACTACCAACACTTGAACTGCACAAGCTGATGAGTTCAACCGAGATCCGCAATTGATTTTACTCTCAAGCAAATAAAATAAAAACTCCCCATTCATATAATCATAGACCACCTCCATATCCAAACTGCATAAATGCCTGGCACTTCGGCTTCGATTCTACTCTCCAAACCTCAATGAAGTAGTGAGTTCAGAAATTTGTCTTCCCATGACAAAAGCATTTTGGGCTCTTGAAATAATCGTCTCCATGAAGATACTTATGTGGTCCTCCTGGCCTCTCCTAGCGTTGACAAGGCTAATGGGGTGCAAGCCTGTGATACCCTATATAATAAGGATAATGGTAGGTGGTGCATAGATCTCACATTGCATGCTTTTTATAAGATTCCAAAATGAGGCTCCAATTGTATCACTGATAAGTCCTTTTGAAAAATGTAGGTCATGTGATTTGGGCCTTCAATTGGGGCATTACAAATGATATCAGAGTCTCCCAACCATAAATGTGGAATTTGTGTCGTGCTACTTACAATAAACAGTCTCAATGAGGATGTCAGGAATTAAGGGGGAAGATTGTTAAGAGTAGGTGGTGAATGAAATCCTACATTGCTTGAGAAGGATAAATTATTGCTCTTTATATTATTTCAATAAGGCTTCAATTATGTCATTGACTAATCTTTTAGAGTATAGGTTATGGAGTTTGGGCTTTCTATTGAGATGTTACATATGTTATGAGAGCCTTCCAACTAGAAATATGAGACTTGAGTCGTGCCACCTATGACGGATTGACTCGATGAAAACTTCGGGAATTTAAGGTATGTAGATTATGATACTCCATATGATAAGGATAATGATAGGTGGTATATGAGATCTTACATTGCTTGGGAAGAATAAGTTTTTCTCTTTATAAAGTTCCAATAGAACTCAATTGTATCATTAGTTAGTATTTTTGGAGTATTAGCTATGCGATTTGGGCATTTTATTGGGTGGCGTTACAAAGCCCTTCACATCCAAGGCCCCACCCTCTATGCAATGAGCATAATGAAAGTCTCACAAAGGCTATTCTCAAGTTTCTTGGATGAATAACATTCATGAAAACTCCTATGAGATTCTTTTAACACCCCTTGTAGCTTAGGAATTTTACGTGCATTCATACTTTACGCCTAGTAAAGAGATTCAACATCATAAAAGTACCTAATTTATTGAATCATAAAACTATGCTTGGCATGCAAAATTTCAAAAAATGAAAACAAGAACATAATAAGCAAACATAAACTAGTTCTATGTGGCAATAACACTTATTCGTAAGGTTCAAGACTCTGAACAAAATAAATCTACTTTGGCCCTCCTTAGGTTATGTTTGGGAAGTGAGATCATCTCATTTCAAAACTTCTCAGAATTTATTTCCCAAAATTTTTCAAATACAAAATACTTTTCAATTTCAAATCTTCAACCTTTTCATCTAATAATTACCTAATCATTATGACTTTTCCAAACTTCCAAACAAAACAAAAAAAGCAATTTTTTTAAATTTCAGAAGAAAAATAATATTAAAACATTATATTCAAATAACTTTTAACTTTATAATATTTTTATTCAAGATTAGCAATACAATAGGCTAGGATTTCTATTATTGCTCTATTCTTTATTCGGATGAATCGAGATGCGTCAAAGTGAGTTCAAAATTTTTTGGGGGATGGCAGTTCTGGTTAATTGACTTAAAGATACGCATGTAAAAATTCTCTCTGATCTCATGTCTGTACGTGATTCCATCTCCGGTGCTTCTCGCTAGAGTTAATCTCCCTTTTCAGTTTAGTCTCCTTTCCATGCCTTTTCTACCCCTTTTCCCTTCTAATTTCACGACGCTTCTATAGGAAATCTTCTTCCATCCCTTTTCTTCTCTTTATTTTTCTCTCTGTTTTAAGTCATTTTTCCTTAGGGTTGCTTTGACGGAGGGTGATTGGTGATTAATGGTGGAATAAAAACCTTCATCCTTTTGAAAGAGGGCGGTAACAACATTTGCCTTACCAAAAGCAGTAGAAGGCTGGTTATGTTTATTTCCTTTAATGGGATGCTGGCTTTATGGGTGGCAAAGATGGTGGAGGAATGCCTAGGTTTTTTCTGGTGATGGTTTCTTCAGAAGATTGATGGGTAACTGAGTTCTCACTATTCAACGTCAAGTTTGGGGATGGTAGGATGAGGGGTTTATTGGTTACCCCTGAAGGTTTGAATGGCAAGGATGGAAAGATTTCGCGTATTACCTTTGACTGGTTGTTGGCTTCAATGCCTTTTTCTTGGAATGCAAACAGAGTGCAAATAGAGTGCAGGTTATATAGATGAGGAGGGAGTCTGGTAGTGGGATGAGTGGGGGGAGGTTCTTCCCTTCCTAAGGTGTCTCTCGTACGCTTCGGTTTTGAGGTCCCCACATGTTCTCCAACAGGGAGCAGCTTGGCAATGGTGGTTGACCAGAATTTGAATACAAGTAAGGAGTTAGGGGGTGAGGGTGACAACAGATGTAGGTTTGGTCCTCCTGTGGCCACTTGTCGTTTTGTGTAGTTCAGAATGGGTGGGGGGAGTCTCTGTGATGGGTGCTTGAGGGTTGGGGAAGTGGAAGGGGTCCTTTGGGCTGTCAGAGCTCAACTGTCAAGAGTCGTGGAGAAGGATAGTGATCTGATGAATAAAGTTGATATGGTTTTGGGCCTGGTTATTGGTTTGGGTTGTGGGCTACTTGGGCTTGTGGAGAAGCCTGGATTAAACACAAATTGTGTTGATTGGCCAGATCCGAGAACGAATAAGTTGAAAGGGCAGGGCCCAAACTGACTAATAGACCTGTCCATCCTGAGTGACAGGCTAAGAGGCTATCTCGAGCTCGAGAGCTGTCTATATTGGAGGACTGTGGCTCAAGAGGAGATGTGGTGGCGGTGCTGGGCAGAGAGGGAAAGAGAGATATCGAGGGGCGGGTGACATGCAAAGAGGGAGGGGTCGGGGAGGGGAAGAAGCTGAGACGGGGGAGGGGAAGAAGCTGAGACGGAGGAGGGGTTATTGCTGGCGAGACATGATGGTGCCGTCAAGGGCTGCTGAGTTGGTGGGCTTGCAGGAAGGTACTTTTTTTTGGGGTTGGGGGTTGGGGGTTTTGGTTTTTTTTTTTTTTGGGGGGGGGGAGGGGGGGGGGGAATAAAAGACTGATAGAAAGAAATAAAGAGCAGAAATAATTGTAAGGGAAATACATTGATTAAAACCAAATGTTTTTCTTGATCTAAAAATAATTATCTTCATCATAAAATAAAATGAGGAGTTTTAGTAAATATTTCCAAGAGAAATAAATGCATCTAAATAAGTAGATTTTTTAACATAAATTAAAATGATGAATATTAAATAATATTCGTGAGGAAATAAAATCATCTAAATAAAAGGATTTTCTAGAACTATATTATTTTTTGGGTCCAGAATTAAAGAGGCTTACTTTCAAAATTTGGTTTGATTCAACAATACTTTTTTTTTTGATAAGTAGATTGAACAATACTAAAAATACCCCATTTGGAATAAGTTTTGGACTCATAAAAGTATTTAGAAGATTTTAAAACACTTGGCTCAATTTAAAAATCATTTGCTAAATTAAAAACAAGGATTCGAGATTTAAAACATATAGAAGAGACTCATGACCAATCGAGAGGAAAATGAGTGGTTGGTCACAGAACCAGACAACAGAAGAAAGAAGGAATTGAATACACTAGAAAAAAGGGATAGAATTACTGACAAGAATCTCTGGAAATCAATACAAAATATTGATATATAAAGCACAGAAAAACAAATCGAGATATGATTTGAAAGGATGAATGAAGCAAAAACTAAAAACGGGAAGCTATCAGTGTATCACTAGCAAGAAGCGTGGGAATAGACATCAGGAAAGAGGGCAATTCATATTAGACGCAACCCGAGATTCAAGCACATCAAGATGGGTGGACAAGTCAGTTTATAGTCAATATCTGCACCAAACATAAGAGTTTCTTTCATCTTGAATTCCCTCATTTGTCATATTACAAGTAATTTTAGTTGCTGATTCTGCAGTTATTATATCAGAGGGTAAGCCTTGCGTCCTATGTCCTGTGCTCATCAAGACAAGCTAGATGCACTGTCGATTTCTTTGAGATTATGTAAATATAATCTGTTAATGTATATGTGTCAACACATATATGCTTTGATTTTCATTTCTTATTTCTCATGCTGCCTGTAAAACAAAAGATAACTAAGTTTGGTTTTAAAAGGTAACACTTTTCCATCATATGACCACCTCTTTTTATGGGGTTATAGTGACCTTATGTTGGTCCTGGAAAATTCTTATGCTGACATTTCTTATGAACCAATGCAGTACTTATAAAAAGTAATGACAGTAAAACCTGATGCATGTTTCGTGTTTGTTTGTGGCAGGTGGGAGGGGGCCCAAGGATCTATCCTCAACGACCTGGGCAAATTGAATGTGATGTGTGTATCTTTATCCTACTTGTTATAACGTTTTGAATGCATGTGAGCTGGGCCCTGGCTTGTTAGACCTAGAATTTCAGCCTATTTCTAGAAACGAAATAAAGTTAGGGTCTTGACTATTACAGACCCGTTAATCAAAATACTTTTAGAATGACTAACTAGTCTTGATAAATTTATACTGAGTTTATGGTTATTGTTACTATTATCACTCTAGAAAAAGTGGCTTATATTTTGAACCAAACTTACTAGGTGTTTCTATTTTATATCATGGTACTAGGACTGGTGTTTGGGACTTCTTTATCGAGTATTTATTTTCCTGCCTCTATCTAGGTTCTGTTAACTTTGTCAAGTGTCTTTTTTTTCAATAAACCAATATATCCTCCAATAATTATTTCCTATCTTTCCTCAATTTTTTTGTTAAATGTTGTAGTACTATATGAAGACTGGGGACTGTAAATTTGGGGAAAACTGCAAGTTCCATCACCCTATTGACCGGTCTGGACCACCACAGCAACCCACTGTTAAACTCACTCTTGCAGGATTACCTAGGAGAGAGGTAAGTAATGTATATGTTTCTTAGAATTTAAATGTGGTGGATCCACATTTTTTGTATAGGAGGGTCTCGTCAATTTCTGTAAGAAATAATGCAATAGTCAAGTAAACTGATTGTGGGGAGATACAGTTGAAAATGTTCGTTTTATTTTGTCCATGCATGTGGATGCTTCTGTACAAGAGCACTAATATGCTGGCATCATTTGACAGGGTGCTATTATCTGTCCATATTATTTGAAAACGGGCACGTGCAGATATGGTGTAAACTGTAAGTTTGACCACCCACCTCCTGCAGAGGTAATGTTAATGGCAGCATCACAGGGAACTGATGGTGACGAAGAAAAAGGGGATTGGAAAGAGGGTGAACCGTTTCCAGAACAGTAACAGTGAGGTCGCTTGAAAGATTTCAGGAGAAGGGCTTCTTACTGGCTTGATTTGCCTTTGTTCTTCGTATATTGCATGAATTTAAGTCGTCAAAGCCACTTCTATGATAACCACTCTTTTGTGTGATTTCACTGATTTGGTTCTAGTCTTCACTGAGGAACCCAAGCAACCTTTGTTTACACTTGCATGTACTTTTCATCTTAGGCCGTTTGCTAATGCTACTTTCATTGTTGTGTTTTAGTAGGTAATTTAAATATTTTATTATTTTGGGATTGCTTTTGACTGATCTATGAGAGTGGACGCGAGGGAGAAGGGGTTGGGGCGTCCCAACAAATATATTGTCATAGCCAGTCCAGTAAAAGGAAATGCAAGTGGAGAAGTGGAAAATGGGGCTAGAAAAATGATCAGTGCCCAGAGTCCATGATTTGCTAAGGTAACAACGGTTATAGAAGGCAGTTTTCAGTACAATCTCACAAGAGGATTGCTGTAAAATGGCCAATGGCCTTAGTGAGTAATGATGCCTGGACTTGACTGCTTCAGAGCCTTTGATGGAGCTTCTCAAATCCATATCCTTCATATTCTCTGCAAGGAAAGTAAGGATAGATACTTGTTTTCGGTAAAAGGAACGGCAATTGTCCTTGGGAAGCGAAGGATAAAATAACATATTTGTCATCGGATGAAGAGGCGTGTGGGCCTCACGCGATGTCAAACATAGGCGGTGTGTGGATCATGTGCATGTTGAGGATTTTGTTCGACTATAGTTGACAATGGATCGACAAGGGCGCAGATTAGAGAGGCAGTATGAGATGGTTATGGGCTAGCAGTTGCCAGCAGAATAGAGGGCTTTAACATTTGGACAAAAAGGTAAATGGAGGAAAATAAGAGGAAAGATAGCTAAATGATCGGAAAGTGAACCAGCGACTACCTTGGGAACAAAAAACCTGGCTTAAGGAGGGTTGCATTTGTCACTTTGTGGGTGGGTGGCGTTTTGTGGCCGTGCGCTGATGATGGCTCGTGGGAGCCATGTACCAATCATTTCTAGTGGCTAATGGCGGAAGGTGGCAAAATTGAGGGGCGGTGGTTCAGATGGTATGAGACTGTCATTTTTTAGTGTAAAGGGAGTGATCTAGCCTCCGAGCAAGAAAGAGGACCGGAGGAAGGGAGTCAGGAAAAGTTGAAACTTCTCCCTTCCTCCTCTGTGGCTTTCTAGTAGAAGGAAGGTTTTTTTTTTTTTTAAAGAGAACTTCTGTGTGAGAGTGCCTGTTTTATGCTAATGTGAAGAGGAGATTTTGATTTTGGAAATATGAACGGTGTCTTTCTTAAATAATTGTTTTGTGGATATGATTAGAATGCATGCCATTCAAGAAGACATCGATTTAAAAAAAAAAATTATAATGCATGCAATCAATGCCAAGCATCATGCCTAAAAATTAAGGGTGTAAATGTAAATAAAAAAATCAAAGAATTAGCCCAAACCGGACTGGATTATAAATTCAGGTTTTGGACTAGTCCAATTTCGTATTGGTTTCATAAATTGAAAAAATCGAATAATATCGGTCTGGTTTTGGTTTCGTCTATTTTAAGACTGGAGTGAACCAGATCGGTTCTATTTACTTTTTTATTTTTACTTTTATATTTTTAGTATTATTATATTATATGTTCTGAACTATATATAATAATATAAATTATAATTAGATATGAGACAATGTAGAATTTTTATAGACTAATTTTTTTATTTTCTAGTATTTTTTTAATGCAGATTTTTTTTTTTTGTAACAAATTTTGCTAAGATATTTTTGTTATTATTATAAAACAGTTTTTTATAGAATAGTTTTCATTTTATAGCAGTTTTTTTCTTAATGCAGTTCTTTTTTATATAACATTTTTTTTACTAAAATATATTTTTGTAATAGATTATAATTTTTTTTATTCAAACAGAATTTTCAAACCATTTAAAAAAAAAAATAATAATAAACAAACAGTTTTTGTAAATTTACATTTTATTAAAACCAAAAAATAAGATTGAAACTGAACTAGAATCAGTAAAATCGGTATTAATTGTTTTGGGGGAAAATCGGGGCGTAACCGGTTTTAAGAAATGCAAAGCCGGTAGTATCAGTTCGATTCTTAATTTTGTTAAAACTCGGAACGAACCGAACCAGTTACACCCCTACTGAAATCCTACACTTTCACTAATTGCTAGCAATCAATTATCGTTGTTGGGTTTCCTTGAGAACTCTTCCAAAAAAGAAAAATTTAATCACCGCTTTATTAAAAAAAATTTTGACTCTTCAATATTGTGGTTTCTCTCATGTGAAGTATTCATTAATAAAATTAGTTGTAATATTGAAGTTGTTAACATCATTTTCATATGCCTGTGCAATGTTCTGGCAATTTGGATTTGGAGCTCTACCTACAAACATTGAAAAAATGGTGGACTCAAGGTTGTCTGGGGAGGCTTCGATGCCTAAGTTCATCTTTTTTAGCATATATTGATAGCTTTAGTTTTTAGAGTTTTCAGAGGGAGTTCTTTGTACATGGGTGTGAGTTTTTTATACTAAATTTACAATTGACATCCTGTTCCTTGTGTCAGGATTAAGCCATTCTGACAAATCCATCTTAGCTCGAGCATTTAATACGACGTGGTGACTTGGGTTAGGTATTTCAATGCGGCGTGGCTTCTAGCATGACACTTCTAATGCAATGTGCCTCCAAGGGTGACTTTTGACGGTGGGTGAACGACATGGTCACTTCTGATACCCTCCATTAGAGAATAGAGGGTTGTCTGTGTCTTCCACTTATCCTACTGACATAAATCCTTAAAGGTAGGTGTAATAGCAGATGTCAGAGTTGGTGGGTCCCATTTGTCCCTTGTTTGTGGTTTCCTATGTTACATATCCTTCTTTCTCTTATATAACCTTGAGGGCTGGACCTTTTTGGTGACTCTAGGGTCTTGGGCTGGATTAAGACCTTGTGTTGGGCTCAGGCCCATTTAGAGTGGGCTGGGTGGGAAAAACCCCTCCTAGTTATCTCGCCAACTCTTGCTAAACTGATTATGTGGGAATTCCATTGCTGTTTGCTTTTCATTTCTCCTTTGTTTTTTTTGTTATCATGTTTTTGACAGATCTGAAGTGCACTTGATTGTGCCCATTGGGTTTCTTTTGCGTGGGTTGATCTAGAGACGATCCCTTGCCCACATCACTTCGTGGAGTGCGTGTAATAAACTCACACATTCACCTCCCTTTGCGTAGGGTGTGTCTTATAGGCTACATGGTCAGTCCAACCATCGCGAGGGGCTATTTAAGACCCCTCTCCCTTCCCATTTATGGTCCATTTGCCTCTACTCTCATTTGGTGTCTTGGATCTTGCCTTTTTGCTTCATTTCCTCTCCATTTCTTCCTCTTTCTTTTGTGAACCTAACCAGTTCCATTCTCCTACTTTGATGACTGTTAGGAATGTTTTTCGTCTCGCTATTCAACGCCCTGGTGATGATGACCCATCATTGGTTTGTGAGGCGTCTCAAACTTTTGGAGGCTACTGTTGTTGTCTTGGTGCCTTCTATTCTCAAGGCTGTGGCGCTTCCTACCTTGCGAAGAAGGACAGGGACCACTGAGGTACCTCGGAAAGTTCTAGTGGCTCTCAAGACTACTCAAGTACTTCAGTTTGTGGTCCCTCTGGTTTCTCCAACTTTGTCTTCTCTTCTCCTGTCGGGCGAGGTGAGGGAAATTGAAACCCTCACGCGTGCCCAACAGAGGCTTTTGCTGCACTTCTAAAGGGCTTTTTTGAAACCCGCCCCCAAAGAGTCTAAAGTTTGCATTTCGCTACCCTCCATTAACATTGAGATGGTTTCCTCCTAGAGTTTGTTGAGGGGGAAGAAAGGGCTAGTGAAGTGGAGGGCAGCTTGAGTCTTGGCGAGGGGAGGGTGCCCTAATAGAATACTCTTCTAAGCTCAAGGTTGCCTTAGTGGAAGCTTCCCTAGAGATCGAGTCTAGGCTACGATGACCAGCGCAAAAGACCCAATGGAGGTGGAGGGTAAGGTTGAGATGAAGCTGGCTAAGGGCCAAGAAAAGTTGACCATCTCACTCAGACCCAAGGCAAGGATGGCTTCGAAGGGGGATAATGAAGTTTCACATGCAATGAAAGAGATTAAGGTCGAGACCATGTCAAGGGAGACCAAGGAGGACCCGAAAATTGTGCTTGAGTCGAAGGTTGGGAGCAGCTGGTAGAGATTACTAAGGTCTCTCCTACCCCTCCTGAGGTTAAGGCTATAGTGTTTAGCTCATGCGAGAGTAGACCTCCGCCAACAAAGGTATGGATGAGTGTTGGAGCAAATCCCACACGCTGGCCCAAAGGGAAGTTGAGCTTGCGAGGAGCCAGCATCTGTGGAGGTCATAGACCCTTTTGACCTAAAAGTGATGCGAGGCCTACCCCCATTTAGAAGAGCAGGTGGGTCTTGTCCTTGATTCTCTTCCACTTCCCCATCAAATGGGCTCAGGGAGGGCTCGCGAGTAATCCATCCGAGAGATGGCCGGATCGCTTAGGGACCTCTTCTTTGGGGTATGTTCCATTGTGTTACTTTCGCTTTCTTTTTCACTAAGTTCTCTATTAAGTTTTCATACTTCTTTGTTCTTTCATGACATGCGACATAACAATTGACGGCTTTCCTTGTGGATGGACGGGGAGCTCTAGAGGAAGAGAATTGGGCACTCTATTCTTTAGCCAGTTTAACCTTGCCACACACCAGTTTAACCTTGATTTCGGCCCGTGTCAAGGCCGAAATCAACCACTGTAAAAGGCGAAAGAGAATGACCTAACTTTATTGGTAGATGACCACCCTCAAAGCGAATCTCGCCAAATTGCGAGAGGAGGCTGAGCAGCATAAGCTTGAGGATGTGGTCCAAGGGTAGGCACGGGAGACCTTGTAGGAGTTGCTGGATACCCAATGGCAGAGTTGGATGAGTTGCAGGAGGAGAACTCGCGGTTGAAGAAGCAACATGACTTCGAAATCCCGATCACACATCTGTCTTCAAAAAGAGTTTGATTCCCTCTCTGGCACCCTAAAGAGGAAGATGGAGTCGCAGAAGGTGAATGACTTGGAGGTTCAGATTGCTTTGTCTCGTTCCATAGAAATAAAAGAGAAGACCTAGGCAATTAGGGTAGTGTCCAAATTGGTTGAGATGGAGAATCGACATGATGCTAGCCATGTCATTGTTTGCAAGTTTCATAGTGACTTGGACGCTGTGAATAACGTGGTCCCTTACCTGGATGCCCAATTGAGGCAGGCGCCATTCGTTTAGGATGAGGCTTGCTCGCACGACTACAATGAGGGCTTGAAAAGGATGCTAGATCATGTACTGGGGAGACTTTAAAGTGAATTAAGATCTCTTGACTTGTCAACCTTACCTTCGAACTCGCTGACATGGAACATGGCACCTCCATAGTTCTACATTGATGCCCGACCCCTTCCGAGATGACCCCACCAGCTAACTTGATATATATAATTATATATATATATATATATGTTTTTTCATACTTTGTATTTGTTTGCACTCTTTGCACCATGTATGCCCGCGCTTTTTATGCCATGTATATTAATAATACTTAGTCTCTACTTGTCTTTTCGTTTACTTTCTTGGTGTGTAAAACAACTCGGATAAACCATCATCAATAACCAAACTTGTCTCGTAGACTTGTAAACTTATGAGCTTGTAATTTTGAAAACTTGTAAACTTGATAGTTAGACTCCTAAGACTTGAACTATTGGCGGGATTTATGAGTTTGATGGCCTTGTCATGCAAAATTTAAAAATCGAAGGAGGTCGAGCAGTGTGTCAGATTGGGCTTGCCTTGTTGGGTGATGTAGGTGCATGGGGGTTCAAACAGTATATTAGTCTAGACTCCCCCTAAGCCTTGAAAGAGGTTGAACAATATGTTAGTCTGGATTCACCTCGTTGACGACACCTCGTTGACCTTCGCCATACTAGGGGTTAGGTAATAGGTTCGATTGGACCTGCACTTTGCCCTTGTAGACTCATTACAAGAAAAACAGCTATTTGTAGCATTTTAATTGCAGCCATAATTATTATTTTTGCTGCAAATACTTTTTTGCAGCATTCTTTTATACTTTTTGTGACAAAATCTACTGTCACAAAAGGTTAACTTTCTTGTAGTGACTAGGTGGAGGTTGAGCAGTATGTTGGATTGGACTTGCCTCATTGACTCTCACAATGCAAGGGGGCTAGATAGTACATTAAAATGGACACACCCTTTGCGCTTGTTGATTGGGTGGAGGTTGAGCAGTACGTTAAATTGGCTCACCTTGTTGACCCTCACGGTGTGAGGGGGTTCAGGCAATACGTCAGATTGGACTCGTCGTTTGCACTTGTAGACTAGGTGGAGATGAAGCAATATGTCAGACTGAACTTGCCTCTTTGGCCCTTGTAGTGCTAGCTCACTGTGCAAGGGGGTCGGGTAGTACATCAGCATAGACTGGCCTTGTTGATCATTGTCGTACAAGGGGGTCATATGGACTCCTTTATGCTTAACCTCTTTGACTCCTTTTGCACTTGTAAGCTTTATGGAGTAAAACACATTCCTGGGAGAAAATCATTGTTTCATTTATTGTTTGTACATTGCTGAAATAAATAAGTATGCATTTTTAATAAATGAACTTTCATAGGTGTTTGGCATTCCACGGGTGTGGTAAGTCCTTTTCCTATGCATCTTTGAGTCTATACGAGCTTGGGTGATTGTTAACTGTGACCACATAAGGTTCTACCCATCTTGACCCTAGCTTTCCTTTGTCTTAGATGGTTATTCCCACCTGTCTTAGCACTAGCTCCCTGACTTTCAAGGATCTCGATCGGACTTGCTGGTTGAAGTAGGGCTCCGCCTTTTTTTGTTGATCTTTGTCTTTACTTATCTTCTTTCTTCCAACAAGTCAAGCTTTTCCTCCTGCCTCGCACTATTGGAATCTTGATCGACGTGTTGAATTCCTGTTGGTAAGCATTCCTACTTCAACAGGTGCGATATATCGCCTAGTGTCTGTAGGTGCATGTGAAGGGAGTTTTGCCCGTTGGGGTCCTGACCATGGTTTGGTACGCCCACAATAGCCCTAAGAATTCTTCTGAACATATGTCTTTCTTGTCATCAAGCCTCTTAAGGATCTCAAATATAGTCTTATTGTCACTTCAACATGCCTGTTGATTGTGGGTGTCTTGGAGAAGAATACTTGAACTTGATCCCTAAATCCCAGCATTAGTCACGGTAATGGTCCAAGTTAAACTATCTCCCGTTGTTCGATATGATGAAACGAGAGATGCCAGACCTACACAAAACTGCCTTCCACACAAACCGGGTGACATTGCTTACTGTCATTGTCGCTAGAGAGCTTGGACTTTGAACCACTTAGTAAAGTTTTCCACAACAACCACTATGAACTTTACATATCTCTTGCTTGGAGAGAGGGGATCGACCAGGTTGAGACACGATTGTAGAAATGGCCAAGATAAGTTGATTAATGTTAGCTCCTCTAGTGGGCAATGAGGTACCAGGGAGAATTTTTGGCAATCCAAACAAACTCCTCTGCATTTTTGAGGGCTCGAGACCATGACAAACTACAAGTCCCTCGAGAGAAATAAGAGGAGATCGGTATACCTAGCTCTTTAGCACTACTTTGATTGGCAAGAGGAAAGGCAGCAAAGGCAAGGGAAGGTTCACCAGACCAAGAAGAAGTGAGAGTCCAAGGTGGCGGGCAAAGCGTAATTATTATTTTTAATGAAAAAGAATGGGTAAAAAAAAGCCCTCACATTCAATCTTGTTCCCTTGTATGCATCACCAATTAGTAGGAAAAACATTCACCTCATTAATAAATTAAAAAAACAATCTCATTCTCTCATTTTCCTCAATTTTCATTTGGGTTACATTGCAGTCTGGATGTCTTCAGAAGGGCATTTTCAGCCATCCAATCTTCATGTGCCACATAGGCACTCTCCCAAAACACAGTTTGAGCTCGCCCTCACCAATATCGACTAGTTGTTGAGATACAAAATAGACACTTGTAAAGCATACCACTTCCTAGCCTCTGCGAACAAAGAGAAAGTCCTGAAGAAATTCATACCCTCCCACCAATGGACCATTGCTGCTGACAACGATTAACTCTCTTCGTCTCCCATGACTCATGTTTGACACCGACGATGAGATTTTGGTAATTTTCTTCCTCTCCCGATCTTTTCCTTCAGTTTTTCTTTCGTGTGTTTTCTCTTTGCCTTTAATTTTTTAAGAATTATTCTAAGGAGCATCCACTGTTAGTTGCATCCATTGCAGCAATGACGTGTGAACCGGGTTCACTAAAACACTAAACCGGTCTATATGTATCTCGTCCCTCAGCTCCTCAGTCTCAGTCACCCATTGCGAGATCGAGACCCTCGTCTCTCAACCCTAGCCCTCTCGAAATCGAGCCCCCTTCGTTGCTTTTGACAACCATTGATCGGTGCCATTGACAACCATCAACCCTTCCTATGAAAACTTCAGCCTTCTCCACAACAACCTTATCCCTCAAACCCCAAGCCAACCTCGTCGTGTGTTGCTAACTCCATCGGCAACCTATGTCAGAGCTTCCTCCTCTCCTACGGTGTACGCATTGGCATCGGGATCCTTCTTCGTGCTTTCAAGCTTACCCGTCGCCAATCTTTCTCCTCCCTCCTCAATCTCAAGGTCAGAGCTCCCGTTTTGAATCTTTCATAACGTCGGCATTCTCTGCCTCATTTCGTCATTTTTGTTGTGTACTGGGTTGGCTTGCGAGTGATTCGTCATGAGGTTGATTTCAATTAGGGATTTGAAAATATAGCCAAAACACGTTCAAAGTTTGAAATCAAGATGTTGATCTTTTTATTTTGTGTAGAAGAAAAAAACATAAAAAATCTTATTAATGCTTTTTATAGTGTTTTCTTCAAATATTTGGGACTACGCGATGAAATGCATATTAGACCTTATCTTCTTATACATTGATTTGTTAAAAAGATACACAATAGAAGTGCAATCAATAAATAATTGATGTGTATCGGTGAGGGTATTTTTTGAGAATGATCTCGAGGACGATTTGTGATAATGCGTTTTTGTTTGCAACAACTTGTCTCAGAAAAGATCTAATAGTAAGAGAGGAAGTGTGCTGTATCGGATTATTTTTTGGTGGATTCACTAGACCTTATCATGCCCTTAGATGTTTGTTGAGAAAGTCGAGAAAGAAAGAAATGCCATTCAATGCGTAAGTTTGCACATTCAATCCCACTATTTGATTATTTCCATCTTGAGTCACTCTTGATGCTTCTTTTGTTTTACTTTATGATGCCTTGAAATCATATTCCTTATTTATGACTTTGTTTAAGGTGATGATGGAGCAGCATTTTAGCAGGTTCAGTTGTTGGCATGTCTATTTTAGCCCTAAAGGATTCTAACAGGAGGCGTACACTTACTTTGGGAAAGTGTTTATGCTTTTATTATTTTTGTTTTGATTTGCTTTTATGCTTGCTTGTGCTTGTTTGGATGCAAGCCAGTCTAATGATTTTTCTTGTCTTCTCTTGTCAGTGTGCTTATAATCTTGCAAGGTCTGAGAACAATTTTCACCTTTGGGGAAGCCATTGGAGGCATGGAGAGACTCTTTGCTGTTTGCTTTGGCTTGTGTAGGTACCATATCAAGACTTCATCCAGAAGACTGATCCTGTTGCGCAGCCTTTATGCAAGGAAGTGAGAGATGGTTGAATGGTCAAAGACCATTTTTATGCTTTAGTTTTGTTCTTTTTGAACACACTGATATAGAACACCTTTTGTGTAATAATTGAAATGAGATTTATTTTGACTGCTGTAATCAAGTTTGTGCACTGCTGCTGCATGATATATTTTTTTTTATAAGAATCTTTATTGATCGAATGAACTAGGCCAAAAAGATGTTGCTATTAGTGAAATCGTTTGAAATGTAGTTGGAAAAAATGATGTCCTGTATTCTCAATCTTATTTGGAATTGGCATATTTCCTAGACCTTAGAACTTCTCATTCAAAGGAAAGAACACCCAATTCCTAATTTTCTACCGTTATTCCATACATATCTGCCCTGCGAGGCTTGGCATTTCCTTAAATTTCCTTTCCATGCACAAGTGAACATGCATGCACTTGGTTGTCCAAATAGAGTAAAATGATCACGCTGAATATTGCTAATGCAGAACAGATCTTCTGACCCTCGAACTAGTATATGAATTCCCCACTTGATAATTGGATGGGCGTACGTACCGCAATGCCAATGTAATTTGACGAATAATGTAATAATCTATACTGCTCCATTATTCGTTTCCTTGTTATTAGGTAAGGATTCATTTGTGAACGAGCTTTAAACTCCCCAGCAAGGTTGGACATATCACCCTTAGAAGCATTTGGACCCTGTAATCTGGAATAAACTAGTTTATAATATCCAATCAACATATAAAAATTTGTAAGGAAACCTAATAGAAAACAGACCCAACCTAATTTGGGAAATAAGTGAGAAGATATTCAACAAATTTACAATAGTATAAGTTTTAAACATCAATACACATCAATGCAAAAAAAAAAAAAAAAAAGCACTTCACACATACTGCAGCTATACACATCAATACACAATTACAGTCTGTCAACATGTTACACGTTTACAACACAATAAACCGAAACTTTAATCTCCATATGGAAGAATTTGTTTTGCTGAATAGCCATCTTTCGAAAGTTATTTGTGCCTTAAACTGCAGGATACAGAGCAAGAACTCATCACTGTGATCTACAGCTCCATATCATTAGTATTCTGGAATCAAAGAAAAAAAAACCTTGTAACTTCACTATCACCTAAAATAAAATAAAAAAACAACTTCGAATATTTTAAATCCAAATAATCAACATAATCATGTCCTAAGAATACCTTTAGTCCAAATAATGGTGCTCAATATCATTGGAATTGAAAACCAGAATACCCATCTACAGCTCTAGGTAGATAGCAGATAATTGGCAGATAAATTGAGAAATAAAAAAAATAAAAAACCAATAGATAGAAAATTGTTAAAGCTGGGTATTAACTCAAGTAACCATCCAAATTAACTAGTCTTGAAGTAACTCACCTAACACCAGCATTTTCAGTGGCAAATTGTTCATTCATTCGTGAATAGCATTTTTAGTGGCCAACTGCAAACTATCATTCATTCAAGACAGGCATTTTTAGTGGCAAACTGTAAGCATTAACCTACTTTTATGCATTCATTCAGGACAAACATATTGAATGAAAACATGTGAATATTTTATAGATTAGACAAGCACATTCATACAATCTGTTCATTTACCTACTTTTAATCATTCATTCAAGACAAGCATATTGAATGAAACTGTGAAAAAGCAAGAGATTATACAAGCACACTCATTCACAGTCACAGATATTCAAATAAGAAAGAATTGTCATCTGAAATTTGCTTACATTACGTAATGCTAGGAATTAAACACTGCATTCACTTTTATTTGCCACTCCTTACAGACCTTTGATGAGCCTGATGCAAACTCACTTTTATCTGCATGCATACCTTGCACCGCATTGAATAATCACCAATAACAATATCAGCGAACCAACAAATTGAAATGTATTACGATAGGCAGCATGATCTTATTTTTTTTTTCTTTCCAATAAATATATATTTTTTTTTTGATTATAAGAATAGGCAAGAACCCAATTAAAATTTCTTCCCCTTTTTAAAAGTGGAATGGTTTGAAAATGACCATTAAGTCAGTATGCAATGACAGAAAACTATGTAGAACCAGAGACACCACGGCAAGGATAAAGCAACCTGTTCCAGATACACAGCACAATCATGGAGTCATCTTGTGCAAAATTCTGATCAAAAGCCAAAACACCATAAATTGGAAATTCACAAAGTCATTATCTATTTAGTTTTAGCTTAGAACTCTAACCATAGGATCCATATATTACTGGCAAAGAGAAAACTATCTTAGCATTATAATTGGAACTTGACTTCTTAACTTGACTTCATATCTTAGATTATCCAATGTCTAGAACAGAAAAAAAGAAAATCTTCACTGCATGGGTTTCATTGCTCGATTTTAGTCAACCTAGGTTTTCATTTTGAAAAACACCACAAAATGAAATTCAGATTTGAAAATATTCATCTCTTTTCTTTTCCCTCTTTTATCAACAACCACACATAAGGCCGATAAAAAAGAACATAGAGAAATACACATAAGAGGAAAGCAATCAAATAAAAATTCAAGAAATAGAGAATTTACAATCTGGGTATACAACTGAAGGGTTCTGAATGCTCTCCATTTCCTTATACACATCTGATTCCAGAACCTCCATTGTCATTTCTCTCCATGGAATGTTTCTTAGCTAATCACTGTCTGAATGCTATTGTTTTCCTGCTAATCCTGCTACTATATTTTTCTCAACATATTATCAATCTCTCAATGTCATATCCAGGTATACAACTACACGCATATAAAGATACAACACATGAAAAATGAATGACAGAAGATAGAAATCATCCCAGGTTTGTATCTTTACTCCAAGCACAAAATTACCTCTCATTACTATCAATAAACAGGACACTTGTTATCGTGACATTTATGCCAATACTTTCATGTTTCCTGAACAGAATTCTTAGCAAAATACACAAGGACAAGAAGTTTATTGAGAGAAATACACTATAACGTGTTTCCTTCACATGTTGCCCATATCGTTGGCATAAATTATGCGGTTCAGAAAATCACGAAGGCAAAAAATCGTATTCTTAGTAAATTGAAATTGATTCACTGGAAGGAGCGGGAATGTACTGCTATTACGGAAGATCTGCACTACAAATGTAGAGCAACATGAAGGCTAAACAAATTATGATCTGACGCCCCAAACACTGACTGGTTTAAAAAATAGCAACTCAAAGACAAAGAACACTGTTTTTCTCAATGCCCTAAGCCACAATACCCATCTCAGAAAACACAAAAATCACATAATATTCACCTACGAAGCTACGGCGAAACAGAGCCTTGCCGTTGCTAGTCTCGGGTTTCGTCCGTTTAATGAGCTAGCGGGGAGTGGCGGCGCTGGACAGACCTAGGAGCATCTTGAGGTGGCGCTGAACAGAGATATGCCTTCGCGAGGTGGCGGTGGAAAGGGGAAGGTGACGCGGGTTCGTGGCGAGGAAGGAGGTGGTTTTTGCGAGACTCAAACGTGATTTTCTCCATTTAACAAGCTCGCGGGGAGCGGCGGCGCTGGGCAGATGGAGGAGCGTCGCGAGTTGGCGCTGAAGAGAGGAACGGCGTCGCCGGACGGCGCTGGATAGGACGTGGATGGCGCGGGTTGCTGTCGAGGGAGGTCTGTGATTCGAATAGGGTGGAAACCATCTTTCAAAATCTTTCAAAACGCGAGTTATGGGTCTAAAAATAAAAGTAAAAAACAAATAACCATAGGCAGCCACGTAGTGAGTGCACTGCGTGCACTTACTACATGGATGCTCTGTAGAACGACTCGGCAGTTCAAGGAATATCACACTTCAGTGTTCAACCTTTATAAACCCGAAAAGAACAAAGATGAGAAGCGCGTATTTGACTTGGCCTCAACACATTTAGGCTCGGCGAACTTGAAATTTTCTTCCCCTGCCTCTTCTAAGAATGAAATGCGACATTCCGAAGAAACCCATTTGGGATAGCCATTTTTAGCATAAATAAAGCGAAACAAGGTTGATTCTAATGCCCATAATCTTGCCAGTTGAGTCCGTGAAGAGGAAACCTTTTAAAACTTTGTTTTGTCTCATTCGTAGAGAGAAGACATGGGTCTCTTTTGGGTTTTCGATCAAAGCAGGAAAGGAATTCGATGCATGCGGGTTCATAAGATGCTTTGAGAGATGCCTACGTGGCATGTGGAAATTGGCCGGCTGCAAAACGCCTTTTTGAAGACATTCGTACTACAGCTTTAACACTTTTCATTTCTATCATATTTTCTTTCCATTATTTTTCTTTCTTAATAAACTTGAATTTGGATTCTCTTAAACTATTGACTAATCTTTAGATAGGGGTGACAATTTCTTATATGACTCGTTAATCTAACATGAACACGACACGATAATAACGGGTTAAGATTTAATCTTAACGAGTTTCAGGTCAAAACGGGTTGACCCGTTATGATACGATTGCTTAACGCGTTAATAGCGGGTCAATCTGTTTTAACCCGTTATGACACGTTATGACAATCTAAGAAAATTAAAGTTAAAATTATATTCTTATACTTAAAAGTAAAATTGTTAGAATTTTAATTTGATATTTTATTATTTAGATTGTAATTTAGACTTATAATTAGTGTTATTAGTTTTATAGATATTATGATTTTAATATTTATATAAAATTATGCTAAATTTAATTAAGTCAAACGGGTTAATTTTGGACATATTCAACTCATTTACATAAACAGGTTGAAACAAATCATATTATGTTGTGTTAATATATTTCGTAATATTTACTAATGGGTCATAACGGGTTGATACGATACGACACGTTATGTTAACGGATCGGGTTAGGGTTTGAGATTTTGACACGATAAGCTTAACAGGTCGGGTTAGAGTTGACCTATATAGTATAATATACATATCTTGATACGACATGAATACGACTCGTTAGCACGATTTGACATCCCTATTTCTAGGGCCTAGAGCGAGAAAGAGACAGAGCCTCACAATATTTATAACGAGGGCTGCTAAGGTAGTCCTTATAGGGGCTTTCCATGCACTCATGGGAACTCATGGGATGTCGTTTTGTCCAAATCAAATTATGTCAAATGACCAAAATGCCATGCTTCTTTAATACTTAGAAATCACCCATGGTCCCAGCGCAAACCAGGCCCATTTTTTATTTGTTTTTGTTGCTGCCCAGCTCTTCCTCATTTTGCCGTTCGAAATCCGACATCAGTCCTCCACCATTGGTGTCATGGTCAACACCTATCACCATCGGCGTCGCTAATATAAAAGTTGCAGAATACTCATCCAGGTTGTAATGTGGTCTGCACTCCGACAGCTCACGTGATTGACAACTTGTTGATTGACAACTTGTTCATCGTCGCCCGCCTTTTCTGCTTAGCTTAGTCCCGTTTGGATTCGGAAATGAGATGAGTTGAAATGAATTTAGTTTATTTTTTAATATTATTATTATTTTAAGATTTGAAAAAGGTGTATTGAGATTTGAAAAATGTGTATTGAAAATTAAAAAAGGTATATAGAATTTAATATTTTGTATAAAAGATTATAAAATTATAATGTTGAAATGAAGATTAGTTGAAATGAGTTGAGAAGAGTTTCCAATACAAACCGGGCCTATTTCTCCGTCACGCCCAATGCTTCAAGCCAGCTATTTTTCACTTTGAAATGAAATTGTTTTTGGGCATTAATAAAACGAGTCCTTTAGGCCACGTAAGGGGTGCACGTGCAAACCTCTAGATAAGAACTGTATTAAGAATTTCTCATTTATAACGTCAAGTTTTTAGACAACATTAAATGTATAATAAATGCCATGTAGCTCTCTTCAAGTGTCGTGCTCTCATCCACTCTAGACTCCAAGGATGGGTCAAGATCTCAAGGGGTCCCTTTCCAATAAACTCTTACATACTGTCATGATTTCTTACAACTGAAACATGTGAGAAAATGTTCTCTTTAACACGTTAAGATAACATAAAAACATAGTCTATATCACAGCCATTGCCTTTTGTCGATGCATGAGCTGAATACAACTCAAAATGTATTGGAAGGGGTTGAATTTGCAGAAGTTGCTCTATGCCTAACTATAAAAAGACCAGCTGCTTCTCTTACATGTACACAACCCAGTGGCTTTCAATCATAGTGAAAGTACATTACTTTTGTGAGAGGATAGAAACAATTTGCGCTTACATTTCAAAGCCGTCAACATCTCTCTCTTTCCCAAGGCCAACAAGAAAAGTCCTGGAAAAAAAGGAAACACAGGTCTAACAAAAAGTAACTTTCAGCATCAGAGTGTACTTGAAAATACAAAGCTGTCATTCAAAGACCACCATCACCATCCTGAAGATAAATCTTCCAACTTCCAAGCTATAACATCTACCCACGCTCAATAGCTGTACAGACGAAACCGATGGCTACCAAAAAGCTCTTCGAGTGAAAACGATTCCACGTGTAGAAGAAAATGCCACAAGGAAATCATTAATTTCCTTCTAGGTGCACGCCATTACCATTTCTATACACACCATTTATGGACCCGTTGGCCGACTTCATTGTGCCTCTGTTTTTGCACATTCTCACCATTGTGTCCATTACTCATCCCATTAGACACTGACCTTTCAACATGGCCGTTGTCATGTAGGACAGTCTCCAAGCGCCCGTAGGCTGCTGCTATTAGTCCTGTAAACATGACCAAGAAATTATATCAGCCCGTCAATATGGATCCAAATTCATGAAGCCATTGGAATTCTAACCACAATTTGGGGAATAAGGTACACAATTTAGGGAACAACCACAACCTCTCTGTCTCTCTATAAATCATTTACTACCAATATTCTCAGTCCTTGCTATAATAAATAACAAAACATACCATCAGAGTAATTGCATAACTAAGAATATATTGCAGATATAGGTGTTTCCTAAAGAAGTCCCCATCTAACCCCCACACCACCACCTATTGTTGCTTTAGAAACCTCATCCAATATTTCAAATGCAACATATATACATAGGGAGACATACAAACATACACAAACAAAAAAATATAAAATAAGTTCTAAACTATTTGATTGATGAAAAAACAAGCACTTTAGTACATATCACAAGTGATATATCCTAAACTACGTGAAGCAACTTGAAGAAAACTATAAACAAAATGCACCCAAAATGTAAGGAACGGCATTCCTCATTTAATCTTTTAATCCTTTACTGGTAGCATCCGTATGGGTAACTTGTGTACAAGTATTAACTAATGCAATACTCTCTCGTGGTTGCAATAATTTTTTAAGGGGAAGATCATGTCTGATGATCGGATTATGGCATGTGAACCCCAAACAAAGAATTTAGCACACCTCTAGTGAACTACCATAATTTAAAGGAAAATTCTATATGCAATCATTTTTGTGCACTCTTTTGTGCACTCCAGAAATGTGATTGACTGTGTCAACTTATAATAGATATTTTGGCCAATCAGATGAATGGAGTACACAAAGAGAGCACAAAAATAACTGTATATAGCAGAACTCTTTAAATTAAATGAGGAATTATGACTCTTTTGATTCTAGTAGATGTGCAGCTGCTTCAAATATCTCCCGTATTCCAGTATCTAATGCCTCAGCCCACCCAAACGTGTAGGTTTGCTCTGAAAGGGTGATTCTCTCTTCTAACATAAACACCCATTCTAGATAGTATTAAGACCACCTTATTTTCTCACAATGAATCCAATACAGAAACACCATCAAATAGATAACAAGGTCAGAAAAATTAATATAATAATCCAATTATAGCAGCTATAGGGAAATAGCATCATAGAGCTGTGTTAAGGTCTACTATCTGATCCCAGGTTGTTGAGATAAAACTGTCTGGACCACTTCGAAATCAACTCTACTAAAATAATTAAACCCAGAAGGAAATATGTCTTGGATGTTTCCCTGGTCAACATAAATAGCAAGAAAAGAAATTTAGAAGTGAGATTGCAGAGTTGGGATCTATAAGAATAACGAGTTCTCAAAGTTAACATAACAGCATATATAATAGGTAGAATGACCTCCTTTTAATGGCAAATGAGAGAAATAATCCATGGACTTGATGCATTACTAATCTACAAGTATGGACTCAAAGAATTATTAACAGTCAACAGCACAACATCAATAAAACGGGTAATTTGTACTTCTCACATTAATCAGCAATTGATTCAAAGGGGGGAAATGCCACGGAAAGCAATAGGTTTTTAGAAGTACCTATGAAAAGCGCAGAAGGTTTCCCTGGTCTCGACTTGAATTCAGGATGGAACTGAACACCCACAAAGAATGGATGACTACGCAACTCAACAATCTGCGTTCATTACATTAATAAAATCTTCCCATTACCAAAAAGCAAATAGTTGATAAACTTGAAGAACTGAATATGCATTTGGTTCTAACTGAGGAAGTTAATATTTATAGAATACAGTATAACTTATCCCATTACAGATACTTGCCTCCATGGGCTGACCAGAGTCGTCTCTGCCAACAAATGATAGACCGGCATTTTCTAGGTGTGATATTATATTTGGATTGACCTGTACAACATGAATAATTTCCAGTAAGTAATCAATATAGTGTAGATCATCGTTTTAGAATAAGAGCATGGATAAGCATGCATGGACTATGCGAGACAATGGACCCATTTACCTCGTATCTATGCCGATGTCGCTCATCTACAAAACTTACACTGCCATACCTATACATAATATAAAATCATATTACCAGGTTAGCTGAACTGGTGTGAAGTATAAGAGGTATATGCCTGCATGTAAGCTCAAGTTGGTCTGAAGTCCTTACAACTTTGAAGATTTGCAGGCAGTAACATTGAAATAAGTCCTCCTTGATCCCGGACGCATAGTACCTCCCATACGTGTTTTTGAACCCTATTCAGTAAAACATTGAATACGCCATAAAGTTTGATAGTGAGTTTGTCAAAATTTGTGCACGATAAAATACCTCGGGCATAAATATTACACAAGGATTTGTAGTTTCAGGATCAAACTCCATGCTGTTGGTGTCATGCAAACCAAGAACAGATCGTGCAAACTCAATGACAGCAATTTGCATCCCCAGGCAAATCCCCAGGAATGGAACATTCTTCTCTGGAGCATACTTTGCAGCAAGAATTTTCCCTTGAACTCCTCTATCACCAAACCCTCCTGGAACAAGAACACCATCAGCACCCTGCAATGCAAGATTGTTTAGCAGATAAATGGGAAAATAATTCTCCATTAAATGAAGCACAACTAATAGACATTAAATAGATATTATTTCAAGGCAATCAATTCTTAAATCGTATCACACCTTTAAACAATGCCATGCTGCCTTATAAACATCAGGGGCCTGCAAGTGGTAGCAAATGGTAGTCAATTTGTAAATTAAGGTATATAACAAATAAATTGGTCAATTACACTGCCCTCACTTAATATTTCACAAATGATGACTAACCTTCATGTTTCAATGATGACACTAAATTCCCCCTAATTGAATCTGGTGCAGTGAGAAATCTAGATAGCACAGATCTTTCTTGAAGGATTAAACCAAGAGGGAATATAAAAACCAAGATAAGATACATCAAATAAGGTGTCCCAAGACTTCCATTGTCACTGCAACTGTGCCACAGTTCCAAATAACCACAATGCCGGATCAATTTGTCATCTTCAACCAAGCTACCTCTACTTCCTATCTTCAATTTATTCATACCCAACCAAAACCCAGATACCACTGCTTATCAAAGAGGAAAAAAGAGCCCATATAACCACACAGGGAAACATGTATTTCATCCAAACCCCACTTACTATTAGCACCATAATACATCAACAACCTTCACCACAAAACCATCATATTCCATCATGGCCATAAACACTTCAATCTCAGCAGAATATTGAACTTGTGGTAGATGGGAGAATATCCACAAGAGATTACAGATATAGGCTATGAAAAATGGGAAAAACAAATGCTACGGTAGGTTACTTCATTGACCGAGCACTTCCAGTTAATTAAATACAATATTTTAAGTTACCTATATGCAAAATTATATGCTCAATGGATACAAGGAGTAAGAAAACAATGAGGACAATATGAAAAAGGGGATTTGAAATAAAGCAGACATGCACTGGAGAGGGATGTATTTATTTAAAAGATAAAACAAACAATCAGGCAGTGAGACCAGCAGACTTCAAGCACGGCCATTATCCACCTTTCCCCCATTCTCTCTCTCTCTCTCTCTATCTCTCTCTCCCCATTTTATTTTGTATTCCGAATGTTTACTCTTTATACTATTTCAATGGGGCTCCAATCATGCATTGATTAATCATTTTGGAGTATAGGTCATGTGGTTTGCGCCTTCCATTGGGACATTGTAAATAGTATTAGAGTTTACCCCAACAAGAAATGTGGGACTTGAGTCGAGTCACCTACGGCAGATTGATCTCGGCAAGAACGTTGGAAATATAATGGGGGAGAGATTGTGATACCTCATTCTAATATATGATAAGGGTAGCTAGTGTATAGGATCCCCCATTTCTTGAGAATAAGAAGTTTTGACTACTTATAATCTTTTAATAAGGCTCCAATTGTATTGACTAGTCATTTGGGAGTATAAGTTATGTGGCTTAAGCCTTTTATAGGGGCATTACAATGTTATAGACTGCAACTAGAGTACTAAGAAAAAAGGGTGTGCATAGAGTCCTCTCGAACCTTAAGCAGACCATAGAGTCCTCTCCCTATTCTTTCTCTTGCAGTTTCCACCAAAACTTCATTGACCACTAAACTCTCTCCTCGGGCATCCAACTCCCTGCAGGAATATTCCACTCCACAAGCCTGAATATCATCAAAACCCAAATCAATGAAGTCAACTTCTACCTTGTCCACTCACCACTTATGGGGCCATGAACATATCAGCCTATCTCTCATCCATCCCTGGTTATTAGTCACACACTGGGGAACACACATGCTTTTTTCTTTTCAAATTGTACAAGTACTTAATGCAAGTTGTAGAAAATGCAAATGCTAGAGCTCTAAATCTATGAGTCATACGAGGTAATAAATGCAAAAGCAAATAAATTTTGCAAGTGTAGTTCAACGACATATAAAAGTAAGCAAGTTGGAATAAATCATTCAACATGTAGCACATGCATGTTACATCCAAGAAATATAATTATGATGATTAAAGTAAATTGAATTTGCATACCTACAAACAAAAAAGTAAACTCACCTTTAGAACAGAAAGGTAAGAATCCGAAAGGCCCAGTGTATTTTCCAACCATGACAATTGTAACCTGCAGCATAGATAGCAGTTAAGAGCATTATTTCTGAAATTATACTAATAAATGAGTTTCAAAACACGTATCAGACGCCTTCGACCCACAGGATCATGTAACTTGTCAAAAACTTTTGTCCTTGCAGTCCATTCCTTCAACTCAGGCTCCCTAGCAACATTGTAAGTTATGGAAACGTTAAAGGAGTACTAGAAGAACAATGGCCACATAAGTGCAAATGGGGCTCATACAGTAAAAATTAGAAATGGAAAAGAACTGAGTTAGTAAGACAAACCCTAGAAGGTTCAGCCCCTTCAAGATTGCTTCATGTGCCTTCTGATCCTATTTTTTGATAGTGGGGAGAGATGAAGAGACATAAACAAACCTTTTCAAGTCTTTCTTTGCATTAAGTATAAACATAAAGAGTTTCAAAATTGATAACAAAACTACCTTACCTTCAATAGCAAAGGAATGTGCCAAATGTTTGGAACATCGTAGAGAGTGATAATGTTTTTTGCCTGTAATAACAAATGAGCTTTACTTGGAAATTGCACCCAATCATTTAGAGAAACATTAGTTCACACAGACACAAGCTGATGTGCACACACAAACACACATGCATATTGCTATGTATGATGGTACCAGCACATGGCAAAATTGAGCAAGTTTTCCCTTAACATTCTCCACAAGTGCCTGTCAAAAACAAAATTAGAAACATGAGCTATTGTTGTCACATGAAGTTGAAAGGGAAATAAAGGAAGGGAAAGATATATACCTTTGTACTTTGACAAGCTAGAATATTCGGGGTCAAACCCGGTCTTCTAAGTCCCCGAACACTATGCTGGGTAGGTCTTGTATTCTATAAGTTCAAAAATTAAGCACACTACTAACTAGAGCAATGGTGAGTTTTAGTACAAAAGACAACAAAAATAATAGGGCAATGCTTCATTGCAGTTCATCTTTATACAATTTAGAACGACTATGCACCATGAAGACAAATGTAGCATTGAATACCTGCTCACCAACAACATTGAGAACAGGGACTAGGCTGACATGAATCAAGCGGAAATTAACAGGTCCTGATACAAGAAACACTTGGGTAAAACCAGTTCACATAATCTCAAGAAAACAAATTTGGTTATAAGAATCTGTAAATAAGAAGCCACACTAACTTATCTTACCTACACGATAGGAAAATTGGCCAAGCGCTTCAATAAATGGCATAGATTCAATGTCTCCTGCATCAAGGAATATTTATTTAAGAGTTAAATAAAAGGATAGGCCGTCTTAATCCACAAAAATACGTTAATGTACCTATAGTTCCACCCAATTCTATGACACAGACATCAGCTGGACCTTCTTGTCCATCCACAGGTATTTTTGCTACACGCTCTATCCACTCTTGAATCGCATCCGTAATGTGTGGAACAACCTAGAGTAAAGCAAGGTAGAAACAAAATTCAGTAACCATATAATATTATGGAAAAAGCTTTTTGAACAAGAAAAAGGTTGAATGTTGAAATACACCTGAACAGTCTTTCTGAGGTAATCTCCTCCTCTCCTTGTCAAGTACATACTGTTATATATCAAGACAGAGAATTAATGACTGAAACAACTCTATTCAGATCAGTAAACAAGATTATGGTAAAGGCTTATTATAAACTTGTATCAACACAAGAACATGCTCTTGGTGGACTTATAAACTTGTATCAACACAAGAACATTATAAACTTCCCTTGGAAGAACATTTGGAGGTCTCGCGTGCCTTTTAAAGTGGTTTTTTTTGTGTGGACTTATGCTCTTGGTAAGATTTTGACCACGAGAAATTTGAGGAAGAGGGGATGCATTGTGCTGGATTGGTGCTACATGTGTAAAAAGAGTGGGAAATCTGTGGATCACCTCTTATTGCATTGCGAAATTGCAAGGATGCTATGGGATGAGATCTTTCGAAGGTTGATGTTGCCTGGGTTATGCCAGCAAGGGTGGTGGACCTGTTGGGGGTTGGAGGAAGATGCAAAGCTGTCCTCAAGTGGCAACAACGTGGAAGATGGTCCCGTTGTGCATTATGTGATGTATTTGGTTGGAAAGGAACAAATGGTGCTTTGAAGATAAGGAGCGATCAATGGCAGAGCTACAAAGATTCTTCTTTCACACTTTAATGTTGTGGTTTTCAAACATTGTATCAATTGGGAATAATGTTCTTGATTTCTTGTCTTTATTTTCTAGCTCTTAGAGCACTCTTAATGGAGTAATTAAAATTTTTCTTTAAAATTGTACTTTTTGCACAACTTTCCAAAAATTTTGGTTATATTTAATCAAAAGCGACTGAAAGAATTGTAGAGAAAAGTCAAAAAGTACACTTTATTTTTTAAAGTGAATAGTAAAGTTAAATTTTTCTTCAAATGTAGATAAAAATTTAACTTTACCATTCATTTTTTTAAAATAAAGTGTATTTTTTTACCTTTCTCTACAATTTTTTTAGTAGTTTTTGATCAAATATGACTAAATATTTTAGGAAGTTGTGTAAAAAGTACAATTTTAAAGAAAAATTTTAGCTATTCCATTGAGAGTGCTCTTAGAATGTATTTAGGTATTCTGTTGTATACTTCCAGTATACACGGGATAGATTTTTCTCGATCTCGTTAATAATAATTATCTCTTACTTATCAAAAAAAAAAAATTCCTGTTGTAATATTGTTGTCATGGGTTAACTTGATGTCTAAAAACCGTTCATAGTTTCCAAGGTCAAGGTCCACCTTTAAAGGAAAAAGCAAGTCATCTTTTGTTTCTATAACATGAAAAGATCACACCCACCTTCTCAAGACAAGACATAGCGAGCAGAGCAGAGCAAATAGCAATACAAATATCAACTCATGCCCTTTCCAGGACAAAAGAGATGAACACGGAAACCCAAACAAACCGGTGAGATTGTGGTTAAAGTTAGAGTCAGAACCCTCTTCAGCTTGCAGTTATAATTGTATTCTAGAATAGCTGATATGTCTTAAAGAAATGTTCTTTCCCACTTTATATGAAATAAAATGAAGAGAAACAATCCATAAGGAAATTTACCTCGCCACCATCATCTAAGACAAATACTTCCCCGTGCTCAAAAGGAGACATTGTCTTGGCATCTGTGTTCAGGTAAGGATCTGCATGTATGGAATATATTTAAATCAACATAAGAAGAATACAAATTTTGGTATCAGCATGTCCAAGACACCTTTCCCAAGATATCCCACTCAAGTTTCATCTAACACTTGCAAGGACCCTTTTAAAGCTAAGTAAAAGAGAGAGCCACATTACATGTCTAGGGTTGTAAATGAAACAGGCTATTCGACAGCCTATTCGGTTAAACTCGAATCAAATTCAACTCGTGAAGAAAAAAGAAACTCGCTCGTGAAAGCATATACCCGCTCGATTAGTAAATGACACATACCTGACAAAACTCGACTCGATTCGGATAAGATTCGTTAAGGCTCGCTCGTTTATGCTCGAATTGATTAAAATTCATTCATATATTGATAAATATATACATATATATATATATGTTATATATATGTATTACTAATAATATAAGTACAACACTTTTATAATTAAATATGTAATATATAATCTAATTACTTATGTCTTTATAATGAATATATTTCATAACTATATTTTATAATTTGTATAAAAATTAATCTATAAAATTTAATAATTTTATATATCAATATTGTTAGGATTGGTAATAAGAAATTAATGGAATGTAAAGTAAATTGATCTGTTCGAGAAGATCACTCTCCAAGATCTCTATTGGCTTGAATAATTCTGCGTTGTTTCATTGATGCAACAATATTTATAGACGACTGACTCTACTAACTTGTCAAAATAATTGACTACTTACAGGGAAATAAATAACTGACTGAATTAAACAACTAATTGGCACATGCACACCTTCCTTAGAATGAAATGACCAAGGTGATTAATTTTAGTGCAACCAAAACTACACTTTGAAAGTTTAGCATAGAGTTGATTCCAACACCACGGACCCAATTACGGGCCCTGACTCATAACAAGTACGTGGGAACCATATATGAAATACATATTTTTTATCATATTATGTGAATTTATTAATAATATATGGAAGTATATAATATATTGTTATGATGAATAAATTTTAATTAGTTAGATATTAAGTATTAATTTTTATTAGATTTTTATTTATTTATTTATTTATTTATTTAATTTTAAATTTTATTCCAAAAATTAAAAAAAAAAAATCGAGCTCGAGCTCGAGCTCTGCTCGACTTGAGTTCATTTATGGGACGAGCTTGAGCTCAAGTTCGAATTGAAAGTTTAGCTTATCAAGTTGACCTCGAACAAAGAATAAATAAAAATCTCGAGCTCGGGTTCGAACTCGAATATTTTGAGTTAAGTTGAGCTCGACAAGCCAAAACTCGGCTCGACTCGACTAGATTACAGCCCTGTAACATGTCTAACTTAAATATCTTATCTTTTTGAAGAAATTGACATCCAAGATGGTAGATTTAAAATATGCACTGGAACTTTAACAGGCAAATGGGTACCATAAGTCTGAATAACTAATGGAAATTATAACTCTCTATCTTATGGTTAGTTATTAGGAGATGTTTGAAAGTTGAATAAAATATTATTATAATATTATTTTTTTAATATTATTTTTGTTTTGAAATTTGAAAAGTTGAATTGTTTATTATAATTTGTTTGAAAGTTTGAAAAAGTTATAATAATTAAATGAGATGAGAAAGATGAATTGAGATAAAGATCGACTCCAAACATCCAAGTAATTATACTGTCACATGTTGCATATTTGAGCAACACTAAATTGATTAAAAAACTAGCACCATGTCCAGTGAAAGGGTTGATGATTTCTCTTAGAGAATTTAAATATTTGTTTATGAAATCAGCAGCCATGAATAAGATGATAGATGCCCAAGATGATCCCCCAGACAATCCACTAATCAACAACTTTATTGGTAATAAAATTAACAGAAAAAAATTGTAAAAACAAACCAAAAACCGCAATCTGTTCGGTTCTTATATTTGAATCCCAGAATATCAAAAGTTCCTTAAAAAACACTATATATAAATCCAAATGCAACAATCTCTCCAAATAAGAAACCAATATAAATATATATATAGAGAGAGAGAGAGAGAGAGTGTGTGTGTGTGTGGGGGGGGGGGGGGGGGGGGGGGGGTGGGGGGCTGTAGTTTGAAAAAAATACCAATCTTAATAGAAGTAGCACGAAGTCCACAAGCTTAAAGGAGGAGTCCAATACTGCTTGCAGTCACCCCTTTGCCGAGACCGCTTACTACACCACCCGTCACCAATACATACTTCATTTTTGCTTATTTTATTTCTTCTATCAACACCCAAGTTCTGATGAAACCAAACAACAACCCAACATCAAAATTACTTGCATACAGAGCCAAAGTACAATTCACCAGAAGCACCATATATAGTTCTCACAAAGACCAGAGGTTCCTCTTTGGTTCTGATAGTACCAATGAATGAATAATCGTCACAATGTAACAGCATAAGTGGGATTTTATATTACCAAACAAAAGGAAAGAATGGAGAAAGTTTGAACGGAGAGAAAAATGAGGGAACCTAACCTTGTTCACAATGACGGTCTTTACAAAGCTATTGCCTTTTTTTTTTGTTGCCTTCGCTTTTTCTTTCCGGGATTTGGGGTGCTATGCTTTCTTGACTCTCGCGAAGTCGTCTAGACTTCGAACAGAGAAACAAAGTACCTATGCCTGTATTTGCTTTTCCCTTCAAATTAATAACGTATAGAGAGGAAAAACAAAACCCCGACCAAATGAATGATTGAACGAAACAGAAACGGATTCGGCGAAAAGAGAATATTGGGTACTAAGAGATGCTCTTGTTCCTCCCAAGTTGTTAATGTACTAAGAAAGAGCTTACTCACTCACTCAGTCCCACCTACCTTTGTGTTTCCTTTCAGTTTCAGAGTGTCTCAGGCGGCGCGGAGTCTCTTCACTCTTTCCTCCAATCTTATTAGTTTATTAGTAACTTATTAGGGCAAAAAGTACAAAAAGTACATTTTAATTTTTTATGGTAAAAAAATTAATGTCAATGGGATGCTCTAACTCCATCTTCTCCCCTTTTAAATAATAAAAATAATTTTATAATTATTCTAAACCTAAAAAAAAATTACTATTATAAATATAAAAAATATTTAAAATATTTATTATTTAAAAAATAAATTTTCACTTTTCTTTTCTCTCTTCTATTTTTCCTTTATTTTTTATTTTTTAATATTACCAACTGATCTGAAAATCCCTCGTATATATAGAAAAATTTAGCATTACAATGAGGGTCATTTAATAATACAGGGGGGACAGCTTTGAGAGAAATGCAGAGAGAAAAGGGGGGCGCATGTGGGGGGTCATTCATTGCCCCCCATTGTTGCTTTTACAACACTCCCCTTTAAATGACTACCCATAAAAATCTACCTCATTAAAACTTTGTCAAGGAAAAATCTAATAAGAAGAAAAATCAATAGCGAAGGAAAAATATTACAATGTTCTTATGTACTGCAAAGTACTTTAAGATTGACTCATTAAAATCTTGCAAAGAAAAACCTAATGGGATAAAATCTCAGTGAAGAAAAAAGAGAATAATCAGAACAAGTCTTTAAGATATTTATTTCCCTTGAAAAGTGCATGACGATAGATCTTTAAATTTTCGCATTCCAATATTCTGCACAATTTTCTTGAATATTGCAGTTGGTAATGTCTTCGTGAATAAATCTACCAAATTATCACTTGATCGTATCTTTGATATATCCTCCTCTAATTTGAGTGATACAAGCAGTATTAACTTTGTATAAAATTATTGAGCCATTATTGCTCATGGGAAGACCATACTTTTCTTGAATATGTATAATCACTGATTTCATCAAATACATTCTAAACTTGTTTCATGAATTGCAATTAATTCTGAGTGATTTGAAGATATGGCAGATAGTTTTTGCTTGATAGACTTAGTAGAAATCTGAGATCTGCAGTAATACTTAAACTTTCCCTAAGAATATATGTTACTTTTTCAAGTAAAAACAAACATGATTTCTATCTAAATAATGCAGAGGGAACATGTTAATATTTTCATCTAAAATTTCTCCCCCTCTTGACATTATTAGGGAGAACATGCATAGCGAAAATGATTATTGAGAACCACCAATATTCGACAAAACCTATAAAACTTGAGGCCTAATTCTATCAATTCGGTGATGAAAGAAATTCAAATCCGCTTGACATTATTGACAAATGAGATTTTTACGGAGATTTGAAAGCTCTGGATTACTGTTCAAAGATGATCACTTTCACCTATCGGATACTCACGCAAGATCTCACATTCTTTATTGATCTAATTGTTTGTTCTTCCAGAACAATACTATGGTTGAGAGAAATTTTTTTGTTAATGTCACAAATTTGAACCAAAAACTTTTTACACCGCAACCACTCATATTTACTCCTGAGGCTGTCAATACCATGATAGGAGCAGAGATACATCTTTCTAGTAAAATTGATCTTGAAATTGTTGTAGCATCAAGAACTCTCAGTGCTCAGTATGCTACCTCTATTACAACCATGCCTTGGAGGCTACTGATGAGAGCGAGTGAGGTTGATCATCTTAATAATCAAATATCTAAATTGCATCAAAAGCTTGCAACTAAATATAGAAAGAATAAAAAGTTAAGATAAGAAAACAAGGATCTGAAAAAATTTGAGGACTGGTATTTTCGTGACTTAAAACTACGAATAAAAGAGCTGGAATGAGAGAGATCTCAAATACAAATTCAACAACAGCAGATAATAGTAGAGGTTTAGCATTTACAAGAAAAATAGGGATAACTGTAATTAATCTTATAGCTGTAATTAATCTTACTAGCTTTTAAAAATATGCATCCAGTATATCTTGTAATCTTGACTAAGTGAGATTTGAAGAGATGATGGTTTGTCTTGTTCTTATTTTCATCTTTATAAGAACTGTCTATTAGAGCAGTTTTCAGTTTTATCTAATTCGCATAAAATTTTCTTCTCATCTCTGCAATTCATTTGCATTCTCATTTTACAAATTTTCAATGGCTCATCAGTTTCCTTTCAAAATTTTTCGTGATCAATATATGAGATATTATTCACCTCAGTCCCAAACTGTTTCTGCATCTATCGCAGGTGCCATGATGCAGCACGAAAATGATCTGGCTAATAAGTCAAATCACGATGCCATATATGAATTTGTGAGTCTCGAAACTCGATATTCATCATCCATTGTCTCATTTTCCGCTCGGTTGTAGTCTAAAACTCACAAGATTGAAAAACTTAATGAAAATATCAATGTACTTCAATAACTTGTTCAAGAGTCTAACAATAAAGTTGTAGAATTAAAGTAACAAAATAAGGATTTAAAATCCTTACTTGTCTCTTCATTTCGACTGCCTAATTCTTTAGATAAGGATGACATGTTGATTTATGAAGAGTAAATGCATCTGAGAGATGAGATTAAAAGTCTCAAATTTTTATAAATCATCTAGTATTTGAATAAAAAGATCTTTCCTTTTCAAATACATTTTTTAAATATATAATAGTTCTTGTGATCTCTTCAAGAGTTCTAATAAGGTAAGTCATCAACGTAAACTACAATAATGGCAAATCCGAGTTCTAATCTCTTAATAAAAACACATGAATATATAGGATTATTCTTAAATCCTTCTTTCAATATATACCCGCTGAGTCAATTATACCACATGCATCCGGATTACTTTAACACATATGAAAATTTTTGAAACTTGATAAAGTATATATTTTAGATGTATTTGGATTAAATGCTTCAAGCATTCTATATCGTTTAAGGATTTTCATATATATGTCATGATCTAATAATCCATATAAATATGCAGTAACCACATCCATCAACCGCATATCTAATCCTTTTGAAATAACCAAGCTGATTAAAAATCTGAATGTGATTGCACTCATAACGAGTAAATATATTTCCTCATAATTAATTTCGAGTTTCTGCAAGAATTTTTGTGCAATAAGTCATGCTTTGTACCGCATAATTTCATTCTTCTCATTACGTTTTCGTATAAATACCCACTTATATCCAATAGGCATTACACCCTTTTGTGTTTGGACAATAGGTTCAAATACTTCTCGCTTTACTAGCGAGTTTAATTCAGTTTCAATAATTGTTTTCCATTTTAGCCAATCATTTCTACGTCGAAATTTTTTAACGATTTTTAGCTCACTTTCTTCATTACTTCTGGTAATGTCAAGGGCCATTTTATATGGAAATATGTTAACTACAATAGTTTTATTTCTACTCAGAATTTCTTCAATACTCATGAAATATATCAAGATCTCATTATTTTCAGATACTTGTTCCTCTTCAAGGAAAAACATTTCATGAAAAGTCTCTTCAAGAGTTTCCTCTTCAGAAGAATTATTCTTCACGAATTTCCTCTTCGAAAGGATTATACTCTTCAGGAGTTTCTTCTTTAGGATGTTTATACTCTTCAAGAGTATCGATTTCTTTTCTTTTTGCTTTTCTCTTTTGCAACCAATAGGTCTTCAACGTTTCAAGCGTGTTTTAGACTCATTTATTGCTATTTTAACAATTTGTCCTTCAAGAATTTCAATTTTTGCTTGAGCATTAACATCAATAATATATGATTTTACAACACTTTTAGTGTCAATAAATACATCCAGTAATTGATTTACAATACTATGCAAATAGATAATTCTCTGAATTTTTAGTATACATTCATTTGTAAGAGAATCAAATTCAGATTGAGCTTTATTTTCCTAAATAATTTCTTGTCGTGTTTCAGATACCGTCATTTTATTATTTCAAAATATGATAAAATATTAATAAACTTTACTATAATATATATAAAAACTTAGTATAAGTGAATCAAGTGTTTGACCATACAACAGGTACGTAACCAATGTTCAGTCATACCATATCTATGACAAACATTTTCATCTTTCTATGAAAAATTATTCTGTGTGTCTTTACCTTTCTCTGAGTTGGATCACTTCTGGTGATACGATATATTTATATTATTATCCTGTTTAGTGTTATCACTTTTGGAACTCACACTTATATAATTTTTCTATCACGTCCATGCTACTGGTTTGTTTGAAAAAGATACATTGTTCACTTTTAGGAATAATGTAAATCATGTACTATTTATTTTAGGGAATGATGTGAAATTAGCAGGACATGATCGATGATTTATTAACAAAAACTCATTATTTAGCTCAATTACTAGAAGATAAGATAAAAATTCATAATATCTGTTGAACTTTCACTCTTGATACTGCTGCTGCAGGAGCACATTCGAGACATAAAAAATAATATATGTCTTCTCTAACATGTCATCATTAATGACTTTCTCATTGCATAATTTTAGTAGTGTCCTGATTTTAAAGAATGCAGAGTTATAGTCACTACCACTTTTAAAATTTTGCAACTTAATGTGCAATAAGTCATAATAAGCTTTTGGGAGGATTACATATTCTGGTACCCATATATCTCTCTTAAATCATTTCACAAAGTAATATGATTTTTCACCGTAAGATACACATCACGGTTTTGCAGGGACACGTGATTTTCTTCTTTAATTGTATCTCCTAAGTTCATCATATCCAAATAGATCTCATCAAGGATTTAGGATAAATAACTTTTTTCAGAAATGTCAATAGTAATAAATTTTAATTTGATAAGATTTGACATTTTCTACATATATGAATTATAAAAATAAATATATGTATCTAAGACATATATTCACATAATCATCAGAATAAAAACATAATTTTATCAAGTAATATTTAACAATATTACCTTTCATATTTATCTCAAAGACTGTAAATAATATATTGAAAAACTTACTTGAAGTAGAAGACTACTAGATTTAGTATAGGCAGACATTGTGCTGATAACGTGTTATAAAATTAAAAGGAAACTATTATTACAAGAGAATATATAAGAAAAATATTTAAAACTCTTACTATTCAAGAAATGATTTTTCTCTCTTTTCTTTCTTTCTTTTCTTTCTTTCTTTTCTTTCCTTTTTTTATATTACCATCTGATATGAAAATCCCTCATATATATATATAGGAAAAATTAGCCCTGTGATGTGGTCATTTAATAATACAGATGAGACAGCTTTGAGAAAAATACGGAGAGAAAAGGGGGCGCATGTGGGGGTCATTCATTACCCCCATATGACTTTTAAACAACAACAATAACAAAAAATAATAATATTAATAATAATAATATTTTTTCATATTTAAACTATAAAAATAACTTGGAATTGAACAAAACTGTCTCTCCTCTATGGATTTTTCTTTTTCATTTTTCTTGAAGAAAATAATAAATTTTCAATTTGTAACAATAGTCCAATATTCCGACTTCTAGGGTTTCTTTTTTATTCTCTCTATCACTATCTCCTTTTTGCCACTACAAGCTAGTCAAAATGTTTTAAGATATATATTTTTTTTTTTTTTTTAAACTCTTAATCATATCATCATTTTTTTATAATTAATATTTATAATTTTAAGATATGCAATCTGATTCTACTCTTTTTAAAGAGTTAATAAATTTAAAATTTATGTAAAAAACTTATTTTGTAACTTTATTAAAATTTATGTAAAAAATTTGTTTTTTAATAATAAATTTAATTCTTTTCAAGGGGACTTTATTACTATATGTAATATTATTTTTATTTTTATTGTATAAAAATGATAATTTTAAGGATATGTTTTATTAAAAATAATATTTTCAAATTAATCTGATTTAATTTGACTCTATGAATTATAATTTCAAGCGGAATATGTTTCAAAAAATTTCCTTTGAAAAGAAAAAGAAAGAATTAATGTCTTAGACCTAGTTTGTTTTCATAGATAAAATGAGATAAGGTAACATAAAAGTTAAAAATTAGAAAAATATTGTTATAATATATTTTTTAATATTAGTTTTGTTTTAAGATTTAGAAAGTTATTTTAGAATTTAAAGAAGTTGAATTGTTTATTTTATTTTGTACAGAAATTTGATAAAATAATAATGATGAGATAAGATAAAAGTATTTGTAAAAACAAAACAAACATTAGAATTAGAACAAATAAGTTCTATGTTTAGATAATGAGATAAAATAAAATAAATTTATAAATAATAATAAAATATCAGGCTTTTGCTATTTATATTGATTCCATTTGAATATTAGAGTATTTTAAAAATATTTTATTATTAACTATTTTATTATTAAATTTATTTATTTTGTATACCTATTTATTATTATTTAATATATTATTATTATTCTTATTACCTTTTTATTATTATTCACACAAATAAGGGCTACTTTTAACTTTATGGAATGAGTCAAGAGAACTAACTACACTTGGCAGCCACCCAATAAGCCCAAGAGCTACCTTAAAAAGATAATCACTAAAAATATTATAGAAGTACCCCAGCCCTGCCTCGATCGGGGGCGGGAGTTTCTCTCCGCATATAATGCCCTGATTAAGACGTAAATCGAAGCGTCCGGATAAGTAACACAAGGCTACTTATCCTACATAAACGTAAAGAATAACATGCATACATCTAAGTTTACTAATTAAATGCAATACGAAACACAATGGAAAGAGGTAAATCTCCAATATATGCAAAGAGATCTAACTCTTACATAAATAGATCACATGGTATATTAAAACTATAACCTTAATAATTTCATATTTACAAAAACATACTGTATCCAAGACTTACATAACTCAATTAATTTCTTAAGACAAATATTGTATCCCAACGTCATCCAATAATCTTATTATTCCACTTGATCATGTATATGAGAGATCAATCCAACTAGAGAGCAGTATTCTATAGGACCCTCAGGGTACCTCAGAATCTACTGTGCTGTCTGAGTCTTATTGCAATTTATCTAATCATGCAACAACATCTATCATTTCATAGATAAAACTTAAAAGAGTGAGACTTTCAAAAAATTTCAATAAGTACACAGTTAACATAATAAGGCATATATAAAATCAGAAATTATCATACATAGCAACGATCACAGACCTATAGCTTATGAAAATGCTTTATGAGACCTATACATGTCAATGACCACTCTTTCTATACAAACTTAGACCTTATTTGGACCCACCATCTTATACTTAAAACTTATACTTTCCATCTTATTTCTTAATCTTGTGAGTTTTACTTAATGCTTATCCTCGACAAGCATTACGTATCGCTGTCCCTGTCAGGTCTTACTTATCTCTTATCCTTGATGGACGTTACGTGTCACCGACACCATCAGGCTTACTTAGCATGACGCGTCAGCTTACCAATACATATAACTCATCATTCGTTCGGACGTTACGTATCGCCATCCCTGTCATGATGAGTCTCATGTCAGTCTTCTGGGCATTACGTATCGCCGTCCCAGTCGTGACACAGAAAATAATTAACATAGCGGGCGTTACGTATCGTCGTCCCCGCTTGTCATGTCAGTCGTCGGGGCGTTACGTATTGCCGTTCCCGTTGTGACACGACTCTTACTTTTACGATGGGCGTTACGTATCGCCATTCCCATTGGTATGTCAGTCATATGGGCGTTATATATTGTCGTCTCCGTCATGACGTGACTAACTTATTATTCTTTATACTAGTAAAGTTTTCTTAACGTATTTTCTTATAACAGACGTCATGACTTATGACGACACACATATGTGATGAAATGCAACATACGCATAAACGTAGACTTATGACATGCATATTTCATGACTTCATAATTCATATAACATATAAAAATATGTCATAAGACATATCTCACATATACATGCACATACGTCACATAAATTCATAACGTCAAAACTTAACAAAAGATACATAGACGATTAAACAACATATCATAATATTATTAAACTAAGGCTTGCCGAACGTCATAGGGAACTAAATTTTATTTATTTATTTAACTCATTTAACCTAAACCAAGATTTACATAATTACACAGCTTAAGCATATTTATTTGTTTTTTAAACATCTCTCTTATATACATAATTTTATTATTTTATTTTATCTTTATAGCATAAAAATTCTGGAAAATCCTCCTAGTATATTAAAATTTCTAAATTTACCGTACTTGTTAAAAATCTCACTCAAATAATTCACTGGAAATTTAAAATAAAAGAAAAATACCCTTTTTGAACTATTACTTACTCTGTTTTGTCACTTATTTCCAATTTAATCCTTTATAAAGTTTTGATATCTTAAAATTTAAAACATAAAAGTTGTAGATATATGTTTTAGATTTTCATATCCTTTTGAATCACTCAGTTTAGACATCACGCTTACAAGTTATGACCATTTTACCATAGGATGTTAAATCTGTCAACATAACCCCATTTGAGTCCGAAAGTTGTTAGGGTTGATCTATCATTTTTTTCCAAAACATGATCTCATATTTTCACATATTCCTCTTAATATATTATCATAAAACATATTATTAAGGTTCTAAAATTTTTCTTAGCATTTTTCTACAACAAAAATCATTCCATAAGTCAAGAGCATTCAAATTACTACATAAACAATGCATGAGCTTAAACAAGCATCAAACAAGCATCAAACTAAATTTATAAATTAAGCCACTTATACTATACCATTATTATGTTAATTAGTGCACTTATAAATTTTTCCAAAACTTGCTTTGATGTTTGTGGTAGCTTTTGAACTAATTCTTCTCCAACCCTCCTAACTAGTTTCCTTTTGAAGTTTGTGTGAGGTAAGTGGGTTTAGTTGAGTGTTTCTTCATTTCCTCTCTTGGGTTGCCATGGGAATAGACTAGAAGGGGATCAAAGAACACACACACACACACACACACATATATATATAGAAGTGGCGCCATGCATAGCAAGAAAACACCCCAATTTCCCCCCATAACACACGGCTACACCCTTTGGCCTTACCTTGTGAGTTGTCATCCTATTTTAGGCCTAATCATGCCCCTAACTTAGATTTCCCTGATCCTAATCTTCATCTAAGGGCTGAGATTAAGTCATTTGGAAGTCTCACATGATCCATGGCTTGAAAATAAACCACATGGGGGGGTATGAGTTGGCATGGGCTGGCAGTCTGCCCAGCCATGCTTAATCTTGTCTTTTGGCTTTTCCAAAGGTTAGCCACATTCCAGCCCCTTCCTATCCTCAATTTACCACGTGTATACCTCTCCAAGATACCATATGTGATGTTCTAGAAGATAGAAATGGAGATAACCAATCAGATTTAAGCACTTAAGGTAAGTCGGTGGTGCAATTCATTTTCGGACTTCAGTTTATGCTCAATTCAGGTCAGTCCACTTCCAGCCAAAATAACGCATTGATCCACTTCGATTATTCTAAAACTAGAAACATGAAAGTTTTATATCATCCTATTAGTGATACATAGGATTTTGAATCACCTTATTCAGAGATTATATGAGAGATATATTATTAATGTACCGAAATAAGTCAAAACCATCCGAGAACACCCAATCTGAGTTCTTCATTTGTTTTCCTTTGTTTTCTTACCCACCAAAGCTTCTAGATAAATTCTTATCAACTTGCCACATGTTCCCAAACATGTCAAGACCTCAGAAAATTTCGTAGCCAATCACAATTTTCGTCATATGGCCGAACATAAGATAATTCATTTAAGTTGGTTACTAGTTGGCTCCTATTTCTGTCCGTCCATTTCATACCAAATTTAGTCATTGATCCATTTCTTATCTTTAAAAAACCAAAACATAAAAGTTCTATATATACTTCTTAATATTATATAGGAACTAAAATCATTTCATTTGTAGTTTATATCGTCAAGTTATGATTTTTTTACTAAAAGTCGACAGATAAGCCTGAGAGCACCAATCCAAGCACACCAAGTGTTTGATAAATGATCCCTCTTGTTTCACTTGAAACTTACTAAATAAATTTTTTTCATTTGACATATTTATACACACTTGTCAAGATCTTAAGATAATTTAGAAAATAATCCAAAGTCCTAATTTTATTCAAGGTCACAAGTCAACTCCAAATCAATGCCTATATATTCAATTCCGTCTTGCTCCTTCAATCCCCATTTCGTATTTTATTAAGTCCATATCTCTTAAAAATCAAAACATAAAAATTGTATGTATTCCTCTTAACTTTCCAAATCATCTTGAATCATCTCAATCCGACATAAAATGAGTAAGTTGTGTCCATATTACTAAAGGACATTGAAACTATCTAAATCAACCTAATCCAAAAATTTTATAGGGCATATTCCTTACTCATACTATTTGACTTCCTTTATAAATTTTCTTCAATTTCTATACAATATTTTCTTGAATATTCAAAAATCATATCTTCTTATCATATTTAGTGTCTTCCATGATTTTTCTTTCAATGCCAATAAAAAATTCATAGGAACTACATACCTACATCCAGAAGGCTCTAAAGATTCCCTAAAATAATCTTAAAAATACTTAAAAATCTGGGTTATCACACCGCACCCCGCCCCCGCCTACATGGGGTGGGGTACCCCATCCCACAGCGGGGTAGCGAGGGCAGGGGTCCATCCACCCACCCCTCGCCCTCACCCCTGTAAGGCTTTGGCCTATTTCGTAGTTTTGGACCCATTTCAGCCCAAATAAAGTTTTCGAGCCATTTTTGGCCCAAAATAACATCAAACCTGATTTAAACACACAATTACTTATTAAAAAATATTCTATTACTAAAGTCTAAAGTTTAAAAAAAGAAAAAATATAACTAAAACTGTAAAACTTAAAACTTAAAATAAAGACTAAGCTATTACAAATTTACAATAGTACAAATTAATTATACAAAATTATAAATTGTGGCATTGTGTTATTAACTATTAACATTACAATTTACAAATACGCATTCTAACTTCTAACTTTCTAAGAATCTAAACTAACAAAATCGTATTACATAACATTGGCAATTTAGATTGGGCTTTGAAGAGTTGTTGCAAATGCCGGGGGGGGGGGGGGGGGGGAGGGTCGTTGGACTTGACAATATTTTGATTGCTGTGAGAAATTGAGAATGAAAATGATAAAACCTGCAATAATAAGTTAAAAAAAAATTAGAATTACAAATATAAAACTATGAGTTACAAATATGAAAAAAATAATATATTAAAAATACTAAGTTACTAACCAATATTAAATTGGGACATTCAGTTAAAAGATGGACATTGACGGATTTAAGTATTGACAATTGACATATATACTGATATTGTCATACACAATGAGAATATAAAAGATAGAAAATGTCAAAACTCATAAACAAAAGTTACAAAATAATTAGATGTTAACATTACAAATATTATAAAAATATAAATGCAAACAAATATTAAGAGATAAATTTTGTAAAGTGCTAACTATGGTGATGGTGGGTCATAATGCAGTGGACGTAGCTATTGACTCTGTCCTAGATGTTGGCGTCGCAGTTGGTACAAGTTATAACAATTAAATATAAAATCAATACCAATTAATATTTAACTAAATAAATATAAAATAATGTAAATTGATTTTAGGTGAAAATTTACCAAAGGTAGATCCGGGCTGATCAGCACCCTCATCCTCGGCCTCGATTGGAACATAATCAAGAACCTTCGAAATAGGAATTTCAACATCCATGATCTAATTTTGTGTGCAAATCAATGACTCAACGATGATAGGATCTAATGAGCTCCGGAAGAGATTCAATACGTGCCCTCCGGTGCTAAAGGCTGACTCTGAGGCTACTGTACTGATCGGGATGACCAAAATATTGGGGCAATCTTTGAAAGTATGGGGTATTTGGGGACATTCATCTTCCACTAAGCTAATATATCAAAATCTCGTATAAATAGATGAAGATCCAATGCTAGATACCTGTCTGCCTCTGACTAATTTGTAGTGGAACGTGTCACGGCTGAGGGGGTCGTCTCCATCTTGTCACCCCAATCCATTCTACGTTTTTTCCTACGCCCGGCATAAACAACTGGTGGGGGGATACTTGTAGGTGTTGCAATACTAGCACTACCACCTCCCATCATGGTGAACTCATCAAATAATCTAACCAGTATTTCCCAAGCTCGAGATGTAATAAACTCTGTGCAAATCTTGTCAATGGCATCAGTCAACCCAAATACCATGTCATCCACCTTAAACTGTGGGTCAAGGACAACGGTTACATATAACAATGTATTGGCTTTATCGAAGTCTTCCCCTTAATACTTGTGGAATTTTTCCATCATCGTCCTATACATATCCCACAATATGGTGTTATTACCCGCTGCAATATCATCTAATTCTTATTTCACCTTGGCAATTTGTTGACAAAATTGATGTGCCGTAGGATATAAAGAACCAGATAAAACCTTTGTAACATCGTAAAAAACTCTTAGAAACTCTACAAAAATTCCCACCACCTCCTAATCATCAGACATATGGTGTCCTTAGTTTTGATCAAAATACTTGACATATTAGATGGCTTCATTACCTAATGTATCAAATGCTAACTTATACTCCTAGGCCGTCTCCAACATAAAAAAGGTTGAGTTCCACCTTGTAGACAAATCAGTGCAAAAATACTTTTTACATGTTATGCTTGCATTCTTTATAGCAACTTTAAACTTCTCCAATCTAGTAGGAGAAGATCTCACCCACCTCACATTAGTCCTGACCCAAGCAATCGAGTCATCAAGATTTGCCAAACCATCACCCATAATTAAATTAAGAATATATGCTGCAGACCGCACATGCAAATAATCCTCACCCAAAATCGTTTTACTTGCATTATTTAGGAGAGTCTTAAGATGTCTCATTGCGACATTATTAGCCCTGGAATTATCAACTGTGCAAGTCAAAACCCGTATCAACCCCCACTCTTTTACAGCGGCCTCTAAGGCCTTCCCTATTGTCTCACCTTTGTGATCGGTGGTTTGAAAAAAATTTGAGGATCTTTTAATGCAATTTCCAACCCCCATCAACCCAATGCACAATTATATACATGAAATTAATATTATTATAAGAAATTCGACAATCAGTTGTAAGACAAACAGTGTCCCTCGCCAATAAATCCCGTAACTTCTCTTTTTCTGAGCGGTAAAGTTTTCTAACATCTCTTGCCACTGTGTGGCGAGAATGAATATTGAACCTTAGTTTCAAGTACCTAGAATAGGCTTGGAATCCTTTCCTATCTACCACTTGGAAATGCATCTTATCTATAACGATCATGTGAGTTAGGTGTGTCCTAACTTCATTAGGATCGTACTTTGTGTACCTTTTAATGCCAACTCACCACTACTCCCCTCACCCATTTTTATCAAGCTAAGTTCAAGCCTAGATTGACTTTTCTCTACTAATGATTTCAAAATTGGAGATTTTTTGCCTTGCTCCTTTAAGTGTAACTTTATTTGGGAAATGTCATGTCTCTTGTAGGAGAACCCATAAACTTTATCACAATATGTGCATTTAGCTTTTGGGTCATTTGGGTCACCACCCTCTATTTTGGTCACATGAGACCAAATTATAGATGTGGCTTTCTTGCTAGGCTTAGGGGGTAGGGCAAGTTGATGGGTTAGGGCTAGAAGTAGTGGTAGCCGTAGGGTTCTTGACCGGAGCAGGAATAGGGTTAAGGGTAGTAGTAGTGGTAGGGGTACTTGGGGTAGGGTTAGGGTTATAGGTACCCAGGTCCTCGACTGGGGAGCTTGCACTAAAATCCACTTGACTTGCCATTTACAGAAAAATCTAAAATTATTATAAACAAATGGTCAATCAAATTAAGAAAAGTATGATGATTGTAAATTTGTAGATACTTAAATGTATTAACAAAAGCATCCAAAGTGAAAAAATATTGCTAAGTGAACAACCATAAATTAATCATTCAGCAATTTCATATCGGAAACTTCGCATACATCAATAAATCTATTCACCAATAACCAAACACTTTTACAACTAGATTTTTATCCAACAACGAAAACATGCAGAAGTTGAGAAACTTTATTTTATTTTATTTTTGATAAATAGAAGTTGGAAACATTATATTCTCATGATCATCTAGATTTTTATACATCAATAAATCTGTTCACCAATGACCAAACAGTAGCATAACTACAAAACTTGTACAAGCAGTCAGCCAAAACTTATAAAATGAGTAGATGACCAAAAAGTAGAGGATAAACAAGTAAAAACTAAAATTTTACATAGCACACAGTTCAGCCATCAATGAGTTCATTGCTTCATTTAATCGAAATTAATCATGACAAAAAAAAATAAAAAATAAAAATAAAAACACAGCACATAGTTCACAAAGTTACAATCACAGATCATACACATGGACAATTAATCTCCACAGTTCACAATCCCTGCCATCATTCTCCATTAATAATCTCATCCACCATTCCTAGAGGCTAGTTTATAGAAACTTCAAAAACAAACAAACGGAAGGGGGGGGGGGGGGGGGGGCGAATGGTGCCTTCGGGATGCAGCGGGATGGTGGGGCAGTGGGATCTCGATTGGTGATGGCGGTACCCTGTGGGGCACTCTCTAGGGTTTTCAAAATAGGGTTCAAATCATTTTAAATATGCGGAACGATAGAGATAATGCATTGGAAGATTCAGATTTGGAGACATTGGTGGTAGAAGGACGGTGGAATTTCGATTTGGGGGAGGGGATAGGGGGAGAGAGAGAGGGGGGAAGGGGGGGGGGGGCGTAACACCCGATTCCAGCGCCTTTCTGCTTTCAAAATTTTTGGTGTTAGTTGTGCATGAAACACGGTTGAATTTCTGATTTCTTTTGTTTATAAAATTCGACTGCAGGTGTGACGCCCCTAATTTACGTTCGTAATTCAACGCAAATTGAATTGTCAGGGTCAGTAACACTTGGTTACTCACCCCCGTAGTTATTGAAATGTGAGGCAAATCACAGCGAAAAAGTAAAAATAAAAATTCTAGAGATCATATGGTTACACAAAACCTTAGTATTCATATCATCCATTCTTAAAATATCATTGTATCATTACATGCATAACCCAGTTAGTTTTCTTAGTCGAAATACAAATTTTTCAAAACTTTTGACTTAAAGCAGCCTAGGCTTCTTCTTCTTCACTTCGGGAAACTCTTTCTTCATGCCCGCACTGGTCCTTATTGCTACCAACTGGTCATAAACTTTTATGGAGAGAGAGTACTCCGGGGAACCCTCAGGGTTTCTCCAGGTCTCTTGAGTAACTAGGGTCTAGTCCATGACCGTCATCCAACCTTGCAGTTAAAATTATATTTCAAAAGAAAAGGAACCATACAAGAATGAGATTTCTAGGGAAATCTCAGTAAGTACACATTTAACTTAATAAAAGCACAGACATCGTGAAATAGTCACATATAAGAATCAAAGTATATGTTTATGATATGATTCATGTGACTCATGTATGAATTAAACTTATCTCTTATGTGGACTTACATAAACTGGTATAATACATTGACTTTTCATTCTTAGTCATATCATTTTCATATCTTTTTATTATAATCCACTATTATTATCGGTGGTTGGGCCATGCCACTGTTATTACCCGGGGAAGGGTCATGCCACTATTATTACCCGAGTAAGGGCCATGCCATTATTATTACCCATGAAAGGGCCATGCCACTATTATTACCCGGGCAAGGGCCATGCCACTATTATTACCCGAGTTAGGGCCATGCCTTATCTTTTCTTGTTTCATTTCTCATATCCTTAACCTTATCATAATCTCATAGTGTCATAATATAACAAATAATACTTGAATAACAAATTATCATAAAATCATGGATAACCAATCACTTTATAAATTCAACATCTTATTTTGCTTTACTTGAGTCATAAACTCTTCAATTAATAAAAATCTCAAAATCAAACATAATAGGGTATTTCGCTCGAGCCAAATGTTGATCAAGGGTCGAGTCAAATTTCTGCCTAAATCTCGTTCTGTCAACTAAATCCAGATTTTGTCCTTTATTTAATTCTTATATCGTAAAACTTAAAACATAAAAGTTATAGATCTCTGTATTAGCTTTCCATATCCTCTTGAATCATTTAATTCCAATATCACACTAACAAGTTATGACCATTTTACCATAAGATGTTAAATCTATCATCTTAACCCCTTTTAAGTCCGAAAGTTGCTATGATTGATCTATCAATTTTTTTCCAAATAAAGACCTCATATTTTCACATAATACTCTTAATATATCATCATAGAATATGTTTCTAAGATCTCATAATTTTCCTAACATTTTATCATAGCAAAAACCACTTCAAAAGTCAATAGGCTTCAATTTAACACATAAACAAAGATTAAGCTCAAATAAATATCAAACATAATTCAATCACCAAACCGCTTATTCTATGCCAAGACTAAGTTAATATATGCACTTACAAATTTTTCCAAAGCTAAATGATTAGTCTTGAGTTGGTTTTACACCACACTTCTCTCCAAGATCCTTACTTAGCTCTCTTTTGGCACTTAAGTGATGTGAGTGGGTTTTTGTGTATTTCTCTTGGGTATTTCTCACTATGGCCGACTGGTATCTCTCATGGGGAAAGAAGAGAAGCCCATGCATCTATTTATAGGCATAATAGGCGTGGGGTGTAAGGGAAGAGGGCTTGGGCATTTCAGCAACTCCATTTGGCTACATAGGTGAGGTGTCCCCTACTTGTGGTTTCATGATCACCCTTAATCTTATGGGGATTTGCTGATATTTTAATCCCATGGTTGAGATTAATACACCTATAAAATGATTTTGATCAAGAGCTCAAAGAGTTCCAACACATGGGGGTGAAGACAAAACACCATCATAGGAAATCTTCTAAGGGGTTCGTCTGGCCACTTGGCCTCTCCAAGGGATTAGCCACGTTCCAGTCCTAATACGCCAATGATAAAATTCGATTATTCCAAAACTCAAAACATGAAAGTTTAAGATAATCCTCTTAGGGTTCTACAGGATTTTGAATCACCTTATTCCGATATCATATGAGAGAGATATGATTAGTTTACTGAAACACGTCAAAACTTACCTGAGAATATCCAATCCGAATTCTCCATTTGTTTTCCTTTGTTTTCTTACCCCCCAAGGCTTCTAGATGAATTCTTATCAACTTGCCACATGTTTCCACACATGTCAAGACTTCAGAAAATATGGTAGCTAATCTTGATTTTCGTCACATGGTTGAACCTAAGACAACTCATCTAAGTCGGTTACCAGTTGACTCCTATCTCTGTCCGTCCACTTTACACTAGATTTTGTCCTTGATAAATTTCTTATCTTCAAAAACTCAAAACATATAAGTTTTATATCTCTCTCTAGTGGTTCTATACGAATTTGAATTACAATTACCTTATTTGGACCTCATATGAAAAATTTATGATTATTACACCAAAATTCGACGGTCCAGTCCGAGAATCCGTTTTGGCACACTAAGTGTTTGATGTTTTGTTCTTTCACTTCCCTTTGAATTTCTTCATCAAATTTCGAAAATTTATCTCTTTCTAGGTCTAAATTGAATTTCTCTAGTTGATACATTGCTAAAATTCTCAAAAGTCCATCCAACATTTACCTTAGAATGCATCTAAGTCTCCTATTCTTTTTCTATAAAAATATTATTTCCAACAAATTTCTTAAAATAAATTCTCAAGAAAATATTATATCCTAAAAATTTGGGCTATTACATTCTCCCCCCCTAAAATAAAGATTTCGTCGTCGAAATCGCTAAAACATAATCTTTAAATTTTTCCAGAAAATTAAACATCATTGCCAAATACAAGCCTTTAGACATAGTCATATGATATATAAGATTTCATTTCTCTAGAGTTAAATATGATACCAGTCATACATTACGTCAGCTCAAACTTGTCCAAAAGTTACCCTACCATTACTTACATATCCACAAAAAAGTTCACATATTGATCATAAGTGGGTAATTACAATTTATCGACCCCGGCATCATTTGCCTCGTTTGCGTCAGTGTTCATTTCTCCTGGTGTGATCGCATAGACTTTAGCCTTCGTGGGCGTTTTTGTTTTTCCTTCCAGTGTTGTAACTACTCCAGAGATATTTTGTGGACAATTCCGAATCATGTGACCCCATTTTCCACACTTAAAACAAGCTCCTGTGGCTAATCGACATTCACCAGTATGTTTCTTTTCACATCTTCTGCATGGTTGCGGCATAATAAATGCTTCTTGACCGACTATCCTTTCCTTTCTATTATTGATATGAGGAAGATTCCTTTCAGAGGAATCAGGAGGTCTCTTTTTTCCTGATACTTGAGCCTGTATCATTAGGCTCTTTTGTTCGGCTTCTGCAATAGCTGCTACATTTACCAATTCCTGAAAGTTTTCTATTTGTAAGCATGCCACCTGAACTCGAATGCGCGGCTGCAACCCCTCTTGAAATTTTTGTGCCCTCATCTTCTCGATAGATACTAGGTGTGGGGCAAACCTTGCTAACTCCATAAATCGGGTTGCATACCGTTCTACTGTCATATCACCTTGTATCAACATAGCAAATTCCAAAGATTTTTGCCGCTTTACCGACTCCGGAAAGAATCGATCATCAAACTCTTTCTTAAATCGTTTCCAGGTAGGTACTACATTTTCACCCAGTTCTAATTTTAACAACTTTCTCTTTGTGTCCCACCATAACCCGGCTTCACCTTGAAGCAGGTTTCCTGCATACTGCACCTTCTGGATCTCAATACACCCACTGATTTCAAAAATACGCTCTAAATCTACAATCCACTTATCGGCCTTTAGAGCTCCTTCAGTTCCCAGAAAATATGGGTATCGATAAACCAAAAATTTTTCATACGGACATCCTTAAATTTCTCCCCTATTTTCGTTGTGCTGAGGACAATGACTTTGCTCCATTTTATTTTTCACCACTTCCGTCATTTGTCGTATAGCTTCAGCTATTGCTTGTCCTCCTTCCAAAGGGAGGTTTGGCATAGTCTACCCTTCTTCTAATTGTGGGGTTTGTATTCCTTGCTCATCAGTCTTTGGGGAAGTGACCCTAAGAGGACTTTGAGTTGGGGCATCCATTCGTCTCAAAGGAGGTCGACCCATCGCCATCTTATCTTCCTGAAATATACCAACTCTATCATAAGTCACTTAGTAATTCAAAATTCCCAGAATCCATATCATTCACCCATATCACTTCAACTTCATCCTTATAAAAATTTAAGCCTATTCTAATACTATGTGATCTTTTTCCTAGGACAATATGGATTTACCTAGAGTCATATTGCTCTGATACCATTCTGTGACGCCCCTAATTTACGTTCGTAATTCAACGTAAATTGAAGTGTCAGGGTCAGTAACACTTGGTTACTGACCCCCATACTTATTGAAATGTGAGGCAAATCGCAGCGAGAAAGTAAAAATAAAAATTCCAGAGATCACATGGTTACACAAAACCTTAGTATTCATATCATCCATTCTTAAAATATCATTGTATCATTACATGCATAACCCAGTTAGTTTTCTTAGTCGAAATACAAATTTATCAAAACTTTTGACTTAAAGCAGCCTAGGCTTCTTCTTCTTCACTTCGGGAAACTCTTTCTTCATGCTCGCGCTGGTTCTTATTACTACCAACTGGTCATAAACTTTTATGGAGAGAGAGTACTCCGGGGAACCCTCAGGGTTTCTCCAGGTCTCTTGAGTAACTAGGGTCTAGTCCATGACCGTCATCCAACCCTGCAGTTAAAATTATATTTCAAAAGAAAAGGAACCATACAAGAATGAGATTTCTAGGGAAATCTCAGTAAGTACACATTTAACTTAATAAAAGCACAGACATCGTGAAATAGTCATATATAAGAATCAAAGTATATGTTTATGATATGATTCATGTGACTCATGTATGAATTAAACTTATCTCTTATGTGGACTTACATAAACTTGTATCATACATTGACTTTTCATTCTTAGCCATATCATTTTCATATCTTTTTATTATAATCTACTATTATTACTCGTGGTTGGGCCATGCCACTGTTATTACCCGGGGAAGGTCCATGCCACTATTATTACCTGAGTAAGGGCCATGCCATTATTATTACCCATGGAAGGACCATACCACTATTATTACCCGGGGAAGGGCCATGCCACTATTATTACCCGAGTTAGGGCCATTCCTTATCTTTTCTTGTTTCATTTCTCATATCCTTAACCTTATCATCATCTCATAGTGTCATAATATAACAAATAATACTTGAATAACAAATTATCATAAAATCATGGATAACCAATCACTTTATAAATTCAACATCTTATTTTCCTTTACTTGAGTCATAAACTCTTAAATTAATAAAAATCTCAAAATCAAACATAATAGGGTATTTCGCTCGAGCCAAACGTTGATCAAGGGTCGAGTCAAATTTCTGCCTAAATCTCGTTCTGTCAACTAAATCCAGATTTTGTCCTTTATTTAATTCTTATATCGTAAAACTTAAAACATAAAAGTTATAGATCGCTGTCTTAGATTTCCATAGCCTCTTGAATCATTCAATTCCAATATCACACTAACAAGTTATGACCATTTTACCATAGGATGTTAAATCTGTCATCTTAACCCCTTTTAAGTCCGAAAGTTGCTAGGGTTGATCTATCAATTTTTTTTCCAAATCAAGACCTCATATTTTCACATAATACTCTTAATATATCATCATAGAATATGTTTCTAAGATCTCATAATTTTTCTAACATTTTATCATAGCAAAAATCACTTCAAAACTCAATAGGCTTCAATTTAACACATAAACAAAGATTAAGCTCAAATAAATATCAAACATAATTCAATCATCAAACCACTTATTCTATGCTAAGACTAAGTTAATATATGCACTTACAAATTTTTTCAAAGCTAAATGATTAGTCTTGAGTTGGTTTTGCACCACACTTCTCTCCAAGATCCTTGCTTAGCTCTCTTTTGACACTTAAGTGATGTGAGTGGGTTTTTGTGTATTTCTCTTATGTATTTCTCACTATGGCCGACTGGTATCTCTCATGGGGAAAGAAGAGAAGCCCATGCATCTATTTATAGGCATAATAGGTGTGGAGTGTAAGGGAAGAGGGCTTGGGCATTTCAGCAACTCCATTTGGCTGCATAGGTGAGGTGTCCCCTACTTGTGGTTTCATGATCACCTTAATCCTATGGGGATTTGCTGATATTTTAATCCCATGGTTGAGATTAATACACATATAAAATGATCTTGATCAAGAGCTCAAAGAGTTCCAACATATGGGGGTGAAGACAAAACACCATCATAGGAAATCTTCTAAGGGGTTCATCTGGCCACTTGGCCTCTCCAAGGGATTAGCCACGTTCCAGTCCTAATACGTCAATGATAAAATTCGATTCTTCCAAAACTCAAAACATGAAAGTTTAAGATAATCCTCTTAGGGTTCTACAGGATTTTGAATCACCTTATTCCGATATCATATGAGAGAGATATGATTAGTTTACTGAAACACGTCAAAACTTACCCGAGAATATCCAATCCGAATTCTCCATTTGTTTTCCTTTGTTTTCTTACCCCCCAAGGCTTCTAGATGAATTCTTATAAACTTGCCACATGTTCCCACACATGTCAAGGCTTCAGAAAATATGGTAGCTAATCTTAATTTTCATCACATGGTTGAACCTAAGACAATTCATCTAAGTCGGTTACCAGTTGACTCCTATCTCTGTCCGTCCACTTTACACTAGATTTAGTCCTTGATAAATTCCTTAGCTTCAAAAACCCAAAACATATAAGTTTTAGATCTCTCTCTAATGGTTCTATACGAATTGGAATTACCATATTTGGACCTCATATGAAAAAGTTATGATTATTATACCAAAATTCGACGGTCCAGTCTGAGAATCCGTTTGGCCAAGTGTTTGATGTTTTGTTCTTTCACTTCCCTTTGAATTTCTTCCTCAAATTTTGAAAATTTATCTCTTTCTAGGTCTAAATTGAATTTCTCTAGTTGATATATTGCTAAAATTCTCAAAAGTCCATCCAACATTTACCTTAAAATGCATGTAAGTCTCATATTTTTTTTTCTATAAAAATATTATTTCCAACAAATTTCTTAAACTAAATTCTCAAGAAAATATTATATCCTAAAAATTTGGGCTATTACAGCATGCCTAATATTTCTGTTTTGATTGAACTATGGTTTTTCTCTTTGGATTTGATTATTAAGTTAAAAATCCTTTTATAAGTCGAGATATATATATATTTTTTACAAGTTAGTTTATTTTGTCCTCAAATTTAAATAGAGACCTTATTTTATCTTTTGAAAATTCATTGTTTTCTTTGAAAGATTTATTTATTTATTTACAAAATGTGGAAAGTTATCAGTTTAGTTTTAATTTTATTGTTTTTCCTCTGTTCAAACGCTTAAGCCCAAGTTTTTTTTTAAAGTGGACCTACTCGTTTCCCTCATTGCCCAAGCTCATGGCATCTTTGTTAAGACCTCATCCTCATGCGCAGCTTCTTGCATTTCTAGCGCTAACTTTTCCTATAGCTAGGTTTCCATTTACCATATTTATGCATGTTGTTAGCTACACAAGAAAGCTCAGCGTTTACCTTTGCCGCCCCTTTTTCCCTCTAGGGTTTTATTTGTCACCTATATAGATAGTTTAAGTAGCCTTCTCCTTATGCATGAGAAACCCGAAGTATCACATTCTCCTCCAAAGTTTGCTGCGTCTCACTTGCACAACTTGTAAACCTAAACCAGCCAGTGCTAAGGTAGTTTTCTGTCGCACAATATGCCATTGAACCAGACTGAAACTTTCCCAATCGCACGGAGCTTCAGTCACCCCGTTGCACCACAGCACAGCCCGCAACCACAGTGCAAGGAAGCCACTAAGTTACCGAATATACTCTGTTTTACTACTGAAAAACAGAGCAAATCCTTCACCGGTTCTCCCACCGAGCGAGCACCATTCCGCTGGCCACACCTCCTCCGCCCCACTTAGTCAAAACATTGCTCAGTTGCCGCCGAAAACCACTCAGACAGCGGTCGAAATCGCCGAAGTACCCCAGGCCTGCCGTCTCCCTCTCGGTTTACTCCACCGTGTGTTCTCATCTCTCTCTCTTTGTTTTCACTTTCTCTCTCTCTGTAGTCCGACGCCAAGGAAGCCACTTTCCTTTTCACCTCTGCCACCAGCACTTCTCTTTGGTAAGCTTCACCTGAACTAATCCCCTGTGATTTCCTGGTTTGCATGTAAAAGATTTTCTTTTGCTTTTTTCGTATATTACGTAGAAGGATGAGGAAGTTTCGAGGTGATGTTTTTGCCCTTAGAGCTTTAGGCTGATTTTGAAATTGATTTTGAAGTTTGGTTTGAGTTGGGTCATTTTTTTAATGTGGGCCAGTTTGTCTTTATGCCTTTCGGTAGTTTTATCCAGTTTCTGATATCCCTTTTTTTTTTTTAAAGTTTGGGCCTGTTATTTACTAGCCTTCCTTTATTTTGGGTTTTGTTAAATTATTTTGAAATTAAATATTTTGGATTGGGTTGAGTTCTAAATTATTTTGGACTCCTATTTTAAAGTATTTTGCAATGGAACATGGGTGTTGCATTATTAAGTAAGTTAGAGTTTTTGATTTATGAAGGAGACTGGGTTTGGGTTGAAAAATTTGGGTTAAGTGATCATTAAGCGAGGATTTAGAGGATTTACAATATTTTAGCATTTTGGAAAAATTTGATAAATTTCAAAACATTTTGGAGAGGGTTGATATTACAAAGTTCTGAGGATGTTTTGATGTTAAGGAAAAATATTGGATTTTTATTTCTTAGGTTCTATTTGCGAAGTTTGTGATCATTTAAAAATTTATGAAAATTACATGATTATTTTATAGGTGACGATTAATGTTGTTCAACTTTGTTAAGGATAATTCAAAAAGTTAAAAAGTTCAAGTAAGCAGGATTTTTATACTAGACTTTGCATTAAAAATATGAACTGAGATTTATTTTGAAAAATATACATGTTTTAGTTACGAAAAGAAACTTTAAAATCACCTTAGTTATTTGTTTCGTATATGCATAAAATTCTATATAAGAATAAAGTGTTTCTGGCATGAACTGGTGTGAACATGAGTTAATTTTGCAGCATTCTATTTTTTTGAACTAAAAAAGAGTGAATATGAAAATTTATGCATAAATGATACTTCTGCATAAATAATATTTCTGATCGGATTCTGTTCTGTTTTGAAAAAGTTCTGTACTCTGATATGATATGATATGATATGATATATGAAGCCTTTGGCAGGATATTCTGTTTCTGGCTCCGTTCTGTTCTATTTGGGTTGGTACCAACTATTTTGTTTCCAGTGCACCTACTTTGATTGCAAAGTGGTTTTTTGCGTGGCCTTCCCTGTGTGCACACTCCGGACTCCGAGAATAATAAGGGGAAGATTCACATTCTGTTTTTACTCAGTTGGTTGCCGGGGTTTGTACAACCCTACCACAGGAGTTAAACATGATATTTCTGTTCTGATAAGATGTTTCAGTTATGCTATGCCTGTGACGTCCCCAATCTACGTTTGAGATTTAACGTAAATTGAAGTGTCGGAATACATAACGCAAGGTTACATACCCCTTTGTTCATGTTAGAAAATATATGCATGCGCTTAACTTACTAACAGTATGTAGAAGATACTGCAGTGGAATAAGGTTAATTTTTGAAGAATCAGTAAAGAAATCTAAATTTTTACGAATGTCACATGGTAAGCTAATTTAAAAATTCTTAACTTTACAAATTACATAATATTGTTAGATTCCCCAATTACAGATATACAACTACTTTTTTTTCATTTGCGAAATTCCTTCTTAATTCACCTAATAGAGGATGTTTCGTCTCATCATAAGAGGAATGTTCTGAAGGACCCTTAAGGCACCTTAGCACTTTCTGTGACATCGAGGTTTCATGCTGGGCTTCCGACTTCTGCAATCATGCCTATCATTCCGTTAGGAATGATAGATAAAATTAAAAAGTGAAATTTCAAGAATTTTAGTAAGTACTCAGAAAACTTACAATACCAACATCATTAGCATGTACGAATACACAAGTACATATACTATTATCATTAGATGTGAGACATGATTTATGTATGGCATTTATACGTGACTTATATCTGACTTATGCATCATGTTTCTTTATAAAAGACTTTCTTGTTCTTCATGAAAAGAGACTTTCACGTTTATTTGATTCTTGTTGACACGTATTCAAAACTTATCATGAACTTGAGACTTTCCAGAAAACTTTTCATGTCTTTTCTTATCATTCATAGGTTTACGTGTCATTCTTCTTATTCAAATATTTTTTTTGGGCTAGCCTTTCTTGTCATACTTATTATATTGGACACATCACGGCTTTCCTTTGCACAATGTGTTCCTTGTTGGTTACCACATCACACTAAGGTGAATACGTCATAATAATAATCATATTTATTACGACAGGTTATTACACCTTTGCCGTCCTTGGCACCCACTAGCATTAGGTGTAACCACGCTTCTCGAACCTTTAAAAAGGAACTGTTTGTGACCCGTCGTCTGTTTTTCGTTAACCCAGGGGTTACCACTTCATTCTTAAACACTCCAAAGTAGCTAAAGGAGTTCTACTGGCACAATACCCCGTCCCAACTTTTGATGTTCTTATAAAAACATATCTTATCTTATTTTTCTTTTGAAAAACATGATAACTCAAAAGGACATAGAACTCATCACTTCAATGAGTATGCATGTGGCATGTGACTGTAACGTCTCGATTTTTTGTCTCGATTAAAACGTAAATCGAAGCGTTCGGATAAGTAGCACATGGCTACCTACCCTTCATAAACGTAAGGAGTAGCATGTATGCATCTAAGCTTACTAATTAAATGCAATGCATATCGCAGCATAAGTAGACCATATGGCGTAGTAGAACTATAACCTTCATAATTTTACATTTACAGAATCATATTGTATCCAAGACTTACATAACCCAGTTAGTTTTCTTAAAACAAATATCGTATTCCACCATCGTTCGGTAATCTTATTATTCCACTTGATTACGTACATGAGAGATCACTCCATTCGGAGAGAAGTATTCTGTAGGACTCTCAGGGTACCTCAGAATCTCTTGTGCTGTCCAAGTCTCCTGACAATTTTTCTAATCTCGTAACATCTCAATAAGTACACAAATAACTTAACAAAAGTATCATCCGAGCATATCAATAACATAACATAGCATATATCATAATGAATTACTTCATTTGATTCATGAATGCCTTATGAGACTCATGCATATGGATGACCACAATTTTCATACAAACTAATACCTTTACAAGACCCACCATCTTATACCTAAAACTTATACTTTTTTCATTTTCTTTCTTAATTTTGTGGGTCTTACTTATTTTATTATCCTTGACAGCGTTACGTATCGTCGTCCTTGTTGGGTCTTACTTATTTTCTTATCCTTGATGGGCGTTATGTATTGCCATCCCCATCAGATTTTCTTAGCATGACACGTCAGTTTAGCCATATATATAACTCGTCAGTCGTCCATCTGTTATTTATCACCGTCCCCGTCTTGACGAGTCTTGTGTTAGTCTTCCCGGCATTACGTATCGCTGTCCCTGTCGTGACATGGAAAATACTTAACATAGCGAGCGTTACATATCGCCGTCCTCGTTAGTCATGTCAGTCGTCTGGGCATTATGTATTGCCGTCCCCGTCGTAACATAACTCTTACTTATCCTCGATGGCGTTACGTATCGCCATCCCCGTCGGTACGTCAGTCATACGGGCATTACATATCGCCGACCCCGTCATGACGTGGCTGACTTATTAATCTTTCCACTTGTAAAATTTTCTTAATGTATTTTCTTATAACAGACATCATGACTTATGATGACACATATATTTGACGAAATGCAACATATGCATAAATTTAGACTTATGACATGTATGTTTCATGTCCTCATAAATCTTATAACATGCGAATTTATATCACAATAAAATACGTCACATATACAATCATTTACATCACATCAGTTCATAACATCAATATATAATGAAAATTACTTAAATAACAAAATAAAAATTTTAAAATATTATTAAATCAAGGTTGGCCGAAGCTCCTAGAGGATTAAATCTTATTTTATTTTAATTCAAATCATGCTAAAATTCTCATATCTAACATATCAAATTTTCCTTAATCAATTTATGCAAATTTAATAATTTTTTCTTAGTGTTTTCTTCTATAATTCTTAGCAAATTGATTCTTAAAATTTTTCTAAGAATTATCAAGTTTCTAATTTCATTATAATCATCAAAATATCATGCAAATAAATAAAAACCAATTGGATAAGATTTAAAATAAAAAACTCCACTAAAACCCTATTGTAGCCGAATTGCTCTAGGTTTCCTATCTCAATTTTTTTTATCAAATGAAGACACCATATTTTCACATCATTATCTTCATATAATATCATAGAATATATTTCTAATGTCTCATAATTTTCCTAACATGTTTTCATAGCAAAAGCTACTCAAAAATTCCATATGTTTCAATTTATCACATAAACAAAAATTAAGCTCAAATAAATATCAAACCTAATCCAATCACCAAGCCATTTTTTCTATGCAATATTAAGTTAATTAGTATACTTGCAAATTTTCTCCAAGCTAAAATTCGTGATAGAACCAAGCTCTTGCAAGGATTCCCTCAAAATCACTCAATTAACTTTCTTAGGTAGTGTGTTGAGGTTAAAGGTTTGAGGATGATTTTTCCTTTTATTTTCTCAAGCTAGGCCGTGTGTTTCATCATCCAAAAGGTCCTTCGAAGTCTCATTCACCTATTTATAGGGAGAGGGGCGACATTTTAGGCAAAAAGAAGAGATAGCATTTGCAAGACATGCCTGGTTCTCTCTTGGTGCCGTGTGATAGTTTTCCTTCCCCACTTGGCTCATGATCACACCTAAATCTTAGGCTTGGTGAGTCATACTGATATTCAAGGGTCATTTTGTTGAGCTGCCTAAATATCTTCTTGATCAATGGCTCAAGTAGACCCAACTCATGTGGGGTAAAGACAAAGTAGTATGATGGTTTCTTCCAATGCGGTGTATCTGGCCACTTCCGTCCCAAATAAGTTCTTGATCAGATTCTATTATTCGAAAACTCAAAACATGAAAGTTTTATATCATCATCTTAAGATTCTATAGGTTCTTGAATAATAAAATTCTGAGATCAAATGAGAGAGATATGCTTAATTCACCGAAATATGTCAAAACCACCCAAGAACACCCAATCCGAGTTCTCCATTTGTTTTCCTTTGTCAACTTACCCACCAAGGCTTCTAGATGACTTCTTATCAACTTTCCACATGTTTCCAAACATTTCAAGAGGTTTAGAATCCTGAGAAACCAATTTGATTTTCTTCACATGGCAAAGTTGGTGCACTTTGCTTAAGTGCATTACCAATTGACTACTATTCCTGTCCTTCCACTTCATACTAGATTTAGTACTTGATAAATTCCCTATCTGTAAAAACCCAAAACATAAGAGTTATAGATCTCCCTCTTATGGTTTTATAGGAACTATAATCATTTCATTCGAAACTCACATGACCAAGTTATAATTATTCTAGTGAAAGTCGACAGATCAGCTTGAGAGCACTAATCCGGGCACACCAAGTGTTTGATAAATAATCTCTCTTGTTTCACACGAAACTTTCTAGATAAAATTTCCTCATTTTACATATTTATACACACTTGTCACGATCTTAGGATAATTTAGAAAATAATCCAAAGACTTAATCTTATTCAAGGTCACTAGTCAACTCCAAGTTAATACCTATAATATCTAATTCTGTTCTGCCATTTCAATCCCAATTTCGTATTTTATGAAGTAAATATCTCTTAAAATTCAAAACATAATAATTGTATATATTCATCTCATCTTTCCAAATCATCTTGAATCATTTTAATTCGACATAAAATGAGTAAGTTATGTCTATATTACTACATGACGTTGAAATTGTCTAAATTTGCTTAATCCGAAAATATCATAGGGTATATTCCTTACTCATTCCATTTCATTTGACTTCCTTTGTAAAGTTCCTTCAATTTCTATACAATATTTCATTGATTATTCGAAAACATATATTCTCATCATATTTAGTGTCTCCTATAATTTTTCCTCCAATACCAATAAAATATACATATATCCAAAATTCTAAAAGTTCCTTAAAATAATCTTAAAAAAACATAATCATGCGAAATATGGACATTAAAAGAATACTTAAAATTTCAGGTTATCACAGTGACTTTCATGCAAGGACTGTAATTCATGAAACATATGAGATATGTATTTCCAAAACTTATCTTGATCGTGTCACACTATACCAACTTAGCCATGCCACACTATGTAAACTTAATTTATTTTCAAGAATAACATATTCATTAAAATAAAAAAGAGTAACAAATCCAATAACCCTAATTTAAAAGTATAGACCGAAACTTAAGGATTCCCAATTTTAATGTATATATACTTCTTGACCTGGTAAATTTCAAGAAAGCCTTATTTGTTCAAATATTAAAGATTAACTTAGAAATTATCATGTCTTAAAAGGGCTTAGGCTGAATATCTCATGGATCTAAACCCAAATTTTAATTCCTTCTTTTTACATTTTTTTATAAATTCCTAAAATCCTTAGAAAATAATTTAATCACTATTCTACCAAATAGAGCCTACACATCTTCAAAATCCTTTAGTCTTATAACTCTATTTCTTATTTTATTTTCTTACTAGGAATTTAAACGTAAATTAGTATTTTACTTTACATCACCTAAAGACTTAAATCACCATTTTATTCATACTCATAAGAAATTTTTTTTTGAAAACATTTATTTATTTATTCTCTAATCTACATATTCGAATTCCATCAACCTTCAAAGATAACATTTTACCATTTCAACACATACATGTTAACTTAATCCTAAACCTAAATCATCAAGCTCTATTAATATAGTTTATTCCTCATTTCATCATCACATTCCATCATATATATCTCAAGCTAAAACCTAGATTACTACCTTACAAAACAAAAAACATAGCTTATTCCTTTAACAAACATATCATATAATCAAATAGAAAGACCAATCACATAATTATGCAAAGAATACTAGATATAGTTCAAGAAGTACTTACAATTTTCCAAAAGCTAGGCTAATAAAACCTTGTCCAAGAAAGGTCTCCTCTAATGTTCTTGAATAAAACCTTCACCCAAGCACTAGGGGGTTGTATTTGAGAGATAAGGGAAGAAACAAAAGGAATAGAGAGGGCCAAAACGTGGTCTGGCTGAGGGATGCGTGTAGGTAAGAAAAGTGTGTTTTTCTTTTTCATCTTGGTTGACACTTGCATACCTTTTGCTTAGGATAATTCTCCCCCCTCCCCCTCCCTAACCAGCCATGTGTCCCTCTAGAATTAGATTAAATCATTTCCTACTTCTAGGCTTAGTTGAAAGACTTGAGTTTATCCTTATCCAAACCCATTTGATGTAGACTAACCCAAAATAAGACAAATAAACCATATGGCTAACTCCATCCAAACCATCCGAATTTTATCTAAATTTCCATGGTAATCCTTCATTCTCTAAGTGCCATGTGTCCCCAATTCTCCTAAAAAAAGCAGCCAATTGTAGAGAGGCCAAAAGACAAGAAATCAGTTAGCTAACCCCTCCAAGCTCATTTCATACGTTCCTCATCATATAGAATATGCCTTGCTTATTCTTGTAAAATTCCTTAGAAAAAAGACACATGTTACTTTTTATCTAACTCATCTCTAGATTTGCCTAACTCATCATTGGTCATCATCCCTCAAAAGATGTGTTCTTACAAGAGAATAAAGCAAAAGACTAGGTACATGCCAAATTCGAAACTACCATTCGGATCAATTTCAGATGGGTCAGCTTCAAGCCCAATTTTGTCCTTGATCCCGTTAGTATCTCGTAAAACTCAAAACATAAAAGTTGTATATATTTCTATTAGTATTATATAGCATCTTGAATCATCATTTGAAAATCACATGAGAAAGTTATGCTCAAAATACCAAACGGCGTTGAAACTGCTCGAGAGTTATTCAATCTGGTTTCATCATATGATATATTCCTTTATTGCTTCCCTTAACTTCCTTTTGCCACCTTGCCTAACTATTGTTCGTAAGCATTATTTTTGGATTTTCAAACCAAAACTTCTCAATTTGCTAAGTGTCTATACACATTTCAAACTAATATATTGATTATAGATTTCTCAAGATGAGATATGACAAAGTCGGCTACTACCTAAATCCAGTTCAGATGTGTCCATTTCACACCTAGTTTCACCTTTGATTGAGTCCATATCTCTTAAAACTCAAAACATGAAAGTTGTGTATATTTCTCTTATATTTCTATAGCACCTTGAATCACCTAATTTTAAGATCATATGGAAAAGTTATGCCCAAATTACTAAAATATGTTGAATTTGCTTGAGATTAGCCAATCTGAGTGCATCATGTGGTATATTCCTTGTTTGTGCCATTTGAATTTTTTTATAAATTCTTCTAACTCCAAAATTTCTAAAATATCATCTTGAACTTAAAAACCATATATTCCTTTCATGATACTAAAGCATCTAAGTATTTCCCAAATATTTATCCCCCAATACATATATGCTTAATATCAAAACAAATTCATAAGAAATATATATATATTTCCAAAAGCTCTAAAGATTTACTAAAATAATCTTAAAGAAACATAACCATGCCAAAAATGATACTTAAAAAAAAAAATTCGAGTTATCACAATGCCAAAGGGAATTCTGTTTCTATTTATACTAAACCTTCGCTCTGATTTTTTGATAACATAATCTCTTTTCTTCATTTATGAAAATAGGAAATATTTTTTGTTCAGCATTCTGAATTTGGTAAATGTTCATGTTTGCACACTAGTATATGTTTCTTACTTACTGAGTTCATAGCTCACCCCTTATCTTTGAATATTTTTTTTAGATGAGTTTGAATATTTCAGCCAATGATCGGATTATGAAGTATTGGGTGAGATGACTTAAGAATGGTTGATAAATCATAGAGAATTTATACGAGTATTGATAAGGTTTGGTAAGGAAATATTATTATATTCTAGTGACTTAGCATCTTTAGAATTGATGATATTGAGGAAGTGGGTCTTAAGACCAAGTTTTATATGATATTTGAAAATTTGGAGTCTTTAATTATAGTGTTGAATGTGAGTGTATGTGAAAGGATGTAACTCTCCGAACCCTGTAGAACCGGGGCGTTACAGTTGGTCTCTGGACTGAGGCACTACAGGGGGGCAAGGGAGGGGAGGGGAACTGGGGATGGGGAAAGAAGTGTCAAGACTTGGGGGGTTTTGGTTGTTTATTAACCCATAGTCAAAACCAATGTCATTTTGTGCTAGACAGTGATCTCGCTTGACAGTCGCTCAACATTTCACTCGAGCGAAGTTCATACAGAGATTTCGCTCGATACTCGCTCGATCGTGTTTGACCTAGAAGACATGCTCAACCCTCGTTCGACATCCCGCTTGAGCGAATATTGTGACAAATAAAATATATTATTATATATTATATATTTATTAGATATATAATATATATTTAAATATATTATTATATATAATATATTTATATATATAATATATAAGTAATTATTTATATGATATGACAAGTATGATATGAATGTTAAGATATGTAAGCAGCCTATGTATGATATGAAGTCGGTACCTATGTATGGGCATATTGCATTGCCAGGTCGTACATATTGGTAGTGCATCCAGTATGTCCTCCTTATGTATTGATTCCACAACTCGCGGCCACGAGTGAAATCAAATTTTTTTAGATTTGTTAACCCTAACTCATAGGTGTCAACAGTGAATAACGACTTATGATATGAAACGATATGATATGATAAGATAAGCTCAAGTTCATAGTCATGTTTTATGAAAAGCTCATAATTTATGAAAAGCTCATATTTTCAGCATTTATGAAAAAGTCAAAATTAGCATTTATGAAAAATTCATATTCACGTTATTATGTATGTATTTACGAGTATGCATATTTTGAGAGAACTGATGAGTATTACTTTTACCGTATGATGTGTTACTTATTGAGTATTCGACTCATTTTATTTTTATTTCTATATTTCTATATTTTCTTTTAGAAACTATCACAGGTGATGAGGATATACAGCCGGAAGGTTTGGACTCAGGGAGGTGATGCAGAGGCCTAGGTAGTGTATTAGTTTTATTTTATGGTTTTCAATGAATAAAATATTTGTTGTTAACGCATGAGATTTCAACTTTTTTAATTAAATGCTTCCGCTGACTCTCTTTAATTTTTAATATAGACTGTTTCATTTATTCGAAAACGTTCGTACTTGGTTTGTTTTGTAAAGAAAAGTTTTAGTAGCACATTGGCTCCCTAAATGTTTTTTGAAAATGCTTTATTTGAGAGTGGGGTGTTACAATTTGGTATCAGAGCCCAGGTTCAAATCTGTGGTTTTTTTCCTTCAAAATAGAGAGAGGAAAACATTTTTCCAAATTTTTTGTAAAGTAGTTTTGGAAAAAAAAAAATGAGGATGAAAGTCTAGGCCATCTCCTCTCTAAGTCAAGTTCTACACTGTGTAAGTATGTTATAATATTCTCTTTTCATTGCTTTTAAACTTCTTAAATACATTTCGATTGTTTTTTAAAACATGCATGTTAGAATAGCACAATCACATCACATTGGTGTACCCGACAATGAGGACATAATTAACGACCTCGTGAAGAATCAGAAGGAGTAAGATAAGGCGAAACCCTAGGCACTCTAGGACACGTTCATTGTATTTAGTTTTCTATAAACTATTTGATTTTGCATTTAAGCACATGAAATTTGGTTGATTTTTTATGTATTTTCGCAAGATTTCCTTTAGTTTTTTTCAGTAATTATTTTTATAAAAATTATTATTTTCTTATATATATTTCAAATCTTGAGGACGAGATTTCTTTTAAGGGGGTAGTTTGTAACATCCCGACCCAAAATTTAAATTTATTTTATATTATTATTATTATTATTAATATTATTTTAAAATATGTTTATATGATAAGGTTTAGATTTAAATTGTTTTTTTTCCTTATCAACTCTTCCATATACCTTATTATCTCTTAGGATTTTAATTTGAATAAAGGAAAACCAATTACGGATCTACTTGAACTTTAAACCCATCTCATGATAAATTTCAAATTCTAGAGCAAAACACATAACCTCCTTCCCCATGCATGCACGTCTCTGCTTTAGGGTCACTTAGTCGTCTATAAATACAAGCATGCACACGTCTAACACTTCACACGGCAGCAACCAGCCTCCATCTCCACGTAAAACTCCAACCCGCAACCCTTTACGCGCACAACAAAGCTCATGGCTTGCTTCCCTCCACCTCCCACCACCCACGGCACCAGGCTGAGAAGCCTATTGCTTGGCCACAAACCACCATGAAAGCCCCTGTTTAGATACATCGAAAATCGAGCACTGGCTTAGCTCCTTGCACCATTTGGCAACCATAAAAATATAGCCCTATTTTCTTGCCCAGCCACCCCGTCGGATCACCTCCCTTCTTACCCAAAATCATCACTCGGAAGATCAATGAATAAAAGCCCCTGTTTTGCCCAGTCAACCAAGCAGCCTTTAGCCACCGGCGCACCAAACGGATCTACCCAAAAAATTCCAACCAGCCCAGTTATGCCGCAGGTCACTCCTTGGCTGAGCCGTCGCTCTCTGCCTGCCTAGAGAACAACGACTTTGACTTGGATGACCGACTTAGCTCGGGTTTTCTCTTGAAATATCTTTGTAAATTACATGAAAAATTGCCAAGTGTAGGGGCAAGTGGCACCATAAGCATAGAATAAGCCATTGATCTTTGCTTGCAAGCCAAGCCTAAAAATAAGGTGGAATGATCACCCTACACCTAAGTGAGACATATGGCTGATGGCAAAGGGACTTATGAATGTTTCTGGAGGTTTTCCATTTCTTTGTATATAAGTGGTCAACTAAACAAGGGGAAAAAGTCTTCTCCCTTTTTCCAAAAGGGAAACCCATGCCCAATACAAAGAAGAAGCAAAGGAAATAGCCTCTTAACCCATTAACCTCAAAATAATTCCTAAGTGAGCCAATTGAGTAATCTTGAGGATTTATTGCAAGGACTTGGTTCTATCATCAATTCAAGTTTGAAAAAAATTTGTAAGTGCATATATTAACTTAATCTTGGCATAGAATAAGTGGTTTGGTGATTGGATTATATTTGATATTTATTTGAGCTTAATATTTGTTTATGGGTTAAATAAAAACATATTGAAGCTTGGAGTGATTTTTGCTATGAAAAAATACTAGAAAAATTATAAGACCTTATAATATATTCTATGATGTTATATTAAGATGATTATGTGAAAACATGAGGTCTTGATTTGAGAAAAAAATAAGAAAAGAACCCTAGAATAATTTGGCCTTAATAGGGTTATTATTGGCAGATTTGACATCTTTTAGTAAATTGGACATAACTTGATCGTTTGATGTCAGATTTGAATAATTCAAGAGGCCATGGAAATCTAAGTGAAAGACATACATCTTTTATGTTTTGAGTTTTAAGAGATAAGAACTCAATAAAGAAAGAAACTAGGATTAAAGTGGCAAAACTGAGTTTATCATAGTAGGCATTGACTTCATTGGTGAATTTCTTTTATTCTAAATTTTTAGTTACTTGATTTTAATTATTTGATAATATTTTAATAATTATGGTAAGTTCAGAAACTCTAATTTACTTGGAAAATTTTCAAGAATCATTTTGTTAAGAACTATAGAAAAAATACTAAGAAAAATAATTTAATCTACATAAGTTGATTAAGGAAAAATTTGATATGCTAAATATGTAAAATTTGGTTTGAGTTGAATAAGCTAAATAAATAAATAAAGAAGATTTAATCCCCTATGATCTTCGGCCAGCCTTAGTTTTATAATATAATAATATTTTATTTAATTATTTAAATATAATTCGTTAAGTTTTGACGTTATGAATTTATGTGACGTATGTGCATGTATATATGATATATGTTCTTGTGACATATTTTTATATGTTCTATGAATTATGAAGACATGAAACATGCATGTCATAAGTCTAAGTTTATGCATATATTGCATTTTGTCACATATAAGTGTCGTTATAAGTTATGACGTCTGATATAAGAAAATATGTTAAGAAAACTTTACAAGTGAAAAGATTAATAAATTAGTCACGTCATGACAGGGACGGCGATACGTAATGTCTATCGAGGTTCAGAAATGGATATGGCTCGACCACAAGTATTAATAGTGGCATAACCTAACCACGAGTAATAATAGTGGCATGGCTCGATTATGGGTAATAATAGTGACATGGCCCGACCACGGATAATAATAGTAGATATAAGTGAAGACTTATAAGAACAAGAAATTTAAGATAAGAATTAAAAGTTTATGCATGATATAAGATTGTTTAGGCAAGAAGGACATTAGTGTAAGTCTACATAAGAGATAAATATAAGTCATGCATGAGTCAAATGAAGCATGCCATAAATGCACACTCTGGTTGTCTGGCTTGTATATGATTATTTTATGATGTCTATACTTTTATTAAGTTACGTGTATACTTAGTGAGATTTTCTTGGAAATCTCTTTTTTTTTTATGTTTCTTTTCTTTTTTGGAATTTGATTTTGTCACAGGGTTGGATGACGGTCATGGGTTAGGTTCCAGTTGCTCGAGAGATCCGGAAAAATCTTGAGAGGTCCCCGGAGTACTCTCTCTTTAGAAGTTTTGACTTAGTTAGAAGCAGTAGGGACCGACATGGGTATGGAGAAAGAGTTTGCCAAAGTGAAGAAGGAGCCTAGGTGGCCCTAAGTCGAAGTTTTGATAAGTTTGTATATTAGTTGAGAAAAACTAAATGGGTTATGATATGGATATTATGGCTTATTTCACCATGTGATCATAAGAAAATTTTTAATCAGAACTTTTTCGCTGTGATTTGCATTGAATGTACTAGTAAGTCTAGGTGGGTGCATGCATTAAATTTCGATAAGTACGGAGATGAGTAGCCTAGCATTACTGACCCTGACACTTCAATTTGCGTTGAATTACGAACGTAAATTGGAGGCGTCACAGTCCCAAATAGTGGCTTCGTCCCCTGAGGTTGACCACGAGAGGCTTCCCTCACCCTTGTTCGAGGGGCATTCAATCTGGGCGAGCATCTTCTTGATTGGGTTTCTATTCTGAAGTCTCCCATTGCTTATTCTCCTAAAGTCGAGGTTGTCTTGACCAAGGATATTTTAGAGGGTGGTGGAGGCGATGACATCATGTCTAGGAAGGAGATAGCAAGGGTAGTCTCATGGCTACGGGGGATTTTGTGGATGCATCTGAGGCTGAGGTTGTGGCAGCATCAATGCAGGTCAATGAAGCTTCGACTGTTGTTGCCAACATCAAGGCTCCATTGGCGTTACTGAAAGTTGGAGTTGAGGTCAAGGTTGGCAGGGCTTGAGGTCCCAACTATTTTGGTGGACGCTGGGGTGTCTTTGTCCTTTATTGACACCATCCCATACTTATTGTTGGCTGGGTTGGTGCCGAGGTGGGCATGAGAGCCGTGAGGGAGACTGAGGGAGCATTCCTTAATCCTGGAATAGATGCATCGGTGTTTGGGGAGACTTCAGTAGTTCCCCTGAGCCCCCTAAGGGCCAGAGAGGCTCCTGAGTGTGCTAGTGTGCCATGGAAGGTGAAGGAAGGCGAAGGCTAGAGAAGTCCATCCTTGGTGGAGTTCAGGGGGAAGGGTACTGAAATCAGGAGGTGATGGCATCCTGATCGAGAATCCTTCTAAGGAAAGGAGAGATGATGCTCTGAGGTCGATGTTAGGCGAGGCCGATTCTGGCCCTATCCAGGAAATGGCCAGGAAGCTTAGGGGGTTCTTTTTTGGGATTAGCTACCAACTCATTACATTTATTTTGAAGTTTTCTTGGCACATTTTGCTTTGATACTAACTTGAAACTCTCACAGCAGGGTGTAGAGTGATTGACGGACTTAATCGTGGATGATTGGGAAAGGCTAGAAGGTGAGAATCAGACGCTTTAATCTTTGGTGCGGTAGATCTTGCATTATGCCAAGGAAGAGAGGGAGAGAAAAGAGAAGTTAGAGAAAACCCTCGTCCAGGTGTAGTTCAACCAACCGTGGAGGTAGAAGAGAATCCTCCAGCTTTATCATCAAGAGGTCTAACTCAAGTCTAACTTGGTGAGGTCATGGGAGAAGGCCTGTTCATCTCGTCTTGAAGCAGCACTTACTAAGGAAGTAAGGGACAACCTTCAGGAGTCGTCGATTGCCACCAAAAGGAGTTGGAAAAGCTTCTAGTCAAGAACTCATGATTGTGGAAGCAACAAGACTCTGATGCTTCGGTGTACAAGTGGCTTGAAGAGCTTTCCCAATCTTTGAAGGAAAAGAAGGGATCTCTCAAGGCCAAGTTCGAAGGAGTGAAGGACTTGGAGGCAAATAACACTTTGGCTCATGTTGGGGCGTCTAGCGAGAAGCACTAGATTGTAAGGTTGAAGACCTGACTTGGCAAGGTCAATCCTACAATAGCCATCCACGAGACTAGTATCTAGAACCTATGGTTACGCTTGGACAATGCTGAAGCAATTGTCCCCCTCCTGCGCAAGGATTTGTCACATGTCTGTTTGATTTGCTATGATGCCTAGTCTTATGGCTACTAGAAAGGGCTTAGAGAGAATGAGAAACCATGTACTCTTGAACCCCCAAAGTAACTTGAGGGCATTGAAAGTGCAAGACCTCCTTCTGGACTTGATGGCCTTGAAAAAAAGTGCCTTGATTGAGAAGAAGATGATCCCCAGTGTACTCTCAAGCAACCCTACTAGCTGAATCCTTCCCTCTTGAATCTCTGTGTTTTCATTTTTCTTTATTTTATGTTTATACTTCATGATAACAATAATGGAATTTGTCGATGCCGCAATCCACACTTGGGATCGCACGTGAATAGAAACGTTGGGGATGAGCGACGCAAGGAAGTTCACCCCTCGTCATGTCATATGGGTACGTTTTTTTTTTTAAAACGTCGAAGAAAGGTTCTCGCAGCGAAAAAAGGTCAAGCCTTCTACAATATGTATCACATGGTTACGCTATTGATCCCAAAACAAATATCATACATAGCCCAATTACAAGTTACTTAACTTTATCCAGATAAACAAAAGAGCACTTCCCATAAGCGGGAAGGCTTTACAAATACATAATTAGAGGGCTTTACAAAATAGAGTGGGCATGACCACTGCCCACTAAGTTCAATATACAGGCTCCTTTATCTTCTTAAGGCTTGGGCCTCAGCGAACCCGATCCAGGTCTAGACTAGGCCCTACCTCACAAATCATCCTAGAGGGTGACTCAAAAACACGTCCCAAGTGAAGGGACTCATCTACTCCTAACACTAGGCAACACCCCATAGGGCTTAAACTAGCCAAACGGTACATCGCCATCTTCAGTGACTCCCCCTCCCATTGGCTTGGAAGATCCAGAGTCACTGGCCCCTTAAGGACGGACTCAATCGGGTCCCTGAGGGTCTGAGGTATTGTCACGGGAGTCGTACTCTGTTGAACCATCGTCACTTGCAATTACTTCTATCATTCCCAAGAGAGAAGAATAGTAAGAATATAGAGAGGGGTGAGATTTCGGGGGAAATCTCAGCAAGTACATCAATATTTCAACAAAAACATTTCAGGCATATGGTTAAGCAAATAACAAGCAAATACATACATATATAGTAACATGGGACTCATGCTGGGATCGATGCACATGCTCGTGACAAAATTCATCTTTCTTGTCTTTTCTCAATTTCCAATGCATACTTGTTCATAAAATCATATAGTAAAATTTCCTTGACTCATGTTCTCCAAAGAGACATTTTATTCAAAAACTTTTCGTCTTTTCTTGTCTTAGGCGCCACTTATCATATCATATCATATACGGCCCGAAAGTCCTTTTTCTTTTCTTCATGACTTCTTATTTTGGACACCTCACGGTTCCCCTATGCACTGTGTGCTCCCCGCTAGTTACCGGCAGACCCGGCGACCATGCCAAATCTAGGTGAATACGTTTCGCACCCTTTCGCGCTTTTCATCACTCGGGAATTTCTCTTCGAATAACTACAAACTTTTCATATGGTGAGGCCGAGACCAACACCGCTTTTAGGGCACCCACTAGCATTAGGTACGACCACGCTCCGGACACCTTTTGGAGCCATACATGATCCACCGACTATTCTTCGTCGACCTAAGGGTTTTCACTCAATTTAGACACTCTTGAGTGAACAGAGAGTTTCACTGGGACACTACCCCGTCCCAGCCTTTAGGGTTCTTCTAAAACTTTAATTTATTTCTTTCGAAAACGTGTTTAACTCAAAACATGGTTTTCGTGCTTATGCATGAGACATGCAACTTCTAACTTTGTGATGCAAAACTCGAGGCGAACTCGAGTACACACATTTGGTCGTTTTCCATACAAAACCCCATTCTCATTCGATTCAATACTTATGCAAAAACACTTAAATGGTTCTAATAGGTGAAGTAGGGTGCTCGGCTTCCACCCCTAGGGTTTGGGCCGAGACCCTCATTGTCTCTACTTGGTGTTTTCTTCCCCCATTCATCTTCATTTCACTATCAAGCCCTAGTTCAATGGTTAAAACAATTTTCTAGCCTTACAAGAGAGCAACTCGAAACCCTATAGCCCTTAGATTTTGTGTTTCATACCTTATTTCATCAAAACAAGTATCCTACTTGAACACTCATGGGGAAACCGAAAATATACATGATATTTTCCCACTCTTTATGTTTCTAAATTCTCCAAAATATCCAAACACAAGTATTTCATGAAAGGAAAATAAATCCTCAAGATTTCCACTCCAAGAAACCCTCCAAACCGAAACTCCATAAGCATGTTCTCCCTTTTTTTTTTTTCAAGCTTATAACATTTATTTTACCAAGCATGCATTTCTTTACCAACCATCAATCAATAACAGTAATAATATCATCCAAGAACGATATAACTAGATTCCACCAATATTTTATAAATATTCATCCTAGCATGACATTTTAATAAACAAGATATTTTCTACTAAAATCAAGATGCTTCTTCAAATGATCTATCCCACATCACCCAACATTCAACAAATCTAAACTTAATCATGCTTACATGTTTTCCCCAACAAAACCACCAAGATCCTCAACATATTATAACCTTTCGTTTAAAAAGGAACATAGGTTCTAAGCATGGATTTGCATCTAACTAAAATAGCATTTCTACCCGAAAAGCTTCATCATAGCATATCAAGCAAGAAAACCAAGCAATACAAGCATATACAAGCATATTCACTTAAAAATATACTAGAGATACTAGAGGTAAAATAAGAATATACTTACAATTCTCCTAGCTAGCTTAGATGAGTTCTGAAAATATGAGAAATATTTTATTAGATTAGGCTAAGAACACACCATTTTCAAAGAGGAGATTTCTTTTAGAAAAACATGAACATAGTAAGTGTTCGTCCCTACACTTCTAGGTTTGTCTTAACTTAACAAAGTCACTTACCTCTTCTAGGATTTACTCCTTCCAAAACCACTTGCTTCTTCTTCCTCTAGGCTTAGAGTGTTTAGGTGTTTAGGTGGTGAAGTAAAGTGAAGCAAAGAGAATGGAATGGGAGGGTGAGTTGCCGTGAGGTAGAGTGAGAGATGTGTGTGTGTGTGTGTCTGAATGAAGCAACCAAAAAGGTAAGGGAGCAAGGCCATTCGGCCATGGGACTTTCCTAGGCTCTAGGCCACTCATTTCCCCTAAGCTTGGAGTGACACTTGATGGGTTTGAAAGACCTTTGAGTGACCCCCATCACTTGATCACATCAAACCTAATCTAGATCATTCTAGGTTGAAGAAATAGTTTCCTTTCTCTCCGCATATGGCTGGCCTTTCTCAAGGGTTCCAAGCCCTTCCCATCACCTCATATCCCTTCATTGTCTCCCAACCATCATCTCATAGGTCAATCTAGAAGATTTGAGGATCTAAATCTTGGGAGAAGGCAAGAGTGGGGTTCGGACCTCTTGCCTCCATCCGAAACCCTTTCCTCTTCCTACTCTCCTTTCCTTCTTGTCATGTGCTCAATCAATCAACTATTCACCTCACTTCTTACACTTACTTGTCCTATGACTCTCACATAATCCTATAGTCTAGATTTGGTGGCAAGAAGAATACCAAAAGGGGAGGGGGAGTCGGCTACTCACCTCACCCGAACCCTTATTTTCTTCTTCCCACTTTTGTATCCATCAATCCACATCTCAAATCATCATTCCCTTCCACACTCTTACACTCATGTCTTGTCTATTCTTACAGAATCTCACATATCCATTCTATCTAGATTTGGAGGCAAAAAGAGAACACACACAAGGAGGGAGTGGTCGGCTACATGCTTACCCGTAGCCCTCCATTCCTCTCCATTGGTTTTTCTTTTCTTCCCCACTCGTTCCATCACTCACTCAATCAACCAATCAAACCCTCACTTGTCTTCTCAAGATCTCTTAGCAATCATTTCACAAGATTTGGAAATATGCTTCTGAGGAAAGCCCCAAGGGCATTCGGCTATAGCCCACCGAATCCCTTTCGCTTTTTCTCATTTTCAAATCCTCTCAAATATTGCCTCATCATTTGGCTAGATATGGCAAAATCCTATGATGATCTTTTTTGGCAAAATCCCTTGTCTAACACGCCTATCTAGGTAGGAAAAGATGTAGAGATTTCATCTTTATTTTTTCTTTCCTTTCTCCAACTAAAACAACTAGTCAATCTTCTCACCTACTAGTATTCTCCTTCGTTCACCTACTATTCTTTGTCAACTTACAAAATTTTCCCTAACTTGACATGTGTCCTCAAGCATGGGTTTGGGCTGACTATTGGATTTCATTTCATGAACCTATGGGCTTGTCATCTCCACTTGGGCCCATAGTCTTGGTTATGGCCTTAAGGCCTTCAACTTCTAAGCCCACCTTTCAAGGTTTTATCCACTAAATTACCTAAGTCACACATGCTCTATTTGTTTAATTAAATAAAAGTATAGTAGGGAAATTCGGGGTCGTCACAGAATTCCTTGTGCATACTTTTCTTTCTTCTTGTATTCTTCTTTTGTCCTGCTTTTAGCATTTCAATGAGTGTGCTTTGGGGAAAGCACCACATGAGGGATGTAGGGGTGATGCCACTTGTGTTATGAAAAATTGTATGTAGCACTTATTCATTACTACAACCACAAACCTGGATGTTCTCGATTTGTTGCTATTAGTTTGGAGGTGGGGCTTCTCAAGAAATTAACATTGAGTATTCAAGAGACTAGGCCTGTATTTCATAGGGAGAGAGGCCAAAATGCCTTAGGCTAAGCCCTCCTCTATGGTCTTACCAACGGTGAGTTGTCGGGTAGCTGAGAAGTTTTCCCACTTTTTCCCGTAAGGCAAGTAGGAGATGTCCAACAATGTTGGAAAAACTAAACAAGTTAATGTAACTTATCTCCAACTATGAGTAAGAAACTTGCAAACCTGAGCTATTTTGTTGGAAATGTGAGGCATTATTCTTTTGGCATCTCATTTGATGGAGGTGGAGCACGACAAGGATATGAGGCATTACTCGTTTGGCATTCTGTTGCAGGAGATGGCGTCCCAAGAGTAACATCGGGCATTCGAATGACTAAATTTGCTTTCTATTGAGGGAAGGGTTGGGATGCCTCAGGCTAAGCCTGCCCTTTTGGTCCCTCGAGGAGCTAATTTGCCATATAACTAAGAAGCCAGTCCACTCTTTACCGTGATAGGGAGGGTTAAGTTGTTGGGCAGCTGAGAGGCTGGACCCATTCTCCTCCACTAGTGAGGTCTGGCCGTCAAGAGGTTGGACCCGCCTTTTGACTCTCATGAGGAGGTAAGTTGTTGAGTAGTTTGAAACTGGACCTACTCCCACCCTATGACTTCATGTGAAATGTAAGTGTAGGGTGGTTGGTATTGATTCCACTCTTCGATGTGGTAGAGGTCGGGGTAAGTTGCTTAGCAGCTTAGAGGCTAGATCAACTCTCTACTGCGAGATGGATAAAAAAGCCTTTAGGTATAACTCATCCCTTTGGAGCATCATGGGGAGGTATGTAGTTAGCGATGGAAATTATGTTGGTGGAGCAAGGAGTCGAGATGTGGCTAGGCGAGACATAATTTATTCCTGAAAATCCAAACTATCATTAATAGAGTTTTATATCGTTAGCATGGTAATATAACTTACTAGTTACAAATTTTTTTAACAATACAACTTTTGCAAATGCTAGGCATTTTATGGGTGTGGCAGCTCATTCCCTTTGGACTCTTTGAGCTAGTAGGAGCCTAATGGTTATTGGCAGTGACCACTTATGGGCTTTCCCACCTAGGGCCTATTTTCCCTTCGTCTCGGATAGTTGTCCCCATCAGTTTTAGCACAAGGTCCCCTACCTTGAATGCCTTTGGGCGTACCCGTTCGTTGAAACACCATTCCAATCTCCTCTAGTTGATGGTTATTCTGACTTCTACTTCAATTTTGCCTCTTCCATTAAGTCAAGATATTCTTCTAATCATTCACTGTTGGAGTTTTGCTCGAAGTACTGCACCTTTTGGGTAGGAATCTCGACCTCGATCTCGACCGATGGCATCGCCTCACGTTTGCATGAAGTCATCTGCAAGTGCGCATAATCGTAACAAGTAGTAAAGTATTTTAAAGAAAATGGATTTTGAACCCACAGAGATTAATTATGTTATTGAGTATTGAAATTTACTAAATTAATTATTATTGGAAAATTGAATAAAAAGGAAAAGATTTTACTATCTAAATTAAATTAAGATATTTCATAGAAATAACTTTAAGAATAAAATAACATAAAATCTAAGATTATAAATATAATAAGAATAAATCTAGAACATTTGATTTTACCTACTAAATCCGACAATTTAATTTTCCTTGTTATAGACATCCAATTATCCCAAGTTAATGATAAAAATCCCTTAATTATTCAATATTTTCTCTCGAACAATATTAAAAATATCTCCAACTAATAACTCCATATTTCTATTTGAATTTAATTAATTGGAGACTCATTAGGTTTATTGAATTCTTCTTAGAAAATCACACTAGTCATGATAAAGTATTTGTACTTTTGCTCAAGTAATGATGTTTAATTTAAGAGCTAAAATCACAAATCACCTTTCAGTCTCATTAGGATTCAATAGATTGAACAACAATTGGTCAGAAAATTGCAAATATTAAGAGTAAAGAATAAACAATCAATCATAAAAATATTGAAAATAAAATAATTTAGAATATAAATAGTGTGTTGAATACTCGACTACATCAAAGTTCTAGAAAATAAAATTAGTTCATCATGAAACTGAAAAGAGAAAGAATAAAATTTGTGTTCTTTATTGGAGTCAGTTGATGAAACATACAGTTTTCACCTCTATTCTTCAGATTTGCCTCATTCTTAGAAAAATAAAGAATCAAAACTTTTTTTTTTCTTGAAATAGGTTCATGAAGATGAGGTATTCAACTCTAGCCACAAGCAATCAATCCCTCATCTCTCAAAAGTGACCAAATTATTTTTCTTCCTTTTTCCCACAAGTAGATTCTCTAAAATAAGCAATTTTCGACTTTTAACTTAGAGACCTCTTTTTCTCTAATTATATCTCATTTCTTGGAAAACTCGTTAGCACAAAAGTTGTGGTTTGCTCTTAGATTTCTATAGACATCAAGATATCCCTTTTCAAGGTTGTATAGCAAGAATGATGATCCTTATTGAAAGGTTTTTCAATAAATTTGAGAAATGAACGTTTTTTAAGACTCTTGATGAAAGGAATTTTCTCTTCTTAGGATTCTTGATGAAACTTACTTCTCAATTTTCATGACTCCTTCAATTTATTTATTCCTAAACAAAAATAAACAAAATAATTAAAAACTCTAATAAATAAGAAACTAAGCAGAAACTAACATAAAAGTTAGAGTAAAAGTATGACAAAATTTATATAGAAATTAAGCACATCAAAATATCTCCAAACTTATGATTTGCTAATCCTTAAGCAAAATAGGAGATAAAAACAATTAAAAAGAAAAATTTGTTGCCTCATAGATTGACAAAAATTTATAATTCAAAAGAATCATTCAATATCACACAAGTCCAAGAGTTAAGTTAATTCAAAACTCAATTTAACCTTATTATCAACCATCTCATTCATGCATACTCATCATTCTCACTTTATTATTAGCTCATCGGATAATTTTATACAAAGAAGTAAATAATAATGGATCTGTAGCTAGGAAATTGATAATCCAAAATCTATAGGCTTGCTTTTCAAATCACTCTCTACTAATATAGAATAAAAATATTACCAAGGATCAATAGGTATTTATTAGGCTTGTAATCTAAGTCTAGCTACATACACTTCTTCTCAATTTTTTGAATATCTCAAACTGCCTATCTTTATTGTACTTGTGACACCCTCAATTTACGCTAAAGGATTTAACGTAAATTAAAAAGTCTGAGTAAGTAACACTAAGCTCCTTACCCCATACGTAACGATCTTATAATGCATGCATTTATTCTTACCATTGTGTATAATGAGACTCACAGCAAAAAATGGTCTAAATAAAAACTTTTGCAGAATAACTAGTGATCACATGGTAAAAATATAACCATAATAATATTCACATCCACACATTAATAGCATCATATTGTACTATTACACATAACCCAGTCTATTTTTTCAATCATATAAAAATACATAATTATCCAACTACTACTTCAGAACCACTTTGGCTCCTTTTTAACCTTTGGGTACTCTCTCCCATAACAAAATATATCCAAACTAACACAAAAATCTCGATGAAGGTACTGTCCATATGGTGTCATGTAAATCCCGCATACAGACAATGAACCATTTAATCCTAACGTCAGACAACATCCAGTACACTTTTGCTGCACTGAGAAGGCGGATGCATCATGTCTCCATACCCCCATCGGTTGATCATAAGTATCAACAACAGGAGAGTCAAAATATTCAAAAAGGAAAAAGTCAGAGGGCCTTAGGGATCCTCTGAGCTCCCTGAGACATAGGGGCTTTTCCCCTGTCCATTATCTAGTCCTATACAATATTTAATTTTTCCAGGAAAGATACAAACAAATAAAAGTGAGATTTCCTCGAAAATTTCAGTAAGTATACATAACATAACAAGGCATAGATAAAGCACAACATAAAGCACATGACGAGATCATAACACATAATATATAAAGTGCCTTATGTAGCTCATGTATGTGAATGACAAATGAATGACTAACTTATATATTTCCTATGGACCCACTCTTATTATACTTAAGTTCTTATTTCTTATTTTATCTTTCGTAAGGGTCATACTTATTTTATAACCTCGACGGGTGTTACGTATCGCCGTCCCCGTCCTGACGAGCCTCGTGCCAATCTTTTAGGCATTACGCATCATCATCCCCGTCCTGACACGGAAATACTTAACATAGCAGGAAATACTTAATCCTCGTGTCAATCTTTCGGCCGTTACGCATCGCCGTTCCCATCGTGACATGACACTTATCTTATTACGTTTTCTTAACGTTTTCATATCGTATTTTCTTAAAATACACGTCGTGACTTATAACGACACACATATGTGATGAAATGCATTATACATGCAAACTTAGACTTGTGACATGCATGATTCATGTTTTTAGAAAGTATATGACATAGAAATGCATATCATAAAAACTTACATGCACATACGTCACCTAAATCCATAACGTTAAAGTTTAACAAATAATACGTATATAATTAAATAAAATATTAAATTTTTACTAAATCAAGGGCTGGTCGAATTTTCATGGAAAAATTTATTCTTAATTATTTATTCATTTAAATTATTTAACTCAAGTCAAGATTTTGCATAATTACATAGCTTAAACATTTTTATTTGTTTCTTGAACATCTCTCTTATATACATAATTTTATTATATTATTTTATTTTATTTTATCTTTCTAGCATAAAAATTCTAGAAAATCCTCCTAGTATATTAAAATTTCTAAATTTACCATACTTTTTAAAAATCTCACTCAAATAATTCACCAAAAGTTTAAAAAAAAAGAAAAACATATTTTTTTGAAGTATTACCTACTCTATTTTATCACTTATTCCCAACCCCTTTAGTCGAGTGGGTGAAGTATCCCCTTAGATACAAGACCTCATGATCACCCATACCTCTAATGATCTTCCAAGATTTTCATCCCATGGCTGGGCTTAATCCTCCTCTAAAATAATCTAGATAAATGGTTCCAATGGTTACAACACATGGGTAAAAAAAATAAAACAAAAATCTAGAATATCTAAGAAAAGATCAAACCGGCCACTTGGCCTCCCCCTTACCCCCACAATTTCTAGACCACTTCTTTACCTTTTGCCACATCTCCCAGCTCTCCTTGACACCCTTAGAACAATTTGGAAGAATCTCCTTAAGGCTTGGTTGGCTATTCGTTAAGAATAGATGGATAACTTAGCTGATTTGGTTGGTTCTACACCAATCAGATTTGTTTATACTTCTCCCATGGTTATAGACAAATTTTCTTTCTATAAACTCTTTCACCACAAAGTACAAACCTTTTTATACATATCTAGAAGATAAAAGTCTAGAGAACCAATCAAATTCGAGCTTCTAAAGTAAGTCAGTGGTGTGATTCAATTTTGAGCTTCAGTTTACGCTCAAATCAAATCAGTTCACTTCCAACCCAAATAACCCATTGATCCACTTTGAATATCCAAAAACTCAAAATATAAAAGTTTTAGATCATTCTCTCAGTGATCCATAGGAGGTCATATGAAGGAGATATCACCATTTTACCGAAACATGTTTTACTAACCCGAGAATTTAATTTCGGGCTACTTAAGTGTTTTTCCACTCCACTTCCAATTTTCTCAATTTTCCTCTTAAACTCCTTGATATAATTATTCTATAGATGAAAACTAAAATATTCTAATTTACACCTTTTTAAATTTTCAAGAAAGTTTGATCATAATCATCCACATATCATTTACTACTTGAGGTGTTTCTTATTTAGGCCTGCCTTCTAAATGCAATAATTTTCCAAAAATTCCTTAAAATAATTTTTAAATGAATCTATACCTAAGGATACCTGTAAAAATAAAGGGTTATTACAGTTATTTAAAAGATCTATTTTTTTTTTTCAAGTTGTCACTCATCTTTTGACGTGAATGCAACCATTTGTGATGGATGCATCCAATTACTCAACAAGTCACACACTTAAAGTGCCTTTACATACTGATATTTTAAGATGCAGTTTGACGTAAGAGTAAATATTGGTAGTGAATACCCCTATTTACTAAGCAACTCAAAATATTGGAGCAAATGAAACTTTATACACCATTATTTATTTAACTGTTAATCATTATCACTCTCTTTCTTCAATCCTATATAAGACTAAATTAAAGGGGTGAATAAGGATAAAGATAATAAATAGGTAAGCTTGAAAGGCTCAATCGATTCAAAGAATGTGCATAAATCTTTTCCAAAGTGATATTTTGTCTAGGATTTCACCTTGAGTGTCATCTTCTAGAGTTTGTCGAGACCATACAAATCTACAATATTTACATAAAACTTCTCTATGTATGCAAAACAATTTACGATCCTGATAAGCAGTCATTGAATATAGGAAATCTTAAATTAAGCAAAATCAAGTTAAGGATTAACAGATAGACTCAAGCAATACAAATTTTCCCTAAATATTATAATCAATTTCAACCATATTCTTATCATAGGTTTTTTTAAATAAATAAAAATAAAATAAATGTCCTTCCCCCAAACTTAAAAATCACATTGTCCTCAATGGAAAAGAGGAAGAAAAACTAAACAAGAGAATGAGAGAAGGTAAGAGATGCACCCCGAGTTTCAATTGAATATTTTCCTTGATGGTACAACTGTGTACCTCTTTGAGACTTTCCCGGCCTCTTTATTCCTACAAGATGAAAGTAAAATAATAATATTAAGCAAAAATAAAATTAAATAGAAAAATAAAAATTTGGGTTGCCTCCTAAAATCTTTTATTTAAAGTCTGTAGTTAGACATTATTCTTTCATCATTTATCACTGACAAGATCGATGGACTACTTTTCTGAGTTAAAGTCTCCATCCACATAGGGTCTTAATCTTTGTCCATTTACTTTAAATGCCCCTTTTATCTCGTGATGGATTTCAACTGCCCCATAGGGAAAAACATGAGTCACTACAAATGGTCTCGACCACTAGGAGCACAGCTTTCTCGGGAAGAGTCAAAATCTTGAGTTAAATAATAAAATTTTATGCTCAACTTCGAATTTCATTCTCATAATATGCTTATCATGCCATCTTTTAGTTTTTATCTTTATAAATCCGAGCATTCTTATAAGCATCATTGCAGAACTCATCTATCTTGTTGATTTGTAATATTCTCTTCTTGCGAGCTGCTTGTAAATCAAAATTCATTGTTCTCATAGCCCAATAGGCTCTGTGTTCTAGCTCCATGGGTAGATGATGTGACGACCTGAGATTTTTATTTCTTACTATTTTATTTAAGTAATTATTTTAATAATAATATTGGTAATTTAGAAGAGTGAGGATGAAGGCTTGTGCTTAGAATTGAAACCTTGAAAGCATAACTTAAGTTAGTAAGCCAAGAGAGGAATAACAAGCCCACAAGCCCATGAGATTGACCCATGATCCACCAAATCCACATAAGGGACACATGTCATTTCTAGAGAAACCCTAGTGAGTCATCAAAGACTAGTAGATAAAAAGTAGAAATTGCTAGTAGTTGAGAGTTGACTAGTGAGTTGCTTTGTAGGATGGAGTGTGAAATCTCATGATGAGATTTTCTCATCATTGGGATATTTTGGGAATTACAAAGAGATATTCTATTTTAGTCTTCCTAGAAGTATACCATATCTAGATAGGTGACACATGTGGTTGAAATAGAAAATAGAAGAGAATAGAAAAGGGAGCTTTGGTGGAGGCATATAGCTGAACCCCTTTGGGGTATTTTCCATGTAATCTAATCCCAATCTAAGAAAATGATAAAAAATAGATCTTGTAAGAGTGAGTTGACAAGGTGATTGACAAGTAAGAAGTGGTATCATTGGAAAGAAGGAAGAAAAAGGAGAGAAGAAACCATGGGAGGGCTTTGGGTAGCCTTGCCGTGGGCTTCATCTTGGAGTCTTCCTAGAGTTTTGTCAAATCTAGGTGAAAGGATGCATGAGATTGTGTAAGAAGGGAAAGGACACATGTGTAAGAGTGTAGGGAGGAGTGGTGACTTGACAAGTTGATGGATAGATGCTTGAGAGGAGGGAAAACCATGGAGGACATGGGAAGGTTTCGGATGAGACTATGGGTTAGCCGAACTATGTCTTGTCATTTTCTCCAAAAATGTGATCTTGTTATCATTTGGATTGACATGTGAAGTGACTTGAGAGTGTGTGAAAAGCAAGGAAGAGCTTGGAACCCATGCCATGTGCCGGTCATAGGAAAGAAATGGGGAAAGAAGTTGTCAACCAAGTACATGCTAGATTAGGCATGATTTCACTCTAGTGATGGGAGTCAATCATAGGAGTCTTTCCATCCATCAAATGTCTATCCTAGAAGTAGGGGAATGAGTGCCTAAGGCACCTAGAAACTCACATGGCCAAATGGCCTATGGTTGGGGTCTCCCTCACTTGGTTGTTTCATTTGCACATACACCCTCTCACTCTCTCTAACTCTCAGCCAACACCCTCTCCCACTCCATTTTCTTTTGCTTCACTTCCTTCTATCCTTCTATCCTCTAAACACAAGAACATCCTAAGTGTAGTGGAGCTAAGGCAAGCATTCTTGAGTGGAAAGTGTTGAAAAGGTAAGTGCTTAAGTTGATTCAAGCATAGGAAGAACACACACACACCACACCTATATTCTCATTTCAAGAATCTTCTCTTCAAGTCTCCATGTTTATAGTGAATCTAATGGATTATTATATATATATTTTCAGATATTAAGCTAAGCCTACTAGGAGTATTGTAAGTATATTCTTATCTTGCCCTTAGCAATCCTAGTAGACTTTTGAGAGAATTTGATTGTATTGTTTGAATCCTTGGTTGTTTATACAAAAATGAAATTCCTTAGTGAAAATGCCATGCTTAGCTAGGTATGAATCCGTGTTTAAATTTATGATTCTTTAAGTTTGAGAATATAAAGTGATGGGTGGATTTAGTTAACTTATTTCAAAGAAATCAACATGATGCGTAGATTGAAGAAATGCATGCATGATTAAGGTTAACTTGTATGATATTAGTTAATGTGGGTTAGATTTGCACGATTAAGGTTAACTTGTATGATATTGGTTAATGTATGTTAGATTACTTGAAGGAAATGTTTTGTTCATTTGGTGGCAAAATACATGTTTAGTCTAAGCATCATTTTAGATTAAAGGTTATATTATATTGTGGATTTGGACACTTTGATACAAAGGAAGAATGTAGCATGATCACCATGATGAGTGATGATGATATGTATGCATGTTAAAATTTAACTTAGAGTTGAGAAAGGTTAGATTGGTACATATAGATGTTTCGATTTTAAAGGGTTTTGGGTTGAGCTTTCTTTTCAACTATTGTGTTACATTATGATTAAATTTTGAATACTTGGAGGAATTAGAGGTATGAGAATTGGAGGAATTTAATAGGATGATATTCGATTTTCACATATATGGTTAAGTGAGCTACCTTGATGAAAAGAAAAGTGATTAAAATAATAAACATAAGGATCCTAGGTTTCGGCTAAGACCTTTTTGTGGTGTTAAAATTATTCAATTATTTTATTGAGACTAGATTTAAGTATTTGGAGGAGGATAGGAAAAGAAAATATTAGGAAACAACTAAGGGAGGGTCTTGGCCCAACCTTAGTGGGAGAGGGCCGAGCACCCCTAAGTGTGTGCAAGGCCCATTGTGAGCTTTTTGATGGAAAAGAAGTAAAATTCTATGGTGCTTGACTTGTGAAAGAGTATGATACTTAGTACACGTGTGTTCGTCTCACATTTCGCATGCTAAGTGTTATGAGTTGCATGTCTCATGCATGAAGCACGAAAACCATGTTTTTGAGTCAAACATGTTTTTAAAAGAAAAGAGATTAACGTTTTATAAGAACCCCAAAGGCTGGGACGGGGTAGTGCCCCAGTGGAACTCCCTGTTCACTCGGGAGTGATTAAAGTTGAGTGAAAATCCCTGAGTCGACGAAGAACAGTCGACGGACCATGTATAGCTCTAAAAGGTGTCCGGAATGTGATCGCACCTAAAGCTAGTGGGTGCCCGAAAGCAGTGTTGGCTTTTGCCTTACCGTTATATGAATAAGTTTGTAGTTGCTCGGTGAGTGATCAATCATCGAGTGATGAAGAGCGTGAAGGGCGCGTAACGTGGCCACTTAGGTTTGATACGGTAGCCAGGTGCTACGATAACTAGCAAGGAACACGCGGTGCATAGGAGAGCCGTAATGTGTCCAATAAGAAGAAGTTATGACGAAAAGAACGACTTTTGAGCCCCAGATATGATATGATATGATAAGTAGTGCCTAAGATAAGAAAAGATGAAAAGTGTTTGAAAATGATGAGTATTGAAAAGATGTTTCAAGTATATTGTCACATGAATTTACAAGCAAACACATGAAAGAAGTCAAAGAAAAACAAGTTGAAGAAAGTGACATGAGTATGAGCATGTGCATAAGTAAAGTCCTGAGTCCCATAATGCATGATGTACCTATGTTTGTTTGTTATTCGCTTAATTGTATGCTTGAAATGCTTTTGTAAAAAAATTGATATACTTACAGAGATTTCTCTCGAAATCTCACCCTTTTATATTCCCACTGTCGTTCCTTATTGGGGACGATAGAAGGAGTTGCTGGTGATAGCAGATCGACTGAGTATGATTCTCGGGATGACACCTCAGACCTCCAAGGGCCCGACTAAGTCCACTATTGTCGATCCGGTGACTCTCGGCTTGTTAGGCAGATGGGCGGTGGAGTCACTGCCACCGGCGACGTACTTTTTGGTGAACCTATGCCCTACAGGGTATTGCTTGGTCCTAGGAGTAAACGAGTCCCTCCACTTGGGACGCCTGTATGAGTCATCCTTTAGGATGAGTTGTGACGTAGGGCCTAACTTGAATCTGGACCATTTTCGTTATGGCTCTGATTTCAAGGGGATAAAGAAAGAGCCATTGGATTAGAAAGAAGGGCGATGAGAATCGCTTACACTGTTTTGTATCTATTTGTTTATATTTGTGAAAACTTCACGCTGTTTTGGGAAATGCACTTTTGTGGAGGCAGATACATTGGTAATATTGACTCTAGAGGTACATGAAGTAATTTGGGGCTTTCGTTGTTTTGGAAGAAGAAACAATTATGAATTTTCGTTGTATTCATATTTATAGGAATGAAGTACTTTGGGATATTAGGGTCTTCGAGCCATGTGATGTATGTTTAGAAAGGTCTAACCTTTTTCCACTGCGAAAACCTTTATTCCTGCTTTAAAAAATATATATATATATATACATGATATGACGAGGGGTGAACTTCCCTGTGATACTCATTCCCGACGTCTTGGTTCGCGTACAATCCTAAGCTCAAGCAGGGGCGTCGACAGATGACATGCTTTTCCATAAACGAGCTGATAGGGTGACATCCAGATCGATGTTTTGAATGTTGTTCGATAGGCTCATATCACATTATATAACCTTCTCCCCCAGTCTGTTTGAGAGATACTCATGGTCTTCTCCATGCGCTTCAGCTCCCAATTAGACACCTTGACTAGGCTGTTCATTTGAGGATGGCATGGTGTCATCACATGATGGGTAACTCGATCACTAATTATGTTTGCTGCCATCATGATGGGTAGCTTGAATTTCAAATTGGTGATTGCAAAAATGTTTGCCGCCATCACTAATTATGGCCCTTGAAGTGTCGAATCAGGAAAATATGTTCTTCCCAGGAAATTCATTACGACCCTCACATAATTAGTCGGCAAGGTGACCACTTCGACTCATTTGGAGATATAATCTACAATCACTAAAATAAATTTATTAGAATATGATGATGGAAAAAGACCCATGAAATCTATTCCTCAAATATCAAACACTTCAATCACTTAAATATTGTTTACAGGTATCTCATGTTTCCTAGAAATATTTCCAATCCTTTGAAAATGAGCACATAACTAAACAAATTAAAAGAGTCTTTAAAAATATTTGGCCAATAAAAATCGGATTGTAAAAATTTTGTTGTCGTTTTTGCTCAACCAAAGTGGCCACCCACTTCTTATAAGTGGTAGCGTATGAGTACGTTCTCCATCTCTTTTTCAGGCATACAGCTCCTGATTATCTGGCTCGGGGCAGTGCTGTTATAGAAAAGGTTCCTACCAAAAAAATAATATTTCAAGTCAGAGAAGACTTTATTCTTTTGTTGATATGTCATCTCGGCCAGTAGAATTCTTGACATAATTTATCATGCCGACATATCTTGAAATGACTTTTATAGACATCAATTGCTCATTTGGGAAGGTCTCATTGATTATGAATTTCTCTTCACCAGCTGCCTCTTTAAGCTCAAGACGAGATAAGTGATCAGCCACTACATTCTCGATACCTATTTCCAAATTGAAGTCTTGTAAGAACAAAATCTATCTTAACACTCTTGATTTTGCATCCCTATTCGATAGGAAGTCTTTAAGAGCAGAGTGATCAGTGTAGACGACTACTTTTGGCCCTTTAAAAAAAGAATGGAATTTGTCAAAGGCAAACATCGCTAATAGTTCTTTTTTAGTGGTGGCATAATTAAGTTGGGCTTCTTAAAGTCCTACTTGCATAATAAATAACATGAAAAATTGAATTATTTATCTACCCTAAAGTAGCTCTTATTAGCATAGTCACTGGCATTAAAATTAGTTCAGATGGTAAATTCCAATCCAATGACACAATTATAGGTGTTGAAATTAATTTCTTTTTCAGAGTTTTAAAAGTATGCAAGCATTCATCAGAAAATTCAAATTGAATATCTTTAATCAATAAATTGTAGAGAGGTTTAGTAATTTGAGAAAAATCCATAATAAATCGACGATAGAATCCAGTGGGTCCTAAGAAACTTCTCATGCTCTTCACATTGGCTAGTGATAGGAGTTTATTGATCACACCTATTGTTGCTCGGTCAACTTCAATTCTCTTAAAGGAAATTCGATGGCCAGTCACTATCCATCCTTGACCATGAAGTAGCATTTCTCCTAGTTTGAAACTAGATTGGTCTTCTTGCATCTTTGCAAAACTGAAGATAAGTTAGACAAATAATTGTCAAAAGAATACTCAAAGACTAAGAAGTCATCCATGAAGACTTCAAAATCTTTTTGTCACCATGTCCGAGAAGATGGACATCATGCATCTTTGGAATATGGTTGGAGTATTGCAAAGGCCAAAATGCATCTGCCTATATGCAAATGTTCTATACAGATAAGTGAATGTCGTCTTCTATTGATGTTCGAGCGTAATGTCTATTTGATCAAAACCGGAATATTCATCCAAAAAATAGTAGTAAGCATGGCCCGCGAGTCTTTCTAGCACCTGATCAATAAAAGTAATGGAAAATAGTTTTTCCGAGTTGCATCATTAAGTCTTCTATAATCTATGCATACTCGCCATCTGTGACTGTCCTCGTCGGTATGAGTTTGTTGTTGCCATTCTTGATCATGATTATCCCACCTTTTTTTGGGATGACTTGTACAGGATTTTGCCATGCGCTGTATGAGATCGGATAGATAATCTTGACATCTAACAACTTTAGTACTTCTTTATGTACCACTCCTTGCATGGATGGACTCAATCTCCTTTAAGATTGGTCGACCGGTTTAAAATCACCTCCATTAAAATCTTGTGCATGCAAATTGAATGACTAATTTCTTTGATGTCTGAGATGGTCCTACCGAAGGCCATCTTGTATTCCTGCAAGACTCTCAACAACTTTCCTCATCTACATCACTCAAATAACTACTAATAATAACTAGAAAAGTAGAGTCTTAGCCTAAGAAAGCGTACCTTAAATTTGATAGAAGTGGTTTGAGCTCAAGTTTGGGTGGTTCCTTACTTGAAGATATAGGCCGAGATGAATTTAGCTCTTTCACTTTCGGTTGTATTGAAGGAGGAACGGATGATGTAGCTTCCATATATCTCTCACACTTGCTAACCTTTCCATCTTCAGATTCAATAGATGTAGAGTGAATAAGACATACCTAAGTGGTAGTTTTAGAAATTCAGATCTATAAGTCTCGTTTGGTCATGACCATGTCTCGTTCGCTTATTTGAAAACAAAAATGTACCTCGGAAGGGAATTTCATAGATTTAAAAACATCAAAAGTGCTCTGTTCATCAAAAGTGGACATCAATTAAGTTCTCCCTATCACAAGAAAAGATCGACCCAGTATCAAAGGGATCTCCTCGTTCTCCTCCATACCACACAATGAAGTTGGCCAAGAAGATGAATTTATTAACTTTCACCAGTAAATCCTCAATGAGTCATTTACGGTATTTAATATATCTATCTGCCAATTGTAAAGAGATGATGGTCGGTTTTGCTTCTTTAAGACCAATTTCCTGAAAATAGAGAGAGGCATTAGATTAATATTTTCCCCTAAATCACATGAATCTCTATGACGCCTCATTGGGCGTAGTTCGACAAGCCGCACAAAATAAGATTCTCCTATAATCCACGAGATTGTAAAACTCCCCAGATTATTAAACTTAGGCGACAACTTCTTTTGTAAAATTGCACTGCTCTTCTCGATCAGCATTATCGCCTCGTACTTCTCAAACTTTCGCTTATTTGATAATATATTCTTCAAAATTTTTTCATATTTAGGCATTTTTTCTAAAGCTTTAATTATAGGAATATTAATATGCAATTGTTTAAATATACTAACAAATTTACAGAACTGATTATCAATCTTATTTTTTCTTAATCTTTGTGAAAAAAAATTGGTGGATTATAAATTGAAGAAGAATGAGTTTTAGAAGTAAACTTCCAGGAATTTTCTAATTTTGAAGCTCTTTTATTCTCCTTATTCTTCTAGATTTTTTGGTCGGCTATCTCCGTAACTTGCTCTACTTCTTTCATCTCAGACTTAGCTTCCTTCATCTTCGACTCCATAGTATATTCAGTTTCATCTTGCTATTTTTGGCTACTTATATGTCCGTCCAATTCTCAATGATATTATCTTGATATGTTCTTTTGGATTCGTCACAGTGTTACTCAACAAAGTCCATGTAGTCCTCTCGGTAAGCTTGTTTGAGAGCTAACCGATTTGCGTCTCAAGATTGCGGATTGAAGCTGAGTTATTTTGGATCTTCATATCCGCCTTTTGCATGTACTACATGAATATATCCTTAAGTGTCGGCTTCTTCTCTTGCTATGGAAGCTGTTGAGGTGGTCTAGCCAACCCTTGATTATTGCGCCATAAAAAGTTAGGGTGATTCCTCCATCTGAGATTGAATGTGTTCGAGTATGAATTATTTTAACGTTGGAATTTTGACACTTAATTTGATTGTCTATAGCTCGGTTGGGTATGAGGACTCTTCACTTGGCAATTTATACTTGAATGATTTCCTACGCAATAATCACAAACAACATTAGTTTGAACAGAATTAACGTTCATCTTACCTAGTTGTTTGGATATATATGCAAAGAGAAATGATAGATGCAGTCATGGAGTTGCAAGCGGCGTGCAGTCGGTTTTAAAAAAGTGAATATATATGGGACCCATGTGAAAAAGTTAACTTTTTTTCTAAAGCGACTGCACGCCGTTTACAACTCCACGACTGTATGTAGCATTACCCATATACAAACTGGGCCAAAATATTGGACATAGAGTCAGGATTAACGATGCTAGCTGCCTTCTTAGCATTGCTCTCTCTGTAGTTCATTGATAGTTGTTAGACGCCAAATCTTCCAGAAGTTTATATGCAGCTTCATGGGTCTTACTCATTAATGCTCTTCTCGTGGCTGCATCAACCATAGATTGATTTGTGGGTCCCAAACCATTGTAAAATGTCTATACTTGAAGCCAAGTTGGGAGGCTGTGATGCAGACACTTGCACAATAAGTCCTTGTATCTCTCCCATATCTCATATAAAGATTCATCCTCAAGTTGGGTGAAGGTTGTAATAACATTCCTTAACTTCCATGTCTTGGCTAAAGGGAAATATTTTGTTCAGAATTTTTGTGCTAACTCCTCCTAGGTGGTGTTGATGTTAGGCGACAAAGAATTCAACCAAGTTTTTGCTTTTTCCCTAAGTGAGAGAGGAAAAGTCCCAATCAAATCGCATCATTTCTCACTCCATTATGTTTAAAAGTATCACAAAATTTTAAGGAATTGGTAATATGGACATTAGGATCCTCTTGTGACAAACCCTCAAACTAGACAGTTTGTCAAATCATTTAAATGATGGTCGGCTTGATCTCAAAATTATTGGCTTTTATAACTAGCCACCTTATGCTATATGTCGCCTCAAAGTCATGGCATAGTCTCTTAACGCCTTGTACTTTTGGTTAGCCATATTAAATATAGATGCGTTTGTCTCGTTCTTCTTCTTTTTATTAACCCGACGTAAGGTTATTTCAATCTTGGGATCAAAGAGTCTACGCTCTAATGGTTTAGTTTGGAGCATGCACTTTTAATTCCTAAAAAGAAAAAGCAAACCGAGACTAATTTAACCAATTTCAAAAAAAAAAACCCAAAATAGTAAAAATATAGTTACTATCAATATCAATAACAAATAATCAATCCTTGATAATGGTGCTAAAAGCTTTTCACATGAAAATATCTGTAAGTGCACAAAATCATAACAAGTAGTGAAGTGGTTGAAAGAAAACGGATGTCAAACCTACAAAGATTATTATGCTATTGAGTACTGAAATCTACTAACTTAATTATTATTTGCCAAGCCAAATAAAAGTAGAAAGATTCTACTATCTAAATTAAATTGAAATACTTAACAAAAATAACTTTAAGAATAAAAGAGCATAAAGTCTAAAATTGTAAATATAGTAAGAATAGATTTAGAGCGTTTGATTTCACCTAACAAATCCCACATAATCTATTCTTTCTTGTTATAGAATTCCATTATCCCAAGTTGACTTGAACAATATTAAAAATCTCTCCAACTGATAACTCTATATTTCTATATAATTTAATTAATTGGAGACTCATTAAAAATCCCAAGTATCGTATCTCTACTTTCGCTAAACTATGGTGATTAATACTAAAATTAAAATCATAAATTACCTCTCGATGTCATTGAAATTCAATAAATCAAACAACTATCCGCTAGAAAATTACAAGTATTAAAAATAAGTAATAAACACTTAATCATGAAAATAAAATAATTTGGAATATAAAGTGTGTGTTTAATGCTAGACTACATCAAAACTCTATAAAATATAATTAGCTTATTACGAAACTGAAAAGAAAAAGAATAAAACTAGTGTTCTTTGTTGGAGTCGGATCATGAGGCATGCGACTTTTGGCTCTGTTACCTAGATTCGCCTCCTTACAAAGAAAAAAAAAAAAAACTATTTTTCTTGAAATAGGTTGATGAAGACGAAGCATTCAAATACAACCACTAGCAATCAAGTCCTTCTCTCTCAAGGGTGGCAAAATTATTTTTCTCCCTTTTCCCACAAGAAGATTCTCCAAAATAGGCAGTTTTTGACTTCCAACTTGACAACCTCTTTTCTTTATCTATGTCTCATTTAAAAAAAATAAAAAAAACCTCTAACACAAAGTTGTAGGATTTTCTCTTAGTTTTCTGTAGATACAATGATTGCTCTTTCTAGAGTTGTATAGCAAGAGTTATGCTCCAATTACTAAAAGGTGTTTCAGTAAATTCGAGAACGGAGTATTTTTTAAAAGTCTTGATGAAAGGAATTTCCTCCTATTAGAACTTTTGATGAAAGCTTCCTCCTCAACTTTCATGACATCTTCAATTTATTTATTCCTATATAAAAATAAATAAAATAATTAAAAACTAAAATAAATAATAAATTAAGCACAAACTAGTATAAAAATAAGAGTAATATGACAAAATTTATATAGAGATTAAGCACATAAACTTATATCCATAAGTGAGAGTGAATGGGGTTTTTCTCGTCAAGTCCTTACCATGATTTTGTTTGCCCATAAAACTCCACTAAGTTCCTTTGCCTAGGCACACTTTTCGTCACTGATCTTCTATTTTAGTATTCCCATTAGCATCTTGTTGGTCACCTCCACCTACCTATTAGACTAAGGATGTCCTAAGGATGATTATCGAAATTTGATCTCTAAGTCTCGACAACATTCTCGGTAGTGGTCAGAGTCAAATTGCCTTCTATTATCAATTACGATAATATGACGGACGCCAAATCTACAAATGGCAGTCTTCTATCAGAAATGGGTGATGTTGCTTGCCGTGATTGTTGTCAATGCCTCGACCTCTGTCACTTATTGAAGTAGTCCATTGCCACTACCACAAATCTTATCCCTCCCTTGTTCGGGGGCCCATTAGGTTAATTCCTCACTAAGCGAAAGGCCATGGTGAAATGATCAATGTTAGTTCCTTCGGTGGGCAATGAGGCACTTTGGAGTATTCCTGAAATTTGTTACATTTCTGCACGTACTACTCAACATCCTAGAGAGCACAAAGCTAGTAGTATCCCGCCTTCATTACTTTTCCTGCCAGCATCTTTCCTCCAGAGTGGTTGACACATATTTCCTCGTGTACTTCTGCTAGCATGTATTAGGCTACTTCTAATGAGGTATGGAGTACCCCCTTCTATATATGATTCCCTCAAGTAGAGTGTAACCCTTTGCTCTGCTCCTGATCTTCCTAACTTCCCATTTGTTGTCGAGCAACTCAATGGCATCTATGTACTTAATAATATCCAATGCCCATTCTGGAGGTCCTGGCTTCACTTCTACAACTCTAATTGCCCTGATAGTATATCGACAGTCCTGATCGCCATTTTCTTTGGCAGAGTAGAATCTTCTTCCATGGACGTCGCTCGCGCCAACTTATCTGTCTTTTGATTCTCGGCTCTCGGCACTTGTTAGATCACAAGGTATATCAAGTGGGAGCATTCACTTTCTATCAGTGTTAGATACTTCTTCAATTTTTTTTGCTTTTTGGAGCAAACTGCTCTCGTACTTGATTGATCACTACTTGAGAATTAGCTGGGACCTATACTTCTTTGTCGCCCAAAGACTTGGTGATCACCAGACAAGATAATAATGCCTCTTAGTCTACCTCATTGTTAGTATCTTAAATGCTAACTTAATAGCATAATCTTGCACTTTACCCTCATTTATAATGATATGGACCCCTACTCTCCCTACAGCCTGGCAGGGCAAACAACCAAAAAAGACTCGCCTGGGTTTCATGGGAGGTGCATGTTCGACCCTTTCTAGGAAGCCAGTGAATTCGAACACAAAATTTGCCAACACTTGCATTTTAATAGAATTTCAAGTTGCATACTCGACCCTGTTTAGGAAGTCAATGAATTCTGCCAATTTGTAAGCCAACTTGAAGCGTTTGGTTTTTGCAGGATTTCTTGCAGGGGGTATCGGTGAGGACCCTTATTGGGTGAGCCTAGAAATATGGGTATCTAGCCTCTGCTCCTTGATAAGTAAGGATGGTGTAGTGTATGGGCTTTTGGATTCCCAATTCATCTTGTATTAGGGCCGAGGAAGCCACCTGTGGGGAGATTAATTAGTATAGGACCAAAGTTTCATCAATTCTGGTTTGGTCGAGGCTCTAACGCTTGATCGTCCTCGGCATCCCATGCCTGCGCGTTCCACAGTACCTTGAAAAAAGGTAAGCACTTTGTAGAACCCAAAGTTTCAAGTCTCGTATCTACGTATAGATTTTGATGATAACAAATAAATTCAAAACTCATGCTCAAGTTGTCTACGCATGAAGAGAGCTAAGCACATCAAGAAATCAAGCATGAGAAAAAAAAAAGAACAAGTCTACAAATGAAATTCATAGAGTAATTTTGCACATTTCTTAAAATTTGAAATTGGATTAAGGCTCAAAATTAATATTTTCTCATAAAGCATCAAATTGCATTTTTTATATTTGCATAACTTTATTAAAATATTTAATTTAAAAAATTATTATTATTTTTCCACATATGCATAAAGATTTGAATTTGTAAGATGATTGATTGTCATCTTTAACATGTACATGTATTGTTTGAATATCTTGAAAGTGGTTGTGTGCTTTTTTGACAAATACAAAAGATATGATTTTGTTTGAAAATCTTGAAGGGTGGTTGTATGTTTTTTTGACAAATGCAAAAGATAGATGATTTGTTTGAAAATTTTGAAAGGTGGTTGTGTGCTTTTTTGACAAATACAAAAGATATGATTTTGTTTGAAAATCTTGAAGGGTGGTTGTGTGTTTTTTTGACAAATGCAAAAGATAGATGATTTGTTTGAAAATTTTGAAAGGTGGTTGTGTATTTTTTTGACATATGCAAAAAGAAGATAATTTGGTTTGAAAAATAAATCATACTCACTTTGTCATGTATGAAAAGTAAAAGATTAGGTTTGATTTTTTTGAAAAATGAATGGAGTTGTCTTTGAAAAATATAAAAATGAGATGCTTTTATTTGAATCTTTTAAAAAGTGAATAGTGCACTTATTTGACATGTGAACCTTTTCAAATTTGAATATGAAGATCCATTTGCCTATAAATAGCTCACTTGAGTTTTGCAAAAATCACAACAAGAGCTTACACATCTATTGCTAAGTTTTGCATCATTTTTTCAAAACTCTCATTCTCTATTTTCTAAAGTTTTGAGCCTTAATTCTTGTTCTTTTTGAGAGAGATATAGGTTGCACTGTATTGTTTCTATCTCACTCATTAAGGAGTGTACTTTGATAGTCTACCCACTATCAACTCTTGTATCAGTAAGAGGGTGCGTATAACCCTTATGTGTATAGAAGGTGTTCTACATAAGGAATAGTTGAATCACCAAGTGTGAGGTGATTGGAAGTGTAGAGTGTGTTCTACACGGATTCTTTGGAGCGGTGCTGCTCAAGGGTGTAATAGGTTTCTATCTCCACCTAAGGGGTAGCTTGAGTTGAGGATGTAGGCAGTGGGGCTGAACTTCGTAAAAATACTGAGTTTGGTTCTTCTTACCCTACTCTTTACATTTCTTGCTGCTTTATATTCTGTTTATATTTTATATTGTGTATTTGATTTATAAATATTAATTTTTATAATATAACCCAATTCACTTCCTCTCTTGTGTTAGTCATCTGGGCAACACACTTGTTGGTGGACCTCAACATGTGCCTGTTATGGGCCGCTATCCATTCGATAAGTTTTTGCATTTCCTTTATGCTTCGAGGATGGGTCATGTGAAGTATGGCTTCCACTTTCTTCAAGTTAGATTTTGTCCCCATTTGAAACCATGAAATCCAAGATTTTTCCCAAGCTTACCCCAAAGGCACACTTAGGGGTTCAATTTCACTTACTTCTACATCAATACTATAAAGGCTTCATTGAGATCATCGAGGTGTTGCTTGGGTGCTCCACTTTTGACTAGCAAATTATTCACGGAGACCTTAATGTTTCTTCCGATCTGATTTTTGAATACGTAGTTGACCATTCATTGGTAAGTGGCCCTTGCATTTTCTAACCCAAACGACATGGTAGAGTAATAGTATAATCCCCAATTGGCTATACCCAGAGTAGGCATCCATAAAGCTAAGTATGCAATGACTCGTCATGGAGTTGACGATAAGATTAATGCAGGGAAAGAAAAACTGCATTTCATACATAATTCGAGCAAGTATTATTTAAGTCGGTGAAGTCAACATACGTTCTCCACTTTCCATTGCTTCTTCACCAACATGAAATTGGACAGTTAGTTCAGGTGATATGCCTCCCGTATGAAGCCAACCACGAGTAATCATTCGACTTCTATAATGATGGTGGTATTCTTTTTAGCGCTAAAGTTTCGGCATTTTTGCATTACTCCCTTGGCTTTTGGATCATGGTTAGGTGGTGTTACATAATATCTGGATCGATTTCAAGCATGTCCTCATGATTCCAAGCGAAGACATCCTAGTGTTTTGTGAGGAGCTGCTGTATGGTGTACCTCATTTCAAGTGTCATCCCACTGCCAATCCTAGCCATGGCTTCTGGGCGACTTGGGTTTAAGAGGATTAACTCCAATTGCTCATTTGGCTCCATTTCTTGAGTGTCCGTTCATCTCGGATCTCTCCATTCGAATCTCTCCATCTATTGTGGTGCGTTCGGGTAGGGGCAGGAGAATATGGTCATTGTCTGGGTTGTGGACCACATGCACCTACCATCCCTTGGCTTCAATTCCTACACATAACAGTCCCGTGCCAGAACTTGCTCTCCTTGAATTTCACCCACTCCTTAGGAGGCCAAAAACTTCATCTTCAACTGGTAGGTTGACGTCACCACCCTCAGGTTGTTGAGGGCAGGTATGCCAAGTATGGCATTTTACGATGAGGGGGCTCTTATCATTAAGATGTCGACCATGACGAAAGTCGTATAGGGAGTTCTGCCCTCCAAGACAACAAGTATGATGGTGGTGAGTAGCTGGACCATCTCCTTAGAGAAACCCTTCAGTGGCATGGGAGTTGGTTGGAGTCGGGTTGTATCTATCCCCATTCGGTTGAAGGCCTTTTAGAAGAGGATATCTGCAAAGCTATTATTGTTAACAAAGATCTTTCTAGTGGTGAAGTTGGCGACCAGCATAGTCACCACCAATGTGTCATCGTGTGGATAAAAGACCCCCTCCACGTCATCTTCTCCAAAGGAGATGATGGGGGCTGGCTCGCTTTTTCTATATTAGGTAGGGTTGTACTTGACTGAATACACTTCTCGGTATCTTGCTTACCTTGTGTACACCTATCAATCAAACGATGTTACGGCCTTGCTATCGAATCCTTTCGCAATGGTTCTGATTTCTCCTAATGGCGGTCCTTTCTGATATGGTGCGTGAGGGCGATCGTGTGGGGTCCCTGCTCAGCTACCCTTTGCCTTGAGTTCCCTTCCCTTCTTGGCCTGTTGGCCCTTTCTGCAGTTCTTTCACGCGATCTCCTCCTCCACTCCCGCTCTGATCTCTGAGTTTGAGGATATTGTGGCCTTGTAGCCCAACTTGTTCTCTTTCCTCTTTCAAGGAAATGCAATCTTCTATGTTATGAGTGTTGGATTGAAGGTAGGTGTAATAGCGGTGGCTAGTGCTTCTGTAGCTGTCTTCCTGGATGGTTAGCCAGTCATCTTTTTGAATGGTGAGTGTTGTCTGGAAAACTGAAACCTGAAGCCTTTCATAGGGTCTTCCTCCCTCCTGTTGTCACGTGGTCCTTTTTTCGGCTTCTCGCATGCCTTGCTCTTGGTTGGTACCTTCCCTTTCTTATTTGCCTGTTTCAATTCTTTCTACCTTGGTTCAATTCGGGCTCGGAGCGTCTTTTTAGAGTTGTTGAAGCTGTTGGCTTGATCCATAAACTTTTGTCGCATGACAAGAGTTATCCTTTCCTATTCTTCCATGAATTGGGATCGGGGCCATACCACTCCCAAAAGCATTGCCAAAGTTATCTTCTCGTGTTGGTCATCTGTAGTCATGCGCTTTTTGTTGAACGTAGATAGGTAAGCTTTCAAATCTTCATCTTCCCCTTGCTTAATGGTAAGGAGATATGCTGCAGGGCTTGTTCTTATTTTGCTAGTCAAAAACTGTGTGAGGAACAGACGGGCCAATTCTTCCAAAGTGTCTATGGACCCGGGTGCCAAGGACCCAAACCATACTCTTGTCTATCCCTTCAAGGTTGGCATAATAGCTTTATAAGCCACTTCTGGGAAAACAAGTAGGGTCATGTGGGCTTTAAAAGTTTCTAGGTGTTCAAGTGTCCATGAGGGGTACACAAAACTTCAATGGTAGGGGCACACCCATCACCTTTTCACTGTAAGGGAGGCTGGTGCTAGTAAGAAGTTGGTCTACTGATGATAACGTGCCCATATTTCTTTTTCATCTCTTCATAATTCTCTTTGTGGTTTTGTAGCTCGTTTTGTATGTTTCTTATTTCTTCCTTTGCGTCATCTCCCCCTCCTACGTTTTTGGATTCTATGTGCTCGATGTTGCTTGGGCCTGCATCATTTTCTGGTTTGTTGATGGCTATTCTAAGTTTCTCGTTCTCCTTTTAGAAGGTCTCTTCTTCGATGGTTAGTTTTTCCACCAGTTGCTCCATCATTATGAGCCTTGCTTCCAAATTTGTTGATTTTGCTTTACAAGTTCTCGATGACTAGGTGTTATTGGGGGGTGTTAGGGTGGTGAGTCTCATTTGCTTCTAACGTCCTTTTTCCCATTTGAAGGTTGCTTTTGCTCATGAGCCTAGTAATCTGTAGAGGCCCAGTGACCCCTTATGTGTTGCACAAAACATAAGATTAAAATGCAAAATATCACCATATTATTGCATCAAAGCCATGTACAAAGAAGAGAATCTATTGCATCTGAAGGCAGATAGATCTATCGACGAAATCGAGTTTATCTTTTGTCAAAAGAGCCATCATCATCGATTGAGTCCAGGCATGATAGTTGTCACCAACGAGAGACTGAGTGATCAAAAGGACACCAGAACTATCACTAGAATGAAGAAAGAAAGGAGAGGTAGAATCCTCAAAAATAGATTTGTGAGATGGCACTATCAAAGAAAAAAAAAGTCTGATACCATATAAAACTCAAATCCTAGCAAAAAAAGGGATGACAACCTAGCAGTCGAAGTATTTGAAGGCTTTGGAAAATAAACCTCAGTTTATGGAAGAGATAACTCGGTATGAACTGTGTTGTCCAAATGTGTAGTGAAGAACAAATATTTATAGTCTGTACAAATGAACAAATTTACATGATGTGACAAGCACGTGTGCACATAAAATAATGGGCAATGCTGGGGAGTAGCCACACTCAGGGCATTCCCCCTCACATGAACAGTGCTATCACTGTTCATGGCACTGTTCATATGAGGGGGAGTGCACTGAGTGTGGCTTCTCCCCCTCATTTTTCTAAAATAATTCATAATACATTTTCAAGAAAATTTTCAAATGACTTTCCACTTCATCAACAAATATACAATATTCTTTATTTTTTATTATATTCGTTTCTTTCCAACTGCTAGGTAATATTTATTCGTGGTAGATGGAAAGTAAACATTAATAATGTTAATGATTAAAAGAGAATATATATATATATATATATATATATATCTATATATATATATATATCTAGCACAATTCTGAAGACTCCAACTTAACGGTATTAAGTTTGAACTTATATACATTTCCATGAATAAAAGACGTTACAAGCTCTTAAATTAAAAGAGATAAGAATCTCAACTGCCAAGATCTATATAATAGCTCTAGGATCATTCGTGCTACTAAAAAAATTAAAATGATGTGTCTGCCACACAGCAATATGAGATAGAAAACCATGAGTTTCACTTGGTATATTTCAAAATGTCTGTGTCACAACCAAGGTACTGAAATGGGAACTTATGAGTTGAGGCCGTACCCATGCCATGAGTAACTACTTGATCAGATGAAGGGATGGATTTGCTTTGATCGAGGCTCTGATTAGACGCAATTAGAAGCTTGTCCAAGAGCGACCAGTCACCATTATTAAACCTCTCCTGTTGCATAAGTCCACAACCAGCTCCTGTTAGCCTTAAACAGTTTTGAGAACACTCAACTTCCTGCAGGGTGTTCAAAGAGCCAGCAGGTGACATAAAAAATGGGGCATTAATAGCTGACTCTGGACTGATCAACGGTGGGAGATGCGCCATGCAGGGGCCATGATCAAATGTATAATCGTACAATTCTTGTAGATGGTTTTGTTTTGGCTCTATGACTACTTGAGCTGAACTAGTACTTGCCTTCATATGACTAGTAGTGAAGTGTTCTTCTTGAGCACCTCGATGATCTGGTTGAAAACCTCGATTATAATTATTCTTTTTCTCAAAAATCCGGCAGACAACCCAGCCATCTTCCTGCTAAATTGAAGATTTCTCTATTATTTTCATGCATATATAATAATACTAGATATAAGTTTAAAACATGCAAGTGTTATGCAACCCCTCTAAAAAAGGAAGACTCGACGTCATAAAAAAATGAGTTTTTTAGATGGGAAATAATTTAACTACAAAGAAACTGTACAAAATAAAATCATAAACTAAGATTGCTTGATATAGTACATCAAAATTATTTTTATTATAAAGTAAATAATCTAACGAATTTTATGAAGCATCATCACTTTGTGGATTTACTAATTTAGGTAAATTCTTTATGTACGTAACAATCCTCTTTTAAGTAGATTCTGCTTATTTTAAAGGTTTCGCACACCCTAACCTAACCTTCACAGATGATCATTTTGTATTTTCATTTCACATACCGCATGCAACTAGTCATGATTTTTGGGTATGTATGGATCAAAGCGTATTGTGTAAATTACCTGAACCTCGGCGGTGTGGTCATCATCGAGGCGGTATTCATGCATAATCCAGTCGGTCTTTCGGCCATGGGGAGCCCGACCTGTGTAAAACACAAGGGTTTTCCTCATCCCAATCCTTTTTGCATTATTATTATTATTATTATTATTGTTGCTGAGGTGGATGGCCTTGTCCCTACCCGTTGCTTTCCAAAAACCAGCTGTGGTTGCTCGATTTGTTCGAGTTCCAGTTGGATATTTCTTGTCCTTGTGGCTGAAGAAATACCACTCATTCTGAGGCCCCGATCCAATTCTACATCTCTCTGTTTGTCAAACACATGAACCATTCGAAATAAGAATATTATAATCAAGGAGTATTTGAAACCGATGTACGTTTTTGAGCTCAAGAATCTAATTCTAATGATCATTTGTTAAATAATTGCATATTTAATGCAGGAGCTGGGGAAAGTCATTCAACCTTTGAGGTCCCAAGGCTCAAGTTTGTTGAGATCCACCTCCCTGATAACATCAAGATCAATGGTTTCATAGGAGACTTTCTTCCTTAGATAATAGTAGAGAAGCTCCTCATCTGTTGGGTGGAATCGAAAACCTGGAGGAACCGTCAATTCATGTCCATTTCCTTGCATCATTGCGTATTGACTAGATTATGACCCTGGATAAAGTGAACTACGCAAACTAAGAAAAAAATGTACATGCATATTGCACAGTTGAATTAGGACTAGATAAACCTGGCCGAAAGACATGTCTTCAATTACATAGAGAATATACCCAACACACACACAGACACACAAATGGACATTCTTATCATGTGTACGTATACAATATGATACATATACACATGAGCGAGATCAATCATATATCTTGGATCCAACATCGTATCTACGTACGTGGAGGCTCAAAAATATATCAAACGTCCAGTCATATTATATATTGTTCATATACATGGCAAAGGAGTAAGGCTGCAACGTATAAAAAGCCAAAGTTTCTAAATGATGATATATCATTGGACGTGTGTGTGTATACAGTCATCAATATAAGGAAGTGATCGAAGAATATCATACCCTATAAGCTCATGTATATATATATATATAGATGTATAATAAATTTTTATACACTTAATTTGTATCAGCCGTGTCGTTATTCTTTTCATTGCCTAGATGAAGGCGATGTAAAAGATATTGAAGTTGAAGGATCTTCGCTGAGATATATACCCTTAAAGATTGAGATCAACTCTAAACTCGGAAAATCTCATGAACAGCCCAGAGGCCAGGGCTCTTATTTTAATTCAGGAAGTTAGTCTTCTGGACGCGAGTGGTGAGGTAAGAGAAAGGACGTTGAATATAGATGAGAGATTCAACCAATAAAGGAAGGGTTGAAAAGAAAATGAAAATAAAACAAAAGGAGGAAAAGGAGAGGTGGAGGAAAATTCGCAACTATCTTTGTTCTTCTCATGTTCCTTTGCATGCAGCTAGCTCTTCGAAATTACAACTAGTACTGTTAGATCTTACCAGGTTGCAACCAAGAAAAAGCCTGGAACTTCGCATGGGAAGAAAGAAGAAAAGGATGGTAAAAAGGAATCAGAAAGAACAAAAAGCAAACCTCTGCAGTAGGAGACTTTTCCTTCTGTGACAATGGAAAAACAAACAACGAGCAACACCGGAAAACCAGACAGCGGAGGTTTGGGACGTTTGCTTCGCTTCAAGGGCACGACTAGAGAGAGAGAGAGAGAGAGAGAGAGAGAGAGAGAGAGAGAGAGAGAGAGAGAGAGAGAGAGAGAGATGTGGATCAGCGCAAAGCCTGAGGACTGACTAAAAGCCGAGCGTGGACACAGAAATAAAGGAAAACTATAATAAATTAAAGGATGGTGAGAAAAGCTGGGTTGGAGTTGGAAGAAAAAAAATGCCCCTCTAGACTGAAGGCGCTGTGTCTAGTTGTTCTCACGATACATGCATGTGAGCAAAGAGTTTCGGTATTATTTCCCAAAACAAAAAAGGAACGAAAAAGTGAGAACGAAAAAAGTCTTTTGGGAAATTAATGTCGTTGAATGGGAGACCTTAGTCCAGAAAATCGCCATATTAGAATGAAGAAAATCTGCTTAATTAACTGTCATCTAATAAATGGTTTCTATTTATTTATTTATTTCTGAACCCTTCGCAGTGAAATCGATCTGTCTTCGACTATGCACACACATGGTCAGAGATTCAAAGAGTCAAAGAGGGAATGAAGCCAGTTTTCCTCCATTCCATTATTCCAACGCCCAACCTTCTTCCCCCTTTTTCAATCCCCTAGCTCATATAATTAATAGGGTTAGGGTTATTTATCTCCTTCCAGCTAAGGGTTATCTATCTATAATCCTGATCAACCATATAGCATATTGACAATTTTGAGATAATTAGCTGAGAAGGCCAGCGGGTGACTTTCTGTCCCGTCTTTTTTGATTTTACATGACATGGCTAGCTCCCATGCATACTCAAGAATGCTTTTTAGTAATATCTTAAATTAGATGTTCAATCGAGGATACCTCTGGATCATGCTCATTGATCATGTAGCAAAACTGTGTGATCACAAGTGTGAATTCCTTTAATTATTCAGAGAGCATATATATATATATATATACATGATTTATTATTAGTTGAAGCTAACACCCTTCTGCATTCTTTTGGTTTTGCGGATGATGAATAATCATAATTCCAGATCCTAGGCAGAGCTAAAAGAATTTAATATTGGGAAAACTGAAAAGACCATGAGCCCCAAAAAGATGTCTCGAGCTATGGGGGGTCAATATTGAATGAAACGATGCATTCTTTCATGATCCATCGACAGAAAATGATCATTCTCATTCGACAGAAAATCCCTTCTATTTTAGGGACCGTGTCTATTTTATTTAAAATAAAGAATATCATCATGGTGTTACGTACTATTTTAACATTTCATTTCTCAAACTGATCAATATTAACTGAAGAGTATTCGTTATAGTTTATGCTAAGTTAATATTTCTCTTTTCTTTTTTAATTGGCAAGATATTAATTAGCAATTATTAGGTAAGTTGGAAGAATGAATATGTGATACTATCAATCCATTGAAAGATGATATATCATTAAAAATAAATATGATAGGCTAGTATATAACTTATATATAGTCGGCCAGGAGTGGTACTACTAATATTATATTTTTTTTTTGCCATTTTTTTATATGAGATAAGATGAGATGATCTAATATAGTTGAATAAGATATTTTTAAAATATATTTTTTAGTATTATTTTTCTTTTAAGATTTAAAAAAGTTGAATTATAAATTTTATTTTATATGAAAATTTTAAAAAAACTATAATAATTAGATAAGATGATCAAATAAGCATATTTGTAAAAACAAACGAGATTAAGTGATTATCAGAAATATTATTAAGTGATTATTAGAAATATTATCCTGGCCGCTTAAATAGAATTTTGATATATATACCTAATTTTAGGTAAAGTGAAAGTCAACAGAAAAGCAGGCCAAAGCAACTAATTAATCCTGTTTAATTTTAGGAGATTTCAACTGATCTCATCTAAAACTAATGACTAAGTAACTCAAAACTAATGACCAATTGACTTAAAAAATAATTGGTACAAATTCTAAATAGCTAGATCACAAGTTCTCGATACAAGCCCTGGCCGCAAGAAAGTGGGTCCCTAATAAATATTGAAAGCTATTCTTTAATATCAGTGGAATACACTGTTTTAGAAATGGCCGGCTTGTAATGAAATTACTTGTCTACTTAGAATTTGTATCTAACATTACTCGGCTGACTTGGATTAACCTATATATATATATTTATCAGCTAAGTGCGGCCGGTGCCTGTATTCATCATAAATACAATGTCCATGTGAAACGTCCTCTAAACATGCTCCAACCCCAACTCTATGTTCTACATAGTCTCCACTCTCCACGATAGTGATAAGGAAGGTGAATGAGTAGGGGTAGAACAATCAGAAGAAAGTACGTAGAATTCTGAGAGTCCGAGGCATTAACACGTGCCCATACAAACAGAGAGTACACAATTCAAGGTCTCGATTTGCTTATAAATTATATACAACCACAAGCTGGGATCAGGCCGCAGGCTTAATTTGTTTCAGACCCGAAGGGATTCCCACGCAATCTCTCTCTCTCTCTCTCTCTCTCTCTCCCTCTGTGGTCAAACACGGTGTGATGAATTAATACACCATCTTATAAGGGGAGGGATTAGTATTACAAAGTAAGACATTATTACCCGCAGATCACGTACGTACAGCCTACAGCCAGCTAGAGATGCCAGATTTATATTTGTTTAATTTGTTTACATTGCACATGAACTGGCCTGGTGCCGTTGCCTTTACGTACACTTCTACATAACATTAATTTGCGGCTTAATGAGATCGTAGGGAATCCTATGGCTTGGTTATATATAGGCCGTGATATTGCGTTTTAGTTTTCTTTGCAACAAAGGCAAGCTTCGGAATTGAAACGTTGTATTGATAATAATCACATATTATATATTCAAAAGTACTAAATGGCATCATCAATGACGTACATGTGCGTTGAAAACCATCTTTTGTACATCACATTCCATATTTAGGATCCGAATGAATCTTCTCTGGCAATATAATTGTAACAAGAAATGCCATTTTTACCCATATATCTTGTTGAGCTAGCTATAATTGTGTGTTGCCAAGGCCCACGATGACACCAAACCAGTCAAAAGGAGCCCAATATGCAGGTGAGGAGTCCGGTCAACTCGGCCTGCTGGCAGAACAAAGGTCAAGGCGGAAGGTGAGCAATCCTAAGCTGGCGATCACATTTCGATGGTGAGTCACACATTTCATCCCAGGTTCAGAAAGGGAAATCCTCGAGACTTGGGACATAAATTAGGATCTGAAGCAAAGCATGGATTATTAAATAAAGAAGATTAAAATGGAACTATTAACTAGAGAATCTCAACAACTAATGAGGCTGTGACGTTAACTGACAAGGATCGAACATGACACTCATGAAGATCGCCGGCTGCATGCGTATATCATAATGATCGACACTACTAAGTACAACAAAAATGATTTTTTACAGCGATTTTGTATTTGCCGGAAATGAAATTACCTCAAAAAGTGGTTAAATCAGCAATTTCTTCTTCCTTGCGGAATTCTATGATCAACTTTTTAAAATGTCATTTTACAGCGATTTTGTGAACTTTAACTAAGAAAAAAATCGCCGCAAGAGTTTTTTCTCTTGTTGCAGCATTGTAAATGTTGGAATTGGAAATTTTTAAAGGCAACTCCCCCTTGCCCTCTTCAATTTTACCCCTACAGTACTCTTTCCCCAACTTCTTCTTTGTCGACATCTTTTCCTACAACATGCATTCGGAAAAACACACATACAATTGTTGCTGCCTCCACCGAAAACAACCACTAGCTCACTACCTCCACCGATTAGGCGCCCAAGCAAGCTATTGTGCTATATTTTCTCTTAGCACAATAAACACCGGTACCTAGTCTCTATGTATTGATCGATCTTTTGCGATTTCCACCAAAAAAATCTCTTCTTTCCTCATGTCCTAAGCTGCTATTTTGACCTCTAGGAAGACCCTTTTCTTAGGGCTTAGGGTTTTCTAATTCACCTATTCCCCGTCCTCTCCTCCACTCGGTTGTCTCCGATTAACATTGGTAAGAAACTCTGTATATTTTTTTTCTTTTTAATGAAACCGTTTAGTTCGAGTAGAAAATAGTATTTATGTTTAATATACAAACATATTGAATGCAATAAAATACAATATGACTTCAAATCCATTCTCAACATGACCCCTAATGTAATGGTGTGCTGGGTATATTCAATAATCAGTAATCGGTAACGTACAGAATCAAGTTACAGTATCTATCTAATGTGACACTCAATCGAAGATTTCCTCACAGTTATTTAATACGGCAAAATCGAACGTAAAACCATGCTGGCTTTTGATGTTGAAACAACGTAAAAAAACTACTGAAATACAAATGAAAAAAGAAAAAAGAAAACATATTTTGATGGCTTTACAAGCTGTATTGTTTCAAACTCATATGGCAAACACGAATCTTTATTAAACAAAGCTGTCAATTCGTGAAGAAAGCAAGGAAAAAAAATACAACCTTAGGAAATAGCCTCACTGTTGAATCACTTATCATCCAAATTATTTACCTAATAAAAATAAAATAAATTCAAGTAGAACAAAAACTTGCTCTCTAGCTTGTAGAAAGAAAGCACAAAAAAGAAAGGATGAGTAAAAATGGCATTAAATTGCTAAAATGAATTTTGCAGAGTACAAAATCAATGAAATAAATGAAAAACGACACTTACTTGTACTTTTACGGTGTGGTTTGCCTTCATGGAAAAAGATATGAGCAACATGGCCCTTGGATAAAAAAAGGTTTCTTGTTCTTTGAATATTTTATTTAACTAATTTTTGTTTGCAGACTGGGGAAGTAGAAGCATATGAATTGGATTTGTGATGGGATGACATGGCGGACGACTCGATCACTAGTTCAGGGCTCCAATGCACCGATTTCCTTGGAGCCAAACGGTCCGTCGATGCCTTGGTCTCAGCTAGAGTTGGAGTCTAATTCTCAATCATGGTTCGAGACTCCGACTTTGCGTCCCTGCTCAGTTCGTGACTAGCCTCTTTTGAATGTGCATTCGTGCAGTTTCCTCTACCTCAGGCCTGAGATTTTCCATTTCTTAGGTTGTTCTTTTGGAGGTTTTGATAATGCAGATCGAATAAATAATTGAATATGAGATTTCGTGGTCTGCAGGCAAACACTCTTAGTTGTCAATGTGAGGTTTGTCAAAGAAATAAAGTTCAAAATGTATTCCCAGTAGGGTTTTTACAACCCTTACCCATTCCTGAACAAATTTGGCATCTTTCAATGGATTTTGTTGAAGGCTTGCTTTTTTCGATGGGCTATTCTGTGATCATGGTTGTAGTTGATCGGTTGTTTAAGTATACTCGTTTTATGCCTCTTAAACATCTATTTACAGTTGCTAAAATGGCCTTGTTATTTCTTAATAGTGTCTTCAAGTTGCATGGTTTGCCTAAAATCATTGTTTCTGATCGACGCTCCATATTCACTAGTTCATTTTGGAAGGAACTTTTCAAGTTGCAAGGGGTTAAATTGTCCAACATTTTAGTCTATTAGCCTCAAAGTGATGGCCAAACAAAAGCTGTTAACAAATGATTGAAACACTTCCTTAGATCTTTAACTGGCGACAAACCAAAATTGTGGATGGATGAGCTTTCTTTGGCTGAATGGTGGTATAACTCTACTTTTTATACCTCCGCTAAGTTAACTCCATTTGAAGTGGTCTATGGGGTTCCTCTAACAAGATTACAGACTTACATTCCGGGCTTGACTTCTAATCATGCAATAGATTAGTTGTTATAGGTCAGAGAGCAAATATTAGCTAGACTCAAATCTAACTCTTGCTCAAGATAGAATTAAAATGCCTTATGACAAGCATCGCACAGATAAAGAATTTGCAATAGGTGATTGGGTTTATCTTCAGCTCCAATCCTCTAGACTGCAATCTATGGCAATCAAAAGGAATTTGAAGTTGTCCCCATGATTTTTTGGGCCTTTCCACATTACTCACAAGATTGGCAAGGTAGCTTATAGGCTATGCTTGCCACAAAATTCTCTATCATATCATGTTTTCTATGTTTCTGTTTTTAAGAAAAAATTGGGGGGGGATCATGTAACTCCTCTCTGAACATTACCTCCAGCTGATTTGCGAGCCGAATTGAGACCTCAACCTAAGCAAATTTTATAGCGTAAAAGTATTTAAAGTGTGAAAAAGAATAATCGTGTTGTGGTCGAAGTCCTACTCCAATAGAAATGTGCTAAAGTGGAAGACTCAACTTAGGAATCTTACTGGCAGCACATATGTTTCCTAACCTTGTGGGCAATGTGCTTTAAAGGGGAAAATGTGTGTCATGGATGCGAAGATGGAAGGTTTTAGAGTGGAAGATAGGAGGGCAAAGTCCTGTTGTGTGTGTGATGAAGTTGTTTTGAAGAACATAAGTGGGTGGTGGTTGTTGGCAATTTGTCTTTAAAAAGGAAGTGTGAAACGTTGCCCAATTGTAGAAGGGTTAAAATTCAGTGAGTCCATTAATAGAACGTTGTCATTTTGTACATATGTTCTTCCTTTGTTAAAAATACGAAGTCCTTTTAATTAGTTGGATTGTATGAGAGTCAAACATTTTAAAATGTTACCGTTTTGGTACTAAAACTCTATAAATAGAAGTAGTTGGAGGTAATCCTCCAACAAGAGTATTCAAGTGGAAATTCTCTTCTCCTCTACAAGTCATCTTCTTATCTCTGCTTTAACCCTAAGTCTCTAGAGATTGACTATCTCGAATCAGTCAGTTGGGTCCATTATAGACTCTCTACATAGGTTCTTGCGTAGCCCAGTGCCACCCTTTGCAATCCAACAATGCCACCACCCCATCACCACATTGACAGCTTCCCTAGCCACCCTGTGGCTAGCCTGAGTCCTCTCTCGCCCGATGCTTCCTTTCTCCCTTACACGATTCCCCAGCCTCCCAGTAGCCTAAATCTACCACCTACAAGACCACCATGAGTGTCCCCATGGCCACCCCTTCCTAGTCCACCAACCCACACGCATAAACAACCACCATATGCCTAAAATAGCCACCATACATACCTTTAGCAGCCACTCACGACCCTTCCACCTTCACCCTTCACAATCACAATAATCCCACGCTTAGCAAAGAAATCCTATAACCAGTCCTCCTAAGTACTCACATTCCAAGGTCACAATAGTAACCATTTTAGATTGATCACCGCCCAAGCTAGTGGCTTCCAACCCCATTGGTAATGGCATAACATCGCAAAGGCCTTTCATAAGACATTTAAGTATTATTAAAAGGTTCTACTCTTGATGAGCAAGTCATTCAAACAGACCTCTAAATTAAGCCCTACATGCTCATTAAACATGTAGTTAACTAGCCTCTAGTAGGTAATTCCTGCGTTCTTACTTCAATTTTTTGCTAGACTTCTTTACTAGTATGAAATTGGATAACGAGTTCAGGTAGTTTGGCTACTAGATGAACCCGCCTGCTAAAAAATAGTTAACATCTTTAGGGATGGCAACACATTTCTTGGCAATAAAGCTTCAACATTTATGATTAACCTTATTGGCCTTGAGTTCTATACAATGGTGGTGCTCAATTATGGCTTGATCGATTCTAGGCATGTCCTTGTGGCCCCAGGTGAATACATCTCGATGCTTAATTAGGAGATGGCTAATGGGTCGCTGCATGTTGAATTCCATTTTGCTGTTGATTCTAACTATGTTCTTAGGGCGATTGGAGTCTAGGGAAACTAACTCCAATGGCTCATTTGGCTTTACTTGTATGAGGGCCTACTTGTCATTGACTTCTTCATCTCTAGTGGTGAACTCAAGGGGGGCTGTGTTGCAATTGCTCGAGCCTTTGATTGTGCAAACCTCCCTCACCTTTGATTTCAACTCCTACCCATGGCAATCTCATGCTTACATGTGTTCTTCTCAGACTTCTCCAGTGCTGGTAGGCAACGAGTACTTTAGCTTTAGATGATTGGTTGAAGTCATTGCTTCAAACTATTGAGGGTTGGTATCCTAGTATGGCATTGTATGACGAGGGGGCTTTCACCACTAGGAAGTTGGCCATCATCGTGACCATGTGAGGGCTTTGCCTGCCAAGACTTACAAGGTGATAGTTCCCATTAGCTAAATCATGTCTCTTGAGAACCTCTTCAACTTTTGGTTCTGAAGTTGGCGATGAGCATGGTCACTACTAGGGTGTCATTGTGGGAGTAAAGGGCACCCTTATTGTCATATTTTTCGAAGGAGATGACTAGTGTGCTGGTGTTTCTTCTTTGCTTGGACGGGTGGTGGTTGACCGTGTATACCTCTTAATATTGCACCCTTCTAGCTTGCGCTTTCATGCCAGAAGAGTTCAAACCGCTATCATTGAATCTTTCAGCGATTGTTCGGTTCTCTCTCATTGGCTATGCACACAGGTTGCCTTTCCATTCATTATCTTCTTAGGCTTTCACTCCTTCTTGACCTCTCGAGCCTTCTTTGGCTTTGTTCTCATTCCTTTATTTGGTCGATAGGACACTAGGCAGCTAGGTGCTCCTCCACTTCTCTTCTCCTTTTGATGGTGTAGCAGTCGTCAATATTGTTAGTGTTGATTTAGTGGTAGGTGCAATAGCAGAAGCCTATCCTATCAGTGTTGCTAGTTTCCTGGGCATTTAGTCTATCTCCTTCTTACACGGCCAAATTGACTCATGTGTGACAGGCATCTAGGCCTATTGAGGGAGTGGTTTCATCTCACCTCCCACTCTGTTCTCCTTTCTTATGCTTCTTTAGGGCCCTGGTCCATCCTAATGTGTTAGTCTCTCTTTTAGCATGTTCCAACTTGGATTTCCTCAAGCCAGTTAAGGCCTGGAGTGTGTCCTCAGCATTGATGAAGATGCTCGCTTGGTCCATGGACTTCCCTAATGTGGTGGAAGGTTTTCTTGCAAGTACTACTGTGGGTTTTGGGGCCATATGCCTCTTAGGAGTGTCGTTAGCATGATTTTCTCATTCTGATCCTTTATCTTTATATGCTCTCTATTGAACCTAGCCAAGTATGGCTTTAGGCTCTCGTCGTCCTTCTGCTTAATACTTAAGAGGTAGGCGGTTAGGTGTTTCCTTTTCCTACTCGGCATAAACATTGTGAGGAATAGGCGAGCCAACTCTTCGAAGCTATTAATCGAGATGGGGGTGCCAATGGCCCAAACTACCCCTTTGTAACTCCCTTTAAAGTTAGTGGAAAGGCTTTGCAGGCGATTTGCCCATGGAATTCATGCATATATGAGCTTTGAAGGTTTCCAAGTGTTTGAGAGGGTCTTTGGACCGATGTAGATCTAAGGAACCCTAAACTTTAGTGATAATGGTGCAGCCATCAATTCTACATTGTATGACAAATATATGCACTGAAAGCAACTCCTCATATTTATCTATGAAGCTATGTAGCTAGTGGTGCATGTTCATTCTTTTTTCCTCGCTAGCTTCTACCCTACATATGCTTTGGGATTCTTCTAGTTCGTATCGACTTGGCCCTGTCCATCTTGTAACTCTGTATTATTTTTCCTTAAGACTTCATTTGCAGGCAAAGATTCTCCATTTCTCCCACCATCTTCTTCATATGATCTTGGGTTGTGCGTTGATAGTAAGTGGTGGAGCACACACATCTCATGCACTCCATCAGAGTCATGGGTGTTTTTCGTGATCCCTGTCCTTGCCATATACATCCTTAATTGCAGGTGTTCTTACATAAGTGGTGTCACAGTTGGTGGGTCTTGTGTGTCCATGTCAACACGGGACTGCTAACTAAGGGCTCAAGGGTTGGTGGGTCTTGTATGACTCTTGGGTTGCCTTTGTTGATGGTTCATGGGTGCATTGGAGGGGCACAACTCGGGCTAAAATGGGTTTTAGTATCTTAGTCAGGCCCAATGTGACACCCCACCAAAAAAGCTCCTTAGGTCTTGTCTATATTAACCATGACCATAGCTAATTAGAAGTTGGATTATTTGAGAGAAAGAGAAAATTTGGGAGTTTGAGTTGGGAAAGAAGTTTACATTGCCAACTTTGTTAGCATATTTAGATTTTACTATATTAATTTTGAAGACAAGAAGTCTAGAGGCCAATTGTAACACCCTGCCTAAAAAACCGCTAAGAATTAACCATTCACTCCCTTAATTCTAATTAGCATAGGATTGCAATTTTAATTCTTTTAGAGTTAATTTTGATTTGAGAAAAACACTTGGAATTTAGTTAGAAGTAGTGGGAGAATTCTAGTGTGTTGTTTTTAGAATAATTGCCAAGAACCAATAGGAGATTGATACTTTGGATAATGAAATGAGATGAGATGGTTTTATATAAAAATTGAAAGTTGAATAAAATATTATTAAAATATTATTTTTTTAATATTATTATTATTTTTAAATTTGAAAAAATTTAATTTTTATTATATTTTGTATAAAAATTTGATAAAATTATGAAAATAAAATGAGATGAGATAGTTTTTATATTCAAACAGAGTCTTAGTAGTCTAAGCAAAAAGGTTAAGCATGGATGGAGGTAAGGCCAATAGTATTTTAGCTTTGATCTTCAGCCACCATGTGATGAGCTACAAATAAGGCAATAAGCCTAAGTCTATATGGATATATAGGCCCTTTAGAAGTAGGGCCAATAGTAGTCTATCTTTGATCTTCAATCACTATGTGATGAGCTACAAATAAGGCAATAAGCCTAAGTCTATATGGATATATAGGCCCCTCTTGAAAAGCCTTGGAGATTAAGCCCAACATGTAGAAATTTAGGAAAAGCCATAACCAAAACAATCTTTTAGTGATGGTTAGGGAAACTTTTTATTTTTAAGAAAATTAATTTTGTGACTTTTTTAATTAGAAAAGTTGTTGTAATTTTTGACAAAATAAATAATTTGTACTCGCACGATAACTTTATTGCAAATTTAACCAAATAACTTTAAGCTTTTGGGGAATATATTTATATAATTTATATAACATTTATCAAAGAATATATTAATAAAGATTCAAGCCACATACATAGTATCAGGAACATAATTTCTATTTTTATTTTTAACTCTAACGATAATCTTATAATTAAAAATTAATAATAATAAGTATGAATTTGAATAAATGGATAAAAGTTTATATGAGTTGAATTTTCTACTAGTTATATTATTTATTACCTTATTATAACTTCTTTTGACTATGTCTCATTCAATTGACAAAGTCACACTTAAATTTGATGGAGCCAAATATCTTGTTAAGTAGCTTGTTAATTTACAGCTAAGCTGTCCGTGTCAATTGGGTTTGCAGGTGATAAGATTATATTAGTGGACAACAATTGATCCCGCTTTCTAATGTCGTGTGGAAAGGACATCACCTCAGCATTAACCCAACTGTTAAGGCTCTGTTTAGTTTGTGAGATAATATTAAAATCTCTAAATTTATTATTATATTTTTTTTAATCTTTATATAAAATATAATAAAAAATTTAACTTTGTTAAATTCTAAAATTATTTTTTTAAATCTGAAAATAAAATTAATATTAACAAAATATATTATAATAATATATTATTTTTTTAACTTTTATTTCATCCAATCTCATTTCATCTCATTTCTAAAATCAAATAAGGCCTAAGACAATTTATAACGTTCTTTGCTTATAAAAAGTTTTTAAAAAAGCTTTTTAATAAATTTGAAAATTCCAAACTGGAAACTTCTTAGAATTAAATATATATATATATATATATATTATTTCAAATTTTTATTTAATCATTATCTAAACAAAAATTAAAAAGGTTTTTATAAAAAAATATTTTATTCTGTGTATAGAATACATTATCTATATCACTTAAATGTTAAAACTAAATTTATAATATTCAAATTTTAAAATTTATCTTCCAAATTAAGTTATGATATATAAGAAATTTATTATCCGTTCTACCACGACACTTGAGAGTTGAGAATAAGATTTTTCTTTTACAAATACAAAAACAAAAAATACTCTTAAAAGTTATTTTCATGCATATTTTGAACTATACCTATATATCACCACTTTCACAAATCTTAATAAATAATTTATTCTTTAAAAACAAATCATTCAAATATTTCTATCATTCAAAAGAGAATACCTTATAATCGGTTGGACTACTGATCCACAAATAACAGTCTTCCAATAATTGATTGTCACATAGCCTTTACAACTTAATTTTTGTGTGACCGCACATCAACTAATTCAAAATCCATCCCTTGCAAATACAGTCTTGTCACTGGATATTGGTAAATCCAAATTGTTAAAAAAGATCAATATAAAACAGTATTTACAATCCCATTTGAACATTACGAATAGAATATTATGCCTTTCAGATTAAATAGTCTATATAGATGATGTATTAATTTTCTCCTCATCCATAGAACAACACTTGAAATATTTAAATACTTTTGTTCAAATTATTAAACAAAATGGATTAGTCGTTTTAGCATAAAAAATGAAATTATTCCAAGATAAAATTTGGTTTCTTGGACATGATATGTATCAAAAAACTATTACACCAATTAGTAGGGCAATAAAGTTTACTAATAAATTTCTAGATAAGATAAAAATAAGTAACAATTACAAAGATTTTTAGGAATACTTAATTATGTTACAGATTTTTATCAGTCCTGAAACCAATATGCAAACTATTATTTAAAAGATTAAAGAAGAATCCACCTCCATGGACAGAAAAACATTATCTTTCTGATTCGACAAGTTTCTGTTAAGTGGTGGAAAAAGTATAATTATGACCATGTTACAAAGATGTTTTCTCAAGTTACCAAAGCTCCAAAAGTTCTTGTACAGCGAAGCAAATTTCAAGCTCAATTACTAGCAAAAAATACCTTAAGAAATTAATTGAGGCAATGTCTTAAATACCAGATAGTGACGATGATGAAGACACATCACAAAATAAATTATTTTCGTCAAAGCAAAACACATCATTATCAAGCCAGTACGTTTCTTCTTCATAGACACAACAAGCTTCCTCCTCCCCTCGTTTATCATCTGCAATTAATGGATTCTCAAGACCTATATGATTTGAAATTAGCAAATTATGACCCTCAATTAATTATGTAATTTCCAAAAGATTATTGTTTTTCAAATTATTCAGCATGTGACCCTACAAGATTATTCCTTCACGATTATTCAGCATATTTGAGAAGATTATTGTTCTTTAACTGTTCAGCATGTGACCCTTGCTTTTTCAGACAAATTTTTATCAGCACCATGCATGTGACCATTATTTTTCAGAAGCATTATGACACATTATCTTTTACTATGAACAACATCATCTCTTCAAGTGCCAACAATACATGTAGACAAGAATTATCGAATTACACTAGATTATACTCAGTAAGTATTAGTTGTCTATTATCAATTACTGTATAAAAAGTTACTTTTGTGTGCCTATATAAGAAAGTTGTAATAAAGGAGAGAGTATTTAGAAAACTCTCATATGAAACCTTTCCAAACTCCCTTGTAACCTTTCCTGAAACCCTCCATTTCCTTGAAGCATCTTTCATGTCTTTAGTTTTTCTTGCCTCTACTCCTTGTGAGCATTAAATCTTCTTGTAAGCTTAATGTATTTAATGAATTTCAGTTTGTTTAGCAGTTCTTGTAAGCTTAATGTATTTAATGAATTTCAGTTTGTTTAGCAGTCTTGATCTTTATTTAAATTGCTTCTATTTCTTTGTCTATATTACCTGGGATATACGACTTTGGTATCAAAGTCATTGGCTATTCTATTAGTATTATTATATTGTTATATTATTATTATTTTATATTGTTATTATATTATTTTCTATATACTATAATATATTAGTATACACTAATATGCTATATAGTAGCATACTTATATTTGGGTATAATACTATAATATAATATGTTACACTATTATAATATTATTTATAGTGTATGTATATAATAGTATACCATACAATATATATAGTATAAGTTATATAATTATATAAGTATTAATTTATACAATATAGTATACTCCTATGTATATTATTATAAAATATGTATATTATATATACTATTATAATATTATATATAGTAGAGTAAATATACATGTATATTAATATGCATTTTAATTATAGTATATTATAATAAATTATATGCTCTTACCACTGCTTTGTTCAAACATATATAATTCCGTTTGAACACTAAATTTCGAGGGGAAGTCATGTAGTAGAAAAACTTTTGCTCCTTGTTTTCCAACACTTAAGGAATATGTTGGGAATATTCCATTTTTTGGCATTCGAATGGATGATTTCAAAATGAAAATGCGCAGAATTTAGGTGCCAATGTGAAAATTTCGTGTTTGACCAAGAGTTTGGTAGTGCCCTAGTTCTCTTCTCCATATTTCTAGAACAAAGTGGGAGAGAGGGCCAAAGTTCAATATTTTAGTATTGCACGAGAGTTTGGGAGAGAGAGAGAGAATACATTCTAGAGAGAGAGAGGTTGCTAGGTTGGTAAACTTTGAAGAGGGAAAATGAGGTTTGTTTATTTTTTTTTAATTTATTTATCTATTTAATCTTAATGTACAAATTTATGCATTTTTTATTTGGGACTTCTCTCATTTGTAGGTATTGGTGATTTGGAGAGATTCTTGGATTACAAGAATTTGAGGTTAGATTTGTGTGATTTGTGTATGTAAATTTGGGTACTTGTGTGCACATCAAGTTGTGTATTTTGGTATTTGTTGGGTGATTTGTGTGATTAGAAAGTTTATATATTTGGGTATTTGTTAAAATTCAAAATTTGATTTATTTGTTAGTTTATGTATGTGTATTTGTTTGATTTTTTGGTATGTGTATTTGTTATTATTAGTTCGAAATTTGTGTTACTTGTTAGTGTATGTATGTGAATTTGTTAGGTTTTCTTGTATATGTATATGTTTGTGCCCTCAAATGTTTGCATGTTAGTGTATATGTTAGTGTATTCCTATTTGTATGTATGTGTATTTGTTAGTATATATGTATGGATATTAGTTAGTGTATTTGTATTTATATGTATGTGTATTTGTTAGTCTATATGTTTGTATAGTTGTAAAGTGCATTTGTTAGTGCATTTTTAATGATAGTGCATGTATGTATTAGTGCATCATGTTATGTGTTAGTGTTTTAATGGTTCCATAAAATACCCAAGGGATGAAAGCTTTTATAGAATTTGCTCGTTATCACATTTGTTAAAATTTTAATTGGTTCCATAAAATACCCAGAGTAAAATAATGTAATTTAATTCCCTTATAAAAAATATTAACCATATGATTAAATCATTCAAATTAGTTCCATAAAATACATAGAGTAGAACAATGTATTAGGTTGTACCAATAAATGTATATAATTTACATTGCAGAAGTAGATAATCACATGAAGAATATGCTAGTTTAACAAATGAAGAAGCATATCAAAAAAAGGAATCAGACATCAATCTATTTGTTGATCTAAATCAATATGGTATAGTCCCGTTGCATAGAAAAGATGTTGAACCAGAAGTAATAAAGGGTGAAATGTTGGAAGAACTTGAATTAATTGAAATGTCTAATTAGGATGAAGGCGGTTGGTCCAGCAAAATTGATAGAGATAAATCTAAAATTTATGTAAATATGATTCTCATAAATATCAGCAATGTTTGTACATGGTATATATAATTTGTTACAATTTCAAATAGATATGCCTCACAAACACAAAGTAATGTGTGGGCCATCCTCATCTGTTACCAACTCCCCATGTGGTTCATTTGCCATCAATAGTGGGCCAACATCACTAGACCCAGAATAAAATATTTTATCAAATTAAATACCACATTTAATACTTTATATAATTAATATATATTTTTTAATAAGTAATCTAATTAAAATTTGTGTTTTAATTACTGTATATATAGTTGTTGTAAGCCAACGCCGAGATCGAGGTACTAAGAGGGGTGTTGGCATATAGAAAATAAGAAAAATAAATAAAATTAAAATTGATATTCCTAATGACCACACTGGTGGCTTCGGGTATTTGGCAGCTTGACTTGCTTTTTATGTTGGTTCCCTTATTCGCATGTATGCACTGATGACTATATCCTCCTGGGCTAAATTTTTTTCAAGATGTGAAAGATCATACAAAAAATCTTTACCTGATAATGGACTACATCCCAAGAAACTGAGTATAAAATATTAATTTTGAAGTTAATTTGTATTTATACTAACTGTTTATAATTTTTTAAACGACGAGTTTAAACTTAATTTTGGTCAGCAAAAGGATCAACTAAAGATTGAAAAACTAATAACAAATATAGTTCGAAGGTACAAAAGTCGATGTTATGCACATTATAAAATAGATTCAGGTTTGCAAATTTCACATGTTGGCACTGCAAAATTTCAGTTACTACTCGAAGTGCTGTTCTCACCAATACTCTTTGTGTTCCTGAAATTCATAAAAATCTGATTTTCATGCATGAATTTACCAAAACAAATAACCTTGTTCTTGAATTTTACCCTTATCACTTCTTTATGAAGGATCTGACGTTGAGTGCGACCCTAATGCATGGGTCATGTGACCACAACATCTACAAACTGCCAGCATCTTCTAGTCCTGTTGGAAATCCGAAGGCAGCCTTCCACTTTGAACGTGTCTCCTTTGAAGTTTGTCATAATCATTTGGGTCATCTCTCTCGGTAACTTGTCACACATTTAATCAATGTTTTTCAATTACCAACAAATAATCATGTCTCTAATTCCTTATGTACTTCCTACTCTATTAATAAAAGTCAAAAGTTACTATTTCATATCTCTAATATCTCGAGTTCCTTGCCCCTTGAATATTTATTTACTGATGTTTGGGGTCCTGCCCCTCACATCTCTCTTGAAGGATATAGATACTATGTTTTATTTGTTGATCATCACACCAAATATTGTTTCTATTTTCCCATAAAACTTAAATATGAGGTTTCCACTATTTTTCCTCAACTCAAAACAATACTTGAAAAACAAGTTTCTCTTCCCATCAAACATCTCTACTTTGATAATGGAGGAGAGTTTATTGCTCTTCGAGGCTATCTTAGCCAACATGGAATAAGTCATCTCACAACTGCACCTCACACTCTTGAACAAAATGGAGCAGTTGAACGCCGTCACCAGCATATTGTGAAGACAGGGAAGACTTTACTCCATCAAGCTCATCTTCCACCCACCTACTGGAATTTGGCATTTCAAGCTGCTGCCTATCTCATAAATAAAATGCCTACACCATTGTATTCTCTCAAGTTTTCCTTTGAAGTTCTGTTCAAGTCCCTTCCTAATTATCTTAAACTTCGGGTGTTTGGATGTCTGTATTTTCCGTGGCTTAAACCATATCAACACAAATTGGACCCCAAGTCCCGACCTTGTATCTTTGTTGGTTACTCTACCTCCGAAAGTGCCTACAAGTGTCTCGATCCCACTACTCATAAGATTTTCCTATCACAACATGTTCGTTTCAATGAGTCTGTCTTCTCTCATCTTTCAAACTCCCACACTAATCCATATCTTCCATCTGAGTCACCACCTCTGCCCCTCCTTACACTTGACACCTCTATGCCTCATGGTTCACCTGCCTCAGCTCCAGTTCTGGAAAATGCTGGTCAATGCCACCTGCAGTCTGTGCCTTGCACTCGTGTCACACCTTGGATTTTTTCCTTTGATAGTGCTACCTTGCCCACGAATTCTGCTCACTCTGCTGCTGACCCAGTTGTTGACACATTGCCTCCTCCACCCACCCGCATGGTCACACGCTCCATGAATAATATTCATAAACCAAAGCAGATCTATCTTGCTACCAAGCATCCAGTCCCATCCCCTTTGGAGTCAACTGGTGTCCAGTAAGCTCTCAAGGATCGTCACTGGCACCAAGCTATGAGTGAGGAGTTCATTGCACTTGTCCGTCATGGTACCTGGAAGTTGGTCCCTTGTGACTCATGACAGAACTTGGTTGGCTGAAAATGGGTTTTTCACATCAAACTAGCTCAGATGGCTCCATTGAACACTATAAAGTGTGCCCTGTTGCGAAGGGATTTCACCAACGTCCTAGCCTCGACTACACGAAAACGTTCTCACCTGTTGTGAAGCCTGCCACTATCAGAATTATTTTGTCACTTGCAATCATGAATGGTTGGTATCTCTGTCAACTGGACGTGATCAACGCATTCCTTCATGGTCATTTAACTAAGGATGTATTCATAGCCCAACCAGCTGGGTTTATTGATCCAGCCCATCCTCATCATGTTTGCAATCTTCAAAAGTTCATTTACGGACTGAAACAAGTACCAAGAGCCTGGTATCGTGCCCTGCATGACTATCTTTGTGACATTGGCTTTGTAAAATCTGCCTTGGATCCATCCTTGTTTATCTATCACCAGCACGCCGTTGTTGCTCACTTTCTTGTCTATGTTGATGATTTGATCCTCACAGGAAATGATTTTGGCTTTCTCACCACCATCATTGCAAAGCTTGGTGCTCAATTCTCACTGAAGGATCTCGAGTCCCTTCATTTTCTTTTTTTTTTTAAGATTTGAAGTTATCCCAACCTCCAATGGCGTATTCCTTTCCCAGCACAAGTACGTACGTGATCTTCTGCATAAAACTGGAATGGAAGGTGCAAAAGATGTTACTACACCTCTGGCCACCTCCAGTTGACTTCAACTCAATGATGGATCAAGCCCAACTGTGAGCACTACTTACTAGAGTGTCATTGGTGCACTTCAGTACCTTACTCTAACTCGCCCGGATATTGCTTTTCTTGTCAATAAGCTGGCTCAATTCATGCACTCTCCTTTTGAAGTTGTGATGCTCCCAACTTCCTCTTACAAAAGTATGGGAATCGAGGCGTCAAAATGCTAACAACACAAATCACGCACCTCATCGATAAGTGCTCAAGTGTGTGCAACACGTAAAAGGTGCACAACAAAAGTCGCAGCGGTTAATTAAAAGTTAACCAATTAAGTACCAGAAATTTAAATACAGATTTCCAAAATAAAAGCTTTTAAAAGATATACAGGTATCCAATATAAATATGATACAAACCAAAATATAATAACCGAAAGTGGGCATAATTCTCATCCCATGAGAAAGTGATCCTCGATCACTTCTCTGGCAGAGTCATATCCTCAGACTCTACATCATCATCTACATCAAAAACTACGGTATCAAAACGGTATCGTAGATAAGTAATAATCCAAACAAATCACAAAATCAAAATACATTCATGTAACAACAAAATGCATGAACATGATACTATATGCATGAGACTCATAAATCATATTTTCCCAAAAAGGAATAATTTTCCACACACGCCAAAATCTCATTTTGGTCTAAAGTAAAACCATTGAAAATATCAACTATTTTTCCAGAAAATGGTTCACTTCAAACCAATAATCAAAACTGCCATTTTTTCAGAAAATGGCATAAATATCAATTTTATTAATCGTATGCACCATGGTCTCCCTTAGGAACCATCCGCACACCCTAACTCTCTTCGTCACACTACGGGAAAGACCGTGCATGTAAGTTCGAAATGGGCGATACCTAGCTAACCACGCCTAGCACGTACCATAACCAGACATCCCCTAGCTCCCACCAGCAGAGGGGCCACGGAGTCGGCACGAGAACGTTATCATCCCGTCCGATCCTATTGTCACTCGGTGACAACCCAGGGGACGTTATTCAGTATATTCCGCTCCGGAGTGACCAGAAGAGCTCCACCAAGATAATACACAATCCTGAATTGGGGTCGTGATACGCACACACCCGAGAAACATTTACACATGAAAACCCATTTTCCATTTCAAACACATGAACATGCATAAAATATGCGAAAACCCAGTTTTCCTTTATAAACATGAACATGCATGTACTATGCAATGGATACAACTATGCACAAAATGTCTGATAATCAACGGATCCTAATGCCAAATAATCACGTAACAAAAACTCCATTCTCCAACCCAACCGACCCCCAAACTCCTCGGACTCAGTCTGGTACAACCAACCAAATGCAATATTTGTTAATGCAAAATATATCTAAATCTAAAAATTTATTTGGAATATACTTACAGCGCTAAAATATAATTTTCGAAGAATCACGGAGGTGCAAGCAATAGTGACAAAGCAACGTAACAGTGCAAAATGTACAACAGTCGTGGGTCTCAAAAACCCAACTTATGAACAGGGATAAACGAAGACCAATGATGGGTAGGGAATGACTTTGAGGTGTTGGTGAAGCTACTGGTGGTGGTTGGAGGCCATGGTGGCCGGCGACGGCGTCAAAAAATGGGTGAAAACCCATTAAACCCATTTTCGAGTATGAGGCCGTGTGAGGGAGGTGGGGCTGCCGTAAGGCACATCGATGGTGGGGAAGACTCACCGGTGTGTGGGGGTGGTGCTGGAGCGGTGGTGGCATTATGGGGTGGCGCACGACGGTGCGGCAAGAGAAACATCTAATTTAAACCCATTTCAGGTTGAAGGGAGGTGAAAGAGAAGGAGGTAGCCGTTGGGGGTGGGTTCGCCGGAGGGAGCTCGCCGGCAGGTGGCAATTCAGGTGGAGGGGGTGGTGACGGTGGTTGACCGGCCGTAGGAGTGGTGGCTGGGCTTGCAACCGAACGGGAACAAAAAAGGGGGGGGGGGGGCTGGTATCGTGTAGTGAAGCAAAAGAAGAAGAAAAACAAATTAATTTCATAATATAGGTCCAAAACACACAACTTGAGGGGATGGAGGGCTGGGCTTCCTATTGAAACGGGCTGGGTTCACTATGGGTTTGGGCTTGAGTTATTAATCTTAAACAACTCAATCTAACATAAAAACACACATATATACTTATATAAAAACTCATCCGAATTTCATCCAAAATAAAATAAATAAAACGCTTTAAATTAAAACTCACATAATAAAATAAAGATATTAAATCCAAGTATTAAAATAATTACTTCATATTAAAATTAATAAGGAAAACAACGTAACTCAATATTTGAAGGAGGAACAACATAAAATTAATATTAGCAAACTAAAAGTTCAAATAGTAGTGTTAAACAAATAAAACACAACCAATTAAATTAAAATAAAACTAAAACAATTAAACTAATAAAATAATAATGCTAACCATTCAAATGAAAAGACCAGTATTAATGATTAAATAACATAACTAGAACCATTATAATTAAGGAATCTCACCAAAACTGTAAAAATAATGAAACTAAAACTATTAGACCAAAAATAATGTCGATAACAATTCAAATGAAATAACTAATAATAATAATTAAATGAAATAACTAAAAACACTAAAATTAAAGATCCCCTAATTAACTCAATCATAATAATAAATAAAATGACAAAAGCAACAATGAAATAAAATGGGATAAATAATCCTTAAATAATAAATAGGATAAACCACCAATAATATTATTAAAATAAATTAAAACAATCAACAATAAGAATAAAAACAATACATAAAAATACATGAAACCTGGGATCTCATATAACTACAACAATAGGAACTCCAATAACTCCCCTACCATACAACTCAACACTTACTCCAAACAATTTACACAATCACTTATTTTCCTCAAATACAGACGGATGTTATTCCATCATAACCGTATTGTCTCCAAATAACATTTCATCTTCAGGATTCCTAAGGTAGCAACATAGTCCAAAATTTCCATATTCACAAGGACCTCAATATAATCTCTAAAAAAAAAAAAATTGCTCATTAGCCCCATACAACTAATCGCGCCATTCTCAATGGACTCCTAAGCTTAACTTTGGTGCTTATGTCTTATTCTCTACTTTAATGACCCATCAGGCACCTCTCGAGTCAACCTTCAATAAACATAACTCACACCTTAAAATCAACTCCCAAGAAAAATATAGCCTCCAGATCTCGGGTCACCCTGCCAACATGTTAAGATTAGTTGAAGGTTTAAACACCCTACTACTAAAATTATTTCAAAATTAACAAAATTGCGTTTTCCAATAATACCTCACGTCTAATGCCACCAAGCAAGCATTGATTTCAAATTTCTAATCCATCAAATACTACTACACCACACTTCCAAATCCTAATATTTTATTATCTCATAATTTGATTATACCACTATGGTTAATGCCTAAACTCCAACGTATATTACATAAAAGCCCTATCAATTCTACTCAAATTAATTAGCAAGATAACCACGATACACATAGTACTCCCAACCGAACCTTCAATACCCAAGAGATAGAATAACCTCAAATATTTAAATTCCTATGTGACCTCAAATCACAACTAATTCCTTAAGATACCTTAACAAATGCCGCTAACCATTAAATTCACCAAATATCATGCTTAAATTGCCCACCCCGATCAACTTGCCCAAAAGCGTAAAGTTTAGATCTCTTGAATTTAACACCATCACATCAAATCAACATCCATCACTTACAAAACAACTTCTCTCAAATCAAACACAAAACAAACTTTCTATGAGTTATAATTATTGTTTATAACCCAACCATAGTTAATAATCATGAATATGGTCCTTCCATGGGTTATAATTGTGGTTTACAACTCTACTACGAGAGTTAAACGTGGAATCTATTCCGGTATAATGCCTTGTTATGTAAAGATGAGGTCTCAGATTTTGATACGCTAAAGGATTTTTTAACAAGAATGTTTTCTGAAAGTTTAGTCCTCATGTTTTGTAACAAGTTTTGTCTTTTCATTCTAAAAGTTATAAATGCTTATCTTTACATATTAATATATCTCATATGCTTATTAAGTTGTTGATAACTCACTCTTTATTTCCATAATATTTTTAGATGATATTGATAGTTCAGCCAGAAATTAAGAGTAGGAATATTGAGAAAGATTAGCTGATCGTAAAGAAATAAGTGCTTTTAGATACAAGTAATTATTGGGGGATTTTGTTCAGTTAATTTATTATTTTTGTTTGCTGTTTCATTGCTCACATGCATGAAATAATTACTATCTATTTTTTACTTGTCTAATGTTTATCTCGCTAGTAATGCAAGGTATAATTGTGAAGTGTGCCAGAGTGGTATAGTCATTTGGAAAAACAGTGGGTTCAATATTTAAAATATGTTTTTTCTTCTATATGAGTCTTATATTTACTCATTTTTTTAAAGAGATTGCACAACATTTGTGTACTCCACGAGTCCAAATATCATTTCCCTTATTTTACATGTCCTTTCTTACCTTTCCTTTTCCAAACTTTGGCATACTCATATTCATTATCCACTAATCTTTTCCTGATCATCTGCTTGCCTACCTTTGCTTTCGCCTGTTGCCGCTTTTGCCCAGGTCTTTGTTTGTTAAACCATTTGCCTAACGGAACTATTCAATAGAGTCGTACTAATTTCTAAGACCTCATTTGTAAAAATATCTAATCTCTTACCAAAATTATTCAAATTTTCTTTTTCAAACATCACTTAAAAATAAATATTTTTAATTTTTAATTTTTGACTTTTGACTTTTGACCTTTTCATTTAATCATTACCTAATTATCACAATTTTTTCAATCTTTTCAACAAAATATAAAAAATAATTCAATATTTTTAAATTATAAAATAAAAATTATATTATAACAATATTTTTATTTAACTTTTATTCTCTCTTTTTCTAAAATCCATAAAACATGTCAACTCCAGTACTTTTATTATTATTTGCAGATTTCTCATCCAATCTTATCTCATTCTCCAAACAAGGCCTTAGTCTTTATGTTGGATGTTCATTTCTTCTAATGACATAGTTTTTTTTTTTTTTTATAGGTCTAACGACATAGTTCTTATAGTAAAAAAATGTACAATCATTAAACATAATGGCAAATGTCTCCAAACAATTTGTAGATGTAAATTTTCATGATGAATCATGTAAATATTTCTCTCTTTAATTTATATTTTATATGTCTAATTTATTATTTAACTTATGAATAAATATTTGGGTACTATGTCATCACAATTATGCTTTTTGAACTTTGGCTAATAAATATGTGTTTTGTACATCTTTGGGTTGAGTTTTGACAACTCGGGTCTTCTAGCTTACACCTACACACTCAAGGAAACATAGAAAATATGGAGCCTTGGTGTAGGCTGGCGTATCTCCGATGCCAAAGTTAGTATATCATTTTAAAAGTTTGTACTTGAGATTAGAGACTTTAGAGAGAGTTCTTCGTACCTGGAGATCGGCTTTTATACAAGGATACTGGGTGGGATAGTTCTTGTCTGCCCCATAGGGCCCACGTTATTTAAGTTGCTCACTTTAGTAAGGATTCTTTAATGTAGTGGGACTTTTGGCATGGTTTCATTAATGCAGTGCAACTTTCTAATTTGTTTTATTCTGTTAAATTTTCTTGTTAGCCCTTTCCTTGCATATTGCTAGAAGATCAAAAAGAGTTTCTTACATTTTCCATTTGTCAATCAGCACAAGTTCTTATAAGCAAGATACTTTAGGGAGATGTCAAGGTGACAAGTCCCATCATTCTTTACCGTCTGCTTAGCTCAATAGGGTTGCTTCACGAACGAGTACCTCACAGAGGCCCACCGACTCCTTCTAATTGAAGTTAGTTGGGCTTGATTAGGGCATTTACTACCCATTGACTCCCCAATGGTCCATTGTGGACTTACTATACAAACAGATAGGGGGAAGAATCATTACAGTTACCCTGCCAATTCCTATCAGGCTGGTTCAACAACTTCGGGATGCTAAGCATTGCGTGGCTCTATTTAAACTCAGCCTTTTCATCTTGGAGCCTACTTTCTCCTTCCTTCCTTCCTAAGAATTCCTTATGCTTCCTTCATCTCTTTTAAACTTTTTCTCTGTGCGTTTTCTATCTTCTCATTTTCTTCCTTCACACTCACATGGCTTCTAAGAATTCTTCATGTCCTTCTCTCAAGAATACCAAGCTTGCCAAACTTTTTGACTCTATGCATGGCCCTACGGGCCAAGATTGCACACTAAGCCATAGAGGTTCGATGGGTTTTTGTGACAGTTGGTTGTGACTCCTAGTGAGTTGGAGTTGTTGAAGATGACATATAAAATACCTAGAATTGTGGAGCTCAAGATGCCTCCTCCCAATGGAGTTTTTGTGGATTCTGAGGGGTTTGCCTCTAAGGTGGTTGTATACCCAGACATGTTTTTCCAACGGTCTCAAGCTGCCTCTTTCCTATCTTATTCACAAGGTTTTCAACCACCTATAACTAGCACCTACCTAACTCCACCCAAATGCATTAAAGATCCTAGTATTGTGCTTTGTCATCTGGTAGTGAGGGATGGGGGAGGTAGGTACCGATTACCCTGACCTCACTGCGTGCTAGTTTCTCCTTACTCGAAACCTCTTGAAGTAGAGTGGCAACACCTGTAGTTTTAAGTCTATTAAGGCGTTGGCTCAGTTGGAGTCGCAGTATAATAGAATGAATGGATGGAGCCGACGCTTCTTTTTCCTTTCTGGCAAGGGGTGGGTGATCCCTGTCGAACAAGCCAATTGACTTGGATTTCAAATTCAAGCCATCTAGTTGTTTGTTGGCGATAACAAGTGGTTCACCACTCATCCACTCCCGATGAATCAATTTGATTCTAGGTCGCTCATGCTTGGGTGAAAGTCCACCTAAACGGTGTCTTTTCGGAGTCTTTGCTGGACGAGGGTAGCCTTCATACATACCTACCTCTCTTGTCAACATTTGCTCTGCCAACTTATCTATATCAGTGCGAGTGGCATGGCTCAAGTCCGTAGATGTTCCCCTAACCCTCCAGTAGAGGGGAAATGGAAGAAACCCAAGAAGGAGGTTCTTGCCAAAGCTAACTCCAATTACTTTCCTATCTCTCTGAAACAACCTTCTATGGAGGTGCTTGTTCTGCGGCAAAATTGCCGTCATCGCTACAGGGTGTGGTGGTGATAGTGATGCCCTCTTGCGTCGTGCCTTCCACTGCTTCCCTATGGGGGTAGACAGTTCTGGACCTCTCCAACAAGTTCGAGCTGATTCTTTGATAGCCAAACTTGTGTAGCCTAGGGGTTCCTTCAATCATTCCCAAGGTCGCTTCCCTGACAAGTCGAGCAATGCAGGAGTTGTGGAACTTTTGCCTCAATAAGGGTTTCCCTCCCTTCAATTTTATGGTGTTGTCTTTGATCATCTCGCTCGAGAGTCTTGGCTTAAGCCTTATTCCCAAACATCAAACTTGAGCGGGTCCCTTTGCCCTTATCTGAGCGACTTGCCAGGGGTGAAGAGTTCATTGACTGAGTCTCCATCCTCTACTCTCCCATCCCTTTCTCCCCCAAAGTTGAAGATGTCTCGATCGGGCCTAGTTTGGATGGTTAAGGGGTCGATGGTGTTGTGTTTAGTTGGAAGATAACGAGGGGCATAGCATGGGCTGAGGATGTTCTGGTGCACGTAATAGAGACTGAGGTTGTGGTGGCATCAATGAAGGTCAATGAAGCTCCAGAAATGGTAGTCGATGTCATTATTCCCCTTCACTTTGACTATCTAAATTTTGGTTTCAGCAAAAGTTGGAGTTAGGCCAAAGTTGGGGAGAATGTTAAGGTCGAATATGCTTCCTTGGTCTTCACTTATACCATTCCAGCCTCGGGGTCAAATATGGCTAGTCTCAAAGTGGGGACACTAGTAATGGAAGGAATTGGGTCAGCTCCCCCTCAGTCTTGATTCAGATTTACTAATAGTTGATGAGATTCATGTATCGGCCATGGGCTTGAGGGTCGGAGAGGTTCCCGACCCTACCGTGGATGGCAACGATATTGTCAAAGGCACTAAGGCCATGAGGTGTGACAAGGCCGTGCTTAATAACCCTTTTGAAGAGTAGAGGAATGCTTCCCTCCTGTTAACGGTTGATGGACAAAAGGCTTAAGGAGCTTTTCTCTTGGGTTAGCTGTCAACTCGCCAACCTTCCCTTGGGCTTTATTTTGTGCACTTTCTTTTGGTACTAACCTGAGATTCTTGTTGCTACAACATTCATTGGGACTTTGATGTCTGTCGTGAGTGGCCTTGTGTTGAACCAAGGAAGAGAGGGGAAAAAAGGGATGAGTTGGAGGTGACTCTCATCAAGGTACAACTCAGCCATTGGTGTAGGCAACAAAGGGCATTCTTTTTCTATTAATGCAGGGTCCAACTTAAATCTAACTTGGTGAGGTCCCTATAAAAGGCTTGCGTCAATCATCTTAAAGCGCCATTGGCCATAGAGGTGAGGGTCAACCTTAGGAGTTGATCGATTTCCAACAGGAGGAGCTGGAGAAGTTGCTCAAGCTGCAAGACTCTAATGGTTTGTTGTACATGTGGTTAGAGCAGAAGTTCAAGAAGGCCTCAAAGTATCTACAAGATAAGAGAGGGTCCATCATGGGAAAAAAGAAGGAGGTGAGAGTCTTGGAAGCCAAGAAGGCTAAGGCTAGTCATGTGATAGTTGCTCACAAAGCCACCATTTGGGACTTGTGCTCTTGCCTTAATAGCTTCGAATCTTCCTTTCCTCTACTTCGCGAGGCTTTGTCGCATGTCCACATGGTCCATAATAATGTTTGGAATTATGGTTATTATAAGGGTTCGGAGAGAATAAAGAACCGCAACCTAAGGGTCCTAAAAATGCAAGAACTCCTTTCAGACCCAATGACTCTAAAGTGTGGTGCTTTGATTGGAAAGAAACTTATTCCGAGTGTACTTACGAACAATCTCGCCATCGCCAACCCTGCATGTTGCTTATTTATTTATCTTTGTATTGAATGTACTCTGTGACAATCATTAGTAAACCCTTGTTTTTTCTACATTACTCGATCTTGAGTGCTAGTTCCTTCTCTCACCATCCATTTTTTTCCCGTGTTGTTTTTCTCTTTTTCTTAGTAAGTTTGGTGGTCTTGATGCGAGGGATAAATTAGGCCGGTGGAGACACGGTGCATGACCCATTGGATCCTCTCATTAGCTTAAAAAATCAAGGCAAAAGATTGGGCTAAGTTCGTGCATACACGACACTTGGTTTCCTTGATGGGGAAGGGCCTCTTGGATTGAGGCGAAGGGCTGAGACTCATGACTTGATGGGGGAAGGGATGATCATGAGCATCCTTTCAGCAAATCCCGACAATGCCAACCCTGCTTATAGATCATCTTCCTTTTGTATTATTGCATTTCATTTTGATGTTCCTTTCGCGTGCTTTAGGAGGTGTATCACCCGAGAGACGATGTCATCCTATCATGGGTAAGTCCATGGGGAGAGAGGATGGGATGGCAATGCCTTGGCCAATTTCCCATTTTTAATCTCTTGAGAAGGAATGATCGATTATGCATTCGAGTAGTCTGATATGCCACTGGAAAAGAAAGAACAAGCATACTAGTATGGTTTTCCATAGTCTCAATCCGCTGCTGTCAACTCAGAAGGTGGAGCCCCTTTGGGAGTTAAGCCGTGTTATGGAGAGTTTGGCCCAACCCCCTTGGGAAGAGTGGCCAAGATGTCTTAGGTTAACCTCCTCATGGACTTCCCAAGAGGGTGGAGAGCAAGTTGCAACACAGTCAAGGATTTTAATTTTCTGGTAGAGAAAATAGATGTGTTTGTTTGAGATATAGGTGCGAAACTTACAAACCTAGGTCGTTTAGCCTATAGGTACAAAACTTACAAATCTAGGCCGTTTAGCCTGAGATATGACGTGTTAGTCATTTGGAATTTTGTTGCTAGAGATGGTGTCCCAAGAGTAGTGTCAGGTAGTTGAAAGACTAAGCTCACTCTCCACCAAGTGGGTTGGGATGCCTTCAGTGAAACACGTCCCTTTAGTCCCCTCAAGGAGGTAATTTGTTCGAATAATGAAGAAGCCATTCTGCTTTTCAACATGACAAGGATGGGGTAAGTCATTGGATGGTTTGTGATTGGACCCGCTCCTGCCTGTTGACATCACAGAGATGGTTAGTATTGGGTCAAGTTGGTGCTAAGCCCACTCTTTGTTGTGATGGAGTTGGGGTAAATTATTGGACAGCCAAAAGTCTAGACACTCTCCATCACGAGAACATTAAGATGGCCTTAAGGTGCACCATACCCTTTAAGGGCCCCCGAGGAGGTAAGTCTTGGGCAATTTTGGGCTGGACCTTCTCTCACCTGTTGATGCTCATCAAAAAGGTAGGTGTTGGGAAGCAGAGGATTGGCTCGCACTCTGCCACAAGAGGGATAAGCAGACTTTGGTGTAACTCATCCTTTTGGCACCTCTCGGGGAAGTAAGTTTAGATAGATGGGTAGTTGATCCTCTTTTCGTCACGATACGGGTTGGGATAAGTTGTTGAGAAGATGATCGGTTGGGCCTGTGGAGAGGTAAGTAGTTGATGGAGATTTCGTTGATAAAGATTCCGTTGATGGAGATTTCGTTAATGGAGATTTGGTGGGAGGAGGTTTTGTTTGTGGAGATTATGATGATGGAGAATATTTTGATGGAGTAAGAAGTTTAGATAGGCGAGACATATTATGTTTCTGAAGAGTTACATCTTTGTTAAGAGAGTACATGGTGTCAACATGAAAAATTAATTACCAGTATCACATTTTATAACAATAAAAGTTTTGCAAGTGTTCGGCGTTCAAGAGTTGAGGTAGCTCGTTTCTTGGGAGTCTCGAAGTCGATAGGAGCCCGAATGATTGTTGGTGGTGACCACATAGGGCCCTTCCCATCTAGGGCCTAGCTTCCCCTCATCTCAATTAGGCATCCTTATATTTTTTAGTATGAGGTCCCCGACCTTGAATGGCCTTGCACGGACTTGTATGTTGAAACATGCTTCGCCCTCCTCTTGTTAACAACTGTCCCTATTTCTGCTTCTAGCCTAACCTTTTCCAACAAATCTAGTTGCTTTTCTAGGTGCTTGTCATTGTAGCCTTGCTCAAAGTGTTGCACCCTGTGAGTGGGAATTTCGATCTCCATATGGGCATCACCTTATAACAGTAAGTGAGGGTGAATGTGGTTTCCCTTGTAAAGGTCCTTACTATGACTCAATATACTGACAGAACTCCTTGGTGTTCCTCTGTCCAGGTGCTCTTTCTATTACTAAGTCCCATTTTGAACACTCCTAATAATGTCATGTTAGTTGCCTCCACTACCTCGTTGGACTAGGTTGTCCTGGGGGATGAGCAACGGAGCTCAATTCCCAATTTTTGGTACTAATCTCAATACTGGTTAGAGTTAAACTGCCTCCCATTATCTAATATGATAGTGCGTGGAATGCCAAATGTGCAGATGATTGCCTTTCACAAAAAGTGTGTGATGTTTCTTGCCGTGATCATTGCTAAGCCTCGGCCTTCATCCACTTGGTGAAGTAGTCCACTACCAATACTACAAATTTTACCTCTCATTTGCTCGAGGGGAGGGGGCCTTCTAGGTCGATTCTCCACTGGGTAAAGGGCCAAGGTGAGGCGATTGAGGTGAGATCTTCTGGTGGGCAGCGGGGCACTCTGGAATATTCATGGAATATTTTGCATGGCGCTACTCATTTTCAATTTCATCTTGCTGTCAATCCTGTTAGTGGCCTTCGAGTGACTTAGGTTCAAAGGGACCAACTCCAACAGCTCATTTGGCCCCAACTTCCAAGCGCCTAATCATCTTGAGCCTCCTATCCATTGACACAAGCTTGGAAAAGGAGAACACGGCCCCTCATAGGGGGTGAATGACATGCATCCATCCACTCTTGGGCCTCCCTTCCTATGCACTTTCTTGTTTGTCTCTTGTGTTGTCTCTCCAACAATTTTTCAGGGGCTTTGAATGCGTGCTATTACTAGATTCTACTTCGTTCCCTGGTACGTTGGTGGTTATTCTAAGTGTTTTTTCCGCTTTTCAGTGGTTCTCCACTTTATCATTTAGCTCCCCTACCGATTATTCCATCACAGCAAACCTTGCTTTCATGTTTGTTGATGCTGCTTCCTCTTGTCTCTGAACGGGTTGTCGCAAGCCTAGAAGGTACACATGAAGTCTATAGAAATCCAATAGACAACGCAACTATAAATTTCATATTTCGTATGCCTTTGGGTCAGGTTCCAACAACTTGGGTCTTCGGTCTTGCACATGCACACTCATAGGAAACATAGAGAACATGGGAACTTGGTGAAGATTGGGGAGTCTTTATGCCAAAGTTAATATATTGTTTTAGGAGATTGTGCTTGAGGTTAAAGAGTTTAGAGAGAATTCAGAAAGAGTTCATTGTACTTGAGGATCGACTTTTATGTTAGGATACTAGATGGGACCATTCGTGCTTGCCTCCATGGGGCTCACGTCCTTTCATCCGTTAACTTTAGTCAGGATTATTTAATGTAGCATGGCTTTTGGGATAGCATCATTAATGCGGTGTGGCTTCATTACTTATTTAATATTGTCAAATTTTCTTGTTAGTCCCAACCCAAAGTTACTTATTTAATCCCGACCCAAAATTAGTATTTATTTGTTTCTCTTCAAATTTCTTTGTATTATTATTGTTATTATTTTATAAAGATATGTTTTAAAGTAGTGTTTTAATTGGGTTTGGTTTCCTCTCCTACCTGTTTTCTCATGATTAGATTTGATCAAATTCTTCTAAACGAACTATTATCCCCTTAGCATTCGAAGTCTGAAGAAATGGGTCCCAAAAGTATATTCAAACCCAAACCTCTATCCTCTGTTTTGAATTCCTTGTTAAAATCAAATCAAACATTTAAAACTCAATCCTTCCGAAAATTAAGAATGAGCCTAGAGATTTATTTCTTACAAATATTAAAGGTTTTTAAAGTATCTTTAAAATATATTTTAGTCTATTATTTATGATTTTAAGTAATTACAAATGCCACGACACATTTTTTAGAAAGTTAATAACAATTGAGGTAAGTAACATGATCATATATTTACACGCATTTTCGATAAACAACATATTTTATAAAAACTATTATGTATGCATGGACATTATTAGAAACTTCTTTTTATGTACCCAGCATGAAAAATTATGAAAAGTTATGCATGATTTATGAAAAGTTTGTGCATTAAGATATTTATGAAATATCATGATTTTACGCATGAAAGTTATTTATGAAAAGTTATGGTTTTATGTGAGAGTGCATAAAATCATTTATGAAAGGTCACGAATTCATGTGAGGAAGCATGCATCACAACATATTACGAAAGTATGCAATTTCTTTTGAAATTTATGACATGATAAGTATGCAAGTATGATAAGATATGTAAGCGACCTATGTATGATATCAAGTCGGTACTTATGCATGGGCATATTGTATTGCCAGGTCGTACATGTTGGTAGTGCACTCAGTATATCTTCCTTGTGTATGGATTCCACAACTTGCGACCATCGGCAGATCAAAATCTTTTTAGATTTGCTAACCCTTACTCATGGGGGTCAACAGTGGGTAACGGCCTATGATATTTTGATAATATACGATAAGCTTATGAAAAATATAATGTTTTCAACGTCTACGAAAAATCATGTTCAGCATTTAAGAAAATATCATGTTCATGTTATTATGTATGTATCTATGAGTATGCATGAAAATTGATGATTATTATTTTTACCGTATGATGTGTTGTTTATTGAGTATTCGACTAATTTTGTTTTTATTTCTATGTTTTTATATATTTCTTTTAAAAGCCATCATAGGTGATGATGATGCACAACAAGTAAGATTTGACTCAGATGGCGATATAGAAGCCTAGATAATGTATTAGTTGTAATTTTATGAATTTCGGTGAGTAAAATATTTTTTTGTAAACATTTGAAATTTCATTATTTTAAATAAATACTTTCGCTGACTTTCTTTAATTTTTATAAAAGTTATTTCTTTTATTATAAAATGTTTGTATATGATACGTTTTGTAAAGAAAAGCTTTAGTAGCATACTAGATCCCCAAAATATATTAAAAATGCTATATTCGAGAGTGGGGTGTTACAGTCCATTCCTTGCCTACTATCAAAATATCATGAAGAGTTCCTTACATTTTCCATTTGCCTATCATCATAAGTTCTCGTGAGTAGGAACTGTTGGAGAGGGTGTCCAGTCCCATCAATCCTTACTGCCTATTTGCCTTCGTGGGGGTTGCTTCATGGAGGGGTTATGTTTATGGGCCGAGTACCTCACTAAGGCCCATCAGCTCCTTGTGTGTGAGGTTCTTGGGTTTCGTTGGTCCCGGCTGGGGCCTTGATAGCCTATTGACTACCTAGTGGTTGTTCATGGGCTTACTATACAGGTTGATGGGGGAAAGAGAAGAAGATATACTTGCTATCATTCAGTACCATTATTCAATCAGTGAGTCAAGCCAATATGTTTGTCCTTTCAAAGGAAAAGACAATATGTTTGTCCAAAGGGCAAATGGTAGAAGCCGAGTCCCTTTGTCTCTCTTTCTAAGAATGAAAATTTCTTAGTAGGTCAACATGAGTTAATAATGCATTTTATGAGATTATGTAATGGGTGAGGGCTAGGATCAACTCCCTATGGGCGCTTCCCTTTCCAAGAAAACAGATGGCTTGAGCTAGGAAGAATACAAATCTTACAAGAGATGCTATCCTGACCTGTAGAAGGTGACTGGGAAGTTTCTTGCTAACCTTTACTCAATTTAATGGTCATCTTAATCAAATAGTTCAGTTGTTGCACCCCTAGCACATAGCAGAGGCAGAAATCAGTACAAGTCGGTGCGGCTATTCATTGATTTATTTTTTCATTTAATATTTATTTACGTTCGTGCTATTGTCAAATCTTGTTCATCCAACTTTTCTTTTGGAGCTTATATATAAAAATATCAAGATCATGGGGGGATTCATAGGTAAAAAATCATATTAGTAAGTAAAAATGCCCTTAATTAAATAAAAAGTCCAGCCAAGAGGTCATTTTGGCTTGGCCGTTCGAGCGCTCAATTGTCTTCAATCCCATTGGCCATGCTAAAAAAAACTACATTAACTAAGTAGTAAACTATCCTTATCGTTTCGTCCAACATCCAATTAGGAATCACAGACAGCCTAGGGGCGAGCGATGTTTGTGTACATAGCAAGACTTTTAAGTAACGGAGATGTTGGGAGCTAGAGAGAAAGTTGCTCTTATGTCTCACGTGATTGCTGAATATAAGGATTAGGCATTCTTGAAATGTTATTTGTAGTTGTGAAGTGTATAAGTACTGCATAATCTTTTTAAAAAAGTAGTTAAATACAAGATCTACATGAAAAAAGTATACAAATGCCACGTAATTTATTAATAATCGACCTCATTCTTTTTCAAATTGATTGTGCCGTGTTTGTAAACTTTATAAATGTATGTAATATTTTTATTTTTCTTTAAAATAATACTAAATATAATCATAACAGCATAAGTGTTGTGTATTATTTTTGAAAAAAATGACAGTTCATTATTAAAAAAATAATTTTTTATATAGATTTTATATTTATTTATTTATTTCAAAAGAGTGCACCACTCTTACACATTTTATGTTTGAAATATCATTTTTCTTTTCTTTAAGGCCTCTTTTGGATAGTAATGAGAGATGGGATTATATTTGAAATGGTGAAATTATTTATAAGTAGTAATAAAATAATTTGAGTTGAAATATTTTATAAAGTTTTTAGAAATGAGAGAGGAAAAGTTGAGTAAAAATATTATAAAGTTAAAATATTATTAGAATATAATTTTGAATATAACTTTTATTTTAAAATTAATTTTTTTTAAGTTTTTTGGGTATTTTCTTTAAAATTTTTAAAAAATTATAGTGATTAAGTGATAATTAAATTAAAATTTTAAAAAACTGAAAATAAAAATTATTCATATTTATAATGTTTAAATATTAAGATAAGGGAAAATAAACAAGATAAAGATAGGATAGAAGTTTTCAATAATAAATTGAGAGAAAGCGATTGACAAATTGGCAGTTATAACATTGTCCCCAGGTAGGGGGACACTGGAAGCCGCTCACAATCAAATAAGTTTCTAGACATTGACCCTTTGAAAGTAAAAAATAATGATGGCAATGGTATGCTTCATTGAAGGTTATATTTGGTTGTGGAGTAAAATTTAACTATTTAAATTTACTTAAATTGATTATTGATGAAATTAATTATTTTTAGATTTTATAAAAGATTTAAATTTATTTCAACTTATTTTAATCATATTTTAAATTCTTTAAAATGATTTAAATTCTTTAAATTTAACTTTTTAGATTAAAATATGAAGAATAAGTTGAAATAAATTTAAATTATTTGATAAAATATTACTAATTATAACATAATTTATCTAAATTCAACATTTACACGTAACCTAAATATCTAAATTCCATGGTAGAATCTGATTGTTTATTGATTATAGAAGTGTTATATAAAGTGATTAAGTTGCTTCCTTTTTTTTTTTTTTGTTGATTGTAATCTTGTCTATGTGCATAAAAAAGGAATTAGGGCAACCATATATTAGCTCGCTAAGCAAAAAATGTGGATAATATTGTAATTTAGACTTTATTTTTGAAGTCGTTTGGCATAACAAATGTCTGTAATTTCATTTTATTAAATAGAAGTTCTATATTTTATCAAATATACATATACTGTATACATATATATATATATATATATATATACTAGATAGGAATAACGTGTAAAGCACGTTTATTTAATTTAATTTTTAATAAAAATTTAATGATTATTTAGATGATAAATAATTAAGATATGATATTTTTTTTATTCCAATATGATAATTTAACATTTGTATTATTTTGTACGGCCTAAAAACAAAAGATATTAAAATATCTATATTTTGTTAGTTATGTGATTATTTTTAAGAAATAATATGAGTTTTTTGAAAAAAATAAATTATATAGTTTATAATTTATATAAGAATGTTATATTATAATTTATATAAATTTATTTAATCATATATATTCAATTAAATATCAAACATGTAATATTAATTATATTTATTGCTTATTATTACCAATTTAATATAATTATAATAAATTATATATACCGTATATTAACTATATATACCGTATATATAGTTAATTTAATAAATAATGCATTCATTTTAAAATTATAAATTATTTAAAAAAAAATTAATTTATTAATCATATAATATGAATAAAATTTTCATGAATAAAATTAAACTCTCTAACGTATAAATTGTTATGAATAGTTTATTTCTATATATATTGTTATATTTATATATTTTATACTATTATTGTGTCATTCTATACTATTATTATTATTCTATATTTATTTTACATAAAATAAAATTAAAAAATATGCCCTAAGTTGGAATTCTAAAATAGAAATTTCAAGTATTATTTATGGGTTTAATGAATTGTGTTTAAAGTGTTTAGTGGTATTAAATAGATGTTAAATGAGTTTTAAATGGAAAGTTTACTATTGTAGAAAGTTGAAGAGGTAGAATTAATTTTAATGCCAATAATATTATTTTAGTGAATAAATTTAATAAATTGTGTTTAAAACGATAATTCTTATTAGATCCATTATTAATTTTAACAGAAACTGATGGAAAGTGTTAACTTTAACGGAGAAATAAGAATTTTCATTAAAACAAGAATTTTCGTTAGATAGTCACTTTATATATATAAAGATATAAACTAATATGACAGCTCACTGAGGATTGAGAAAAGTCTCCCATACCGACAGTTGGCGACACTCGCTATCGATATTATTATTTCTTAAATATTTGTGCGTATTTATTTTTTTAGTAACAGTACATATTATACTTTAAGAAAAGGAAAATACCAATATTTCCATCCAAGTATGACCAGCGCCATCATTACAGTAAAAATGCATTGTTCACAACGGGATGACTTGGTCACGAAACACTTGTTTTGTCGTCCTCCACTAACAAGACGAAAAAGGCAGACCTATATAGGTGTACGAAGCCTTCATCTCTTCTTTCATATAAAATGTGAGGTGAGATACTTATTAAGCTCACGCGTACACAGAGAGAGAAGAGACAGATCATCGAGAGAGATAAAAGAGAGGAGATCATAAAGATTAATCATGTGCCGGAAGTCGATCGGCATGAAGTTGCAGCTGCTCTTTCTGGCTTTCTTTCTTTCAGGAATTCCCTTCATCTACTCATTAACTGATCCTAAAGATGGTATGTAACAGACCACTCAGCCGTATATATATATATATATATATATTATTTGGTTTAACGTATAGATGTTTGTTGCCTGAAAAAAAAGGCTTTCACCAAAGTTCCTCGTACGTTATTGTTGCGCCATGGGTTGTCTCTTGGAAACGTATTCCTGATTTTTTTTTTCTTTTTTTTTTCATGATAATAATATCGGTGCTTTGATACACATAATATTCCTTCTTTCTTTCGCCGCTCAAACTAATTATTTTTTTCGTTAATAAACTATTAAAAGTTTCAACTAAGCTCTAATGAGCATCTGACACCGTGCATATTTGACACCGTGCGCCGTCGATCACAGTTTAAAAATATTTAAAATGAATAATTATATTTTTCATAGGATTTATACTTTTTCACAATTTTTTTTATTGGTTTTATGTTGCACATCATATCGAGCCGTCCAGTCTTTATTGTTGGGCACACACTGGTAGTTGAAAATTTTTTGTTTTTTATTTTGTGATTTTTTATTAAATATTTTTTTAACATTCCTAATTATTAAAAAAATATATATAACTTTATCAATAACTAATTCTTTTATTTTTAAATAAAAATATATAAACAGTCATATTGAAGGGTCAATTAGTTAGAGCACTGGTATTAAATTAATTAATTATTTTTTAAAAATATAAATTTGCATATATACATAAAAAAAAAATTATCATATTTGATCAAAAAAAAAAGTGTGAGGAGGAAATAAAATTATTTTTTATCTTTAAATATGAATAGTAAAATTTCAAAACTCGTTAAATTTGAATAATTATTATTTACTTTTAAAGATAAAAAATTATTTTTATTCTTTTCTTTCACTTTTTTCTTCTTATTTTTAATTAAATATAACTAAATTTATGATATATATATATATATATAACTAAATTTATATTTTTTTTAAAAAAAAATTGATTAATCTAATATTAATACTCTTAACAGAGACCATTTAGGATTTTCGGCCTCATGCTAAATTATAATACTAGTACCTACTGCTTTACATTTTTAACTGATGGCAATCGACACGTGAACCAAAAGTGATCGATCTATTAGTTGGTGATTAAACACTTTGCTGGTGCATGCAGTCACTGTACTCAACGCGCTGAAGAACGCGTGGAAAAACACACCACCAAACTGGGAGTCTGGGAATTCAGAGGATCCATGTGGATTTCCCAGTTGGGAAGGAGTTGCTTGCAACAATGCTACCCTTTCTAGGGTTACTGCCTTGTAAACATATTTCCTATTCTATATTTTTTATTTTTTTATTTTGTGTAGAAAAAACATACCCAATATATATTATTCTTACAGACTATATTAAATTTTTAATTTTTCTTATAAAATATATAGTGTATGAATAATGAATAGGAGATCAATTCTTTTAGTTTAGTAAGAACAAAAATAAATAAATGAAAAATAAAAAACGAATTTTTATTTTACTTTCATATCATTTTTTTCTGGAGATTTAAAAAAAGAACTTTTTATTTTATTTTATATAAAAATTTAAAAAAAAAATTATAATAATTAAATAAGAAAAATTCAAAAGTATTGTAAAAACAAACTAGATTTACTAAAAACAATTTGTATAAAATATATCCAGCCCAATTTAAACATCAAGCCCACACGAAAGATCAGCCCACGTACTGAAAATCTGTCATAGACACTGTAGAGTAAAAGTACGAACGCTTTACACCTTTACACAATATATCACACAATATATATTATAAAATAAGAATATTTTTATAAAGTAATATTAATTTTATTAAAAAAAATTTGATATACAAGGTGTGTGATTTCTTTATTGCATAACTCTGAAATAATTACTAAAATAATAATAATAATAACAATAATAATATATAGTATTATTTATTTATTTATTTATTGTGCAGAAAAAATTTACTCAATATCTATTATTCTTACAGCAGTATAGACTATATTAAATTTTATTTTTATTTTATTATTTCTTATAAAATATATAGTGCATGAATGATGAATAGAAGATCAATTCTTTTAGTTTAGTAAGAACAAAATAAATAAATAAATTAAGTGTAACGTGTGGTATATGAATAATGAGTAAAATGACTAGTCTTTTTCTGTATTGTAGTCATCTTTCTTGCAAATCGGTTTAATCTGCAGTACTCTTGACACAACAATATACATTATATGTTTAAGATTAAGATTACATCTACTTGCAAATCAAATTCATGTGAAGTACTGATTAAGGGTTCCTTTTCGTAATTTCTTTTGGTAAGTCTTTGTATATCCTTATTTTGTGGATTCCGTTGTTTTCTAACCTTTCAGGAAATTATCAACGATGGGCCTAGAAGGGAAGCTTGGAGACGACATTGGGGGACTCACTGAATTGATATCATTGTATGTATCTTTCTTTCTTTTTCTTTAATGAAAACAAAAATTCTACAATGTAAAAATAATTTTCTACTTACAAATTTAGTTTGTCATCAAACTGCATATTGCACTTGTCGTTTGTAAAGAAAATTATAAAACACAATATATTTTTTCAATTACTGTGAGACCTATTTTAAATTGCCACTCGATCCGCTTATACTTTGTTGAAGTGTATGCTAACATTATTAAATTTCAGGGACCTATCATTTAACCGTGGGCTCACAGGTTCCCTCTCTCCACGGCTTGGGGATTTGAAGAAGCTAAATTACCTGTAAGATCCAATAAGCAATCTATAATTTTCTATTTGCATATATCCATCAAACCTGCCTACGCCAGTGAGAAGCACATGTATACACATTTTTGTCTTTCATGTTTCAGAGCCCTAGCTAGTTGCAACTTCAGTGGTGATATTCCAGTTGAATTGGGAAATCTTTCAGATCTCCTCTTCTTGTAAGATCATTCAATAGTTATATAAGATCAATACATGAATCACATTGCTAGTAATTTTTCTGCATATATCTGCTTTGAAAAATTAATTGTTAAGAGAACTCCCAAAAAATATGCCATATAATTATAAAGTACTTATGCTATATATAATCTTGGATTGTGCCAGCGTCATGCAATTGTTTTGAAAAAGAGTGGGATTTAATATTAAAAAGTTAATTCTTTTATGTATATTTCGTATTTATTCACTTTTTTTAAAGTGATTGTACGATGTTTGCACACTGATTACGACTGCATGCAACTATCATTTCTCATAATTATAATTTTTTATGTAAGCATTTTTTATTGTTATGGCAATATTTTATGATAAGTACCGTGTGTCCATATTCTGACAATATTTAATTGTTACTTTTATATGTACCAATACAATCCCTCTCAGGGCTCTTAATTCAAACAACTTAACTGGAAAGATACCTCCATCTTTGGGTAAGCTCTCCAAACTCTTTTGGCTAGATCTCGCGGAGAATATGTTGACAGGACCTCTCCCGATATCAACCTCCATGGCCCCAGGCTTGGACCGTCTTTTGAAGGCTAGACACTTGTGAGTTTCAATCTTTTTCTTTTCCCATTCTTGGGTTCGATCTATTATTAAGATAATTAAATGCAATAATTTGAATATGTTTATTAAGGATACACAATGTTGATTATTGCATCCATAAAAGAAGAATAATGTGACTTCTTCAAATTTGCAGCCATTTAAATAAGAACAATCTTTCGGGTCCCATTCCAGCCGAACTCTTCAACTCTAATATGATACTAATACACATGTAAGTTGATACCAACTATTAGGTTATTTTCATGCATGCTTTAAATGATTTTTCCTACTTCTAAATGCTTTCTTCAAAGACAGATTATTTGATGGAAATCAACTTTCTGGAAGTATCCCGCCAACATTAGGACTTGTAAAAACTCTTGAAGTTCTGTGAGTAAATACACGCTAATTTAATGACACATTGGTGTTCTTCAACTAACCTTAATTAATTTTCAGTATATAATGTCCACTCTGATCTGGTATAATGTTCCTGAGAATTAAAACTATTCCAACTTGCAACAGACGGCTTGACAGAAATGCTCTGACAGGAAGTGTCCCAGATCTCAGCAATCTAACAAATATCGTTCAACTGTGGGTATTTTTTCGTAACATTTATATAGTGGTAGTTTTCTTTTAAAAGTTAATCATGCTGGTGGTTATCATCTAATTTCTTCTTGTTGCTATTGTCTTAATTAGGAATTTAGCTCAAAATAAATTGACGGGCGCTTTACCAAATTTGACTCAAATGATGAAACTCAACTACTTGTAAGTTGATGGCATGGTACCATTGCATGCAATTGACAATTTTATGTTCGAGTAATTTAGCCTCCATTTGGATATAGAAATAGTTTCATCTCATCTCATGATCATTACAATTTTTTCAAATTTCAATACAAAATATAATAAACAATTTAATTTTTCTAAATCTCAAAGCAATAATAATGTTAAAAAATATTCTAATAATATTATTTTATTTAACTCTCAACTTTCATCTAAAATTATCTCATCTAATCTCATTATTCATATGGAGCCTTGTTCTAAATTTTATGTATTGATGAATCTTGTATGATGCCTTATTTTACCAGGGACCTAAGTAATAACTCATTTGAGCCATCAGAAGCTCCAAAGTGGTTCTCAACCTTATCATCACTCACCACTTTGTATGTCTTCAATCTCTCACAGATGAAAATTTCTCAAATTTTACCAATACTTACCATGACTATGTGATTGGTGCGCAGGGTTATGGAATATGGGTCGCTTCGAGGGTCCATACCACGAGATTTGCTTCACTTGCCATGCTTACAACAAGTGTAAGTTGATATATTATTGGTATTGTTTGGGTTCATAAGAATGTTATGAAATAAAGAGAAACAACTAAAACTCGATTTCAATTATCAGGAAATTGAGAAACAACAAATTTAGTGAGCCATTGGACATGAGCGAGCATGCAGAAAAGACCATCACCTCACAACTGAAGCTTATTGATTTACAAAACAACGACATTTCTTTGGTAATACATGGCAGTGAATACCATATATCCTTCATGTGAGTGAATTCAAGGCCCTTAAATGTTCAATTTTAAATATGTTATGTATTTCCATTTCTTCTGACCATCAACTTTCTTTGTCAATTTGATGTACTTCAGACTAATAGGAAACCCATGGTGTAAGGAAAATCCATTGGATGCTTACTGCAAGCAAAAACAACCACCAAACACCTCTTTTACTAATAGTCTGCCGACTAAGTGTAAAAGTATATCTTGTCCTCTTGGTCAAGATTGCAACCCAGGGAATGGTGAATGTGCATATCCATATAAAGGAACATTATTCGTTGGAGGATCACTTTTCAGTGATTTGTCCAATGCAACTGTGTTTGATTTACTGGAAACAAGTTTGTGGGTAAACCTGAGTCTCCTTCCAGGTTCAGTTTATATACAAGGTGCCACATTCAATTTGGATGACTATCTTCAGGTGCAACTGAAATTTTTTCCCTCAATCGAAAAATACTTTAATCGATCAGAGATTCTGAGAATTGGGTTCTCCATGACTATTCAAGAATATAGGCTACCAGCTAACCAATTTGGAGCCTATTTCTTTATTGCAGAACCTTATTACTTTCCAGGTTCAAATCATATCTTTACTCTGTGTGTGTGAGATAGAAAATTATATCTCTACTTGACAATATTAAAAATGTTATTCAGCCAAATCCTCTGGAGGAACTTCTATTGGCACTCATGTAAAAATTGGGATAGCAATTACTTGCTGTGCCATTTTGGTTATGGGACTCCTGGGAGTAGGGATATATGCGGTTCGACAAAGGAAACGTGCAGAAGAAGCCATTGGATATAGTCAACCGTTTGGTAAATAATTAGTAAAATTAAATTTCTCCTGATTGATTAATGAGTTTTGTTACGTACAAGTGAATTTATAGACCAATTTGCGTACCAATATTGATGTCTTCACATCCAAAATTTAAATTCCCACCATTTTTATAAATTACTTTGACTTTTGACTAATCACGTTGAATGGATGCTTGTATTGGTGCTCAAAATCGTTTATAACCAGATTTTCCCTCGATTTTATAGTTCAAATTCAGGACTAAGTATTTGTTGTCTTATATGGCTTATTTTCTCCATATCTCAGCTTCTTGGAAATCAAGTGGCAATGATAGAAGTGGGGAAGCACCACAATTAAAAGGTGCAAGATGCTTCTCTTATAAGGAACTCCAAAAGTGCACAAATAATTTTGCTGAGATAAATGAGTTGGGTTCTGGAGCATATGGCAAGGTATGGGTAAATCTCTTAGCATTTAGTCAAACTTTTGCAAAATCCACTTCCAAGAACAGTTTACTAATTTTTTTATATCCTCTCCAGGTTTATAAAGGGCTGCTTTCTAATGGACAAGTTGTTGCTATCAAAAGAGCTAAGCAAGGATCAACGCAAGGTTTACTTGAGTTCAAGACTGAAATTGAATTGCTTTCTCGAGTTCATCACAAGAATCTTGTTGGCCTTGTGGGTTTTTGCTTTGAACAAGGAGAGCAGATGCTGATCTATGAATTTATGTCTAATGGAACAATTAGAGATAGCCTCTCAGGTACATACATTCATATCAATTTAATTACGTATTTGCAAATATCTAATTGAGAAGTGCTCCTAAGGATGTAGCACAAGTTTCTCCTAATCAGGAACATTTTTTTTTTCATATTTTAAAAATAAAATTCAAATCATCATTAAAAAAATACTTCTTTAATCACTAAGTAAAAGAATTATTATTATTTTTTGTATCAGGAGATTTATTTGGGAGATTGACTAAAATAATTTAGCATTTCTGTATCTAATATGTAGGAAACTATTTGCCTAAATATGAACTGTAGGGAAATCTGGTATTTATCTTGATTGGGGCAGAAGACTCTACGTTGCTCTTGGTTCAGCCCAAGGACTAGCTTACCTACATGAGCATGCCAATCCTCCTATTATCCATCGAGATGTTAAGTCCACAAATATTCTGTTAGATGAACATTTGACTGCAAAGGTTGCAGATTTTGGCTTGTCTAAGCTAATATCAGATGCTTTGAATGGCAATGTTTCGACTCAAGTCAAAGGCACGATGGTAAGTCATGTTATTATATCTCTACCTGATCTCTCAAGAGTAGAGAATATTAATAATAGAGTCATAAATATTATTAATAAAAGAAATTAAAAACTTACTTTTATCTGTAAAAATGATTTTCAATGTACTCATGATAGAGTATATGCAGAACTTAAATATTTATCACATAACATTATTATTTATATATAAAGCTGCTAGGACTCCATGTATATGTATGTAAGCATTATGGGTCTTGTGGGCAAGCATGAGTTGGGATTAGAAGTTCTAATGTGAAAGGAACAACTTGGCTAGGGTTTTGGATGTCTGTGTAAGCTAGTCTCCTCTCCTGTGGAAAATTTCCCTTTTCTAATTCCTAAGACTTTTGTGTAAAGTATTATTGAGGTCACGATGAATCTAATACTCTAGTTAGAGTTATTCTACTTTATAATTAGTTCTTCACATTATCCTCTGGTTCATTTACTAAAGTTAACTTACTGCTAGTGAATGTGTTGTCGTCACAATCGAAGCAATTCCTTTTAGGATAGTCAAGGTTTTAACGTATGCATAATGATTGTGGTTAATAGATTTGCAAGGTCTTGACCTCGCAGAGAGTACTTTGAGGAAGTTGAGCAACCAAATTGGCAGATAATTAACTTATATCAAAATAAATTTGTATTAGTTCCTTCTTTTTTTTGCATGGTATTGTAAAATTTGAAGTAGTTGCAAATCCTTCCAATCCTACAGCAAAATAAAAAATGTCTTATGCAATCTAATTTATATTTTGCACTCATTGGAATACTCTTTAATTTACTTTTTGCAAAATACCTTCTAATTGCAGGGTTATTTGGATCCTGATTATTACCAGACTCAACAATTAACTAAGAAGAGTGATGTTTACAGCTTTGGAGTGTTTATGCTTGAATTGCTAACATCCAAGCGACCGATTGAGAAAGGAAAGTACATCGTCCATCAGGTGAGAAAAGCCATGAACAAGGACGGGGAAGAGTACTATGCCTTGTGGGATTTGATTGATTCATCCATTAAAGACACAACAAATCTTATAGGATTTGGGCAATTCTTGAAAGTTACTATGCAATGCATTGAAGATTTACCTGAAGACCGTCCAACAATGAGTGAAGTGGTAAAGACACTTGAAACAATATTACAAAACGATGGTGTGGCTTCAAGCATATCTATGTTGTCTTCTACAAGTGACCTTGAAGCTTCATTAAGGGGTGCTTCTAAGCATCCTTACAATGATCCTAAGCACAAAAACGATGTTAGTGGTGCCAGTGAAACCTTTGGTTATAGTGGTGCACTCACAGTCTCAACATGTGTTGAACCCAAGTAGCCAATCCTCCCCTATATCTACAGAGAGAGTTGTTTCTAATTGTCCACAATATTCAAGTACTATGTGTTGATAGTAGAAAAATCTATCTAGAACATTAACATTTGCTATGTAGTACTACTTGAGTTACATTTCAAATGTGGGATTTTCTTATGGCCAGTAATATAGGAGCATGCATGTTCCTTTATTAAGATTTGATGGTCATGATTGTACCATAGTTTTCTTTAATCTCAACGATCATAATCGAACTTCCAAAAGCTAAGACAGTTTGCAAAGTTATTTTTGTTGTTAGGAGTACAAAGTATAAAAACCTTTGTACGAGAGTGCAAACTATATATTTGTTTACTTAAATTTATTGGAAGCGCCAAGCTGACAGATTGTAGATTCTTATTGTGACACAATAATTTCATAAATGAAAAATATTTGATTCATAAATGTATATATAAAAATAAATTCAAAAATTTATGACAAATGTGATTTGATGTGATATACTATATTGAAAAGATACTTTATTGTAGAGTAGATTTAATGGATCCTATGAAGGCCATATCATTTTGTATATTTACTTTTGTAGTTTTGTGTAATTTTTTTGTATCTATAACAATAATCCTCTTTACAAATATCCTTAAAATGAGTAGTACTTTCTAATAGCTCATGTATTATAACACTTTTGGCTCTTATAAATAAACAAATAAAATTAAAGATGCAAAGGAAGAAGCCTTGATTATGGTTTGTTTGTCCAATGAGGAAGGGGAAAAAATGCATCAAAACCTTATAGAACCTCATTTTTCTACAAACATTTTCAATTTTAGTATTTTGATCAACAATCACAGTTCTTATCATATCAGCTAATTGGTCTAACCTTTCCATGATCTCTTGCAACTTCCCTTCATGCCTATCAACTTGGTTCTAGAGTGCTTCATGCTGCTACCTTGTAGATCTTGTATTATCAACCATCAAGACCAGGCTCTTTGATACCAATTGCTAGGAGCCTCGATATACTGGTAGTATTTTAAGGTATCAATGGTGTATTTTTTTAGTTTGTAATGGTGAGGATGATAGCAAGTAACTATAACAGAGAGTGAAATTTAAAGAAGAGGAAGATGATGGATAAATAGCAGACAATGAGTCACACTAGACCTTGTTCGAGATATGTCCTTCCTCCCAAAAGTATTTCCTTACAATAATTCTCGATGGATTGCCATGGATCATGCCTTCTACACTTAACTCATTTCTAGAGACTATTCCCATACGTGTCTCTCTTACAATGGCCAACCTATAACAAACTATAGAGTCTTCTAGAATTTAAGAAGCATAAAATGGCAATACAAATAACAAGGAAATTAACTAAATGACACTAAAGACAAAAAATAAACGACAAAGCAGCATGAGCTCCAAATGGCAATGCTAGCCTCCAAAAATTTGCTTTTGAGATACCCTTACATAAGTAAAATGACAGCGTCTCCCCCTAGTAGAAATGGTGTCGTTGTGAGATGCTTATAGTATAACTTGAACTCGACCACTTCAGTTATCTCACTTTGTGTCTTCGATCCACTTTGAGAGTCTTCTTCCCAGAGCCCTTTCAAACCCTAGCCACCATGAACCCTAGCTCCCATCTCGGGTCCATAACACTCTCAAACACAGACATCTAACGTTTGGAGGCTCATCAGATACATGTCGACCTAACACCTCCACCATCTCCTTCAATAGGGAACCAAACCCACCGTTGCATTATTTAGAATAGTAAATTTGAAAACTTGAAATCATATATAGGCTAGGATCATTAGCCACCATGCCAAAAAGAAAGGTAAAGAGGCAATGAACTAAGATATACAAGTGATGGATACAAATGAACATAAAAAATAGGTAGTCCAGATAAACAAGCAAAATTGAAAAAACTACTCTAAGAAAATTGCATCATAAATCGCCCACCCACAACCATACACACTTCTAAAAATTACATGAGGGGTGATTCTACCATTCTATTCACCTCAAGAAGAAGAAGAAGAAATGCAGTAGCAATTGCATAGCATCAACAAGAACATCAATGACTACACTAATTGCAAAAGGGAAAGCATTAATTTGTATGTAAACATTCAATGCATACCTATAGAAACAATTGAGACACATGGAAACATTTAAAATAGTAACAGTGACAAAATTCTATAAAATATTAAATAGTTCACAACAAAATCAACCCACTAAAAAAAGACAACACAAGTGTGTATGTAGATCATTCAATAATACTCTATAATATTATACTCACAATGACTGGGAGTGACATAACAAATTCTATACAGATCATAAATCAAGACCAAAATCTAGAACACCCAAAACCATATAGGACGAGAAGAAAAACAAAAGATGTGACACACTCAAACCTATTTCTAGCCATGTTCAAGATCCAAAATTCATAGAATAGAAGCAAGTAAAAAAAAAAAGAACTTTACCATAATCAAGTTTACCCAACAATCGAAAATAGCCACTCTAATGACCCCCATAAAGAAGAAGGCTCTTACGACCTCTTGAAGATGACCCACACGAATATCTGTGACTCACAAAAATACACTCATAGATCCACTTCAAGACTGGAAGACCTTAGTGCCGACGATGAGCTGTAGTAGCATACGACACCACGAAGCTGAACACAACCTCCAGAAGAAGATGACGCTATGAAGCTTTTGTGAGCTAGAAGAACACGTTGCAGACCAAAGCATGACGATGCCACAAATCTTCAATGAGCAAACCAGAGCACCACGACCTTAAGAATCTTCAACGTAAAATGAAGACCAAAATGCAAACTAGAGCACAAACAAGCGGGAAATAGGTTTAGATGAAAGCTCTATTTTCATTTTATTTATTTTGTTTTTAATTAACATAGCAGGTGATGTGGCAAGCCATTTGTGCGGCGTCTGTACTTCGCATATGCTCATATAAAAATTGAAATTTTTATTAATTTTTTAAAAAAAAAAGAAGAAAAGAAATAAAAAAATAGTTGGGTTGGACCGAATGGACTGAGAGTTACTGGTCCGGTCCGATCCCTAGGGATGTTCGGTCTGGTCTAGCCGAAAAAAATGATGGACCGAAAATTTCAGTCCATCACCGTCCCCGGACCGGACTATTTTCACTCCTGGCATTTGCATACTCTACAAGTAAATGTAGTATTACTGTTCTTCATTAGGATAATATAATTACATAAGTGTCGTGTATTATTTCTTAGAAAAAACGATGGTCCGTTATTAAAAAATTATTTTTTTATATAGGTTTCATATTTCTCAATTTTTTCAAAACAGTCTATGATGTTTGCACATTTATGATTGAAATATTATTTCTGTTTCCTTTAAGGCTTCATTTGGATAGTGATATGAGATGAGATTATATGTGAGAAATAGTGAAATTATTTGAGAATAGTAGTGAAATGATTTGAGTTAAAATATTTTGTAGTGTTTTGAGAAATGAGAGAAGAAAAGTTGAGTAGAAATATGATAAAGTTAAAATATTGTTAGAATATAATTTGTAATATAAATTTTATTTTAAAATTTCAATTTTATTTTAATTTCTTTTGGTATTTTCTTTAAAAATTTATAAAAAGTATAATGATTAAAAAATTAAAAAATTAAAAAATTAAAAAATTAAAATTAAAATTAAAATTATTAAATATTAAAATAAGTGGAACTAAATAAGATAGGGATGGGATAGAAGTTTTCAATAATAAATTGAGAGGGAGATTGGCAATTATAATGTGGTGCCGAAGTGGTGGGAGGCTGGATCAAGCAACTTTCCAGATCACATTGACACTATGAACTATGTAATAACTGATAATGATGATGATATTCTTCATTGAAGTTACAGTTTTGCAGGCGGTTTGGAAAAATGTAAGGTTCTATTTCGTTGTGGAATTAAATTTTATTATTTAAATTTATTTAAATTAATTATTAATGAAATTTTTTATAAAAATATTTAAATTTATTTCAACTTATTTTATATTAATTTAAAAAACTAAACTCATCTTAGTTTAGCAAATTAAATTATTTTAATAAAATCTATAAAATATTACTAACTAAAACATAATTAAATTAAATTCAACATTTAAACATAACCTAAATATCTAAATTAATGTGACAGTACTGATATCAGTCACCGAGGAATATTGAATTAGTATCGAAAACTCCCCTCTGTACTGACACTCGTTATCGATATTATTATTTATTAAATATTTGTGTGTATTTTTTTTTTTAGTAAAACAAATAATTTAAGAAAAGAAACAATATACCAATATTTCCATCCAAGAATGAGTAGCGCCATCCTTACGGTCTAAATGCATTGATCACAACGGGATGATTTAGTCAAACACTTGAGAATTAACAAAACAAGACGAAAATGGAAGACCTATACGTGTCCGATCCTTTATCTCTTCTTTCATATATGTATATCGAAAATGTTATTTACCACCGGCCTTTACGCAACCAGCGTAACCGGTCCTACGTGGCATAAGTAAAAACGGTACCATTTGTAATTTGAAATTTGAATTTAAAATTGAAAACGGGAAAGGCCTAGATTATTGTCTATCGAAGGATTATTGTCTATCGTCTTCAAGTTCCAGCCCCCTTCTTTCCTCATAGGCGATCTCTACAACCCAGCTCCCGAAGCCTCCATTTAGAAGTCCCAAACTCATTCCTTCCTTCCTCTCACAAGTTTCGTCCCACTCCCAACCCCACGTTAGCAGTTTCATCGTTGTCTTCTTCCCTTTCGCAGGCCACGTTGGCGTCTTCTCCTGAGATACCAATGGGTCGTCATGGTCGTCTTCCCTCCATTTCCTCGTTTGGCCGGTTCTTCGTCTTCTTCGCAAAGGTCTAGAGCGACAAAGGTAAATCCGAAGCCTAGCCCCCCGTCGTTTTCCCACCCACATCCGAACCTTAACTCTAACCCTAACTCAGACCCAAATACTAACCCAAACCCTAACCCTAACTCAAACCCAAACACTAACCCAAACCCTAACCCTAACTCAAACCCAAACCCAAATCCAAACCCTAACCCGAACCCTAACCCTCGACATTTTGGTGGTCGAAGCTAAACAACAGGTATCCTTATTAATTCAAATTTTAACGCCATTTTTATATGTGAATTAATTGCCTTCTCATTATCCCTAATTAATTTAAATGTTAACGCCATTTTTATATAATTATTCATTACTCGTTATTTTGTTTGTTTTTTCTTAATTAGATGTTGTGTGAAGTCTTTATGCTGGCCATACAATTGCAATTGGAGGATCGGTGCAAGTTGAAAATTGATTATGGTGATGTCAGTTATTTTTAAGAGTTTTATCTATCAATTACTTTGAATGCCATGCATGAGTCACTTAGTATGAAAAACAAAATTTTCTATTGCTTAACATAGTTTATTTATTTATTAGGTACATCACTGATGAGAAATTACTGAGTACAAAACAAATTGATCCTTAGGTACTGTCAATTCCCTATACAAACTGTTTATTATTGTTTTTTAACATAGAAACTAGTTTTGAGTGAATTAAACATTTGAGTGTTTTTTATAATTATAAACTGCTTCTTAGTGTTGAATGAATTAAGCAAGCCTGATTAGAGTAACAGACTAAGAGTAAAAAGATAAGAGTTGGCCAATTTAGTAATTTAGAGTAATTTATTTGTTGTCCATAGCGATGCATGGCTACTTGCTGTTGCCTTCTACTTTGATGCTAGCTTTGGATTTGATAAGACTAACAGGTAACAATGCTGCATGTCAAAGTTTCCTTTTTAGTTTTTGGATTTAGAAACCAGTTTTGAGTGAATTAAACATGTACTTTTTTTTATAAATTGCTTCTTAGTATTGAATGAAATAAGCTAGCCTGACAAAGGTACTTATACTTTAGAGTAATTTATAAGAGAAAAGAAAAGGGTTGGCTAATTGTTTATTTGGAAAAATCTTAGAATGTCCTCATCTTCAGCAATGTCTTCTTCATCTACTGCAACAAGTACCTTGCATCAACTATGCTTTTGTGAGGTTGAAGCCAAATTAAAATACGTAACAACTGCACAAAATTCCGGACGGCCCCTTCTTAGGATGTGCAAAGTACAACACAAAGGTAACTACATTAATTTGGCTTATATTAAACATTTTTTTATGTGTTCATTAATATGTTGTGTCTTCTAATACATTTCGTTTGTATGCATGAGATGCTTAGGGATTACCATATTGCAACTTTTTCAAGTGGGTAGATATTAATCCAATGACCGGCCTCCAGCATCGAGAAAGATTCAATGAAGTTCCCGAGAAGAAGAAAGAGCTCGAAAAGATACTCGAGGATCTTGAGAATACACAAATTGAGTTACGTAAAATAGTGGATCAGCTCGAGAAGTTGCCAACAGTGCTATCCAATAGCTACGATGAGGCTTTGAAGGAGTTGGTGCATTTAGCTCAAGAAGCTGAAAATAGACAGTCACACACATTGTTTCGAATTTATTGGTTTTTTTCCTTTATGGTTGCATGTTACCTTGTATTATTTAAGTAATTTCTGCTGTGTTTTTATTTTGGACTTTGGCATGTGTATCCGTATATTAATTTAAGTCTTAGCATTTTTTGACTGTGTATATTTACCAATGCCAGTAATGTTTATGGATGTTATGATATGTTGAAAGTGGCAATAGGTGAAGGGATTGTAGATATTTAAATCATTTTATGATTTTGTATATTTACCAATGCAAGTTGTTTTATCACTTTTAGCTTCTTGTGATGACAATGCTGAGTAGGTGGATATTGCCAAGTAGATATGGTAATATTTTGACAGTGCAGCTGTACCATTTCGATGGTCAAATTGTTAACCATCTTGCATCCTATTTGTTTCAATATTGAATTGTTAATATCAAATTCAAAACCTAGAGATGATTGAGCAACATGTCTCAAACGCCCCATCTTGCATTCTATTTGTTTCAATACTGAATTGTTAATATCAAATTAAAAACCTGAAGATGATTGAGCAACATGTCTCAAACACCCCATCTTTTTCAAACGTAAATAACAAAAGCATGTATATGATTGAACAGAAGCGTGAATATGCGTTCATTGTTATAAAGTGCAATGTAGTGGCATATATATTGATCTGATTGAACAACTGCAACAAAAATAAATTGTTACATGATTGATCTGATTGAAATTACGATAGTATTAACAATCCATGTTGCATGAAATTACCAAGTGAAAAGCTAGTATAATAAGGTGCGGACTACATTACCTAATAATGGAAAGTATTACATCCTTCCTGGAAAATACCAATTATAACAATTATCACTTGTAACCCAAAACATGAAAAAACTTTTACAAGTGCTCAACATGAATCAATTCTTGGAACCAAAACCCTTCATTATAAATCTCTTTTCACCATTCCTCTCTAAAGCCACAACAGAGAATTGGTCAGCAAGATCTTGCCCACAAAACCAGCAAGTTTTTTTGGGGTTTCTCTCTTTTCCTACACAAGAGGAAAATGTTACTTCAGGTGGAATTAAACATTGTTCTACTTACATTCACATTTTCTAAAAATTAATGTAAATACAGATATTTTATATTTACTAATAATAAACACACTTATTTTTTTCCAAAATTAATAATAAGCATCAATGATAGATGGAAATCTTCCAACCTAAAAAATAACTCAAATATATATATATATATATATAGATCATGAACACGGAACAGTACCTAAAGAATGGAACTAGGATACTATAATTTTGATATTTTCAAGACAAAAAAAAGACTCATATATATATATATAGCGATCAGTACTTATACTCTGTTATTTAATGGCCTGATCATGGTTGATGAATGTCATTTCTGCTGTGTTTTTATTACGTATATATAGAAAAGACCCCACCCCACCAGCCTTCGATCTATTTCCCAGTTGCAACTTGCAACCTCTTCCCCCACTCGTTTTATTCACAAACCTCTGAATAGCCATTAATGCCACAAAAATAACTTGCCTTACCCAAAAAACACATTTGAATCCATATATACACATTTCTTTCCAAGCCTTTGAGAAGAAACCAGCTGAGATGGGCAATAGAATAGTTAATATTAATTTTGAATCCAGTTTAAACTTGTGAAGGTAAATTTTTTTAATTAGTATTAGACGAACATACCAAGATATACCCATCTATACCCATCATTGCATTGCTTGTGATCTTTCCAAATCAACATGTAGCGGTTGTGATCCATCCAAACGCAGTTGGAAATATGAAAAATAATAACACGAACCAAATGAAAAAAGAACACGAAAACTATAACGTGAAAATAGCGGGTGAACTTACACTTTCTTGACTTTGAATCACTGCCTCTTGGGACTGGGTTCCACAAACGTCAGAAAGGCCAAACAAATTGTTGGAGTCATTCACAACCAATGGGGGTTCTCCATCTCGCTGATAATCAAATAATAAATTTGTTAGTTAAAATTTATAAAAATTAAATAATCAGAACAACTTAAAAAATTTGAACCTATTTGCGTTTCCCCTTTCCCTGCACTTTCTCCATCTTCTCCTTAACTTTTTGCATTTTTATCTCCATTGTGGATGCTTTCCTCAAAGATGGGGGTCTACCTTTTCCTCGCACAACTCGTGGACTACGTACTTGTCTTGAACCATCCGTTGTGGTAGCTACAATTGCTGAACTGCCAACATTTGTATCAACTTGCGTCATTGATGGGGGTTCTTGGTTTGTTGAATACAAGTCAGTCATTGCGCTTAACTTAGCAAATGCATCCTCAGTATACTCTTTTTTCCCTGCTGCATTAGTAATCATCTTATAACATGCATTCAATAGACATGAATATATGTTACCATCTTCTCGCTGATCCTCTGTATCATGACTGCTTTGGATTAACGTATATCTTCTTTTAATATCCTTTCTCCATCGGTCTAAAATGTACATATCTGGCAACGATTTAACGCCGTTACATTTGAAGACGGCAAACACGTGCCGGCACACTATCTCCCTCGTTTGCCATAAACCACATGAACACTTGGCAGCTACATCTTCCTCAATAAATTCCACAGAGTGTGTCACCAGTTTAGTGAAATCTTCGTGTTGAATTTCATCCTCTACCGTATAGGTCTTTCTTGTACCATCCACCTTAAGGAAAACTGGGTCCAAATCAATAATGCCAGTAAGTTGCAGCTGAACTTTCCTGAACTTAGTATTTGTGTACAAATTTTAAAATCTCTTTTCAGTTGGAGATCTAGAGATGCATGGAATTGTGGCATTAAATGAGTGGAAGTCCGCAACATTTTCATTCTCAATTTTCTTTTTCAATGCATTATCATACTGATCGACGAATTCCTTCAAATTGGTCTTGGAACTGACATAACCGTCGAAATATGCGTTCATGCTCTCGCTTCGCTATGTTGTATTCATTCTAGCCCAAAAAACATCTTTCAACAATGCTGGTACCCAATGTTCATGCTCAGCATATAAACTCTGCAACCAAGCATTCTCATCCAAGTTGTACGTGGTGATACATTGATCCCAATATGTCTCAAACTCTGCTGGGGAGTGGGCGTCGTACACACATTTTGCCAATGCAGTTTTCAATCCAGTTTTGTAGGACCCATAGCAGCCAAGCTTTTCAGGCACTTTTTTCATTATATGTCATAGGCAAAATCTATGTCGGCTTTCTGGAAATACAATTGCAATGGCTTTTTTCATTGCCCTGTCTTGGTCAGTGATAATAGCTTGTTGACGCTCCAATCCACGCTTGGGATCGCACGTGAATAGAAGCGTCGGGGATGAGCAACGCAAGGAAGTTCACTCCTCGTCATATCATACTTATACATTTTTTTTTTTGGAAACATCAAAGAAAGGTTCTCGTAGCGGAATAAAAAGGTCAAGCCTTTTATAACATGCACCACATGGTTACGCTATGGATCCCAAACATAATATCATACATAGCCCAGACTTCAAAATTTACATAACTTTGTCCAAGTAATCAAAATAGTGCTTCTCACAGGCGGGAAGACTTTACCAAAAACATAAATACAGGACATCACAAAATAATATGGGTCTTAACATTGCCCATAAAATTCAACCGACGGGTTCCTTCTTCACCTTCTTAAAGTTCGAGCCCCAGCGAAGCCGATCCAAGTCTATGCTAGGCCCTACCTCACATATCGCCCTAGAAGGCAGTCCAAAAATACGCCCCAAGTGAAGGGACTCGTCAACCCCTAATACTAAGCAACACCCCGCAGGGTATAGACCGACTGAACTGTACATGGTCATTTTTAGTGACTCCACCATCCACTGACCCGGGTGGTTCAAAGTCACTGGCCCCCTCTAAGGGCGGCCTCAATCAGGTCCCTGAGGATCCGAGGTGTAATCACGGGGTTCGTACTCATCTGAGCCATCCTCACCTACAATTACTTCTATTGTTCCCAAGAGGGAAGGATAGTAAGGACATAAAGAGGGGGTGAGATTTGGGAGGAAATCTCAGCAAATACATCTAAACTTTAACGAAAGCATTTCAAGCATACAGTTAAGTGAATAACAAACAAATTTCATACGTATGCGATCAAATAGGACTCATGCTTAGACTGATGCATATGCTCGTGACAAAAATTCATCTTTCTCATCCATTCTTAATTTCCAATGCATACTTGTTCAAAATCACCTAGCACAACTTCTTTAATGTAGATTCTTTCAAAGAAACACTTTGTTCAAAAACTTTCGTCTTTTCTTATTTTAGGTGCCACTTATCATATCATATATGGCCCGAAAGCCCTTTTCTTTTCGTCATGACTTCATATTTTGGATACTTCATGGTTCCTCTATGCACCGTGTGCTCCCCGCTAGTTACCGTCATACCCGACGACCAAATCAACCTAGGTGAATACGTTTCGCGCCCTTTCGCCCTTTTCGTCACTCGGGGATTTCTCTCCGAGCAACTACAAACTTTTCAGATGGTGAGGCCGAGGCCAACACCTTTATGGCACTCACGAGCATTAGGTGTGACCACGCTCCAGACACCTTTTGGAGCCATACATGGTCCGCTGACTATTCTTCATCAACCCAGGGGTTTTCACTCAATTTAAGTACTCCTGAGTGAACAAAGAGTTCCACTGAGACACTTCCTCGTCCCAGCCTTTGGGGTTTTTCTAAAACTTTAATTCATTTCTTTCGAAACATATTTAACTCAAAACATGGGTTTTCGTGCTTATGCATAGGACATAAAACTTCTAACTTTGTAAATGCAAAACTCGAGGCGAACTCGAGTACACACATTTGGTCATTTTTCCTTCAAAACCTTGTTCTTCTTAACTCTTACTTATGTAAAAACACTTAAACAAGTGCATTAGGTTGAATAGGGTGCTCGGCCTCCACCCCTAGGGCTTGGGCCGAGACCCACTTTGTCTCCCATTGATGTTCTCTTCTTCCATTGTTCTTCCCAACACCATCTAGCCCTAGTTTGATGTTTAAAACAAATTTCTTAGCCTTACAAATGGGCAACCCGAAACCTATAGCCCTCAACTTTTTGTTGTTTTCTTTTCTTAGCCCTTCAAAGCTAGGGTCCTACTTGATTACTCTATATGAAACCGAGTCCATACATGTCATCCTCCCAATATATATATATTTCTACTTCTCCAAATATCCGAACATGAATATTAAATAAAGAGGAAATTTAAACTTCAAGATTTTCACTCCAAGAAAATCCTTTAAAACATAAGCATTTTTATTTCTTTGTAACCATCAAGCAACAATGTTAGTAATATCTTCCAAGATCAATATAGCTAGATTCTATCAATACTTTCTACATGTTCATCCTAGCATGGCATTTCAATAAGTAAGACATTTGCAACAAAAACCAAGATGCTTCTTCAAATGACATATAAGCATACACCCCATATTTCCCTAATACTCACTAATTCAACATCTTCATGCTTACATGCTTTTTCATCATCAAACCATCAAGATCATCAATCATCGTATAACTCTTTAATCAAAAAGATCATAGGTTCTACACATAGATTCTAACCAAAATAACATTTCTACCCACAAAGTTTCATCATGGCAATACTAAGCAAGCAACCAAACAATACAAGCATATAAAAGCATATACATACATTCAAGCACATTCACTCAAAAATATACTAAAAATGCTAAAGGCAAAGTAAAGATATACTTACAAGCTTCCTAGCTAGCTTATATAACTTCTGAAAATAAAAGAAATACTTAGTTAGAACATGCTAAAAATTTACCATTTTCAAAAGAAATGGTTTTCTTTTTGAAAGCATGAACATAGGTTTCTTCCTTATACTAAAAATGCTAAAGGCAAAGTAAAGATATACTTACAAGCTTCCTAGCTAGCTTATATAACTTCTAAACATAAAAGAAATACTTAGTTAGAACATGCTAAAAATTTACCATTTTCAAAAGAAATGGTTTTCTTTTTGAAAGCATGAACATAGGTTTCTTCCTTATGCTTCTAGGTTTTATCTTAAAGTAAGTAAGTTACTTACCTGTTCTAGGTTTCTCCTCCTTCCACAAACACTATCTTCTTCTCCTTCTAAACTTGGAGTGTTTAGGTGTCTAAGTGGTGAAAATGAGTGAAGCAAAGTGGAGGGAATGAGGAGTGGTTGCCGTGAGGTGCAAAGTGAGGGATGTGTGTGTGTGTGTCTGAAATGAGAAAACCAAAAGAAAGGGAAAGCAAGGCCATTCGGCCAAGATCCTCCACTAGACTCTTAGGTCACTCATTCCCCTAGGTTTGAGTGACATGTGGTAGGCTTGAAAGACCCTTGAGTCCCATCACTTGATCACATCAACCCTAATCTATCCCATCCTAGGTTGGAGATTTTGCTCCTTCTTTCTCTCCTCATGGCACCTGTATTGGTGAGCGGAGTTGGAGCTTCTATTGGGTAATCAGCATTCTACAAAAAAAATAATTAATGTTTGGACAAGTTATTGACTTAGCCAAATTAAAATATCAATTAATCTTGAATTTAATATTGAGATATTTATATTAAATGATCTAATATACCGCAAATGGAGAATTTGAGCTAAATAGTCTTGACGTAGATAGGTGCTCTTTCTCGTTTTCCATCCTGAGAGGGAACCCAACTTGTTTCCTAAAACATTCAGAATTTTCAGTTTTTGTAACAAACCAGTTGAGTCAGGCATAGACCCATCTCATCTGCAAAAACACACTATGCCCAAATTGAAATTCAACCATGACATTACTTTAAGGGCTTTCTGATCATCCAAACACAACATACACGGCATGGGACAAGCATTGCCAGCTCCATTTTCCTAGGAAGAAAGGATAGGGTGGAGATGGCACTTTTTTCCTGAGGTTTGTGAGCATTTAGCAAATGCATGTGAGCAGCAGGATCCTTGGAGTGAGGAGCAGTAGCAGATCCAAGTATATGCACTCTCTAGTTAATTCATTGGGTTTGTAGAATGGAAGTCCTTCCAAAAGACAATTCTCATATTCCGTTTCAAATATAAAAAAAGGGGCTAAATCTGGAGCTCAGCACCATTGGACCAAGACCTATGAGTAACTCCAAAAGTTAACCAGGCTGGCCAATTATATGCCTAGAAAACGAATTAAAAAGGAAAAAGAAGAAGCCAAAATCCATGGCTGATCATGATGCCATCACGAATAGAAATGCCAGCTAAATATAGCAAAGAACTGCCACTAAAAAACCAAACAAACAGGAGTTGCTAAACAGAGTGTGTCACCAGTTTAGGATAGTCCCCACATGAGACGCCTTCACCCAAGAATTAATGCATTTTGATTCACCAATTACATATTGCAATAAAAAACTTAAGTAAAAAATACAACAAAATATAAAATTATACATCCTGTCCGTCTAATGCAATCACAGTCCTACTGAATAAGGTGCTCTAAAATATCGGAGTGCACTTAGTGTCCTTCGGTTACCATCCTTTTAAATCTAGTGATCGACTTGTTTAAGGGAAGATTTTTGAAACTAAAACTTGAATACTCGAGCATCAATGTTGTAGAGGATGAGAAACTAGTTTGAAAAGAAATATCCAATAATATTGCTCTGTCCAAACCTGTCCAAACCGACACAGGCGATCGACTTTGTCTCTGTGCAAATCGACAACGTCGACAACCTCCCTCACCGGCAATCGGTCCGACGTCTGCAACTTGGGTGAGAGTCTGAGAATGCTTGGGGTGCGAAATGGTGTGCGAGGAAATCAAAGTGTGCAGAAGAAGTCGCAAGAAGTGAAATGGCGTGCAGACGAAGAAACGATTTCCCTCCAGTGCCATTTCGTGTGTTTCGTTACAAAAAAATAAATATAAAAATAAAAATTAAATAGGCCACGTCACGTGGTTTCGCACGATTTCGCACTTGGCGGTTCCCTCCAGCACTATTGTATATATATGTGTGTGTGTGTGTGTGTGTGGTGAGATACTTATTAAGCTCACCCGCACACAGAGAAAAGTGACAGATCATCGAGAGAGAAAGAGAAGAGATCATAAAGAGCTGGAAGTCGATCGGCATGAAGTTGCAGCTCAAGCTCTTTCTAGCTTTGTTTCTTTCTTTTAGGAATTCACTTCATCTACTCATTCATTGATCCTAATGATGGTATGTAACAGATCACCACGCCATCATATATATATATATAATATAATATAATATATTTCATCTGGTTTAACGTACAAATGTTTGTTGTCCTGAAAAAGGCTTTCACCAAACTTCCTCGTACGTTATTGTTTGGGTTCTCTCTTGGGGACAGTATTTTCACTACAAGAAATTAGAATTTTTACCATCAATTTTTTTATTTTGCAATATACATTTATGGCAAAAAGTGATTTATTGGGACTAAAAATGTTTCTGACCATAAAAGCCTACTTGTTGCCATGATTGTTTTGTGGTGGATATAAAATGATAAGAAAAAATAATTTGCCACGAGAAAATAATCTATTACCATAAGATTAATTTTTGCTACAACTAGGGGTGTTCATCCGGGTTCCGGATTCCCAATCCGGAACCCGGATTCAAAATTTCCTTAAACATTTAAAAAAAAAAAAATCAAAACTGTTAGGAAAAAAATAAAATTTTAAACCGGGCCAGGTACAACCCGGCCCGGATAAACAGGCCTAGCTACAACATTTATCACTTTTTACCACAAATTCTTTTCCCACCATATGAGCTCATAAAGAATATTTCTTATTGTGACAAATTTCATCCGTGGAAAAAGTTATTTACTTTTGCCATGACTTCACAACCGGATAAAACAACCATTTGCGACGAGTTGAAGTTGCGAGAAATATAACTAACCTTTAAACTTATTTTTTGCATTGACGTCTTCTCATGACAAATAAGTATTCTACATTACTACACATTTTATTTTAATTTTATCGCTTATTTAATAATAAAAAATAACTACTTTTATAAATTAAAGTTAATTTTTTATGATATGATATTAATATTTTAAATTATTTATTTTAATTAGTTTAATATAATATTTAATGATTACTGTTGGATTAGACTTGAAGATCTAAGGGTTGACAGTAAAAATAAAAACCCTAAACACCCCAAACCAACCCTCCCATTTTCTCTCTTGAGCCCCGTATCCCCCCCCCCCCCCCCCCGCCCTCCATCTCTCTCTCTCTCTCTTTTGGTTCTAGGGTTCTCATGCTGGCCAAATCGCTGGATAATCTTCTTCTTCTTCTATACGTGCTGGCCACACCCATACATGGCAGCATACCCTTACTCTCCTTTCTCTTCCCATGATTTTCCTCCTCCCTTAGCCTCGAGTATCATCTACCGCACATGAGCTCAACGATGCCGTCTTAGGTGAGAATACTTCTCTCTCCCTCTCCATCGCCTCTCTCCTGCACTAACTCTCTCTATCTCTCTCTCGCTCGCTCTCTGTCTTTGTTTGTCTCAGTGTCTAGGGTTTCAGCAATTTGGGTGAGATAACAGAGGTGTTGCCGCTATGCACAGCCGCCTGAAACGCCTCTACCGAGCCTCCAGGTAAGCCCCACAATTTTTCTCTAATTTTTTACTATTTGGGATGATCCATTTTTGTTTCAGTGTTTGGGCTTTGTTCATGCTTATTCCAATTTGCAAAAAATTTTGGTTTCCTTGCGCCGGGTTGATTAGTTTAGTGCCTAGTTGAAACAGTTTAACGAAGCCTTATGATAGCATAAGTGAAGTAGCTATGTTAACAAGAGGAACCTTTCTTTATTGATTATTGCTCAATTTTTTTGGAAAACAAACAGGGGTTAATAATGGGCGGGTAATTTTCCTTAATTTTCCTTTGCAGGGAGAACTATGGGTGGGTAATCTTTGGGTTATGTTTTGTGTCATGTTTAACTCAAGTCATAAATTTTAATTACTTGTGGGTTGCTTTGATTGCCTCTCCCATGTTGTTTATCTATGATTTTCTTGCTACTATGTGTTACATTTACTGTGAAGTGAATGGTTTGTGTATGAAACATGTTTTTTGGAAAAGGTATCCTACTGCTATGCTTTACATTTTCTTGCTGCTATATATATACTTGATCCTTTTAACATAACTAATAATAATAACAAATATTAGTACCCTACCTGCTTGGTCTCTATTTTGCAAAGGACTTGGGTGAGAGATCTGCCTACACTTGAGTGGCTTTGGGTGAGAGAACTGTCTACTTGTAAATTTTAAATAGCATTACTACATTTCACGTTCATTCTTTCTGGTTCTAAATAGCATAACAATGTTAGTTTCGTTGCTTTTATAGTCATAATTTCCCATAATTGTTTTAAAAGAAAGATGGAAGAACTGTTGGGAAAAGCACATGAATGCCTTAAGGTATGTTACACGTGTAAGTATTTGGTTCAAAATTGGTTGCTTTTTATAATTTTTTGTTGACCCAGCTAATTTTCAGGGAGAGATTGATTCAAGTTTTATTTTAGTTTTAATTTTTTATTATGTTATACGGACATGAAGGGGCTGTTAACTCATCAATATTTCTATTTGGATAATTTCTATAATGGCTGCTTTCTGTTAATTCAGAAGGTTGATGATGGTTGAATAAGTAAATTATTGATAGAAGTCTTGTTTCTTTTTTAATGTAAAATAGGTTTGGAATGGGCTATTTGGGATGGGGAAAAAAGTTATAGGGTTCTATGGTGTAATGGTTAGCATTCTAGACTTTGAATCCAACAACCTGGGTTCGACTCCCGGTAGGACCTTCATCACTTTTACTGTCTTTATTTTACCAAAGGAGGTGATTTTACTTAAGAAAAAAAAACATATAAATGAGAAAGCTGGTGAAATGAAGATGGGATCTTTAACCAAGCTTGATTAGGTAGAATAGAATTCTGCTATGTTTTGGTTTAGGTAATTTGGGTTCTGTTACAGTTTATGTTGTAGATTTAGCTCTATCATTTCCTCTAATTAACTATGTTTAAATCTTATATATTCCTTTCATTATTCTGCCTCTGTTTTGAAGACCTTTAGAACAACTCTTTTATTAATATTGTTGGCCAGGCGCATTATTAGTTGAATTTTTTATTTTATTTTATACTTTTCTCTTAAATATGTATATTTTTTATCATCCTTAATTTTATTAAGGATAAATAAAAAAAGATACAACACTATTAATAAAAAATAAAAAATAAATAAAATATATAAACAGTACTCAATATCGAACTCATGCAAGTTAACGGAGTTCTTATTTTAACATTTTCTTAATGCTAAATCATACTAGGACCTAGTGCTGTATAGTTTTAAAAGGTAGTGATATATTTATTTATTTTTCGTGATAATATCGGTGCTTTGATACATAATATTGGAATACTGGGTTGTCTGTCATCTGTTACAACGTCGATCGGCCGAAAAAATTGGTTTCATGTTATTTTAGAAGCTTAAAGTTGACGGTTAAATATAACAGAATTAAAATACTTCAGCTTTGATTAAATTAATTAATTTTTCGTTATTCGACTATATTAAAAGTTTCAACTTCGGTCGACTAATGAGTCTTTGACAGACCGCGCATATTAGACATCGTGCATTGATCACAGTTTTAAAATATTTAAATGAATAATTATACTTTTCTTAGGAATTCTATTTTTTATTTAAAGAAAGACGTTTTTGCACGTACAGAGGCTTTTTCGAAGTTTTCTTTCTTGATTGAAAACTTTTTTAGAGTTTTTTGTTAAATTTAAATTCAATTTAAATCCTAAGAAATAACTATTTTTAGATGTTTAAATTGAAACTAAATCGTAAAAATGATAATATCTCTTTAAATATTTTTAGGGTTTTTTAATTTTGAAATCTCTTATTTTGTTTTTTTTTTTTCTTTCTTTTTATGTTACTTTCTATACATTTTTTTTTTAATTTCTAAAATGTGATGACACGTATTAATTATTTATTGGCTTTATGTTGCAAGTCGTAGCGAGCCGTCCAGTCTTTATTAATGAAAAAATCTACATAACTTCTTATTATTTACATAATTTTTACATATCATATTTTATTTTTTTATTTTTATTTTTATTTTATTAAATATTTAATATATGAATAATGAACAAAATATGAAATTATTTTGAAAAGAACAAATTCAAAATAAAAATTTTAAAAATAAAATAAAAAATAATAGTGTATGAAAGTTAGAGAGATTGTCACGTAGAACAACTCCTCAATTAATATTGTTGGTCAGGCGCATTATTAGTTAAATTTTTTATTTTATTTTATACTTTTCTCTTAAATATATATATATATATATATATACTTCTTTATCATCCTTAATTTTATTAAAGATAAATAAAAAAAGATACAACACGATTAATAAAAAATAAAAAACAAATAATATATATCAACAGTACTCAATATCGAACTCATGCAAGCTTGTTAAAGGAGTTCTTATTTTAACATTTTCCTAATGCTAAATCATACTAGGACCTAGTGCTGTATATTTTTAAAAGGTAGTGATATATTTACTATCCAATTGTTATTTGTTTATTGCTTTCAACATATTTATTTTTATTATTATTTTTTTAAGTAATTTTTTATATTCTTAATCATTAATTTTTTTTAAAATATACAATTTCATTAATAATCATTTTCTTAATTATTAAATAAAAAAATAAAAATAAAATAAATAAAACAAATAAATAATAAATAATAAGATTACCATTTTCCATTTTTAAGTGTAGCAATCGTGGGCACGTGAACGAATAGGTATCAATGTTAAGGTCATTAGTTGATGATTAAACATTTTACTGGTGCATGTAGTTGCTGTACCCAACGCCCTGAAGAACGCATGGAAAAAAACACCACCAAGCTGGGGGCATTCGAGGATCCATGTGGGTTGCTCAGTTGGGAAGGAGTTTCTTGCAACAATATTACTAGGGTTACTACCTTGTAAACATCTTCTCCTTCATGTTTTTCTTATAAAATATGTGAAGTACAGATGATGAGTAAAAGAATTCCTTTAATTTAGCAGTAAACATCTTCTCCTTCATGTTTTTCTTATAAAATATGTGATGTATAGAAGATGAGTAAAAGAATTCCTTTAATTTAGCAATAATAAAATAAAAATAAATTAATTAATTAAAAATCAAGTGTAATATGTTATGTAGGGTGATGAGTAGAATGGCCCCAATTTTCCTGTGTATTATAATCCACTTTCTTGCAAATCGGTTTAGAAAACACACTAATTAATGTTAATCTGCAGTACTCTTGACACAAATATATTATTATACATTATTTTAAGATTAAGATTAGATCTACTACTTGCAAATCAAATTCATGTACATAAAGTACTAAGGGTTCCTTTTCCTTCGTCCTCTTTTGCTAAGTCTTTATGTATCCATATTTTGTGAATTCAATTGTTTTCAAACCTTACAAATCTCTTCAGGAAATTATCAACGATGGGCCTAGAAGGGAAGCTTGAAGGTGACATTGGGGGACTCACTGAATTGACATCATTGTAAGTATCTTTCTTTCATTTCTCTACATGCATGAAAAGAAACATTCAACAATGCAAAAACAATTTTCAACTCATAAATTTAGTTTGTACATCAACAAACATCATGCACTTGTCGTAGGACTCATTAGAGTTATAAAAAATATTAAACATATATTTTTTAAAATTATTGTGAGACCTACTTTAAATAGATTTTGCCACTCCCCAGCTACTACTTTCTTGAAGTGCTAACATTATTAAATTTCAGGGACCTTTCATTTAACCCTAAGCTCACGGGTTCCCTCTCTTCACGACTTGGGGATTTGCAGAAGCTAAATCACCTGTAAGATCCAATAAGCAATCTATAATTTCCTATTTGCATATTATATCCATCAAACCCTACAACAGTGAGAAGCATATATTATATATATATATATATATATACTCACATTTGTGTCTTTCATCTTTCAGAGCCCTTGCTGGTTGCAGCTTCAGTGGTGATATTCCAGATGAATTGGGAAATCTTTCAGATCTCCGCTTCTTGTAAGATCATTCAATGCTTATATAAGATCAATACATGAATCGCAAATATGCTAGTAATTTTTCTGTATTCGCTTTGGAAAATTGTTAAGTACTCCCAAAAAATATGCCAAATAATTATAGAATAAAGCTATATACAATCATGCAGATGTTTTGAAAAAGAATGAAATCTAATATTAAAAATATATTTTTTTTTTATTTTCTGTAAATTCCCTATTTATTCGCTTGTTTTTTTTTTTAAGTGATTAATTGTACAGTATTTGGACACTCACTACCAATGCATGCAACTATCATTTCTCATAATTATAATTTTTTTTGTAAACCTTTTTTATTGGCATGGCAATTTATGATATGTACCACATGTCCATGTTCTGGGAGTATCTAATTATTACTTTTATGCCAAACACACTCTCCCTCTCAAGGCTCTCAATTCAAACAACTTAACTGGAAAGATACCTCTATCTTTGGGTAAGTTCTCTAACCTCTATTGGCTAGACCTCACATAGAATATGTTGATAGGAACTCTCTCGATATCAACCTCAATGGCCCCAAGCTTGGTCCTTCTTTTGAAGGCTAGACACTTGTGAGTTTCAATCTTTTTATTTTCCCATTCTTGGGTTCAATCTATTATTAAGATAATTAAGTGCAATAATTTGAATATGTTTATTAAGGATACACAACGTTGATTATTGCAACCATAAAAGAATGAATAATGTGATGTTTTCAAATTTGCAGCCATTTCAATAAGAACAAGCTTTCAGGTTCCATTCCAGCCAAACTCTTCAGCTCTAATATGAAATTGATACACATGTAAGTTGATACCAACTATTAGTTTATTTTCATGCATGCTTTAAATGCTTTCTCCTACTTCTAAATGCTTTCTTCAAAGACAGATTATTTAATGGAAATTAACTTTCTAGAAGTATCCCGCCATTATTAGGACTTGTACAAAGTCTTAAAGTTCTGTGAGTAAAATACACCCTAATTTAATGACACATTGGTGTTCTTCAACTAACCTTAATTAATTTTCAGTATATAATGTTCACTCTGATTTGGTATACTGTTCTTGAGAATTAAAACGATTCGAACTTGCAACTGTCAGCTTGACAGAAATGCTCTGACAGGAAGTGTCCCAAATTTCAGCAACCTAACAAATATCGTGGAATTGTGGGTACTTTTTCACAAAATTTATATAATGGTGGTGTAATAATCCAAATTTTTTAAGATAAAGCATTTACTTGAGAAAATTTTAAAGAAATTTATTGGAATGATATTTTTTTCCATGAAAATAGGATTTGAGGCTTAGATGCATTCGAAGAAAAATTTTAGATTGACCTTTGGAAATTTTAGTAAGGTGCCAACTAGAGAAATTTAATTTGGATCTAGAAAGAGAGAAACTTTTGAAATTTGAGGACGAAATTCAAAGGGAAATGATAGAACAAAATATTAAACACTTGGTGTGCCAAAATGAGTTCTCGGACTAATCCGTCAGATTTTGGTATAAGAATCATAACTCCTTCATATGAGGTCAGAAAGAGGTGATTCTAATTCTTATAAAACCTTAAGAGGCAGATATATAACTTTTATGCTTTGGTACTTTGAATATAAGGAGTGAATCGTCAACTGATAATCGATTTAGTTAAGTTGATAAGAATTGATCTAGAAGCCTTGGTGCGTAAGAAAATAAAGGGAACAAATAGAGAACTCAGATTGGATGTTCTCGGGTGTGTTTTGACATGTTTCGGTACATTAATCATATCTCTCTCATATAATCTTGTAATAAAGTGATTCAAAATCCTATAGATCACTAAGAGGATGATCTAAAACTTTAAGTTTTGAGTTTTTGGATAATCAAAGTTTATCAATGGGTTATTTTTGCTGGAAGTGAACTGATCTGATTTGGGCGTAAACTGAAACTCGAAAATGAATCAATCCACCGACCTACTTTAGGAGCCTCAATTTGATTGGTTCTCTACATTTTTATCTTCTAGATATGTGTAAAAATGTTTGTATTTTGTGGTGGAAGAGTTTCTAGAATGAAAATTTATCTTCTAGAATGAAAGTTTGCCAAATGACAAGTAGATGATATTTTGAGATTTTCCTTTCATGTGCTGGAATGATTCAAGCCATTGATCAAGACCTGCTTTTAGGTGGCTCAAGGATGACCATTGGATGATATTAGAGCCAACTAAGTCTAAGCTTAGATATGATGATGGGGCTAAAGGAGGTGAGACACACACACATGGCAATAGAAGGGAGACCAATCATCACACAAGCGGCTCAAGCTATTCTTCTTCCTTTGCTATATAAGTAGTCAACCACTTGAGGAAAAAGGCTTCTTCACTGGTTCTTCCCTTAAGACACACGGCCATACTTAGCAAAAGAAAAATTCAAAAACCCTTCCTTCAATCCTTTCACCTCCCAAATATCAAAGGAGAGCTAATTGAGGGCATTGGAGGAGGAGTGGTGCAAAATCAATTCAAGACTACTAATTTAGTTTTGAAAAAATTTGTAAGTGCATATATTAATTTAATATTGGAATAGAATAAGTGGTTTGGTGATTAGATTATGTTTGATATTTATTTGAGCTTAATCTTTGTTTATGTGTAAAATTGAAACATATTGAATTTTGGAGTGGTTTTTGCTATGGAAAAATGCTAGAAAAATTATGAGACTTTAGAAATATATTCTATGATATTATATGAAGATAATTATATGAAAAAATGAGATTTTTCTATGGAAAATAATGAAGAAACAACTCTAGTGAATTTCGGCCTTAATAGGATTTTTATTGGCAGATTTGACACATTTTGGTAAATCAGACATAACTTGTCCTTTTAATATCGGATTTAAATAATTCAAGAGGCCATGGAAATATAAGAGAAAGATCTATAACTTTTATGTTTTAATTTTTAAGAGATAAGAACTCAATAATGGATGAAATTGGGATTGAAGTGGCAAAATCGAGTTTACCATAGTAAGCATTATTCGTTAAGTTCTGACGTTACGAATTTATGTGACGTAAATGCATGTATATGTGATGTATGTTCTTGGGATATATTTTTATATGTTACATGAATTATGAAGACATGAAATATGCATGTCATAAGCCTAAGTTATGTGTATATTGCATTTTGTCACATACATATGTCATCATAAGTTATGATGCCTGTTTTAAGAAACATCTATGTTACATATCGTCAAGTAAGTGTTGTCATAAGTAATGTCAAGCATTACAGAAATAAGAAAGGATAGGGCATGGCCTAACCACGGATAATAATAGTGGCATGACCCAACCATGGATAATAATAGTGGCATGGCCCTACCACGAGTAATAAGAGTGGTATGGCCTAGCTACAGGTAATAATAGTGGATATAAGTAAAGACTTATAAGAATAAGAACTTAATATAAGGATGAAAAGTCTATGCATGATATGAGTTGGTTAGGAAGGAAGGACATCAGTTTAAATCCACATAAAAGATAAGTCTAAGCCATGCATGAGTCACATAAAGCATGCCATAAATGCATACTCTAATTGTCTGGCTTGTATATGATTGTTTTATTATTTCTATGTCTTTATGAAGTTAAGTATGTACTTACTGAAATTTTCAAAGAAATCTCATTCTTGTATGTTTCTTTTCTTTTTGGAATTTTAACTTCATTGCAGGGTTTGTTGACGGACATGGGCTAGATTCCAGTTGCTAAAGAGACTTGGAGAAACCCTGAGGAGTTCCCGGAGTAGTCTCTCTCCATAAAGTTTTTAACTAGTTGATAGTAGTACAGACCAGCATTGGCATGGAGAAAAAGATTCCCGAAGTGAAGAAGGAACCTAGGCGGTCCTAAGTCAAAGTTTCGATAAGTTTGTATATGTATTGGTAGAGAAAACTAACTGGGTTATGCATGTAAGGATAAAATGTTATTTTAAGAATGGATGGTGTGGATATTGTGGTTTCTACCATGTGATCACTAGAAATTAATTTTATTCAAAACTTTTTTGATGTGATTTGCATTAAATTTCAATAAGTACGGGGGTGAGTAGTCTATCGTTATTTACCCTGACACTTCAATTTGCGTTGAATTATGAACGTAAATTGAGGGCATCATAGGTGGTGTTCTTTTAGGTCCTATTTGGATAGAAGATGAAATAAGATAATTTTAGATAAAAGTTAAAAATTGAATAAAATAGCTAAAATAATATTTTTTAATATTGTTATTGTTTTGAATTTGAAAAAGTTAAATTATTTACTATATTTTAAATGGAGATTTGAAAAAATTATGATAATGAGATGAGACAAAACTCTATCCAAACAAAGCCTAGGTGTAATCATACTGATGGTTACCATCTTTTCCTGACCTTCTTGCTATTGTCTTAAGGAATTTAGCTCAAAATAAATTGAAGGGCGCTTTACCAGACTTGAATCAAATGACGAGACTCAATCACTTGTAAGTTGATAGCATAGCATTGCATGCAATTGCCAAATAATTTTATGTTCGAGTAATTTATCATTTTTATGTATTCATGATGAATCTTCTATGATGGCTTGTTTTACTAGGGACCTTAATAATAACTCATTTGAGCCATCAAAACGTCCAACGTGGTTCTCAACCTTATCATCACTCACCACTCTATATGTCTTCAATCTTTCACAGCTGATCCAAATTCCTCAAATTTTAGCAATGCTCACTACTATGTGATTGGTGCATAGGGTTATGGAATATGGGTCACTTCAAGGGTCCATACCACAAAAATTGTTTAGCTTTCCCCAATTACAGTAAGTGTAAGTGGACATATTGTTGGTATAGGTTCATAAGAATATTAGAGAGAAATTAACTACCAGTTTTCTAACTCATAATTGATTTCAATTCTCAAGAAATTGAGAAACAACGAATTTAATGACACATTGGCCATGGGTGAGATTGAAAAGATCATCCCACAATTGAAGCTTGTTGATTTACAAAACAACAACATTTTGTTTTGTAAAAATGGGCAGTAAATACCATAAATCCTTGATGTGAGTGAATTTAATGGCCCTTAAATGTTCAATTTGAAAATATGTTGTGTATTTTCTTCTAACCATCAACTTCTTTGTCAATTTGATGTACTTGATTAGACTAATAGGAAACCAAGTGTGTAAGGACGATACTAGTACCTTGCAAACTTACTGTCTGCAAAATCAACAACCAACAACTAAGTTCTATATTTCTCCTAGGCTAGGTAATTTTCGAAGTACATCATGTTCTTGTGATCAAAATTGCAACCCTCGAAATCTTGAATGTGCTTATCCATATAAAAGGACATTATAAGTTGGAAGATCACTTTTCAGTGAATTGTCCAATGCAACTGTGTTTGATTTACTGGAAAAAAGCTTGTGGATGAACTTGAGTCTCCTTCCATATTTAGTTTATATTCAATATGCCAGATTCAATTTTGATGACTATCTTCAAGTCAAACTGGAGTTCTTTCCCTCATCCAAAAAATACTTTAATCGATCAGAGATTCTGAGAATTGGGTTCTCCATGACTACTCAAGAACATAGGCTACTAGCTCAACAATTTGGAGCCTATTTTTTTTATTACATACCCTTATCCTTTCCCATGTTCAAATCATGACTTTACTATGTGTGTTTGACATAGAAAATTATATCTATACCTAACAATATTGAAAATGTTCTTCAGCCAAATCGAGTGGAGGAACTTCTATTGGCACTCATTTAATAATTGCGATGGCTACTACTTGTTGTGCCATTTTGGTTCTAAGACTCTTGGGAGTAGGGATATATGCAGTTCGACAAAAGAAACGTGCAAAAGAAGCCATTGGATTTAGTCAACCGTTTGGTAAATAACTAGTAAAATTAAATCTCTCGTGATTGATTGATGAGTTTTGCTACGTATAAGCAAATTCACAGACCAATCTGCATATCACCATAGCTGTTATCATATCCAAAATTAAAATTCTCATCATTTTTCTTAAACTCTGACCTTTAATTAATCACGTTGGATGGGTGTGTGTAGTGGTGCATAGAATCGTTTACAACCAGATTTTTTCTTGATCGTATAGTTCAAATTCAAGACCATGTATTTGCTTTCTTATTTGGCTTATTTTCTCCATATCTCAGGTTCTTGGAAATCAAGTGGCAATGATAGAAGTGGGGCAGCACCACAACTAAAAGGTCCAAGATACTTCTCTTATAAGGAACTTCGAAAGTGCACAAATAATTTTGCTGAGATAAATGAGTTAGGTTCTGGAGCATATGGCAAGGTACGTATGCGTAAATCTCTCAGCATTCGGTCAAACTTTTGTAAAATCCACTTCCAAGAACTGTTTACTAATTTTTTTCATGTTCTCTCCAGGTTTATAGAGGGTTGTTTTCTAATGGACAAGTTGTTGCTATCAAAAGAGCTAAGCTAGGATCAACGCAGGGTTTACTTGAGTTTAAGACTGAAATTGAATTGCTTTCTCCAGTTCATCACAAGAATCTTGTTGGCCTTGTGGGTTTTTGCTTTGAACAAAGAGAGTAGATGCTGATCTAAGAATTTATGCCTAATGGAACAATTAGAGATAGCTTATCAGGTACGTACATTCATATCAATTTAATTACGGCCACTTAGCAAATATCCAATTAAGAAGTGCTCTTGAGGATGTAGCATGAGTTTCTTCTAATCAAGAACAATTTTTTTTCATATTTTTAAATGTTATAAAAATAAAATTCAAATCATCATTAAAGAAACACTTCTTTAATCACTAAGTAAAATAATTATTACTATTTTTTGTATCAAGAGATTTATTAGGGAAATTTACTAGAATAATTTAGCATTTCTTTATCTAATATGTAGAAAACTGTTTGCCTAAATATGAACTATAGGGAAATCTAGTATTTATCTTGATTGGGACCGAAAACTCTACGTTGCTCTTGGTTCAACCAGAGGACTAGCTTACCTACAGGAGCATGCCAATCCTTTTATTATCCCTAGAGATGTTAAGTCCATAAATATTCTGTTGGATAAAGATTTGACTGCAAAGGTTGCAGATTTTGGCTTGTCTAAGCTAATATCAGATGCTTTGAATGGAAACATTTTGACTCAAGTCAAAGGCACGATGGTAAGTCATGGTATTATATCTCTACCTGATCTCTCAAGAGTAGAGAACATTAATAATGGAGTGATAAATATTATTAATAAATGTTAAAAAAATTACTTTTATCTGAAAAAATTATTTTCAATGTCATGATAGAGTATATGAAGAACTCAAATATTTAGCAAATAACATTATTATTTATATATAAGGCCGCTAGAACTCCATGTATATGTATGTAGGAGTAGGTTTCCTAGCATTATGGGTCTTGTGGGCAAGCATGAGTTGGGATTAGAAGTTCTAATGCTAGTGAATGTGTTGTCGTCACAATTGAAGCAATTAGTTTTAGGATAGTCAAGGATTTAACATATGCATAATTATTGGTTAATAGATTTGCAAGGTCTTGACCTCACAGAGAGTACTTTGAGGAACTTGGGCAACCAAATTGGCAGATAATTAACTTATATCAAAGAAAATTTGTATTATTTCCTTCTTGTTTATGCATGGTATTGTAAAAGTACATGCAAATCCTTCCAATCCTACACCAAAATTAAACATGTCTTATGTAATATAATTTGTATTTTGCATCATTGGAATACTCTTTTGATTTTAATTTTTGCAAAATACCTCATCGCCTCTCAACACCAAACTCCGAAAATCCCCTCTAAATTATTCCCCTCCTTATCTCCCATCTCTTCTAGCAGACATGGAACCGAACTCAAAGACCCAAAGCATTGAGCAGTAGCCTTCAGCACAGACACCACCTCATCTCTCCCATCTAAAAGGAATTGCGGCTATGATAGTCCCCCTTCGCTATGAAAGTGGTGCTCTTTTTCTCCATCTAACAAATCCTCGATATGGTCAAGGGATACCTCTGCCAAAGTTGGGAAAGGATCCAAAGAGTGAGTTGGAGTTATCTGTCCACAAGAGACTTCCAACGATGTGTTTTGGGTCGCAATAGTGGTTGTCGGCATGATCTGGGTTATCAGCCTGTTACGGATGATAGATGGAGATATTCCCCTCATATCCTTGGTCTGCGATGACACCGATCGTATCTCCATCATCACTGTTGTGACATTGCCAGGGACTGTTGGGCCATCGACGAAGTCTCTGGAATAGGCTTTGTGGGTCAAAAACAAAGCATGTTGGAACCTAGAGGCCTCAGGTTCAAGGATTCTATGGGCCTTGACTTTAGAAAGGCCTCGGGCCCAGAAGTGAAGTGCTCAAGGGGCTTGTCTCCCTTTTGAGATTGAAACTAAGGCCCCTTCCCACCTTCTATGCAACTACCCATAGGCCCAAACTCTACTTCCCCCACGCCCACACCTTTCTCTTTACCACTAACATCTTGAACGCACCATTTGATCCAATCTATATTATGGTGCAAGTATTCAATCTGCTTTTCCATGATTTCCAGTACCCTTAGCAAGTTTTCCTTTTTTAGGCCAGCAATAGTACCACTACCATCATCCCCAATGTTCTACTCCTTTGCCGTGATGACAATACTCAATCCTGTATGCTCGTTTGGAGCACCACCTATGCGCCTCGAATGTTGTATCAACTCAAAGTAAGACCTGATATACTACGATGGTGGTTTGAAACCTGCGATGGAGGGGGAGGTATCCAAGGTTCACCTCTGTTCTTCACCCCTGAAAAGAGGGAGTTTTAGAAATCTCCATTAAAGTTTCTCTAAAAGACCTCCGTCCGCTCCCCATCCTCCCTTTTGGAACCATGATCAGACCTCATCGCCTCTTAACACCAAACTCTGAAAGAGAGAAGAACCTCCCATAGTTGTTTTGCTTCCTCTACAAAACTTGGACTAGAGTCCCTCTTTTGTGACAACATAGAAACTTAGATGAGCCCCCAAGAACAGCTCCTTCCTTCACCATGGTGGCCAACCACACCAAATCTTCTTGGACAACAACAATGTGCTTGACAACATGGAGACTACTCTTCGTCATCATCCAACACCTTCCATTTTCCCTCTTAAACTCAAAAAATTTGTGGTCTATGATAAAATTCCTACTCAACCCGATCACTACGCGTGAAAACATAGAATGGACTTAAGTAATCCACGCTAATCTCAGCAAAACAAGACCAGAAATCCATCACTGAAGAACCAAAGAAAAAAATTTGGACAAAGTGTACAGAGAGAATAAGGTTAGAAGAGAGGTTTTTTTTTATACTTATTCGGTGCCTTTCTATGTTCAGTTTTGTACTAAAATAAACGAAAAATTAAGAAAAAATTAACATCCTAGTTTCCATTTATTCTTTTGCTCCTTCCTACAACAAGCCCCATAAGAAGAATAATGTTAATAAAGTAAGCAGGTTAAACAAATCATTAAAATAAATAAAGCCTCCTTCAATTATGATGAAAACCCACCAACATTCACCAAAGAAATTCATAAAGAAATGAAATAGATAAAGGCTTTTTTGTTTAAATCATACCATGTAATTGGGTTCTTGCAGAAAAGCAAACTAGGATCAATGAAAGAGAAAAAATTCAATAATGCAATGACATGCAAACCAAAAAAAAAAATAATGCATACACTTTCTTAGAAAATAAACATGCAAAAAAAAAATCAAAAAATAGACATGTACAAAAAAGGATGTAAGGGCATAAAAATACCTACAACCCATTCATGAAACCAAGACTTATGGACCCAAAGTGAAAGGGAAATGCTTTGGACGCATCTATGGCGGCTAATCCACATGAAAAAAATTTAAATGTATATCATTAGTTCATTCATCTAAGACTCCAAATCACTATGAAAATAAACTCTTTTTTTTTTGACAAATCACTGTCAAGATAAAATGAAGTTTACAAATGATAGAAGTATTTCTTTCGATCAATCACAAATAATGGAAATATAACCAAAACTTCTAGGCATACACTTTGTAGGTGTTGTGGGAGATGTCAAGTCAGAGCTCACAGAAGCAGATTGAAAAGCTAGGGCACATTAGATATTGTTCCTATGACACCCCATAACAATAAGCCCCATAAGAAGAACAATGTTAACAGATTAAGCAGGTTAAACAAATCATTAAAATAAATCAAGCCTCCATCAATTTTGATGAAAACCCACCAACATTTACCAAAGAAATTCACAAAGCAATGAAATAGATAAAGGCTTTTTTGTTTAAATCATACCATGTAATTGGGTTCCTGCGAAAAAGCAAACCAGGATCAATTAAAGAAACAAAATTCAATAATGCAATGACATGCAAACCAAAAAAAAAAAATGCATACACTTTCTTAGAAAATAAACCTGTAAAAAAAAAAATCAGAAAATAGACATGTACAAAAAAGGATGTACGAGCATAAACATACCTATAACCCATTCATGAAACCAAGACTTATGGACCCAAACTGGAAGGGAAATGCTTTGGATGCATCTGTGGCAGCTAATCTACATGAAAAAAATTTAAATGTATATCTTTAGTTCATTCATCTAAGACTCCAAATCACTGTCAAAATAAACTCTTTTTTTTTGACAAATCACTGTCAAGATAAAATGAAGTTTACAAATGATAGAAATATTTCTTTCAATCAATCACAAATAATGGAAATGTAACCAAAACTTCTAATCATACACTTTGTAGGTGTTGTGGGAAATGTCAAGTCAGAGCTCACAGAGGCAGATTGAGAAGCTAGAGCACATTAGATGTCATTCCTATGACACCCCATAACAATAAGCCCCATAAGAAGAACAATGTTAACAGATTAAGCAGGTTAAACAAATCATTAAAATAAATCAAGTCTCCTTCAATTATTTTGAAAACCCACCAACATTCATCGAAGAATTTCACAAAGCAATGCAACAGGTAAAGGCTTTTTTTTTTTAAATCATACCATGTAATTGGGTTCCTGCAAAAAATCATACCATGTTATTGGGTTACTGCAAAAAAACAAACCAGAATCAATTAAAGAAAAAAATAAAAAGACAATAACGCAATGACATGCAAACCAAAAAAATGAAGTGCCTACATTTTTTTTCCAAAAACAAACGTGCATAAAAAAAGCAAAAAACAAAAATTTACCCTTTTTTCAAAATAAAAGAGAGAGACGGGAAAATGTTTTCTCGAAAAGCTCCTCACCTCAGTCTTTCTAAATAGACAATGGCCAATTGGTTTGCTAGTGCTAATCACCGTGCATAAAACTCTGAACGTTTACAAATTAGGCCCCAATCAAAAGCATCTAGAAAAAATACAAAAACTATCATATTGAAAAAAGAAAACAATGTTCAAGATCTAACAACAAAACAAAGGAAAATAAATTGACAAAAGTTTTAACAAAAATTTCTCAAAATGCAAATAAAATGTAAAATTTGCGAGAGAACCATTTACTAAACCAACCTAAAACAAGGTGTGAATCACTTACCATTCGGATCTTTGCTCCAAACTGATTTGATTATCTCTCCGCCTTTCCCAATAATAACACCAACTCTACCATTCAAAACATCGATCTTCCTTCTCGAGATCAAACCCAGGAAGTAATATGGAATGGGTGTTGAAGGAGCTCGGTGCAGAGAATTTTCACATATGCAAAATGATAGCCAGTAGAGTCTTGCATTAGCTTCAAATACTTGCACATTGTGCAAACAAAACCCATAGAAATTAAATGCAAAAACCTTAAAATGCAAAACTATATAGACATTGTCGACGCGCCAGTCCACGCTTGGGATCGCACGTGAATAGAAGCGTCGGGGATGAGCAACGCAAGGAAGTTCACCCCTCGTCATATCATACGTGTACGTTTTTTTTTATTGAAATGTCAAAGAAAGATTCTCGCAGCGAAAGAAAAAAGTCAAGCCTTCTATAATATGCATCACATGGTTACGTTATGGATCCCAAACATAATATCATACATAGCCAAATTTCAAAGTTTACATAACCTTGTCCGGATAATCAAAATAGCACTTCCCACAAGCGGGAAGGCTTTACTAAGTACATAAATAAAGGGCGTCACAAAATAAAGTGGGCCTTAACACTGCCCATAGAGCTCAACAGACGGGCTCCTTCTTTATCTTCTTAAGGTTCGGGCCCCAGCGAAGCCAATCCAAGTCTAAGCTAGACCCTACCTCACATATCGCCTTAGAGAGCGGTCCAAAAATACGTCCCAAGTGAAGGGACTCGTCTACCCCTAATACTAAGCAACACCTCGTAGGGTATAGACCGACCGAACTGTACATTATCATTTTTAATGACTCCACCTCCCACTGACCCGGGAGGTTCAGAGTCACTGGCCCCCTAAAGGCGGCCTCAATCGGGTCCTTGAGGGTCTGAGGTATCATCACAGGGGTCGTATTCGGTTGAACCATCCTCACCTGCAATAACTTCTATCGTTCCCAAGAGGGAAGGATAGTAAGGACATAAAATGGGTGAGATTTTAGGGGAAATCTCAGCAAGTAAATTAACATTTTAACGAAAGCATTTCAAGCATATAGTTAAGTGAATAACAAGCAAATTTCATGTGTGTGCAGTAACATGGGACTCATGCTTAGACCGATGCACGTGCTCGTGACAAGAATTCATCTTTCTCATCTTTTTCTCAATTTCCAATGCATATTTGTTCAAAATCACGTAGCAAAACTTCTTTAATGCATATTATTTCAAAGAGACACTTTGTTCAAAAACTTTCATCTTTTCTTATCTTAGGCGCCACTTATTATATCATATACGGCCCGAAAGCCCATTTCTTTTCGTCATGACTTCATATTTTGGACACCTCACGGTTCCTCTATGCACCGTGTGCTCCTCGCTAGTTACCGTCACACCTGGCGACCAAGTCAACCTAGGTGAATATGTTTCACGCCCTTTCGCGCTTTTCGTCACTTGGGATTTCTCTCCGAGCAACTACAAACTTATCAGAGGGTGAGGCCGAAGCCAACACCGCTTTTATGGCACCCACTAGCATTAGGTGCGACCACGCTCCGAATACCTTTTGGAGCTATACATGGTCCGCCAACTGTTCTTCGTCGATCCAGGGGTTTTCACTCAATTTAGACACTCCTGAGTGAATAGAGAGTTTCACTGGGACACTTCCTCGTCCCAGCCTTTGGGGTTCTTCTAAAACTTTAATTCATTTCTTTCGAAAACATATTTGACTCAAAACATAGGTTTTCGTGCTTATGCATGGGACATGCAACTTCTAACTTTGTGAATGCAAAACTCGAGGCGAACTCGAGTAGACACATTTGATTATTTTTCCTTCAAAACCTTCTTCTCCTTAACTCATAATTATGTGAAAACACTTAAACAAGTACAATAGGGTGAGTAGGATGCTCGGCCTCCACCCCTAGGGTTTGGGCCGAGACCCACCTTGTTTCCACTTGGTGTTTTCTTCTTCCATCCATCTTCTTTACACAATCTAGCCCTAGTTCAATATTTAAAACCATTTCCTAGCCTTACAAGTGGGCAAATCCGAAACCTATAGCCCTCACGTTTTGTGTTTATTTTCTTAGCCCTTCAAAACTAGTGTCCTACTTGACTACTCTATGTGAAACCGAATCCATAAATGTCATCCTCTCACTCTATATATATTTCTACTTCTCCAAAATATCCGAACACAAATTTTAAATAAAAATGGAATTAAAACTTCAAAATTTCCACTCCAAGAAAATTCTCCAAAACATAACTCCACAAGCATGCATTTTTTTAGTAACCATCAAGCCATAATAATAACAATATCTTCCAAGAACAATATAACTAGATTCCACCAATACTTTATACATGTTCATCCTAGCATGGCATTTCAATAAGCAAGATATTTACAACTAAAATCAAGATGCTCCTTCAAATGACATATATACATGTATCCCATATTTCTCAATACTCAACTAATTTAACATCTTCATGCTTACATGCTTTTCTCCATCAAACCGTCAAGATCATCAATCATTTTATAACCCTTTATTCAAGAAAGATCATAGGTTCTACTCATGGATTCTAACCAATATAGCATTTCTACCCGCAAAATTTCATCATGGCAATACAAAGCAAGTAATCAAACAATACAAACATATACAAACACATTCAAACACATTCACTCAAAAATATACTAAAAATCCTAAAGGCAAAATAGAGATATACTTACAATTTTCCTAGCTAGCTTATAAGAGTTCTGAAAATAAAAAGAAATACTCTATTAGAACATGTTAAGAATTTACCATTTTTAAAAAAAGAGGTTTCTTTTAAAAGGCATGAACATAGGTAGTGTTCTTCCTTATACTTCTAGGTTTATCTTTAAAGTAACTAAGTCACTTACCTCTTCTAGAATCTCCTCCTTCCAAAACCACTAGCTTTCTCTTTTTCTAAGTTTGGAGTATTTAGGTGTTTAGGTAGTAAAATGAAGTGAAGCAAAATGGAAGAAATGGGGAGTGGTTGCCGTGAGGTGAAGGGTGACTAGGGTGTGTGTGTGCGTTCGAATGAAGCAAGCCAAATGGGTCAGGAAGCAAGGCCATTTAGCCAAGGTACTCTACTAGGCTTCTAGACCACTCATTCCCTTAAGTTTGGGTGACATGTGATGGGCTTGAAAGACCTTTGAGCGACTCACATCACTTGATCACATCAACCCTAATCTAGCTCATTTTAGGTTGGAGATTTTGTTTCCTTTTTCTCTCCACATGGCCGGCCTCTCTCTCAAGGATTCCAACCCCTTTCCATCATCTCACATCACCTCTTGTCTCCCCAACAATCATCTCATATGTCATTCCAAGGGATTTGAGGATCACTTTTTGGGAGAATGCACAAGTGGGATTCGAACCCCTTGCATCATCCGAAACCCTCCCTTATTCTCACTCTAATTTACCTTTTGTCACATGCTCTTTCCATCAACCAATCACTTCACCTCTTACACATGCCTGTCCTATCACTCTTACACAAATCTATAGCCTAGATTTTGTGGCAAAAAGGAGGCCAAACAAAGGGAGGGGGAGTCGGCTATGGCCATACCCGAACCCTCCATTTCCTTCCTCCCACCTTTTAGTCTATCAATCCACATCTCATGTCATCTTTCTCTTACACCCTTTTACACATTAAGTCTTATCTAGTCTTACACAAATCCTTCATGTCCATTCCATCTAGATTTGGAAATATCTTGGTGAGAAAACCTTATGGCCATTCGGCTATAGCCCCCCACCGAATCCCCTCTCGCTTTTCTAATCTCCAAATCTTTTCAAATCCTACCTCATCATTTGACTAGATATGGTAGGATCTCATGTTGATTTTATTTGGCAAAATCCTATGCCTCACACTCCTATCTAGGTAGGAAAAGATGGGAAGATTCCATCTTGGTCTTCTCTTTCCTTTCTCTAACCAAAACAACTAGTCAACTCTCTCACTTAGTAGCATTTTCTTTCTCTCAACTATTAGTCTTGATTCAACTTACTAAACTTCCCTTAGCTTGACATGTGTCATCAAGCATGGGTTTAAGTTGACTATTGGACTTCATTTCCATGGGCCTATGGGCTTGTCCTCCCCACTTAAGCCCAAAACTTTTGTCATGGCCTTAAGGCCTTCAACTTCTAAGCCCACCTTTTAAGGCTTTATCCACTCAATTGCCTAAGTTATTAAACTCTATATATTTAATTAAATAAAAGCAAAGTACGGGAAATTCGGGGTCGTCACAGACATACCCAAATGGATGAAACACAAGTCCAACAGGACCCTCCAAAACCCAAATTCGAAGTATGAGATGCCAAAAACTCCAACACAAAATCCGGTTAGCAAAGTTTGCATCAAGCAGGCTTTTGTCGATCGTGGTTTCTACTAGCCCTAGGAGTCCATTCGAAAACCTCATGATGAGAATATAAAATGCCATTTTTTTCTCTCTTAATGTTTAATATTTTATTCTTATTTGATGCATAAATATATTCATTATTCTTATATTTTGATTTAGGATACAAATAGAGGCATTAGGAGCAAATGAAGATAGTTGCGGAATTTTAGACAGTTTTGATGTCTCTTCATAATATGGGTATAACTCTCTCATCCAATCTCTGATTGAGCTGATTCAAGATGATATAAAACCCCAAGAGAAATATCTATAACTTTTATGTTTTATGTTTTGAGAGATATCTGCTCAATCCAAGATAAAATCAACCATGAAGTGGACACATTTGCACTTGATGTTTCTGAATATTCTTCAGCCACACTTCCAACCAATTGCATCAAATCCACATGTTATCACAACATTTTCCAACAAGCACTCCTGCACCAACTTGCAAATTCAATGATCAACTTACATGCAATATTAGATGCACTCAAGTTTCTTCAAGACAAATTGTTTGAACACAAGATACAAAATCATACAAGGCAACTAATGAAGAAGAAACAAACTTGAACACTCAAGCTACCAGCAACTTTCAGCTAAGAATGGTAGAAAAACAAATGATCAAAATGCCAACTTACAAACCACTTGGATTAAAAAATGACACATGATAAAGCAACTTAAATTTGTGATGATTTTGTCATGACAACTTGCTTGAAGGATGCTTATAATTAGAAGGGAGGGGTGTGTATTCTATATACAATATTTTTTTATGCTTAGTTAGCCATTGTGTTAGCTTGAAAGGAAAATCAATTACCTCCCTTCTCTTCCTTTTCTTTTGATTGATATTTTTGTTATGGCTATGAGTGGCTAAGCTTTTGTAATTGGTCAAAGGAAACGAAAGCCTCAGAATTTATATAGCTGTGAGATCTAATTTGTTCTTATCATTCAATTTGTGCTTTGAGTATCAAATGTTCTTCTGTACCTATTTTCATGATTATTCCGTTTAATTACTAGAAGGTCTGCTAGTTTATTATTCGTTATAATCTATTATTATGTTAGATATCAAATTCGTATTTGTTTGATCCCTCTAATCTGTGAAACAATTAAGGTTTAATAATTTGTTGCGTCAAAAATTATTAGAACTTAAGAAGAATGCTCGACTAAATTAAATGCAACCGCTTGTGTTTGTATTGTTTACTTTCATCAATCTCTTTAATTCTTAAACCTATTACTTGAATAAATCCATAGTGCTTGTCTTGGATTGTTTAGTAGTTAGGATTAATTAGATCGCTTATTTTCTAATTAATTACAACTAAGGAGATATAAGAAAATTGTTCTAACGGTGAATATTCAAAGTATTAATTGATTTATATTAAATCAATGATCAGTTATAAAATTCTGATGGTGGACATTGACTTCGACTAATGCTTTTTCCTTTGATTGATATTTTGAAATTAAATTGCTCTGTAATTGTTTTTATTTCATTTGAGATTATTCTCATTACAATCAAAAACCCCCTCTCCCTTACTTAACAGCATAAAAATACACTAATCATTCTCTGTGGGATCGACCCTAATTCACACTACTATAAAATATAAATATATATATTTTAGTACAGGATTTTATTTTTGGGTGCTTGTGACAGCACGCCACCTCACATTCTTTCTCTCTATAGAGTTTCATTTCTATTGGAGAAAGAAGCCAAGGGAGTGCCCTACAGTTGCAAACAGCAGCAAAGGCTGTGAGGTGAAGAGAGAGAGAAAAGGAACAGCGCTACAGAGAAGCCTCCATTGAGCACACGAAATGCATGAAATGTACACCTGGATAAGTGGGGCTCAAACAAGAATTAAAATTGTAAAACGCTCTCTGCTTTTCCTCCTCCCAAACGAAACACTTTCTTTTCCTAAAAAACCCATTTCCACTATAGTCGCCCAGCACCCATACTCCAATTGTTTGGTATTGAAGTTCCTTGAAGGAAAAATTAAGTAAAGATTACCTAACTATGGGGAATGCCTGTCAGGTTGGTCGTGGTGGCGTTGAGATCGGGGCAGAAGAGATAGTGAAGGAGCTAAAGAAGGTGAAGAGGCAAAATTTTGTAACTCATTGTCTTCTTTCGACCATAATTATACTGACCGTTGCTTCAAAATTATAAGAAGTCACCTTATTTTTGAAAGTCAAAGAAGGACTAAGCCACCCATTTAGATCCATCGAAACTTTTTTTATTTTTATTTGTTGGCAAGAATTGGTGACCACATGTCCAAGAGTGGCCGCTCTCCAAGTTTATTAGAATCTCTCACTTATGGTGGAGGAATACTGTAACATCCCAACCCAAATATTTATAGTTTAAATGCGAATATTAGATCTTTCGATCTTTCATATTATTTTATAATTCTTTTATTATTAATATTAGTATAATCAATTTTATCGAATGCTATGCATTAATAAGTTTATATTTTCAATAAAAAAAAATTATTATAGCTATTATTATTGTTGTGTAATAATCTATCAATTATTAGTTTAAACATTTTGAAACCTCCATGATCTTTTACGCCACTTATGTTATGTTTTTTTAACCTTTCATCTTCCTAGGATTTAGAGATTTTCTTGTAACCGACTTAAGCCACATTTATCGGCTTGATTTAAATAAGTAACCAGCGTCCTCACACCATCATATACCGAGGAAAACCTCAATCCCATGCACGTTCCTTTCCCTTGACCCCTTCATTCACGGATTCAGTTGGTAAATCAAGTTCATTTTTTTTCAAACAGTTTCCTTCCACTACGCACGACTCTAGCTCTCCATGCACTGCGTAACTCTTCCAACATTCTTGGGGTTTGCTTCCTATTTATAACCTATTTAATTCCCAGAAAAATACCACAACGGCAACTCAACTTCCACTAGCTCCCTCTCTTGATCACGGCAAGAGCCATGAACGCCCGAACGAGCGGATTACTGATAGCAGCAACCGAGAACGCAGTAAACACTACAGCCAACTCCACTGCTCAGACAACCATGCAACCATCAGTAAACACTACAGCCCCTCCTCGTCGCTGCCCTCCTTCAAATCACCACCGAAAATCCACCATAGCGTCCCCTATTTCACGACCCATAAAACAGTGCAACCATAGCCCCATGATCAGGTCACTACCGTGTTCAAGGGACGCAGACGCCATGCACACCACTGCGAGCCCCTCGGACCAGTAGCAGGAGTACCCTTCACCGCCTCGGATCACCTGTAGCAGCCCCAAAAGCCAGCCCAAGCAGCCCCTGTTTTGATCACCCGAAAACAGAGCATCCTTTGCTCTCAGTCCTGTTTAGTGCCACTAGTCGCGGCAGTGAAGCCCAGCAACCTTGACGTGGACTTGTTGCAAATTCTCGGTAAGCTCACGACGTGCCCATTCTCAGCTCCTCTTTCCGTTTCTCACCATTTATGGGCTCTATAAGTACTATTTTACTACAATGAATTTTAATAATAAATAGAGTTTAATTTATTTTTTATCCGTTAAGTATATTTTATAAAACAAGCTTTCAGTATTAATAGATTTTTTTTAAACAACTATAGTTTCCTTCTAAGTTATAGTATATTGGAAGTGTCGAATTATTGTTAAGTTAAAATAATAATTTATAAGAATTTTTATATTAAGTATTATTAAGTTTCTTTCATGAACTAATCTCAGCTATCCTTTTTTTGGACTCAAATGAATAAATATTATTTACTAGATTATATTTGAAGGGCTACCTATATTAATATTGATTTAATAATTATATGATATTGGTGTTTATTAGATTTCTTATAACATTGAATAAATATGTTAAGAATATTTTAGATGTTGTTAATAATTATTAGATTTCTTATAAAGTTGGGTACTATAAAGTTGGATACTTATATTAATTATAAGAAGGTAAACCTATTTTAATATGAAAGATTGTATTGATACAAATTATATTTTAACTACTATTTTACTACAATGAATTTTAATAATAAATAGAGTTTAATTTATTTTTTATCCATTAAGTATATTATATAAAACAAGCTTTCAGTATTAATAGATTTCTTTAAAACAAATATAGTTTCCTAGTTATAGTATATTGGAAGTGTCGAATTATTGTTAAGTTAAAATAATAATTTATAAGAATTTTTATATTAAGTATTATTAAGTTTATTTCATGAACTAATCTCAGCTATCCTTTTTTTGGACTCCAATGAATAAATATTATTTACTAGATTATATTTGAAGGGCTACCTATGTTAATATTGATTTAATAATTATATGATATTGGTGTTTATTAGATTTCTTATAACATTGAATAAATATGTTAAGAATATTTTAAATGTTGTTAATAATTATTAGATTTCTTATAAAGTTGGGTACTATAAAGTTGGATACTTATATTAATTATAAGAAGGTAAACCTATTTTAATATGAAAGATTGTATTGATACAAATGATATTTTAACTACTATTTTACTACAATGAATTTTAATAATAAATAGAGTTTAATTAATTTTTTATCCATTAAGTATATTTTATAAAACAAGCTTTCAGTATTAATAGATTTCTTTAAAACAAATATAGTTTCCTTCTAAGTTATAGTATATTGGAAGTGTCGAATTATTGTTAAGTTATAATAACAATTTATAAGAATTTTTATATTAAGTATTATTATGTTTATGTCATGAACTAATCTCAGCTATCCTTTTTTTGGACTCAAAAGAATAAATATTATTTACTAGATTATATTTGAAGGTCTACATATAATATTATTGATTTAATAATTATATGATATTGGTGTTTATTAGATTTCTTATAACATTGAATAAATATTTTAAGAATATTTTAAACGTTGTTAATAATTATTAGATTTCTTATAAAGTTGGTACTTATATTAATTATAAGAAGGTAAACCTATTTTAAGGATTTGATAGAACATGAATATAGTTCAAAGTATTTTCTAAGTTTTAATATGTTATTAGTATTTAAATATTTTAAATATAAGTATTCATTGATTTTTATGTTAAATAGAATATTCATTTAATTATCTTATACAAAATGATTTTAATTAAATAGAAATATCTGACTTATTGGATATAGCTTTGATTGTTTTACTAAAACATATTTTCAATGTAAAATATTTTATAAGTATTTTATTTTATGATATTAGTATTTAATGTCTTTTGTATGAAGTATAATACTTATTATATTATTATTCTTTGCGATATGTATTAATTCAGTAGAATAATTCAACACGTTACTTTTAGAAACGTTGGTAAAGATTTAATAATTTCGTATAGGTATCATCGAACTAAGAATGAAAATTTATGAAGCAGCACTACGATGTAAATGAATTTGATCACAAAATTAGGATCCACACGTGTAGCTTATATTATTAGTAAAACCAGTTCTTTGATAGCCATTTTTTCATATACCCCTTATGTCATGCAAGCATGTCATTTAGCACAGCATAATACACAATAATGTCATTCAGTATCATATTTAGATTCAGCGAGTTATAGTTATTTATATTAGTATGTATTATGCATCTCATGTCGCATAAGTCTCATAAGTTGAGTTAAGTTCAAGTATAAGATTCGGTCAGATTAGAAAGTAATTAATTAATTATTTAGTAAATCAGTTAATTCAGATGGTCATTCAGATGTATGATACCAATGCATATCAAATTAGGATGGATGTGCAAGCTACAGACCTAAGCGTGGTCTACCATAGTACGCCAGATTACTATCAGTAGCTCCCCTTGCTGCAGCGAGACGTGGGGCTGGTGCACAATCTTGCACATAGGGTTAAGTCTGTTGGCCTAACAGTTCAATTAAATCAGTTCAGTTATATCAGTTCAGTTAAATCAGTTCAACTAAATCCGTTTAGTTAAATCAGTTAGTAAGTTTAAGTCAGATCAGTCAGTTTAATTCAAACTAGTCAGTTGAAGTCAGTTAGCTGGTTAAATTTGACAGTTTACTCATGCATAGCATGAGCATGTACAATCATGTTTTCGGATCTCAGCATAAATATTTTATGAAAATTTCCTATAATATTATCTTACATTATGGTGGATTCCTTACTGAGTCATCAACTCATTTTAGTTTATTTTCTATTTTTAAAACTACCCAAGTGAGAAAGATGACCAGTATGAGCAGGCAGGCCAGGAGTAATTGGAGCAGTGATTTAAATTTTCAGCATTTCTAAAAATAAGTGTCTTTATGACACAAGTTTACTTTCAGTGATTTTAGTAAATAATTTTTTAAAGATATTTTTATTAGAACTTCAGTTTTATGAAATAAACATTATTTTATTTTTATTGTTAAATCAAGATTCTTGTATCAGATTAAAAATTTTAGAAAACGTTAAGTGACGCTCCTTAGCCTACGGGAATGGGGTGTTACCACGATATTCCTCACTTATGCTGGAGGAATATCATGGTAACATCAAGATACAAGAGATTTACAAAAATCAATCTACTCAACCCCTGCATCGACACCTATAGTCAAACAAATTAATCAAATAAATACAAACAATTAGGTACGTAAATAGGGAAGTTCCTAGCAATCCATGTGTAATAGCCCATTTTTTTTTAGATAAAATATTTTCTTGATGATTTATCTTAAAGGACTTATTGAAAATATTTTTTTCATGGAAATAGAATTTGAGACTTAGATGATAATTGCGAGCTATGAAAATGTGAAATTATGCATTTTAGGATAAATTATGGATGAACCTTTGGGAATTGTAACAAGGTATCAACTAGATAAATTTAATTTGGACCCAGAAAGAGATAAATTTTATAAATTAGGGGAGAAATTTAAGAGGAAGTGATAAAAATAAAAATCAAACACTTGGTGTGCCTGTAATGAACTTTCAGGCTAGTCTGTCGGGTTTTGATGTAATGAGCATACATTCTTCATATGAGTTCCAAATGAGGTGATTCTAACTCGTATAGAACCTTTAGAGGTAGGTTTAAAACTTTCATGTTTTGGATTTTCAAAGATTCGGACTGGATCAAAGATTTAATTGGGCATGAAGTAGACGGCTCTGAATTGAGCCCAATTGGAAACTGACTTAGATGAGTTGTCTTATGTTCGGCCATGCGACGAAAATTGTGATTGACTATCAATTTATCTAAGGTCTTAACATGTGTAGGAATATGTTGAAGGTGGAGATAAGTCATCTAGAAGTCTTGGTTAGCAAGAAAACAAAAGGAAACCATGAAGGAATTGAGAGCAAATCTGATTAGTGAAGGAACTACCTAAACTAGCCAAACCATCATTTTGTTCTTAACCAATTGCTAACCAAATTTGGGGAAATACTTCCAAACACTCTAAGTGTACCAATAAGAGGTTAAACAAGTGGCAAAAAGGGATAAAACCCCATAGCTGCCGTGTAACCCTTGAGTAGGTTTCTAGATGCCTATCATGTTATTTTGTCCTTACCCCACTTGAGTAGGTTTCTTTTCAGCCATTGGTCAATATAATTTTATAGGTGGATTAATCTCAACCATGGGATTAAAATATCAGTAAATCCCCATAGGATTAGGAGTGATCATGAGACCACAAGTATAGGGGACATATCACCCCAATCAGCCAAGGGTATTGCCGAAATGCCCAAACTTTTTCCCCTTGCTTTCCACATCTCTCATGCCTATAAATAGATGCATGGACTTCTCTTCTTTTCCCATGAGAGATACCAGTCGGCCATAGTGAGAAATAGTCAAGAAAAATACACAAAAACTCACTCACATCAACTAAGTATCAAAAGAGAGCTAATTGAGAGCATTGGTGAAGAAGTGGTGCAAAACCTATCATAAACATCAAATCTAGTTTTGGAGAAATCTGTAAGTGCATAACTTAACTTAATCTTGGCATAGAATGAGTGATTTGATGATTAGATTATGTATGATACTTGTTTGATTTTAAACTATGCTTGTATATTGAAATGAAAGCTATTATGTTTTGAATTAGTTTTTGTTATGGAAATATGCTAAGAAAAATTAGAAGAACTTAGAATCATATTCTACTAAGTAAGGTGAAGGCTTTTGCAGAAAGGTAGCTTGTTTTAGGTTAAAAAAACACCTAACCCAAGACTTCGCTCGACTCTCGCTTGAATTCTTGCTCAAGCGAGATACACATTTGACATCTTTTAGTAAATCAGACATAACTTTTTTATTTGATGTCGTATTTAAATGATTCAAGACGAAATAGAAAGCTAAGAGAAATATATATAACTCTTATGTTTAACATTTTAAGAGTTAAGTACTCAATAAAGGATTAAATTGGGATTGAACTGACTCAAGCGAGATTCCCCTGTTACCTGAATTCGAGATTTTCTTGTATCCAATGCATGTGATTTAATATAAGAATTATATGTGGAATGCAAATATGTGACTTATATTTTATGTATTTCATGAGATATTCATTCAAAAGTCTAAGGTTATGATCATGTTGCATTTTGTCTCATACGTGTCATCATAAGTCATGACGTCCGTTTTAAGAAAAGTCCATGTTACGTGTCGTCATATAAGTGTCATCATAAATCATGTCAAGCGTTCAAGAAAACTTAATAAAAAATATTCGAGAGGGACAACGATATGTAACCCCTGTCGAGGATAAGAAATAAATAAGACCCATAATATAAGAAAGTAAATAAGATTTTAAGTATAAGATGATGGATCCATGTACGAGTATAAGTCTGTATAGAAATTATGGTTATCCATATGCACGAGTCTCATAAGGCATTGATGAATCATGAGAAGTTAGTTCATTATGGTATATACTATGTTATTGATATGCTCGAATGGTACCTTTGTTAATTTATTTGTGTACTTACTGAGATTTTTTTTAGAAATTTCACTCTTGTGTAATTCTTTTCTTTTTGGAAATTCAATCCTTACTGCAGGATTTGATAATGGATATGGGTAAAGCCCTAGTCGCTTGAGAGACCCAGAGGAACCCTGAGAGGCCCTCCAAGTACTCTCCCTAGAAGTTTTGACCAGTTAATAGAAATAAAGATCGGTGTTGATGTAGGAAGAAATTTCAGGAAAGGAAAGAAGAGCCGTGGTGGCCATAAAAAATATTTGAGAAGTCTTGTAAATGTTGTATATAAAAAAAAACTAATTGGGTTATGGATATAAGGATACAATGTTATTTTAAATGGATGATGTGGATATTGTGGTACTATGTGATCACTAGAAATTAATTTTATTCAGAATTTTTCTGTTGCGATTTGCATTAAATTTCGATAAGTACGAGGGTGAGTAGCCAAGTGGTTACTTGCCCTGACACTTCAATTTACGTTGAATTAAGAACATAAATTGGGGGCGTCACACCATGCGTAACAATCCTCGAATTTTTCCAGGAGTTAAATCTGTCCCCATAAACCTGCGATCATTATTCTTGTCACCCTCTTTAGCTAAAAACTCTGCAACCATGTTGGCCTTTCTGTAAATATGACAAATACTGCATCTTAGAGACACAAGCAAATATTGTATTTCTTCCCAAAAATTCCACATGTACTAGAAGTGACATACTCCAGATCGGATCCACTAGACCACCACAGAGGAATCCAATTCAGCCATAAGATTTGTGATACCCAAATGTTGAGCTAAGCGAAGTCCATCAAGTAAAGCGTAACCTTCAACAACTGTATTTGTAGCAGTCTCGTATGAACAAGCAAAACCAACCACAAAATTTCCGAATTCATCTCTTATTATACCACCCCCACCTGCTCTACTTAGATTACCAATAGAAGACCCATCCACATTCAGTTTCAATCTTCCCCTTGAAGGCTTTTTCCAAGACACAATCTTAGGAGCAACTCTTTTAATCGGCAGCATAGGACAATTTAGTTCCAAGAGTATTTTCTCATGATAAGCATGAATTTTATGACACGATTTATGCAATGAAAAATTGTACAATAATGCTCCCTTCACCATCCGCACTACTCCATACCAATCCATTGACAAAGCCTCCATTCATGCAGCCTTGCCACAGATGGTCAGGACACAAAAAAACTACCAAGTGAAGCCCTTTCACTCCTACCTTTCAAAATTCCGGAAACCCATGTGGATTTACCAGATTTAGGTTTAGGTTGAAATGGTTCAAAAAATAAATGAAAGGTTGGTTTGATATGAAGGGAAAAGGGTTAAGGTCTTGAGCAAAATTCTAAAGCAAACCATGTTCACTCTAATTTCATTTGTTGAGATGTTTGATAGATGAGAATGTAAAGGATGTGTTGTGGTGTAACTGTTAATATATTGATTCAACTATGAAAGTTTAGCCACTAAAGACAATGAGTATTGCGTTGCGTTCAGCCATGGAGAAAGAATGAAAGCAAAGGATTCAAATAATTCAGGGTAAAAGGGACATTTCATTATTGGTGTGTGTTTTGTGCCTAATGGCAAGCGTGCTTTCTAGCATTTTTCAAACGGATAATATAGAGGGTTAAAAAAGTTGTTTGATAGCCACTTATACATTACATAGATGACTTAACGAAAAATAAAAAAAATCATTTGATAGTCACATATTATAATAGAATAGATGCTGAAGTCTTGCAACGCTGATGGGAAAATATAGTCTGCAAATAAACGTGCACCCCTTTAGGTCTCCCTTGAAGTACTGATGGAGTCATATGAGTGTGGCCTCAATTGTAAAGCTCGGCCAGTGTAAAAAGGGAACGTGCGGCCTTCAAGTGTTATGGCCCAAGCCCAAATGCCTTTTTGTCTTGAAGTGCGGCTGTTATTGAGAAACTGCGATGCTACATGGTCTAGAAGACTGGATTGAAAATTAACAAGTGCCGGTTCAGAGTCAAAAGTGAAAATGTGGCTCAAGTGAAGTAGGTCAACAACCTAGTGGACCCCAAATGTCATTTGTGACTGAAGAGGCACAAAATGGCCTCCTTGAAAGTCAAATGCAGCCCAATTGAATTGAAGACTTGCGGCTGCCGAAGTCAGAATCCCACTGTTGCAAGTAAAACCCAAGTGTCACTTCCGCAATGCAATGTCATTCGGCCCATGAAAAAAATTAAAGAGAAGCCTATTGTGTGAAGGGAATAGTGGCCCAGTTCTTGAGGTGAATTTATATGTGTGCTGATGTTGGGCCGTGGCGCTCAAAGTCTAAAGTGTGAATGTATTTATCCCTTTGTTCTACCGTGAAAAATTAAAGTGCGACTAACTCGTATATTTTTTCCAGTAATATTCCAGAAGCCACACCATTTCTTTTTTTTTTTCTTTAAACATATAATGCATAACCTTGACTTACATAAAAAATAAAAACTAAATAAAATGAAGAAGAAAATTCAAATATAAAAATGTGTTGTGCATGGAAAGAAATATTATTGAATTAAATCAAAAGTTATAAAATTTAAGTATAAACTATTTTATTAATTAATCTAAATCACAACTTGGATTTATACTTCTTAACCATTTTTTTTTTTAATCTAAAACCAATAATAGTGTCGCAATCATAAAAATATGTTGGTTCTAAATATATAAAATATGTAATAATTCGGTTCAATCACATGCTATAATTCAATGCCCCAAAATTCACAATTTCGGGCTTAGAAAGTTTACTTTACTGCAAAATGAGCCACATATTTGTTCTTTTCTTTCTGCTGCTATGAAAATTTTCTATAAGGGCACTATAGATGAGTTCCCCGATTTTATATTAATAGCTTGGGGCTTTTGGTTCAGAAGGTACAAAATGATTTAGGATCAGATTGAATTACCTCCACAGCAGATAAATTTATTTTTCACTTACAAAGAAGCTATGGATAGTTCCTAATGTGCATCAGTCTGGCACTTCTCTTTCAAAGAATCCGATGTATAGATGGACTCCAGCACTTGAAGGATCTCTGAAGTTAAACATTGATGGTGCTCTCTTCTTTAAAAGAACTTGTACAAGTAGAAGTTTTATATTTACTTTACTCAGGCGGCTACAACTCTGTATGCATAATTTGTTGTTGTTGATATTAAACGGATGATGGAATGTTTTCCTCAATGCAGTTTGCATCACAGTAGCATATTAACTAATGAGGCTATGGGTCCTCCGTGAGCCACCACCTGGCCTCACCACCACCACCACTAGACTCCTTATCCTCAGGAGTAGAAAACCCACTGCCGATAGACACCCTAACTCCCTTGTTCCTCCTTCACCCAAAATGGATCTTCGAATAGGTCTATCTTCGCCACGCCACCGTCCAGCCACTATGGGTCTCACCTCCACCACCAAAATGCTCCCCCACCTCAAGTGACTTCACCCCTAACCCAGTTTCTCCAAACAAGCTTCCACCTCCCTTGTACAAGAAAAAACTCGAAAATAGGTTTCCACCCCTTTTGAGCTAGATCCGCCACATTCCAGTGGTTGCATCGCCTCACCACCACCACCATGAGATTCCACTCCCTCCAATGAGTATTTTTCTAGCTTTTGGTGTCAAACCGAGCATCGAAACCCGAATCGTCACGTTACGTGGTTGACGTATCGTATGTGACGTTAGCCGTAATGTATGACATTTCCACCGCCACCAACGAAATTCCCACCATATTGTCCACCCTCTTATCACCGGGATTTAGTAACCAAAATGCTAGATCCATACCCTAAGCCATTTCCCGTTCCGAGGTCACGACACTAACCTTGACGGAGCGGTTAACGTTCTCGTTAGTGGCTTCCGAAGCCACTAACCACGCCAGGAAGCGAACGATGTTTGAGTTTATCCCGCTATGGTATAACCCTTTTCTCTCTCTTGTATTTATGTTTATTGTGTATTTGTGGATTGTGTTGTTGTTGTTGAGTCTGCTGGGAAGTTGTGTGTAGTTGGTTGGTTGTGCAGGTATGTTGTGAAGTAGGGTTGTAGACTGTTCTGTGGAGTACGAGGGTGGTTTGTGTGCAGGTATGGTGTTGTGGCAGGTGTTTGAAGAGACTACGTGTATTATGGGGGTAAAGCGGTGCACTGTGTAACGTGCATCGTGTGAGCTGTGACGTAAAGTACTATGGAGAGAGTATACGTAAAGTATACTTGATATGGGGTGTATGTCCAGAATAGAGTGCGTAGTGAAAACGTGGAGGGTACTCCACATGCTGTAGTCGTGACACATCATAAGGCGTGTTGCGAAGATAGGTAGTTGCACGACTGGAGAATGGCGCGTAAGTGTTGGGAACCGGGGAGAAGTAACCTAGAGTAGTGACATAACCGGTAGCCCTAGTGACGGCTATCATTGTGCAACTATGTTATGTCTCAAGGTACGTACAAAGCGACGAAGTCACGTAATAATGACGTATTAGGAGCATAACTAGGGTACGTAAGTAGTCATACTCATGTCGAGTCGGGAGTTGATGTAGGAATCACATGGCGTAATTTCATGTGAAGTGATAGATGACGAGATAGCCCAATAGTAGTCTCGAATTGCATGACGCGATGGAGGTACATTTGAGATGAACTTTATCACATTAAGTGTCGAGATAAACTCGTAAAGGGTCGGGAAATGGGATTAGTCCTACCAACCGGTATAGAGAAGACTGCTATCGATGTATGTTGAAGGATAGGGATACCAAATGATCCAGAGTTGAAGGAAAGGCTTATGAGGGAGGTGCATTGCACACCTTATACAGCTCATCCTGGAAGCACTAAGATATATCAAGACCTGAAAGGAAAGTTTTGGTTGGAAGGCATTACGAAGGACATGGCTACTTTTGTAGCTAAGTGTTCAGTATGCCAACTGGTTAAAGCAGAGCATCAGCAGCTAACAGAAATGTTGCAACCCCTACCAATCCCAGAATGGAAATGAGAAGAAGTGTCAATCGACTTCGTAGTAGGATTTCGAGAACATCGGCAAGGAAGAACATAATTTGGGTAATAGTTGACAGACTGACCAAGAGTGCACATTTCCTGCCAATAGCCAATACTGATTCAATGGATAAGCTAGCATGAATTTATGTGAAAGAGATAGTTCCTCTGCACAGTGTACTCAAGACGATTGTTCAAGATCGAGACCCTAGATTTATGTCTCGATTTTGGCAAAGCCTAAAGAAGATGATGGGATCTAGCCTGAAGTTCAGCAGTGCCTATCATCCCTAGACTGATGGTCAAATGGAACGGACTATTCAGACCCTAGAAGACATGTTGCAGACTTGCGTGCTAGACTCAAGTGGTGATTGGGAAGATCTCTTCCCCTTAATTGGGTTTGCCTACAATAATAGCTTCCGAGCTACTATTCAGATGGCACCCTATGAAGCATTATACAGGAGAAAGTGTAGGTCACCCCTATACTAGGATGAAGTAGGTGAAAGTAGGGTGTTAAGACCTAAATATTTACAAGAAGTCAGAACTCAAGTGAAAATGTTACGGGAAAGAATAAAAACTGCACAAAGTATATAGAAGAGCTACGCGGATCGATGTAGAAGATCTTTGAATTTCGCAATAGGCAAATGGGTATATATCAAAATTTTACCGATGAAGGGAATAGCTCGGCTCGGCAAGAAAGAGAAGTTGAGTCCCCGTTATGTTGGATCCTATGAAATCCTTGAGAAGGTCAGACCAGTGGCCTATCGTTTGGACTTTTCGGTGAGCCTACAAGGAGTCCACAATGTGTTCGATGTGTTGCCATTAAAGAAGAGCCTTGGAAAAGGACCGACTACAGTGATGGACCCAAGCCGTATTAGGTTGCGCCCCAACCTAACTTACGAAAAATGGCCAACACAGATTGACGATCGCAAAGAACAAGAGCTGAGGAATCGTAAAATTTCTCTGGTTAAAGTATTGTGGAACAATCCGACTTTTCAAGAGGTAACGTGGGAGCATGAAGATGTCATGAGGGCTAATTACCCTCATTTATTTGTAAATTAGTAGCGTGTTTGTTGTTCTTTTGTTTGAACCTTTTTGTGATTATATGGATGTTTATATATATAAATCTATGAATGAGATTAATTGATTTACATTTTAGCGTTGGATATTTCTTCAACCGTTCCCTAGAACCATAGTGATTTTTTTGTACGACTTTAATCAGGTCATGGCTCGAACTAGAAGAACCCCTCGCATGTCAGTGTTCTCAGTAACATAGTTAAGAGAAAGGAAAGAAAATAGGCGGAGAATATTACGTAGGAGGCAAGAAAGAGTGAGATTCCAGAGGCTTAGATATTTGGAACGGTGTGAGAGGCATCATACCTATATAATGAGAATAAAACCCTAGAGGAGTGCCTATGTATTGTCAAGCTATGCCACATGAGGAAAGACAACCACCTAGTAAATGGTTAAAAACGAAAAGAGAACAATAGTTAAGTTTCATTCGAGGGGAGGTGAGCGAACCTAGTATAGAGCCATTAAACTTTTTAGACACCTCGGATGACCGTATTAGATAGAAGGAAGAAGGTATACCACGAGTAGAGACAGAAGACGAGATTATGCATAGATTGAATGAGTTAAGGCCAAACATGTACTATGACCCGAGCGTAGACTTCGTATTTTACTTCTCTTAGGACTTTGTGACAAAGGAGGATGACATATAGTCATACTCGTCGTCAGAAGAATCCACCGTCACTAGTGCCAGAGGTATAATATTTTATTTGATTAATGTCCATGTTATCGCATAAACGATTTCGAGGAAGAAATGTTCTTTTTAGTGGGGAAGGATGTGACGACCCAGAATTTTCATTTTTCATTATTTTACTTATTTAGTTATTTAAGGAATGGCAAAGGGTATTTTAGGTTAGTAAGAATTGGGCGTTTAGGCTTGGAATTGAGTTTTAGGAAGTATAGATTAGGATATTGGCCCTAAGTGGTGTATCAAAGCCCATAAGCCCATGAAAGTGACCCATGAGTCAACCAAGCCCATATATGGAGACACATGTCACCCTAGGAGAGCTTTAGTAAGTCTTCAAAGAATAGTAGGTATGAGAAAGAAAATACTAGTAGTTGATGAGTTGACTAATTGTTTTCTTGGAAGAATGAGTGTGAAAGTCAAGATGAGATTTTCTCATCATTGGTTTTGCTTAGGAGGCGTGTAGGAGAGAAGGAGATCTTCCATTTTAGTCTCCTTAAGATCATACAAAATCTAGTTAAGGGAAATATGCTAGATTTGGTGAAGATAGAAGTAGAAGAGTGGAAGTATGGGAGAAAGCATGTTTCGGGTAGTTGAGATGGGGAGTGCCGAACCCATATGGGGTTTCCCAAGGGAGCAAATCTAAATGTGAGATCTTGAGAGGACATGTGGAGGCATGGTAGATTGATTGATTGAGTGAAAGAAACATCATTGGAAAGAGGAGAGGTGGATGGAAGGGAAGCATGGTTTCGAGTGAGGGAGTTAGCCGCCCACTCCATTTGTGTATTCATAGGATTTTTGCCAAATCTAGATAAATGGACAAGTTGGATTGTGTAAGGATGATTAGACATTTGTGTGTGTAAGAGTGTAAGGTTGAGTGATTGAGTGATGAACAAGTGAGGAGAACAAAATCCATGGGAAAGGGGGATGAGTTTCGGATTGTGTTAGGGAATGGCATGGCCGAGTATGGCATGTCCCCTTTTTCTAGATTTGATTCTCATATCTTGTGGAATGACATGTGAGATGATTGGTGAGTGTGTGAGGAGTGCTGTGAAAGAAATGGAGGGCTTGAAACCCTTGATGTGCGCCTGCCATAGGAATGAAAAAGAAAAGAACTTCCAACCTAAGTGCAAGCTTGATTTAGGCATGCTTTGATCTAGTGATGGATGTCAATCAAAGGGGTCTTTCAACCCATCAAAAGTCAATCCTAAAACTAGGGAAATGAGTGCCTAGAAGCCCAAGAAACCCTCATGGGCCAAATGGCCTAATGCCTTGGTCTTCCTCACATTGTTGCTTAACTTGCACATACACTCTCACTCCATACCTCACGACCACAAGCTTCCCTCTCTACTTCTACTTTACTTTGCTTTCTTCCACCTTCTAAACACAAAAATATCCCAGGTGTAGTGGAGCTTGAAGCAAGTTTTCTAGAAGATAAGCACACTTGAAAAGGTAAGCGAGATCCTAAGCTATTTCATGAATAGAAACTTAGGTTAAATCACATATACACACCAATGTTTATGTTCTTAAGATTTTCTCTTTAAACTATATAATTGTAGTTTATTTTAATGAAGTATTTTATATATTTTTCAGAGCTAATCTAATTCTACTTGGAATATTATAAGTGCATATTTATCTTGCCTTCAGCATTTCTTGTAATTAGGAGAATGTGGTTGTATTGTTTAACTGGTTGCTTGATAATGCTAGATTAAGCTTCCTTAGTAAAATGCCATGCCTATCTGGTTATAAATCTATGCTTAGCTCCTATATATTTTAGGCATTTAAATCATATTATGATTGATGATTTTAGCTTACTTGATGCAAGGAAAATGATGCATATTGATATAACATATAGTGATGAAAATGCATGCTTGGCAAGAGATAAGTTTGGAGATGAAATAGAATGGTTTTGTTGCATATAGGGTTTCGGGTTTGAGGTCTTGGAGATGAAACTTTTCTATATTTAACTATTACTTCACATGATGGTTATGACTTGGATAATTAAAGAACTTAGAGGCATGAAACTTGTGAGATCTACTAGAATAAATTTCGTTTTTCCTATATAGGAGTAGACATGCTAAATTACTTGAAGGAAATATTGATTTAAAATGCAATCCTAATGGATATAGGGTTCGGTCAGCCCCTTTTGTGATGATAGAATGTTTTAATAATTTTATTAAGTCTTGTTGGAGATGTGCGTAGGAAAAACAAAGAAGAAAACTTTAGTATAGGGCAATGGAGGGTTCGGCCCAATCCTAGGTAGTGAAAGCCGAACACCCCTCTTGGCCCATTAAGCCCATTTGTGTGCTTGTGTGAAAGTATATAATGAAATCTTGAACCTTTTGATTGATATTAGACATGATAATGCGAGTATGTTTGCATTGGCGCCGTGAGTTGCATAAGTAGCACTAAGGGTTGCATGTCACATGCATGAAGCATGAAAACCATGTTTTGAGTCAAACATGTTTTTAAAAGAAAAGAAAAAATTTAAAGTTTTATAAGAACCCCAAAGGCTGAAATGAGGTAATGTCCTAGTAAAACTTCCTGTTCACTCAAGAGTGTTTAAAGGTGAGTGAAAACCCCTAGGTCAATGAAGAATAGTCGGCAGACCATGTATGGCTCCAAAAAGTGCTAGAGGGTGGTCGCACCTAATGCAAGTGGGTGCCCATGGACAGTGTTGGCTTTTGCCTTACCGTTATAAGAACAAGAATGTAGTCGCTCGGTTTGAGTAGTCACCGAGTGATGAAGAGCGAATGACGTAGTTAGTTAGGCTTGAATGGTCATCGGGTGACGTGTAAATTGCATAACGTATTCACTTAGGCTTGAGTGGTTGCCAGGTGATATGGTAACTAGAAAGGGACATAGAGTGCATAAAAGAACCGTAAGGTGTCTAATAAGAAGTCATAACAAAAAAGGCTTTCAAGCCCCGAGAAAGATATGAATATGTTAATAACGTCTAAAATAAGAAATGACGAAAAGTATAAGAAAAATATGTCTTTTTAAAACACGAGTCAACGGAAGTGGTTACATGATTTACATGCAAGTATATGAATCAAGTTTGGAGAACGTCAAGTTTACGAAATCATTCATGAGCATTTGCATCGGTTAGGCCATAAGTCTCATAATGCAAGGCGTATGTATGTTTGTTATTCGCTTAAGTATATGCTTGTAATGCTTTCGTTAAAATAATTATGTACTTACTGAGATTTCTCGACATCTCACCCCTTTACATTTCCACTATCGTTCCTTATTGGGGCGATAGAAGTAGTTGCAAGAGAAGATGACATTGACGACAGTGACGACCGGGGAGACTCCCCAGACCCCTAATGGTCTGGTAACCTCTCCACCTTTTGACGAAGTGACCCCAGTTTTGTATGATCGACTCATAGCAAACATGCATCGGAGCGTGCTTTCAGAGGCCATGGGTCGCCAGTGTATAGGATGCTGTCTGTCTCTGAGGATCGACAGGTCCTTATTTATGGATCGTGTTTACACCTCAGAGGCAGGAACGGGCCTCCTACTTGGAGAACGAGTGGGCCTGACTCAGTTTTTGTTCAGTCCCGACATGAAAAAGGTTAAGGACGAGCCTCCCTTTAAATATAGGTCGTGGGGTCAGCACGTAGTGAGCGTTGCTTGTTTATCTTTTAAGTATTTGTTCGTTCCCACTGTTTTGGGAAGAAGAACATCTTCTGGAACTGATACCTTTTAATTAATATGATTATTATGAAATTATTTTGGGAAATTAGAATTGTTAAACCATGTGATGTACGGAAATTTCGAGTACTTGCCAAATTTTAGAAAGACTTGACATTGTTCACTGCGAAAACTTTTTATTAATTGCCTTAAAAATGAAAAGCTTAAGTTACGAACGAGGGGTGAACTTCCTTGTGTTGCTCATCCCCGACGTCTCAACTTACGTATGATCCCAAGTGTAAGCAGGAGCGTCAACAATGAAGACTAGGTAAGTGTTATGTTCATATACCTTAGAGTTTACCGAACTCGTACAGAAAGATAATAGGTTTAAAATTACTAATTATATATGTATGGCCATTGTTGGTAGCTCTTTTATCGAACTCCAATGCTTAACTATATGTCTGTGACTGGTTGCCTATATGTAGTAATTATTGAATGTATTATTTAAAAATATAAAAATGAAACCTGATATTTCTATCTCATGATTTTATGGAAGAATGTCATGAACTAGCACAATGCGAGGACACTATGCGATGACCCTACGAGATGTCCCTATTTGATGACCCTATGTCCTGACAAGATTAAGTGTATGCACATGCGTCTAGTTCATAGGTATGCTTCTAAAAGATATTTTCTATAAACAGACCGACTAGGAGAAAAGAGATATAAAGCATAGTAATTAAATAGGAAAGTCTAGGGATAGTAAGGTAAAGAAAAAGAAAAGAAAACTTGAATGACTGTATGCTATGAAGTATGAGAATGTGAAAGGGGTCCAAAGGATGACCCAAGGGTCCAAAAGAAGACCCAAGATCCAAAGGAAGATCCACCAACCCTAGCATACCAGGGTTAACAGTGTGCCATGATCTAAAGAAAGTGAATGAACAGGAATGAATGTTACATACAGGACTGTGAAATAAACAAGCTACTCGATAGGCAGCTCAAATTCGACTCGATAAAACTTAAGATTGACTCGAATCGTATATTAAATGGACTGATCATGAACAAAAATTAGGCTCGATAATTAAATGATACAACTCATATAAAACTTGACCGACTCGTTTAATGTTCGCGAACAAACTCGTATATAGCTCGTTCGACTCGAGTTCGACTCGACTCGACTCGATTAATGTTCGTGAAAAAACTCGTATAAAGCTTGATCAACTCGTATAAATGCGTGAACTCGATTCGTATATATTTTTACACATATAATACAATATATAATCCAAGTTTATAAGTCAATATATAGACATAATTATGTAAGTAGACATAATTTATAACATACTAGATATAAATTGATAAATTATAATATTATCTTTTAGTGTAATAGAAGTATAAAAGTTCTATACTTTGTGATGATTGACGAATGCATGGAAATAAATTCCAACAAATATATAAAATCATATATTTATAAATTGCACTATATTCCAAAGTAACATTAATAGTCTAATACTATTAGTCTATTAGGCTATTACTATTTACTAATATATGGTGATGTATACCATAAGTCTGTACTTTATTAGCATAATATTAACATATATTAATATACTAATATATAATAAAAAAATATGGTGACTTACTAATAGTATTATAATTTAAAGAGTTATACACTAGTACTATAGACTACAAAATATAAATGTATAATATTATTATAATATTATAATTAAATTTTATAATACTATAGTGTGACGCCCCAATTTTTCGCATCGATTACAACGTAAATCGACGCATCCGGACAAGTAACACAAGGCTACTTATCCTACGTAAATATAAAAAGTGGCATGCATGCATCTAAGCTTACTAATTAAATGCAACGCCGATCGCAGCTGGAAGAAGTAAATTCCCAATATATGCAAAGAGATCTAACTCTCGAATCAATAGATCACATGGCACACTAAAATTACACTTCTCATAACATCGTATTTACATAAAACATACCGTACTAACTCTTACATAACCCAGTTAGTTTTCTCAAAACATAATCTCATATCCCACCATCATCCAGTACTCTTACTTCTTTACTTGATCACGAACATGGGATCATCTCAACCGGAGAGGAGCATTCTATAGAACCCTCAGGGTATCTCAGAATCTCCAGTGTTGATTGAGTCTCAATGCAATTTATCTACCCTGCAACAACATCTATCATTCCATAAGGAATGATAGATAAAACATAAAAGAATGAGATTTACAAGAAATCTCAGTAAGTATACAGTTAACGAAATAAAGCACAGATAACAACAACTATCATCATACATAGCCATACCCACCAACATATCACTTATAAAAATGCTTTATGAGACTTATACGGATCAATTACCCGTCTTCCCATACAAACTTAGATCTTAGCTAGACCTATTATCACATACTTAATACTTATACTTATACTTCTTAACCTTATAGGTTTCCCTTATTACTTATCCTTGATGGGTGTTACGTATCGCCGTTCCCATCGGGATCTACTTATTGCATAACCTAGACAGGCGTTACGTATCGCCGTCCCTGTCGGGTCTTACTTATTACATAACCTCGACAGGCGTTACGTATCGCCGTCCCTGTCGGGTCTTACTTATTACATAACCTCGACAGGCGTTACGTATCGCCGTCCCTGTCGGGTCTTACTTATCTCTTATCTTTGATGGGTGTTACGTATCGCCGTCCCCATCACATATAACTCATCAATTATCCGGGCGTTACGTATCGCCGTCCCCGTAATGATGAGTCTCGTGTCAATCTTACGGGCGTTACGTATCGCCGTCCCCGTAATGACACGGAACATACTTAACATATATGACAGGTGTCCCCGTCAACTTACCAGTCATCCGGGCGTTACGTATCGCCGTCCCCGTGATGACGTAAGCATTCTTATCATAGCGGGCGTTACGTATCGCCGTCCCCGCTAGCCATGTCAATCCTACGGGCGTTACGTATCGCCGTCCCCGTAGTGACATAATTCTTATTCTTACGACAGGCGTTACGTATCGCCGTCCCTGTCGGCACGTCAGTCATACGGGCGTTACGTATCGCCGTCCCCGTCATGACGTGACTAACATATTCATACATGCATATGCTTTTCATTCTTATCTTAGAACTCTTGTTCTCACAAGTCTTTACTAATATCACCATTATTACCCGTAGTCGGGCCATGTCACTATTGTTACCCGCGATTGGGCCATACCACTATTATTACCCGTAGTTGAGCCATGCCACTATTATTACCCGTAGTCGGGCCATGCTATATCTTTTCTTATTCTTATGAGTTTTTCACCTAGAACTCCTTCCCTTTGAGACACTAATTTTATTCCGAGAAAAACCCTGAATCTAAGCAAAACAGGGCATCTCGCTCGAGCGAGGTGTCGAGCGAAAGTCAGGCGAAGTCACGGGTTGGAACTCGCTTGAGTGGGGTATCAAGCGACAGTCGAGCGAGATCACGGCTCATGGGGTTTTTCAACCTAAACCAAGCAATCTTTTCACATAAACCTTATTTTTACTTATTAAAACATAAATCTATGTCCTTATAATTTTCCTAACATTTTCCCATCACAAAATCATATACAAAACACCATAGATTCCAAACCCATCATATAAGCCTAGTTTAAGCTCCAACTATCAACAAACTTAATTCCATCAACAATATACTTATTCTATGCCAAGATTAAGTTAAATTGTATACTTACAAGTTTCTCCAAAGCTTGGTTGATTGATCCAACTAGTCCTTGCAATATTTCTCCTCAAAGCACTCACTTAGCTCACTTAGGACATGTTTGGAGGTTCAAGGGTTAAGAGAGATTTCTTCTTTGGCTTTCTCTCTAAGTGGACGTGAGTTCCTTCTCCCAAAAGGTCTCCTATGGACTGAAGATGACTATATATATAGGAATAGATGGCTTGGGGAAAAAGAGAAGGAAAACAAATCAAGGCCCTTGGTTAACTCAAACCGTGTATGGTGTGGTGTGCTGTCCAGCCTTGGTTAGTCTAATCCTCATCCATATCTCTCATGATCTCTAAGGATTTTCATCCCATGGCTATGCTTCTTCCTTATCTAAAACCATCTTAGATCAATGGCCCCAAATAATTACTAAATATAGACATAAAAGTAAACTCCAAAAGGTCTAAAATATCTAAGATAAGTTCAACTGGCCATTGGCCTTCCTTGCACCCCAAAAGCTTCTAAAACCTCTTCTTCACCTTTGTCCACACGTCCAAGACTCCCTTAGTACCCTTAGAGTGGCTGGAAAATATCTCATCACCTAATTCCCAAGGTTTGGTTACCAATTAGTTGGAAACAAGGGGAATAGTTGGCTGTTTTGGCCAATCAGATTAGTTCTTCACTTTTACTTGGTTTTAAACTAATTATTCTTCTAGAAGCTCTTCCTCCACTTGAAACATGCTTATATACGTGTATCTAGCAGATAACAATGAGGAGAACCAATCAAATTCGAACATCTAAAGTGAGGTGGTGGAGTGATTTATTTTCGGGCTCCAGTTTGCACTTGAAACAGATCAGTCCCATTCCAGCCCAAGTAATCCATTGATACACTTCAATTCTGTAAAACCTCTAATCATAAAAGTTCTAGATCTATGTCTTAAGGTTCCATATGAACTGGAATCACTTCATTTGGAGTTTATATGACTAAGTTATGATTTTTCTAATAAAACTCGACAGATGAGCCCGATAACACCAATCCGGGTACACCTAGTAGTGAATAGATGATTCCTCTTATTTCACACGAAATTTACTAAATAAAATCTCCTACTTTTCCACATCTCTACACACTTGCCCAGATCTTAGGATAATTGAGAAAATAATCCAAAGACTTAATCTTATCCAATGTTCTTAGTCAACTTCAAAGTCAATGCTCATCTATCTCCAATTCAGACCTGGTACTTCAATCTCTATTTCTTATTTGATTAAGTCCATATCTCTTAAACCTAAAAACATAAAAGTTGTAGATATTCCTCTTAGCTTTCCATAGCCTCTTGAATCACTCAAATCCAACATCAAATGAGCAAGTTATGACCGTTCTACTAAAAGACGTTAAGTCTGTCCCTGTATCTTGCTCGAGCTAGAAATCAAGCGGGAGTCGAGCGAGATCTCGGGTTAGGCACTTTTTCCACCTTTAAAACAAGCCACATTTATACCCAACCCTACTCCTAACCTTTCAATATAAAAATCTATACATATATCCCAAAAATTCCTAAAAATAATTTTGGAGAAACATAATCATTCTACATATGAAAATTAAGCAGATATCTAAAAATCCGGGTTATCACTATAACTATTAATAATTTATCACTAATTATTAATCCTATTACTTTATATATAATTAATCAATAAAAAAATAGGACACAGTATGTATTAGTATTATAAGTTATAGTTATAGTTATAAGTCTATAAATTATTAGTATGAATATTACTATTAGTAAAAGCATTAGTTTTAATATGCTTAACTTATATTAAAAATCTCTAAAACATATCATATAGGTATAACTTATAATTATTAGACTATTAATAAGGTAATCTATATTACATATGTTGGTGTATTAAAAATATATAGAATAATACAGTATTATAAATTAATAGTTTATTAGTATTAACTTAGTCTTAATATGCTTATTTGTATGGTGATGTATTAATAAATAGTATTAAGTAGTATAGTCTTAAATAATATATAACATTAATATAATAGTTTTATAAAATTTATATATTTAGAATTTTAGTGTGATATACTATTTATATAATTTAATAGTATTATAATGAATATTTAATTTTAATATAAATAGTATTATAAATTTACAAATATGTAAATTTAATAGTATTAGTTTATAATATACATAATATATAACTTTATTCATAATATTAATAATATTAAGTATATAATATTCGCAAGATAAAATATCAGCCATTGGGTCTATAAAATGAGATCTAAGCCGTTGGACCTCTGATATTAATTTTTTCATTCGTAGCCATTGGATCTGAATAGTAGAATCTCAGCAGTTGATTCAAAGAGTATCAGAACTTTATTAACACCATTGGATCTGTATCATGTAATCATAGCCGTTTAAACCACTTAATATAAATAAGAAAAAACCTAAAAGCTTACACTTTCCCTAATCTAACCCAGCCGTCGTGTAGCGTGCTTCTTCTTCTTTTTCTTCCTTTTCTTCTTCAAGCGATCAAGACCTAACTCTTCCTCATCTCCTCAAAGTCTGCTCACTCTATTTGCCTACATAGTGTTCCTGAGAAAATCTTTGAGCCATAGAGAAAGTCTTCTTCTTATTATTATTGTTTTGTTTGTATTATTGGGATTTCTAGATTTGCCTTTTGTGTTTTAGTCTCTTTATTTTATGCTAATTTGTGATTTCTTGGTGGGTTAGCTTGTTGCGTTCTTGCATTTGGTGGAGATGAAGAAATTAAAGGATGACCTTTACGCTAGTCCGTCTCAATTCAAGCGGCCATTCGGTTCTTCATATGCGGACTCGTAAGTTTCCTTCTTTCTACCTATTGTTCCGTTTACAACAATAATTATTTCTAGTCTGCTAAGATCCAACAAATTACAACAAATTCGCATGCTAGAGATTATTGGATCTAGGCTCCCGTTTATTTTCTAGTCTGCTAAGATCCAACAAATTACAACAAATTCGCATGCTAGAGATTATTGGATCTAGGCTCCCTCATAAACGGTAATACTTGCTTGCTTTGCTTCTTCTTCTTCTTCTTCTTCTTTGTTTGGAGTCTTGGAAAATTTCTCTGCTTTTTGTAGTGCATTTCGGAGTACCCTTGATTTTCATTCTCTCGAGCCCGAGTCGAGCCCAAGCTTGATTGGGCTCGACTCGTTAAGAACCGAGCTCGAGCTTGAGCTCGAGTTTGCATTTCCTCCAAATGAGTCGAGCTTGGACGTCCTCCTAGGCTCGGCTGTAAACAAGCCGAGCCCAAGCTCGACTCGACTAGTAAACGAGCCGAGTTTGCACAAGGCAAACTCGCTCAAACTCAGCTCGTTTACAGCCCTACTTACATTATGTAGGATGTGTATTGCATGCATGGTAGGTATGTATTGGATGGGTGATTGTTTGCTTGGTTGTTATTCTTGTTTGCTGGTTGTGTGCTTGCTTATTGTGAATGATTTACTTGTTTGATAATTGCTTGGTATATTTTTGTGTGTGATTGCTTGGTAATTAGATGCTTGTTTGTTTGTTGATCACTTGTGTGTTACTACTTAAATTAATGATTAAGAAAAAGAAGGATCTTTGGATTCTCTATGTAATGAACGTAGCATAACAAGACACGTAGGAAAGAATGACTTAATAGGATTATAGTTATGAAAATGGAAGATTGTATTGTCTTGTAATTATGTACGTATATTTGTGTGTTGTTATATATTAATAATGGTATGAAATAATGTTTACTGAGTATTCGACTCATTTTAAATTTCTTTCAGTGTATTTTCTTCCCCCACATAGGAATATGCATCAAGAAGCAAACAGTCCGAGGGAAGAGCATGGCAGTCTAGGCACGTGAGAATGACCTTTTTAGTTTTTAAATCTTATTTCTTTCCACTATGAACCTCTTTTATTATAAAAATGTATTTTATTTAAGAATGTGGATTCTGGCACCCTGGAATAAACTGAAGGGTTTTAAAATGAACGAAACTAGTCCGATTTTCTAAAATTGTTTTGGGAAAAAAAAATACCACGTAAGTGCCAAGTCCTTGCATCTATACCACAATAATCTAGTCGTTATTACAAACAACTCAAGTTCTTCCTCCCATAACTAGATGATCATATGCTCCATAACTCAAGGAATGATTCAGGGTGGATAGACATTTTCTGAATCTTCATGTCTCCTTGACTCCAAACATCGGCTACAAGTTCACGATTCCATAGAACATGTACTGCCGACTCATTGGCTTGGTTGTATAGCAGGCATAATGGATCCTTTATCACTTTCCTCTTCCAAGGGTTGAGGTAAGTGGGAATGGCATCAAAACAAGCTTTCTAGATGAACATTTTGGCGGCGTTGGGGACTTTGAGCTTCCAAATTGCCTACCAACCGTCAGTTTTTGTTGTACTATTCGATGATTTTCCTGTAATTTGGGTTTGGAGGGCTTGGTGTAGGTGATAGACACTTTTTACCGAGTGGAAGCCATTTTTGGTGTAGGACCATACCAATTGATCTTCTCTTCTAGCCAAACTGATTGGAATGGATTTGATTAGCTCAGCATCAACCAGGGAGAAGTTTGTAAGCAGAGAGTCTACATTCCATTGGTTTCTTGAGTCCTCGATAAGGTCAGCCACCATGAAGGGTGCTACCTCATCACTAGAGACATTTTGCTGTGTGAGATTAGGTCTGCCCTCTAACCATCTATCTTCCCAAATTGTTACCTTTTTGTCATTGCCAATTCTCTAAATTAGGCCATCTTTCAACAGCTTTTGCCCCTCAAGTAAACTTCTCCATACAAGATGGCTTTGATCCCAACCAGGCACGAAGGAATTCAGTTTTTGGGAAGTACTCATCTTTAAAAAGTCGAGCATTTAGAGATGAGAGATCCTTGAGTATCCTCCAACATTGCTTGGAGAGCATGGCAAGATTAAAACTTTTGAAATCCCTAAACCCCAAACCTCCTTCCTCCTTACTATTTCCCATTTGTTTCCATTTCACCCATTGGATTTTAGAGTTGTCCTTATTGTAGCCTCACCAGAGATTCCTTACCAGTTGGTTTAATTTGGCCAGAATGGCTTGAGGAAGTAGGAAAATACCCATTGTATAGGTAGGAATTGCTCGAAAGACCGCTTCGACAAGTGTTTCCTTTCTTGCAATTGAGAGAAATCTGGTCCTCCAATTGGTGATTCTGTCCCATGGTCGATCAATAAGGGAATGAAGGCTGCCATTTTTCTCCTGCCAATGATTGTGGGTAGCTCCAAGTACTTCTCAAGGGAACCAAGAGACCTAACACTAGCTATATGAGTGATGGTTTGTTGATTATCCTGAGGGGTATTTCTGTTGAAAACAATTGAGCTTTTCTCTTCGTTTAGAAGTTGCCCTGAGCCCTTCTCATGGGTGTTAAGGATGTGTATAATGTTGCTCCATTCGATAGAATTGGCTTTGCGAAACAACAAGGAGTCATCGACAAACAAGAGATGGTTTATGTGGATGCCATTTCTTCCTGTTGCTGGTGTAGGGTGCTGCCAATTGAGTTTGCATGGTTTAGCGTGCATGTTAAAGCTTCGGAGCATAGGATAAATAGGTAAGGGGATAAGGGATCCCTTGCCTTAGCCCACAAGTAGGTTGGAATTGATCCTAGGGCTTTCCATTGAACAACACTGTGTAGGATATTGAATTTAGGCACTTCATCATTAGGGCTATCCAATATGGATCAAATCCAAGCTTGTTCATCACTTCCTCTACAAACTTCCACCCCACATGATCGTAAGCTTTACTCATGTCTAACTTGAGTGCCATGAAGCCACTTTTATCTTGCATTTTGGACTTTAAAATATGGACTGTTTCATACACTTTGATTTGATTAAATAATATGAGGCAATACAAGCTTAAATATATTAACTAACACCTTGGATATCACTTTATAGATCACAATACATAGGCTTATTGGCTTAAAGTTAGAAACTTTACAAGCCACTTCCAGCTTCAGAATTAATGTGATAAAGGTGTCATTTGTACCATTCAAAGATCCATTATAATTGAGAACTTGTAAGAAAACCTAGAAACTTCTCCTACCACTATTTCCTAGTACATTTGGAAGAAATGGGCAGGATAGCCATTGGGTTCAGGAGAGCTTAAGGGTGTCATTTGAAAAACTGCTTCCTTTATCTCTACCTCCTTGAATTGCCCAATGAGTTGTAGGTTCATTGAAGGGCTGACTTTGGGTTCCAGGTGTGTAATGCATTCCTGTATAATGGAGGGATTCGATGATGTGAAAGGGGAGGAGAAGAACTCTATGAATTGCTGCCCAATCTCTACTTTTGTTATGAGAGACTTGCCATGCTTGTCTATAATGTTGTGGATATGTTGGACTTCCTTCTTTGTGAGGCATGCATGTGAAAGAAAGTGGAATTGCGATCTCCATACTAAAGCAAATGAAGTTTAGCCTTTTGTTTCCACTTGATGTACATTTATCCCTTGTAGATGATCACCCTCTCCATCATCTTGTAGCCAGCTGACCTCTTTCAACTTAGCTCAAATGTGATGTGGGATCTAGTTTTGACTCTGTCTGTGGTTCATTTGGAGCTCTCTCTAACAGTTGAGCAACTTGTTTCTAAATTTCGCAACCTTGTTCTCTCCATAGGATGGCTGCTTCCATCTTTTTTGGATTGCAGCTAAACTATCTGGTTTGAGGGACCAAGAGGCCACATATCTAAAAATGAAACTCATGTGCCTGTTAATCTAATCTTTAGAGTTAAGAGTCACTAGGAGGGGAGAATGGTCAGACTTTATTGCTGGTAAGACTTTGCAACAGTTATGGGGGAACAACATCTACCAACTTGGATTTGCCACCGCACGATCAAGTTTCTCTTTAGTGATATTAGGTCTTGGTCTATTGTAACACCCTTTTCCTGTAGGTTAAGGAATATCAATTTTTTTTTTTAATCCGACACAAGAATCTCATTTTTATAATAAAACTGAATAGCATTTATTTTATAAAATTGAAGTCATAATAAAATGTCTTTCCAAACATTAATTGAAAGATTTCTGATTTAATAAAAAAACTGAATTAACAATTAAATAATAAAACACTTAATGTCTAAATTTAACTACTTCATCTAATCTTGGCATGTCTGCTCGTACTGATAATCTTCCTCACCTAAATGGTTTATTAATTATTTTTAGATTTTATAAAAGATTTAAATTTATTTCAACTTATTTTAATCATATTTTAAATTCTTTAAAATGATTTAAATTCTTTAAATTTAACTTTTTAGATTAAAATATGAATAATAAGTTGAAATAAATTTAAATTATTTGATAAAATATTACTAATTATAACATAATTAAATTAAATTCAACATTTACACGTAACCTAAATATCTAAATTCCATGGTAGAATCTGATTGTTTATTGATTATAGAAGTGTTATATAAAGTGATTAAGTTGCTTCCTTTTTTCATTTTTTTTTTTTTTTTGTTGATTGTAATCTTGTCTATGTGCATAAAAAAGGAATTAGGGCAACCATATATTAGCTCGCTAAGCAAAAAATGTGGATAATATTGTAATTTAGACTTTATTTTTGAAGTCGTTTGGCATAACAAATGTCTGTAATTTCATTTTATTAAATAGAAGTTCTATATTTTATCAAATATACATATATATATATATATATATATATATATATATATATACTAGATAGGAATAACGTGTAAAGCACGTTTATTTAATTTAATTTTTAATAAAAATTTAATGATTATTTAGGTGATAAATAATTAAGATATGATATTTTTTTTATTCCAATATGATAATTTAACATTTGTATTATTTTGTACGGCCTAAAAACAAAGGATATTAAAATATCTATATTTTGTTAGTTATGTGATTATTTTTAAGAAATAATATGAGTTTTTTGAAAAAATAAATTATATAGTCTATAATTTATATAAGAATGTTATATTATAATTTATATAAATTTATTTAATCATATATATTTAATTAAATATCAAACATATAATATTAATTATATTTATTGCTTATTATTACCAATTTAATATAATTATAATAAATTATATATACCGTATATTAACTATATATACCGTATATATAGTTAATTTAATAAATAATGCATTCATTTTAAAATTATAAATTATTTTAAAAAAATTAAATTATTAATCATATAATGGAATAAAATTTTCATGAATAAAATTAAACTCTCTAACGTATAAATTGTTATTAATAGTTTATTTCTATATATATTGTTATATTTATATATTTTATATTATTATTATATCATTCTATACTATTATTACTATTCTATATTTATTTTAAATAAAATAAAATTAAAAAATTTGCTCTAAGTAAGAATTCTAAAATAGAAATTTCAAACATTATTTATGGGCTTAATGAATTGTGTTTAAAGTGTTTAGTGGTATTAAATAGATGTTAAATGAGTTTTAAATGGAAAGTTTATTATTTTAGAAAGTTGAAGAGGTAGAATTAATTTTAATGCCAATAATATTATTTTAGTGAATAAATTTAATAAATTGTATTTAAAACGGTAATTCTCATTAGATCCAGTATTAATTTTAACAGAAACTGGCGGAAAGTATTAACTTTAACGGAGAAATAAGAATTTCTATTAAAATAAGAATTTTCGTTAGATAGTCACTTTATATATATATTATAAACTAATATGACAGCTCACTGCACCGAGAATTGAGAAAAGTCTCCCATACCGACAGCTGGCGACACTCGCTATCAATATTATTATTTCTTAAATATTTGTGCGTATTTATTTTTTAAGTAACACAAATTATACTTTAAGAAAAGGAAAATACCAATATTTCCATCCAAGTATGAGTAGCGCCATCCTTACAGTAAAAATGCATTATTCACAACGGGATGACTTAGTCACGAAACACTTGTTTTGTCGTCCTCCACTAACAAGACGAAAAAGGCAGACCTATATACGTGTACGAAGACTTTATCTCTTCTTTCATATAAAATGTGAGGTGAGATACTTATTAAGCTCACGCGTACACAGAGAGAGAAGAGACAGATCATCGAGAGAGATAAAAGAGAAGAGATCATAAAGATTAATCATGTGCCGGAAGTCGATCGGCATGAAGTTGCAGCTGCTCTTTCTGGCTTTCTTTCTTTCAGGAATTCCCTTCATCTACTCATTAACTGATCCTAATGATGGTATGTAACAGACCACTCAGCCGTATATATATATATATATATATATATATATATATTATTTGGTTTAACGTATAGATGTTTGTTGTCTGAAAAAAAAGGCTATCACCAAAGTTCCTCGTACGTTATTGTTGCGCCATGGGTTGTCTCTTGGAAACGTATTCCTGATTTTTTTTTTTTTTTTTTTTCATGATAATAATATCGGTGCTTTGATACACATAATAGAAAATTTTCGAAGTCTGTAACTTTCTTTCTTTCGCCACTCAAATTAATTATTTTTTCGTTAATCAACTATTAAAAGTTTCAACTAGGCTCTAATGAGCATCTGACACCGTGCATATTTGACACCGTGCGCCGTCGATCATAGTTTAAAAATATTTAAAATGAATAATTATATTTTTCATAGGATTTATACTTTTTCACAATTTTTTTTTTTTAAATTTCTAAAATGTGATGCACACGTATTAGATATTTATTGGTTTTATGTTGCACATCATATCGAGCCGTCCAGTCTTTATTGTTGGGCACACACTGGTAGTTGAAAATTTTTTGTTTTTTATTTTGTGATTTTTTATTAAATATTTTTTTAACATTCCTAATTATTGAAAAAAAATATATAACTTTATCAATAACTAATTCTTTTATTTTTAAATAAAAAATATATAAACAGTCATATTGAAGGGTCAATTAGTTAGAGCACTGGTATTAAATTAATTAAATTTTTTTTAAAAATATAAATTTGCATATATACATAAAAAAAAATTATCATATTTGATCAAAAAAAAAAAGTGTGAGGAGGAAATAAAATTATTTTTTATCTTTAAATATGAATAGTAAAATTTCAAAACTCTTTAAATTTGAATAATTATTATTTACTTTTAAAGATAAAAAATTATTTTTATTCTTTTCTTTCACTTTTTTCTTCTTATTTTTAATTAAATATAACTAAATTTATGATATATATATATATATATGTAAATTTATATATTTAAAAAAAAAAATTGATTAATCTAATATTAATACTCTTAAGAGAGACCATTTAGGATTTTCGGCCTCATGCTAAATTATAATACTAGTACCTACTGCTTTACATTTTTAACTGATGGCAATCGACACGTGAACCAAAAGTGATCGATCTATTAGTTGGTGATTAAACACTTTGCTGGTGCATGCAGTCGCTGTACTCAACGCCCTGAAGAACGCGTGGAAAAACACACCACCAAACTGGGAGTCTGGGAATTCAGAGGATCCATGTGGATTTCCAAGTTGGGAAGGAGTTGCTTACAACAATGCTACCCTTTCTAGGGTTACTGCCTTGTAAACATATTTCCTATTCTATATTTTTTATTTATTTATTTTGTGTAGAAAAAACTTACCCAATATATATTATTCTTACAGTAGTACAGACTATATTAAATTTTTAATTTTTCTTATAAAATTTATAGTGTATGAATAATGAATAGGAGATCAATTCTTTTAGTTTAGAAAGAACAAAATAAATAAATAAATTAAGTGTAACGTGTGGTATGTGAATAATGAGTAAAATGACTAGTCTTTTTCTGTATTGTAGTCATCTTTCTTGCAAATCGGTTTAATCTGCAGTACTCTTGACACAACAATATACATTATATGTTTAAGATTAAGATTACATCTACTTGCAAATCAAATTCATGTGAAGTACTAATTAAGGGTTCCTTTTCGTAATTTCTTTTGGTAAGTCTTTGTATATCCTTATTTTGTGGATTCCGTTGTTTTCTAACCTTTCAGGAAATTATCAACGATGGGCCTAGAAGGGAAGCTTGGAGACGACATTGGGGGACTCACTGAATTGATATCATTGTATGTATCTTTCTTTCTTTTTCTCTAATGAAAACAAAAATTCTACAATGTAAAAATAATTTTCTACTTACAAATTTAGTTTGTCATCAAACTGCATATTGCACTTGTCGTTTGTAAAGAAAATTATAAAACACAACATATTTTTTCAATTACTGTGAGACCTATTTTAGATTGCCACTCGATCTGCTTATACTTTGTTGAAGTGTATGCTAACATTATTAAATTTCAGGGACCTATCATTTAACCGTGGGCTCACAGGTTCCCTCTCTCCACGGCTTGGGGATTTGAAGAAGCTAAATTACCTGTAAGATCCAATAAGCAATCTATAATTTTCTATTTGCATATATCCATCAAACCTGCCTACGCCAGTGAGAAGCACATGTATACACATTTTTGTCTTTCATGTTTCAGAGCCCTAGCTAGTTGCAACTTCAGTGGTCATATTCCAGATGAATTGGGAAATCTTTCAGATCTCCTCTTCTTGTAAGATCATTCAATGGTTATATAAGATCAATACATGAATCACATTGCTAGTAATTTTTCTGCATATATCTGCTTTGAAAAATTAATTGTTAAGAGAACTCCCAAAAAATATGCCATATAATTATAAAGTACTTATGCTATATATAATTGTAGATTGTGCCAGCATCATGCAATTGTTTTGAAAAAGAGTGAGATTTAATATTAAAAAATTAATTCTTTTATGTATATTTCGTATTTATTCACTTTTTTTAAAGTGATTGTACGATGTTTGCACACTTACTACGACTGCATGCAACTATCATTTCTCATAATTATAATTTTTTATGTAAGCATTTTTTATTGTTATGGCAATATTTTATGATAAGTACCGTGTGTCCATATTCTGACAATATTTAATTGTTACTTTTATATATACCAATACAATCCCTCTCAGGGCTCTTAATTCAAACAACTTAACTGGAAAGATACCTCCATCTTTGGGTAAGCTCTCCAAACTCTTTTGGCTAGACCTCGCAGAGAATATGTTGACAGGACCTCTCCCGACATCAACCTCCATGGCCCCAGGCTTGGACCATCTTTTGAAGGCTAGACACTTGTGAGTTTCAATCTTTTTCTTTTCCCATTCTTTGGTTCAATCTATTATTAAGATAATTAAATGCAATAATTTGAATATGTTTATTAAGGATACACAATGTTGATTATTGCATCCATAAAAGAAGAATAATGTGATGTCTTCAAATTTGCAGCCATTTAAATAAGAACAATCTTTCGGGTCCCATTCCAGCTGAACTCTTCAACTCTAATATGATACTAATACACATGTAAGTTGATACCAACTATTAGGTTATTTTCATGCATGCTTTAAATGATTTTTCCTACTTCTAAATGCTTTCTTCAAAGACAGATTATTTGATGGAAATCAACTTTCTGGAAGTATCCCGTCAACATTAGGACTTGTAAAAACTCTTGAAGTTCTGTGAGTAAATACACGCTAATTTAATGACACATTGGTGTTCTTAAACTAACCTTAATTAATTTTCAGTATATAATGTCTACTCTGATCTGGTATACTGTTCTTGAGAATTAAAACCATTCCAACTTGCAACAGTCGGCTTGACAGAAATGCTCTGACAGGAAGTGTCCTAGATCTCATCAATCTAACAAATATCGTTCAACTGTGGGTATTTTTTCGCAACATTTATATAGTGGTAGTTTTCTTTTAAAAGTTAATCATACTGGTGGTTACCATCTAATTTCTTCTTGTTGCTATCGTCTTAATTAGGAATTTAGCTCAAAATAAATTGACGGGCGCTTTACCAAATTTGACTCAAATGATGAAACTCAACTACTTGTAAGTTGATGGCATGGTACCATTGCATGCAATTGATAATTTTATGCTCGAGTAATTTAGCCTCCATTTGGATATAGAAATAGTTTCATCTCATCTCATGATCATTACAATTTTTTCAAATTTGAATACAAAATATAATAAACAATTTAATTTTTTTAAATCTCAAAGCAATAATAATGTTAAAAAATATTCTAATAATATTATTTTATTTAACTCTCAACTTTCATCTAAAATCATCTCATCTTTTCTCATTATTCATACGGAGCCTTGTTCTAAATTTTATGTATTGATGAATCTTGTACGATGCCTTATTTTACCAGGGACCTAAGTATTAACTCATTTGAGCCATCAGAAGCTCCAAAGTGGTTCTCAACCTTGTCATCACTCACCACTTTGTATGTCTTCAATCTCTCACAAATGAAAATTTCTCAAATTTTAGCAATACTTACCATGACTATGTGATTGGTGTGTAGGGTTATGGAATATGGGTCGCTTTGAGGGTCCATACCACGAGATTTGCTTAGCTTGCCATGCTTACAGCAAGTGTAAGTTGATATATTATTGGTATAAACTGGGTTCATAAGAATGTTATGAAATAAAGAGAAACAACTAAAACTCGATTTCAATTATCAGGAAATTGAGAAACAACAAATTTAGTGAGCCATTGGACATGAGCGAGCATGGAGAAAAGACCATCAGCTCACAACTAAAGCTTATTGATTTACAAAACAACGACATTTCTTTGGTCATACATGGCAGTGAATACCATATATCCTTCCTGTGAGTGAATTCAAGGCCCTTAAATGTTCAATTTGAAAATATGTTATGTATTTCCATTTCTTCTGACCATCAACTTTCTTTGTCAATTTGATGTACTTCAGACTAATAGGAAACCCATGGTGTAAGGAAAATCCATTGGATGCTTACTGCAAGCAAAAACAACCAACAAACATCTCTTTTACTAATAGTCTGCAGACTAAGTGTGAAAGTATATCTTGTCCTCTTGGTCAAGATTGCAACCCACATAATGGTGAATGTGCATATCCATATAAAGGAACATTATTCGTTGGAGGATCACTTTTCAGTGATTTGTCCAATGCAACTGTGTTTGATTTACTGAAAAAAAGTTTGTGTGTGAACCTGAGTCTCCTTCCAGATTCAGTTTATATTCAAGGTGCCACATTCAATTTGGATGACTATCTTCAGGTGCAACTGAAATTTTTTCCCTCAATCGAAAAATACTTTAATCGATCAGAGATTCTGAGAATTGGGTTCTCCATGACTACTCAAGAATATAGGCTACCAGCTAACCAATTTGGAGCCTATTTCTTTATTGCAGAACCTTATTACTTCCCAGGTTCAAATCATATCTTTACTCTGTGTGTATGAGATAGAAAATTATATCTCTACTTGACAATATTAAAAATGTTATTCAGCCAAATCCTGTGGAGGAACTTCTATTGGCACTCATGTAAAAATTGGGATAGCAATTACTTGCTGTGCCATTTTGGTTATGGGACTCCTGGGAGTAGGGATATATGCGGTTCGACAAAGGAAACGTGCAGAAGAAGCCATTGGATTTAGTCAACCGTTTGGTAAATAATTAGTAAAATTAAATTTTTCGTAATTGATTGATGAGTTTTGTTACATACAAGTGAATTTATAGACCAATCTGCGTACCAATATTGATGTCTTCCTATCCAAAATTTAAATTCCCACCATTTTTATAAAATTACTTAGACTTTTGACTAATCACGTTGAATGGATGCTTGTATTGGTGCTCAAAATCGTTTATAACCAGATTTTCCCCTGATTTTATAGTTCAAATTCAGGACTAAGTATTTGTTGTCTTATATGGCTTATTTTCTCCATATCTTAGCTTCTTGGAAATCAAGTGGCAATGATAGAAGTGGGGAAGCACCACAATTAAAAGGTGCAAGATGCTTCTCTTATAAGGAACTCCAAAAGTGCACAAATAATTTCGCTGAGATAAATGAGTTAGGTTCTGGAGCATATGGCAAGGTATGGGTAAATCTCTTAGCATTTAGTCAAACTTTTGCAAAATCCACTTCCAAGAACAGTTTACTAATTTTTTTATATCCTCTCCAGGTTTATAAAGGGCTGCTTTCTAATGGACAAGTTGTTGCTATCAAAAGAGCTAAGCAAGGATCAACGCAAGGTTTACTTGAGTTCAAGACTGAAATTGAATTGCTTTCTCGAGTTCATCACAAGAATCTTGTTGGCCTTGTGGGTTTTTGCTTTGAACAAGGAGAGCAGATGCTGATCTATGAATTTATGCCTAATGGAACAATTAGAGATAGCTTATCAGGTACATACATTCATATCAATTTAATTACGTATTTGCAAATATCTAATTGAGAAATGCTCCTGAGGATGTAGCACAAGTTTCTCCTGATCAAGAACAATTTTTTTTTTTATATTTTAAAAATAAAATTCAAATCATCATTAAAAAAATACTTCTTTAATCACTAAGTAAAAGAATTATTATTATTTTTTGTATCAGGAGATTTATTTGGGAGATTGACTAAAATAATTTACCATTTCTGTATCTAATATGTAGGAAACTATTTGCCTAAATATGAACTGTAGGGAAATCTGGTATTTATCTTGATTGGGGCAGAAGACTCTACGTTGCTCTTGGTTCAGCCCAAGGACTAGCTTACCTACATGAGCATGCCAATCCTCCTATTATCCATCGAGATGTTAAGTCCACAAATATTCTGTTAGATGAACATTTGACTGCAAAGGTTGCAGATTTTGGCTTGTCTAAGCTAATATCAGATACTTTGAATGGCAATGTTTCGACTCAAGTCAAAGGCACGATGGTAAGTCATGTTATTATATCTCTACCTGATCTCTCAAGAGTAGAGAATATTAATAATAGAGTCATAAATATTATTAATAAAAGAAATTAAAAACGTACTTTTATCTGTAAAAATGATTTTCAATGTACTCATGATAGAGTATATGCAGAACTTAAATATTTATCACATAACATTATTATTTATATATAAAGCTGCTAGGACTCCATGTATATGTATGTAAGCATTATGGGTCTTGTGGGCAAGCATGAGTTGGGATTAGAAGTTCTAATGTGAAAGGAACAACTTGGCTGGGGTTTTGGATGTCTGTGTAAGCTAGTCTCCTCTCTTGTGGAAAATTTCCCTTTTCTAATTCCTAAGACTTTTGTGTAAAGTATTATTGAGGTCACGATGAATCTAATACTCTAGCTAGAGTTATTCTACTTTATAATTAGTTCTTCACATTATCCTCTGGTTCATTTACTAAAGTTAACTTACTGCTAGTGAATGTGTTGTCGTCACAATCGAAGCAATTCCTTTTAGGATAGTCAAGGTTTTAACATATGCATAATGATTGTGGTTAATAGATTTGCAAGGTCTTGACCTCGCAGAGAGTACTTTGAGGAAGTTGAGCAACCAAATTGGCAGATAATTAACTTATATCAAAATAAATTTGTATTAGTTCCTTCTTTTTTATGCATGGTATTGTAAAATTTGAAGTAGTTGCAAATCCTTCCAATCCTACAACAAAATAAAAAATGTCTTATGCAATCTAATTTATATTTTGCACTCATTGGAATACTCTTTGATTTAATTTTTGCAAAATACCTTCTAATTGCAGGGTTATTTGGATCCTGATTATTACCAGACTCAACAATTAACTGAGAAGAGTGATGTTTACAGCTTTGGAGTGTTTATGCTTGAATTGCTAACATCCAAGCGACCGATTGAGAAAGGAAAGTACATCGTCCATCAGGTGAGAAAAGCCATGAACAAGGACGGGGAAGAGTACTATGCCTCGTGGGATTTGATTGATTCATCCATTAAAGACACAACAAATCTTATAGGATTTGGGCAATTCTTGAAAGTTACTATGCAATGCATTGAAGATTTACCTGAAGACCGTCCAACAATGAGTGAAGTGGTAAAGACACTTGAAACGATATTACAAAACGATGGTGTGGCTTCAAGCATATCTATGTTGTCTTCTACAAGTGACCTTGAAGCTTCATTAAGGGGTGCTTCTAAGCATCCTTACAATGATCCTAAGCACAAAAACGATGTTAGTGGTGCCAGTGAAACCTTTGGTTATAGTGGTGCATTCACAGTCTCAACATGTGTTGAACCCAAGTAGCCAATCCTCCCCTATATCTACAGAGAGAGTTGTTTCTAATTGTCCACAATATTCAAGTACTATGTGTTGATAGTAGAAAAATCTATCTAGAACATAAACATTTGCTATGTAGTACTACTTGAGTTACATTTCAAATGTGGGATTTTCTTATGGCCAGTAATATAGGAGCATGCATGTTCCTTTATTAAGATTTGATGGTCATGATTGTACTATAGTTTTCTTTAATCTCAACGATCATAATCGAACTTCCAAAAGCTAAGACAGTTTGCAAAGTTATTTTGGTTGTTAGGAGTACAAAGTATAAAAACCTTTGTACGAGAGTGCAAACTATATATTTGTTTACTTAAATTTATTGGAAGCGCCAAGTTGACAGATTGTAGATTCTTATTGTGACACAATAATTTCATAAATGAAAAATATTTGATTCATAAATGTATATATAAAAATAAATTCAAAAATTTATGACAAATGTGATTTGATGTGATATACCAGATTGAAAAGATACTTTATTGTAGAGTAGATTTAAAGGATCCTATGAAGCCATATCATTTTGTATATTTACTTTTGTAGTTTTGTGTAATTTTTTTGTATCTATAACAATAATCCTCTTTACAAATATCCTTAAAATGAGTAGTACTTTCTAATAGCTCATGTATTATAACACTTTTGGCTCTTATAAATAAACAAATAAAATTAAAGATACAAAGGAAGAAGCCTTGATTATGGTTTGTTTGTCCAATGAGGAAGGGGAAAAAATGCATCAAAACCTTATAGAACCTCATTTTTCTACAAACATTTTCAATTTTAGTATTTTGATCAACAATCACAGTTCTTATCATATCAGCTAATTGGTCTAACCTTTCCATGATCTCTTGCAACTTCCCTTCATGCCTATCAACTTGGTTCTAGAGTGCTTCATGCTGCTACCTTGTAGATCTTGTATTATCAACCATCAAGACCAGGCTCTTTGATACCAATTGCTAGGAGCCTCGATATACTGGTAGTATTTTAAGGTATCAATGGTGTATTTTTTTAGTTTGTAATGGTGAGGATGATAGCAAGTAACTATAACAGAGAGTGAAATTTAAAGAAGAGGAAGATGATGGATAAATAGCAGACAATGAGTCACACTAGACCTTGTTCGAGATATGTCCTTCCACCCAAAAGTATTTCCTTACAATAATTCTCGATGGATTGCCATGGATCATGCCTTCTACACTTAACTCATTTCTAGAGACTATTCCCATACGTGTCTCTCTTACAATGGCCAACCTATAACAAACTATAGAGTCTTCTAGAATTTAAGAAGCATAAAATGGCAATACAAATAACAAGAAAATTAACTAAATGACACTAAAGACAAAAAATAATCGACAAAGCAGCATGAGCTCCAAATGGCAATGCTAGCCTCCAAAAATTTGCTTTTGAGATACCCCTACATAAGGAAAATGACAGCGTCTCCCCCTAGTAGAAATGGTGTCGTTGTGAGATGCTTATAGTATAACTTGAACTCGACCACTTCAGTTATCTCACTTTGTGTCTTCGATCCACTTTGAGAGTCTTCTTCCCAGAGCCCTTTCAAACCCTAGCCACCATGAACCCTAGCTCCCATCTCGGGTCCATAACACTCTCAAACACAGACATCTAACGTTTGGAGACTCATCGGATACATGTCGACCTAACACCTCCACCATCTCCTTCAATAGGGAACCAAACCCACCATTGCATTATTTAGAATATTAAATTTGAAAACTTGAAATCATATATAGGCTAGGATCATTAGCCACCATGCCAAAAAGAAAGGTAAAGAGGCAATGGACTAAGATATACAAGTGATGGATACAAATGAACATAAAAAATAGGTAGTCCAGATAAACAAGCAAAATTGAAAAAACTACTCTAAGAGAAATTGCATCATAAATCGCCCACCCACAACCATACATAGTTCTAAAAATTACATGAGGGGTGATTCTACCATTCTATTCACCTTAAGAAGAAGAAGAAGAAATGCAGTAGCAATTGCATAGCATCAACAAGAACATCAATGACTACACTAATTGCAAAAGGGAAAGCATTAATTTGTATGTAAACATTCAATGCATACCTATAGAAACAATTGAGACACATGGAAACATTTAAAATAATAGCAGTGACAAAATTCTAAAAATATTAAATAGTTCACAACAAAATCAACCCACTGAAAAAAGACAACACAAGTGTGTATGTAGATCATTCAATAATACTCTATAATATTATACTCACAATGACTGGGAGTGACATAACAAATTCTATACAGATCATAAATCAAGACCAAAATCTAGAACACCCAAAACCATATAGGACAAGAAGAAAAACAAAAGATGTGACACACTCAAACCTATTTTCTAGCCATGTTCAAGATCCAGAATTCATAGAATAGAAGCAAGTAAAAAAAAAAAAGAACTTTACCATAATCAAGTTTACCCAACAATCGAAAATAGCCACTCTAATGACCCCCATAAAGAAGAAGGCTCTTACGACCTCTTGAAGATGACCCACACGAATATCTGTGACTCACAAAAATACACTCATAGATCCACTTCAAGACTTGAAGACCTTAGTGCCGACGATGAGCTCTAGTAGCATACGACACCACGAAGCTGAACACAACCTCCAGCAGAAGACGACGCTATGAAGCTTTTGTGAGCTAGAAGAACACGTTGCAGACCAAAGCATGACGATGCCACAAATCTTCAATGAGCAAACCAGAGCACCATGATCTTAAGAATCTTCAACGTAAAATGAAGACCAAAATGCAGACCAGAGCACAAACAAGCGAGAAATAGGTTTAGATGAAAGCTCTATTTTCATTTTATTTATTTTGTTTTTAATTAACATAGCAGGTGATGTGGCAAGCCATTTGTGCGGCGTCTGTACTTCGCATATGCTCATATAAAAATTGAAATTTTTATTAATTTTAAAAAAAAAAAAGAAGAAAAGAAATAAAAAATAGTTGGGTTGGACCGAATGGATTGATAGTTACCGGTCCGGTCCGATCCCTAGGGATGTTCGGTCTGGTCTAGCCAAAAAAAATGATGGACCGAAAATTTCAGTCCATCATCCTCCCCGGACCAGACTATTTTCACTCCTGGCATTTGCATACTCTACAAGTAAATGTAGTATTACTCTTCTTCATTAGGATAATATAATTACATAAGTGTCGTGCATTATTTCTTAGAAAAAACGATGGTCCGTTATTAAAAAATTATTTTTTTATATAGGTTTCATATTTACTCAATTTTTTCAAAACAGTCTATGATGTTTGCACATTTTATGATCGAAGTATATGCACTCTCTAGTTAATTCATTGGGTTTGTAGAATGGAAGTCCTTCCAAAAGACATTTCGCAGATTCCGTTTCAAATTAAAAAAAAAAAGGGGCTAAATCTGGAGCTCAGCACCATTGGACCAAGACCTATGAGTAACTCCAAAAGTTAACCAGGCTGGCCAATTATATGCCTAGAAAACGGATTAAAAAGGAAAAAGAAGAAGCCAAAATCCATGGCTGATCATGATGCCATCACGAATAGAAATGCCAGCTAAATATAGCAAAGAACTGCCGCTAAAAAACCAAACAAACACGAGTTGCTAAACAGAGTGTGTCACCAGTTTAGGATAGTCCCCACATGAGACGCCTTCGCCCAAGAATTAATGCATTTTGATTCACCAATTACATATTGCAATAAAAAACTTAAGTAAAAAATACAACAAAATATAAAATTATACATCCTGTCCGTCTAATACAATCACAGTCCTACTGAATAAGGTGCTCTGAAATATCGGAGTGCACTTAGTGTCCTTCGGTTACCATCCTTTTAAATCTAGTGATCGACTTGTTTAAGGGAAGATTTTTGAAACTAAAACTTGAATACTCGAGCATCAATGTGTAGAGAATGAGAAACTAGTTTGAAAAGAAATATCCAATAATATTGCTCTGTCCAAACCTGTCCAAACCGACACAGGCGATCGACTTTGTCTCTGTGCAAATCGACAACGTCGACAACCTCCCTCAGCGGCAATCGGTCCGACGTCTGCAACTTGGGTGAGAGTCTGAGAATGCTTGGGGTGCGAAATGGTGTGCGAGGAAATCAATGTGTGCAGAAGAAGTCGCAAGAAGTGAAATGGCGTGCAGACGAAGAAACGATTTCCCTCCAGTGCCATTTCGTGTGTTTCGTTACAAAAAAATAAATATAAAAATAAAAATTAAAGCGGCCACGTCACGTGGTTTCCCACGATTTCGCACTTGGCGGTTCCCTCCAGCACTATTGTATATATGTGTGTGTGTGTGTGTGGTGAGATACTTATTAAGCGCACGCGCACAGAGAAAAGTGACAGATCATCGAGAGAGAAAGAGAAGAGATCATAAAGAGCTGGAAGTCGATCGGCATGAAGTTGCAGCTCAAGCTCTTTCTAGCTTTCTTTCTTTCTTTCAGGAATTCACTTCATCTACTCATTCACTGATCCTAATGATGGTATGTAACAGATCACCACGCCGTCATATATATATATATATATATAATATAATATAATATATTTCATCTGGTTTAACGTACAAATGTTTGTTGTCCTGAAAAAGGCTTTCACCAAACTTCCTCGTACGTTATTGTTTGGGTTCTCTCTTGGGGACAGTATTTTCACTACAAGAAATTAGAATTTTTACCATCAATTTTTTTATTTTGCCATATACATTTATGGCAAAAAGTAATTTATTGGGACTAAAAATGTTTGTGACCATAAAAGCCTACCTGTTGTCATGATTGTTTTGTGGTGGATATAAAATGATAAGAAAAAATAATTTACCACGAGAAAATAAGCTATTACCATAAGATTAATTTTTGCTACAACATTTATCACTTTTTACCATGAATTTTTTTCTCACGATATGAGCTCATAAAGAATACTTCTTATTGTGACAAATTTCATCCGTGAAAAAAGTTATTTAATTTTGTCATGACTTCACATCCGGATAAAACAACCATTTGCGATGAGTTGAAGTTGCGACAAATATAACTAACCTTTAAACTTATTTTTTGCATTGACGTCTTCTCATGACAAATAAGTATTCTACATTACTACACATTTTATTTTAATTTTATCGCTTATTTAATAATAAAAAATAACTACTTTTATAAATTAAAGTTACTTTTTTATGATATGATATTAATATTTTAAATTATTTATTTTAATTAGTTTAATATAATATTTAATGATTACCGTTGGATTAGACTTGAAGATCTAAGGGTTGATAGTAAAAATAAAAACCCTAAACACCCCAAACCAACCCTCCCATTTTCTCTCTCGAGCCTCGTATCCCCCCCCCCCTTCATCTCTCTCTCTCTCTTTTGGTTCTAGGGTTCTCATGTTGGCCAAATCGATGGATAATCTTCTTCTTCTTCTATACGCGCTGGCCACACCCACACATGGCAGCATACCCTGACTCTCATTTCTCTTCCCATGATTTTCCTCCTCCCTTAGCCGAGTATCATCCACCGCACATGAGCTCAACGATGCTGTCTTAGGTGAGAATACTTCTCTCTCCCTCTCCATCGCCTCTCTCCTGTACTAACTCTCTCTATCTCTCTCTCGCTCGCTCTCTGTCTTTGTTTGTCTCAGTGTCTAGGGTTTCAGCAATTTGGGTGAGATAACAAAGGTGTTGCCGCTACGCATAGCCGCCTGAAACGCCTCTACCGAGTCTCCAGGTAAACCCCACAATTTTTCTCTAATTTTTTACTATTTGGGATGATCCATTTTTGTTTCAGTGTTTGGGCTTTGTTCATGCTTATTCCAATTTGCAAAAAATTTTGGTTTCCTTACGCCGGGTTGATTAGTTTAGTGCCTAGTTGAAACAGTTTAACGAAGCCTTATGATAGCATAAGTGAAGTAGCTATGTTAACAAGAGGAACCTTTCTTTATTGATTATTGCTCAATTTTTTTGGTAAACAAACAGGGGTTAATAATAGGCCGGTAATTTTCCTTAATTTTCCTTTGCAGGGAGAACTATGGGTGGGTAATCTTTGGGTTATGTTTTGTGTCATGTTTAACTCAAGTCATAAATTTTAATTACTTGTGGGTTGCTTTGATTGCCTCTCCCATGTTGTTTATCTATGATTTTCTTGCTACTATGCGTTACATTTACTGTAAAGTGAATGGTTTGTGTATGAAACATGTTTTTTGGAAAAGGTATCCTGCTGCTATGCTTTACATTTTCTTGCTGCTATATATATACTTGATCCTTTTAACATAACTAATAATAATAACAAATATTAGTACCTTGCCTGCTTGCTCTCTATTTTGCAAAGGACTTGGGTGAGAGATCTGCCTACACTTGAGTGGCTTTGGGTGAGAGAACTGTCTACTTGTAAATTTTAAATAGCATTACTACATTTCACGTTCATTCTTTCTGGTTCTAAATAGCATAACAATGTTAGTTTCATTGCTTTTATAGTTATAATTTCCCGTAATTGTTTTAAAAGAAAGATGGAAGAGCTGTTGGGAAAAGCACATGAATGCCTTAAGGTATGTTACACGTGTAAGTATTTGGTTCAAAATTGGTTGCTTTTTATAATTTTTTGTTGACCCAGCTAATTTTCAGGGAGAGATTGATTCAAGTTTTATTTTAGTTTTAATTTTTTATTATGTTATACGGACATGAAGGGGTTGTTAACTCATCAATATTTTTATTTGGATAATTTCCATAATGGTTGCTTTCTGTTAATTCAGAAGGTTGATGATGATTGAATAAGTAAATTATTGATAGAAGTCTTGTTTCTTTTTTAATGTAAAATAGGTTTGGAATGGGCTATTTGGGATGGGGAAAAAAGTTATAGGGTTCTATGGTGTAATGGTTAGCACTCTGGACTTTGAATCCAACGACCTGGGTTCGACTCCCGGTAGGACCTTCATCACTTTTACTGTCTTTATTTTACCAAAGGAGGTGATTTTACTTAAGAAAAAAAAAAACATATAAATGAGAAAGCTGGTGAAATGAAGATGGGATCTTTAACCAAGCTTGATTAGGTAGAATAGAATTCTGCTATGTTTTGGTTTAGGCAATTTAGATTTTGTTACAGTTTATGCTGTAGATTTAGCTCTATCATTTCCTCTAATTAACTATGTTTAAATCTTATATATTTCTTTCATTATTCTGCCTCTGTTTTGAAGACCTTTAGTTCCTTAGTCCATACCAGTGAACCATTCTACATTTGTGTTGGATTGGATTGCATGGGCAGCAAGCATGTTGATATATGTCTTACTATATGATTCTCTGAGTTATATATGAGAGTATAAAGTGAAATGATGTTAATTGATACTAATTAATGAAGTGATATATTGGTTGGGATTGTTATTGGTGTGTACTAAATATTAAAATTTGTTTTTATGCAATATGATTGTAGATCTTAAGGGTAAACTTTTTTTGATAAATAGTCAGTAAAATACTTTCTATGTTGTACTCTTCCATAGATTTGGATGAATCTTGGAGCTAGTCTAACTCAATTAGTTACTCTGGTCTGAAGTGCTATTTGTTGGATGCATTGTAGTGTAGCATATTGGATGCATGGTAAGTTCCATTTTTTTCACAAATCCCCACTTGAAATAATTTTAGTTATTCTAAAATTGTTATTAGTATCAATTTGAATCTCCAAGTTTTATATATAATTTTTTAGCTTATATTATGAAGTTTTTTTTTTTTTATGATTTTTACAATTTTTTTTGTATTTTTTTTTTTTAGAAATATTTTAGTATCTGCCGTGAACAAAACTCGTGGCAAATACTTTTACCCACAAATAGTTATTTTTTGCTATGAAACTTCCATGTCGGCATATAGAAGTGCATACAATTAGACTTGGTGGTAAAAGAACATTTGTTACAAGTAGATAAGAAATAGCCTGGTGCTAAATTTCTTTTTACCACGACTATAGTACAAACTTATTAGCCACAACAATATTTTGTAGTAAAAGAATAATAACCACAAGGTTATAGCATTTTTAAATTTTATTCCCGCGAGCAAAATTAGTTATTACCACAAAAAATGTTGTGGAAAAAAATTTATATTTGCCACGGAATTATATGGCCCGTGTAAAATGCTCTTTTACTGCGAGTTATATGCCACAGACGTCCCACGAGTTAAATTGGTAGAAAAAATATTTTATCTACGAAAATCTTATTTTTAGTCACAAGTACCGTTTGTGGCTAAAACTCAAAAACTTGTAGTGGATCTTGTTTTTTATTTTTTTTTCGTGATAATATCGGTGCTTTGATACATAATATTGGAATACTGGGTTGTCTGTCATCTGTTACAACGTCGATCGGCCGAAAAAATTGGTTTCATGTTATTTTAGAAGCTTAAAGTTGACGGTTAAATATAACAGAATTAAAATACTTCAGCTTTGATTAAATTAATTAATTTTTCGTTATTCGACTATATTAAAAGTTTCAACTTCGGTCGACTAATGAGTCTTTGACAGACCGCGCATATTAGACATCGTGCATTGATCACAGTTTTAAAATATTTAAATGAATAATTATACTTTTCTTAGGAATTCTATTTTTTATTTAAAGAAAGACGTTTTTGCACGTACAGAGGCTTTTTCGAAGTTTTCTTTCTTGATTGAAAACTTTTTTAGAGTTTTTTGTTAAATTTAAATTCAATTTAAATCCTAAGAAATAACTATTTTTAGATGTTTAAATTGAAATTAAATCGTAAAAATGATAATATCTCTTTAAATATTTTTAGGGTTTTTTAATTTTGAAATCTCTTATTTTGTTTTTTTTTTTTCTTTCTTTTTATGTTACTTTCTATACATTTTTTTTTTAATTTCTAAAATGTGATGACACGTATTAATTATTTATTGGCTTTATGTTGCAAGTCGTAGCGAGCCGTCCAGTCTTTATTAATGAAAAAATCTACATAACTTCTTATTATTTACATAATTTTTACATATCATATTTTATTTTTTTATTTTTATTTTTATTTTATTAAATATTTAATATATGAATAATGAACAAAATATGAAATTATTTTGAAAAGAACAAATTCAAAATAAAAATTTTAAAAATAAAATAAAAAATAATAGTGTATGAAAGTTAGAGAGATTGTCACGTAGAACAACTCCTCAATTAATATTGTTGGCCAGGCGCATTATTAGTTAAATTTTTTATTTTATTTTATACTTTTCTCTTAAATATATATATATATATATATATATATATATACTTCTTTATCATCCTTAATTTTATTAAAGATAAATAAAAAAAGATACAACACGATTAATAAAAAATAAAAATCAAATAATATATATCAACAGTACTCAATATCGAACTCATGCAAGCTTGTTAAAGGAGTTCTTATTTTAACATTTTCCTAATGCTAAATCATACTAGGACCTAGTGCTGTATATTTTTAAAAGGTAGTGATATATTTACTATCCAATTGTTATTTGTTTATTGCTTTCAACATATTTATTTTTATTATTATTTTTTTAAGTAATTTTTTATATTCTTAATCATTAATTTTTTTTAAAATATACAATTTCATTAATAATCATTTTCTTAATTATTAAATAAAAAAATAAAAATAAAATAAATAAAACAAATAAATAATAAATAATAAGATTACCATTTTCCATTTTTAAGTGTAGCAATCGTGGGCACGTGAACGAATAGGTATCAATGTTAAGGTCATTAGTTGATGATTAAACATTTTACTGGTGCATGTAGTTGCTGTACCCAACGCCCTGAAGAACGCATGGAAAAAAACACCACCAAGCTGGGGGCATTCGAGGATCCATGTGGGTTGCTCAGTTGGGAAGGAGTTTCTTGCAACAATATTACTAGGGTTACTACCTTGTAAACATCTTCTCCTTCATGTTTTTCTTATAAAATATGTGAAGTACAGATGATGAGTAAAAGAATTCCTTTAATTTAGCAGTAAACATCTTCTCCTTCATGTTTTTCTTATAAAATATGTGATGTATAGAAGATGAGTAAAAGAATTCCTTTAATTTAGCAATAATAAAATAAAAATAAATTAATTAATTAAAAATCAAGTGTAATATGTTATGTAGGGTGATGAGTAGAATGGCCCCAATTTTCCTGTGTATTATAATCCACTTTCTTGCAAATCGGTTTAGAAAACACACTAATTAATGTTAATCTGCAGTACTCTTGACACAAATATATTATTATACATTATTTTAAGATTAAGATTAGATCTACTACTTGCAAATCAAATTCATGTACATAAAGTACTAAGGGTTCCTTTTCCTTCGTCCTCTTTTGCTAAGTCTTTATGTATCCATATTTTGTGAATTCAATTGTTTTCAAACCTTACAAATCTCTTCAGGAAATTATCAACGATGGGCCTAGAAGGGAAGCTTGAAGGTGACATTGGGGGACTCACTGAATTGACATCATTGTAAGTATCTTTCTTTCATTTCTCTACATGCATGAAAAGAAACATTCAACAATGCAAAAACAATTTTCAACTCATAAATTTAGTTTGTACATCAACAAACATCATGCACTTGTCGTAGGACTCATTAGAGTTATAAAAAATATTAAACATATATTTTTTAAAATTATTGTGAGACCTACTTTAAATAGATTTTGCCACTCCCCAGCTACTACTTTCTTGAAGTGCTAACATTATTAAATTTCAGGGACCTTTCATTTAACCCTAAGCTCACGGGTTCCCTCTCTTCACGACTTGGGGATTTGCAGAAGCTAAATCACCTGTAATATCCAATAAGCAATCTATAATTTCCTATTTGCATATTATATCCATCAAACCCTACAACAGTGAGAAGCATATATTATATATATATATATAAATATATATATATATATATATATACTCACATTTGTGTCTTTCATCTTTCAGAGGCCTTGCTGGTTGCAGCTTCAGTGGTGATATTCCAGATGAATTGGGAAATCTTTCAGATCTCCTCTTCTTGTAAGATCATTCAATGCTTATATAAGATCAATACATGAATCGCAAATATGCTAGTAATTTTTCTGTATCTGCTTTGGAAAATTGTTAAGTACTCCCAAAAAATATGCCAAATAATTATAGAATAAAGCTATATACAATCATGCAGATGTTTTCAAAAAAAAAATGAAATCTAATATTAAAAATATATATATATATATTTTTATTTTCTGTAAATTCCCTATTTATTCACTTGTTTTTTTTTTAAGTGATTAATTGTATAGTATTTGGACACTCACTACCAATGCATGCAACTATCATTTCTCATAATTATAATTTTTTTTGTAAACCTTTTTTATTGGCATGGCAATTTATGATATGTACCACATGTACATGTTCTGGGAGTATCTAATTATTACTTTTATACCAAACACACTCTCCCTCTCAAGGCTCTCAATTCAAACAACTTAACTGGAAAGATACCTCTATCTTGGGGTAAGTTCTCTAACCTCTATTGGCTAGACCTCACGTAGAATATGTTGATAGGAACTCTCTCGATATCAACCTCAATGGCCCCAAGCTTGGACCTTCTTTTGAAGGCTAGACACTTGTGAGTTTCAATCTTTTTATTTTCCCATTCTTGGGTTCAATCTATTATTAAGATAATTAAGTGCAATAATTTGAATATGTTTATTAAGGATACACAACGTTGATTATTGCAACCATAAAAGAATGAATAATGTGATGTTTTCAAATTTGCAGCCATTTCAATAAGAACAAGCTTTCAGTTCCATTCCAGCCAAACTCTTCAGCTCTAATATGAAATTGATACACATGTAAGTTGATACCAACTATTAGTTTATTTTCATGCATGCTTTAAATGCTTTCTTCAAAGACAGATTATTTAATGGAAATTAACTTTCTGGAAGTATCTCGCCATTATTAGGACTTGTACAAAGTCTTAAAGTTCTGTGAGTAAAATACACCCTAATTTAATGACACATTGGTGTTCTTCAACTAACCTTAATTAATTTTCAGTATATAATGTTCACTCTGATTTGGTATACTGTTCTTGAGAATTAAAACGATTCGAACTTGCAACTGTCAGCTAGACAGAAATGCTCTGACAGGAAGTGTCCCAAATTTCAGCAACCTAACAAATATCGTGGAATCGTGGGTACTTTTTCACAAAATTTATATAATGGTGGTGTAATAATCCAAATTTTTTAAGATAAAGCATTTACTTGAGAAAATTTTAAAGAAATTTATTGGAATGATATTTTTTTCCATGAAAATAGGATTTGAGGCTTAGATGCATTCGAAGAAAAATTTTGAATTGACCTTTGGAAATTTTAGTAAGGTGCCAACTAGAGAAATTCAATTTTGACCTAGAAAGAAAGAAATTTTTGAAATTTGAGGACGAAATTCAAAGGGAAATGATAGAACAAAATATTAAACACTTGGTGTGCCAAAACGAATTCTCGGACTAATCCGTCAGATTTTGGTATAAGAATCATAACTCCTTCATATGAGGTCAGAAAGAGGTGATTCTAATTCTTATAGAACCTTAAGAGGCAGATATATAACTTTTATGCTTTGGTATTTTGAATATAAGAAGTGAATCGTCAACTGATAATCGATTTAGTTAAGTTGATAAGAATTGATCTAGAAGCCTTGGTGGGTAAGAAAATAAAGGAAACAAATGGAGAACTTGGATTGGATGTTCTCGGGTGTGTTTTGACATGTTTCGGTACATTAATCATATCTCTCTCATATAATCTTGTAATAAAGTGATTCAAAATCCTATAGATCACTAAGAGGATGATCTAAAACTTTCAGTTTTGAGTTTTTGGATAATCAAAGTTTATCAATGGGTTATTTTTGCTGGAAGTGAACTGATCTGATTTTGGCGTAAACTGAAACTCAAAAATGAATCAATCCACCGACCTACTTTAGGAGCCTCAATTTGATTGGTTCTCTACATTTTTATCTTCTAGATATGTGTAAAAATGTTTGTATTTTGTGGTGGAAGAGTTTCTAGAATGAAAATTTATCTTCTAGAATGAAAGTTTGCCAAATGACAAGTAAATGATATTTTGAGATTTTCCTTTCATGTGCTGGAATGATCAAGCCATTGATCAAGACCTGCTTTTAGGTGGCTCAAGGATGACCATTGGATGATATTAGAGCCAACTAAGTCTAAGCCTAGATATGATGATGGGGCTAAAGGAGGTGAGACACAAACACACGACAATAGAAGGGAAACCAGTCATCACACAAGCGGCTCAAGCTATTCTTCTTCCTTTGCTATATAAGTAGTCAACCACTTGAGGAAAAAGGCTTCTTCATTGGTTCTTCCCTTAAGACACACGGCCATACTTAGCAAAAGAAAAATTCAAAAACCCTTCCTTCAATCCTTTCACCTCCCAAATATCAAAGGAGAGCTAATTGAAGGCATTGGAGGAGGAGTGGTACAAAATCAATTCAAGACTACTAATTTAGTTTTGGAAAAATTTGTAAGTACATATATTAATTTAATATTGGAATAGAATCAGTGGTTTGGTGATTAGATTATGTTTGATATTTATTTGAGCTTAATCTTTGTTTATGTGTAAAATTGAAACATATTGAATTTTGGAGTGGTTTTTGCTATGGAAAAATGCTAGAAAAATTATGAGACTTTAGAAATATATTCTATGATATTATATGAAGATAATTATATGAAAAAATGAGATTTTTCTATGGAAAAGAATGAAGAAACAACTATAGTGAATTTCGGCCTTAATAGGATTATTATTGGCAGATTTGACACATTTTGGTAAATCAGACATAACTTGTCCTTTTAATATCGGATTTAAATAATTCAAGAGGCCATGGAAAGATAAGAGAAAGATATATAACTTTTATGTTTTAAGTTTTAAGATATAAGAGATAAAAACTCAATAATGGATGAAATTGGGATTGAAGTGGCAGAATCGAGTTTACCATAGTAAGCATTATTCGTTAAGTTCTGACGTTACGAATTTATATGACGTAAATGCATGTATATGTGATGTATGTTCTTGGGATATATTTTTATATGTTACATGAATTATGAAGACATGAAATATGCATGTCATAAGCCTAAGTTATGTGTATATTGCATTTTGTCACATACATATGTCATCATAAGTCATGACGCCTATTTTAAGAAACATCTATGTTACATATCGTCAAGTAAGTGTTGTCATAAGTCATGTCAAGCATTACATAAATAAGAAAGGATATAGCATGGCCTAACCACGGATAATAATAGTGGCATAGCCCAACCATGGATAATAATAGTGGCATGGCCCTACCACGGGTAATAAGAGTGGTATGGCCTAGCTACGGGTAATAATAGTGGATATAAGTAAAAACTTATAAGAATAAGAACTTAATATAAGGATGAAAAGTCTATGCATGATATGAGTTGGTTAGGAAGGAAGGACATCAGTTTAAATCCACATAAAAGATAAGTCTAAGTCATGCATGAGTCACATAAAGCATGCCATAAATGCATACTCTAATTGTCTGGCTTGTATATGATTGTTTTATTATTTCTATGTCTTTATAAAGTTAAGTGTGTACTTACTGAAATTTTCAAAGAAATCTCATTCTTGTATGTTTCTTTTCTTTTTGGAATTTTAACTTCATTGTAGGGTTTGTTGACAGACATGGGCTAGATTCCAGTTGCTCGAGAGACTTGGAGAAACCCTAAGGAGTTCCCGGAGTACTCTCTCTCCATAAAGTTTTTAACTAGTTGATAGTAGTACAGACCAGCATTGGCATGGAGAAAAAGATTCCCGAAGTGAAGAAGGAACCTAGGCGGTCCTAAGTCAAAGTTTCGATAAGTTTGTATATGTATTGGCAGAGAAAACTAACTGGGTTATGCATGTAAGGATAAAATGTTATTTTAAGAATGGATGGTGTGGATATTGTGGTTTCTACCATGTGATCACTAGAAATTAATTTTATTCAAAACTTTTTTGATGTGATTTGCATTAAATTTCAATAAGTACAGGGATGAGTAGTCTATCGTTATTTACCTTGACACTTCAATTTGCGTTGAATTATGAACGTAAATTGAGGGCATCATAGGTGGTGTTCTTTTAGGTCCTATTTGGATAGAAGATGAAATAAGATAATTTTAGATAAAAGTTAAAACTTGAATAAAATAGCTAAAATAATATTTTTTAATATTGTTATTGTTTTGAATTTGAAAAAGTTAAATTATTTACTATATTTTAAATGGAGATTTGAAAAAATTATGATAATGAGATGAGATGAAACTCTATCCAAACAAAGCCTAGATGTAATCATACTGATGGTTACCGTCTTTTCCTGACCTTCTTGCTATTGTCTTAAGGAATTTAGCTCAAAATAAATTGAAGGGCGCTTTACCAGACTTGAATCAAATGACGAGACTCAATCACTTGTAAGTTGATAGCATAGCATTGCATGCAATTGCCAAATAATTTTATGTTCGAGTAATTTATCATTTTTATGTATTCATGATGAATCTTCTACGATGGCTTGTTTTACTATGGACCTTAATAATAACTCATTTGAGCCATCAAAACGTCCAACGTGGTTCTCAACCTTATCATCACTCACCACTCTATATGTCTTCAATCTTTCACAGATGATCCAAATTCCTCAAATTTTAGCAATGCTCACTACTATGTGATTGGTTCATAGGGTTATGGAATATGGGTCAATTCAAGGGTCCATACCACAAAAATTGTTTAGCTTTCTCCAATTACAATAAGTGTAAGTGGACATATTGTTGGTATAGGTTCATAAGAATATTAGAGAGAAATTAACTACTAGTTTTCTAACTCATAATTGATTTCAATTCTCAGGAAATTGAGAAACAACGAATTTAATGACACATTGACCATGGGTGAGACTGAAAAGATCAGCCCACAATTGAAGCTTGTTGATTTACAAAACAACAACATTTTTTTTGTAAAAATGGGCAGTAAATACCATAAATCTTTGATGTGAGTGAATTTAATGGCCCTTAAATGTTCAATTTGAAAATATGTTGTGTATTTTCTTCTAACCATCAACTTCTTTGTCAATTTGATGTACTTGATTAGACTAATAGGAAACCAAGTATGTAAGGACGATACTATACCTTGCAAACTTACTGTCTGCAAGATCAACAACCAACAACTAAGTCCTATATTTCTCCTAGGCTAGGTAATTTTCGAAGTACATCATGTTCTTGTGATCAAAATTGCAACCCTCGAAATCTTGAATGTGCTTATCCATATAAAGGGACATTATAACTTGGAAGATCACTTTTCAGTGAATTGTCCAATGCAACTGTGTTTGATTTACTGGAAAAAAGCTTGTGGGTGAACCTGAGTCTCCTTCCATATTTAGTTTATATTCAATATGCCAGATTCAATTTTGATGACTATCTTCAAGTCAAACTGGAGTTCTTTCCCTCAACCGAAAAATACTTTAATCGATCAGAGATTCTGAGAATTGGGTTCTCCATGACTACTCAAGAACATAGGCTACTAGCTCAACAATTTGGAGCCTATTTTTTTTATTGCATACCCTTATCCTTTCCCATGTTCAAATCATAACTTTACTATGTGTGTTTGACATAGAAAATTATATCTATACCTAACAATATTGAAAATGTTCTTCAACCAAATCAAGTGGAGGAACTTCTATTGGCACTCATTTAATAATTGCGATGGCTATTACTTGTCGTGCCATTTTGGTTCTAAGACTCTTGGGAGTAGGGATATATGCAGTTCGACAAAAGAAACGTGCAAAAGAAGCCATTGGATTTAGTCAACCGTTTGGTAAATAACTTGTAAAATTAAATCTCTCGTGATTGATTGATGAGTTTTGCTACGTATAAGCAAATTCACAGACCAATCTGCATACCACCATAGCTGCTATCATATCCAAAATTAAAATTCTCACCATTTTTCTTAAACTCTGACTTTTAATTAATCACGTTGGATGGGTGTGTGTAGTGGTGCATAGAATCGTTTACAACCAGATTTTTTCTTGATCGTATAGTTCAAATTCAAGACCATGTATTTGCTTTCTTATATGGCTTATTTTCTCCATATCTCAGGTTCTTGGAAATCAAGTGGCAATGATAGAAGTGGGGCAGCACCACAACTAAAAGGTCCAAGATACTTCTCTTATAAGGAACTTCGAAAGTGCACAAATAATTTTGTTGAGATAAATGAGTTAGGTTCTGGAGCATATGGCAAGGTACGTATGCGTAAATCTCTCAGCATTCGGTCAAACTTTTGTAAAATCCACTTCCAAGAACTGTTTACTAATTTTTTTTATGTTCTCTCCAGGTTTAAGACTGAAATTGAATTACTTTCTCCAGTTCATCACAAGAATCTTGTTGGCTTTGTGGGTTTTTGCTTTGAACAAAGAGAGTAGATGCTGATCTAAGAATTTATGCCTAATGGAACAATTAGAGATAGCTTATCAGGTACGTACATTCATATCAATTTAATTACGGCCACTTTGCAAATATCCAATTAAGAAGTGCTCTTGAGGATGTAGCATGAGTTTCTTCTAATCAAGAACAATTTTTTTTCATATTTTTAAATGTTTTTAAAATAAAATTCAAATCATCATTAAAGAAACACTTCTTTAATCACTAAGTAAAATAATTATTACTATTTTTTGTATCAAGAGATTTATTAGGGAAATTTACTAGAATAATTTAGCATTTCTTTATCTAATATATAGAAAACCGTTTGCCTAAATTTGAACTATAGGGAAATCTAGTATTTATCTTGATTGGGACAGAAAACTCTACGTTGCTCTTGGTTCAACCAGAGGACTAGCTTACCTACAGGAGCATGCCAATCCTTTTATTATCCCTAGAGATGTTAAGTCCACAAATATTCTGTTGGATAAAGATTTGACTGCAAAGGTTGCAGATTTTGGCTTGTCTAAACTAATATCAGATGCTTTGAATGGCAACATTTTGACTTAAGTCAAAGGCACGATGGTAAGTCATGGTATTATATCTCTACCTGATCTCTCAAGAGTAGAGAACATTAACAATGGAGTCATAAATATTATTAATAAATGTTAAAAAAATTACTTTTATCTGAAAAAATTATTTTCAAAGTCATGATAGAGTATATGAAGAACTCAAATATTTAGAAAATAACATTATTATTTATATATAAGGCTGCTAGAACTCCATGTATATGTATGTAGGAGTAGGTTTCCTAGCATTATGGGTCTTGTGGGCAAGAATGAGTTGGGATTAGAAGTTCTAATGCTAGTGAATGTGTTGTCGTCACAATTGAAGCAATTAGTTTTAGGATAGTCAAGGATTTAACATATGCATAATTTTTGGTTAATAGATTTGCAAGGTCTTGGCCTCACAGAGAGTACTTTGAGGAACTTGGACAACCAAATTGGCAGATAATTAACTTATATAAAAGAAAATTTGTATTATTTCCTTCTTGTTTATGCATGGTATTGTAAAAGTACATGCAAATCCTTCCAATCCTACACCAAAATTAAAAATGTCTTATGTAATATAATTTGTATTTTGCATTCATTGGAATACTCTTTTGATTTTAATTTTTGCAAAATACCTCATCGCCTCTCAACACCAAACTCCGAAAATCCCCTCTAAATTATTCCCCTCCTTATCTCCCATCTCCACTAGCGGACATGGAACCGAACTCAAAGACCCAAAGCATTGAGCAGTAGCCTTCAGCACAGACACCACCTCATCTCTCCCATCTAAAAGGAATTGTGGCTATGATAGTCCCCCTTCGCTATGAAAGTGGTGCTCTTTTTCTCCATCTAACAAATCCTTGATATGGTCAAGGGATACCTCTGCCAGAGTTGGGAAAGGATCCAAAGAGTGAGTCGGAGTTATCTGTCCACAAGAGAAGTCCAACGATGTGTTTTGGGTCTCAATAGTGGTTGTTGGCATGATCTGGGTTATCAGCCTGTTACGGACGATAGATGGAGATATTCCCCTCATATCCTTGGTCTGCGATGACGCCGATCGTATCTCCATCATCACTATTGTGACATTGCCAGGGACTGTTGGGCCATTGACGAAGTCTCTGGAATAGGCTTTGTGGGTCAAAAACAAAACATGTTGGAACCCAGAGGCCTCAGGTTCAAGGATTCTGTGGGCCTTGACTTTAGAAAGGCCTCGGGCCCAGAAGTGAAGTGCTCAAGGGGCTTGTCTCCCTTTTGAGATTGAAACTAAGGCCCCTTCCCACCTTCTATGCAACTACCCATAGGCCCAAACTCTACTTCCCCCATGCCCACACCTTTCTCTTTACCACTAACATCTTGAACGCACCGTTTGATCCAATCTATATTATGGTGCAAGTATTCAATCTGCTTTTCCATGATTTCCAGTACCCTCAGCAAGTTTTCCTTTTTTAGGCCAGCAATAGTACCACTACCATCATCCCCAATGTTCTACTCCTTTGCCATGATGACAATACTCAATCCTGTATGCTCGTTTGGAGCACCACCTATGCGCCTCGAATGTTGTATCAACTCAAAGTAAGACCTGATATACTACGATGGTGGTTTGAAACCTGCGATGGAGGGGGAGGTATCCAAGGTTCACCTCTGTTTTTCACCCCCGAAAAGAGGGAGTTTTAGAAATCTCCATTAAAGTTTCTCTAAAAGACCTCCATCCGCTCCCCATCCTCCCTTCTGGAACCATAATCAGACCTCATCACCTCTTAACACCAAACTCTGAAAGAGAGAAGAACCTCCCATAGTTGTTTTGCTTCCTCTACAAAACTTGGACTAGCGTCCCTCTTTTGTGCGAACATAGAAACTTAGATGAGCCCCCAAGAACAGCTCCTTCCTTCACCATGGTGGCCAACCACACCAAATCTTCTTGAACAACAACAATGTGCTTGACAACATGGAGACTACTCTTCGTAATCCTCCAACACCTTTCATTTTCCCTCTTAAACTCAAAAAATTTGTGGTCTATGATAAAATTCCTACTCAACCCGATCGCTACGCGTGAAAACATAGAATGGACTTAAGTAATCCACGCTAATCTCAGCAAAACAAGACCAGAAATCCATCACTGAAGAACCAAAGAAAAAAATTTGGACAAAGTGTACAGAGAGAATAAGGTTAGGAGAGAGATTTTTTTTTATACTTATTCGGTGCCTTTCTATGTTCAGTTTTGTACCAAAAGAAACGAAAAATTAAGAAAAAATTAACATCCCAATTTCCATTGATTCTTTTGCTCCTTCCTACAACAAGCCCCATAAGAAGAATAATGTTAATAAAGTAAGCTGGTTAAACAAATCATTAAAATAAATAAAGCCTCCTTCAATTATGATGAAAACCCACCAACATTCACCAAAGAAATTCATAAAGAAATGAAATAGATAAAGGCTTTTTTGTTTAAATCATACCATGTAATTGGGTTCCTACAAAAAAGCAAACCAGGATCAATGAAAGAGAAAAAATTCAATAATGCAATGACATGCAAACCAAAAAAAAAAAATGCATACACTTTCTTAGAAAATAAACATGCAAAAAAAAAATCAAAAAATAGACATGTACAAAAAAAGATGTAAGGGCATAAACATACCTACAACCCATTCATGAAACCAAGACTTATGGACCCAAAGTGAAAGGGAAATGCTTTGGACGCATCTATGGCGGCTAATCCACATGAAAAAAATTTAAATGTATATCATTAGTTCATTCATCTAAGACTCCAAATCACTGTGAAAATAAACTCTTTTTTTTTTTGACAAATCACTGTCAAGATAAAATGAAGTTTACAAATGATAGAAATATTTCTTTCGATCAATCACAAATAATGGAAATATAACCAAAACTTCTAGGCATACACTTTGTAGGTGTTGTGGGAGATGTCAAGTCAAAGCTCACAGAAGCAGATTGAAAAGCTAGAGCACATTAGATATTGTTCCTATGACACCCCATAACAATAAGCCCCATAAGAAGAACAATGTTAACAGATTAAGCAGGTTAAACAAATCATTAAAATAAATCAAGTCTCCTTCAATTATTTTGAAAACCCACCAACATTCATCGAAGAATTTCACAAAGCAATGCAACAGGTAAAGGCTTTTTTGTTTAATTCATACCATGTAATTGGGTTCCTGCAAAAAATCATACCATGTTATTGGGTTACTGCAAAAAAACAAACTAGGATCAATTAAAGAAAAAAATAAAAAGACAATAACGCAAAGACATGCAAACCAAAAAAATGAAGTGCCTACATTTTTTTTCCAAAAACAAACGTGCATAAAAAAAGCAAAAAACAAAAATTTACCCTTTTCTTCAAAATAAAAGAGAGAGACGGGAAAATGTTTTCTCGAAAAGCTCCTCACCTCATTCTTTCTAAATAGACAATGGCCAATTGGTTTGCTAGTACTAATCACCGTGCATAAAGCTTTGAACGTTTACAAATTAGGCCCCAATCAAAAGCATCTAGAAAAAATACAAAAACTATCATATTGAAAAAAGAAAACAATGTTCAAGATCTAAACAACAAAACAAAGGAAAATAAATTGACAAAAGTTTTAACAAAAATTTCTCAAAATGCAAATAAAATGTAAAATTGCGAGAGAACCATTTACTAAACCAACCTAAAACAAGGTGTGAATCACTTACCATTCGGATCTTTGCTCCAAACTGATTTGATTATCTCTCCGCCTTTCCCAATAATAACACCAACTCTACCATTCAAAACATCGATCTTCCTTCTCGAGATCAAACCCAGGAAGTAATATGGAATGGGTGTTGAAGGAGCTCGGTGCAGAGAATTTTCACATATGCAAAATGATAGCCAGTAGAGTCTTGCATTAGCTTCAAATACTTGCACATCGTGCAAACAAAACCCATAGAAATTAAATGCAAAAACCTTAAAATGCAAAACTATATAGACATTGTTGACGCGCCAGTCCACGCTTGGGATCGCACGTGAATAGAAGCGTCGGGGATGAGTAACGCAAGGAAGTTCACCCCTCGTCATATCATACGTGTACGTTTTTTTTTCTTGAAACGTCAAAGAAAGATTCTCGCAGCGAAAGAAAAAAGTCAAACCTTCTATAATATGCATCACATGGTTACGCTATGGATCCCAAACATAATATCATACATAGCCAAATTTCAAAGTTTACATAACCTTGTCTGGATAATCAAAATAGCACTTCCCACAAGCGGGAAGGCTTTACTAAGTACATAAATAAAGGGTGTCACAAAATAAAGTAGGTCTTAACACTGCCCATAGAGCTCAACAGATGGACTCCTTCTTTATCTTCTTAAGGTTCGGGCCCCAGCGAAGCCAATCCAAGTCTAAGCTAGGCCCTACCTCACATATCGCCCTAGAGAGCGGTCCAAAAATACGTCCCAAGTGAAGGGACTCGTCTACCCCTAATACTAAGTAACACCCCGCAGGGTATAGACCGACCGAACTGTACATTATCATTTTTAGTGACTCCACCTCCCACTGATCCGGGAGGTTCAGAGTCACAGGCCCCCTAAAGGCGGCCTCAATCGGGTCTCTGAGAGTCTGAGGTATCATCACAGGGGTCGTATTCGGTTGAGCCATCCTCACCTGCAATAACTTCTATCATTCCCAAGAGGGAAGGATAGTAAGGACATAGAATGGGTGAGATTTCGGGGAAATCTCAGTAAGTAAATCAACATTTTAACGAAAGCATTTCAAGCACATAGTTAAATGAATAACAAGCAAATTTCATATGTATGCAGTAACATGGGACTCATGCTTAGACTGATGCACGTGCTCGTGACAAGAATTCATCTTTCTCATCTTTTTCTCAATTTCCAATGCATATTTGTTCAAAATCACGTAGCAAAACTTCTTTAATGCATATTCTTTCAAAGAGACACTTTGTTCAAAAACTTTCGTATTTTCTTATCTTAGGTGCCACTTATCATATCATATACGGCCCGAAAGCCCATTTCTTTTCATCATGACTTCATATTTTGGACACCTCACGGTTCCTCTATGCACCGTGTGCTCCTCGCTAGTTACCGTCACACCCGGTGACCAAGTCAACCTAGGTGAATATGTTTCACGCCGTTTCGCGCTTTTTGTCACTTGGAGATTTCTCTCCGAGCAACTACAAACTTATCAGAGGGTGAGGCCGAAGCCAACACCGCTTTTATGGCACCCACTAGCATTAGGTGCGACCACGCTCCAGACACCTTTTGGAGCTATACATGGTCCGCCAACTGTTCTTCGTCGATCCAGGGGTTTTCACTCAATATAAACATTCTTGAGTGAACAGGGAGTTTCACTGGGACACTTCCTTGTCCCAGCCTTTGGGGTTCTTCTAAAACTTTAATTCATTTCTTTCGAAAACATATTTGACTCAAAACATAGGTTTTCGTGCTTATGCATGGGACATGCAACTTCTAACTTTGTGAATGCAAAACTCGAGGCGAACTCGAGTAGACACATTTGATCGTTTTTCCTTCAAAACCTTCTTCTCCTTAACTCATACTTATGTGAAAACACTTAAACAAGTACAATAGGGTGAGTAGGATGCTCGGCCGGACCCCTAGGGTTTGGGCCGAGACCCACCTTGTCTCCACTTGGTGTTTTCTTCTTCCATCCATCTTCTTTACACAATCTAGCCTTAGTTCAATATTTAAAACCATTTCCTAGCCTTACAAGTGGGCAAACCCGAAACCTATAGCCCACACGTTTTGTGTTTCTCTTCTTAGCCCTTCAAAACTAGTGTTCTACTTGAATACTCTATGTGAAACCGAATCCATACATGTCATCCTCTCACTCTATATATATTTCTACTTCTCCAAAATATCTGAACACAAATTTTAAATAAAAATGGAATTAAAACTTCAAGATTTCCACTCCAAGAAAATTCTCCAAAACATAACTCCACAAGCATGCATTTTTTTAGTAACCATCAAGCCATAATAATAACAATATCTTCCAAGAACAATATAACTAGATTCCACCAATACTTTATACATGTTCATCCTAGCATGGCATTTCAATAAGCAAGATATTTACAACTAAAATCAAGATGCTCCTTCAAATGACATATATACACGTATCCCATATTCCTCAATACTCAACTAATTTAACATCTTCATGCTTACATGTTTTTCTCCATCAAACCGTCAAGATCATCAATCATCTTATAACCCCTTTATTCAAGAAAGATCATAGGTTCTACTCATGGATTCTAACCAATATAGCATTTCTACCCGCAAAGTTTCATCATAGCAATACAAAGCAAGTAATCAAACAATACAAACATATACAAACACATTCAAACACATTCACTAAAAAATATACTAAAAATCCTAAAGGCAAAATAGAGATATACTTACAATTTTCCTAACTAGCTTATAAGAGTTCTGAAAATAAAAAGAAATACTCTATTAGAACATGCTAAGAATTTACCATTTTCAAAAAAAGAGGTTTCTTTTAAAAGGCATGAACATAGGTAGTGTTCTTCCTTATACTTCTAGGTTTATCTTTAAAGTAACCAAGTCACTTACCTCTTCTAGAATCTCCTCCTTCCAAAACCACTCGCTTTCTCTTTTTCTAAGTTTGGAGTGTTTAGGTGTTTAGGTAGTAAAATGAAGTGAAGCAAAGTGGAAGAAATGGGGAGTGGTTGCCGTGAGGTGAAGGGTGAGTGGGGTGTGTGTGTGCGTCCGAATGAAGCAAGCCAAATGGGTGAGGAAGCAAGGCCATTTAGCCAAGGTACTCTACTAGGCTTCTAGACCACTCATTCCCTTAAGTTTGGGTGACATGTGATGGGCTTGAAAGACCTTTGAGCGACTCCCATCACTTGATCACATCAACCCTAATCTAGCTTATTTTAGGTTGGAGATTTTGTTTCCTTTTTCTCTCCACATGGCCGGCCTCTCTCTCAAGGATTCCAACCCCTTTCCATCATCTCACATCACCTCTTGACTCCCCAACAATCATCTCATATGTCATTTCAAGGGATTTGAGGATCACTTTTTGGGAGAATGCACAAGTGGGGTTCGGACCCCTTGCATCATCCGAAACCCTCCCTTATTCTCACTCTAATTTCCCTTTTGTCACATGCTCTTTCCATCAACCAATCACTTCACCTCTTACACATGCTTGTCCTATCACTCTTACACAAATCTATAGCCTAGATTTTGTGGCAAAAAGGAGGTCAAACAAAGGGAGGGGGAGTCGGCTATGGCCATACTCGAACCCTCCATTTCCTTCCTCCCACCTTTTAGTCCATCAATCCACATCTCATGTTATCTTTCTCTTACACCCTTTTACACATCAAGTCTTATCTAGTCTTACACAAATCCTTCATATCCATTCCATCTAGATTTGGAAATATCTTGGTGAGAAAACCCTATGGCCATTCGGCTATAGCCCCCCACTGAATCCCCTCTCTCTTTTCTAATCTCCAAATCTTTTCAAATCCTACCTCATCATTTGACTAGATATGGTAGGATCTCATGTTGATTTTATTTGGCAAATCCTATGCCTCACACGCCTATCTAGGTAGGAAAAGATGGGAAGATTCCATCTTGGTCTTCTCTTTCCTTTCTCCAACCAAAACAACTAGTCAACTCTCTCACTTACTGGCATTTTCTTTCTCTCAACTATTAGTCTTGATTCAACTTACCAAACTTCCCTTAGCTTGACATGTGTCATCAAGCATGGGTTTAGGTTGACTATTGGACTTCCTTTCCATGGGCCTATGGGCTTGTCCTCCCCACTTAAGCCCAAAGCTTTTGTCATGGCCTTAAGGCCTTCAACTTCTAAGCCCACTTTTTAAGGCTTTATCCACTCAATTGCCTAAGTTACTAAACTCTATATATTTAATTAAATAAAAGCAAAGTACGGGAAATTCGGGGTCGTCACAGACATACCCAAATGGATGAAACACAAGTCCAACAGGACCCTCCAAAACCCAAATTCGAAGTATGAGATGCCAAAAACTCCAACACAAAATCTGGTTAGTAAAGTTTCCATCAAGCAGGCTTTTGTCGATCGTGGTTTCTGCTAGCCCTAGGAGTCCATTCGAAAACCTCATTATGAGAATATAAAATGCCATTTTTTCTCTCTTAATGTTTAATATTTTATTCTTATTTGATGCATAAATATATTCATTATTCTTATATTTTGATTTAGGATACAAATAGAGGCATTAGGAGCAAATAAAGATAGTTGCGAAATTTTAGACAGTTTTGATGTCTCTTCATAATATGGGTATAACTCTCTCATCCAATCTCCGATTGAGCTGATTCAAGATGATATAAAACTCCAAGAGAAATATCTATAACTTTTATGTTTTATGTTTTGAGAGATATCTGCTCAATCCAAGATAAAATCAACCATGAAGTGGACACACTTGCACTTGATGTTTCTGAATATTCTTCAGCCACACTTCCAACCAATTGCATCAAATCCACATATTATCACAACATTTTCCAGCAAGCACTCCTGCACCAACTTGCAAATTCAATGATCAACTTACATGCAATATTAGGTGCACTCAAGTTTCTTCAAGACAAATTGTTTGAACACAAGATACAAAATCATACAGGGCAACTAATGAAGAAGAAACAAACTTAAACACTCAAGCTACTAGTAACTTTCAGCTAAGAATGGTAGAAAAACAAATGATCAAAATGCCAACTTACAAACCACTTGGATTAAAAAATGACACATGATAAAGCAACTTAAATTTGTGATGATTTTGTCATGACAACTTGCATGAAGGATACTTATAAATAGAAGGGAGGGGTGTGTGTTCTATATACAATATTTTTTTATGCTTAGTTAGCCATTGTGTTAGCTTGAAAGGAAAATCAATTACCTCCCTTCTCTTCCTTTTCTTTTGATTGATATTTTTGTTATGGCTATGAGTGGCTAAGCTTTTGTAATTGGTCAAAGGAAACGAAAGTCTCAGAATTTATATAGCTGTGAGATCTAATTTGTTCTTATCATTCAATTTGTGCTTTGAGTATCAAATGTTCTTCTGTACCTATTTTCATGATTATTCCGTTTAATTACTAGAAGGTCTGCTAGTTTATTATTCGTTATAATCTATTATTATGTTAGATATCAAATTCGTATTTGTTTGATTCCTCTAATCTGTGAAACAATTAAGGTTTAATAATTTGCTGCGTCAAAAATTATTAGAACTTAAGAAGAATGCTGGACTAAATTAAATGCAACCGCTTGTGTTTGTATTGTTTAGTTTCATCAATCTCTTTAATTATTAAAGCTATTACTAGATTAAATCCATAGTGCTTGTCTTGGATTGTTTAGTAGTTAGGATTAATTAGATCGCTTATTTTCTAATTCATTACAACTAAGGAGAGATAAGAAAATTGTTCTAACGGTGAATATTCAAAGTATTAATTGATTTATATTAAATCAATGATCAGTTATAAAATTCTGATGGTGCACGTTGACTTCAACTAATGCTTTTTCCTTTGATTGATATTTTGAAATTAAATTGCTCTTTAATTGTTTTTATTTCATTTGAGATTATTCTCATTACAATCAAAAACCCCCTCTCCCTTACTTAACAGCATAAAAATACACTAATCATTCTCTGTGGGATCGACCCTAATTCACACTACTATATATATATATTTTAGTATAGGATTTTATTTTTGGGTGCTTGTGACAGCACGCCACCTCACATTCTTTCTCTCTATAGAGTTTCATTTCTATTGGACAAAGAAGCCAAGGGAGTGCCCTACAGTTGCAAACAGCAGCAAAGGCTGTGAGGTGAAGAGAGAGAGAAAAGGAACAGCGCTACAGAGAAGCCTCCATTGAGCACACGAAATGCATGAAATGTACACGTGGATAAGTGGCGCTCAAACAAGAATTAAAATTGTAAAACGCTCTCTGCTTTTCCTCCTCCCAAACGAAACACTTTCTTTTCCTAAAAAACCCATTCCCAAAGAAATCAACAATCACCCATTTCCACTATAGTCGCCCAGCACCCATACTCCAATTGTTTGGTATCGAAATTCCTTGAAGGAAAAATTAAGTAAAGATTACCTAACAATGGGGAATGTCTGTCAGGTCGGTCGTGGTGGCGTTGAGATCGGGGCAGAAGAGATAGTGAAGGAGCTAAAGAAGGTGAAGAGGCAAAATTTTGTAACTCATTGTCTTCTTTCGACCATAATTATACTGACCGTTGCTTCAAAATTATAAGAAGTCACCTTATTTTTGAAAGTCAAAGAAGGACTAAGCCACCCATTTAGATCCATCGAAACTTTTTTTATTTTTATTTGTTGGCAAGAATTGGTGACCACATGTCCAAGAGGTGCCGCTCTCCAAGTTTATTAGAATCTCTCACTTATGGTGGAGGAATACTGTAACATCCCAGCCCAAATGTTTATAGTTTAAATGCGAATATTAGATCTTTCGATCTTTCATATTATTTTATAATTCTTTTATTATTAATATTAGTATAATCAATTTTATCGAATGCTATGCATTAATAAGTTTATATTTTCAATAAAAAAAATTATTATAGCTATTATTATTGTTGTGTAATAATCTATCAATTATTAGTTTAAACATTTTGAAACCTCCATGATCTTTTACGCCACTTATGTTATGTTTTTTTTAACCTTTCATCTTCCTAGGATTTAGAGATTTTCTTGTAACCGACTTAAGCCACATTTATCGGCTTGATTTAAATAAGTAACCAGCGTCCTCACACCATCATATACCGAGGAAAACCTCAATCCCATGCACGTTCCTTTCCCTTGACCCCTTCATTCACGGATTCAGTTGGTAAATCAAGTTCATTTTTTTTCAAACAGTTTCCTTCCACTACGCACGACTCTAGCTCTCCATGCACTGCGTAACTCTTCCAACATCCTTGGGGTTTGCTTCCTATTTATAACCTATTTAATTCCCAGAAAAATACCACAACGGCAACTCAACTTCCACTAGCTCCCTCTGTTGATCACGGCAAGAGCCATGAACGCCCCAACGAGCGGATTACTGATAGCAGCAACCGAGAACGCAGTAAACACTACAGCCAACTCCACTGCTCAGACAACCATGCAACCATCAGTAAACACTACAGCCCCTCCTCGTCGCTGCCCTCCTTCAAATCACCACCGAAAATCCACCATAGCGTCCCCTATTTCACGACCCATAAAACAGTGCAACGATAGCCCCATGATCAGGTCACTACCGTGTTCAAGGGACGCAGACGCCATACACACCACTGTGAGCCCCTCGGACCAGTAGCAGGAGTACCCTTCACCGCCTCGGATCACCTGTAGCAGCCCCAAAAGCCAGCCCAAGCAGCCCCTGTTTTGATCACCCGAAAACAGAGCATCCTTTGCTCTCAGTCCTGTTTAGTGCCACTAGTCGCGGAAGTGAAGCCCAGCAACCTTGACGTGGACTTGTTGCAAATTCTCGGTAAGCTCACGACGTGCCCATCCTCAGCTCCTCTTTCCGTTTCTCACCATTTATGGACTCTATAAGTACTATTTTACTACAATGAATTTTAATAATAAATAGAGTTTAATTTATTTTTTATCCGTTAAGTATATTTTATAAAACAAGCTTTCAGTATTAATAGATTTTTTTTAAACAAATATAGTTTCCTTCTAAGTTATAGTATATTGGAAGTGTCGAATTATTGTTAAGTTAAAATAATAATTTATAAGAATTTTTATATTAAGGATTATTAAGTTTATTTCATGAACTAATCTCAGCTATCCTTTTTTTGGACTCAAATGAATAAATATTATTTACTAGATTATATTTGAAGGGCTACCTATATTAATATTGATTTAATAATTATATGATATTGGTGTTTATTAGATTTCTTATAACATTGAATAAATATGTTAAGAATATTTTAAATGTTGTTAATAATTATTAGATTTCTTATAAAGTTGGGTACTATAAAGTTGGATACTTATATTAATTATAAGAAGGTAAACCTATTTTAATATGAAAGATTGTATTGATACAAATTATATTTTAACTACTATTGTACTACAATGAATTTTAGTAATAAATAGGGTTTAATTTATTTTTTATCCATTAAGTATATTTTATAAAACAAGCTTTCAGTATTAATAGATTTCTTTAAAACAAATATAGTTTCCTTCTAAGTTATAGTATATTGGAAGTGTCGAATTATAGTTAAGTTAAAATAATAATTTATAAGAATTTTTATATTAAGTATTATTAAGTTTATTTCATGAACTAATCTCAGCTATCCTTTTTTTGGACTCCAATGAATAAATATTATTTACTAGATTATATTTGAAGGGCTACCTATGTTAATATTGATTTAATAATTATATGATATTGGTGTTTATTAGATTTCTTATAACATTGAATAAATATGTTAAGAATATTTTAAATGTTGTTAATAATTATTAGATTTCTTATAAAGTTGGGTACTATAAAGTTGGATACTTATATTAATTATAAGAAGGTAAACCTATTTTAATATGAAAGATTGTATTGATACAAATTATATTTTAACTACTATTTTACTACAATGAATTTTAATAATAAATAGAGTTTAATTTATTTTTTATCCATTAAGTATATTTTATAAAACAAGCTTTCAGTATTAATAGATTTCTTTAAAACAAATATAGTTTCCTTCTAAGTTATAGTATATTGGAAGTGTCGAATTATTGTTAAGTTATAATAACAATTTATAAGAATTTTTATATTAAGTATTATTATGTTTATGTCATGAACTAATCTCAGCTATCCTTTTTTTGGACTCAAAAGAATAAATATATTTTACTAGATTATATTTGAAGGTCTACATATAATATTATTGATTTAATAATTATATGATATTGGTGTTTATTAGATCTCTTATAACATTGAATAAATATTTTAAGAATATTTTAAACGTTGTTAATAATTATTAGATTTCTTATAAAGTTGGTACTTATATTAATTATAAGAAGGTAAACCTATTTTAAGGATTTGATAGAACAAGAATATAGTTCAAAGTATTTTCTAAGTTTTAATATGTTATTAGTATTTAAATATTTTAAATATAAGTATTCATTGATTTCTATGTTAAATAGAATATTCATTTAATTATCTTATACAAAATGATTTTAATTAAATAGAAATATTTGACTTATTGGAAATAGTTTTGATTGTTTTACTAAGACATATTTTCAATGTAAAATATTTTATAAGTATTTTATTTTATGATATTAGTATTTAATGTCTTTTGTATGAAGTATAATACTTATTATATTATTATTCTTTGCGATATGTATTAATTCAGTAGAATAATTCAACACGTTACTTTTAGAAACGTTGGTGAAGATTTAATAATTTCGTATAGGTATCATCGAACTAAGAATGAAAATTTATGAAGCAGCACTACGATGTAAATGAATTTGATCACAAAATTAGGATCCACACGTGTAGCTTATATTATTAGTAAAACCAGTTCTTTGATAGCCATTTTTTCATATACCCCTTATGTCATGCAAGCATGTCATTTAGCACAGCATAATGCATGATCATGTTATTCAGTATCATGTTTAGATTCAGCGAGTTATAGTTATTTATATTAGTATGTATTATGCATCTCATGTCGCATAAGTCTCATAAGTTGAGTTAAGTTCAAGTATAAGATTGGGTCAGATTAGAAAGTAATTAATTAATTATTTAGTAAATTAGTTAATTCAGATGGTCATTCAGATGCATGATACCAATGCATATCAGATTAGGATGGATGTGCAAGCCATAGACCTAAGCGTGGTCTACCATAGTACGCCAGATTACTATCAGTAGCTCCCCTTGCTGCAGCGAGACGTGGGGCTGGTGCACAATCTTGCACATAGGGTTAAGTCTGTTGGCCTAACAGTTCAATTAAATCAGTTCAGTTAAATCAGTTCAACTAAATCCGTTTAGTTAAATCAGTTAGTAAGTTTAAGTCAGATCAGTCATTTAATTCAGACTAGTCAGTTGAAGTCAGTTAGCTAGTTAAATTTGACAGTTTACTCATGCATAGCATGAGCATATACAATCATGTTTTCGGATCTCAGCATAAATATTTTATGAAAATTTCCTATAATATTATCTTACATTATGGTGGATTCCTTACTGAGTCATCAACTCATTTTAGTTTATTTTCTATTTTTAAAACTACCCAAGTGAGAAAGATGACCAGTATGAGCAGGCAGGCCAGGAGTAATTGGAGCAGTGATTTAAATTTTCAGCATTTCTAAAAATAAGTGTCTTTATGACACAAGTTTACTTTCAGTGATTTTAGTAAATAATTTTTTAAAGACATTTTTATTAGAACTTCAGTTTTATGAAAGAACCATTATTTTATTTTTATTATTAAATCAAGATTCTTGTATCAGATTAAAAATTTTAGAAAAAGTTAAGTGACACTCCTTAGCCTACGGGAATGGGGTGTTACCACGGTATTCCTCACTTATGCTGGAGGAATATCATGGTAACATCAAGATACAAGATATTTACAAAAATCAATCTACTCAACCCCTGCATCGACACCTACAGTCAAACAAATTAAATAAATAAATACAAACAATTAGGTACGTAAATAGGGAAGTTCCTAGCAATCCATGTGTAATAGCCCATTTTTTTTTAGATAAAATATTTTCTTGATGATTTATCTTAAAGGACTTATTGAAAATATTTTTTTCATGGAAATAGAATTTGAGACTTAGATGATAATTGCGAGCTATGAAAATGTGAAATTATGCATTTTAGGATAAATTATGGATGAACCTTTGGGAATTGTAACAAGGTATCAACTAGATAAATTCAATTTGGACCCAGAAAGAGATAAATTTTATAAATTAGGGGAGAAATTTAAGAGGAAGTGATAAATAAAAATCAAACACTTGGTGTGCACGTAATGAGCTTTCGGGCTAGTCTGTCGGGTTTTGATGTAATGAGCATACATTCTTCATATGAGTTCCAAATGAGGTGATTCTAACTCATATAAACCTTTAGAGGTAGATTTAAAACTTTCATGTTTTGGATTTTCAAAGATTCGGACTGGATCAAAGATTTAATTGGGCATGAAGTAGATGGCTCTGAATTGAGCCCAATTGGTAACCGACTTAGATGAGTTGTCTTATGTTCGGCCATGCGATGAAAATTGTGATTGACTATCAATTTATCTAAGGTCTTAACATGTGTAGGAATATGTTGAAGGTGGAGATAAGTCATTTAAAAGTCTTGGTTAGCAAGAAAACAAAAGGAAACCATGAAGGAATTGAGAGCAAATCTGATTAGTGAAGGAACTAGCTAAACTAGCCAAACCATCATTTTGTTCTTAACCAATTGCTAACCAAATTTGGGGAAATACTTCTAAACATTCTAAGTGTACCAATAAGAGGTTAAACAAGTGGCAAAAAGGGATAAAACCCCATAGCTGCCGTGTAACCCTTGAGTAGGTTTCTAGATGCCTATCATGTTATTTTGTCCTTACCCCACTTGAGTAGGTTTCTTTTCAGCCATTGGTCAATATAATTTTATAGGTGGATTAATCTCAACCATGGGATTAAAATATCAGTAAATCCCCATAGGATTAGGAGTGATCATGAGACCACAAGTATAGGGGACACATCACCCCAATCAGCCAAGGGTATTGCCGAAATGCCCAAACTTTTTCCCCTTGCTTTCCACATCTCTCATGCCTATAAATAGATGCATGGACTTCTCTTCTTTTCCCATGAGAGATACTAGTCGGCTATAGTGAGAAATAGTCAAGAAAAATACACAAAAACTCACTCACATCACCTAAGTACCAAAAGAGAGCTAATTGAGGGCATTGGAGAAGAAGTGGTGCAAAACCTATCCCAAACATCAAATCTAGTTTTGGAGAAATCTGTAAGTGCATAACTTAACTTAATCTTGGCATAGAATGAATGATTTGATGATTAGATTATGTATGATACTTGTTTGATTTTAAACTATGCTTGTATATTGAAATGAAAGCTATTATGTTTTGAATTAGTTTTTGTTATGGAAATATGCTAAGAAAAATTAGAAGAACTTAGAATCATATTCTACTAAGTAAGGTGAAGGCTTTTGCATAAAGGTAGCTTGTTTTAGGTTAAAAAAACACCTAACCCAAGACTTCGCTCGACTCTCGCTTGACTTCTGGCTCAAGCGAGATACACATTTGACATCTTTTAGTAAATCAGACATAACTTTTTTATTTGATGTCGTATTTAAATCATTCAAGACGAAATAGAAAGCTAAGAGAAATATCTATAACTTTTATATTTAACATTTTAAGAGTTAAGTACTCAATAAAGGATTAAATTGGGATTGAATTGACTCAAGCGAGATTCCCCTGTTACCTGAATCCGAGATTTTCTTGTATCTAATGCATGTGATTTAATATAAGAATTATATGTGGAATGCAAATATGTGACTTATATTTTATGTATTTCATGAGATATTCATTCAAAAGTCTAAGGTTATGATCATGTTGCATTTTGTCTCATACGTGTCATCATAAGTCATGACGTCCGTTTTAAGAAAAGTCCATGTTACATGTCGTCATGTAAGTGTCATCATAAATCATGTCAAGCGTTCAAGAAAAATTAATAAGAAATATTCGAAAGGGACAACGATATGTAACCCCTGTCGAGGATAAGAAATAAGTAAGACTCATAATATAAGAAAGTAAATAAGATTTTAAGTATAAGATGATGAATCCATGTACGAGTATAAGTCTGTATAGAAATTATGGTCATCCATATGTACGAGTCTCATAAGGCATTGATGAATCATGAGAAGTTAGTTCATTATGGTATATGCTATGTTATTGATATGCTCGAATGATACCTTTGTTAATTTATTTGTGTACTTACTGAGATTTTTTTTAGAAATTTCACTCTTGTGTAATTCTTTTCTTTTTGAAAAATCAATCCTTACTGCAGGATTTGATAATGGATATGGGTAAAGTCCTAGTCGCTCGAGAGACCCAGAGGAACCCTGAGAGGCCCTCCAAGTACTCTCCCTAGAAGTTTTGACCAGTTAATAGAAATAGAGATCAGTGTTGATGTGGGAAGAAATTTCAGGAAAGGAAAGAAGAGCCGTGGTGGCCATAAAAAATATTTGAGAAGTCTTGTAAATGTTGTATATAAAAAAAACTAATTGGGTTATGCATATAAGGATACAATGTTATTTTAAATGGATGATGTGGATATTGTGGTACCATGTGATCACTAGAAATTAATTTTATTCAGAACTTTTCTGCTGCGATTTGCATTAAATTTCGATAAGTACGAGGGTGAGTAGCCAAGTGGTTACTTGCCCTAACACTTCAATTTACGTTGAATTACGAACGTAAATTGGGGGCGTCACACCATGCGCAACAATCCTCGAATTTTTTCAGGAGTTAAATCTGTTCCCATAAACCTGCGATCATTATTCTTGGCACCCTCTTTAGCTAAAAACTCTGCAACCATGTTGGCCTTTCTATAAATATGACAAATACTGCATCTTAGAGACACAAGCAAATATTGTATTTCTTCCCAAAAATTCCACATGTACCAGAAGTGACATACTCCAGATCGGATCCACTAGACCACCACAGAGGAATCTGATTCAGCCATAAGATTTGTGATACCCAAATGTTGAGCTAAGCGAAGTCCATCAAGTAAAGCGTAACCTTCAACAACTGTATTTGTAGCAGTCTCGTATGAACAAGCAAAACCAACCACAAAATTTCCGAATTCATCTCTTATTATACCACCCCCACTTGCTCTACTTAGATTACCACTAGAAGACCCATCCACATTCAGTTTCAATCTTCCCCTTGAAGGCTTTTTCCAAGACACAATCTTAGGAGCAACTCTTTTAATCGGCAGCATAGGACAATTTAGTTCCAAGAGTATTTTCTTATGATAAGCATGAATTTTATGACACGATTTATGCAATGAAAAATTGTACAATAATGCTCCCTTCACCATCCGCACTACTCCATACCAATCCATTGACAAAGCCTCCATTCATGCAGCCTTGCCACAGATGGTCAGGACACAAAAAAACTACCAAGTGAAGCCCTTTCACTCCTACCTTTCAAAATTCCAGAAACCCATGTGGATTTACCAGATTTAGGTTTAGGTTGAAATGGTTCAAAAAATAAATGAAAGGTTGGTTTGATATGAAGGGAAAAGGGTTAAGGTCTTGAGCAAAATTCTAGAGCAAACCATGTTCACTCTAATTTCATTTGTTGAGATGTTTGATAGATGAGAATGTAAAGGATGTGTTGTGGTGTAACTGTTAATATATTGATTCAACTATGAAAGTTTAGCCACTAAAGACAATGAGTATTGCGTTGCGTTCAGCCATGGAGAAAGAATGAAAGCAAAGGATTCAAATAATTCAGGGTAAAAGGGACATTTCATTATTGGTGTGTGTTTTGTGCCTAATGGCGAGCGTGCTTTCTAGCATTTTTCAAACGGATAATATAGAGGGTTAAAAAAGTTTTTTGATAGCCACTTATACAATACATAGATGACTTAACGAAAAATAAAAAAGATCATTTGATAGTCACATATTATAATAGAATAGATGCTGAAGTCTTGCAACGCTGATGGGAAAATATAGTCTGCAAATAAACGTGCACCCCTTTAGGTCTCCCTTGAAGTACTGATGCAGTCATATGAGTGTGGCCTCAATTGTAAAGCTCGGCCAGTGTAAAAAGGGAACGTGCGGCCTTCAAGTGTTATGGCCCAAGCCCAAATGCCTTTTTGTCTTGAAGTGCGGCCTGTTATTGAGAAACTGCGATGCTACAAGGTCTAGAAGACTGGATTTAAAATTAACAAGTGCCGGTTCAGAGTCAAAAGTGAAAATGTGGCTCAAGTGAAGTAGGTCAACAACCTAGTGGACCCCAAATGTCATTTGTGACTGAAGAGGCACAAAATGGCCTCCTTGAAAGTCAAGTGCGGCCCAATTGAATTGAAGACTTGCGGCTACCGAAGTCAGAATCCCACTGTTGCAAGTAAAACCCAAGTGTCTCTTCCGCAATGCAACGTCATTCGGCCCATGAAAAAAATTAAAGAGAAGCCTGTTGTGTGAAGGGAAGAGTGGCCCAGTTCTTGAATTTATATGTGTGCTGATGTTGGGCCGTGGCGCTCAAAGTCTAAAGCGTGAATGTATTTATCCCTTTGTTCTACCGTGAAAAATTAAAGTGCGACTAACTCGTATATTTTTTCCAGTAATATCCCAGAAGCCACACCATTTCTTTTTTTTTTCTTTAAACATAATGCATAACCTTGACTTACATAAAAAATAAAAACTAAATAAAATGAAGAAGAAAATTCAAATAGAAAAATGTGTTGTGCATGGAAAGAAATATTATCCAATTAAATCAAAAGTTATAAAATTAAGTATAAACTATTTTATTAATTAATCTAAATCACAACTTGGATTTACACCTCTTCACCATTTTTTTTTATCTAAAACCAATAATAGTGTCATGCAATCATAAAAATATGTTGGTTCTAAATATATAAAATATGTAATAATTCGGTTCAATCACATGCTATAATTCATCTGTTGAGTTCACCGATTTTATATTAATGGCTTGGGGCTTTTGGTTCAGAAGGTACAAAATGATTTAGGATCAGATTGAATTACCTCCACAGCAGATAATTTATTTTTCACTTACAAAGAAGCTATGGATAGTTCCTAATGTGCATCAGTCTGGCACTTCTCTTTCAAAGAATCCGATGTATAGATGGACTCCAGCACTTGAAGGATCTCTGAAGTTAAACATTGATGGTGCTCTCTTCTTTAAAAGAACTTGTACAAGTAGAAGTTTTATATTTACTTTACTCAGGCGGCTACAACTCTGTATGCATAATTTGTTGTTGTTGATATTAAACGGATGATGGAATGTTTTCCTCAATGCAGTTTGCATCACAGTAGCATATTAACTAATGAGGCTTCCCACCAACTTGCTAGATATGCATGGTCAATTGATGATATGAATATTTGGTGAAATAGCGTTCTCTATTTTATTAAGAATGTAACTTTCATTGATCAATATTATTGTAACCTTTTTGAGGTTTTATGCCATGATGAAATGAAATTATTTGCAATAAGAAAAATATATATATAAGTCAAAATGTTTTTTAGGAAAAATGGAGTAAGGCTTTATGGGTACTAATTTTATTGACTTCAAATTAACAACAAAGGGAAATTAACCGAACGAATATTTGAAAAAGAAGACGGAAATTAATGACATCATATTCTAGGTAGGCCTCAATATGTTGAGTCAGATAACTAGTCAAACACGCAATGTTTTGGTTTTCACGAAGAAGACGAAGAAATAGACGATTAAGCTGACTTCACCTTTTGTCTAATATGGGACCGAGAGATACATCCTACAAATGATATTCATTTTAAATATATAAATAAGCATAGTTCAAGTACACTTCAAATAGCTTTTTTTTTTTTTGAAAAACTCTTAGGCTTCACTGCTTATAAATATGAATTACAAACTTTCACTCGTAACAGTAGAGTGTATACAATTTATATAATCTTTCAAGAAATACAAGTCATTATCGTGTACAAAGAGCAAAGTGAGATAGATAATGGGCTGCACAATTCCCTTTATGCTTAACATGTGAGACGGACTAGCATCTTAGAGAATTTAGAACCTGTTTTGAGTCTTCTATAATCAGACCTCCCTGACTCTAGTCCTTTATTGTCGATTTCAACAAATTAGTCACTTACAAGACATTGCCTTCCAATATTACATCATGCATGCCCATCTCTTTGCAAAAGAACGAGCTTAACAAAAGGGCATAGGCCTCTGCTATAAAGGGGGAATCCTCCAATCTTCTGTTTGCTTGGAATGTCCCTTAAACCACGCCACTTGAATCGCTTAGGATTGCCCCTATTCCTATCTTCCCTTCTGGTTTCCTTACTACTGTGTCCTAGTTTAGCCTAATCTTTCCACATGGTGGTTTTTGCCACTTGCATGATTCTAGTATAGGAGCTTGGGGTGGACCCTTCTAGTTTACTTGGCTTAGTTTGATTAGTTGCAGTTCCTCCTTTGCTTTAGCTAAGACAAAGTTAGGGTGAGTAAAGGTCTTGCCATGCATTGCCTGGTTCCTCCTTTTGTAACACTTGCTCCCTCTTTTATCTAAGGTTTAGCGAATTCCGAGAAGATGATGTAACAATTCGTTCATCTCTCATTTGATTGATCTGAGTCTTGATGCACATGTCAGGTCTCGATGCAAGTGCCTGACCCCGATTGTGTGTTTTTGAAATGATAACTTTGATTTTAAAATACGTCTAGTATTTTAATACTATAGAATATCTTAAATGTCCTGGAAATATTATATGAGATATTTCCCGTGTTATTGGACCTAAATCAGATTTATTAAATATGCAATTATAATATCCTGGAATACTACAAAATATTATAATTGTACGAGATCATTTAAATACGCTGATTTTAGTTATTTAAAGTATTGTAGGATTTTAAGTATATTTTAAATCTCTGATTTAAATATATGGCTTTATTCTTTTTAAATAATTTATAAGTTTCATCATTTTAATTAAAGATGAGGAATATTATATTGTGAACTAAAGTAAGTTAAAATAATATTTTATTTAATTATTTTGAGAGTTTTAAGTTAAATTGATTTTACGTATTTTTTGAGTAGTATTTAAGCACATCGTTTGTCAGTTTGAGGACCCCAACGTTTCGGGCCTATAAATAGCCTGAGGAAGCCCAAGACCCTCACATTCTTCCTTTTTTCTTTTCCTCTTTTCTCTCTCCTTTCTCTCCCGCGTCCAGCCCTCTCTATGGTTGGACCTTCTCCAGCTCGTGGCGGCGCCATTATCGACCACCAGGTCTCAGCACCGGTTCCACCTGGACCACTAGCCGCCGGCAGTGTCAACCACGGCAGCCCCACCTCCCGCTGGGCTACCAAACCCGAAAAGGGTTTCTCCCACTTTGAGCCGCCATAGCTCCTCCGTGAGCCACCACCTGGCCTCACCACCACCATCACTAGACTTCTCATCCTCAAGAGTAGAAAACCCACTGCCGATAGACACCCTAACTCCCTTGTTCCTCCTCCACCCAAAATGGGTCTTCAAATAGGTCTATCTTCGCCACGCCGCCGTCTAGCCACTATGGGTCTCACCTCCACCACCAAAATGCTCCCCCACCTCAAGTGACTTCACCCCTAACCTAGTTTCTCCAAACAAGCTTCCACCTCCCTTGTACAAGAAAAAACTCGAAAATAGGTTTCCACCCCTTTTAAGCTAGATCCGCCACATTCCAATGGTTGCATCGCCTCACCACCACCACCATGAGATTCCACTCCTTCAATGAGTATTTTTCTAGCTTTTGGTGTCAAACCGAGCATCGAAGCCCAAATCGTCATGTTACGTTGTTGACGTATCGTATGTGACGTTAGCCGTAATGTATGACCTTTCCACCGCCACCAACGAAATTCCCACCATATTGTCCACCCTCTTATCACCGGGATTTAGTAACCAAAATGCTAGATCCATACCCTGAGCCATTTCCCGTTCCAAGGTCACGACACTAACCTTGACGGAGCGGTTAACGTTCTCGTTAGTGGCTTCCGAAGCCACTAACCACGCCAGGAAGCGAACGATGTTTGAGTTTATCCCTCTATAGTATAACCATTTTTCTCTCTCTTGTATTTATGTTTATTGTGTATTTGTGGATTGTGTTGTTGTTGTTGAGTCTGCTGGGAAGTTGTGTGTAGTTGGTTGGCTGTGCAGGTATGTTGTGAAGTAGGGTTGTAGACTGTTCTGTGGAGTACAGGGGTGGTTTGTGTGCAGGTATGGTGTTGTGGCAGGTGTTTGAAGAGACTACATGTATTATGGGGGTAAAGCAGTGCACTGTGTAACGTGCATCGTGTGAGCTGTGACGTAAAGTACTATGGAGAGAGTATATGTAAAGTATACTTGATATGGGGTGTATGTGCAGAATAGAGTGCATAGTGGAAACGTGGAGGGTACTCCACATGCTGTAGTCGTAACGCATCATAAGACGTGTTGCGAAGATAGGTAGTTGCACAACTGGAGAATGGCGCGTAAGTGTTGGGAACTGGGGAGAAGTAACCTAGAGTAGTGACATAACCGGTAGCCCTAGTGACGGCTATCATTGTGCAACTATGTTATGTCTCAAGGTACGTACAAAGCGACGAAGTCACGTAACAATGACGTATTAGGAGCATAACTAGGGTACGTAAGTAGTCGTACTCATGTCGAGTCGGGAATCGATGTAGGAATCACATGGCGTAATTCCATGTGAAGTGATAGATGACGAGATAGCCCAATAGTAGTCTCGAATTGCATGACGCGATGGAGGTACATTTGAGATGGACTTTATCACATTAAGTGTTGAGATAAACTCGTAAAGGGTCGGGAAATGGGATTAATCCTACCAACCGGTATGGAGAAGACTGCTATCGATGTATGTTGAAGGATAGGGATACCAAATGATCCAGAGTTGAAGGAAAGGCTTATGAGGGAGGCGCATTGCACACCTTATACAGCTCATCCTGGAAGCACTAAGATGTATCAAGACCTAAAAGGAAAGTTTTGATTGGAAGGCATTAAGAAGGACATGGCTACTTTTGTAGCTAAGTGTTCAGTATGCCAACTGGTTAAAGCAGAGCATCAACGGCCAACAGAAATGTTGCAACCCCTACCAATCCCAGAATGGAAATGAGAAGATGTGTCAATCGACTTCGTAGTAGAATTTTGAGAACATCGGCAAGGAAGAACATAGTTTGGGTAATAGTTGACAGACTGACCAAGAGTGCACATTTCCTGCCAATAGCCAATACTGATTCAATGGATAAGCTAGCATGAATTTATGTGAAAGAGATAGTTCCTCTGCACGGTGTACTCAAGACGATTGTTCGAGACCGAGACCCTAGATTTATGTCTCGATTATGGCAAAGCCTAAAGAAGATGATGGGATCTAGCCTGAAGTTCAGCAGTGCCTATCATCCCTAGATTGATGGTCAAATGGAACGGACTATTCAGACCCTAGAAGACATGTTGCAGACTTGCATGCTAGACTCAAGTGGTGACTGGGAAGATCTCTTCCCCTTAATTGGGTTTGCTTACAATAATAGCTTCCAAGCTACTATTCAGATGGCACCCTATGAAGCGTTATACAGGAGAAAGTATAGGTCACCCCTATACTAGGATGAAATAGGTGAAAGTAGGGTGTTAAGACCTAAAGATTTACAAGAAGTCAGAACTCAAGTGAAAATGTTACGGGAAAGAATGAAAATTGCACAAAGTATATAGAAGAGCTACACGGATCGACGTAGAAGATCTTTGAATTTCGCAATAGGCAAATGGGTATATATCAAAATTTTACCGATGAAGGGAATAGCTCGGCTCGACAAGAAAGAGAAGTTGAGTCCCCGTTATGTTGGATCCTATGAAATCCTTGAGAAGGTCAGACCAGTGGCCTATCGTTTGGACTTTTCGGTGAGCCTACAAGGAGTCCACAATGTGTTCGATGTGTTGTCATTAAAGAAGAGCCTTGGTAAAGGACCGACTACAATGATGGACCCAAGCCGTATTAGGTTGCACCCCAACCTAACTTACGAAAAATGGCCAACACGGATTGACGATCGTAAGGAACAGGAGCTGAGGAATCGTAAAATTTCTTTGGTTAAAGTATTGTGGAACAATCCGGCTTTTCAAGAGGCAACGTGGGAGCATGAAGATGTCATGAGGGCTAATTACCATCATTTATTTGTAAATTAGTAGCGTGTTTGTTGTTCTTTTGTTTGAACCTTTTTGTGATTATATGGATGTTTATATATATAAATCTATGAATGAGATTAATTGATTTACATTTTAGCGTTGGATATTTCTTCAACCGTTCCCTAGAACCATAGCGATTTTTTTGTACGACTTTAATCAGGTCATGGCTCGAACTAGAAGAACCCCTCGCATGTCAGTGTTCTCAGTAACATAGTTAAGAGAAAGGAAAGAAAATAGGCAAAGAATATTACGTAGGAGGCGAGAAAGAGTGAGATTCCAGAGGCTTAGATATTTGGAACGGTGTGAGAGGCATCATACCCATATAATGAGAATAAAACCCTAGAGGAGTGCCTATGTATTGTCAAGGTATGCCACATGAGGAAAGACAACCACCTAGTAAATGGTTAAAAACGAAAAGGGAACAATTGTTAAGTTTCATTCGAGGGGAGGTGAGCGAACCTAGTATAGAGCCATTAAACTTTTTAGACACCTCGGACGACCGTATTAGACAGAAGGAAGAATGTATACCACGAGTAGAGACAGAAGACGAGATTATGCATAGACTGAATGAGTTAAGGCCAAACATGTACTATGACCCGAGCGTAGACTTCGTATTTTACTTCTCTCAGGACTTTGTGACAAAGGAGGATGACATACCGTTATACTCGTCGTCAGAAGAATCCACCGTCACTAGTGCCAGAGGTATAATATTTTGTTTGATTAATGTCCATGTTATCGCATAAACGATTTCGAGGAAGAAATGTTCTTTTTAGTGGGAAAGGATGTGACGACTCAGAATTTTCATCTTTCATTATTTTATTTATTTAGTTATTTAAGGAATGGCAAAGGGTGTTTTAGGTTAGTAAGAATTGGGCGTTTGGGCTTGGAATTGAGCTTTAGGAAGTATAGATTAGGATATTGGCCCTAAGTGGTGTATCAAAGCCCATAAGCCCATGAAAGTGACCCATGAGTCAACCAAGCCTATATATGGAGACACATGTCACCCTAGGAGAGTTTTAGTAAGTCTTCAAAGAATAGTAGGTATGAGAAAGAAAATACTAGTAGTTGATGAGTTGACTAATTGTTTTCTTGGAAGAATGAGTGTGAAAGCCAAGATGAGATTTTCTCATCATTGGTTTTGCTTGGGAGGCGTGTAGGGGAGAAGGAGATCTTCCATTTTAGTCTCCTTAAGATCATACAAAATCTAGTTAAGGGAAACATGCTAAATTTGGTGAAGATAGAAGTGGAAGAGTGGAAGTATGGGAGAAAGCATGTTTCGGCTAGTTGAGATGGGAGTGCCGAACCCATATGGGGTTTCCCAAGGCAGCAAATCCAAATGTGAGATCTTGAGAGGACATGTGGAGGCATGGTAGATTGATTGATTGAGTGAGAGAAACATCATTGGAAAGAGGAAAGGTGGATGGAAGGGAAACATGGTTTCGAGTGAGGGAGTTAGCCACCCACTCCATTTGTGTATTCATAGGATTTTTGCCAAATCTAGATAAATGGACAAGTTGGATTGTGTAAGGATGATTAGACATTTGTGTGTGTAAGAGTGTAAGGTTGAGTGATTGAGTGATGAACAAGTGAGGAGAAGAAAATCCATGGGAAGGGGGGATGAATTTCGGATTGTGTTAGGGAACGGCATGGCCAAGTATGGCATGTCCCCTTTTTCTACATTTGATTCTCATATCTTATAGAATGACATGTGAGATGATTGGTGAGTGTGTGAGGAGTGCTGTGAAAGAAATGGAGGGCTTGAAACCCTTGATGTGCGCCTGCCATAGGAATGAAAAAGAAAAGAACTTTCAACCTAAGTGCAAGCTTGATTTAGGCATGCTTTGATCTAGTGATGGATGTCAATCAAAGGGGTCTTTCAACCCATCAAAAGTCAATCCTAAAACTAGGGAAATGAGTGCCTAGAAGCCTAAGAAACCCTCATGGGCCAAATAGCCTAATGCCTTGGTCTTCCTCACATTGTTGCTTCACTTGCACACACACTCTCACTCCATACCTCACGACCACAAGCTTCCCTCTCTACTTCTACTTTACTTTGCTTTCTTCCACCTTCTAAACACAAAAATATCCCAGGTGTAGTGGAGCTTGAAGCAAGTTTTCTAGAGGATAAGCACACTTGAAAAGCTAAGCGAGATCCTAAGCTATTTCATGAATAGAAACTTAGGTTAGATCACATATACACACCAATGTTCATGTTCTTAAGATTTTCTCTTTAAACTATATAATTGTAGTTTATTTTAATGAAGTATTTTATATATTTTTCAGAGCTAATCTAATTCTACTTGGAATATTATAAGTGCATATTTATCTTGCCTTCAGCATTTCTTGTAATTAGGAGAATGTAGTTGTATTGTTTGACTGGTTGCATGATAATGCTAGATTAAGCTTCCTTAGTAAAATGCCATGCCTATCTGGTTATAAATCTATGCTTAGCTCCTATATATTTTAGGCATTTAAATCATATTATGATTTATGATTTTAGCTTACTTGATGCAAGGAAAATGATGCATATTGATATAACATATAGTGATGAAAATGCATGCTTGGCAAGAGATAAGTTTGGAGATGAAATAGAATGGTTTTGTTGCATATAGGGTTTCGGGTTTGAGGTCTTGGAGATGAAACTTTTCTATATTTAACTATTACTTCACATGATGGTTATGACTTGGATAATTAAAGAACTTAGAGGCATGAAACTTGTGAGATCTACTAGAATAAATTTCGTTTTTCCTATATAGGAGTAGACATGCTAAATTACTTGAAAGAAATAGTGATTTAAAACGCAATCCTAATGGATATAGGGTTCGGTCAGCCCCTTTTGTGATGATAGAATGTTTTAATAATTTTATTAAGTCTTGTTGGAGATGTGCGCAGGAAAAACAAAGAAGAAAACTTTAGTACAGGGCAATGGAGGGTTCGGCCCAATCCTAGGTGGTGAAAGCCGAACACCCCTCTTGGCCCATTAAGTCCATTTGTGTGCTTGTGTGAAAGTATATAATGAAATCTTGAACCTTTTGATTGATATTAGACATGATAATGCGAGTATGTTTGCATTGGCGCCGTGAGTTGCATAAGTAGCACTAAGGGTTGCATGTCACATGCATGAAGCATGAAAACCATGTTTTGAGTCAAACATGTTTTTAAAAGAAAAGAGAAAAATTAAAGTTTTATAAGAACCTCAAAGGCTGAGATGAGGCAGTGTCCTAGTAAAACTTCCTGTTCACTCAAGAGTGTTTAAAGGTGAGTGAAAACCCCTAGGTCAATGAAGAATAGTCGGCAGACCATGTATGACTCCAAAAAGTACTAGAGGGTGGTCGCACCTAATGCAAGTGGGTGCCCATGGACAGTGTTGGCTTTTGCCTTACCGTCATAAGAACAAGAATGTAGTCGCTTGGTTTGAGTAGTCACCGAGTGATTAAGAGCGGATGACGTATTTAGTTAGGCTTGAATGGTCACCGAGTGACGTGTAAATTGCATAACGTATTCAATTAGACTTGAGTGGTTGCCAGGTGATACGGTAACTAGAAAGGGACATACAGTGCATAGAAGAACCGTAAGGTGTCTAATAAGAAGTCATAACAAAAAAGGCTTTCAAGCCCCGAGAAAGATATGAATATGTTAATAACGTCTAAGATAAGAAATGACGAAAAGTATAAGAAAAAGATGTCTTTTTAAAACACGAGTCAACGGAAGTGGTTACATGATTTACATGCAAGTATATGAATCAAGTTTGGAGAACGTCAAGTTTACGAAATCATTCATGAGCATTTGTATCGGTTAGGCCATAAGTCTCATAACGCAAGGCGTATGTATGTTTGTTATTCGCTTAAGTATATGCTTGTAATGCTTTCGTTAAAATAATTATGTACTTACTGAGATTTCTCGACATCTCACCCCTTTACATTTCCACTATCGTTCCTTATTGGGGCGATAGAAGTAGTTGCAAGAGAAGATGACATTGACGATAGTGACGACCGGGGAGACTCCTCAGACCTCTGATGGTCTGGTAACCTCTCCACCTTTTGACGAAGTGACCCCAGTTTTGTATGATCGACTCATAGCAAACATGCATCGGAGCGTACTTTCAGAGGCCATGGGTCGCCAGTGTATAGGATGTTGTCTGTCTCTGAGGATCGACAGGTCCTTATTTATGGATCGCGTCTACACGTCAGAAGCAGGAACGGGCCTCCTACTTGGAGAACGAGTGGGCCTGACTCAGTTTTTGTTCAGTCCCGACATGAAAAAGGTTAAGGACGAGCCTCCCTTTAAATATAGGTCGTGGGGTCAGCACGTAGTGAGCGTTGCTTGTTATCTTTTAAGTATTTGTTCGTTCCCACTATTTTGGGAAGAAGAACATCTTCTGGAACTGATACCTTTTAATTAATATGATTATTATGAAATTATTTTGGGAAATTAGAATTGTTAAACCATGTGATGTACGGAAATTTCGAGTACTTGCCAAATTTTAGAAAGACTTGACATTGTTCATTGCGAAAACTTTTTATTAATTGCCTTAAAAATGAAAAGCTTAAGTTACGAACGAGAGGTGAACTTCCTTGTGTTGCTCATCCCCGACGTCTCAACTTACGTACAATCCCAAGTGTAAGCAGGGGCGTCGACAATGGAGACTAGGTAAGTGTTATGTTCATACACCTTAGAGTTTACCGAACTCGTACAGAAAGATAATAGGTTTAAAATTACTAATTATATATGTATGGCCATTCTTGGTAGCTCTTTTATCGAACCCCAATGCTTAACTACATGTCTATGACTGGATGCCTATATGTAGTAATTATTGGATGTATTATTTAAAAAATATAAAAATGAAACCTGATATTTCTATCTCATGATTTCATGGAAGAATGCCATGAACTAGCACAATGCGAGGACATTATGCGATGACCCTACGAGATGTCCCTATTTGATGACCCTATGTCCCGACAAGATTAAGTATATGCACATGTGTCTGGTTCATAGGTATGCTTCTAAAAGATATTTTCTATAAACAAGAACGACTAGGAGAAAAGAGATATAAAGCATAGGAATTAAATAGGAAAGTCTAGGGATAGTAAGGTAAAGAAAAAGAAAAGAAAACTTGAATGACTGTATGCTATGAAGTATGAGAATGTGAAAGGGGTCCAAAGGATGACCCAAGGGTCCAAAAGAAGACCCAGGATCCAAAAGAAGATCCGCCAACCCTAGCACACCAGGGTTAACAGTGTGCCATGATCTAAAGGAAGTGAATGAACAGGAATGAATGTTACATTTAGGGTGTGAAATAAACAAGCTACTCGATAGACAGCTCAAATTCGACTCGATAAAACTTGAGATTGACTCGAATCGTATATTAAATGGACCGATCATGAACAAAAACTAGGCTCGATAATTAAATGATACAACTCATATAAAACTTGACCGACTCGTTTAATGTTCGCGAACAAACTCGTATATAGCTCGTTCGACTCGAGTTTGACTCGACTCGATTAATGTTCGTGAACAAACTCGTATAAAGCTCGATCAACTCGTATAAATGCGTGAACTCAATTCGTATATATTTTTACACATATAATACAATATATAATCCAAGTTTATAAGTCAATATATAGACATAATTATGTAAGTAGACATAATTTATAACATACTAGATATAAATTGATAAATTATAATATTATCTTTTAGTGTAATAGAAGTATAAAAGTTCTATACTTTGTGATGATTGACGAATGCATGGAAATAAATTCCAACAAATATATAAAATCATATATTTATAAATTGCACTATATTCCAAAGTAACATTAATAGTCTAATACTATTAGTCTATTAGGCTATTACTATTTACTAATATATGGTGATATATACCATAAGTCTGTACTTTATTAGCATAATATTAACATATATTAATATACTAATATATAATAAAAAAATATGGTGACTTACTAATAGTATTTTAATTTAAAGAGTTATACACTAGTACTATAGACTACAAAATATAAATGTATAATATTATTATAATATTATAATTAAATTTTATAATACTATAGACTATTAATAATTTGTCACTAATTATTAATCCTATTACTTTATATATAATTAATCAATAAAAAAATAGGACACAGTATGTATTAGTATTATAAGTTATAGTTATAGTTATAAGTCTATAAATTATTAGTATGAATATTACTAATAGTAAAAGCATTAGTTTTAATATGCTTAACTTATATTAAAAATCTCTAAAACATATCATATAGGTATAACTTATAATTATTAGACTATTAATAAGGTAATCTATATTACATATGTTGGTGTATTAAAGATATATAGAATAATACAGTATTATAAATTAATACTTTATTAGTATTAACTTAGTCTTAATATGCTTATTTGTATGGTGACGTATTAATAAATAGTATTAAGTAGTATAGTCTTAAATAATATATAACATTAATATAATAGTTTTATAAAATTTATATATTTAGAATTTTAGTGTGATATACTATTTATATAATTTAATAGTATTATAATGAATATTTAATTTTAATATAAATAGTATTATAAATTTACAAATATGTAAATTTAATAGTATTAGTTTATAATATACATAATATATAACTTTATTCATAATATTAATAATATTAAGTATATAATATTAGCAAGATAAAATATCAGCCATTGGGTCTATAAAATGAGATCTAAGCCGTTGGACCTCTAATATTAATTCTTTCATTCATAGCCATTGGATCTGAATAGTAGAATCTCAGCAGTTGATTCAAAGAGTATCAGAACTTTATTAACACCATTGGATCTGTATCATGTAATCATAGCCGTTTAAACCACTTAATATAAATAATAAAAAACCTAAAAGCTTACACTTTCCCTAATCTAACCTAGCCGTCGTGTAGCATGCTTCTTCTTTTTCTTCCTTTTCTTCTTCAAGCGATCAAGACCTAACTCTTCCTCATCTCCTCAAAGTCTGCTCACTCTATTTGCCTGCATAGTGTTCCTGAGAAAATCTTTGAGCCATAGAGAAAGTCTTCTTCTTATTATTATTGTTTTGTTTGTATTATTGGGATTTCTAGATTTGCCTTTTGTGTTTTAGTCTCTTTATTTAATGCTGATTTGTGATTTCTTGGTGGGTTAGCTTGTTGCGTTCTTGCATTTGGTGGAGATGAAGAAATTAAAGGATGACCTTTACGCTAGTCCGTCTCAATTCAAGCGGCCATTCGGTTCTTCATATGCGGACTCGTAAGTTTCCTTCTTTCTATCTATTGTTCCGTTTACAACAATAATTATTTCTAGTCTGCTAAGATCCAACAAATTACAACAAATTCGCATGCTAGAGATTATTGGATCTAGGCTCCCTCATAAACGGTAAAATTATTTCTAGTCTGCTAAGATCCAACAAATTACAACAAATTCACATGCTAGAGATTATTGGATCTAGGCTCCCTCATAAACGGTAATCTTCTTCTTCTTCTTCTTCGACTCGTTAAGAACCGAGTTCGAGCTCGAGCTCGAGTTTGCATTTCCTCCAAATGAGTCGAGCTTGGACGTCCTCCTAGGCTCGACTGTAAACAAGCTGAGTCCAAGCTTGACTCGACTAGTAAACGAGCCGAGTTTGCACAAGGCAAACTCGCTCGAACTCAGCTCGTTTACAGCCCTACTTACATTATGTAGGATGTGTATTGCATGCATGGTAGGTATGTATTGGATGGGTGATTGTTTGCTTGGTTGTTATTCTTGTTTGCTGGTTGTGTGCTTGCTTATTGTGAATGATTTACTTGTTTGATAATTGCTTGGTATATTTTTGTGTGTGATTGCTTGGTAATTAGATGCTTGTTTGTTTGTTGATCACTTGTGTGTTACTACTTAAATTAATGATTAAGAAAAAGAAGGATCTTTGGATTCTCTATGTAATGAACGTAGCGTAACAAGACACATAGGAAAGAATGACTTAATAGGATTATAGTTATGAAAATGGAAGATTGTATTGTCTTGTAATTATGTACGTATATTTGTGTATTGTTATATATTAATAATGGTATGAAATAATGTTTATTGAGTATTCGACTTATTTTAAATTTCTTTCAGTGTATTTTCTTCCCCCACATAGGAATACGCATCAAGAAGCAAACAGTCTGAGAGAAGAGCATGGCAGTCTAGGCATGTGAGAATGACCTTTTTAGTTTTTAAATCTTATGTCTTTCCACTATGAACCTCTTTTATAATAAAAATGTATTTTATTTGAGAATGTGGATTCTGGCACCCTGGAATGAACTGAAGGGTTTTAAAATGAACGAAACTAGTCTGATTTTCTAAAATTGTTTTGGGAAAAAAAAATACCACGTAAGTGCCAAGTCCTTGCATCTATACCACAATAATCTAGTCGTTATTACAAACAACTCAAGTTCTTCCTCCCATAACTAGATGATCATATGCTCCATAACTCAAGGAATGATTCAGGGTGGATAGACATTTTCTGAATCTTCATGTCTCCTTGACTCCAAACATCGGCTACAAGTTCACGATTCCATAGAACATGTACTACCGACTCATTGGCTTGGTTGTATAGCAGGCATAATGGATCCTTTATCACTTTCCTCTTCCAAAGGTTGAGGTAAGTGGGAATGGCATCAAAACAAGCTTTCTAGATGAACATTTTGGCGGTGTTGGGGACTTTGAGCTTCCAAATTGCCTACCAACCGTCAGTTTTTGTTGTACTATTCGATGATTTTCCTGTAATTTGGGTTTGGAGGGCTTGGTGTAGGTGATAGACACTTTTTACCGAGTGGAAGCCATTTTTGGTGTAGGACCATACCAACTGATCTTCTCTTCTAGCCAAACTGATTGGAATGGATTTGATTAGCTCAGCACCAACCAGGGAGAAGTTTGTAAGCAGAAAGTCTACATTCCATTGGTTTCTTGAGTCCTCGATAAGGTCAGCCACCATGAAGGGTGCTACCTCATCACTAGAGACATTTTGCTGTGTGAGATTAGGTCTGCCCTCTAACCATCTATCTTCCCAAATTGTTACCTTTTTGTCATTGCCAATTCTCTAAATTAGGCCATCTTTCAGCAGCTTTTGCCCCTCAAGTAAACTTCTCCACACAGGATGGCTTTGATCCCAACCAGGCACGAAGGAATTCAGTTTTTGGGAAATACTTATCTTTAAAAAGTCGAGCATTTAGAGATGAGAGATCCTTGAGTATCCTCCAACATTGCTTGGAGAGCATGGCAAGATTAAAACTTTTGAAATCCCTAAACCCCAAACCTCCTTGCTCCTTACTATTTCCCATTTGTTTCCATTTCACCCATTGGATTTTAGAGTTGTCCTTATTGTAGCCTCACCAGAGATTCCTTACCAGTTGGTTTAATTTGGCCAGAATGGCTTGAGGGAGTAGGAAAATACCCATTGTATAGGTAGGAATTGCTTGAAAGACCGCTTCGACAAGTGTTTCCTTTCCTACAATTGAGAGAAATCTGGTCCTCCAATTGGTGATTTTGTCCCATGGTCGATCAATAAGGGAATGAAGGCTGCCATTTTTCTCCTGCCAATGATTGTGGGTAGCTCCAAGTACTTCTCAAGGGAACCAAGAGACCTAACACCAGCTATATGAGTGATGGTTTGTTGATTATCCTGAGGGGTATTTCTGTTGAAAACAATTGAGCTTTTCTCTTCGTTTAGAAGTTTCCCTGAGCCCTTCTCATGGGTGTTAAGGATGTGTATAATGTTGCTCCATTCGATAGAATTGGCTTTGCGAAACAACAAGGAGTCATCGATAAACAAGAGATGGTTTATGTGGATGCCATTTCTTCCTGTTGCTGGTGTAGGGTGCTGCCAATTGAGTTTGCATGGTTTAGCGTGCATGTTAAAGCCTCGGAGCATAGGATAAATAGGTAAGGGGATAAGGGATCCCTTGCCTTAGCCCACAAGTAGGTTGGAATTGATCCTAGGGCTTTTCATTGAACAACACTGTGTAGGATATTGAATTTAGGCACTTCATCATTAGAGCTATCCAATGAGGATCAAATCCAAGCTTGTTCATTACTTCCTCTACAAACTTCCACCCCACATGATCGTAAGCTTTACTCATGTCTAACTTGAGTGCCATGAAGCCACTTTTATCTTGCATTTTGGACTTTAAAATATGGACTGTTTCATACGCTACAAGCACATTGTTAGTAATGAGTCTTCCCGGTACAAATACACTTTGATTTGATTAAATAATATGAGGCAATACAAGCTTAAATATATTAACTAACACCTTGGATATCACTTTATAGATCACAATACATAGGCTTATTGGCTTAAAGTTAGAAACTTTACAAGCCACTTCCAGCTTCAGAATTAATGTGATAAAGGTGTCATTTGTACCATTCAAAGATCCATTATAATTGAGAACATGTAAGAAAACCTAGAAACTTCTCCTACCACTATTTCCTAGTACATTTGGAAGAAATGGGCAGGATAGCCATTGGGTTCAGGAGAGCTTAAGGGTGTCATTTGAAAAACTGCTTCCTTTATCTCTACCTCCTTGAATTGCCCAATGAGTTGTAGGTTCATTGAAGGGCTGACTTTGGGTTCCAGGTGTGTAATGCATTCCTGTATAATGGAGGGATTCGATGATGTGAAAGGGGAGGAGAAGAACTCTATGAATTGCTGCCCAATCTCTACTTTTGTTATGAGAGACTTGCCATGCTTGTCTATAATGTTGTGGATATATTGGACTTCCTTCTTTGTGAGGCATGCATGTGAAAGAAAGTGGAATTGCGATCTCCATGCTAAAGCAAATGAAGTTTAGCCTTTTGTTTCCACTTGATGTACATTTATCCCTTGTAGATGATCACCCTCTCCATCATCTTGTAGCTAGCTGACCTCTTTCAACTTAGCTCAAATGTGATGTGGTATCTAGTTTTGACTCTGTCTGTGGATCATTTGGAGCTCTCTCTGATAGTTGAGCAACTTGTTTCTAAATTTCACAGCCTTGTTCTCTCCATAGGATGGCTGCTTCCATCTTTTTTGGATTGCAGCTAAACTATCTGGTTTGAGGGACCAAGAGGCCACATATCTAAAAATGAAACTCATGTGCCTGTTAATCTAATCTTTAGAGTTAAGAGTCACTAGGAGGGGAGAATGGTCAGACTTTATTGCTGGTAAGACTTTGCAACAGTTATGGGGGAACAACATCTACCAACTTGGATTTGCCACAGCACGATCAAGTTTCTCTTTAGTGATATTAGGTCTTGGTCTATTGTAACACCATCTTCCTGTAGGTTAAGGAATATCAATTTTTTTTTTGAACTTTTAATCCGACACAAGAATCTCTTTTTTATAATAAAACTGAATAGCATTTATTTTATAAAATTGAAGTCATAATAAAATGTCTTTCCAAACATTAATTGAAAGATTTCTAATTTAATAAAAAAACTGAATTAACAATTAAATAATAAAACACTTAATGTCTAAATTGGTTGTATAAAATAAGATATGAAAATACATATTTTTTTACATTCATATGCAAGATATCAGAGTCGGAGTCGGATTACAAGTTAGAGTTAGAAAGTCGGCAAACCTCCCTTGCCGACTTCGACTTTGGAGGAAGAAAAAACTCTGACTCTGACTCCGACTTGTCGAAGTCAGAGCGAAGTTGGGGTCGAAGTCGGATGGTCGGATTTTTGCTCACCCTACCCTGATTTGAGATGCATTAGTATCATGCATCTAAATGACCATCTGAATTAACTGATTAACTCAACTAATTTACTAAATAACTGATTAATAGATTTATGATCTGATCTAATCTTATACTTGAGTTTAATATAACATATGTAACTTATTCAATATGAGATACATGATATACATATTGATATAAATAACTATAATTCGTTGAATCTAAACATGATGTTGAATGACATGATCATGTGTTATGTTGAATGATATGAGGGGAATATGAAAAGAGGCTATCAAAGAACTGGCTCTATTAATAATATAAGCTAACCGTGATGATCCTAATTTGTGATCAAATTCACTTATCTCGAATCGCTGCTTTTTAAATTTTCTTTCATAAATGATTACTATACGAAATATGAATTGTTACTAACGTTTCTAGAATAACGTGCTAAAACATTCTATTTAATTAATACCTATCGTGAAGAATAATTTAATACATATTTGCTTCATACAAAAGACGTGAAATACTCAAGTAAATATTTTGCTTGGTAGGAAAATTAGTAAACTTCCAATATCATAAATTATTTAAATACTAATAACATATTTACACCTTTAAAATATACTTTAGTAAAATAATCAAAACTATGTTCAATAAGTCATGAAAACCTAAATTCTTAAAATAGATTTACTTTTTTATAATCAATATAACTATTCAATTTAAATATTCTCAAAAAGTTAATCATTTAAAAGTAAAACTTTAATAGCATAAATAATATCACAAAAATAATATCAAATATTCATTTTATATAGATATTGAATTTAAAGCATTTCAAATAAAGATTAAACACTTACTATATACTATTAATATAATATTTAACCTTTCAAACAATATTTAATATAGATTTGTAGCTAAGTGTATATAAAAATGACTGATGGAAACATTCGATTATAAAGAATATAGGCTTAATAGTATTAAATATTAAAATTCTTGTAAGCTATTATTATAGTTTTGTTGATGCCATGAAAATCGGCCAACGGGTCAGGGTGAGAGAAAGAATTATTTCCAACCCATTGGTGCGAGTTGGGCTTCCTTTGAGGTCGTTTGGGGCACCCGATGAGGTCCCGACGTGACTATACGTATGTAATAACAGATGAAATAAAGAGATATGGACGCACAATTTTACGTGGTTCGGCGAATGCCTACGTCCACAGGTATTTGGGGATGATAATCCACTATAATGAAGATTTTTACAATCTCTCATAGCTCACTGTACAGGAAAAAATATAGATGAATATTTAGATAAATTCGCCGTGCTGCTTTCGGAAAAATCTGGGGAAGCTGAGGTTGAAGAAGAAGAGACCACATAAATTGTTCCAGCCAGAGAGCCTCTTTCTTTCATCTATTTGAGTCATTTTATAGCTAAATAAAATATCTAGGCAGTCAGATATTTTACTTTAGCCGTATGCGCGTATCACTTCCTTGCTTTGTTCCTATCTCTTTATTTATTTTCCTGATAGCCCCCATCACCCCTAGTCAAATCTTGTCTACTTTTGTACTGTTGAGGTGCGGTAGATATTTCTAATCCCTTTCAGTACCCCGCAAATTCTTATCAAAGATACTTTGATGGAAATTTTGTCTTTGTAGTTTTGTATCCTGAATCCCGAGAAAATACTGATTGTGTAAAATGTTGCTGTGGAGCTAGGTTAAGAGGAGACCTTAGTAATCTTCGCGTGGGTGGATTTTTTGTAGGTTGTGGATGGCCATACAACCTGTGAGCCTTTGAGCAAGATGTGGTTGATCCAACAACCTTGCGAGCCGTCGAAAGGGTTGTGGTTGATCTGATAACCCCGCGAGCCTTTTGAGAGGGATGTTGCTGTGAGGAGGGAGCAAAGCCTATTTCGTCATAGTATAGGACCTGTCTGGTGGTGTCATCGCGTGAAACTCAGCGGGAGTGCATTGCCTAGGACTCCGCAGGAAGTGTCATCGCATGAGACCGAGCGGGAGTGCATCGCCTAGGACTCCGCGGGAAGTTTCATCGCGTGAGACCTGGCAGAAGTGCATCGCCTAGGACTCCACGGGAGGTTTCATCACGTGAGACCTGGCAGGAGTGCATCGCCTAGATATTTTATTTAGCTATAAAAGGACTCGAACAGATGAAAGAAATGGGCTCTATGGCTGGAACAATTTATGCGGTCTCTTCTTCTTCAACCTCAGCTTCCCCAGATTTTTTCGAAAGCAACACGGTGAATTTATCTAAATATTCATGTATATTTTTTCTTATACAGTGAGCTATGAGAGACTGTAAAAATCTTCATTATAGTAGATTCTCATCCCCAAATACCCGTAGACGTAGGCATTCGCCGAACCACGTAAAATTGTGCGTCCATCTCTCTTTATTTCATCTGTTATTACATACGTACAATCACGCTGGGATCTCACCGGGTGCCCCAAACAACCTCAAAGGAAGCCCAACTCGTACCAGTGGGTTGGAAATAATTATTTCTCTCAACTCGACCCGTTGGCCGATTTTTATGGCATCAACAAGTTTAATAATAATTTCATACTTGTTAATATAATTCAAAATTCTCAAATATTTTCTATAAACAATAAAAACTCTGAACTAACACATTCATTTAATTAAAACCAAGTATGTGAAAAACATAATAAATGGTCTTCTATAAATAAATACAACTCGATTAAAAAAAGGCCCAAAACCAACTTAACAATCACAACATAATTCAACTCCAATTAAGAATCAAGTCTAGTAGTATAAAATAAATATTAAAACAAGTCGAAATAGGATACTGCCCTGACTTATAAAGTAGGTTAGTAAAGAAATTTTACATTAAAAGACTTCAATGCACTAAAAGGCTACAGCAAAAAGGCTTAATGGTATAATAGTAATAATGGAAACACTTGCATAAACTTTTGGAAACGTCTGAAAATCAATTAAAGGAGGAAGACAATGGCTTACGGCAGGGAAAAGCACCGTGCGACAAAGTTACTCCAAAACTCACTGAGAGAAGGAGATACGACGGAACTGGGTGAAGAGAGATGACGTGCGACGATGGTTGGGTAAGAAGTGGACCGCGGGCCCGCGAGGCAAGGCTACGGCGGCGCTGCTTGTTGAGGGAAAGCTTCCTACTCTGTTTCAATGACCAAAAACGGAGACTAATTGCTGAATATAAGGATAGGCATTCTTAAAATGTTATTTGTAGTTGTGGAATTTACAAGTGCCACATAACCTCCTTAAAAAAATGACTAAATATAAGATCTATATAAAAAAGGTTAATTTTTTAATAATCAACCTTATTCTTTTTCAAAACAATTATGTAACACTTGTACACTCTATAAATATATGTAATATTATTATTCTTCGTTAGAATAATGTTAAATATAATCATAACAGCATAAGGGTCATGTATTATTTCTTAAGAAAATAACGATGCATTTTTAAAAAATTAATTTTTCATATAAATTTTATATTTGTTCAGTTTCTTTAAAAGAGTGCACAACTCTTACGCATTTAATGATTGAAATATCATTTTTCTTTTTTTTAAGGCTTCCTTTAGATAGTAATATGAGATGAGATTATATTTAAATAAAAGTGAAATTATTTGTAAATAGTAATCAAATAATTTTAGTTAAAATATTTTATAGAATTTTGAGAAATGAGAGAAAAAGTATTATAAAGTTAAGTAAAAATATTATAAAGTTAACATATTGTTAAAATATAATTTTTATTTTAAAATTGATTTTTGTTTTTATTATTTTTGGTATTTTTTTAAAGGTTTTAAAGAATTATAATGGTTAAGTAATAATTAAATTAAAACATTAAAAAATTGAAAAAAAAAATTATTTGTATTTAGAATGTTTAAATATTAAGATAAGTGAAAATAAATAAGATAGAGATAGGATAGAAGTTTTCAATAATAGACTGAGAGAGCGAGAGACTGGCAATTTGGCAGTTATAAATATGGTCCCGAGGTGGTGGGACATTGGGAGCAAGCTCACAATCAAGTCAGTTTCTACACATTGACCCTGTGAAAGTCATAAATGATGATGGCGATGGTATTCTTCATTGAAGTTACAGTTCTACGGGCGGTTTGGACGGTTGTGGAAGAAAATTTAATTATTTAAATTTACTTAAATTGATTATTGATGAAATTAATTATTTTTAAATTTTATAAAAAAATTCAATTTATTTCAACTTGTTTTACATATTTTAATCTAAAAAATTAAACTCATTTCAATTTAAAAAATTTAAATTATTTTATAAAATATTACTAATTATAACATAATTAAATTAAATTAAATTCAACATTTACAGGTAACCTAAATATCTAAATTCCATGATAGAATCTGATTGTTTGTTGATTATAAAAATGCTAAAGCAAAATTTCATGAAAGTTTTAGTGTTGGGGATGTTATATAAGGTGATTAAGGGTAGGTTTGGCATTTAAATTTTTTTTAACACTTTTCAATATTTATTATTATTATTTATTATTTTATTATTAATTATTAATTATTTTTATTATTAATTATTATTTTTTCATTATTATTTAATATTCTATTATTATTTTTTACTTATTTTTTAATACTATTCATAATTCTTCTCAACATTTCTCAACATTCAAATATAACTTAAGTTGCTTTTTTTTTTTTTTTATTGTAATTTTGTCTATGTGCATAAAGAAGGAAATAGGGCAGCCATATATTAGCTGGCTAAACAAAAAAGTGGACAATATTGTTATATGGTGTAATTGTATTTTAGACTTTATTTTTGAAGTCGTTTGGCATAACAAATGTCTGTAATTTCTTTTTATTTAAATGAAGTTCTATATTTTATCAAAAATACAAAATTATCTAAACTAATAAATATGACAGCTCACTGAGGATTGAGAAAACTCCCCCCCTACCGACACGGCGACACTCGCTATCAATATTATTATTTCTTAAATATTTGTGTGTATTTATTTTTTTAGTAACACAAATTATAATTTAAGAAAAGGATAATACCAATATTTCCATCCAAGTATAAATGCATTGTTCACAACGGTATGACTTAGTCATGAAACACTTGTTTTGTCGTCCTCAACGAGAGAGAGAGAGAGAAGAGATCATAAAGATTAATGTGCCGGAAGTCGATCGGCATGAAGTTGCAGCTCAAGCTCTTTCTGGCTTTCTTTCTTTCAGGAATTCCCTTCATCTACTCATTAACTGATCTTAATGATAGTATGTAACAGACCACTCCGCCGTATATATATATAATTTCGTTTAACGTACAGATGTTTGTTGTCTGAAAAAAAAAGGGCTTTCACCAAACTTCCTCGTACGTTATTGTTGCGCCATGGGTTGTCTCTTGGGAACGTATTCCTGAATTTTTTGTTTTTTTTCATGATAATATCGGTGCTTTGATACACATAATAGATAATTTCCGAAGTCTGTAACTTTCTTTCTTTCGCCACTCAATACTCTCCAAACTCAATAAGCTTTAGAAGCTTAAAGTTTACGCGGGTTAAATATTAAAAATTTACAATAGCTCAGCTTTGATCAAATTAATTATTTTTTCGTTTTTCAACTGTTAAAAGTTTCAACTAAGCTCTAATGAGTATTTGACACCGTGCGCCGTCGATCACAGAATAAAAATATTTAAAATGAATAATTGTATTTTTCATAGGAATTATATTTTTTATTTGAAGAAAGACGATTTTGCACGTACAGAAGGCTTTTTTCGAAGTTTGCTTTCTAGATTGAAATTAAATCGTAATTAAAAATGATATTTCTTTTACATAAAATTTTTTATAGGGTTTTTTTAATTTTAAAATCGTTTTCTTGGTTACTTTTTTCACATTTTTTATTTATTTCTAAAATGTGATGCACACGTATTAGATATTTATTGGTTTTATGTTGCACATCATAGCGAGCCGTCCACTCTTTATTGTTGGGCACACTGCTAGTTGAAAATTTTTTGTTTTTTATTTTGTGATTTTTTATTAAATATTTTTTTAATATTCCTAATTATTAAAAAAAAATATAACTTTATCAATAACTAATTTTTTTATTTTTAAATAAAAAATATATAAACAGTCATATTGAAGGGTCAATTAGTTAGAGTACTGGTATTAAGTTAATTAATTTTTTTTAAAGTATAAATTTACATATATATATATATATATAAAATGTCATATTTGATCAAAATATTAAAAAAAAAGTGTGAGGAGAAAATAAAATTATTTTTTATCTTTAAATATGAATAGTAAAATTTCAAAACTCTTTAAATTTGAATAGTTACTATTTATTTTTAAAGATAAAAAATTATTTTTATTATTTTCTTTCACCTTTTTTTTATTTTTAATTAAATATAACAAAATTTATAATATATATAAATTTATATATATAATTTTTTTTTTAAAATAACTAATCCAATATTAATACTCTTAACAGAGGCCATTTAGGATTTTCGGCCTCATGCTAAATTATAATACTAGTACCTACTGCTTTACATTTTTAACTGATGGCAATCGACACGTGAACCAAAAGTGATCGATCAATTAGTTGATGATTAAACACTTTACTGGTGCATGCAGTCCCTGTACTCAACGCCCTGAAGAACGCGTGGAAAAACACACCACCAAACTGGGAGTCTGGGAATTCAGAGGATCCATGTGGATTTCCCAGTTGGGATGGAGTTGCTTGCAACAATGCTACCCTTTATAGGGTTACTGCCTTGAAAACATATTTCCTATTCTATATTTTTTATTTATTTATTCTGTGTAGAAAAAACTTACTCAATATATATTATTCTTACAGTAGTACAGACTATATTAAATTTTTAATTTTTCTTATAAAATATATAGTGTATGAATAATGAATAGAAGATCAATTCTTTTAGTTTAGTAAGAACAAAAATAAATAAATGAAAAATAAAAAACGAATTTTTATTTTATTTTCATATAATTTTTTTCTGGAGATTGAGAAAACGAATCTTTTATTTTATTTTATGTAAAAATTTTAAAAAAATATAATAATGAAATAAGATAAATTCAAAATTATTGTAAAAACAAACTACATTTACTAATATAATTTCTATAAAGAATAATGATAGATTTACTATCCATCTATCACATTTCTACTATTTTCTTAAATTTTTTATTCTTTTTTAAATTTTATTTTTATTTAATGATTAAGAAATTGATTATTAGTAAAATTGTATATTTTTAAAAAAATTTCTTAATGTTTAAGGATCTTGAAAAAATATTTCAAATAAAATAACAAAAAAATAAATATACTAAGAATGATAAATTAATTATAAAAAAAATTATAAGTGTATGATCACCCTTATATCAGATATAACCAGCCCAATTTAAACATCAAGCCCACACGAAGACCAGCCCACGTACTGAAAATCTGTCATAGAAAGTGTAGAGTAAAGTAAGAATGCTTATATATGTTATAAAATAAGAATATTTTTATAAAGTAATGTAAATTTATTATAAAAAAAAATTGATATATAAGTTGTGTGGTATCTTTATAGTATAACTCTAAAATAATTACTAAAATAATAATAACAACAATAATAATATATAGTGTTATTTATTTTTTTCTTTTTTTTGTGCAGAAAAAATTTACTCAATATCTATTATTCTTACAGCAGTATAGACTATATTAAATTTTATTTTATTTTGTTATATCTTATAAAATATATAGTGCATGAATTATAAATAGAAGATCAATTCTTTTAGTTTAGTAAGAACAAAATAAATAAATAAATTAAGTGTAACGTGTGGTATATGAATAATGAGTAAAATGACTAATCTTTTTCTGTATTGTAGTCATCTTGCTTGCAAATCGGTTTAATCTGCAGTACTCTTGACACAACAATATACATTATATGTTTAAGATTAAGATTACATCTACTTGCAAATCAAATTCATGTGAAGTACTGATTAAGGGTTCCTTTTCGTAATTTCTTTTGGTAAGTCTTTGTATATCCTTATTTTGTGGATTCCGTTGTTTTCTAACCTTTCAGGAAATTATCAACGATGGGCCTAGAAGGGAAGCTTGGAGACGACATTGGGGGACTTACTGAATTGATATCATTGTATGTATCTTTCTTTCTTTTTCTCTAATGAAAACAAAAATTCTACAATGTAAAAATAATTTTCTACTTCCAAATTTAGTTTGTCATCAAACTGCATATTGCACTTGTCGTTTGTAAAGAAAATTATAAAACACAACATATTTTTTCAATTACTGTGAGACCTATTTTAAATTGCCACTCGATCCGCTTATACTTTGTTGAAGTGTATGCTAACATTATTAAATTTCAGGGACCTATCATTTAACCGTGGGCTCACAGGTTCCCTCTCTCCACGGCTTGGGGATTTGAAGAAGCTAAAGTACCTGTAAGATCCAGTAAGCAATCTATAATTTTCTATTTGCATATATCCATCAAACCTGCCTACGCCAGTGAGAAGCACATGTATACACATTTTTGTCTTTCATGTTTCAGAGCCCAAGCTAGTTGCAACTTCAGTGGTGATATTCCAGATGAATTGGGAAATCTTTCAGATCTCCTCTTCTTGTAAGATCATTCAATGGTTATATAAGATCAATACATGAATCACATCGCTAGTAATTTTTCTGCATATATCTGCTTTGGAAAATTAATTGTTAAGAGTACTCCCAAAAAATATGCCATATAATTATAAAGTACTTATGCTATATATAATCGTGGATTGTGCCAGCGTCATGCAATTGTTTTGAAAAAGAGTGGGATTTAATATTAAAAAATTAATTCTTTTATGTATATTTCGTATTTATTCACTTTTTTTAAAGTGATTGTACGATGTTTGCACACTCACTACGACTACATGCAACTATCATTTCTCATAATTATAATTTTTTATGTAAGCATTTTTTATTGTTATGGCAATATTTTATGATAATTACCGTGTGTCCATATTCTGACAATATTTAATTGTTACTTTTATATATACCAATACAATCCCTCTCAGGGCTCTCAATTCAAACAACTTAACAGGAAAGATACCTCCGTCTTTGGGTAAGCTCTCCAAACTCTTTTGGCTAGACCTCGCGGAGAATATGTTGACGAGACCTCTCCCGAGATCAACCTCCATGGCCCCAGGCTTGGACCATCTTTTGAAGGCTAGACACTTGTGAGTTTCAATCTTTTTCTTTTCCCATTCTTAGGTTCAATCTATTATTAAGATAACTAAATGCAATAATTTGAATATGTTTATTAAGGATACACAATGTTGATTATTGCATCCATAAAAGAAGAATAATGTGATGTCTTCAAATTTGCAGCCATTTAAATAAGAACAATCTTTCAGGTCTCATTCCAGCCGAACTCTTCAACTCTAATATGATATTAATACACATGTAAGTTGATACCAATTATTAGGTTATTTTCATGCATGCTTTAGATGATTTTTCCTACTTCTAAATGCTTTCTTCAAAGACAGATTATTTGATGGAAATCAACTTTCTGGAAGTATCCCGCCAACATTAGGACTTGTAAAAACTCTTGAAATTTTGTGAGTAAATACACGCTAATTTAATGACACATTGGTGTTCTTCAACTAACCTTAATTAATTTTCAGTATATAATGTCCACTCTGATCTGGTATACTACTCTTGAGAATTAAAACTATTCCAACTTGCAACAGTCGGCTTGATAGAAATGCTCTGACAGGAAGTGTCCCAGATCTCAGCAATCTAACAAATATCGTTCAACTGTGGGTATTTTTTCGCAACATTTATATAGTAGTGGTTTTCTTTTAAAAGTTAATCATACTGGTGGTCAACATCTAATTTCTTCTTGTTGCTATCGTCTTAATTAGGAATTTAGCTCAAAATAAATTGACGAGTGCTTTACCAAATTTGACTCAATTGATGAAACTCAATTACTTGTAAGTTGATGGCATGGTACCATTGCATGCAATTGACAATTTTATGTTCGAGTAATTTAGCCTCCATTTGGATGTAGAAATAGTTTCATCTCATCTCATGACCATTACAATTTTTTCAAATTTCAATATAAAATATAATAGACAATTTAATTTTTCTAAATCTCAAAGCAATAATAATATTAAAAAATATTCTAATAATGTTATTTTATTTAACTGTCAACTTTCATCTAAAATCATCTAATCTTTTTTCATTATTCATACGGAGCCTTGTTCTAAATTTTATGTATTGATGAATCTTTATTTTACTAGGGACCTAAGTAATAACTCATTTGAGCCATCAGAAGCTCCAAAGTGGTTCTCAACCTTGTCATCGCTCACCACTCTGTATGTCTTCAATCTTTCACGAATGAAAATTTCTCAAATATTAGCAATACTTACCATGACTATGTGATTGGTGTGTAGGGTTATGGAATATGGGTCACTTCGAGGGTCCATACCACGAGATTTGCTTAGCTTGCCATGCTTACAGCAAGTGTAAGTTGATATATTATTGGTATAGTTTGGGTTCATAAGAATGTTATGAAATAAAGAAAAACAACTAAAACTCGATTTCAATTATCAGGAAATTGAGAAACAACAATTTAGTGAGCCATTTGACATGAACGAGCATGCAGAAAAGACCATCAGCTCACAATTGAAGCTTATTGATTTACAAAACAACGACATTTCTTTGGTAACACCATGCAGTGAATACCATATATCCTTGATGTGAGTGAATTCAAGGCCCTTAAATGTTCAATTTGAAAATATGTTATGTATTTCCATTTCTTCTGACCATCAACTTTCTTTGTCAATTTGATGTACTTCAGACTAATAGGAAACCCATGGTGTAAGGAAAATCCATTGGATGCTTACTACAAGCAAAAACAACCAACAAACACCTCTTTTACTAATAGTCGGCAAACTAAGTGTGAAAGTATATCTTGTCCTCTTGGTCAAGATTGCAACCCACGGAATGGTGAATGTGCATATCCATATTAAGGAACATTATTCGTTGGAGGATCACTTTTCAGTGATTTGTCCAATGCAACTGTGTTTAATTTACTAGAAAACAGTTTGTGGGTGAACCTGAGTCTCCTTCTAAGTTCAATTTATATTCAAGGTGCCACATTCAATTTGGATGACTATCTTCAGGTGCAACTGGAATTTTTTCCCTTAATCAAAAAATACTTTAATCGATCAGAGATTCTGATAATTGGGTTCTCCATGACTACTCAAGAATATAGGCTACCAGCTAACCAATTTGGAGCCTATTTCTTTATTGCAGAACCTTATTGCTTCCCAGGTTCAAATCATATCTTTACTCTGTGTGTGTGAGATAGAAAATTATATCTCTACTTGACAATATTAAAAATGTTATTCAGCCGAATCCTATGGAGGAACTTCTATTGGCACTCATGTAAAAATTGGGATAGCAATTACTTGCTGTGCCATTTTGGTTGTGGGACTCCTGGGAGTAGGGATATATGCGGTTCGACAAAGGAAACGTGCAGAAGAAGCCATTGGATTTAGTCAACCGTTTGGTAAATAATTAGTAAAATTAAATTTCTCCTAATTGATTGATGAGTTTTGTTACGTACAAGTGAATTTATAGACCAATTTGCGTACCAATATTGATGTCTTCATATCCAAAATTTAAATTCCCACCATTTTTATAAAATTACTTTGACTTTTGACTAATCACGTTGAATGGATGCTTGTATTGGTGCTCAAAATCGTTTATAACCAGATTTTCCCCTGATTTTATAGTTCAAATTCAGGACTAAGTATTTGTTGTCTTATATGGCTTATTTTCTCCATATCTCAGGTTCTTGAAAATCAAGTGGCAATGATAGAAGTGGGGAAGCACCACAATTAAAAGGTGTAAGATGCTTCTCTTATAAGGAACTCCAAAAGTGCACAAATAATTTCGCTGAGATAAATGAGTTAGGTTCTGGAGCATATGGCAAGGTATGGGTAAATCTCTTAGTATTTAGTCAAACTTTTGCAAAATCCACTTCCAAGAACAGTTTACTAATTTTTTTATATCCTCTCCAGATTTATAAAGGGCTGCTTTCTAATGGACAAGTTGTTGCTATCAAAAGAGCTAAGCAAGGATCAACGCAAGGTTTACTTGAGTTCAAGACTGAAATTGAATTGCTTTCTCGAGTTCATCACAAGAATCTTGTTGGCCTTGTGGGTTTTTGCTTTGAACAAGGAGAGCAGATGCTGATCTATGAATTTATACCTAATGGAACAATTAGAGATAGCTTCTCAGGTACATACATTCATATCAATTTAATTACGTATTTGCAAATATCTAATTGAGAAGTGCTCCTAAGGATGTAGCACAAGTTTCTCCTAATCAAGAACAATTTTTTTTTTTCATATTTTAAAAATAAAATTCAAATAATCATTAAAAAAATACTTCTTTAATCGCTAAGTAAAGAATTATTATTATTTTTTGTATCAGGAGATTTATTTGGGAGATTGACTAATATAATTTAGCATTTCTGTATCTAATATGTAGGAAACTATTTGCCTAAATATGAACTGTAGGGAAATCTGGTATTTATCTTGATTGGGGCAGAAGACTCTACGTTGCTCTTGGTTCAGCCCAAGGACTAGCTTACCTACATGAGCATGCCAATCCTCCTATTATCCATCGAGATGTTAAGTCTACAAATATTCTGTTGGATGAACATTTGACTGCAAAGGTTGCAGATTTTGGCTTGTCTAAGCTAATATCAGATGCTTTGAATGGCAATGTTTCGACTCAAGTCAAAGGCACGATGGTAAGTTATGTTATTATATCTCTACCTGATCTCTCAAGAGTAGAGATTATTAATAATAGAGTCATAAATATTATTAATAAAAGAAATTAAAAACTTACTTTTATCTATAAAATTATTTTCAATGTACTCATGATAGAGTATATGCAAAACTTAAATATTTATCAAATAACATTATTATTTATATATAAAGCTACTAGGACTCCATGTATATGTATGTAAGAGTAGGTTTCCTAGCATTATGGGTCTTGTGGGCAAGCATGAGTTGGGATTAGAAGTTCTAATGTGAAAGGAACAACTTGGCTGGGGTTTTGGATGTCTGTGTAAGCTAGTCTCCTGTCCTGTGGAAAATTTCCCTTTTCTAATTCCTAAGACTTTTGTGTAAAGTATTATTGAGGTCACGATGAATCTAATACTCTAGCTAAAGTTCTTCTACTTTATAATTAGTTCTTCACATTATCCTTTGGTTCATTTACTAAAGTTAACTTACTGCTAGTGAATGTGTTGTCGTCACAATCGAAGCAATTCCTTTTAGGATAGTCAAGGTTTTAACATATGCATAATGATTGTGGTTAATAGATTTGCAAGGTCTTGACCTCGCAAAGAATACTTTGAGGAAGTTGAGCAACCAAATTGGCAGATAATTAACTTATATCAAAATAAATTTGTATTATTTCCTTCTTTTTTATGCATGGTATTGTAAAATTTAAAGTAGTTGCAAATCCTTCCAATTCTACAACAAAATAAAAAATGTCTTATGCAATCTAATTTATATTTTGCATTCATTGGAACACTCTTTGATTTAATTTTTGCAAAATACCTTCTAATTGCAGGGTTATTTGGATCCTGATTATTACCAGACTCAACAATTAACTGAGAAGAGTAATGTTTACAGCTTTGGAGTGTTTATGCTTGAATTGCTAACATCCAAGCGACCGATTGAGAAAGGAAAGTACATCGTCCATCAGGTGAGAAAAGCCATGAACAAGGACGGGGGTAGAGCACTATGCCTTGTGGGATTTGACAAATCTTATAGGATTTGGGCAATTCTTGAAAGTTACTATGCAATGCATTGAAGATTTACCTGAAGACCGTCCAATAATGAGTGAAGTGGTAAAGGCACTTGAAACAATATTACAAAATGATGAGATGGCTTCAAGCACAACTGTGTTGTCTTCTACAAGTGACCTTGAAGCTTCATTAAGGGGTGGTTCTAAGCGTCCTTACAATGATCCTAAACACAAAGATGATATTAGTAGCGCCAGTGAAACCTTTGGTTATAGTGGTGCATTCATAGTCTCAATATGTGTTGATCCCAAGTAGCCAATCCTCCCCTATATGTACAGAGAGAGTTGTTTCTTATTGTCCACAATATTCAAGTACTAGGTGTTGATAGTAGAAAAATCTATCTAGACATAAATGTTTGCTATGTAGTACTACTTGAGTTACATTTCAAATGTGGGATTTCTTATGGCTAGTAATATAGGAGCATGCATGTTCCTTTATTAAGATCTGATGGTCATGATTGTACCATAGTTTTCTTTAATCTCAACAATCATAATCGAACTTCCAAAAGCTAAGACAGTTTGCAAAGTTATTTTTGTTGTTAGGAGTACAAAGTATAAAAACCTTTGTATGAGAGTGCAAACTATATATTTGTTTACTTAAATTTATTGGAAGCGCCAAGCTGACAGATTGTAGATTCTTATTGTGACACAATAATTTCATAAATGAAAAATATTTGAGTCATAAATGTATATATAAAAATAAATTCAAAAATTTATGACAAATGTGATTTGATGTGATATACCAAATTGAAAAGATACTTTATTGTAGAGTAGATTTAATGGATCCTATGAAGCCACATCATTTTGTATATTTACTTTTGTAGTTTTGTGTAATTTTTTTGTATCTATAACAATAATCCTCTTTACAAATATCCTTAAAATGAGTAGTACTTTCTAATAGCTCATGTATTATAACACTTTTGGCTCTTATATATAAACAAATAAAATTAAAGATACAAAGGAAGAAGCCTTGATTATGGTTTGTTTGTCCAATGAGGAAGGGGAAAAAATGCATCAAAACCTTATAGAACCTCATTTTTCTACAAACATTTTCAATTTTAGTATTTTGATCAACAATCACAGTTCTTATCATATCAGCTAATTGGTCTAACCTTTCTATGATCTCTTGCAACTTCCCTTCATGCCTATCAACTTGGTTCTAGAGTGCTTCATGCTGCTACCTTGTAGATCTTGTATTATCAACCATCAAGACCAGGCTCTTTGATACCAATTGCTAGGAGCCTCGATATACTGGTAGTATTTTAAGGTATCAATGGTGTATTTTTTTAGTTTGTAATGGTGAGGATGATAGCAAGTAACTATAACAGAGAGTGAAATTTAAAGAAGAGGAAGGTGATGGATAAATAGCAGACAATGAGTCACACTAGACCGTGTTCGAGGTATGTCCTTCCTCCCAAAAGTATTTCCTTACAATAATTCTCGATGGATTGTCATGGATCATGCCTTCTACACTTAACTCATTTCTAGAGAATATTCCCATATCTCTTACAATGGCCAACCTATAACAAACTATAGAGTCCTCTAGAATTTAATAAGCATAAAATGGCAATACAAATAACAAGGAAATTAACTAAATGACACTAAAGACAAAAAATAAACGACAAAGCAGCATGAGCTCCAAATGGCAATGCTAGCCTCCAAAAATTTTCTTTTGAGATACCCCTACATAAGTAAAATGGCAGCGTCTCCCCCTAGTAGAAATGGTGTCATTGTGAGATGCTTATAGTATAACTTGAACTTAACCATTTCAGTTATCTCACTTTGTGTCTTCGATCCACTTTGAGAGTCTTCTTCCCAGAGCCCTTTCAAACCCTAGCCACCATGAACCCTAGCTCCCATCTCGGGTCCATAACACTCTCAAATACAGACATCTAACGTTTGGAGACTCATCAGATATATGTCGACCTAACACCTCCACCATCTCCTTCAATAGGGAACCAAATCCACCGTTGCATTATTTAGAATATTAAATTTGAAAACTTGAAATCATATATAGGCTAGGATCATTAGCCACCAATTGTATATTATATGATGAATTAAGAATTAACATAATATTAAATTTTAAAATCTTACATCATTAGACTTTAAGAGTTATATTAATACTATATTACTATATATTATAATATATTATAATATATCACTATATGAATATTATAATATATCATTATAATCTATAATGATATAATCAAGAATTTGCTTTAACAGGACCAAACAAAACTAAAAAAATATATAAAAAATATTTTTTATTCTATTTCTATATGATTTTTTATGCAGTATAAAATAATCTAACAGTAATATTTATACTAAATATAAAATATGTTTGATACAATTTATGTAATAAAAAAGTATATAATATGTCAAGAATATGTTATCATAATACATATATATTAAAAATATGTTATAAATTATCTAACTTATTTTTTATTTTTATTTTTATTTATAATAAAAATATGTCATCATTTTATTATATCATTTTATTTTATATGAGATGCATATGAGATGTATTTTATTTTTAAATTATATTAAATTTTGTAAAGGGAGTAATTTTTAGAGAAGAGACTAATACAAGATAAAGTTAATATTATCCTAATAAATTATAAAAAATCAACATATATTAAAATATATTTTTTTTTTCAATTTTTTTGAGAGAGGGGATGGGGGATGGGTTTAGGGCTCCCTGTCCCAACATACTTCTGAGACTAATAGCCTGTAATAGAGGTGCTGGTGGTGCGGGTAGCCTCTCCCCACACCCAATCTCGTCTCATGTCTATTTAAAAAAATTAACTATGTTTAACTAGATTTAAAAGTTATTTTTAAATCTAAAAGTAATCAAAACTATATTTTTAGACTCAAATTTTAAATTTGAATTTTATAAATATGATTTTAAGTAATTACAAGTGCCACGACATTTTTTAGAAAGTTAATAACAATTGAGGTAAGTAACATGATCATATATTTACATGCATTTTCGATAAACAACATATTTTATAAAAACTATTATGTATGCATGGACATTATTAGAAACTCCTTTTTATGTACCCAGCATGAAAAATTATGAAAAGTTATGCATGATTTATGAAAAGTTTGTGCATTAAGATATTTATGAAATATCATGATTTTACGCATTAAAGTTATTTATGAAAAGTTATGATTTTATGTGAGAGTGCATAAAATCATTTATGAAAGGTCACGAATTCATGTGAGGAAGCATGCATCACAACATATTATGAAAGTATGCAATTTCTTTTGAAATTTATAACATGATAAGTATGCAAGTATGATAAGATATGTAAGCGACCTATGTATGATATCAAGTCGGTACCTATGTATGAGCATATTGTATTGCCAGGTCGTACATGTTGGTAGTGCACTCAGTATATCTTCCTTATGTATGGATTTCACAACCCGCGATCACGGGCAGAATCAGAATCTTTTTAGATTCGCTAACCCTTACTCATGGGGGTCAACAGTAGGTAACGGCCTATGATATTATGATAATATACGATAAGCTTATGAAAAATCTAATGTTTTCAGCATCTACGAAAAATCATGTTCAGCATTTATGAAAAGATCATGTTCATGTTATTATGTATGTATCTATGAGTATGCATGAAAATTGATGATTATTATTTTTACTGTATGATGTGTTGTTTATTGAGTATTCGACTAATTTTGTTTTTGTTTCTATGTTTTTATATATTTCTTTTAAAAGCCATCATAGGTGATGATGATGCACAACAAGCAAGATTTGACTTAGAATAACGATATAGAAGCCTAGATAATGTATTAGTTGTAATTTTATGAATTTCGGTGAATAAAATATTTTTTTGTAAACATTTGAAATTTCATTATTTTAAATAAATACTTCCGCTAACTTTCTTTAATTTTTATAAAAGTTATTTCTTTTATTATAAAATGTTTGTATATTATACGTTTTGTAAAGAAAAACTTTAGTAGCATACTAGCTCCCCAAAATATTTTAAAAATGCTATATTCGAGAGTGGGGTGTTACAATCCATTCCTTGCCTACTATCAAAATATCATGAAGAGTTCCTTACATTTTCCATTTGCCTATCATCATAAGTTCTCGTGAGTAGGAACTGTTGGAGAGGGTGTCCAGTCCCATCAATCCTTACTGCCTATTTGCCTTCGTGGGGGTTGCTTCATGGAGGGGTTATGTCCATGGGTCGAGTACCTCACTAAGGCCCATCAGCTCCTTGTCTGTGAGGTTCTTGGGTTTCGTTGGTCCCTACTGGGGCCTTGATAGCCTATTGACTTCCTAGTGGTTGTTCATGGGCTTACTATACGGGTTAATGGGGGAAAGAGAAGAAGAGATACTTGCTATCATTCAGTACCATTATTCAATCAGTGAGTCAAGCCAATATGTTTGTCCTTTCAAAGGAAAAGACAATATGTTTGTCCAAAGGGCAAATGGTAGAAGCCGGGTCCCTTTGTCTCTCTTTCTAAGAATGAAAATTTCTCAGTAGGTCAACATGAGTTAATAATGCATTTTATGAGATTATGTAATGGGTGAGAGCTAGGATCAACTCCCTACATGGGCGCTTCCCTTTCCAAGAAAACAGATGGCTTGAGCTAGGAAGAATACAAATCTTACAAGAGATGCTATCCTGACCTGTAGAAGGTGACTAAGAAGTTTCTTGCTAACCTTTACTCAATTTAATGGTCATCTTAATCAAATAGTTCAGTTGTTGCACCCCTAGCACATAGCAGAGGCAGAAATCAGTACAAGTCGGTGCGGCTATTCATTGATTTATTTTTTCATTTAATATTTATTTACGTTCGTGCTATTGTCAAATCTTGTTCATCCAACTTTTCTTTTGGAGCTTATATATAAAAATATCAAGATCATGGGGGGATTCATAGGTAAAAAATCATATTAGTAAGTAAAAATGCCCTTAATTAAATAAAAAGTCCAGCCAAGAGGTCATTTTGGCTTGGCCGTTCGAGCGCTCAATTGTCTTCAATCCCATTGGCCATGCTAAAAAAAACTACATTAACTAAGTAGTAAACTATCCTTATCGTTTCGTCCAACATCCAACTAGGAATCAGAGACAGCCTAGGGGCGAGTGATGTTTGTGTACATAGCAAGACTTTTAAGTGACGCAGATGTTGGAAGCTAGAGAGAAAGTTGCTCTTATGTCTCACATGATTGCTGAATATAAGGATTAGGCATTCTTGAAATGTTATTTGTAGTTGTGAAGTGTATAAGTACTGCATAATCTTTTTTAAAAAGTAATTAAATACAATATCTACATGAAAAAAGTGTACAAATGCCACGTAATTTATTAATAATCGACCTCATTCTTTTTCAAATTGATTATGCAGTGTTTGTACACTTTATAAATGTATGTAATATTTGTATTTTTCGTTAAAATAATACTAAATATAATCATAACAGCATAAGTGTTGTGTATTATTTTTGAAGAAAATGACGGTTCATTATTAAAAAAATAATTTTTTATATCGATTTTTTATTTATTTATTTATTTCAAAAGAGTGCACGACTCTTACACATTTTATGTTTGAAATATCATTTTTCTTTTTTTTAAGGCCTCGTTTGGATAGTAATGAGAGATGGGATTATATTTGAAATGGTGAAATTATTTATAAGTAGTAATAAAATAATTTGAGTTGAAATATTTTATAAAGTTTTTAGAAATGAGAGAGGAAAAGTTGAGTAAAAATATTATAAAGTTAAAATATTATTAGAATATAATTTTGAATATAACTTTTATTTTAAAATTAATTTTTTTTAAAGTTTTTTGGATATTTTCTTTAAAATTTTTAAAAAATTATAGTGATTAAGTGATAATTAAATTAAACAATTAAAAAACTGAAAATGAAAATTATTCATATTTATAATGTTTAAATATTAAGATAGGGGAAAATAAACAAGATAGAGATAGGATAGAAGTTTTCAATAATAAATTGAGAGAAAGCGATTAACAAATTGGCAGTTATAACATGGTCCCCGAGGTGGGGGACACTGGAAGCCGCTCACAATCAAATAAGTTTCTAGACATTGACCCTTTGAAAGTAAAAAATAATGATGGCAATGGTATGCTTCATTGAAGGTTATATTTGGTTGTGGAGTAAAATTTAACTACTTAAATTTACTTAAATTGATTATTGATGAAATTAATTATTTTTAGATTTTATAAAGGATTTAAATTTATTTCAACTTATTTTAATCATATTTTAAATTCTTTAAAATGATTTAAATTCTTTAAATTTAACTTTTTAGATTAAAATATGAAGAATAAGTTGAAATAAATTTAAATTATTTGATAAAATATTACTAATTATAACATAATTAAATTAAATTCAACATTTACACGTAAACTAAATATCTAAATTCCATGGTAGAATCTGATTGTTTATTGATTATAGAAGTGTTATATAAAGTGATTAAGTTGCTTCCTTTTTTCATTTTTTTTTTTGTTGATTGTAATCTTGTCTATGTGCATAAAAAAGGAATTAGGGCAACCATATATTAGCTCGCTAAGCAAAAAATGTGGATAATATTGTAATTTAGACTTTATTTTTGAAGTCGTTTGGCATAACAAATGTCTGTAATTTCATTTTATTAAATAGAAGTTCTATATTTTATCAAATATACACACACACACACACACACACATATATATATATATATATACTAGATAGGAATAACGTGTAAAGCACGTTTATTTAATTTAATTTTTAATAAAAATTTAATGATTATTTAGGTGATAAATAATTAAGATATGATATTTTTTTTATTCTAATATGATAATTTAACATTTGTATTATTTTGTACGGCCTAAAAACAAAGGATATTAAAATATCTATATTTTGTTAGTTATGTGATTATTTTTAAGAAATACTATAAGTTTTTTGAAAAAATAAATTATATAGTCTATAATTTATATAAGAATGTTATATTATAATTTATATAAATTTATTTAATCATATATATTTAATTAAATATCAAACATATAATATTAATTATATTTATTGCTTATTATTACTAATTTAATATAATTATAATAAATTATATATACCGTATATTAACTATATATACCGTATATATAGTTAATTTAATAAATAATGCATTCATTTTAAAATTATAAATTATTTTAAAAAAATTAAATTATTAATCATATAATGGAATAAAATTTTCATGAATAAAATTAAACTCTCTAACGTATAAATTGTTATTAATAGCTTATTTCTATATATATTGTTATATTTATATATTTTATATTATTATTATATCATTCTATACTATTATTACTATTCTATATTTATTTTACATAAAATAAAATTAAAAAATATGCTCTAAGTAAGAATTCTAAAATAGAAATTTCAAGCATTATTTATGGGCTTAATGAATTGTGTTTAAAGTGTTTAGTGGTATTAAATAGATGTTAAATGAGTTTTAAATGGAAAGTTTACTATTGTAGAAAGTTGAAGAGGTAGAATTAATTTTAATGCCAATAATATTATTTTAGTGAATAAATTTAATAAATTGTGTTTAAAACGGTAATTCTCATTAGATCCAGTATTAATTTTAACAGAAACTGGCGGAAAGTATTAACTTTAACGGAGAAATAAGAATTTCCATTAAAATAAGAATTTTCGTTAGATAGTCACTTTATATATATAAAGATATAAACTAATATGACAGCTCACTGCACCGAGAATTGAGAAAAGTCTCCCATACCAACAGCTGGCGACACTCACTATCAATATTATTATTTCTTAAATATTTGTGCGTATTTATTTTTTAAGTAACACAAATTATACTTTATGAAAAGGAAAATACCAATATTTCCATCCAAGTATGAGTAGCGCCATCCTTACAGTAAAAATGCATTATTCACAACGGGATGACTTAGTCACGAAACACTTGTTTTGTCGTCCTCCACTAACAAGACGAAAAAGGCAGACCTATATACGTGTACGAAGACTTTATCTCTTCTTTCATATAAAATGTGAGGTGAAATACTTATTAAGCTCACGCGTACACAGAGAGAGAAGAGACAGATCATCGAGAGAGATAAAAGAGAAGAGATCATAAAGATTAATCATGTGCCGGAAGTCGATCGGCATGAAGTTGCAGCTGCTCTTTCTGGCTTTCTTTCTTTCAGGAATTCCCTTCATCTACTCATTAACTGATCCTAATGATGGTATGTAACAGACCACTCAGCCGTATATATATATATATATATATATATATATATATATATATATATATATATTATTTGGTTTAACGTATAGATGTTTGTTGTCTGAAAAAAAAGGCTTTCACCAAAGTTCCTCGTACGTTATTGTTGCGCCATGGGTTGTCTCTTGGAAACGTATTCCTGATTTTTTTTTTCTTTTTTTTTTTTCATGATAATAATATCGGTGCTTTGATACACATAATAGAAAATTTTCGAAGTCTGTAACTTTCTTTCTTTCGCCACTCAAATTAATTATTTTTTCGTTAATCAACTATTAAAAGTTTCAACTAGGCTCTAATGAGCATCTGACACCGTGCATATTTGACACCGTGCGCCGTCGATCACAGTTTAAAAATATTTAAAATGAATAATTATATTTTTCATAGGATTTATACTTTTTCCCAATTTTTTTTTTAAAATTTCTAAAATGTGATGCACACGTATTAGATATATATTGGTTTTATGTTGCACATCATATCGAGCCGTCCAGTCTTTATTGTTGGGCACACACTGGTAGTTGAAAATTTTTTGTTTTTTATTTTGTGATTTTTTATTAAATATTTTTTTAACATTCCTAATTATTAAAAAAATATATATAACTTTATCAATAACTAATTCTTTTATTTTTAAATAAAAAATATATAAACAGTCATATTGAAGGGTCAATTAGTTAGAGCACTGGTATTAAATTAATTAATTTTTTTTTTAAATATAAATTTGCATATATACATAAAAAAAAATTATCATATTTGATCAAAAAAAAGTATGAAGAGAAAATAAAATTATTTTTTATCTTTAAATATGAATAGTAAAATTTCAAAACTCTTTAAATTTGAATAATTATTATTTACTTTTAAAGATAAAAAATTATTTTTATTTTTTTCTTTCACTTTTTTCATCTTATTTTTAATTAAATATAACTAACTTTATGATATATATATATATATATATATATATAAATTTATATATTTTTTTAAAAAAAATTGATTAATCTAATATTAATACTCTTAACAGAGACCATTTAGGATTTTCGGCCTCATGCTAAATTATAATACTAGTACATACTGCTTTACATTTTTAACTGATGGCAATCGACACGTGAACCAAAAGTGATCGACCTATTAGTTGGTGATTAAACACTTTGCTGGTGCTTGCAGTCACTGTACTCAACGCCCTGAAGAACGCGTGGAAAAACACACCACCAAACTGGGAGTCTGGGAATTCAGAGGATCCATGTGGATCTCCCAGTTGGGAAGGAGTTGCTTGCAACAATGCTACCCTTTCTAGGGTTACTGCCTTGTAAACATATTTCCTATTCTATATTTTTTATTTATTTATTTTGTGTAGAAAAAACATACCCAATATATATTATTCTTACAGACTATATTAAATTTTTAATTTTTCTTATAAAATATATAGTGTATGAATAATGAATAGTAGATCAATTCTTTTAGTTTAGTAAGAACAAAAATAAATAAATGAAAAATAAAAAACTAATTTTTATTTTATTTTCATATTATTTTTTTCTGGAGATTTAAAAAAATAACTTTTTATTTTATTTTATATAAAAAATTATTTTATTTTATACAGAAAAATATATAGTGCATGAATGATGAATAGAAGATCAATTCTTTTAGTTTAGTAAGAACAAAATAAATAAATAAATTAAGTGTAACGTGTGGTATATGAATAATGAGTAAAATGACTAGTCTTTTTCTGTATTGTAGTCATCTTTCTTGCAAATCGGTTTAATCTGCAGTACTCTTGACACAACAATATACATTATATGTTTAAGATTAAGATTACATCTACTTGCAAATCAAATTCATGTGAAGTACTGATTAAGGGTTCCTTTTCGTAATTTCTTTTGGTAAGTCTTTGTATATCCTTATTTTGTGGATTCCGTTGTTTTCTAACCTTTCAGGAAATTATCAACGATGGGCCTAGAAGGGAAGCTTGGAGACGACATTGGAAGACTCACTGAATTGATATCATTGTATGTATCTTTCTTTCCTTTTCTCTAATGAAAACAAAAATTCTACAATGTAAAAATAATTTTCTACTTACAAATTTAGTTTGTCATCAAACTGCATATTGCACTTGTCGTTTGTAAAGAAAATTATAAAACACAACATATTTTTTCAATTACTGTGAGACCTATTTTAAATTGCCACTCGATCCGCTTATACTTTGTTGAAGTGTATGCTAACATTATTAAATTTCAGGGACCTATCATTTAACCGTGGGCTCACAGGTTCCCTCTCTCCACGGCTTGGGGATTTGAAGAAGCTAAATTACCTGTCAGATCCAATAAGCAATCTATAATTTTCTATTTACATATATCCATCAAACCTGCCTACGCCAGTGAGAAGCACATGTATACACATTTTTGTCTTTCATGTTTCAGAGCCCTAGCTAGTTGCAACTTCGGTGGTGATATTCCAGTTGAATTGGGAAATCTTTCAGATCTCCTCTTCTTGTAAGATCATTCAATGGTTATATAAGATCAATACATGAATCACATTGCTAGTAATTTTTCTGCATATATCTGCTTTGAAAAATTAATTGTTAAGAGAACTCCCAAAAAATATGCCATATAATTATAAAGTACTTATGCTATATATAATCTTGGATTGTGCCAGCGTCATGCAATTGTTTTGAAAAAGAGTGGGATTTAATATTAAAAAATTAATTCTTTTATGTATATTTCGTATTTATTCACTTTTTTTAAAGTGATTGTACGATGTTTGCACACTGATTACGACTGCATGCAACTATCATTTCTCATAATTATAATTTTTTATGTAAGCATTTTTTATTGTTATGGCAATATTTTATGATAAGTACCGTGTGTCCATATTCTGACAATATTTAATTGTTACTTTTATATGTACCAATACAATCCCTCTCAGGGCTCTTAATTCAAACAACTTAACTGGAAAGATACCTCCATCTTTGGGTAAGCTCTCCAAACTCTTTTGGCTAGATCTCGCAGAGAATATGTTGACAGGACCTCTCCCGATATCAACCTCCATGGCCCCAGGCTTGGACCGTCTTTTGAAGGCTAGACATTTGTGAGTTTCAATCTTTTTCTTTTCCCATTCTTGGGTTCAATCTATTATTAAGATAATTAAATGCAATAATTTGAATATGTTTATTAAGGATACACAATGTTGATTATTGCATTCATAAAAGAAGAATAATGTGATGTCTTCAAATTTGCAGCCATTTAAATAAGAACAATCTTTCGGGTCCCATTCCAGCCGAACTCTTCAACTCTAATATGATACTAATACACATGTAAGTTGATACCAACTATTAGGTTATTTTCATGCATGCTTTAAATGATTTTTCCTACTTCTAAATGCTTTCTTCAAAGACAGATTATTTGATGGAAATCAACTTTCTGGAAGTATCCCGCCAACATTAGGACTTGTAAAAACTCTTGAAGTTCTGTGAGTAAATACACGCTAATTTAATGACACATTGGTGTTCTTCAACTAACCTTAATTAATTTTCAGTATATAATGTCCACTCTGATCTGGTATAATGTTCCTGAGAATTAAAACTATTCCAACTTGCAACAGACGGCTTGACAGAAATGCTCTGACAGGAAGTGTCCCAGATCTCAGCAATCTAACAAATATCGTTCAACTGTGGGTATTTTTTCGCAACATTTATATAGTGGTAGTTTTCTTTTAAAAGTTAATCATACTGGTGGTCAACATCTAATTTCTTCTTGTTGCTATCGTCTTAATTAGGAATTTAGCTCAAAATAAACTGACGGGCGCTTTACCAAATTTGACTCAAATGATGAAACTCAACTACTTGTAAGTTGATGGCATGGTACCATTGCATGCAATTGACAATTTTATGTTCGAGTAATTTAGCCTCCATTTGGATATAGAAATAGTTTCATCTCATCTCATGATCATTACAATTTTTTCAAATTTCAATACAAAATATAATAAACAATTTAATTTTTCTAAATCTCAAAGCAATAATAATGTTAAAAAATATTCTAATAATATTATTTTATTTAACTCTCAACTTTCATCTAAAATCATCTCATCTTATCTCATTATTCATACGGAGCCTTGTTCTAAATTTTATGTATTGATGAATCTTGTATGATGCCTTATTTTACCAGGGACCTAAGTAATAACTCATTTGAGCCATCAGAAGCTCCAAAGTGGTTCTCAACCTTATCATCACTCACCACTTTGTATGTCTTCAATCTCTCACAGATGAAAATTTCTCAAATTTTACCAATACTTACCATGACTATGTGATTGGTGCGCAGGGTTATGGAATATGGGTCGCTTCGAGGGTCCATACCACGAGATTTGCTTCGCTTGCCATGCTTACAGCAAGTGTAAGTTGATATATTATTGGTATTGTTTGGGTTCATAAGAATGTTATGAAATAAAGAGAAACAACTAAAACTCGATTTCAATTATCAGGAAATTGAGAAACAACAAATTTAGTGAGCCATTGGACATGAGCGAGCATGCAGAAAAGACCATCACCTCACAACTGAAGCTTATTGATTTACAAAACAACGACATTTCTTTGGTAATACATGGCAGTGAATACCATATATCCTTCATGTGAGTGAATTCAAGGCCCTTAAATGTTCAATTTTAAATATGTTATGTATTTCCATTTCTTCTGACCATCAACTTTCTTTGTCAATTTGATGTACTTCAGACTAATAGGAAACCCATGGTGTAAGAAAAATCCATTGGATGCTTACTGCAAGCAAAAACAACCACCAAACACCTCTTTTACTAATAGTCTACCGACTAAGTGTAAAAGTATATCTTGTCCTCTTGGTCAAGATTGCAACCCAGGGAATGGTGAATGTGCATATCCATATAAAGGAACATTATCCGTTAGAGGATCACTTTTCAGTGATTTGTCCAATGCAACTGTGTTTGATTTACTGGAAACAAGTTTGTGGGTAAACCTGAGTCTCCTTCCAGGTTCAGTTTATATACAAGGTGCCACATTCAATTTGGATGACTATCTTCAGGTGCAACTGAAATTTTTTCCCTCAATCGAAAAATACTTTAATCGATCAGAGATTCTGAGAATTGGGTTCTCCATGACTACTCAAGAATATAGGCTACCAGCTAACCAATTTGGAGCCTATATCTTTATTGCAGAACCTTATTACTTTCCAGGTTCAAATCATATCTTTACTCTGTGTGTGTGAGATAGAAAATTATATCTCTACTTGACAATATTAAAAATGTTATTCAGCCAAATCCTCTGGAGGAACTTCTATTGGCACTCATGTAAAAATTGGGATAGCGATTACTTGCTGTGCCATTTTGGTTATGGGACTCCTGGGAGTAGGGATATATGCGGTTCGACAAAGGAAACGTGCAGAAGAAGCCATTGGATTTAGTCAACCGTTTGGTAAATAATTAGTAAAATTAAATTTCTCATGAATGATTGATGAGTTTTGTTACGTACAATTGAATTTATAGATCAATCTGCGTACCAATATTGATGTCTTCATATCCAAAATTTAAATTCCCACCATTTTTATAAAATTACTTTGATTTTTGACTAATCACGTTGAATGGATGCTTGTATTGGTGCTCAAAATCGTTTATAACCATATTCCCTAATTTTATAGTTCAAATTCAAAACTAAGTATTTGTTGTCTTATATGGCTTATTTTCTCCATATCTCAGCTTCTTGGAAATCAAGTGGCAATGATAGAAGTGGGGAAGCACCACAATTAAAAGGTGCAAAATGCTTCTCTTATAAGGAACTCCGAAAGTGCACAAATAATTTCGCTGAGATAAATGAGTTAGGTTCTGGAGCATATGGCAAGGTATGGGTAAAGCTCTCAGCATTTAGTCAAAGTTTTGCAAAATCCACTTCCAAGAATAGTTTACTAATTTTTTTATATCCTCTCCAGGTTTATAAAGGGCTGCTTTCTAATGGACAAGTTGTTGCTATCAAAAGAGCTAAGCAAGGATCAACGCAAGGTTTACTTGAGTTCAAGACTGAAATTGAATTGCTTTCTCGAGTTCATCACAAGAATCTTGTTGGCCTTGTGGGTTTTTGCTTTGAACAAGGAGAGCAAATGCTGATCTATGAATTTATGCCTAATGGAACAATTAGAGATAGCTTATCAGGTACATACATTCATATCAATTTAATTATGTATTTGCAAATATCTAATTGAGAAGTACTCCTGAGGATGTAGCACAAGTTTCTCCTGATCAAGAACAATTTTTTTTCATATTTTAAAAATAAAATTCAAATCATCATTAAAAAAAATACTTCTTTAATCACTAAATAAAAGAATTATTATTATTATTTGTATCAGGAGATTTATTTGGGAGATTGTCTAAAATATATTTAGCATTTCTGTATCTAATATGTAGGAAACTATTTGCCTAAATATGAACTGTAGGGAAATCTGGTATTTATCTTGATTGGGGTAGAAGACTCTATGTTGCTCTTGGTTCAGCCCAAGGACTAGCTTACCTACATGAGCATGCTAATCCTCCTATTATCCATCGAGATGTTAAGTCCACAAATATTCTGTTGGATGAACATTTGACTGCAAAGGTTGCAGATTTTGGCTTGTCTAAGCTAATATCAGATGCTTTGAATGGCAATGTTTCGACTCAAGTCAAAGGCACGATGGTAAGTCATGTTATTATATCTCTACCGGATCTCTCAAGAGTAGAGAATATTAACAATAAAGTCATAAATATTATTAATAAAAGATATTAAAAACTTACTTTTATCTGTAAAAATTATTTTCAATGTACTCATGATAGAGTATATGCAAACTTAAATATTTATCAAATAACATTATTATTTATATATAAAGCTACTAGGACTCCATGTATATGTATGTAAGAGTAGGTTTCCTAGCATTATGGGTCTTGTGGGCAAGCATGAGTTGGAATTAGAAGTTCTAATGTGAAAGGAACAACTTGGCTGGGGTTTTGGATGTTTGTGTAAGCTAGTCTCCTCTCCTGTGGAAAATTTCCCTTTTCTGATTCCTGAGACTTTTGTGTAAAGTATTATTGAGGTCACGATGAATCTAATACTCTAGCTAGAGTTATTCTACTTTATAATTAGTTCTTCACATTATCCTCTAGTTCATTTACTAATGTTAACTTACTGCTAGTGAATGTGTTGTCATCACAATCGAAGCAATTCCTTTTAGGATAGTCAAGGTTTTAACATATGCATAATGATTGTGGTTAATAGATTTGCAAGGTCTTGACCTCGCAGAGAATACTTTGAGGAAGTTGAGCAACCAAATCGGCAGATAATTAACTTATATCAAAATAAATTTGTATTATTTCCTACTTTTTTATGCATGGTATTGTAAAATTTAAAGTAGTTGCAAATCCTTCCAATCCTACAACAAAATAAAAAATGTCTTACGCAATCTAATTTATATTTTGCATTCATTGGAAAACTCTTTGATTTTAATTTTTGCAAAATACCTTCTAATTGCAGGGTTATTTGGATCCTGATTATTACCATACTCAACAATTAACTGAGAAGAGTGATGTTTACAGCTTTGGAGTGTTTATGCTTGAATTGCTAACATCCAAGCGACCGATTGAGAAAGGAAAGTACATCGTCTATCAGGTGAGAAAAGCCATGAACAAGGACGAGGAAGAGCACTATGCCTTGTGGGATTTGATTGATTCATCCATTAAAAACACAACAAATGTTATAAGATTTGGGCAATTCTTGAAAGTTACTATGCAATGCATTGAAGATTTACCTGAAGACCGTCCAACAATGAGTGAAGTGGTAAAGGCACTTGAAACAATATTACAAAATGATGAGGTGGCCTCAAGCACAACTGTGTTGTGTTCTACAAGTGACATTGAAGCTTCATTAAGGGGTGCTTCTAAGCATCCTTACAATGGTCCTAAGCACAAAGATGATGTTAGTAGCGCCAGTGAAACCTTTGGTTATAGTGGTGCATTCACAGTCTCAACATGTGTTGAACCCAAGTAGCCAATCCTCCCCTATATCTATAGAGAGAGTTGTTTCTAATTGTCCACAATATTCAAGTACTATGTGTTGATAGTAGAAAAATCTAGCTAGACATAAATGTTTGCTATGTAGTACTACTTGAGTTACATTTCAAATGTGGGATTTTCTTATGGCCAATAATATAGGAGCATGCATGTTCCTTTATTAAGATCTGGTGGTCATGGTTGTACCATATTTTTCTTTAATCTCAACGATCATAATCAAACTTCCAAAAGCTAAGACAGTTTGCGAAGTTATTTTTGTTGTTTGGAGCACAAAGTATAAAAACCTTTGTACGAGAGTGCAAACTATATATTTGTTTACTTAAATTTATTGGAAGCGCCAAGCTGACAGATTGTAGATTCTTATTGTGACACAATAATTTCATAAATGAAAAATATTTGAGTCATAAATGTATTATATAAAAATAAATTCAAAAATTTATGACAAATGTGTTTTGATGTGATATACCAGATTGAAAAGATACTTTATTGTAGAGTAGATTTAATGGATCCCATGAAGCCACATCATTTTGTATATTTACTTTTGTAGTTTTGTATAATTTTTTTGTATCTATAACAATAATCCTCTTTACAAATATCCTTAAAATGAGTAGTACTTTCTAATAGCTCATGTATTATAACACTTTTGGCTCTTATAAATAAACAAATAAAATTAAAGATACAAAGGGAGAAGCCTTGATTATGGTTTGTTTGTCCAATGAGGAAGGGGAAAAAATGCATCAAAACCTTATAGAACCTCATTTTTCTACAAACATTTTCAATTTTAGTATTTTGATCAACAATCACAGTTCTTGTCATATCAGCTAATTGGTCTAACCTTCCCATGATCTCTTGCAACTTCCCTTCATGCCTATCAACTTGGTTCTAGAGTGCTTCATGCTGCTACCTTGTAGATCTTGTATTATCAACCATCAAGACCAAGCTCTTTGATACCAATTGCTAGGAGCCTCGATATACTGGTAGTATTTTAAGGTATCAATGGTGTATTTTTTTAGTTTGTAATGGTGAGGATGATAGCAAGTAACTATAACAGAGAGTGAAATTTAAAGAAGAGAAAGATGATGGATAAACAGCAGACAATGAGTCACACTAGACCTTGTTCGAGGCATGTCCTTCCTCTCAAAAGTATTTCCTTCCAATAATTCTCGATAGATTGCCATGGATCATGCCTTCTACACTTAACGATTCTAGAGAATATTCCCATACGTGTCTCTCTTACAATGGCCAACCTGTAACAAACTATAGAGTCTTCTAGAAATTAAGAAGCATAAAACGGCAATACAAATAACAAGGAAATTAACTAAATGACACTAAAGACAAAAAATAAACGACAAAGCAACATGAGCTCCAAATGGCAATGCTAGCCCCCAAAAATTTGCTTTTGAGATACCCCTACATAAGTAAAATGACAGCGTCTCCCCCTAGTAGAAATGGTGTCGTTGTGAGATGCTTATAGTATAACTTGAACTCGACCACTTCAATTATATCACTTTGTGTCTTCAATCTACTTTGAGAGTCTTCTTCCCAGAGCCCTTTCAGACCCTAGCCACCATGAACCCTAGCTCCCATCTCGGGTCCATAACACTCTCAAACACAGACATCTAACATTTGGAGACTCATTGGATACATGTCGACCTAACACCTCCACCATCTCCTTCAATAGGGAACCAAACCCACCGTTGCATTATTTAGAATATTAAATTTGAAAACTTGAAATCGTATATAGGCCAGGATTATTAGCCACCATAACAAAAAGAAAGGTAAAGAGGCAATGAACTAAGATATACAAGTGATGGAAACAAATGAACATAAAAAAAGGTAGTCGAGATAAACAAGCAAAATTGAAAAAACTACTCTAAGAGAAATTGCATCATATATCACCCACCCACAACCATACACACTTCTTCAAAAATTAGATGAGGGGTGATTCTACCATTCTATTCACCTCAAGTAGAAGAAGAAGAAATGCAGTAGCAATTGCATAGCATCAACAAGAACATCAATGATTACACTAATTGCAAAAGGGAAAGCATTAATTTGTATGTAAACATTCAATGCATACCTATAGAAACAATTGAGACACATGAAAACATTAAAAATAATAGCAGTGACAAAATTCTATAAAATATTAAATAGTTCACAACAAAATTAACCCACTGAAAAAGGACAACACAAGTGTGTATGTAGATCATTCAATAATACTCTATAATATTATACTCACAATGACTGGGAGTGACATAACAAATTCTATACAGATCATAAATCAAGACCAAAATCTAGAACACCCAAAACCATATAGGAGGAGAAGAAAAACAAAAGATGTGACACAATCAAACCTATTTTCTAGCCATGTTCAAGATCCAGAATTCATAGAATAGAAGCAAGTAAAAAAAAAAGAACTTTACCATAATCAAGTTTACCCATCAATCGAAAATAGCCACTCTAATGACCCCCACGAAGAAGAAGGCTCTTACGACCTCTTGAAGATGACCCACACGAATATCTATGACTCACAAAAATACACTTATAGATCCACTTCAAGACTTGAAGATCTTAGTGCCAACGATGAGCTCTAGTAGCATACGACACCACGAAGCTGAACACAACCTCCAGAAGAAGACGACTGTAATAGTTCAAATTTTCTAAGGTAAATTATTTTATGGAAATTACTTTAAGGAAATTTATTTGATGTATTTATTTTCTAGGAAAATAGAGTGGGACATTTAATTGAGGAATATGAGATAACACTTGGTATTAGGAATTATGCATTCTTAGATTAATCTGTCGAGTTTTAGTGAAATGAGCATAAGTTATTCATATGAGGTCCAAATGAGGTGATTCTAATTGGTATATAACCTTGAGAGATAGATCTAAAACTCATATGTTTTAAGTTTTTCGAGATTCGAAAGGGATCAATAACTTATTTGGGAAGCAAGAGGGCAGTTCTGGAATGGGCTTAAATGGAACCCGAGTTGGATAAATTGAACTAATTTGAGCCATGTAACTAATTAGGCAATTGGGTTTGAGATTTTCTGGGATTAAGACATGTGTAGGGATAGTTGGAAATGGATGAAAAATTGATTTGGAAGCTAGTTGGTTAGTTAGGGTGATGGAAACACAAGGGGAGCCAAAATCTAGTTGATAGGTGACTAAGTGGGTCAGATTTGGCTCTACCCTAACTAAACTAAGAAGTGGCCTTCTAAAACTTGTTAAATGGAGACTTAAGGGAGTTAGGAAGTAACCAAATGAGTGGAAAAATCTGGAGAGGGGCGTGTGACACAAGGAGAGGGCTAGAGATGGGAGGTGCATGCATGGTTAGGTGAAATGCCACCTCACCTCTTATCCCTTTAGCTCACTCCTCAGCCATGGATTAAAATTGGCAATAAAATATCTCAAATGTGAGCCCTTGGATGACTAATCCAGCTGCAAAGCCTAAGATTTGAGAGGCTTAAGCCTCATCATGAGATATGCTTAGATGGACACCTCATCACCTATGCAAAATAGACAACTAGTGCACCTTCGGGTGTTTCCCTCTTCTCTCCCTCATGTTAGTCGACCACCACCTTATAAATAGAGCCTTGAGAGCTTTCTAAGCTCCTTTAGAAGGAGAGAACACATTCCCTTTGGAAGATACTTCAGAAAAACCCTCCCACAACCCTTAAAGATTTTCTTTGTGAGCTAAGTGATTGAGTTTGGAGAAAAGCTTGTAAGAAGTTGGTTGGATCCACTCTCTTGAACATTGAATAATTTGTAAGTCCATATTCTAACTTAACTTAAGCATGAAAATGATTTATTGAAGTAATTTAACTATGTTTACTAGTATTGAACTCTTAAGAACATGATTTAGTGACAAAGTGACATATGAGTAAGGTTGGATTTAACTTGTCTTGTAAAAATGTTCAATAAATTTTAAGAACTTAGATTTAAGTTTCTAAGAAGCCAAATGAAGTATAGTAAAAAGATTGGCATGTTTTGAGTAGAAAGACTCCTAGAGCCGTGATCTCGCTCAACACTCGCTCGACCTGTAGGTCGAGCGAAGGCAAAATATGACCCATCGCTAGAGTATCGCTTGATACTCCATTTGAGTGAATTCAAACCTGTGACTTTGCTCGATATTCGCTCGACACCCGCTCAAGCGAGATGCTTTGTTTTGCTTAGACTCAAGGTTTTTCCTGGAATAAAATCGGTGTTCCAAATAGAAAGGGTTATGAATGAAAAACTCGTATGAATAAGAAAGGAAAAACTAAAAAGAAAACGATGTACAAGAATAAGTTAGTCACGTCGTGACGGGGACGGCGAGACGTAACGCCCGGATGACGGACGTGCCAACAGGGACGGAGATACATAACGCGTGTCATGTTATAAGAGTGTGTGGGCTTCACAGGGATGGCGATACATAACGCCCGTGAGATTGATCTGAATAGCGGGGACGATGATACGTAACGCCTGTAGTGATATATGTATATGTTTTGTGTCAAGACGGGAACGGCTAACGCTCGGAAGGTTGACACGAGACTCATCACAACGAGGACGGCGAGACGTAACGCCTGGATGATTGATGAGTATATGTGATGGGGACGGCGAGACGTAATGCCCATCAGTAATAAGAAAAATAAGAACTTTTAAGGAAACAGTGTAATTCCATATAAGATTACCTATTCGGTTGAGTCAAGAAAAGTATTGGTTAGGCAGTGATCTTATGATATATATCTTAGGGTAAATTTCCTTAGTCATTCAGTGGTGATAATATCATGGTTGTTTTTTCCCTGTTTCTTTTAAGCTGCTTATGTACTTACTGAGATTTCAAAAAAAAATCTCACCCTTTTGTGGTTCTATATTTTTTGTGCATATTAACTATATACAGGATTCGATGACCAGCAAGGGGACAGCCCTGATGAAGCAGGAGACTTGGGGGAATCCTGAGGGACTCTCTGACTATAGTCCTTATATGGACATTTCTTTTGTTTCCTTTGGACCTCCTATTAGTAACCAACCTACAGGAGTTTAGAGTCTTGACGCATCCACTTTTACTGAGGAGAGGCGACGCACAGGATGCTGTTTAACATTAGAACTAGATGACTCATTGTCCATATGTGGAGTTTGTGTGACTCCACAGGGACAACTACTCCAGCGAGACTTTAGTATTAGCATGGATAGGTTTCGCTACAGGAGAGAATTCCCCGAAGTTAAGAAAGAAAATGAGTGAGTTGAAGGAGAATCTTTTGGAAGAATGTAATATATTTTGTTGCTAACATGCTACAATGTGGGCCTTGTGTATGTAAATAAGTACAATGTTAAGTTTTTAATGAATGTTGTGAATGTTGTAAGTATATTTCTCATGTGATCTTTAGAAAGTTTTATATCTAAAACCAGATTCGCAGCAAATTACTTGATTGATATATGCATTTTACTCTTGTTAAGTACGATGATGAGTAGCCAGGTGTTACTTATCCAGATACCTTAGTTTACGTTAAATCCCATACGTAAATTGGGGGCGTCACAACGACACTATGAAGCTTCTGTGAGCTAGAAGAACACGTTGCAAACCAAAGCATGACGACGCCACAAATCTTCAATGAGCAAACCAGAGCACCACGACCTTAAGAATCTTCAACGTAAAACGAAGACCAAAATGCAGACCAGAGTACAAACAAGCGGGAAATAGGTTTAGATGAAAGCTTTATTTTCATTTTATTTTATTTTTAATTAAAATAGCAGGTGATGTGGCAAGCCATTTGTGCGGCGTCTGTACTTCGCATATGTTCGTAGAAAAACTGAAATTTTTATTAATTTTTTAAAAAAAGAAGAAAATAAATAAATAATAGTTGGGTTGGACCGAACGAACTGATAGTTACTGGTCCGGCCCGATCCCTAGGGATGTTTGGTCTGGTTTAGCCCAAAAAAATGATGGACTGAAAATTTCGGTCCATCACCCTCCTCGGACCGGACTATTTTCACTCCTGGCATTTGCGCACTCTACAAGTAAATATAGTATTACTCTTCTTCATTAGGATAATATAACTACATAAGTGTCGTGTATTATTTCTTAGAAAAAATGATGGTCCATTATTAAAAAATTAGTTTTTTATATAGGTTTTATATTTATTCAATTTTTTCAAAACAGTCTACGATGTTTGCACATTTTATGATTGAAATATCATTTCTCTTTCCTTTAAGGTTTCGTTTGGATAGTGATATGAGATGAGATTATATGTGAGGAGTAGTAAAATTATTTGAGATTAGTAGTGAAATGATTTGAGTTAAAATATTTTGTAGTATTTTGAGAAATGAGATAAGAAAAGTTAAGTAGAAATATGATAAAGTTAAAGTATTGTTAGAATATAATTTATAATATAATTTTTATTTTAAAATTTGAATTTTATTTTTAATTTCTTTTGGTATTTTCTTTAAAAATTTATAAAAAGTATAATGATTAAATAATAATTAAATTAAAAAATTAAAATTAAAATTAAAATTATTAAATATTAAAATATGTGGAACTAAATAAAATAGGGATGGGATAGAAGTTTTCAATAATAAATTGAGAGGGAGATTGGCAATTATATGTGGTGCGAAGTGGTGGGAGGCTGGATCAAGCAACTTTCCAGATCACATCGACACTCTGAACTATGTAATAACTGATAATGATAATGATATTCTTCATTGAAGTTACAGTTTTGCAGGCGGTTTGGAAAAATGTAAGGTTCTATTTGGTTGTGGAATTAAATTTTATTATTTTAATTTATTTAAATTAATTATTAATGAACTTTTTTATAAAATATTTAAATTTATTTCAACTTATTTTATATATTTTAATTTAAAAAACTAAACTCATCTTAATTTAGTAAATTAAATTATTTTAATAAAATCTATAAAATATTACTAACTAAAACATAATTAAATTAAATTCAACATTTAAACATAACCTAAATATCTAAATTAATGTGACAGCACTGATGTCAGTCACCGAGGAATATTGAATTAGTATCGAAAACTCCCCTCTGTACTGGCACTCGTTATCGATATTATTATTTCTTAAATATTTGTGTGTATTTTCTTTTTAGTAAAACAAATAATTTATGAAAAGAAACAATATACCAATATTTCCATCCAAATCCAAGAATGAGTAGCGCCATCCTTACGGTATAAATGCATTGATCACAACGGGATGACTTAGTCAAACACTTGAGTATTAACAAGACGAAAATGGAAGACCTGTGTGTGTGTGTGTGTGTGTGTGTGTGTGTGAGATACTTATTAAGCGCACGCGCATACAGAGAGAAGTGACAGATCATCGAGAGAGAAAGAGAAGAGATCATAAAGAGCCGGAAGTCGATCGGCATGAAGTTGCATCTCAAGCTTTTTCTAGCTTTTTATTTTTTATTTTTTTTTTGTTTCTTGAGTAATGCTATTGAGTAATGGTAGAGAGTATTTATTATTTAAGAATATTTATTATATTTATAAGTAATATTTAAAAATAAATTAATAAATTTTTCTTAAGTCTTACTTATAAATACAATGAATATTTTCAACAGTAAATACTCTAAAAAACTTTTCTTCTTTCTTTCAGGAATTCACTTCATCTACTCATTCACTGATCCTAATGATGGTATGTAACAGATCACCACGCCGCCATATATATAAATATATAAATATATATAATATATAATATAATATAATATAATATATTTCATCTGGTTTAACGTACAAATGTTTGTTGTCCTGAAAAAGGGTTTCACCAAACTTCCTCGTACGTTATTGTTTGGGGTTCTCTCTTGGGGGCAGGGTTTTCACAATAAGAAATTAAGATTTTTACAATCAATTTTTTTTTTTGCAATATATATTTATGGCAAAAAGTGATTTATTGGGACTAAAAATGCTTGCGACCATAAAAGCTTACTTGTTGTCATGACTTTTTTGTGATGGATAAAAAATGATAAGAAAAAATAATTTGTCATGAGAAAAGAAGCTATTGCCACAAGATTAATTTTTGCTACAATATTTGCCACTTTTTACCATAAATTCTTTTCCCACGATATGAGCTCATAAAGAATACTTCTTATTGTGACGAATTTCATTCGGGAAAAAGGTTATTTGATTTTGCCATGACTTCACATCCGGATAAAACAACCATTTGCGACGAGTTGAAGTTGCGACAAATATAACTAACCTTTAAACTTATTTTTTGCATTGACGTCTTCTCATGACGAATAAGTATTCTACATTACTACATATTTTATTTTAATTTTATCACTTATTTAATAATAAAAAATAACTACTTTTATAAATTAAAGTTAATTTTTTATGATATGATATTAATATTTTAAATTATTTATTTTAATTAGTTTAATATAATATTTAATGATTACCGTTGGATTAGACTTGAAGATCTAAGGGTTGATAGTAAAAATAAAAATCCTAAACACCCCAAACCAACCCTTCCCTTCTCTCTCTCGAGCTCTGTATCCCTCCCTCCATCTCTCTCTCTCTTTTGGTTCTAGGGTTCTCACGCTGGCCAAATCGCTGGATAATCTTCTTCTTCTTCTTGTATAGACGCTGGTCACACCCACGCACGGCAGCATACCCTTCCTCTCCTTTCTCTTCCCACGACTTTCCTCCTTCCTTAGCCGAGTATCATCCACCGCACATGAGCTCAATAATGCCGTCTCAAATGAGAATACTTCTCTCTCCCTCTCCGTCACTTCTCTCCTGCACTAACTCTCTCGCTCTCTGTCTTTGTTTGTCTCTGTGTCTAGGGTTTCAGCAATTTGGGTGAGATAACAAAGGTGTTGCCGCTACGCATAGCCGCCTGAAACGCCTCTACCGAGCCTCCAGGTAAGTCCCACAATTTTCCTCTGATTTTATACTATTTGGGATGATCCATTTTTGTTTCAGTGTTTGGGCTTTGTTCATGCTTATTCCAATTTGCAAAAAATTTTGGTTTCCTTGCTCTGGGTTCATTAGTTTAGTGCCTAGTTGAAACAGTTTAACGAAGCCTGATGATAGCATAAGTGAAGTAGCTATGTTAACTATAGGAGCCTTTCTTTATTGATTATTGCTCAATTTTTTTGGTAAACAAACAAGGGTTAATAATGGGTGGGTAATTTTCCTTAATTTTCCTTTGCAGGGAGAACTATGGGTGGGTAATCTTTGGGTTATGTTTTGCGTCATGTTTAACTCAAGTCATAAATTTTAATTACTTGTGGGTTGCTTTGATTGCCTCTCCCATGTTGTTTATCTATGATTTTCTTACTGCTATGCGTTACATTTTCTGTGAAGTGAATGGTTTGTGTATGAAACATGTTTTTTGGAAAAGGTATCCTGCTGCTATGCTTTACATTTTTTTGCTGCTATATATATACTTGATCCTTTTAACATAACTAATAATAATAACAAATATTAGTACCCAGCCTGCTTGCTCTGTATTTTGCAAAGGACTTGGGTGAGAGATCTGCCTACACTTGAGTGGCTTTGGGTGAGAGATCTGCCTACTTGTAAATTTTAAATAGCATTACTACATTTCACATTCATTCTTTCTGGTTCTAAATAGCATAACAATGTTAGTTTCATTGCTTTTATAGTCATAGTTTCCCATGATTGTTTTAAAAGAAGGATGGAAGAACTATTGGGAAAAGCACATAAATGCCTTAAGGTATGTTACACGTGTAAGTATTTGGTTCAAAATTGGTTGCTTTTAATAATTTTTTGTTGACCCAGCTAATTTTCAAGGAGAGATTGATTAAAGTTTTATTTTAGTTTTAATTTTTTATTATGTTATACGAACATAAAGGGGCTGTTAACTCATCAATATTTCTATTTGGATAATTTCCATAATGGCTGCTTTCTGTTAATTCAGAAGGTTGTTGATGGTTGAATAAGTAAATTATTGATAGAAGTCTTGTTTCTTTTTTAATGTAAAATAGGTTTGGAATGGGCTATTTGGGATGGGGAAAAAAATTATAGGGTTCTATGGTGTAATGGTTAGCACTGTGGACTTTGAATCCAGCGATCTAGGTTCGAATCTTGATAGGACCTTCATCACTTTTACTGTCTTTATTTTACCAAAGGAGGTGATTTTACTTATGAAAAAAAAACATATAAATGAGAAAGCTGGTGAAATGAAGATGAAATCTTTAATCAGGCTTGATTAGGTAGAATAGAATTCTGCTATGTTTTGTTTTAGGCAATTTGGGTTCTGTTACAGTTTATGTTGTAGATTTAGCTTTACCATTTCCTCTAATTGACTATGTTTAAATCTTATATATTCCTTTCATTATTCAGCCTCTGTTTTGAAGACCTTTAGTTCCTCAGTCCATACCAGTGAACCATTCTACATTTGTGTTGGATTGGATTACATGGGCAGCAAGCATGTTGATATATGTCTTACTATATGATTCTCTGAGTTATATATGGGAGTATAAAGTGAAATGATGTGAATTGATACTAATTATTGAAGTGATATGTTGGTTGGGATTGTTGTTGGTATGTACTAAATATTAAAATTTGTTTTTATGCATGATTGTAGATCTTAAGGGTAAATTTTTTTTGATAAGAAGTTCTTGAGAGTAAAATATTTTCTATGTTGTACTCTTCCATAGATTTGGATGAATCTTGGAGCTAGTCTAACTCAATTAGTTACTCTGGTATGAAGTGCTATTTGTTGAATGCATTGTAGTGCAGCATATTGGATGCATGGTAAGTTCCATTTTTTTCACATATCCCTACTTGGAATAATTTTAGTTGTTCTGAAATTATTATTAGTATTAATTTGAATCTCCAAGCTTTATATATAATTTTTTAGCTTATATTATGAAGTTGTTTTATGATTTCTACAATTATTTTTATATATTTTTTTAGAAATATTTTAGTATTTGCCGTGAACAAAACTCGTGGCAAATACTTTTGCCCACAATTAGTTATTTTTTGCTGAAATTTTCCCGTAGGCATATTGAAATGCATACAATTAGACTTGGTGGTAAAAGAACATTTGTTACAAGTTGATAAGAGATAGTCTGGTGCTAAATTTTTTTTTACCATGACTGTTTCATAGTGCAAACTTATTAGCCACGACAAAAGTTTGTAGCAAAAGAATAATAACCACAAGGTTATAGAATTTTTAAATTTTATTCCCGCGAGTAAAAATGGTTATTACCACGAAAAATTTTGGAAAAAAATATCTATTTGCCACGGAACTATATGACCCATGGTAAATGCTCTTTTACTATGAGTTATATGCCACGAACATCCCACGAGTCAAATTGGTGAAAAAAATATTTTATCTACGAAAATCTTATTTTTAGCTACAAGTATCGTTCGTGGCTAAAACTCAAAAATCTTGTAGTAGATCTTGTTTTTTATTTTTTTATTTCATGATAATATCGGTGCTTTGATACATAATATTGGAATACTGGGTTGTCTGTCATCAGTTACAACGTCGATCGGCCGAAAAAACTGGTTTCATGTGATTTTAGAAGCTTAAAGTTGACGGTTAAATATAACAGAATTAAAATACTTCGGCTTTGATTAAATTAATTATTTTTTCGTTATTCGACTATATTAAAAGTTTCAACTTCGGTCGACTAATGAGTCTTTGACAGACCGCTCATATTAGACATCGTGCATTGATCACAGTTTTAAAATATTTAAAATGAATAATTATACTTTTCTTAGGAATTCTATTTTCTATTTAAAGAAAGACGTTTTTGCACGTACAGAGGCTTTTTCGAAGTTTTCTTTCTTGATTGAAAACTGTTTTAGAGTTTTTTGTTAAATTTAAATTCAATTTAAATCCTAAGAAATAACTATTTTTAGATGTTTAAATTGAAATTAAATCGTAAAAATGATAATATCTCTTTAAATATTTTTAGGGTTTTTAATTTTGAAATCTCTTATTTTGTTTTTTTTTTTCTTTCTTTTTATGTTACTTTCTATACATTTTTTTTTAATTTCTAAAATGTGATGACACGTATTAAATATTTATTGGCTTTATGTTGCAAGTCTTAGCGAGCCTTCCAGTCTTTATTAATGAAAAAATCTACATAACTTCTTACTATTTATACAATCTTTATATACCATATTTTATTTATTTTTATTTTATTAAATATTTAATATATGAATAATGAACAAAAAATGAAATTATTTTGAAAAGAACAAATTCAAAATAAAATTTTTAAAAATTTAAAAAATAAAATAAAAATTAATGGGTTATAGAAGTTAGAGAGATTGTGTGGAACAACTCCTCTATTAATACTGTTGGCCAGGCGCATTATTAGTTGAATTTTTTATTTTATTTTATACTTTTCTCTTAAATATATATATATTTTTTTAACATCCTTAATTTTATTAAAGATAAATAAAAAAAGATACAACACTATTAATAAAAAATAAAAAACAAATAAAATATATAAACAGTACTCAATATCGAACTCATGCAAGTTAACGGAGTTCTTATTTTAACATTTTCCTAATGCTAAATCATACTAGGACCTAGTGCTGTATATTTTTAAAAGGTAGTGATATATTTACTATCCAATTATTATTTGTTTATTGCTTTCAACGTATTTATTTATTTATTTATTTTTTAAGTAATTTTTAATATTCTTAATCATTAACTTTTTTTTTAAAATATACAATTTCATTAATAATTATTTTCTTAATTATTAAATAAAATGAATAAAAAATAAAATAAATAAAACAAATAAATAATAAATAATAAATAATAAGATTACCATTTTCCATTTTTAAATGATAGCAATCGCGGGCACGCGGTGAACGAATAGGTATCAATGTTAAGGTCATTAGTTGGTGATTAAACATTTTACTGGTGCATGCAGTTGCTGTACCCAACGCCCTAAAGAACGCGTGGAAAAATACACCATCAAGCTGGGGGCATTCAGAGGATCCATGTGGGTTGCTCAGTTGGGAAGGAGTTACTTGCAACAATATTTCTAGGGTTACTACCTTGTAAACATCTTCTCCTTCATGTTTTTCTTATAAAATATGTGATGTATAGATGATGAGTAAAAAAATTCCTTTAATTTAGCAATAACAAAATAAAAATAAATAAATAAATTAAAAATCAAGTGTAATATGTTATGTAGGAGTGATGAGTAGAATGACCCTAATTTTCCTGTGTATTGTAATCCACTTTCTTGCAAATCGATTTAGAAAACACACTAATTAATGTTAATCTGCAGTACTCTTGACACAAATATATTATTATACATTATTTTAAGATTAAGATTAGATCTACTACTTGCAAATCAAATTCATGTACATAAAGTACTAAGGGTTCCTTTTCCTTCGTCCTCTTTTGCTAAGTCTTTATGTATCCTTATTTTGTGAATTCAGTTGTTTTCAAACCTTTCAAATCTCTTCAGGAAATTATCAACGATGGGCCTAGAAGGGAAGCTTGAAGGTGACATTGGGGGATTCACTGAATTGACATCATTGTAAGTATCTTTCTTTCATTTCTCTAGATGCATGAAAAGAAACATTCAACAATGCAAAAACAATTTTCAACTCATAAATTTAGTTTGTACATCAACAAACATCATGCACTTGTCGTAGGACTCATTAGAGTTATAAAAAATATTAAACATATATTTTTTAAAATTATTGTGAGACCTACTTTAAATAGATTTTGCCACTCCCCAGCTACTACTTTGTTGAAGTGCTAACATTATTAAATTTCGGGGACCTTTCATTTAACCCTAAGCTCACGGGTTCCCTCTCTCCAGGGCTTGGGGATTTGCAGAAGCTAAATCACCTGTAAGATCCAATAAGCAATCTATAATTTCCTATTTGCATATTATATCCATCAAACCCTACAACAGTGAGAAGCATATATTATACATTTGTGTCTTTCATCTTTCAGAGCCCTAGCTGGTTGCAGCTTCAGTGGTGATATTCCAGACAAATTGGGAAATCTTTCAGATCTCCGCTTCTTGTAAGATCATTCAATGCTTATATAAGATCGATACATGAATCGCAAATATGCTAGTAATTTTTCTGTATCTGCTTTGGAAAATTGTTAAGTACTCCCAAAAAATATGCCAAATAATTATAGAGTAAAGCTATCTACAATCATGCAGATGTTTTGAAAAAGAATGAAATCTAATATTAAAATATATATTTTTTTTTTTATTTCTGTAAATTCCCTATTTATTCACTTATTATTTTTTTTAAGTGATTAATTGTACGGTATTTGGACACTCACTACCAATGCATGCAACTATCATTTCTCATAATTATAATTTTTTATGTAAACCTTTTTTATTGGCATGGCAATTTATGATATGTACCGCATGTCCATGTTCTGGGAGTATCTAATTATTACTTTTATACCAAACACAGTCTCCCTCTCAGGGCTCTCAATTCAAACAACTTAACTGGAAAGATACCTCCATCTTTGGGTAAGTTCTCCAACCTCTATTGGCTAGACCTCACGGAGAATATGTTGATAGGAACTCTCCCGATATCAACCTCAATGGCCCCAAGCTTGGACCTTCTTTTGAAGGCTAGACACTTGTGAGTTTCAATCTTTTTATTTTCCCATTCTTGGGTTCAATCTATTATTAAGATAATTAAGGGCAATAATTTGAATATGTTTATTAAGGATACACAACGTTGATTATTGCAACCATAAAAGACTGCATAATGTAATGTCTTCAAATTTGCAGCCATTTCAATAAGAACAAGCTTTTAGGTTCCATTCCAGCCAAACTCTTCAGCTCTAATATGAAATTGATACACATGTAAGTTGATACCAACTATTAGTTTTTTTTCATGCATGCTTTAAATGCTTTCTCCTACTTCTAAATGCTTTCTTCAAAGACAGATTATTTAATGGAAATCAATTTTTTGGAAGTATCCCGCCAACATTAGGACTTGTACAAAGTCTTGAAGTTCTGTGAGTAAAATACACCCTAATTTAATGACACATTGGTGTTCTTCAACTAACCTTAATTAATTTTCAGTATATAACGTTCAGTCTGATTTGGTATACTGTTCTTGAGAATTAAAACTATTCGAACTTGCAACTGTCGGCTTGACAGAAATGCTTTGGCAGGAAGTGTCCCAGATTTCAGCAACCTAACAAATATCGTGGAATTGTGGGTACTTTTTCACAAAATTTATATAATGGTGGTGTAATAATCCAAATATTTTAAGATAAAGTATTTACTTGAGAATATTTTAAAGAAATTTATTAGAATGATATTTTTTTTCATGAAAATAGGATTTGAGATTTAGATGCATTCGAAGAAAAATTTTGGATTGACTTTTGGAAATTTTAGCAAGGTGCCAACTAGAGAAATTCAATTTGGACCTAGAAATAGATAAATTTTTGAATTTCGAGGAAGAAATTAAAATGGAAGTGATAGAACAAAACATCAAACACTTGGTGTGCCAAAACGAGTTCTCGGGCTAATCTGTTGGATTTTGGTGTAATAATCATAACTCCTTTATATGAGGTCAGAAAGAGGTGATTCCAATTCTTATAGAACCTTAAAAGGCAGATATATAACTTTCATGTTTTGGTATTTTGAATATAAGGAGTGAATCATCAATTGATAACCGACTTAGATGAGTTGATAAGAATTGATCTAGAAGCCTTGGTGGGTAAGAAAATAAAGGAAACAAATGGAGAACTCGGATTAGATGTTCTCGGGTGTGTTTTGACATGTTTCGGTACATTAATCATATCTCTCTCATTTAATCTTGTAATGAAGTGATTCAAAATCCTATAGATCACTAAGAGGATGATCTAAAACTTTCAGTTTTGAGTTTTTGGATAATCAAAGTTTATCAATGGGTTATTTTTGCTGGAAGTGAACTGATCTGATTCGAGCGTAAACTGAAGCTCGAAAATGAATCAATCCACCAACCTACTTTAGGAGCCTCAATTTGATTGGTTCTCTACATTTTTATCTTCTAGATATGTGTAAAAATGTTTGTATTTTGTGGTGGAAGAGCTTCTAGAATAAAAGTTTATCTTCTAGAATGAAAGTTTGCCAAATGACAAGTAGATGATATTTTGAGATTTTCCTTTCATGTGCTGGAATGATTCAAGCCATTGATCAAGATCTGCTTTTAGGTGGCTCAAGGATGACCATTGGATGATATTAGAGCCAACTAAGTCTAAGCCTAGATATGATGATGGAGCTAAAGGAGGTGAGACACACACACACGGCAATAGAAGGGAAACCAGTCATCACACAAGCGGCTCAAGCTATTCTTCTTCCTTTGCTATATAAGTAGTCAACCACTTGAGGGAAAAGGTTTCTTCACTGGTTCTTCCCTTAAGCCACATGGCCATACTTAGCAAAAGAAAATTTCAAAAACCCTTCATTCAATCCTTTCACCTACCAAATATCAAAGGAGAGCTAATTGAGGGCATTGGAGGAGGAATGGTGCAAAATCAATTCAAGACTACTAATTTAGTTTTGGAAAAATTTGTAAGTGCATATATTAATTTAATATTGGAATAGAATAAGTGGTTTGGTGATTGGATTATGTTTGATATATATTTGAGCTTAATCTTTGTTTATGTGTAAAATTGAAACATATTGAATTTTGAAGTGGTTTTTGCTATGGAAAAATGCTAGAAAAATTATGAGACTTTAAAAATAGATTCTATGATATTATATGAAGAGAATTATCTGAAAATATGAGATTTTTCTATGGAAAAGAATGAAGAAACAACTCTAGTGAATTTCGGCCTTAATAGGATTATTATTGGCAGATTTGACACATTTTGGTAAATCAAACATAACTTGTCCTTTTAATATCGGATTTGAATAATTCAAGTGGCCATGGAAAGATAAGAGAAAGATCTACAACTTTTATGTTTTAAGTTTTAAGAAACAAGAACTCAATAAAGGATAAAATTGGGATTGAACTAGCATAATCGAGTTCACCATAGTAAGCATTATTCGTTAAGTTTTGACATTACGAATTTATGTGACGTAAGTACATGTATATGTGATATATGTTCTTGGTATATATTTTTATATGTTACATGAATTATGAAGACATGAAATATGCATGTCATAAGCCTAAGTTATGTGTATATTACATTTTGTCACATACATGTGTCATCATAAGTCATGATGTCTGTTTTAAGAAAAATCTATGTTACATATCATCAAGTAAGTGTTGTCATAAGTCATGTCAAGCATTACAGAAATAAGAAAGGATATGGCATGGCCTAACCACGGGTAATAATAGTGGCATAGCCCAACCACGAGTAATGATAGTGGCATGGCCTTACCACGGGTAATAATAGTAGTATGACCTAAGTACATGTAATAATAGTGGATATAAGTAAAGACTTATAAGAACAAGAACTTAATATAAGGATGAAAAGTCCATACATGATATGAGTTGGTTAGGAAGAAAGGACATCAGTTTAAGTCCACATAAAAGATAAGTCTAAATCATACATGAGTCACATAAAGCATGCCATAAATGCATACTCTAGCTGTCTGACTTGTATGAAGTTAAGTGTGTACTTACTGAAATTTCCAAAGAAATCTTATTCTTGTATGTTTCTTTTCTTTTTGGAATTTTAACTTCACTGAAAGGTTTGTTGACGGACATGGGCTAGATCCCAGTTGCTCGAGAGACTTGGAGAAACCCTGAGGGGTTCCCAGAGTACTCTCTCTCCATAAAAGTTTTTAACTAGTTGATAATAGTACAGACCGGCATTGGCATGGAGAAAAAGATTCACGAAGTGAAGAAAGAACCTAGGTAGCCCTAAGTCAAAGTTTCGATAAGTTTGTATATGTATTGACAGAGAAAACTAACTGGGTTATGCATGTAAGGATAAAATATTATTTTAAGAATGAATGGTGTGGATATTGTGGTTTCTACCATGTGATCACTAGAAATTAATTTTATTCAAAACTTTTTTGATGTGATTTGCATTAAATTTCAATAAGTACGGGGGTGAGTAGTCTATCTTTGCTTACCCTGACACTTTAATTTGCGTTGAATTATGAACGTAAATTGAGGGCATCATAGGTGGTGTTCTTTTAGGTCCTATTTGGATAGAAGATGAAATAAGATAATTTTAGATAAAAGTTGAAACTTGAATAAAATAGCTAAAATATTATTTTTTAATATTATTATTATTTTGAATTTGAAAAAGTTAAATTGTTTACTATATTTTAAATGGAGATCTGAAAAAATTATGATAATGAGATGAGATGAAACTCTATCCAAACAAAGCCTAGGTGTAATCATACTGATGGTTACCATCTTTTCCTGACCTTCTTGCTATTGTCTTAAGGAATTTAGCTCAAAATAAATTGATGGGCACTTTACCAGACTTGAATCAAATGACGAGACTCAATCACTTGTAAGTTGATAGCATAGCATTGCATGCAATTGCCAAATAATTTTATGTTCGAGTAATTTATCATTTTTATGTATTCATGATGAATCTTCTACAATGGCTTGTTTTACTAAGGACCTTAGTAATAACTCATTTGAGCCATCAAAACGTCCAACGTGGTTCTCAACCTTATCATCACTCACCACTCTATATGCCTTCAATCTTTCACAGATGATCCAAATTCCTCAAATTTTAGCAATGCTCACTACTATGTGATTGGTGCATAGGGTTATGGAATATGGGTCACTTCAAGGGTCCATACCACAAAAATTGTTTAGCCTTCCCCAATTACAGCAAGTGTAAGTGGACATATTGTTTGTGTAGGTTCATAAGAATATTATAGAGAAATTAACTGTTAGTTTGCTAACTCAGAATTGATTTCAATTCTCAGGAAATTGAGAAACAACGAATTTAATGACACATTGGACATGGGTGAGCCTGAAAAGATCAGCCCACAATTGAAGCTTGTTGATTTACAAAACAACAACATTTTTTTTTGTAAAAATGGGCAGTAAATACCATAAATTCCTGATGTGAGTGAATTTAATGGCCCTTAAATGTTCAATTTGAAAATATGTTGTGTATTTTCTTCTAACCATCAACCTTCTTTATCAATTTGATGTACTTGATTAGACTAATAGGAAACAAAGTGTGTAAGGATGATACTAGTACCTTGCAAACTTACTGTCTGCAAGATCAACAACCAACAAATACGTCCTATATTTCTCCTAGGCTGGGTAATTTTCGAAGTACATCATGTTCTTGTGATCAAAATTGCGACCCTCGAAATCTTGAATGTGCCTATCCATATAAAGGAACATTATAAGTTGGAGGATCACTTTTCAGTGAATTGTCCAATGCAACTGTGTTTGATTTACTAGAAAAAAGCTTGTGGGTGGACCTAAGTCTCCTTCCAGATTTAGTTTATATTCAAGATGCCAGATTCAATTTTGATGACTATCTTCAAGTCAAACTGGAGTTCTTTCCCTCAACCGAAAAATACTTTAATCGATCAGAGATTCTGAGAATTGGGTTCTCCATGACTACTCAAGAACATAGGCTACTAGCTCAACAATTTGGAGCCTATTTTTTTTTATTGCATACCCTTATCCCTTCCCAAGTTCAAATCATAACTTTAGTCTGTGTGTTTGAAATAGAAAATTATATCTATACCTGACAATATTGAAAATGTTCTTCAGCCAAATCAAGTGGAGGAACTTCTATTGGCACTCATGTAATAATTGCGATGGCTACTACTTGTTGTGCCATTTTGGTTCTAGGACTCCTGGGAGTAGGGATATAGGCAGTTCGACAAAAGAAACGTGTAGAAGAAGCCATTGGATTTAGTCAACCGTATTTAGTAAAATTAAATCTCTCGTGATTGATTGATGAGTTTTGCTACGTACAAGCAAATTCACAGACCAATCTGCATACCACCATAGCTACTATCATATCTAAAATTCAAATTCTCACCATTTTTCTTAAACTCTAACTTTTAATTAATCACGTTGGATGGGTGTGTGTAGTGGTGCATAGAATCGTTTACAACCAGATTTTTCCTTGATCGTATAGTTCAAATTCAAGACCATGTATTTGCTTTCTTATATGGCTTATTTTCTCCATATCTCAGGTTCTTGGAAATCAAGTGGCAATGATAGAAGTGGCGCAGCACCACAACTAAAAGGTCCAAGATGCTTCTCTTATAAGGAACTCCGAAAGTGCACAAATAATTTTGCCGAGATAAATGAGTTAGGTTCTGGAGCATATGGCAAGGTACATATGCGTAAATCTCTCAACATTCAGTCAAATTTTGTAAAATCCACTTCCAAGAACTGTATACTAAATTTTTTTATGTTCTCTCTAGGTTTATAGATGGCTATTTTCTAATGGACAAGTTGTTGCTATCAAAAGAGCTAAGCTAGGATCAACGCAGGGTTTACTTGAGTTCAAGACTTAAATTAAAGCTTTCTCCAGTTCATCACAAGAATCTTGTTGGCCTTGTGGGTTTTTGCTTTGAACAAAGAGAGTAGATGCTGATCTAAGAATTTATGCCTAATGGAACAATTAGAGATAGCTTATCAGGTACGTACATTCATATCAATTTAATTACGGCCTCTTTGCAAATATCCAATTGAGAACTGCTCTTGAGGATGTAACATGAGTTTCTTCTAATCAAGAACAATTTTTTTTTCATATTTTTAAATGTTATAAAAATAAAATTCAAATCATCATTAAAGAAACACTTCTTTAATCACTAAGTAAAATAATTATTACTATTTTTTGTATCAAGAGATTTATTAGGGAAATTTACTAGAATAATTTAGCATTTCTTTATCTAATATGTAGAAAACTGTTTGCCTAAATATGAACTATAGGGAAATCTAGTATTTATCTTGATTGGGACAGAAAACTCTACGTTGCTCTTGGTTCAACCAGAGGACTAGCTTACCTACAGGAGCATGCCAATCCTTTTATTATCCCTAGAGATGTTAAGTCCACAAATATTCTGTTGGATAAAGATTTGACTGCAAAGGTTGCAGATTTTGGCTTGTCTAAGCTAATATCAGATGCTTTGAATGGCAACATTTTGACTCAAGTCAAAGGCACGATGGTAAGTCATGGTATTATATCTCTACCTGATCTCTCAAGAGTAGAGAACATTAATAATGGAGTGATAAATATTATTAATAAATGTTAAAAAAATTACTTTTATCTGAAAAAATTATTTTCAATGTCATGATAGAGTATATGAAGAACTCAAATATTTAGCAAATAACATTATTATTTATATATAAGGCCGCTAGAACTCCATGTATATGTATGTAGGAGTAGGTTTCCTAGCATTATGGGTCTTGTGGGCAAGCATGAGTTGGGATTAGAAGTTCTAATGCTAGTGAATGTGTTGTCGTCACAATTGAAGCAATTAGTTTTAGGATAGTCAAGGATTTAACATATGCATAATTATTGGTTAATAGATTTGCAAGGTCTTGACCTCACAGAGAGTACTTTGAGGAACTTGGGCAACCAAATTGGCAGATAATTAACTTATATCAAAGAAAATTTGTATTATTTCCTTCTTGTTTATGCATGGTATTGTAAAAGTACATGCAAATCCTTCCAATCCTACACCAAAATTAAAAATGTCTTATGTAATATAATTTGTATTTTGCATTCATTGGAATACTCTTTTGATTTTAATTTTTGCAAAATACCTCATCGCCTCTCAACACCAAACTCCGAAAATCCCCTCTAAATTATTCCCCTCCTTATCTCCCATCTCTACTAGCAGACATGGAACCGAACTCAAAGACCCAAAGCATTGAGCAGTAGCCTTCAGCACAGACACCACCTCATCTCTCCCATCTAAAAGGAATTGCGGCTATGATAGTCCCCCTTCGCTATGAAAGTGGTGCTCTTTTTCTCCATCTAACAGATCCTTGATATGGTCAAGGGATGCCTCTGCCAGAGCTGGGAAAGGATCCAAAGAGTGAGTCAGAGTTATCTGTCCACAAGAGACGTCCAACGATGTGTTTTAGGTCTCAATAGTGGTTGTCGGCACGATCTGGGTTATCAGCGTGTTATGGACGATAGATGGAGATATTTCCCTCATATCCTTGGTCTGCGATGACGCCAATCCTATCTCCATCATCACTGTTGTGCCATTGCCAGGGACTGTTGGGCCATCGCCGGTGATTATTGTGCCATTGACGAAGTCTCTGGTATAGGCTTTGTGGGTCGAAAACAAAGCATGTTGGAACCCAGAGGCCTCAGGTTCAAGGATTTTGTGGGCCTTGACTTTAAAAAGGCCTCGGGCCCAGAAGTGAAGTGCTCAAGGGGCTTGTCTCCCTTTTGATATTGAAACTAAGGCCCCTTCCCACCTTCTATGCAACTACCCATAGGCCCAAACTCTACTTCCCCCGTGCCCACACCTTTCTCTTTACCACTAACATCTTGAACGTACCGTTTGATCCAATCTATATTATGGTGCAAGTATTCAATTTGCTTTTCCATGATTTCCAGTACCCTCAGTAATTTTTCCATTTTTAGGCCAGCAATAGTACCACTACCATCATCCCCAATGTTCTACTCCTTTGCCGTGATGACAATACTCAATCCTGTATGCTTGTTTGGAGCACCACCTATGCACCTCGAATGTTGTATCACTTCAAAGTAAGATCTGATATACTGCAATGGTGGTTTGAAAACCTGCGATGGAAGGGGAGGTATCCAAGGTTCACCTCTGTTCTTCACCCCCAAAAAGAGGGAGTTTTAGAAATCTCCATTAAAGTTTCTCTAAAAGACCTCCATCCGCTCCCCATCCTCCCTTTTGGAACCACAATCAGACCTCATCGCCTCTCAACACCAAACTCTGAAAGAGAGAAGAACCTCCCATAGTTGTTTTGCTTCCTCTACAAAACTTGGACTAGAGTCCCTCTTCTATGCGAACGTAGAAACTTAGATGAGCCCCCAAGAACAGCTCCTTCCTTCACCATGGTGGCCAACCACACCAAATCTTCTTGGACAACAACAATGTGCTTGACAACACGGAGACTACTCTTTGTAATCCTCCAACACCTTCCATTTTCCCTCTTAAACTCAAAAAATTTGTGGTCTATGATAAAATTCCTACTCAACCCGATCGCTACGCATGAAAACATAGAATGGACTTAAGTAATCCACGCTAATCTCAGCAAAACAAGACCAGAACTCCATCACTGAAGAACCAAAGAAAAAAATTTGGATAAAGTGTATAGAGAGAATAAGGTTAGGAGAGAGAATTTTTTGTTATACTTATTCGGTGCCTTTCTATGTTCAGTTTTGTACCAAAAGAAACAAAAAATTAAGAAAAAATTAACATCCCAGTTTCCATTTATTCTTTTGCTCCTTCCTACAACAAGCCCCATAAGAAGAATAATGTTAATAAAGTAAGCAGGTTAAACAAATCATTAAAATAAATAAAGCCTCCTTCAATTATGATGAAAACCCACCAACATTCACCAAAGAAATTCATAAAGAAATGAAATAGATAAAGGCTTTTTTGTTTAAATCATACCATGTAATTGGGTTCCTGCAAAAAAGCAAACCAAGATCAATTAAAGAAAAAAAATTCAATAATGCAATGACATGCAAACAAAAAAAAAAAAAAAAATGCATACACTTTCTTAGAAAATAAACATGCAAAAAAAAAAAATCAGAAAATAGACATGTACAAAAAAGGATGTAAGGGCATAAACATACCTACAACCCATTCATGAAACCAAGACTTATGGACCCAAAGTGAAAGGGAAATGCTTTGGACGCAACTATGGCGGCTAATCCACATGAAAAAAATTTAAATGTATATCATTAGTTCATTCATCTAAGACTCCAAATCACTGTCAAAATAAAATCTTTTTTTTTTTGACAAATCACTGTCAAGATAAAATGAAGTTTACAAATGATAGAAATATTTCTTTCGATCAATCACAAATAATGGAAATATAACCAAAACTTCTAGGCATACACTTTGTAGGTGTTGTGGGAGATGTCAAGTCAGAGCTCACAGAAGCAGATTGAGAAGCTAGAGCACATTAGATATTGTTCCTATGACACCCCATAACAATAAGCTCCATAAGAAGAACAATGTTAACAGATTAAGCAGGTTAAACAAATCATAAAAATAAATTAAGCCTCCTTCAATTATGATGAAAACCCACCAACATTTACCAAAGAAATTCACAAAGCAATGAAATAGATAAATGCTTTTTTGTTTAAATCATGCCATGTAATTGGGTTCCTGCAAAAAAGCAAACCAGGATCAATTAAAGAAAAAAAAATTCAATAATGCAATGACATGCAAACCAAAAAAAAAAAATGCATACACTTTCTTAGAAAATAAACGTGCAAAAAAAAAAATCAGAAAATAACATGTACAAAAAAGGATGCGCGGGCATAAACATACCTACAACCCATTCATGAAACCAAGACTTATGGACCCAAACTGAAAGAGAAATGCTTTGGATGCATCTGTGGCGGCTAATCCACATGAAAAAAATTTAAATGTATATCATTAGTTCATTCGTCTAAGACTCCAAATCACTGTCAAAATAAACTCTATTTTTTTTTTACAAATCACTGTCAAGATAAAATGAAGTTTACAAATGATAGAAATATTTCTTTCGATCAATCACAAATAATGGAAATATAACCAAAACTTCTAAGCATACACTTTGTAGGTGTTGTGGGAGATGTCAAGTCAAAGCTCACAGAGGCAGATTGAGAAGCTAGAGCACATTAGATGTTGTTCCTATGACACCCCATAACAATAAGCCCCATAAGAAGAACAATGTTAATAGATTAAGCAGGTTAAACAAATCATTAAAATAAATCAAGCCTCCTTCAATTATTTTGAAAACCCACCAACATTCATCAAACAAATTCACAAAGCAAAGCAACAGATAAAGGCTTTTTTTGTTTAAATCATACCATGTAATTGGGTTCCTGCAAAAAATCATACCATGTTATTGGGTTACTGCAAAAAATCAAACTAGGATCAATTAGAGAAAAAAAATAAAAAGACAATAATGCAATGACATGCAAACCAAAAAAATGTAGTGCCTATATTTTTTTTTCCAAAAACAAACGTGCACAAAAAAAGCAAAAAACAAAAATTTACCCTTTTCTTCAAAATAAAAGAGAGAGACGGGAAAATGTTTTCTCGAAAAGCTCCTCACCTCATTCTTTCTAAATAGACAATGGCCAATTGGTTTGCTAGTGCTAATCACCGTGCATAAAACTCTGAACATTTACAAATTAGGCCCCAATCAAAAGCATCTAGAAAAAAATACAAAAACTATCATATTGAAAAAAGAAAACAATGTTCAAGATCTAAACAACGAAATAGAGGAAAATAAATTGACAAAAGTTTTAACAAAAATTTCTCAAAATGCAAATAAAATGTAAAATAGCAAGAGAACCAAAAGTCAAAAGGATATATTGTTTCTCCTCCCTATACCATTTACTAAACCAACCTAAAATAAGGTGTGAATCACTTACCATTCGGATCTTTGCTCCAAACTGATTTGATTATATCTCCGCCTTTCCCAATAATAACACCAACTCTACCATTCAAAACATCGATCTTCCTTCTCGAGATCAAACCCTGGAAGTAATATGGAATGGGTGTTGAAAGAGCTCGGTGTAGAGAATTTTCACATATGCAAAATGATAGCTAGTAGAGTCTTGTATTAGCTTCAAATACTTGCACATCGTGCAAACAAAACCCATAGAAATTAAATGCAAAAACCTTAAAATGCAAAACTATAGAGACATACCCAAATGCACGAAACACAGGTCCGACAGGACCCTCCAAAATCCAAATTCGAAGTATGAGATGCCAAAAATGCCAACACAAAATCCGGTTAGCAAAGTTTCCATCAAGCAGGCTTTTGTCGATCATGGTTTCTGCTAGCCCTAGGAGTCCATTCGAAATCCTCATAATGAGAATATAAAATGTCATATTTTTCTCTCTGTGGGATCGACCTTATTCACACTACTATATATATATATTGTGTACAAGATTTTATTTTTAGGTGCTTGCGACAGCACGCCAAATTTTGGCGCCGTTGTCGAGGACTGATTCTAGTTAATTTTTGTGTTTATTGTGATTTTTATTTTATAAAAAATAAAATAAAAAATAAAAAATAGTATTTGGTAGTTTTTATGGTTTATTAGAGTTTCCTTAATTGTTTATGACTGCAATTCGATCTTCTAATCAAGGTAATTTGTCATATGATCAAGAAATAGAAAGGATTTTGCATAGATTGAGGAGAGAAAATTGGAGAAATTCTGAAGTGGACAATTTGGCTTCTGACTCCCTGTTTACTAGTAATTCTGATTTAGTAGAGGAAGAAGTCATGGCTAAAAATCGGACTTTAAAAGAGCTTGCCGCTCCTAATTTAATCCAACAACCTCTATGCATAACGTTTCCTACTTTAGATGTTACTACTAGTTTTGAATTAAAATCTGGACTAATACATCTCTTGCTCACTTTTCATGGCTTTGCAGGTGAAGATCCTCACAAACATTTAAAGGAACTTCATGTAGTATGCACGAGTATAAAACCTACAGGGGTGATTGAAGATCAAATTAAATTAAGAGCTTTTCCGTTTTCTTTGAAAGATTCGGCTACGGATTGGCTCTATTATTTACCCTCTGGGAGTATTACCACATGGAATGAGATGAAAATGTTATTTTTGAAAAAATACTTTCCAGCTTCAAGGACAGCCAACATTAGAAAATAAATTTGTGGTGTAAGGCAGCACAACGGAGAGTCCATACATGAATACTGGGAACGTTTTAAAAAATTTTGTGCAAGTTGTCCCCATCATCAAAATACTGAGCAGCTACTAATCCAATATCTCTATGAGAGCCTTCTACCCACTAATAGAGGTATGATTGATATTACTAGTGGAGGAGCTCTAGTAAATAAAACTCCTGAGGCTGCAAGAAACTTGATAGCAAATATGGCAGCTAATTCTCAACAATTTGGAACTAGGCTTGACTTTCCATCTAAACAAGTTGATGAGGTAAATGTTTCCTCCATTGAATAACAAATTGCGAGTTTAACTACTCTTGTTCGTCAAATGGCTATAGGTAATATGCAAACTGTGAAAGTTTGTGGGATTTGTTCAGTAACAGGACATCCAACCGATATGTGCCCAACTTTTCAATTGAGCAAGTGAATACAGCAAGTGGTTTTTTTGGACAACCGCAAAAGAAGTATGATCCCTACTCGAGCACATATAATCCAGGATGGAGGGATCATCCCAATTTTAGCTACAGGAATCCATAAATAAATTAGCTCGTTACTCAAAACCGCTCAAATTTCCAGCAATATAAGCAGCCATACCCAACTAGACAACAACAGGGGCCAAACTTCTAATTCTGGTATGTCTTTAGAAAATATTGTTAAATCTCTTGCCAATAACACTTTACAAGTTCAACAAGAGGCAAAACAATTTCAACAAGAGGCGAGGGCTAGTATTCAAAATTTAGACAATTAGATGGGCCAAATGACAACTGCAATTAGTCAACTAAAGGTGCAGAGTTCAGGGAAATTACCCTCTCAAACGATAGTAAATCCAAGATAAAATGCAAGTGCAATTGTCTTGAAAAGTGGTAAAGAAGTTGAAATTCCAGTAAAGGCAACCCCTGTATCATCAGAACAAGAAAAAAAGAAAAACGTCGTAGCAAACAAGAACATTCTCAATGAAGATGACGGACCTAAACGTAAGTTTTTGCCTCTGTCAGTTATAAACCAATACCTTATTTTCCCCAGGCTTTAGTTGAATCTAGAAAAGATGAGCAAAATAAAGATTTATATGAAACTTTTCGAAGATGTGAGGTAAATATTCCACTATTTGATGCCATTAAAGAAGTACCTCGTTATACTAAATTTTTGAAAGAATTGTGTACAACTAAGAGAAAATAGAAATTTAAAGGATATGAGAAAGTGAGAGTAGGGGAGAATGTTTCGGTAGTTATTCAAAAAAAAACTCCCTGCAAAATGCAAAGATCCAGGTTTGTTTACTATCCCTTGTACGGTAGATAACACTAAATTTGAGAAGGCCGTGCTAGATTTAGGAGCTTCTATCAATGTCAGGCCATATTCTATATATGCTTATTTGAAATTTGGACCTTTGAATAAAACTAGTGTTGTAATTCAATTGGTTGATAGATCTAATGCATATAATAAGGGTGTAGTTGAGGATGTAATTGTACAAGTTAATGGTTTATTTTTTCCTACTGATTTCTATGTGCTTGATATGGAAAATGGTGTCAAAATGCTCCTATTTTGTTTGGAAGACCATTTTTAAAGACATCAAAGACTAAGATAGATGTTCATAGTGGCACACTACCATGAAATTTGATGGTAAAATTGTTAAGTTTAATATTTATGATGCCATGAAATATCCTGATGATAATAATCCTATTTATTCTATTGATGTGATTGATTCTTTATCACAGGAAGTTTTTGAATTTGATGGAAAAGATGGTTTGGAAGTTGCCATTAGTAAAAATCTGGAGAAAGAGAATGAGGAGTTAACCTTTAGTTCTGAATTACAGGAAATTGTTGCAGCATTAAATGATTCTCCAAAGTTATAACAATCAGATAACTTTTCTATTATTGCATTACCAGTTTTTGACAAAAGGCCTTTACTCTCTGTTTTGCAGACCTTTATTCCAAATTTGAAGCCTCTCCCTAGTTACCTCAACTACATGTTCCTTGGAAACGGAGGAACATTACTAGTGATTATCTCCAATAAGTTTAGTGCACTACAAGAAGAAAAGCTTGTGCAGGTCCTTAAGAAGCATAAGACGGCTATTGGTTGGACGATTGCGGATATTAAAAGAATTACCCCATCTACATGCATGCATCGTATCTTACTTGAAGAGGGAGCAAAACCTTCTCGTCAACCACAAAGAAGATTGAACCCGCCCATGATGGATGTAGTAAAAAAAAAAATCCTCAAACTTCTTGAAGTTGGAGTGATTTATCCTATTTCAGATAGAAATTGGGTTAGCCCGATTCAAGTGGTTCCTAAAAAGACTAGAATAACTATTGTGAAAAACTAGAGTAATGAGTTGGTACCCACCCGTGTTCAGAATAGATGGCAGATTTGTATAGATTACAGGAAATTAAATGTTGTAACCCACAAGAACCACTTCCTTTTACCTTTTATTGATCAAATGCTTGAAAGATTAGCTGGTCATTCTTACTATTGTTTTCTTGATGGTTATTCAAGTTATTTTTAGATTGTAATTGCTCCAGAAGATCAAGAAAAGACAACTTTTACATGCCCATTCGGGACTTTTGCATATCGTCGCATGCCCTTTGGCCTTTGCAACGCCCTAGCCACTTTTCAAAGGTGTATGGTTAGCATATTTTTCAAATGATATTAAGCATATCATAGAAGTCTTTATGGACGATTTCACAGTTTATGGAGACTCGTTTGATAATTATTTGCATAACCTTACACTTATTCTTCAAAGATGCATAGACATTAACCTTGTGTTAAATTCTGAAAAATGTCATTTTATGGTTGAACAAGGTTTAGTTTTGGGACATGTTGTTTCATATCTTTACCTTATCCCACTAGTGTGCAGGAAGTTCGTTCTTTTCTTGGACATGCAGATTTTTATTGTAGATTCATCAAAGACTTTTCCAAAATAGCATTATCCCTTTGCAAATTGCTACAAAAAGATGTAGTTTTTGAACTTGATGAGACATGTAAAAAGACGTTTGATAAGCTGAAAGAACTGTTGACTTCTATCCCAGTCATCCAACCCCCTGACTAGAATGTTCCTTTCGAAATAATGTGCGCTGCAAGTAATTATGCAGTAGGTGCTGTTTTGGGATAAAGAATTGGAAAATCATCTCATGTCATTTATTATGCTTCAAGAACTTTGAATGATGCTTAGAGAAATTATTCTACTACAGAAAAGGAACTTTTAGCAGTTGTATTTGCTTTAAAAAAGTTTAGATCTTATTTGCTTGGTACTAAAGTCATTGTTTATTCTGATCATTCAGCTCTTCGTTATTTGATGATGAAGGAAGAAGCAAAACCAAGATTAATAAGATAGATATTTCTCTTGAGTGAATTTGATTTGGAAATCAAAGACTTTAAAAGACAAGATCAAAGTGATGCCAAGTACTATGTGTAGGATGATCCATACTTATGGAAGCATTGTGCAGATCAAGTGATAAGAAGATACGTTCCTAAAAATGAAATTTTTTCCATTCTCATCTTTTTTGATTCTTAAGCTTGTGGAGGTCACTTTGGAGCTAAGAGAACAGCAAGAGTACTAAAAAGTGGTTTCTTTTGGCCATCTTTATTCTGAAACTCATATTCTTTTTTTAAGTCATGCGATCATTGTCAAAAGATAAGTAATATATCCCGAAGGAATGAGATGCCACAAACCCCTATACTATTTTGTAAAATTTTTGATATTTGGGGCATCGATTTTATGGGATCGTTTCCTGTATCTTTCGGTTATATTTATAGTTTGCTTGCTGTTGATTATGTCTCAAAATAGGTGAAAGCTAAAGCTACCAGGATTGATGATTCTAAAGTTGTTATAGATTTTATCAAGTCAAACATATTCTCTAGGTTTGGAATTCTAAAAGCTTTAATAAGTGATCGAGGCACTCACTTTTGTAATCGAACTGTGGAGACTTTAATGAGGAAGTACCATGTAACCCACAAGTGTCAACTGCCTATCATCCTCAAACTAGTGGACAAGCGGAAGTGTCAAATAGAGAAATCAAGTCCATCCTTGAAAAGACGGTTAATCCAAGTAGAAAAGATTGGAGTTTGCATTTGGATGATGCCTTATGGGCATATAGAACTGTGTATAAAACACCTATTGGTATGTCACCTTATCGATTGGTCTTTGGAAAATCGTGCCATCTTCCAATTGAGTTAGAACACAAGGCTTATTGGGCTATCAAGAGTTTCAACATAAAAATGGATGAAAGTGGAGAACACAGGAAGTTCAATTACAAGAGTTACAGGAAATTCGCAATGATGCCTATGAGAATGCAAGGATCTGCAAGGAAAAGATGAAGGCTTTTCATGACAAGATGATCTCTAGGAAGGAATTTAAAGTTGGTCAAAAAGTCCTTCTATACCATTCACGGCTATCTTTGTTTCTAGGTAAGTTGCGTTCTTGTTGGATTGGACCTTTTGTAGTTACTAATATTTTTCCTCATGGTGCAGTTGAAATTCAAAGTTTAGAAACTTCCAAAGTATTCAAAGTAAATGGCCATAGACTTAAAACCATCCAAGAAAGATTCCAAGTAGAGAATGCGGCAAAATTGAACCTTGAGGATCCAATTTATTCTGATTAAAGAATAAAACAACCTTGAGTCGAGCCAACGACAATAAATAAAGGCGTTGCTTGGGAGGCAACCCAAAGGAAGTTTATTTTCTTATTCTTGCATTTATATTTCGATTATTTTTGCCTTTTATTTACATTTAACCTTACATTGAGAACAATGAAGTTTTAAGTGTGGGGGAGAGAATTTAGGTTGTGTCTTAAATATGTTTTTATTTAAAAAAAAAAAAATCATAACATGATTGAATAAGTACTCTTCCAAATTAATTAGTCTAGTCATTTTCCTTGAAGAATGATACCGACTAAATTTGGTAGACACAAACCAGTGATATTTTGAGCCTATAGACTGACATATCCATATCAGTCTCACCATTTTCTTTAATGTGAGATATTTTTTCATGGATTTATTCTCTAGAACTTGCCTTGATTCTCTTTAAGATCACATTAATACATGCATGCATGAATATGATTAAGGTCATCTTTGTTATAAGCTACATAAGCCAAATAGCCTACCTGATAATTAATTCTTCCTTTTTGAAACCCCTTTGAGCCTTATTAATCCTTTTCGTTTGTTGTAAACCCACATTACAAGTTTTAAACTTGAAAAACAATGTTTTTACCCAAGTCATAAAGCTAGTGGAAAATTGTTCATGGATGTGCAAGAAATAAGTATGGGGGTGTTTGGATTTGTGATATGGCTATGACTGGTGAAATGGAATATGTTCTCACTTTTAATTCATAAATTCCATTGTTGAAGTAGTAAAAAAAAAAAAGTGATGAAGGAGATTGTTTTTAACGTTACAAATTGTCTATATCCATAATTCCTCCTAAAATTCTAAGAAATGGGTCTGTTTACTTGTGTTATATATAAGGTGAAAGTTGTTGCAAATGATCGTTCCATGCTACAAATAAAAAAATGTTCCTTTTGAACGATCTCTTTTTCAACACAGGAGTTTTACATGGTTTAAATATTTTAAAGACAAAATGAAGAAGCTGCTGAATAAGGAGATTGATTTTACATATCTTATATACTCAAAATTGAGTTGATTAATTTTTACTCCACTAGCTTCTATGAATTTTGAGCTACACTTCCAAATATTTCCTACCTTAACCATAACCTCATTACAACCCTTGAAAAGTTCTTATGATTCATGTTATTCATGTAATCCCAGTGGTGGAGAATGAGAAGATATGCAAGCTTATGGTAGATCATTTCCATTGAGATGAATTTGAGCGAAACATATACCTTTCAATCACATAAGAATTGAGCGTTAATTTTCGTGAGGGTCTACGTATTTAGTTTACTTTATTTTCAAGTGAAAATGCTTACTAAGAAATTATAAGTTGTTTGTTCATGATATGTTATGAGTTTTAAAGAGTTTGATTCTTCTTTATTAATAGCATTGTAACCTTGGTATTTTTGGATAAGTAGATTTGAGTTTTGCCCGAGGACGAGCAAAAGTTAAGTGTGAGAAAATTTGATGAGAATATAAAATGCCATATTTTTCTCTCTTAATGTTTAATATTTTATTCTTATTTGATGCGTAAATATATTCATTATTTTTATATTTTGATTTAGGATACAAATAAAGGCATTAGGAACAAATGAAGATAATTACGAAATTTTAAACAGTTTTGATGTCTCTTCATAATATGGGCATAACTCTCTCATTCAATCTCTAATTGAGCTGATTCAAGATGATATAGAACACAAAGAGAAATATATATAACTTTTATGTTTTATGTTTTAAGAGATATTCACTCAATCCAAGATAAAATCGACCATGAAGTGGACGCACCTACACTTGATGTTTCTGAATATTCTTCAGCCACACTTCCAACCAATTGCATCAAATCCACATGTTATCATAACATTTTCCAGCAAGCACTCCTGCACCAACTTGCAAATTCAATAATCAACTTACATGCAAGATTAGATGCACTCAAGTTTCTTCAAGACAAATTGTTTGAACACAAGATACAAAGTCATACAAGACAACTAATGAAAAAGAAACAAAATTGAACACTCAAGCTACAAGCAACTTTTAACTAAGAATGGTAGAAAAATAAATGATCAAAATGCCAACTTACAAACTACTTGGATTAAAAAATGATACATGGTAAAGCAACTTGAAATTTTGATGATTTTGTTATGACAACTTGCATGAAAAATGCTTATAAATAGAAGGGAGGGGTTTGTGTTCTATATACAATGTTTTTTTATGCTTAGTTAGCCATTGTGTTAGCTTGAAAGGAAAATCAATTACCTTCATTCTCTTCCTTTTCTTTTGATTGATATTTTTATTATGGCTCTGAGTGGCTAAGCTTTTGTAATTAGTCAAAGGAAACGAGAGTCTCAGAATTTATATAGTTGTGAGATCTAATTTGTTCTTATTATTCAATTTGTACTTTGAGTATCAAATGTTCTTCTGTGCCTATTTTCATGATTATTCTGTTTAATTACTAAAAGGTCTGCTAGTTTATTATTCGTTATAATCTATTGCTATATTAGATATCAAATCCGTAATTGTTTGATCCCACTAATCTGTGAAGTAATTAAGGTTTAATAATTTGCTGCGTCAAAAATTATTAGAATTCAAGAAGAATACTCGACTAAATTAAATGCAACCGCTTGTGTTTGTATTGTTTAGTTTCATCGATCTCTCTAATTCTTAAAGCTATTACTAGATTAAATCCATAGCGGTTGTCTTGGATTGTTTAGTAGTTAGGATTAATTAGATCGCTTATTTTCTAATTAGTTACAACTAAGGAGAGATAAGAAAATTGTTCTAAAGGTGAATATTCAAAGTATTAATTGATTTATATTGCATCAATGATCAGTTATAAAATTTCGATGGTGGACATTGACTTCGACCAATACTTTTTCCTTTGATTGATATTTTGAAATTAAATTGTTCTTTAATTGTTTTTGTTTCTTTTGAAATTATTCTCATTACAATCAAAAACCCCTTCTTCCTTACTTAACAATATAAAAATAAGCTAATCATTCTCTGTGGGATCGACCCTAATTCACATTACTATATATATATATATATATATTTTTTTTTTTAGTACAGGATTTTATTTTTGGGTGCTTGCAACATCACGCCACCTCACATTCTTTCTCTCTATAGAGTTTCATTTCTATTGGAGAAAGAAGCCAAGGGAGTGCCCTACAGTTGCAAATAGCAGTAGAGGCTGTGAGGTGAAGAGAGAGAGAAAAGGAACAGCGCTACAGAGAAGCTTCCATTGAGCACACGAAATGCATGAAATGTACACGTGGATAAGTGGGGCTCAAACAAGAATTAAAATTGTAAAACGCTCTCAGCTTTTCCTCCTCCCAAACGAAACACTTTCTTTTTCTAAAAACCCATTCCTAAAGAAATCAACAATCATCCATTTCCACTGTAGTCGCCCAGCACCCATACTCCAATTGTTTGGTATCGAAGTTCCTTGAAGGAAAAATTAAGTAAAGATTACCTAACTATGGGGAATGCCTGTCAGGTCGGTCGTGGTGACGTTGAGATCGGGGCAGAAGAGATAGTGAAGGAGCTGAAGAAGGTGAAGAGGCAAAATTTTGTAACTCATTGTCTTCTTTCGACCATAATTATACTGACCGTTGCTTCAAAATTATCAGAAGTCACCTTAATTTTGAAAGTCAAAGAAGGACTAAGCCACCCATTTAGATCTGTCAAAACTTTTTTTATTTTTTATTTGTTGGCAAGAGTTGGTGACCACATGTCTAAGAGTGGCCGCTCTCCAAGTTTATTAGAATCTCTCACTTATGGTGGAGGAATACTGTAACATCCCAACCCAAATATTTATGGTTTAAATGCGAATATTTGATCTTTCGATCTTTCATATTATTTTATAATTCTTTTATTATTAATATTAGTATTATCAATTTTATCCAATGCTATGCATTAATAAGTTTATATTTTCAATAAAAAAAATTATTATAGCTATTATTAATGTTGTGTAATAATCTATCGATTATTAGTTTAAACATTTTGAAACCTCCATGATCTTTTACGCCTCTTATGTTATGTTTTTTTTTAACCTTTCATCTTCCTAGGATTTAGAGATTTTCTTGTAACCGACTTAAGCCACATTTATCGGCTTGATTTAAATAAGTAACCGGCGTCCTCACACCATCATATACCGAGGAAAACCTCGATCCCATGCACGTTCCTTTCCCTTGACCCCTTCATTCACGGATTTAGTTGGTAAATCAAGTTCATTTTTTTTCAAATGGTTTCCTTCCACTACGCACAACTCTAGCTCTCCATGCACTACGTAACTCTTCCAACATCCTTAGGGTTTGCTTCCTATTTATAACCTGTTTAATTCCCAGAAAAATACCACAGCGGCAACTCAACTTCCACTAGCTCCCTCTCTTGATCACGGCAAAAGCCATGAACGCCCCAACGAGCGGATTACTGATAGCAGCAACCGAGAACTCAGTAAACACTACAGCCAACTCCACTGCTCAGACAACCATGCAACCATCAGTAAACACTACAGCCCCTCCTCGTCGCTGCCCTCCTTCAGATCACCACCGAAAATCCACGATACCGTCCCCTATTTCACGACCCATAAAACAGAGCAACCATAGCCCCATGATCAGGTCACTACCGTGTTCAAGGGACGCAGACGCCATGCACACCACCGTGAGCCCCTCCGACCAGTAGCAAGAGTACCCTTCACCGCCTCGGATCACCTCTAGCAGCCCCAAAAGCCAGCCCAAGCAACCCCTGTTTTAAATACCCGAAAACAGAGCATCCTTTGCTCTCAGTCCTGTTTAGTGCCACTAGTCGCGGCAGTGAAGCCCAGCAACCTTGACGTGGACTTGTTGCAAATTCTCGGTAAGCTCACGACGTGCCCGTTCTCAGCTCCTCTTTCCGTTTCTCACCATTTATGGACTCTATAAGTACTATTTTACTACAATGAATTTTAATAATAAATAGAGTTTAATTTATTTTTTATCCGTTAAGTATATTTTATAAAACAAGCTTTCAGTATTAATAGATTTTTTTTAAACAAATATAATTTCCTTCTAAGTTATAGTATATTGGAAGTGTCGAATTATTGTTAAGTTATAATAATAATTTATAAGAATTTTTATATTAAGTATTATTAAGTTTATTTCATGAACTAATCTCAGCTATCCTTTTTTTGGACTCAAATGAATAAATATTATTTACTAGATTATATTTGAAGGGTTATCTATGATAATATTGATTTAATAATTATATGATATTGGTGTTTATTAGATTTCTTATAATATTAAATAAATATGTTAAGAATATTTTAAACGTCGTTAATAATTATTAGATTTCTTATAAAGTTGGGTACTTATATTAATTATAAGAAGGTAAACCTATTTTAAGGATTTAAATTTTCACAACTTATTTTGATAGAACATGATTATAGTTCAAAGTATTTTCTAAGTTTTAATATGTTATTAGTATATAAATATTTTAAATATAAGTATTCATTGATTTCTATGTTAAATAGAATATTCATTTAATTATTTTATACAAAATGATTTTAATTAAATAGAAATATCTGAATTATTGGATATAGCTTTGATTGTTTTACTAAAGCATATTTTCAATGTAAAATATTTTATAAGTATTTTATTTTATGATATTAGTATTTAATGTCTTTTGTATGAAGTATAATACGTATTATATTATTATTCTTCGCGATATGTATTAATTTAGTAGAATAATTCAGCACGTTACTTTTAGAAACGTTAGTGAAGATTTAATAATTTCGTATAGGTATCATCGAACTAAGAAGAAAAATTTATGAAGATGTAAGTAAATTTGATTACAAAATTAGAATCCACACATGTAACTTATATTATTAGTAAAACCAGTTCTTTGATAGCCATTTTTTCATATACCTCTTATGTCATGCAAACATGTCATTTAGCACAGCACGATACATGATCATGTCATTCAGTATCATGTTTAGATTCAGCGAGTTATAGTTATTTATATTAGTATGTATTATACATCTCATGTCACATAAGTCTCATAAGGTCAATTAAGTTCAAGTATAAGATTAGGTCAGATTAGAAAGTAATTAAGTAATTAATTAATTATTTAGTAAATCAATTAATTCAGATAGTCATTCAGATGCATGATACCAATGCATATCAAATTAGGATGGATGTGCAAGCCACGGACCTAAGCGTGGTCTACCATAGTACACCAAAATACTATTAGTAGCTCCCCTTGCTGCAGTGAGACGTGAGGCTGGTGCACAATCTTGCACATAGAGTTAAGTATGTTGGCCAAACAGTTCAGTTAAATCAGTTCAGTTATATCAGTTCAGTTAAAACAGTTCAGTTAAATCAGTTTAGATAAATCCGTTTAGCTAAATCAGTTAGTAAGTTTAAGTCAAATCAGTCAGTTAATTCAGTCCAGTCAGTTGAAGTCAGTTAGTTGGTTAAATTTGACAGTTTAGTCATGCATAGCATGAGCATTAGCATATACAATCATGTTTTCAGATCTCAGCATAAATATTTTATGAAAATTTCCTATAATATTATCTTACGTTTTGGTGGATTCCTTATTGAGTTCTCAACTCATTTTAGTTTATTTTCTATTTTTAAAACTATCCAAGTGAGAAAGATGACCAGCGCGAACAGGCAGGCCAGGAGTAATTGGAGCAGTGATTTAAATTTTCAGCATTTCTAAAAATAAGTGTCTTTATGACACAAGTTTACTTTCAGTTATTTCAATAAATCATTTTTGAAAGACATTTTTATTAGAATTTTAGTTTTATGAAATAAACATTATTTTATTTTTATTATTAAATCAAGATTCTTGTATTGGATTAAAAATTTTAGAAAAAGTTAAGTGACATTCTTAAGCTATGAGAAATAGGTGTTACCACGGTATTCCTCACTTATGCTGAAGGAATACCATGATAACATCAAGATACAAGAGATTTACAAAAATCAATCTACTCAACCCCTGCATCGACATCAACAGTCAAACAAATTAATCAAATAAATACAAACACTTAGGTACGTAAATAGGGAAGTTCCTAGCAATCCATGTGAAAAAGATTGCTATGGGCCATCACAAATCAACTAAGAAGTGATGGGCCATCACAAAAAGATTGTTGGTGTTAAATAGTGAAAAAGATCTTATGGGCCATCACAAATCAACTAATCCACATGTTGCAAGGCTATTTTAAGCAAATGAGGGAGAATGGCAATTGGACTTGGAAAGAAATTGAGTTTGACTAGGACTTTAATTCCCATTTCACATTGACCAAAAAGGAGCAACATCACTTGGGCTGAACGTTTAAATTGGACGCGGCGACATATATATATGGATGATATCCTTGAGCACCGTTTTAAAAAAGCCGCATAGACTAGGACGTACACGAACGGATAAATTTTTTTTTAGAGGATGCCGCCAGCTGTTTTATTGATTTTTCACCAGAGATTTTTGTTATCTATTATATTTATAGGTAACTAAATTTTTAAATAGGATTAGCGATGAACTTACATACTAGATGGTATTTTTAATTTATTTTTAATTCATTTATTTAATTTTCAATTTATTAAAATTCTTTGTTTTATCATTCTCAATATATTGTTGGTGTTTTTTTATTCGAATAATCTTGGAATTTATTTCATTTACAAATTTAGTCATACTCTTTCTATTGAATGGATTGGTTCTTTGATTATGTTTGGATCTATTGATTATTTATATTTATTTAATTCTCTACTGCAATATCGCTCCCTTGCTATATTGTCGTCGTTGGATTTTTTCAATGTGAATATCGATTTGCGTGATTTAAAGTGATGAATGATTTTTAAAAGGTTACATTTGGTTTAATTTTTGGTTTATAATTTTATATCTTCCGATTGAGAATTATGGAATTGAATTCTTAATTGAGTTATCAGTGAATTGAAAATAATTAAAATACCGGATATGTGCAAGGGATTCCCGAGACTCTACTGTTCGTCAACTTTGATTACTTTTTCCGTTAATTCTTTGGTTTAATTTTAATTTGCATTCAAAATCAATTTTTATTTTCTTATTAATCATTTAATATATTTTTTTAGTTTCTTTGCTATTCTACTATTTTTTTAATTTGTCTCTGCGGAATCGACACCCCAAAGTTTAACTACAATTACCGCATATTCTTTAGGCATTATCAGTTGGCAGCTTGTAGATTCTTACTATGACACAATAATTTCATAAATGAAAAATATTTGAGTCATAAAAGTATTATATAAAAATAAATTTATAAATTTATGATAAATGTGATTTGATGTGATATCAGATTGAAAAGATACTTTATTGTAGAGTAGATTTAATAGATCCTATGAAACTACATCAGTTTGTATATTTATTTTTGTAGTTTTGTGTAATCTTTTTGTATTTTTAGTAATAATTCTCTTTACAAATATCCTTAAACTAAACAGTACTTTCTAATAGCTCATGTATTATAACACTTTTGGCTTTTATAAATAAACAAATAAAATCAAAGAGACAAAGGAATGGGCCTTAATTATGGTTTGTTTGTCCAATGAGAAAGGGGAAAAAATGCATCAAAACCTTATAGAACCTTATTTTTCTATCAAAAATCAAAATCATGAAAATATAAACTCCATTAAGATTTAGTAGAATAGGAATAAGTATACATTGCACCCTCAAAATGTGTTTGGGAAAAAATGATTCATCTTTAGTGGGAAAATACTAAAAGTCTAAACACATAAATGAGAAATTCATGCTTATTGAGACATAGCTGAGATAACCTTATAAATCTCATCTTTTTCAAAAGGTCTCTCCAAACAACTTGCACTCTACGGATCGATTGTCTCAAAAGATAAATGATCAAGTTTTAGCCGTCAATCAAACAGTTTAGTGAAAAGGTCCTCGTAATAATGCACAATATGACTTTCTATATCAGATGGGGAAGATAATACCTGAGCAACTGAATGAAGTATCTCAATAGCATTGTTTCATCAATGTGAGTTAGCTACTTTGCGAAAGAATTTTGTATATCTATCACCTTCTTTCAATCAAAGGGCCTTGAGTTTCTAAATCCAAGAAGTCTCCTCTGACAAAAAAACCCTCTCCAAATTCACCACAGCTGTACCTTTTCTAAATAGAACTTCGTCAGAGCAATCCCCCAATAACTCCCTTCCCTCTAACTTCTGCAATTCCTCATAGAGGGTTGACTTCTAATTGTCAATGTGCCTAAATACTTCCAAGTTCCACTTCTTCAGGTCTTGCTTCAAAGCCCTTAGTTTACCTGCAAGAATGAAACTAGGAGTACTGACGAACTGATACAATGCCCACCATGCCCGTATTAAGCCTACAAATTCGTCGGCTGTAAGCCACATGTTTCCGCACAAAAAGTATCAACGACTCTTGCCCACAATATAGTAAAATAGGAAAGTGATCTGAGTTAACTCGGGTCAACCGCTTCTGACAAAGCGCTAGATAATGGGTTTTCCACGACTGAGAGACAAGAAATCTATTAAGTTTCAACCACACCCTTTCCATTTGACCAAGTGAACTTGCCCCCATTGAGAGGAATATCCATAAGGTCCAGATCAAAGATGAACTCAAAAAATTCTTCCATAGCCAACAAATTCCGATAAATCCACGAACGCTTGATAGGGATACGGTTTGCATATGGGCCATAAATGCCTACAAAGGCCCATTCCCACCCATTAGCCACATTTTTAAAGGGAGAAGCTTCCAAAAAATCTCCAATTCATTTTTCTACTGCCTCAACAACTATTTTATCTCACGTAACTAACACACCCCCCAAGACTCCCATGGATACCAAGTAAGGCCATCCTACATACGAACACCCCCATAAACTCCGAACAATCATCCTATAAATGACCTGCAACTTTATTTCCTGCAAACACACCACGTTAATCTTCCACATTAGCAATAGTGATTTTATATAGAGGAATTTATTGCGATCATTGAACTCCCACACATTCCAAGAAAGGATCTTTAGCTTAATGAGAACAACATAGAACCCCTCTCTTTTGCTCTATCTCTACCACCACTACCTTCCTTCACATCATAATTAATGGAACATGTTAACTTTTTTTAATTCCCTTTCTCTCTTACAGATCAACTTCAATCATCCTTCTTCCATAGCAATTAGAAGAGCTCTAAATTGATCTTCATGGCCTATAAAAGAGATCCCAATAACACTCTTCGTAGCCTCCACTTATTAAACAACTCAATCTGAGGATTTTTTCCCTATGAGGAGGTTGGGAGGGAGTGCGCATAGAGGGGTAAGAGTGACCCCCTCTCGCTCACAAAAGGCCAACTACAAATCTGGTTTTGTCACTAAGTTGAGGGCACCAACTCTACAGTCCTCTTCCTCTCCAGAGTCTACAAAAATACTCTCTAAATTATTCCCTTCCTTATCCCCCATCTCCACCAGCAAACATGGAGTAGAACTCAAAGACCCAAAGCATTGAGCAGGAGCCTTCAGCACAGCCACTACCTCATCTCTCCCATCTAAAAGAAATTGTGGCTACGATAGTCCTCCTTCGCTGTGAAAGTGGTACTCTTTTTCTCCCTCTAACAGATCCTCGATATGCTCAAGGGATGCCTTTGCCAGAGCTGGGAAAGGATCCAAAGAGTGAGTCAGAGTTATCTATCTACAAGACACGTCCAACGACGTGTTCTGGGTCTCAATAGTGGTTGTTGGCACAATCTGGGTTATCAGCGTGTTATGGAAGATAGATGTGATATTTCCCTCATATCCTTGGTCTGCGATCACCCTAAGCCTATCTCCATCATCACCGGAATTTTCTGACTCATCTTCAACCGTTGTGCCATTGCCGGTGACTGTTGGGCCATCGTCGGCGATTGGTGTGCCCTCGAAGAAGTCTCTGGTACAGGCTCTGTAGGCCGAGAACAAAGCAGGTTTAGGGATTTCGTGGGCCTTGACTTTAGAAAGGCCTCGGGCACAGAAGTGAAGTGATTAAGGGGCTTGTCGCCCCTTTGAGATTGAAACTGGGGCCCCTTCCCACCTTCTATGCAACTGCCCATAGGCCCAAACTCTGCTTCCCCCATGTCCACACCTTTCTCTGTGCCACTAACATCTTGAACGCATCGTTTGATCCAATCTATATTATGGTGCAAGTCTTCGATATGCTTTTCCATGATTTCCAGTAGCCTCAGCAAGTTTTCCTTTTTTAGGCCAGCAATGGTGCCACTACCATCATCCCCAATGTTCTACTCCTTGCCATGATGACAATACTCAGACCTGTATGCTCGTCTGGAGTGTCACCCATGCCCCTCGAGTGTTGTATTGCCTCCAAGTAAGACCTGATATATCGCGATGGTAGTTTGAAAACCTACGATGGAGGGGGAGGTATCCAGGATTCACATTTGTTCTTCACCCCCAAAACAAAGGCAGTTTTAGAAATCTCCATTAAAGTTTCTCCAAAAGACCTTCATCCGCTCCCCATCCTCCCTTCCGGAACCAAAATCAGACCTCGTTGCCTCTCAACACCAAATACCGAAAGAGAAAAGAACCTCTCATAGTTGTTTTGTTTCCTCTGCAAATCCAGGACTAGAGTCCCTCTTTTGTACGAACGCAGAAACTCAAAAGAGCCCCTAAGAACAGCTCTTTCCTTCACCATGGTGGCCAACCACACCAAATCTTCTTGGACAACAACGATGTGCTTGACAACATGGAGACTACTCTCCATAATCCTCCACACCTTCTGTTTTCCCTCTTAAACTCAAAACACTTATGGTCTATGATAATATTCCCACTCAACCCCATCGCTACCCGTGAAAACATAGAATGGACTTAAGTAATCCATGCTAACTCAATAAAACAAGACTAGAAATTTATCACCAAAGAACCAAAGAAAAAATTTGGATAAAGTGTATAGAGAGAATAAGGTTAGGAGAGAGTTATTTTTTTCTATGTTCAGTTTTGTACCAGAAGAAACAAAAATTAAGAAAAAATTAACATTCCAGTTTCCATTCATTCTTTTGCTCCTTCCTACAACAAGCCCTATAAGAAGAATAATGTTAAGCAGGTTAAACAAATCATTAAAATAAATAAAGCCTCCTTCAATTATGATGAAAGCCCACCAACATTCACCAAAGAAATTCACAAAGCATTGAAACAGATAAAGGCTTTTTGTTTAAATCATACCATATAATTAGGTTCCTGGAAAAAAGCAAACTAGGATCAATTAAAGAAAAAAAATTTAATAATGTAATGACATGCAGACCAAAAAAAAAATGCATACATTTTCTTAGAAAATAAACATGAGAAAAAAAAAATTCAGAAAATAGACATGTACAAAAAAGGATGTAAGGGCATAAACATACCTACAACCCATTCATGAAACCAAGACTTATGGACCCAAACTGAAAGGGAAATGCTTTGGACACATCTGAGGGGGCTAATCCACATGAAAACAATTTTAAATGTATATAATTAGTTCATTCTTCTAAGACTCCAAATCACTGTCAAAACAAACTCTTTTTCTTTCTTTTTTTGACAAATCACTGTCAAGATAAAATGAAGTTTACAAATGATAGAAGTATTTCTTTTGATCAATCACAAATAATAGAAATATAACCAAAACTTCTAGGCATACACTTTGCAGATGTTGCGGGAGATGTCAAGTCAGAGTTCACAGAGGCAGATTGTGCAGTTGGAGCACATTAGATGTTGTTCCTATGACACCCCATAACAATAAGACCTATAAGAAGAACAATGTTAACAGATTAAGCAAGTTAAACAAATCATTAAAATAAATCAAGCCTCCTTCAATTATTTTGAAAACCCACCAACATTCATGGAAGAAATTCACAAAGCAATGCAACAAAGAAAGGCTTCTTTTGTTTAAATCATACCATGTGACTGGGTTCTTGCAAAAAATCATACCATGTAATTGGGTTCCTGTAAAAAATCAAACGAGGATCAATTAAAGAAAAAAAATAAAAAGACAATAACTCAATGACATGCAAACCAAAAAAATGAAATGCCTACATTTTTTTCCCGAAAACAAACATGCACAAAAAAATACAAAAACAAAAAATTTATCATTTTCTTCAAAGTCAAAGAGAGAGAGAGATGGCAAAACATTTTCTCATAAAGCTCTTCACCTCATTCTTTCTCAATAGACAATGGCCAATCGGTTTGCTAGTATTGGTCACCGTGCGTAAAACTCTGAACGTTTACAAATCAGGCCCCAATAAAAAAAAATATGGAAAAAACACAAAAACTATTATTATTAGTGGGAAAAATTAGGAGCCTACTATGATAGAAAACAATGTCCAAGATCTAAACAACGAAACAGAGGAAAATAAATTTTCAAAAGTTTTAATAGAATCTTCTCAAAATGCAAATAAAATGTAAAATAGAGAGAGAACCAAAAGTCAAAAGAATATATTGTTTCTCCTTCTATACCAATTGCTAAACCAACCTAAAACAATCACTTACCATTCGGATTTTTGCTCCAAACTGAAGTTGAATATTTGATTATCTCTCCTCCTTTCCCAATAATAATACCTACTCTACCATTCAAAATATCGATCTTCCTTCTCGAGCTCAAACCCTAGAAGCCATATGGAATGGGTGTTGAAAGAGCTGAGTGTAGAGAATTTTCACATATGCAAAATGACGGTCAGCAGAGTCTTGCATTAGCTTCAAATACTTGCACATTGTGCAAACAAAACCCATAGAATCGAAATGCAAAAACTCTAAAATGCAAAACTATTTAAACATACCCAAATGCACGAAACACAGGTCCAGCAAAACCCTCCAAGATCCAAATTCAAAGTACGAGATGCCAAAAACATCAACTCAAAATTCAACTAGCAGAGTTTCCATCAAGCAGGCTTCTGTTGATCGTGGTTTCTGTCTAGCCCTAGGAGTCCATTCGAAAACCTCACATTCTTTCTCTCTATGGGGTTTCATTTCTATTGGAGAAAGAAGCCAAGGGCGTGCTCTGCAGCTGCAAACAACAGCAAGGGCCATGAGGTAAAGAGAGAGAGAAAAAAAGAAACAGTGCTATGGAGAAGCCTCCATTGAGCACACAAAATGCATGAAATGTACACGTGGATAAGTGGGACTCAAATAAGAATTAAAATTGTAAAACGCTCTCTGCTTGTCTTCCTCCCAAACGAAACACTTTCTTTTCCTAAGAAACCCATTACCCAAAGAAATCAATAATCACCCATTTCCATTATAGTCGCCCATCACCCATACTCCAATTGTATGGTATTGAAGTTCCTTGAAGGAAAAATTAAGTAAAGATTATCTAAATATGGGGAATTCCTATTAGGTCGATCGTGGTGGCGTTGAGATCGAGGTAGAAGAGATAGTGAAGGAGCTGAAGAAGGTGAAGAGGCAAAATTTTGTAACTCATTGTCTTCTTTCGACCATGATTATATTGACTGTTGCTTCGAAATTATCCGAAGTCACCTTAATTTTGAAAGTCAAAGAAGGACTAAGCCACCCATTTAGATCCATTGGAAGTTTTTTTTATTTTTTATTTTTTGGCAAGAGTTGGTGATCACATGTCCAAAAGTAGCCCATCTCTAAGTTTATTAAAATCCCTCACTTATTGTGATAATCCGGATTTTTAGATATCCGCTTAATTTTCATATGTGGGATGATTATGTCTCTCCAAGACTATTTTTAGGAATTTTTGGGATATATGTATAGGATTCTTATATTGAAAGGTTGGGAATAAGGCTGGGTATAAATGTGACTTGTGTTAAGGTGAAAAAGTGCCTAGACCCGAGATCTCGCTCAACTCTCGCTTGATGTATGGCTCGAGCGAAATACAGGGACAGACAAACGTCTTTTAGTAGAATGGTCATAACTTGCTCATTTGATATCGGATTTGAGTGATTCAAGAGGCTATGGAAAGCTAAGAGGAATATCTACAACTTTCATGTTTTGAGGTTTAAGAGATGCGGACTTAATCAAATGAGAAATAGAGATTGAAGTACCAGGTCTGAATTGAAGGTAGATAAGTATTGACTTGAAGTTGACTAAGAACATTGGATAAGATTAAGCCATTGGATTATTTTCTCAATTATCCTAAGATCTGGAGAAGTGTGTAGAGATGTGGAAAATGAGGAGATTTTATTTAGTGAATTTCGTGTGAAATAAGAGGAATCATCTATCCAACACTTGGTATACCCGGATTGGTGTTCTCGGGCTTATCTGTCGAGTTTTATTAGAAAAATCATAACTTGGTCATATGAACTCCAAATGAAGTGATTCCAGTTCCTAAAGAACCCTAAGACATAGATCTATAACTTTTATGATTGGAGGTTTTAGAGAATCGAAGTGTATCGATGGATTAATTGGGCTGGAATGGGACTGATCTGTTTTAAGTGCAAACTGGAGCTCGAAAATAAATCACTTCACCACCTCACCTTAGATGTTCGAATTTGATTGGTTTTCCTCATGGTTATCTACTAGATACACGTATGAAATCATGTGTTAGGTGGAGGAAGAGCTTCTAGAAGAATAATTAGTTTAAAACCAAGCAAGAGTGAAGGACTAATCTGATTAGCCAAAACAGTCAACTATCCCCTTTGTTTCCAACCAATTGGTAACCAAACCTTGGGAATTAGGTGATGAGATATTTTCCAGCTACTCTAAGGGTGCTAAGGAGGTCTTGGACGTGTGGCCAAAGAGGGAGAAAATGTTCTAGAAGCCTTGAGGATGCAAGGAAGGCCAATGGCCAGCTAAGCTCATCTTGGACATTTTAGACTTTTTGGAGTTTACTTTTATATCTATATTTGGTAATTATTTGGGGCCATTGATCTAAGATGATTTTAGATGAGGAAGAAGCATAGCCATAGGATGGAAATCTTTGGAGATCATGAGAGATATGGATGAGGATTAGACTAACCAAGGTTGAACAACTCACCATACCCCTTACACGGTTTGAGACTAACCCATTGCCTTGGTTGTTTTCCTTCTCTTCTTCCCCAAGCCATCTATTCCTCTATATAAATAGCTATCTTCAAATCATAGGAGACCTTTTGGGGAGGAGAAACTCACGTACACTTGGAGAGAAAGCCAAAGAAGAAGCCTCCCTAACCCTTGAACCTCCAAACATCTCCTAAGTGAGCTAAGTGAGTGCTTTGAGGAGAAATGTTGCAAGGACTAGTTGGATCATTCAACCAAGCTTTGGAGAAACTTGTAAGTATACAATTTAACTTAATCTTAGCATAGAATAGGTAGATTATTGATGAAATTAAGTTTGTTGTTGGTTGGAGCTTGAATTAGGCTTATATGATGTGTTTGGAATCTATGGTGTTTTGGATATGATTTTGTGATGGTAAAATGTTAGGAAAATTATAAGGACCTAGATTTATGTTTTAATAGGTAAAAATAAGGTTTATGTGAGAAGATTGCTTGGTTTAGGTTGAAAAACCCCATGAGCCGTGATCTCGCTCGACTGTCGCTCGATACCCCACTCGAGCGAGTCCCAACCCGAGACTTCGCTCGACACTCGCTCGACAACCCGCTCGAGCGAGATATCCTGTTTTGCTTAGATTCAGGATTTTCTTAGAATAGCAGTGGTGTTTCAAATGGGTAGAGTTATAGGTGAAAATAACTCATGTGAATAAGAGAGAAACAAAAAGAAAGAAAACAATTTATATAAAGATTAAGTTAGTCACGTCATGACGGGGACGGCGATACGTAACGCCCGTATGACTGACGTGCCGACAGGGACGGCGATACGTAACGCCTGTCGAGGTTATGCATTAAGTAGATCCCGATTGGGGACGGCGAGACGTAACGCCCATCGAGGATAAGAAATAAAAGAAACCTATGAGGTTAAGAAGTAAAGTGGAAAGTATAAGTATAAGTATAAGTATAAGTATTAAGTATGTGATGATGGGTCTAGCTAAGATCTAAGTTTGTATGTGATGATGGGTCTAGCTAAGATCTAAGTTTGTATGTGTTGATGGGTCTAGCTAAGATCTAAGTTTGTATGTGATTATGGGTCTAGCTAAGATCTAAGTTTGTATGGTAAGATGGGTAATTGACGTGTATGAGTTCCATAAAGTATGCTTATAAGTGATATGTTGGTGAGTATGATTATGTATGATGATAGTTGATGTTATCTATGCTTTATTTCGTTAACTGTGTACTTACTGAGATTTCTTGTAAATCTCACTCTTTTATGTTTTATATGTTTTATCTATCATTCCTTATGGAATGATAGATGTTGTTGCAGGGATAGATAAATTGCATTGAGACCCGATCAGCACGGGAGATTCTGAGGTACCCTGAGGGTCCTATGGAATGCTCCTCTCCGGTTGAGATGACCCCATGTACGTGATCAAGTGAAGAAGTAAGAGTACTAGATGATGGTAGGATATGAGATTTTGTTTAGAGAAAACTAACTGGGTTATGTAAGAGTTAATACAGAATATTGTTGTAAATACGATGTTATGAGAAGTGTAATCTTAGTGTGCCATGTGATCTATTGATGCGAGAGTTAGATCTCTTTGCATATATTGGGAATTTACTTCTTCCAGCTGCGATCGGCATTGCATTGAATTAGTAAGCTTAGATGCATGCATGCTGCTTTTTATATTTACGTAGGATAAGTAGCCTTGTGTTGCTTGTCCGGATGCGTCGATTTGCGTTGTAATCAATGCGAAAAATCGGGGTGTGACACTTATGGTGGAGGAATACAGTGGTAACATCAAGATACAAGGGATTTACAAAAAATCAATCTACTCAACCCTAGCATCGACACCAACAGTCAAACAAGTTAATCAAATAAATGCAAACAATTAGGTACGTAAATAAGGAAGTTCCCAACAATCCATGTGAAACAATCCTTGAATTTTTCCAGGAGTAAAATCTGTCCCCATAAACCTCTGGTCATTATTCTTGGCACCCTCTTTAGCTAAAAAATCCACAACCATGTTGGCCTCTCTATAAATATGACAAATACTTCATCTTAAAGACCGAAGCAAATATTGTATTTCTCCCCAAAATTTCCACATATACCAAAAGTTACATACTCCAGATTTGATTCACTGCACCACCACAGAGGAATCTGATTCAACCATAAGATTTGTGATACCCAAATGTTGAGCTAAGCGAAGGCCATCAAGTAAAGCATAACCTTCAGCAACTGTATTTGTAGTAGTCTCGTATGAACAAGCAAAACCAGTCACAAAATTCTTTAATTCATCTCTTATTATACCAACCCCACCTGCTCTACTCAGATTACCAATTGAACACCCATCCACATTCAGTTTCAATCTTCTCCTTGAAGGTTTTTTCCAAGACATAATCTTAGGAGCAACTCTTTAATCAGCAGCATAGGACAATTTAGTTCCAAGAGTATTTTCTCATCATAAGCATGACTTTTCTGACATGATTTATGCAATTAAAAAATTTCCAATAATGCTCCCTTCACCATCCGCACTACTCCATACCTATCCATTGACAAAGCCTCCATTCGTGCAGCCCTGCTACAGATGATCAAGACACAAAAAACTACCAAGTGAAGCCCTTTCACTCCTACCTTTCAAAATTTCAGAAACCCTTGTGGATTTATGTAACACCCCATTTCCATAGGTTAAGGAGTGTTACTTAACTTTTCTAAAACTTTTTAATCCGGTATAAGATTCTTAGTTTAAAAGTAAAATAACACTTAGTTAATAGAAATGAAGTTTTAATAAAATATCTTTTAGAAAAAAATTAACTGAAATAATTTGTGTCATAAAGACACGTATTTCTAAAAAAACTTAAAATTTAAATAATTGTTCAATTTACTCCTGGCCTGCCTGCTTATACTGGTTCTCTTCCTCACCTGGGTGGTTTTAAAAACATGAAATAAACTAAAATGAGAACTCAGTAAGCAATCCAACACAATGTGAGAATAATAATCATAGAAATTTTCTTATAAAAGCTTTTGCTGAGATCTGAAACATGACTATGCATGCTGATATTTATGCTATGCATGACTGAACTGTTTGATTTAACTGACTAATTGACTGGTCTGAATTAATTGATTAATCTGACTAAACTTACTAATTGATTTAATTGAACTGATTTAGCTGAATTGATTGGCCAACACACTTAATCCTGTATGCAAGGTTGTGCACCGGTCCCACGTCCCACTGCAGCAAGGGGAGCTGCTGATAGTATTCTAGCGTACTATAGTGAATGACGCTTAGGTTCGTGACTTGCACATTCATCCTGATCTGATATGCATTGGTACCATGCATTTGAATAACCATCTAAAATAATTGATTTACTGAACTGATTTAAATGGATAATTGAGTAATTGATTTCTAATCTGATTTAATCGTATACTCAAACTTAACTTAATTTATGTGACCTATGTAACATGAGATCCATATCATATATATATCCTGACATATATAACTAAGCTCGCTGAATATGGACATGATGCTATATGACGTGATCGTGTACTGTACTGTGCTAATGACATGAGTGTATATAAAAAGAGCTAGCAATGAACTGGCTCTACTAATTATATAAGTTAATGTGAAGATCCTAATTTTTGTGATCAAAGTTACTTACCTGGATGTACTGCTTCCTAGATTTTCCTTTATAACTCGACGTTACCTATATGAAATATGAATCGTCAGTAAGTTTTAAAAAACATGTCGTATTATCTTACTGAATTAAATGCATATCAGGAAGAACAATAAAGATTATATTCTTAAAAAAGCCATTAAATACTCACATTGCAAATATTAATAAAATACTAGTAACGTATTTCACTTCGTTAAAATCATAATTTAGTAAAACACTTAATTCTTATGAAAACCTTAAATGGATTGTGAAACCTAAATTCTTAAAATACATGACTTTCTTATAATCAACATAATTATTTTAATGTTGTGGAAATCTTACAAATAAAAAAATCATATAATTATTTAAACAATAATATTTTATAGGTTTTCAAGTATAATATTCTAGTAAATAATATATTTTTACCTAAATCTATAAAAATAGCTGAAAATTTAGTTCATAAAGTAAGTAAATAATACTTAATATAAAAATTCTGATGAACTATTATTATAACTTAAAAATAATTTAGCACTAATAATGTACTAAAATTTAGGAGGAAATCATATTTTATTTAAATATATTAATAACACGGGATTTTGTTTTATAAAAAAAAGTAGCCGATTAAACATATCGTATAAAAATAAACATGACTGTATTTACTACTCAAAGTTAAATATAGTAAAATAATAGATAGTAGTATATAAAAATATTATCTAAATAAATATATTTATTGAAATTTAAAACAGTGCTCACAGTGAAAATAAGGTCAACTTAAAATGCTCAAGGTTTTTAATACATCTGCAAGCTTTTAGGATGAATTGGCATAATTGTGTTTATATAAAAAAAATAATAGAGGGACTATTTGAGGAAAGACTAAAACGAAGGAATTAAAAGGGATCCAAAGCATTTTACGAAAAGGTGATACTCACCGAGAGAGAAGGCCAACTGCAACTACGATGGTGGAGCTTGACGGTGGCTCTGGGTAACTAGCTAGCAAGATGGGTGGCTGAGAACTGATGAGAGAGAGAGAGATGATAAGAGAGAGTGAGTAAGCCGAGAGATAGTCCAAGAATGGTGATAATCAGGAAGAGAGGAGGAGATGAAGCATGGTGTACTTTACCGAGAGGTGGTCACCGTGGATTTGAACCGGCTTGGAATACCCGGCAGCACTGCCTGTTGTGGCTGAGTGGTGGTCTGAAGCCCCTACAATGGTCGACATGGAGGAAAAACATTCCTCTATTTCGGGTGGTTGAAAACATGGGTGGTTGGTCAGCGGCTTGATGGCTCTCCAAGGCCAATCGTGAAGTGCCTCCGATAGCTGGATAACATGGTGGTCTCAAAGGAATTCGGTGGTGCTAACCTCGGGTCCAAGATAGGGGTTGTCCATACTCTGTTTTGGCATAGAAAAACAGAGGCCTTTATGGAGGATTTTCAGTGGTGATCCGTGGCGACTTGGTGCTCCTGCTATCGGTCTGAGAGGCTCACGACTGTCAATGGATGTTGTAGTGATTCCAGATGAGACGGAGTTAATGCAGGTTGCTCTGTTTTTTGAGTAGCAGAGGGGTGGAGAGGGAGATGCGACGTGAGAGGCTATTTACGATGATGGTGGCCTCTTGGCAACGAGGTGCAGGTCGTACAAGGGATTAACCAGGAGCTGGTTGGCCGTGCGTGTGCACGGTTGACGTGTGTAGAGATGTGAAACGTGCATGGTGGGATACAGATGATGCTTCTTCGACGTGCGGCTGGTTTAGTGCAGTGATCCTTAAGGGTTCTAGGCAGTGGGTGAAGGAGAAGGCTGGGGCTTGGAGTTCCTTTCATGCAGAGGAATAATAGTAGATATAGAGGTGAAGGGAAAGCCCTAAGAGGGATAGCTGCATAATGTTTGAATCTATTCGATGACCAACTCATTCGTGAATGTAGTGATTGTGGGAAAAATCTAAATAAAAAGATAAGATAATGGATATGATGTGGGAAGTATTGCAAGAGACGTGAACGTATGTGCATGGGCTTTGTGCGAGATTAAAGAGATCGTGAAAGCTTTTGATGCATGAATCCGTTGCCAAAAATATAGATGTGATAGAATTAAAATCGGAGAGGCATGGCTAAGTCGATCATAAATCAAATGAAGCTTTTGGGGTTAAGAAAATATCTTATAGGGAAAATAACGACATTTCAAGGCTTGCATTTTACATTTTCAAACGACGATGGAAGATCTAAAATATTTAAACGTAACTAGGAGAAAAAATATTATTAAAATAATTTAAAACAATAGCTATACTAAAATTTTCATATTTAAATATATAAATAACTTATTAAAAAAACTACAATCTAATACGACTAAAATGTTATTAATAACAACTAGAAAGTTATGCGCTAATATAAGAACTAAAATTAAGTAAATAGCAAGATCATTCGCATTAAAACTTAAATATCTGCGTCGGGATGTTACAATTACCTAGTTTAAAATTAGGTTTAAATGGTTCAAAAAATAAATGAGAGGCTGGTTTGATATGAAGGGAAAAGGGTTAAGGTCTTGGGACATTTCATTATTGGTGTGTGTTTTGTGCCTAATGGCCAGCGTGCTTTCTAGCATTTTTCAAACGGATAATATAGAGGGTTAAAAAAATTGTTTGATAGCCACTTATACAATACACAGATGACTTAACGAAAAATTTTTAAAAAAAATCGTTTGATAGTCAAATAGAATAGATGTTGAAGTCTTGCAGCGTTGCAGGGAAAGCATAGTTTGCAAATAAGCGTGCACCTCTTTAGATCTCCCTTGAAGTACTGATGGAGTCATATGAGTGTGGCCTCAATTGTAAATATCGGCCTAGCGTAAAACCAAGAGAGAACGTGCGGCCTTCAAGTGTTATGGCCCAAGCCCAAATGCCCTTTTGTCTTGAAGTGCGGCCTGCTATTGAGGAGCTACGATGCTGCATAGTCTTAGAAGACTGGATTGAAAATTAACAAGTGTCGGTCCAAAGCCAAAAGTGAAAATGTGGCTCAAGTGAAGTAGGTCAACAACCGAGTAGACCCCAAATGTCATTTGTGGCTGAAGAGGCACAAAGCGGCCTCCTTGAAAGTCAAATGCGGCCCAATTGAATTGAAGACTTGCGACTACTGAAGTCAAAATCCCACGGCTGCAAGTAAAACCCAAGTGCCGCTCCTGCTGTGCAATGTCGTTTGGCCCATGAAAAAAAATTTAAGAGTAGCCTGTTGTGTGAAGGGAAGAGCGGTCCAGTTCTTGAGGTGAATTTATGTGTGCTGATGTTGGGCCGTGGCACTCAAAGTCCAAAGTGCGAATGTATTTATCCCTTTGTTCTACCGTGCAAAATTAAAGTACGACCAACTTGTATATTTTTTCCAATAACATCCCAGAAGCCACACCATTTTTTTTTCTTTAAACATAATGCAAAACCTTGACTTACATAAAAAAATAAAAACTAAATAAAACGAAGAAGAAAAATCAAATATAAAAATGTGTTTGTGCATGGAAAGAAATATTATCCAATTAAATCAAAAGTTATAAAATTAAGCATAAAGTATGCTATTAATTAATCTAAATCACAACTTGGATTTATACCTCTTAACCATTTTTTCTATCTAAAGCTGATAATAGTGTTATGCAATCATAAAAATATGTTGGTTCTATGTTATGATCGTACCCTAAGTATTCGTTTACACTCAGAGCAAATAGTAAGATCCGGTTAAAGAGTTAAAGAAGAATAAAATACAGAAATAAGAATCAGCAAGATAAAGAAGTAAATCAACAAGAAATAAAAGAAAAATAAAGAGATTAGAAGAAGACACGATTTACGTGGTTCGGCCCCAATGGCTTACATCCACGACAGGAACAGCCTCAGAGATCATTTTATTGATGAATCTTCCAAAGTCAACGTTTCGCTTACAAGATCAAACCAGTATCGATCTAAAACCAAGCCATGAAAATGGCTTTCTCTATCACTCGATAAAGCCCTAGTTCTCAATCTCTCAGTCTATTGAAGACTCTCAAGTCGGTAGAATACAATTAACCCTCGCTGTTGCCCTAAGCAGGTTAAGTTTATATTTATATACAACCAACAGATGTTGACACGTGTAAATCCAATGGTTGAGATTTAGGCCTTCTCAGCATAGCCCATATCACATGCCCAGACAAAGCTTCCCTCATTGAACTTGAGTAAAACGGCACCGTGTCATCTGTTGTAGGTATTGTAAGCTGCATACACAGATTTTATTAGAGAGTAAAAAAAACAAAAAATGTAAATGATTGACACTTAATATTCACAATTCTAAATATATAAAATGTGTAATAATTCAGTTCAATCACATGCTATAATTCAATGCCCCACAATTCACAATTTTAGGCTAAGAAAGTTTATCACACTGCAAAATGAGCCACATATTAGTTTTATCTTTATGCTGCTATCAAAATTTTCTATAAGGGTACTGCAAATGAGTTCTCTGATTTTATATGGCTTGGGGCTTTTGGTTCAGAAGGGACAAAATGATTTAGGATCAGATTGGATTACCTCCATAACAGATCATTTGTTTTTCACTTTCAAAGAAGCTAAGGATAGTTCCTAATGTGCATCAGTCTACCACTTCTCTTTCAAATAATCGGATGTATAGATGGACTCCAGCACTTGAAGGATCTCTGAAGTTAAACATTGATGGTGTTCTCTTCTTTCAAAGAACCAATACAAGTAGAAGTTGTATATTTACTGAACTTAGGTGGCTAAAACCTTGTATGCACAGTTTGTTGTTGCTGATATTAAACGGATGATGAAATGTTTTCCTCAATGCAGTTTGCATCACAGTAGCATATTAACTAATGAGGCTTCCCATCAACTTGTAAGATATGCATGGTCAATTGATGTATGAATATTTGGTGAAATAGTGTTCCCTTCTTTATTAAGAATGTAACTTTCATTGATGAATACTATTGTAACCTTTCTTGAGGTTTTACGCTGTGATGAAATGAAATTATTTGCAATAAGAAAAATATATATAAGTCAAAACAATTTTTACGAAAAGTGGAGTAATGCTTTATGGGTACTAATTTATTGGCTTCAAATTAACAACAAAGGGAAATTAATTGAACGAATATTTGAAAAAGAAGACAGAAATTAATGACATCATATTCCAGCTAGGCTTCAATATGTTGAGTCAGATGGCTAGGCAAACACGCAATTTTTTGGTTTTCACGAAGAAGATGAAGAAATAGACAATTGAGTTGACTTCACCTTTTGTCTGGGACCGAGAGATACATCCTACAAATGATATTCATTTTAAATATATAAATAAGCATAGTTCAAGTTTTTATTTGTATTGACCTGACACTTCAAACAGTTTTTTTTTTTTTAAACTCTTAGGTTTCATTGCTTATTAATATGAATTACAAACTTTCACTCGTAATAATAGAGTATACACAACTTGGATAATCTTTCAAGAAATACAAGTCATTATCATATACAAAGAGCAGATTGAGCTAGATAATAGGCTGCATACTTTCCTTCATGCTTGTAACGCCCCGATTTTCACTTCAATTAAAACGTAAATCAAAGTATTCAGACAAGTAACACAAGGCCACTTATTCTTCATAAACGTAAGGAGTAGCATGCATACATCTAAACTTACTAATTAAATGCAATGCAGATCGTAGCAGGAAGAGGTAAAATTTCAATATATGCAAAGAGATCTAACTCTTGCATAAATAGATCACATGGCATAATAAAACTTAACCTTCATAACTTCATATTTACAAAAACAGATTGTATCCAAAGCTTACAAAATCCAGTTAGTATCTTAAAATAAATATCGTATCCCACCATCGTTCGGTAATCTTACTACTTTAATTGATCACGTACATGATAGATCATTCCATTTGGAGAGGAGTATTATGTAGGATCCTTAGGGTACCTCAGAATCTCCTGTGCTGATTGAATCTCAATGCAATTTATCTATTCCTGCACAACATCTATCATTCCATAAGGAATGATAGATAAATCTTAAAGGAGTGAGACTTCCAAAAAATTTCAGTAAGTACATAGTTAACAAAATAAGGCATAGATAACGTCAACAATCATCATAAATAGCAATGATCGCAGACATATAACTTATGAGAATGCTTTATGGGACTTATGCATGTCAATCACCAGTCTTCCCATACTAACTTAGATCTTACTTGGACCCACCATCATATACTTTAAACTTATACTTTCATCTTATTTCTTAATCTTGTGGGTCTTACTTGTTTCTTATCTTCGATGGGCGTTACGTATCATCATCCCCATCGGGATCTTACTTATTGCATATCCTCAGCAGGCGTTACGTATCGCCATCCCTGTCGGGTTTTACTTATCTCTTATCTTCAAGTTCTTATTCTTATAAGCTTTTACTTATATTCACTATTATTACCTGTAGTTGGGCCATGCCACTATTATTATTCGTGGTTGGGCTATACCACTATTATTACCCGTGATTGGGCTATGCCACTATTATTACCTGTGGTTGGGCCATATCCAGTATTGTTACCCCTAATTAGGTCATATCCAGTATTGTTATCTTTGGTTGGGCCATATCCATATTCTCGTCAATCGTCCGGGCGTTACGTATCGTCATCCCCGTCATAACATGATTCTTGTTTTACGACAAGTGTTACGTATTGCCGTCCTTGTCGGCATGCCAATCATATGGGCGTTACATCTCGCCATCCCCGTCATGACGTGACTAACTTATCCATAACTCTTATTCTTATGAATATTTCTTATTCTCTTAAATACATGTCATACCTATTTTCTTAAAACCTACCACAGGATGGAACATGCATGTACTCTTAAATCTTATGTTGTATGAACTTTCAATACAACATATATCATACAAATCATACACTTATATTACATATATAATTTTTCTTTATTGAATCATTCACTTTTATCCAAGGAAAAGTCCTAAATTTAAGCAAACATGGTATCTCGCTCTAGTAAGGTATTGAGCGAGCATCGAACGAAGTATCGGGTTGCCTCTCGCTCGAGCAAGATATCGAGCGAAATCTCAGGTTGCATTTCGCTTGAGCCAAACATCGAGCGACCTTCTAAAAGAGTTCTGGTTGTTCTCTGCTCGATCCATAGATCGAGCGAGGGTCTGGTGAGATCACGGCTTATAGGGTTTTTAAGTCTAAAACATACAATCTTTTCACATAAAACTTATTTTTACTTATTAAAACATAAATTTAGGTTCTTCTAATTTTATTAGCATTTTACCATAACAAAAACTCATCTAAAACACAATAGATTTCACTTACATCATATAAGTAAGGTTTAAGCTCCAACCAACAACAAACATGATTTAATCATCAATTTATTCATTCTATGACAAGATTAGGTTAAATTTTATTCTTACAAGTTTCCCCAAAACTTGAATTGATGATACAACCAAACTCTTGCAATATTTTCCTCAATGTCACTCACTTTAGCTCACTTAGGTGATGTTTGGAGGTTCAATGGTTTAGAGATAATTCTTCTTTAATTTTCTCTCCAATTGGGTGTGTGTTCTACTTTCCAAAGACGGTTATAAGGCTCACCAACACATATATATATGAGGGTGGTCGACCCTTTAGAAGAAAAGGATAAGAAGAGGTAGCTAAAGGCTACCGGTTACCCAAGGGCTTTGGAGGATGAGGTGTCTTACCTCCAAATCAAATGATTAGATCTAATCTTCCAAGATCTTAGGTTTTGTAGCAGATATTATCATCCAATGGCTAATATTAAGTCACTTTAGTCAGCCAAAATTGATCAATGGTTGAGAAGGGAGATAATAAGATAAGGCATGAGGTGGCATCTCACCTAACCCATGCATGAACCAACCCTTTCTAGCCCTCTTCTGGTATGCCACGCCTCCCAGCCCCTCTCCTATCCAATTTGTCACATGTTACACTTTCTAAGACACCACTTAACATGTTCTAGAAGGCTATTTCGAGATTTGGTTGGGATAACTTTGGTTTATAACTCACTTAGTTAGACTTGGACAGATTCAGGCAGATTTCTGCCTTTCATGTTTGCTTCATGCCTTTGGGCCAATTAGAGCTTTTAAATCACTTCATCTCCTCATGACACATACTCCTACACATGTCAATACCTTACGAAAATTGATAGCCAATCACAATTTTCTTCATATGGTCAAATATAGGACAATTCATTTAAGTCGGTTACCAGTTGAACTCAACCCAAGGCCATCTACTTCACACTAGATTTCGTCCTTGATCTGTTCCTTATCTTCATAAACCCAAAACATAAAAGTTCTAGAACTACTTCCTAAGATTCTATAGGAATTATAATCACTTTATTTGATATTCATATGATCAAGTTATAATTTTTTCACTAAAAGTCGACAGATCAGTTCGAGAACATCAATCCAGGCACACCAAGTGTTTGATAGATGATCCTTCTTATTTCACATGAAATTTACTAAGTAAAATCTCCTCATTTTCCACATATCTACACACTTGTCCAGATTTTAGGATAATTGAGAAAATAATCTTAATACTTAATCATATTCAAAGTCCTTAGTCAACTTCAAAGTCAATGCTTATCTATTTCTAATTCAGATCTGCCACTTTAATCTCCATTTATTATTTTATTAAGTCCATATCTCTTAAAACTAAAAACATAAAATTTGTATATATTCCTCTTAGAGTTCCATAGCCTCTTGAATCACTCAAATCCAATATCAAATGACTAAGTTATGACCATTTTATCAAAAGACGTCAAATCTCTCCCTACATCTCGCTCGAGCCAGATGTCAAGCGAGGATCGAGCGAGATCTCGGGTTAGGCACTTTTTCACCTTAAAACAAGCCACCTTTGTACCCAACCATAATCCTAACCTTCCAACATAAAAACTATATACATATATCCAAAGGTTCCTTAAAATGATTTTAAAGAAACATAGTCATGCCACATATGACAATTAAACGAATACTTAAAAATTCGGGTTATCACATTCTCCCCCTTCCCCTTAAAATAAATTTCGTCCTCGAAATTTGGGAGTTCAACTTCAACACTAAAATATAACTCAGTGTGTACTTAGAAAAATCATATAATCAGTAATACCAATATGGCTGCCAACACTACTCATTCCTCTTGACACATCCCGTTTAAAACTCCTAAAACATATGAGTAATTTAAAATCTTGATTTTTCTCAAAAATCTTAATATAACCTCCAGTAAAATCTAACATTGAATAAACTAAACTGACCTCAGTCAATTTCTATGTTTTATCAACCAAATGTTCATTCATATCTTTCTTTTTTGTAACTTAGAAACCATCTTCTAAGTTAATCACAAACAAGATTTTCCTCTTAGTAGAATTTCAAATTCCCGCTGATTCCTTCAAATCGATGTAATTTAAGTTTCTGATCGGAACCAACATCATGTTTATGTTGTGTACTCTCAGAAATTTACCATATAAATAGCCTTAACACATACCAAATCACATCAAAATGGAACCAAAAGTTACCTTTCTCAAGACTGTATACTTGCAGATATCATGCATTAATAATCAAGATCAACATTTTGCCTATGTACTGGTAGTTCATTTATACCATTTTTCTCTTCTGAACTTATACCTTCAAAAATTATTTCCTCAATCATAAAAAAATGCTATGAAGTTATGAAGGTTAAAGTTTTATTATGCCATGTAATTTATTTATGCAAGAGTTAGATCTCTTTGCATATATTGAAATTTTACCTCTTCCTGCTGCGATCTGCATTGCATTTAATTAGTAAGCTTAGATGCATGCATGCTACTCCTTACGTTTATGAAAGATAAGTAGCCTTGTGTTACTTGTCCGGACACTTTGATTTACGTTTTAATCAAAGCGAAAAATCAGGGTGTTACAATGCTTGACATGTGAGACAGACCAGCTTCTTAGAGATTTTTGAATCTGTTTTGAGTCCTCTATAACCAAACCTCCCTAATTCCAGTCCGTTGTTGTTGATCTCAACAGATTAGTCACCTGCAAGGCATTGCCTTCCAATATTACATCCTGCATGCGCATCTCTTTGCAATAGATCGAGCTTAACAAAAGGGCATAGGACTCTGCTATAAAGGGGGAATCCTTCAGTCTTCTATTTGCCTAGAATGTACCTAAAATCACGCCACTTGAATCCCTTAGGATTGCCCCTATTCCTATCTTCCTTTCTGGTTTCCTTACTACTGCGTCCTAGTTTAGCTTGATCTCTCCACATGGTGGTTTTTGCCATTTGCATAATTCTAGTATAGGAGCTTGGGGTGGACTCTTCTGCTTTACTTGGCTTAGTTTGATAAGTTGCAATTCCTCCTTTGCTTTAGCTGAGACAGAGTTAGGGTGAGTAAAGGTCTTGCCATGCATTGCCTGGTTCCTTCTGCACCACAGTAATTTAGAAGTTATTACAAACAACTCAAGTTCTTCCTCCCATAACTAGATGATCATATGCTCCCATAACTCAAGAAATGATTCAGGGTGGATAGACATTTTTTGAATCTTCCTGTCTCCTTGACTCCAAACATCGCCTGCAGGTTCATAATTCCATAGAACATGTACTACCGACTCATTGGCTTGATTGCATAGCAGGCATAATGGATCCTTTATCACTTTCCTCTTCTAGAGGTTGAGGTAAGTGGGAATGGCATTAGAACAAGCTTTCTAGATGAACATTCTTGCGGCATTGGGGACTTTGAGCTCCAAATTGCCTGCCAACCGTTAGTTTTTGTTGTACTATTTGATGATTTTCTTGTAATTTGGGTTTGGAGGGCTTGGTGTAGGTGATAGGCACTTTTTACCGAGTGGAAGCCATTTTTGGTGTAGGACTATACCAACTGATCTTCTCTTCTAGCCAAATTGATTGGAATGGATCTGATTAGCTTAGCTTCAACCAGGGAGAAGTTTGCAAGCAGAGAGTCTACATTCCATTGGTTTCTTGAGTCCTTAATAAGGTCAGCCTCCAAGAAGGATGCTACCTCATCACTATAGACATTCTGCTATGTGAAATTAGGTCTGCCCTCTAATCATCTATCTTCCAAAATTCTTACCTTTTTGCCATTGCCAATTCTTTAAATTAGTCCATCTTTCGGCAGCTTTTGCTCCTTAAGTAAACTTCTCCACACAGGATGGCTTTAATCCCAACCATGCACAAAGGAATTCAGTTTTTGAGAAATACTTATCTTTAAAAACCCTAGCAATTAGAGATGAGGGATCCTTGAGTATCCTCCAACATTGCTTGGAAAGCATGGCAAGATTAAAACTTTTGAAATCCCTAAACCTAAAACCTCCTCGGTCCTTACTATTTCCCATTTGTTTCCATTTCACCCATTGAACTTTGGAGTCGTCCTCATTGTAGGCCCACCAAAAATTCCTTACAATTGGTTTAATTTGGTTAGAATGGCTTGAGGGAGTAGGAAAATACCCATTGTATAAGTAGGAATTGCTTGAAGGACCGCTTTGACAAGTATTTCCTTTCTCCTGCCAATGATTGTGGGTCGCTCCAAGTACTTCTCAAGAGAACCAAGAGACCTAACACCAGCTATACAAGTGATGGTTTGTTGATTATCCTGAGGGGTATTTCTATTGAAAATAATTGATGTTTTCTCTTTGTTTAGATGTTTTCTTGAGCCCTTCTCATAGGTGTTAAGGATGTGCATAATGTTGTTCCATTCGATAGAATTGGCTTTGCAAAACAACAAGGAGTCATCGACAAACAAGAGATGGTTGATGTGGATGTCATTTCTTCTTATTGCTGGTGTAGTGATGCTGCCAATTGATTTTACATGGTTTAGCGTGCATGTTAAAGTCTCAGAGCATAGGATAAATAGGTAGGGGGATAGGGGATCCCTTGCCTTAGCCCATGTGTAGGTTGGAATTGATCCTAGGGCTTTCCATTGAACAACAGTGTGTAGGATATTGAATTTAGGCACTTCATCATTAAAGCTATCCACTGAGGATTAAAACCAAGCTTGTTCATCACTGCCTCTAAAAACTTCCACCCCACACGATTGTAAGATTTACTCATGTCTAACTTGAGTGTCATGAAACCACTTTTACCTTACATTTTGGACTTTAAAATATAGAGTGTTTCATACGCTACAAGCACATTGTTAGTAATGAGTCTTCCCGATACAAATGCACTTTGATTTGATGAAATAATATGAGGCAATACAAGCTTAAATATATTAGCTAACACCTTGGATATCACTTTATAGATCACAATGCATAGGCTTATTGGCTTAAAGTCAGAAGCTCTAGAAGCCACTTTCAGCTTCAGAATTAATGTGATACAGGTATTATTTATACCAATCAAAGATCCATTATAATTGAGAACATGTAAGAAAAAGCTGGAAACTTCTCCTACCACTATTTCCTAGTACATTTGGAAGAAATGGGCAGGATAGTCATCAGGTCCAGGAGAGCTTAAGGGTGTCATTTGAAAAACTGTTTCCTTTATCTCTACCTCCTCGAATTGCCTGGTGAGTTGTAGGTTCATTGACGGGCTAACTTTGGGTTCCAGGTGAGTGATGCATTCTGTATAGTGGAGGGATTCGAAGATGTGAAAAGGGAGGATAAGAACTTTGTGAATTGCTGTCCAATCTCTACTTTGTTGTGAGTGACTTGCCATGCTTGTTTGTAATGTTGTTGATATATTGGACTTCCTTCTCTGTGAGGCATGCATGTGAAAGAAAGTGGAATTGCGATCTCCATGTTGAAGCCAATGAATTTTAGCCTTTTGTTTCCACTTTAATTCATACTCAACTAAGTGTGCTTCGATATCCTCTTGATGTACATTCATATCTTGTAGATGATGACCCTCTCCTTCATCTTTTAGCCTGTTGACCTCTTTCAACTTAGCTAAAGTGTGATGTGGGATTTGGTTTTGACTCTGTCTGTGGATCATTTGGAGCTTTCTCTGACAGTTGAGCAACTTGTTTTTAAATTTTGCAGTCTCATTCTCTCCATAGGATGGTTGCTTCCATCCTTTTTGGATTGCAGCCAAGCTATCTAGTTTGAGGGACCAAGAGGCCACATATCTAAAAATGAAACTCATATGCTTGTTAATCTGTTCTTTGGAGTTAAAAGTCACCAGGAGGGGAGAATGGTCAGACTTTATTACTGGTAAGACTTTGCAACAGCTATGGGGGAACAACATCTGCCAACTTGGATCAACATGATCAAGTTTTTCTTTAGTTAAATTAGGTCCTGGTTTGTTGTAACACACTCTTCCTGTAGGTTAAGGAGTATCACAAAATTTTTCTGAAACTTTTAATCCGACACAAGAATCTCATCTTTATAATAAAACTGAATAGCATTTATTTTATAAAACTGAAGTTATAATAAAATGTATTTCCAAACAAAAAGATTTCTGATTTAATAAAAAAATGATTTAACAATTAAATAATAAAACAATTAATGTCTAAATTTAACAGCTCCATCTAATCTTGGTCAATTTGCTTGCACTTATCATCTTCCTCACCTGGATGGTTTAAAAATAGGAAATAAATTAAAATGAGTTGATAACTTAGTAAGAAATCTACCACAACGTGAGGATATTAATCATAAGAATTTTCATAAATTTTATGCTGAGATTTGAAAATATGATTGTACATACTGATATTTATGTTATGCATGACTGAACTATTTAAATTAACTAACTGGCCTAAATTAATTGACTGATTTGGCTGATTTAATTAAACTGATTTAATCTGAACTGATTTAACTAAACTGATTGGCCAATATACTTAATCTTGTGTGCAAAGTTGTGCACCGACCCCACATCTCACTACAGCAAGGGGAGCTGCTAGTAGTACTCTAGCATATTATGGTGGACCATGCTTAGATTCGTGGCTTGCACATCCACTCTGATCTGAGTTGCATTAGTACCATGCATTTGAATGGCCATTTGAATTAACTAATTAACTGAACTAATTTACTGAATAACTAATTAATTGATTTTTGTCTGATCTAATCTTATACTTGAACTTAACATAACATACGTGACTTATGCAACATGAAATGCATGATATACATATTGATATAAATAATTATAACTCGTTGAATCTAAACATGATGCTGAATAACATGATCGTGTACTATGCTGAATGACACAAAGGAATTTATAAAGAGGCTATCAAATAACTGGCTCTACTAATAATATAAATTAATTGTGATGATCCTAATTTGTGATCAAATTCACTTATTTCGTAGCTCTACTTTCGAAATTCTCCTTCATAAGTCTTTCCCTATATGAAATATGAATTGTTATTAATGTTTCTAGAATACCGTGTTAAAACATTCTATTTAATTAATACTTATTGTGGAGAATAATTTAATACATATTTGCTTCATACAAAAAAGGTGAAATACTCAAGTAAATATTTTGCTTAGTAGGAAAATTAGTAAACTTCCAATATCATATATTTTTTAAATGGTAATAACATATTTACACCTTTAAAATATACTTTAATAGATAATCAAAACTATGTTCAATAAGTAATGAAAACCTAAATTCTTAATATAGATTTACTTCTTTATAATCAACATAACTATTCAAGCTTACAAGAAATTTAATAAATACTATTATCATTTAAATATTCTCAAGAAGTTTCTTCATTTAAAAGTAAAACTTTAATAGCATAAATAATATCACAATAATAATATAAAATATTCATTTGATATAATAGATATTGAATTTAAATCATTTCAAATAAAGATTAAACACTTACTATACACTATTAATATAATATTTAATCTTTCAAACAATATTTAATATAGATTTGTAGCTAAGTGTATATAAAAATAATTGATGGAAACATTCGATTATAAAGAATGTAGGCTTAATAGTATTAAATATTAAAATTCTTGTAAGCTATTATTATAGTTTAATAATAATTTCATACTTGATAATATAATTCAAAATTCTCAAATATTTTCTATAAACAATAAAAACTCTGAGCTAACACATTCATTTAATTAAAACCAAGTCTGGGAAAAACATAATAAATGGTTTTCTATAAATAAATACAAATCGATTATAAAAACGCACGTAACCAACTTAACAATCACAACATAATTCAACTACATGAAAACAAGCCGAAATAGGATACTGCCCTGACTTATAAAGTAGGTTAGTAAAGAAATTTTACACTGAAAGGCTACAGCTAAAAGGCTTGATGGTATTTTAGTAATAATGGAAACACTTGCATAAACTTTTGAAAACGTCTGAAAATCAATTTGAGGAGGAAGACAATGGCTTACGGTAGGGGAAAGCACCGTGCGCAGGGGCGGACCCATGTTGATCCTTGGGGGGCTATCCCGAAACTTTTTCAAAAACTTACTCTAATATAAATATATATAATTAAAATTCTCTCTTAATTTTTTTTTTAAAAAGAATTGCCCCCCTCAATTTTTTATTAAAATTATTTATTTAAATCTTCATATACATCTATTTATATTTTAACTTTTATCTTCATTTAAATCTAAATTTTAACTCATGTAATCTCGCAGTTATTCTAACAGTCTAATTCTAGCAAAAAAATTAATTATAAATTTATATGATTGTAAAATTAATTGATTATACGCACTTATTTAATTTTACTCTAACTTGTATGATTGTGAGATATACTTTGTTAAAAATTTAATAGCATTACATTATTACTTATTAGAAAGTTCTCAAATTTATTCTTGATCTATAAATTTTTCTTAAATTATAAAAAAATATGAGCAAATACTTAAGAATAATTGATTTTTTTTCTAAAAAAAGACATAGACAATTCGAAGACTAATATATGTTAAAGAGCTCGATAACAACAGAGTATAATAGTTCTATCATTGATGACCATCCTTCTAAAATTTACATGTATCGTACACTTTATCAATCGCCTCCAAACATAAAATTCTGATTCCGTCCCTAACCGTGCGACAAAGTAACTCCAAAACTCCCTGAGAGAAGGAGACACGGCGGAGCTGGGTGAGGAGAGATGAAGTGCGACGATAATTGGGTAAGAAGTGGACCGCGGGCCGCGAGGCGAGGCTACGGCGGCGCTGCTCGTCGGGGGAATGCTTGCTTCTCTGTTTCGGTGACCAAAACAGAGACGTATCACGTTGATGGTAGATGCAGTGGCTCTGGGTCACTACAGAAAGGCCGGCGGCAGTGTCGTATGCTTGGAGTAATGGGTGTCATCGGTGCTCGTCCATGGAGGACGTCGGGCTGTGGCTACTCTGTTTGTGGAGGGAGGACAAGGGCTGCTTTCAAATTGATCTCCTGCTGCCCGTCGTGATTGGATTTTCAAGTTGCCGTCTCCTTTAGTTGGTGGATTCCATGCGTCGGTAGGTGGCTTCCGCGAGTAGGAGCGGCAGTGACTTACGTACGTGGCTCTGTTTTTGGGTAACAGGGCAGGGGCCTTTCGGTGATGCACAGCGGCAGCATGTGCATGGCTACGTGGGTATATTTAGAAGTCGTGTAGAGTTTGTGGTGGGAGAGGGAGCGGCTTGGAGCTTTCTTTCATGCAGAGGAATGAAAGAATGTATATATAGGTGAAAGGAAAATCCTAAGAGGGATAACTACATAACGTTGAATATATCCGATGACCACCAATTCATCCGTACATGTAGGGATTGTAAAAAAATTCTGAATCAAAAGATGAGGTAATGGACATGGTGTGAGAAATACTACATGAGACGTGAACGTACGTGCATGAACTTTGTGGGAAATTAAAGAGGTAGTGAAGGTTTTTTATTTTTTTTTGGACAAGAACTAAATCATTGCAATAAAGACTTGAACACTTTACAAATAAACAGAATCCATCCAAACTAAATTAAAAATTCAATTAGAAGTGGATCCTAGCCACATGTCAACATTTGTAATGTGCTAAGCATTTTGTGCCAGCAACCTTATTATCCAATCGAGAATAGTCGTGAATAGGGGTGTTCATCCGAGCCGGATCTTATTTAGTCCGATTTTAAAATTGTATTTATTTCTTAATAAATTTGATATTTTTATTTAAAATATTTAAGAAAATTTTACATCCGGTTTCAATTCCTAAATTCGAAACCTAAATGAACACTCATAATCGTGAAGGTCTTTTGATGCATGAGTCAATTACTAAAATAAATGTAATGGAATTAAAGTCCAAGAGATATGGCTAAGTCGATCATTAAAAAAATATATGAAATATTCGGAACTAAGAAATCATCCTAGAGGAAAAACAACGGCATCTCAAAGCTTGCATTTTACAATTCAAAAGATGATGGAAGATCTCGATCAAAATATTTATACGTAATTAGGAAAAATGTTATTAAAATAATTTTAAATAATAGCTATAATAAAATTCATATTTAAGATATAAATAATTTATTAATAAAATAGAATTTGAGAAGACCAATACTATTAATAACAATGGCAAGAGGATTATAAAATAATATAAGAAATCAATAATAAATTATTCGCATTTAATCTTTAAAAATATATACGTCGGATTGTTACAAATATTAGCCCAAGTAAAAATATGTCTTGAGTGTACACTTCATCTAGAGAGCACCATAAAAGAGCCTCCTTGAATTGTTCCATCCGTTTCAATGGCCTAGAGGCAGCTCCTCTCTTTTCACTTTAATGCACTATTTTATTAAAATCTCCAACACAAAGTCACGGTAGACTTATTTCTTGCCAGATTAGTTTCACTAAAGACCAACTTCCTGCTCTCTTTGCTGTCTTGGGGTGGCCATAAAAGCCAGTAAATATTCAATTATCATAGCCATAGGAATTTTTTTTAAATGGCCTCGGATATTCAAGAATAAAATCCCAACTAATCTTGGGATGTAAAAACTCTCAACGAATTTCTCGCGAGTGATGACTTTGGATAATTCAATGGAAAGTTCTTCCAGTCCAATGGATGACTACTAAAAGTTATTTGCAGTCAAGAAAATTCAAACTTTAAATCTGAATGTAGCATATATATACCATCAAGATCATTATCTTTACCACTTGAGCCTGTCTCTAATTAAGATTTGGATGACAATAGACTGCACACGAATAGCCGTGTTTCTAATGTAAGTTAAAGGGTCTAGACTTCTAGTATTTAGCAGAGGTGATGGGAGGACCGCATGACAGTCAAAGACCAACTGTCAAGACATTAACACTTCAACTAAGAAACAAACGATGATATTAACACTTTAAACCAAGTAGCAAATGATAGTGATCGCCGCAAATAGAGTTTTTGCGGTGGCACTTTTTGTCGACGCATGTTGGTTGAAATTGTATGCTTATTTATGAGCAATATCGGCAAAATATAAAATTTGACGCAAAAAATTCCTTTTTGCAGCAATTTGGACTCATCGCAAAAACCATATCAGTCGCCACAAAAGACTATATAGCCATCACTAAAAAATTGTTGAGAAAAATCAATTCGGCGCTACATATCGTTGCCAATGCTTCAAATATCATCGCAAATAAGCAATTTCAACAAATATGTATTTCACTGCTATTTGTGAACCACAAAAATACTATTTGTGACGAACCCCATTTGCCACAATAATGCATTTGCAGCAAAACATTTCGTTGCAAATAATTCGTTCCAATTAAATGTTGTTTTGTCCGTAATCTTATTGCAATGTACATTAATAGTTGCAATATATTATCTGCGGCGAAAAATAAACTTTTGTGGCAAATTTCTGTCCCCACAAATACTCTTCACAAAAATTTATAAATAATATATATTACTAGGCAACTATATAATTTCACTAATAATTTGTTACAATACATTATAAATACATTAAGTAAAAAACGGTTAAAAAGAGAATATCTTGAAGGAAATAAATCTATATATAACTGCACATTCATTCATTATAATGATTAACCAACCACATAAATAGTTCATACAACAATTACTATTAACAGTTAAATTACTATCAAATATTGTCATCCCCACAACATGTATTTTCACTTCCTATAGAAGAGTTTGTATATATCCACTCATGCAATCATCATTTCACATGTAGAAAGATAGTTAAGGATGACGGTTAAGAATGATACCCTATTTCACCCTTAAACATGTACTCAATGAATTAATACGTGCCCTTCCAATCCATATGATCAACAAATGCTACTATGCACTGCCAGGAGTTTGTTAAATAAGACTACCACTGCTGTCCAACAGCCCAACGAGTACCCAATAATCTAGTATGCTTCTTCTAAAAAAACCTACAAACAGGGTAAAAATATCAAGGATCAACACCAGTTTTATCTGTCCCTCTATTAGACACAACCCACTTGTGATAAAAGCAAGATCCTCAAGAAACTTTGAGCTGAGATGCAAGAAGTACAAGATTCAAACAAAATTCAAAAGAAGTACCAGTCTATCTCAACCCACTTGTACAAGTAATCTTGCAGTCATAAACATGTTGCATCAACACACATGATAATACAAGTAAAGCAAGGAATTCTGAAGAGTAAAAAAATATATCAATTGGCTATACAACTCCAGCTTGCTTATCCTTTTAGTTCTACTGGTTTGCTTATTTCACTAAGATTTCAATTAATTTGTTCTACAAGAGGGGCTTATCCTGCTACATGAAAATCTGAATACAGTAGAGAACCCTTTAAGACCTGTTGGAGAATTTTGTGAAAGGAAAGAGAATCCGATATTTGCCCTCACTCACAAAGAGTTTGCTAATAGGTTTCTAGCAAATCGTCTCCAGGATACAACAAAGTCTTGAATTCTACAAATAGCAATTTTGTAGAATTCCTAGAGTTACTATTGAAATGATAGAAACAGAGGGAGATTAATATTTTTTTTTCTTCGTTTTTAGACATGTCTTTCACGACTATATTTATAAAGAGTAAAGAAGTGTGCGTGAAAAATCACGTCTGAACAGAGTTTACCGTTTCTCGCTCTAGCGAGGTGTCGAGCGAGGGTCGAGCGAAGTTACTGCCTGACCTCTTTATCTCGGGGTGATTCTCGCTCGAGCGAATAGTCGAGCGAGAATGCAACCGTAAATTCACGTACCTCTTTGGTTGAGACGTGTCTGTCCTTCAGACGACACATCGTTTCAATTTCACGCTCGAGCGAAATGTCGAGCGAACATCTAGCGAGATCACTGCCTGATTCTCGCTCGAGCGGTATATCGAGCGAGTATCGAGCGAAGTCTCAGCCTTGCGCTCAATTCTCAACCATTTCCACACATTTCATCCCTTCAACTTTATATATATTACAACTTATTCCAACAATCCCCCACTAAGTTGTAATTTATATAATTAAAGTTCTGTTTCACTATTGATATTATCTCTCATAAAAGAATGTATCTTTCGATTTAAACATCCCCTTAGTGTAATTGGTTCAAGGTTATGAAAAGTAATTGGTGGCCTAGGCTTAAACCAAAACTTTTTCGTTCAGAACCGGAACCAAAACACAAAAATAATATATCTTTTCAATAGAATTTCACAATTTTTATTTTAGCACTGTTATGGCCTTGTGCTACAACCTGGTTTAATGAATATTTACAAGAGACAAATCCAGATCTCTTGTTAAAGCGGCACCACTTCTATATTCATATAGGCGAAGTTCCTCTTAAGTCTCCGTTACTAAGACACTTTTAAATTTGAACTTCGTTAAGAGTATAACTCATCCTCTTCAACGTAACAGTCAAGCACTTTCCATCCTGAATGAGACTTTGTTATTGCAGTGCTTTACTAATCACTAATCAGTAACTTGTTTTTACCCATTAAACTCTTTTAAGTAAATCTTAAGAGTTGGGTTACCATTACTGGTGATTCTATTAAAATGGATTTAGTCCCATACCAATGGATGTGATCCTTACTTGTTCTCGCGATAAACTTTTAGTAAAAGGATCTGCCAAGTTACAACTTGACCTCACATAAACAATCGTTATGATCCCATCAACTACTAATTGTCTAATATAATCATGTCTTAGACTTATATGTCTAGACTTTCCATTATACACTTTATTGTATGCTCTAGACATAGTAGCTTCACTATCACAATGCAGAGAAATAGCTGGCATAGGTTGTGGCCACAACTCTATTTCTAATAACATATTCCTAAGCCATTCTGCTTCTTTCCCTGCTGCTGCTAAGGCTATAAACTCTGATTCCATTGTGGAATGAGAGATACACGTCTGTTTCTTAGATGCCCAAGAAACAGCACCCCCACCAAGGGTAAATATCCAACCTGTCGTGGATTTATTATCACTAATGCTAGTGATCCAACTAGCATCAGAATATCCTTCAAGAACTGCTGGAAACTTCGAATAAAAGAGTCCTAAACCAATTGTCCTTTTTAAATATCCAAGGACTCTACCAATTGCTTTCTAGTGGGTTACACCAGGACAACTAGTATATCTTGAAAGTTTGCACACAGCAAAAGCAATATCTGGTCTAGTACAATGCATAGCATACATCATACTACCAATTGCACTAGCATACTCCAGTTGTGCTACTGCTCTTCCATTATTCTTATCCAACTTGACACTAGAGTCAAAAGGTGTATTAGCTTCTTTTATTCCTAAATGATTGAATTTAAGAAGCACTTTCTCAATATAGTGAGATTGACACAACGCATAACCACCACTATGCTTCTTCACTTTAATACCTAAAATGGTATTTGCTTCATTAAGATCTTTCATTTTGAACTTTGAAGTCAAGTACTTCTTTGTTTCACAAATGCCTTCCAAATTAGTACCAAAAATTAGCATGTCATCAACATAAAGACAAACAATAACACCATATTTTCCAGTGAACTTTGAATAAATGCACTTGTCAGCACTATTGTGTTTGAAACCATCAGCCAATATAACGGTATCAAACTTTTCATGCCATTGTTTAGGTGCTTGTTTTAGTCCATATAATGACTTAACTAATTTACATACTTTCTTTTCATTTCCTGGTAGAACAAAACCCTCAGGTTGTTCCATGTAAACTTCCTCGTCAAGTTCACCGTTTAAAAATGCAGTTTTTACATCTATTTGATGCACAAGTAGATCATATATAGATGCAAGAGCAATAAGTACACGAATTGATGTTATTCTTGCCACTAGAGCATAGGTGTCAAAATAGTCTATACCTTATTTTTGACTAAAACCTTTGGCAACCAATCTTGCCTTAAAGGTATGAACAGTACCATCAATATTGTACTTCCTTCTTAATACCCATTTGCAGCCAATAGCCTTTGAGTTTGGAGGTAAGTCTACTAGTACCCAAGTATTATTAGCTAATATTGAGTCCATCTCATCATTTATTGCTTCCTTCCAAAAAGCTGCATCTCTAGAAGTCAAAGCTTCTTTAAATCCTTTTGGATCATCCTCCATATTTAGGACAATGGGTATTTTGTTAAGAACTGTGTTTAAGTCTCCTTCCACAAGGAAAACTAGGGCAAGAGTTGATACAAAATCAGGACCAAAATTCTTTTCTTTTCTAATTCTCTGACTTTTCTTTTGCACTTTTGGCAAATCCAAAGACTTTCTCTTAATTTTATCAAGAGATTTATTCAAGTCAGAGTTAGAACTTTTAGTTTGATTGGGTTCTAATATTAATTCAGAGTCACTTTTAAATTTATTTTCAATAAATTCAACATCTCTTGATTCTACTATAATATTTGAACTCAAGTCCAACAACCTATATGCCTTGGAATTTTCAGCATATCCAACAAACACACTTTTTAATGCTCTAGGTCCTAATTTAGTCCTCTTTGGATCTGTAACTCTGTAGAAAGCTAGACACCCCCACACTTTAAGATAACTTAAGTTTGGTTTTCTTCCATTCCAGAGTTCATAAGGTGAAACTTGTAGTTTCTTAGATGGTATTCTATTATGTATATGGCATGCTATCAATAATGCCTCTCCCCACAAATTAAGAGGCAATTTTGCACTTAGAATCATAGCATTCACCATATCTACAATAGTTCTATTTTTCCGTTCTGCCAAGCCATTTTGTTGTGGTGTGTAAGGTGAGGTCATTTCATGTTTAATCCCATGCTCTTCACAGAATCTAGAAAATTCATGTGAGAAATATTCTCCACCTCTATCTGTTCTAAGAATTTTAATCTTCTTTTCCTTTTGATTTTCTATTTCTGATTTATACCGAATGAACATGTTATAGGCCTCATCCTTACTCCTCATTAAATACACAACAGTATATCTAGAGAAGTCATCTATGAATGTAATAAAATATCTTCTTCCTCCTCTAGTTAAAATACCATTTAACTCACAGATATCAGAATGAATGAGTTCTAATATCTGTGAATTTCTGTTAGCAGTAGGAAAAGGTTTCTTAGTCATTTTTGCTTGAATACAAATTTCATATTTCGAGTCAACTACATTCTTGTAATCTATCAAGCCATGCTTTAACATGTACTTCATGTATTTAAAATTCAAATGTGCTAAACGACCATGCCACATAGAAAAGGAATCAAGCATATAAGCAGAATTTGCAACTTCTTTATTAATAATAATACTGAGTTTGAACATCCCATCACAAGAATATCCTTTGCCTATGAAAACACCATTCTTAGACAAAATTAATTTGTCAGACTCAAGGACAACTTTTATGCCCTTCTTACATAGTAAATTGGCAGACAAAAGGTTCTTCTTAATTTCTGGAACATGATAAACGTTAGTGAGTATAAGTTTCTTTCCAGAAGTAAGTTGCATCTCTACATTTCCTTTTCCATGAACTTTGACTGCATTGTGATTCCCCACAAGAACTTGTTCACTCTCAGTAGTCTCAACATAATTCTTGAATTGTACTCTATCATTGCACACATGCACTGTAGCACCGGAATCAAACCACCAATCAGTATTATTTGCAGTCGAAGCAAGATGCACTTCTGTTATCATGTCAATCTCTATTTCTTCTACCATTGCAATAATTTCCTCAATAGCATTTGCAACATTTGAACTGCTGCCATCATCTTTCTTTTTGTTTTTCAAGAATCTGCACTCACGAATATAATGGCCTTTCTTTCCACAGTTGAAACATTGCCTATTTTTCTTCATCTTATCGGTAGAAGAATTCTTTTTGAAGGTATTTCCCTTCTTAGGCTTAAGAAAATTCTTTTTCTTTTCATCACCCTTTTGCACATTGTTCACATTTACTTTAGAATCAAAATGGCTATCATCACGAATTCTACTCTCCTCTTCAATTCGTAGATGCTTTCCAATTTGTTCTAAAGTAAGTTCTTCTGTCATATGCAGAAGCTTCTTCCTGTAATTATTCCAACTTGGTGGGAGTTTTGCAATGATTGCTCCCACTTGAAATGATTCAGGAATAACAATGGACAAATCATGAAGTTTGTTGACCAAGACTTGCAACTCATGCATTTGGTCCAACACAGACAGATTATCCACCATTCTAAATTCAAAGTACTTCAAAATAATAAATTTATCAGTACCCAATTTTTCTGTCTTATACTTTGTTTCAAGAGCATTCCATATTTCCAGAGGTGAATTAATAGCAGTGAATAAATCATATAATCAATCAGAGAGAGTGTTAAGAATATGACCTCTGCAGACCAACTCATCTTCCTCGCGTTTCTTCCTCAATGCCTTGACAGTTTCAGAATCTTCTGGTATTGATGCAGGAATTGGCTCCAAACTTGGATCCAAAACATAGAAGATCTTCAGCGCAGTCAGAAGAAATTTCATCTTGTCTTGCCAACGAGTAAAGTTAGAGCTATTGAATCTGTCTAACTTCACAAAATCTTGATTCATTACTTTGAAAGTAGCGGATTCTGAACCTCCTTCCATTGAAATATCGTCTTAAAATTGTTGGAGAATTTTGTGAAAGGAAAGAGAATCCGAAGATTTATCAAGACTTTGAGGCGTATGAAAATACTGTCTTTAAGACGATATTTGCCCCCACTCACAAAGAGTTTGCTAATAGGTTTCTAGCAAATCGTCTCCAGGATACAACAAAGTCTTGAATTCTACAAATAGCAATTTTGTAGAATTCCTAGAGTTACTATTGAAATGATAGAAACAGAGGGAGATTAATATTTTTTTTTCTTCGTTTTTAGACATGTCTTTCACGACTATATTTATAAAGAGTAAAGAAGTGTGCGTGAAAAATCACGTCTGAACAGAGTTTACCGTTTCTCGCTCGAGCGAAGTGTCGAGCGAGGGTCGAGCGAAGTTACTGCCTGACCTCTTTATCTCGGGGTGATTCTCGCTCGAGTGAATAGTCGAGCGAGAATGCAACCGTAAATTCACGTACCTCTTTGGTTGAGACGTGTCTGTCCTTCAGACGACACATCGTTTCAATTTCACGCTCGAGCGAAATGTCGAGCGAACATCTAGCGAGATCACTGCCTGATTCCCGCTCGAGCGGTATATCGAGCGAGTATCGAGCGAAGTCTCGGCCTTGCACTCAATTCTCAACCATTTCCACACATTTCATCCCTTCAACTTTATATATATTACAACTTATTCCAACAAGACCAACCAAAAAAAGTCAGGCAACACCTTACTTTACTGATTACAAATAACAAATAACAAAAGTTTTACTTGGCAAAACTTGATTCAGTCATCTTCAATAACTAGCATTTGCCATTATTTGAGAGTTTTACCTTAAAAATGTATGCACCATTTATGTCTAAGTAAACCATACTTAGAGATATCTACTAATAAGATAAAACTGAAACATATGACCTGCATGTGTCATTTTTGTGTTTGCTAATGATTGCAAATATAAAAGAATAGAGATTATCACCAACTTGAGTTAATCCTAGCACAAATTAGATGTTGCTTTTCTGAGAAGCACCATTTACCAACATTTGAAAAGAAAAATGATAAATAGAAGGCCACCAGTTGCAAATAGAAGGATTCTTTTGGGTTAATCAAGGATGGGTGAACATATAACTACTATAATTTTGTCTTTATACACAAATGATGATGATCAAGGAGAGGTGAAGATTTGTGCAAGATACTAAGCAAACTAGGTCCCGAAAAAATGCTGCTGTGAAATAATATAAAAATGACCCCGTTATTAATCTTACTTTTGGCAGAAGAGATTCGATCGACGCAGAAGTAACATACCGAGAAAGAAAAACAGAGTGAGTAAGTAAAACAGAGTACCATCAGGATGTTTTGACTATATTGAAATATTAAACACAAAAAACTAAGAAAAATAACCAAGACTAAGACATGAACACATCTCGCCCACGGTTATCAATTAACAACACTATTTCCAGCAATTGAAACTAGCTGCTCACGATCTTTAGGATTGGAAGGCTCTTCAAAACTTCCAACAATACAAAACCCATCCACCAATACAGACCAGACATTTTAAAGTGGATAATCAGTATTATAAGTTCTGAACCCAAACCAACACTTCCGTCGCAAATAGAAAACATAATACAAGTGCAAGCCATGAGGTACAAGGATTCAATATTTTGAAATCGTGTTTGTAAACAAATATTTAGAATATACAGAGGAATGTAAGAGACAGAGAACTCACCTATAAATGAGGCAATTGCAGTTTCACTATCCTTCAGTTTTTTATCCTGCTCATTCATTAATACTGACTTGGGCTCTAAAAAAAGCCTAGGCACCATATCAAAGAGAAATTCATCAGACTATGTCACAATGTTTTAAACCAGATCGTTCAATGAACCAGAAAACTGAAAATGGAAAAGGGACCAATAGGCCAATCGCCACTGAACCATGAAGTAGGTTTTTATTTTTAACATTAAAGTATAATCATACCGGAAAATTCTAAAATGAATAACGTAAGGACTAAGTATAGACATTCAAAGAAATCTATAAATTAAAATGCTTAACATATTCTGAATTCTGCTACAGCTCTTCCTACTATCCAGCAAAGGATTTAATAGATTTAGACCCTTACAAATACTCAAGAGCTAAGTTGCTTATAGATCTAAATTAAAGATATACAAATAATGGATAGAGAACATATATATTTCATATCAAATTATGAAAAACATATGGTGTCCTCACAATGGTCCTTTTGAAAAAGCCTACCAAAAAACACAAACAACAAGCATGCCTTGAATGTTGCTTAGTTAAAGATAACAAGCATACTCAAGAACTAGTACCTAGGATGCATTACTCATCTCACATATATAAATATTATTTATATATATATACACACACAGAAAACATATATATATATATATATGATATGGACAGTTTAATTTCCTCTAAATTGGATTGGATGTGACTTTTCATTCCAAACCATCTATAAAAATGAAAAGTGTTCGTTGACCTTCTAAACATGCATAGATTCTTTTAATCATTTTAACTACTTAAAAAAATTGTCATGTATTCCCCATTCATGTATTACTCCTCGCAGGATCAAGGAATTTTTTAAATGGCTTGAAAAAAGGTCTCCTTGAACTCAATTTGGAGGAAAACTTGTTTATATATGTATATATGTATATATATATATGTATATATATAAGGCTATTCGCGTTACCTTGAGTCCTAACCACCATTCCATGAGCTAAATGATGAGCAACCGCAAAATTTCTGTAACAGCTTCATTGATCCTTCTGAACAAAGTCTTTGATAGAGGTCGAACAATCACAAAGCATGTGGCCTGAAAATTTAATTTATATTTATGACGCTAAGTTCAATTAATTATACACGCACAGTTATATATAAAACATGATCAGTAATATTATAAAAAAGAAAAATCAAAAGAAGCAAGAAATCGAATTGCGACCTTTTTTTTTTTATAGTATAAATATTGTTTCACAAAAAATGGAGGAGACATCATTAAGATCCTGCTACACGTACTAACATTCCATGCTTCTCACATTGTGTTCCAAATAAGAGTCTAACCTTGCAATACATATCATCCAAAGGTATAAGATTGAGAGAGAAACGATTAGGAATAAAAACCTAATTTTGGAAGAAAAGATTAGTTGAAGGAAGAAATTATAGGTAATTATACAGCCTTAATCTGACCAATGTATCCCTAGTAAGTTAATGTATTCGTGCAGTAAAATTTAAGACAGAAAATTAAGATGGAACTTGCCCCATTCAGAGGGAATGGATCATTAGGGAACTTGTTATATGCAAACTTTGTTCTGAGACTCAATCCTGTTCTCCAAATCTGCATATTTAGATAAGTAATACAATACATAATATTGAAAACTATGCTTTGTGCTAGGATTGAGGATCTGTCTTTGGGTTTAATTATATCCCAACTTTACCTTTGCAAGGGACACAAGGTCTAGCTTCATGTTGTACTTATTGCAGCCAAACATTGTGCCCAGTCTTCCAAATCCACAAATCACCTAAGATAAACATATATGAACAAATCAGGCCCTATAATACTATGATACAAATTAAGATCTGCACATGTATATGGTAAGATAATAATTTAATGTAGTACCTCATCAGCAATAAAAAGAATGTCATATTTTGTTGGGAATAAACCGATTGAACAAATAACACAGATAAGAAATCAAATACAACAGTAGCAACTAAGAGAAGTAAAATAATAAAGACAAAACAGAACACTAGATTTAAGCAGTTCAGCTCAACTGAGCTTACATCTACTGTGGGGTTGGTCTCAAAACTTCCCTATAATCAAATAGAGTACACAGAGAGAGAATCAACAGATTCTTACAACAGAAATCACTCATTCACGTGTATACACTCAATCCTCAAGTGTTTACACTCAACCACTCAAGAAATGGACAAGAAATGAGATATGTAGGATGCTCTGTTTGTCGTGGGTGAAAACAAGGGAGGGAGACGTCGCGCGGTACGGAGGAAATGAAGCTCGCGATATTTATATTTATGCGATCTCGCTCGAGCGAACATTTCTAGGTCAGACTCGCTCGAGCTGGACGTCGAGCGAGGGTCAAGCGAAGTCTCGGGTTGAAACTGGATGTTGAGCGAGGGTCGAGCGAACTCTGGAGTTGAACTTCGCTCGAGCTGGATGTCGAGCGAACTCTTAGGTTGGACTCTCGCTCGAGCTGGAGGTGACTTCGCTCGAGCGAGAGTGTAGGGGAAGCATGTATTCAAGCCATATCTCAACAAATCTCCACCTTGGTTTGAATACTCATAAGTCTCACTGAACCCAAATCAACAAAAGAAACCAACCCCATCAAAAAAATCCCCTAAGGGACTTGGAAACCTCAAACTCTAATAAAATCCAAATAGAGTTTGAACTTGTGTACTGCAACTGGCTTTGTCATCATGTCTGCTGAATTCCCTGTAATAGCAATCTTCTGAATGCCCACAGTACCATCTGCAACTACTTCTCTAAGGAAATGATACCTAACATCAATATGCTTTGTTTTCTCATGATACATTTGATTTTGGTCAAATGTATTGCACTTTGACTGTCACAAAAAACTATCATCCCCTCCTGCTGAAGACCCAAGTCACTGATCAGCCCTTTCACCCAAATAGCTTCCTTAACAGCTTCAACTGCTGCCATGTATTCTGCCTCCATAGTTGATAAAGCAACAGTTGATTGAAGTGTTGCTTTCCAACTAATAGCAGAACCACATAATGTGAAAACATAACCTATCAATGATCTTCTCTTGTCTAAATCTCCAGCATAGTTAGAATCAACAAATCCAACAATATTAGAACTAAGATCAACATTTCTATCAAATAACAAGTCAACATGCGAGGTTCCCCTCAAATATCTCAGAATCCATTTCACTGTCTACCAGTGTACTTTACCAAGTTTAGCCATGTACCTGCTAACCACGCTCACTACCTGTGAAATATCTGGATAAGTACAAGCCATGGCATACATAATGCTGCCAACAGCACTTGAGTAAGAAACTATTGTCATGGACTGTTCCTCCTCATCTGTCTGGGGAGATAGGGAAGCTGGAAGTCTAAAATGCATTGCCAATGGCGAGCTTACAGGTTTGGAATTAGACATTCCAAACCTATTAAGAACCTTCTCAATATACTTTCTTTAGGACAAATACAACTTTCCAGCTTTCCTATCCCTGTGAATTTCTATTCCAAAATCTTCCTAACAGCACCTAAGTCTTTCATCTCAAACTCATTTCTAAGTTGAGTTTTCATCAAATCAACACCAACCATGCTATTAGCAACTATAAGCATGTCATCAACATAAAGCAATAAGTGAATGAAAGACTTATCAGACAATTGTTTATGATACACACAACAATCATAGCTACTTCTCAAATAACCATGACCAATCATAAATAAATCAAAACGTTTATACCATTGCCTAGGCGACTGCTTCAAACCATACAAAGACTTCTTCAGTCTGCATACCCGGTCCTCTTTGCCTTCAACAATGAATCCCTTTGATTGATGCATATAGATAATCTCTTTAAGCTCGCCATATAGAAACGTTGTCTTCACGTCAAGCTACTAAAGCTCCAGGTCATACAAAGTCATGATGGCTAGTAAAACTTTAATTGAACTATGTTTTACAACTGGAGAGAACATTTCATTGAAGTCGATCCCCTCTCTCTAACTGTAGCCTTTAGCAATTAGGCGTGCTTTGTATCTTGCATCTGTCTCAAACTGGATTCCCTATTTTCTCTTAAAGACCCATTTGCAGCCAACTACCTTAGTCTTCGTTGGTAACTTAACCAAATCTTATATTTGGTTCTTGTGAAGAGATTCAATCTTTTTAGTCATAGCTGAGCACCATTGAGCAGACTTGTTACTCTTTACAGCCTCTGAGTAACTGGAAGGCTCCTGCCCAACAATTTCTTCTGTTGTAGCTAGGGCATACATGACCATGTTTGCTTGAGCATATTTCTAAGGTGGTCTGATCTATCTCCTCTATCTACCAGTAGCTATACTATACTAGTCCTCAACCGGTGCATCTGTCTCAAATTCAGAATCATACTCATCAGCTATAGCATGATCCTGAGAATCAGGTGGTGTCCTCTGTAGAGCCTGTTATAGCTCCACCTTCTTCCCTGTAGGCACAGGAATCTTCTTTCTTGAATTAAGCATAGATTTTTTATTAAAAGTAACATCTCTGCTAATCACGAATTTGGGTGACTTGGGATCAGTGCACCACAACCTATATCCCTTTACACCAGTAGCATATCCTATAAATATGCATTTCTTTGTCCTAGGTTCTACCTTACCATTATTAACATGAAAGTAAGCAGGACAACCAAAAATTTTCAAATTTGAATAATCACTAGGTACATTAGACCATACCTGATTATATGTCTTCAAACCAATAGCCGTGGCTAGAGAGCGGTTCACCAGAAAGCAGGCTGTGTTGATTGTTTTCGCCCAAAAATCCTTAGATAGGATGGCATTTGAGAGCATACTGCGTGCTCGTTCTAACAGAGTTCGGTTCATCCGTTCAGCTACCCCATTTTGTTGTGGAGTGTGCTTAACTATACGGTGTCTAACAATCCCTTCATTCTTGCAGAACTTATCAAAGTCACTGCTACAAAATTTCATTCTGTTGTCAATCTGAAGTCATTTAATCTTCTTGCTAGTCTGATTCTCAATCAAAACTTTCCACTGCTGGAAATTCTTAAAGACATCACTTTTCTGCTTCAGAAAGTAAACTCACACCTTTCGTGAGTAATCATCGATCAAAGTAAGCAACTAGTTTGCTCCACCTTTCGATGGAACTGAGGATGGATCCCAAATGTCGGAATGAATGTAGTCCACTATACCTTTAGTGCTGTGGACCCCTGTTGCAAACTGGACCCTGCTCTTTTTGCCAAACACACAGTGCTCGCATAAGTCAAGTTTGCCAAAATTCTGATTCCCTAACAACCCCTGCTTACTGAGGATAGACATCCCCTTCTCACTCATATGGCCCAGTCTCATATGCCATAAACGAGTGACATCTGACTCTGCCTCATCAGATACTGATACTGTAGTTTCACCACTGACAGTACTACCTTGGAAAAAATAGAGATCATCTGTTTGATCTCCTTCATAACAACCATGGAGCCTTTGCTGACTTTCAGTACTCCAACTTGTACCGTGTACTTAAAACCCAAAGAATCAAGAACCCTTATGAAGATAAGATTCTTCTTCAAGTCTGTTATGTGCCAAACATTTGACAATGTCCTAACTATCTCATCAAACATCTTAATCTTCATTGAGCCCAATTCTGCGATCTTGCAAGCCATGTCGTTCCCCAACAAAACAGAACCATTGTTGATTGGTTCATAAGTCATGAACCAGTCCTTCTTGGGACACATGTGAAAAGTGCAAGCTGAGTCCATGTCCCACTTTTCACTAAACCGATTGGTTGAATCACTGATTGCAAGGACCACATCTGAGCCATCAGATTCATCAGCAACATTGACGGCATTAGAGAAACTCATATATTCCTTCTTCTTCTTCAGTTTTGTACACTCACTCTTGTAATGTCCAAACTTCTGGCAGTATTAACACTTGATGTTTTTCTTGTTGGACTTGGATTTCGATTTTCCCCGAGACTTCCCTCTACTTTTCTCTGAACCCTTATCACTAGATCTTCCTCTGTTGGAGGAATTTGTTACAATCAACCCACTGGCTTAAGTTTCACCACCCTTATCACTGTACCTACTCCTCAACTCCTTCGAGTTCAAAACTGACTTCACATCTGCTAAAGAGATGGTATCTCGGCCATATAGCATAGAATTTACAAAATTATCAAATGATGCAGGTAATGAACACAAAATAATTAAAGCTTCATCTTCATCATCAAGCTTGATGTCAACATTTCTAAGATCCATAACAATCTTGTTAAACTCATCTAAGTGTTCAATAACAGATGAACTCTCATTCATCTTGATTGTATATAACTGTTGTTTTAAATACAACCGGTTAGTAAGAGATTTCTTAATGTACAAGCTCTCAAGCTTGTTCCAGAGACCCTCAACAGTCTCTTCCTCAGCTACCTTTTTTAATACTCCATCAGATAATAATAATAAAATAGTGCTATGTACCTTCTTTTTATCGTCCTTAGACGGTACAGGAGAATCAGAAGACCTTTCCTCAAGAACGTTGAATAACCCCTGCTGGCGCAACAAAACCTTCATCTTCAAGCGCCACAAACTGAAACCGTTCTGTCCATCAAACTTCTCTACTTTAAATCTTGCTGTGGCCATCCTTTCAGTCCTTCACAGAGCTAGATATCTCTGATACCAGTTTGTTGGGAAAAAATCGATTGAACAAACAACACAGATAAGAAATCAAACGTAGCAGTAGCAACTAAGAGAAGTAAAACAATAAAGACAACACAAAACACCAGATTAAAGTAGTTCAACTCAACTGAGCTTACATCCACTGTGAGGTTGATCTCAAAAATTTACTATAATCAAATGGAGTATATAGAGAGAGAATCAATATATTCTTACAACATAAATCACTCAGTCACGTGTATATACTCAATCCTCACGTGTTTGTACTCAACCACTCAAGAAATGGACAAGAAATGAGATCTAGAGGATGCTCTGTCCGTCAGGGGCGAAAACAGGGGAGGGAGATGTCGCAAGGTATAGAGGAAATGAAACTCGCAATATTTATATTTATGCGATCTCGCTCGAGCAAAACTTAATCTTGCTCGAGCGAACACTTTTAGGTCAGACTTGTTCGAGCTGGATGTCGAGCAAAGGTCGAGCGAACTCTCAGGTTGGACTCTCGCTCGAGCTCGAGGTGACTTCGCTGTAGTGAGAGTGCAGGAGAGGCATGTATTCAAGTCATATCTCAACATATTTCTTTACAACAGCTTGAATCTACACCAAATAAGAAGCATTTTATTGTCTAATGTATCTTCCCCAACAATTTCATGAGGGAAAAGAGAGGTCTTTTTGGTATTCAAAGCATAATAACTCATAATCAAAACTGAGAGCTGTCAGGGTACCATCACTAAGGAATAATAACTTAATAAAAATGATAATAGAAAGTCTACGTAATTCAGGAACTTCTAACATGGAAACAAACCTAGAAAGTGTAAGTCAACAACTGATTCCAAGCACACTTTTTAACTACACTTTTTAATTTGGCAAGTTAGTGGAGTCTGCATGTAACACTCCGCTCTAACCTCAAATTGCTTTAAAATATTTTTTGGTTTTATTTGTTCAAAATGTCTATTGGAGATTTTTGAAGAATGTTTTTTTTTCTTTACACTCCTAAGTTATTGATTTATTGATTTAGATATATATAAATACTGCAACTCATATTTGTGGAAAGAGTTTGTTTCGAACTGGCTAGTTGTCCTCATCACGTTTACCATATATACATGACTTAACCCTCACTCCCATGCATACGTATCTCTATCCCTAAGGTTCAATTCCTATATATATATATATATATATATATATATATATATATATATATATATATGTTTCTCTCCACGTTCCTATCTCCACAGATATCACGGCAACAGTTTGCACATAGATAGGCGTTCACGTTGCAGTTTTCCTTATATTCCACTCATCCTTCTTTGGGCCAGGCTTTTACCCATAAATTCAGAAGTTTTCCACAGATCACGCCTAGTTTTCTTTTTCCAATTCCCTCACATTACACGTCTCTTTCACTAGGGTTTAATTATTTATTTTTTTTTTTGCTGCCCTTCATCTGTAGGTATATATATATATATATATATATACATAGATATATGCATACCTGACCTCCTGGGTGAAGAAACTTCAAGCCGCAACCTTCAGGAAGTACCTCCTCCACGAGAAACCAATCACACACAAGCCATCATGAATCTATCATCTATGTAGACCCCTATTATGTACGCTCTGTTGTGCCTAATGTTGCCCAGAAAAACAAACACTCTATAAATAGAGACAATATTGAAGTGGTTCGACAATTTGCCTACGTCCACTGGAGCGGAAACTTACTATTCAAAATGTTTGTACAAGATTACAAACACTCTCAATTCCTCTCTATCTCTCAAATGGCACTTACAATCTCACACACTCAAAACACTTCTTGTTGGGATGATTTTTAGCTTCAGCATTTCTCTCCTATTTATAGGAGAGGTTGAGCTTCTTCCTCCACATAACATAAGCTGAAGATGCTCAAACTTTCCAATGCACATGGTAGTTCTTATCAGAAAGGTGGATATCACCACATGGGTGGACCTCAATATGAGCTGGAGACATCAACACACTTGGGTGGTCCTCAACAATCACCCCCTCCACCCGAGTGTGCCATACTAGGATACTACATGTTGCATCCTTGTAATGATTTCACCTCCTTATTGAAATGTTCGTTTGCCATGAAAGATTTCCGCTATCAAATGCGCCCTAAGGCGCCAATGCACCCTTAGGTGCTCAACAGTGTGAGATATTAATCAAGTCCAAGCAGTGTTGGAACTTGATTCCAGTGACGACTTTTGTCAACATATCTGCTGGATTATTTTCAGTGCCAATCTTCTGAAGTATAATGTCCCCTTCTTCCAATATCTCATGTACGAAATGGAAACGGATATCTATATGTTTTGTTCAAGAGTGATACACTTTATTCTTGGCCAAATGAATTGCACTTTGACTGTCACAGTAAATGGTAACCTCTTGCTGCTTAAAGCCCAAGTCAGTTACCAATCCCTGTAACCAAATGGCTTCTTTTACGGCTTCTGTTACAGCCATGTATTCAACCTCAGTGGATGATAGTGCAATTGTAGACTACAAAGTTGATCGCCAACTAACTGGTCCTCCAGCCACAGTGAACACATATCCAGTTGTCGATCGGCGTTTGTCAAGATCACCTGCATAGTCTGAGTCAACATATCCAATTACTAGACTATTTTCACTCTTCTCAAACTTTAAACCATGATCTACGGTCCCTAGAATATACCGTAGAATCCATTTAGCCGTATGCCAGTGTTTCTTTCCAGGATTATGCATATAGTGACTGACTACGCTGACGGCCTGGGAGATATCAGGTCATGTCTACACCTTGGCATACATTAGGCTTCCAACAACACTTGCATATGGGACATTCTTCATGTAGTCCCGCTCTTCATCATCTTTAGGAGACTGTAATGCACTGAGTTTAAAGTATGGAGCCATTGGAGTACTCACAGGCTTCAACATTGAGTCCATATTGAAGCGTTACAATACTTTCTTCAGATACTGCTTCTGAGTAAGGTGAACTTTACATTTCACCCTATCTCTTCTGATCTCCATCCCCAATATTCTTCGTGCTTCTCCTAGATCTTTCATTTCAAACTCATGACTCAACTGAGTTTTCAAATGATTTATCTGCACCTTGCTTTTACATGCAATCAACATATCATCTACATATAAAAGCAAATAAATGATGGATCCATCTGCAAGTTTTCTGAAATACACACAATGATCGTATTGGCAACGAGTGTATTTCAGGTCCATCATAAAACGGTCAAACCGCTTGTACCATTGCCGAGGTGACTGCTTCAGTCCATAGAGAGATTTCTTCAGCCTGCAGACCCATTTCTCTTTGCCAGTCTCTTTAAACCTTTCTGGTTGAGACAGATAGATCTCCTCCTCCAGATCACCATGCAAAAAGGCTGTTTTTACATCAAGTTGTGCTAACTCAAGATCATTTTGTGCAACCAAAGCTAGCAATATCCGAATGGATGAATGCTTCACAATAGGGGAGAATACTTCACTGTAGTCAATTCCCTCTGTCTGAGCGTAGCCCTTGGCTACTAATCTAGCTTTGTATCGAATTCTATTTTTAGCAACTTGATCATCTTTCTGATTAAAGATCTACTTACAGCCAATTGACTTCTTTCCTTGTGGTAGTAGCACAAGTTCCCAAGTCTGGTTCTTATGAAGAGACTGCATCTCCTCCATCATCGCTTTTATCCATTCATTCTTTTCACTGGATTGTATGGCTTCTCTGTAAGTGGTTGGGATTTCACCCCCTTCAACTGGTAGTGCATATGTCACGTAGTTTGCATAACGTGTCGGCACACGTTTCTCTCATCTCGGTCTACTGGTTGCTATTGATTCAATTTGACTTGGAGGTACTGTGACTGGACTATCAACCTCCTCTTGTCTGTCTTCTCTTGAATCATTTGGAGTAGTAAACTCCACTTTCTGCGAATCACCGAGTGTTTTGCCATCATAGCTGCCTTCACTAGAATCTTTATGCTTATGTGACTTAAGCATCTCAGATTCGTTGAAAGTAACATCTCTACTGATAATTACCTTCTTAGACTCTATGCACCAAAGTCTATACCCTTTTACACCAGAACTAAAGCTCAAAAATTTTACTTTCTTAGCTCTAGGGTCAAGCTTACTTTCTTTTGCATGATAGTAAGCAGGACATCCAAAAATGTGTAAAGAGTCATAATCAGTAGTATGTGTATCTTTCCACATTTCAATGGGTATCTTCTCGTCATTGGCAGCTGCGGGTAGTTTGTTGACGAGGTGGCATGCATATGTCATAGCTTCAGCCCAAAATTGTTTACTGAATCTAGCATTCAGTAACATACATCGTACTTTCTCTAGCAAAGTATGATTCATCCGTTCTATCACACCGTTTTGCTGCGGTGTTTCTCGTACCGTAAAGTGTTTGACTATTCTTTCTCTCCGACATGCTTCCATGAAAGGGTTTAGAGTATACTCCCCTCTATTATCTGATCTGAGCCGCTTAATTTTTCTGCCGGTCTGAGTCTCAATCATCTTCTTCCAAACAAGAAAGATGTTCAGCACTTTATCTTTATTCTTCATCGTATACACCTACACACGACGAAAATAATCATCTACAAAAGTTACAAACTAATGCTTACCTCCTAAAGATTAGTTCATATAATAAACTTAATAATACTTAATATAAAAATTATTATAAATTATTATTATAACTTAACAATAATTCGACACTTCCAATATACTATAACTTAGAAGGAAACTATATTTGTTTAAAAAAATCAATTGATACTGAAAGCTTGGTTTATAAAATATACTTAACGGATAAAAAAAAATTAAACTCTATTTATTATTAAAATTCATTGTAGTAAAATAGTAGTTAAAATATAATTTGTTTCAATACAATCTTTCATATTGAAACAAACCTAGAATGACTAAGGCCAACTTAGAGTCCACAAACGGTGAGAAACGGAAAAAGGAGATGGGAAGGGCACGTCGTGAGCTTATCGAGAATTTGTAACAAGTCTGCGTCAAGGTTGTTGGGCTTCACTGCTGCGACTGGTGGCACTAAATAGAACTGAGAGCAAAGGATGCTCTGTTTTGGGGTGATTAAAACAGGGGCTGCGTGGGCTGGTTTTTGGGGCTGCTAGAGGTGATCCGATGCGGTGAAGGGTACTCCTGCTCCTGCTACTGGTCCAAGGGGCTCACGGTGGTGTGCATGGCGTCTGCGTCCCTTGAACACGGTAGTGACCCGATCATGGGCTATGGCTGCTCTGTCTTTTGGGTGGTAAAACAGGGGACGCTATGGTGGATTTCGGTGGTGATCTGAAGGAGGGCAGCGAAGAGGAGGGGCTGTAGTGTTTACTGATGGTCCCATGGAGCAGTGGAGCCCCCGTGGTGGTTCCACTTCCAAGTCGCAGCGTTCTCGGTTGCTGCTATCAGTAATCCGCACGTTGGGGCATTCATGGCTCTTGCCGTGATCAAGAGAGGAAGCTAGTGGAAGGTGAGTTGCCGCTGTGGTATTTTTCTGGGAATTAAACAGGTTATAAATAGGAAGCAAAGTTTAAGGATGTTGAAGGAGTTACGTAGTGCATGGAGAGCTAGAGTCGTGCGTAGTGGAAGGAAACTGTTTGAAAAAAATAAACTTGATATACCAACTGAATCCGTGAATGAAAGGGTCGAGGGAAGTCAACGTGCATGGGATTGAGGTTTTCCTCGGTATATGGTGGTGTGAGGACGTCGGTTACTTATTTAAATCAAGCCGATAAATGTGGCTTAAGTCGGGTACAAGAAAATCTCCAAATCCTAGGAAGATGAAAGGTATAAAAAAAAAGGAAAATGAGTGGGAGTAGCCACATCCACTGCATCCATCTCACATGAACAGTGCTGTGCACTGTTCACAGTACTGTTCATGTGAGATGGATGCAGTGGATGTTGGCTACTCCCTAGCATCACTCAAAAAAAAAACATAACATAAGAGGCATAAAAATCACGGAGGTTTCAAAATGTTTAAACTAAGACCGTTAGATTATTATATAACATTAATAATAGCTATAATAATATTTTTATTGAAAATATAAACTTATTAATGCATAACATAGGATAAAATTGATAATATTAATATTAATAATAAAAGAATTATAAAATAATATCAAAGATCAAAAAATCAAATATTCGCATTCAAATCTTAAAAATTTGAGTTGGGATGTTACATTATTAATAATAATAATAATTTATTATTATTATTTAATAATTTATTATTACTTTTTTACTTATTTTTTACTACTATTTATAATATTTTTTAACATTTTCCAACACCCTAACGTAACATTAAGCGTCCAAATTAAGTAGCAATTTTTAGCTTGTTGTAAGATAATTTTTAATTTTGCGGCAAAAATAATTGTCGAAATAACTTTCAAAATCGTTGTAATTGAGTCCAATAAGACTCCACTCCATTTAAATCGCATGTCAGTATTAAAAGGACGAATTTTGCTTCTTTACAAAAAGTCATCCATTGCGACAATTTTGTTTGCAACAGATTAAGGCATCGTTTGTTTTGGAGATAAAGATTAAAAATTTAAAATATATTAAAAATTTATTATTATATTTTTTTAAATTTTTATATAAAATATAATAAAAAATATAATTTTTTTAAATTTTTATACCACATTTTCAAATCTTTATATAAAATTAATATTAAAAAAATATCTTATAATAATATATTTTTTATTATTTTTTATTTTTATCTTATTTAATCTCATTTTATTTTTAAAACAAACAAAACTTAAGAATCGCGATAATATTACATCCTTGTAGCGACAATATTTGTCAATGTAGTTACAGTTTTGCTGAGGAAAACGTACGCTAAAGGGTCCAATCACCAATGAAAATATTGGTCATCGAGGACCAGTGAATTCCACGAAGAAGACAAAGACGAAGACCAGTGAATTCCCCGCTTGGATTCGGAGATGAGATGAGTTGAGATGAGTTTGGTTTATTTTTTAATATTATTATTATTTTGGGATTTGAAAAATGTGTGTTGGAATTTGAAAAAGGTGTATTGGGATTTGAAAAATGTGTATTGGGATTTGAAAAAGGTGTATAGAAATTTGTGTTTTGTATAAAAAATTATAAAAATATAATGATGAAATGAAAGTGAATTGAGATGAGCTCAACCCACTTCTCAATCCAAGCAACCCCTTTATCTCTTATTTGATATAGGAATGTGTGGTGAGATGAGATACTTATTAGGCGCGCGCGCACACACACAGAGAACACAGAGAGAGGAGACAGATTATCGAGAGAAAGATTTGCAGGAAGTCGATCGGCATGAAGATGCAGCTTCTGTATTGGGATTTGAAAAAGGTGTATTGAAATTTGAAAAAAGTGTATAAAAATTTATGTTTTGTATAAAAAATTATAAAAATATAATGATGAAATGAAAGTGAGTTGTTCCCAATCCAAACAGCCCCTAACTGATCCTCATGATGGTATGTAAATCACCACGCCGCCATATATATATATATGTGTATATATATTCTTGATCTGGTTTAACGTACAGATGTTTATTGTCCTGAAAAGGCTTTCACCAAATTTCCTGGTTATTGTTTGGGTTGCCTCTTGGGTAGTGGTGATCTCCATCTTATCGGGGGCGGGGTATTCCTATCTCTGCTCTCCACACACGCCTAGGCGGGGGCTGGATTTCCTTTCCACACTCCGCCCCTGTCTATATGGGGGCGGGGTATCCCATCCCGCAGCGGGTACCCCATCCCGCAGCGGGGTAGCGGGAGATAGAGTCCATCTACCCGGCCCCCGCAGCCACTCTTATGTGCCTTGGCCTATTTCATATTTTTAAATTTTTTTTGGCCTAGATCAACGTTTTAAGTAATTCCAAAAAACCATCCAATTTGACTTATTCACACATTAAAAATTATTAATCTATTAAATACTGAATAATAATTATTACTAAAGTTTAAAGTCGTTTAAAAAAAAATCACTAAAAATCTAAAACAATAAAACTTAAAATAATAAACTAAATTATTACTTATTTACAATAATACAAATAATCCTACAAGTTGTGCTATTAAGTTATTAACTATTAACAATTTAATATTACATATTACAATATCATAAGATTAAAGATTTAATATTGGTGATTATAATTTATATATAATATATTAATATATATAATTATTTATTTATTTAATATGCGGGGGCGGGGCGGGGCGGGGTATATGCGGGTACGAGATTCACCCCTTATCACCCCCACCCCCGCTTTTAACTCTAAAACTGGAAGGGGTGACCCCGCCTCCTGCTTGTCGGGAGGGTTACACCGGTCCCGTTGTGCGAGGCGGTGCAAAATTCGGGCAGCAACTGCCCAGCCCTACTCTCGGGGACAATATTCTTGACTTTCTTTTACCTTTTTTTTATGATTACTTCATGAGTGCGTGCATACATAATTTAGGAAAACGCATCACTAAAACACTTTTAATTTTAAAATCTTTAACTTTTTTTTATTTAATTATTAATTAATTATTACAAAAGTTTCAAACTTTTAAATAAAATATAAAAAATAAATCTAGTTTTCAACTCTCAAATTAAAAATAATATTGAAAATAATATTTTAATTTTATAATATTCTTATTCAAAATTTTCTCTCTATTTTTCAAAACTCCATAAAACACTCTAACTCAAAATGTTTTATTGTTATTCACAAATTATTTTATTATTTTTCACAACTCACCGTTCAGACCAACCTAAAATTTTCAAAATTAAGAGAATTAATCTGATCGGAGGCAAAACCACATGAACTATTTTAGTAGTTCTTAAATGCACTTGAAGATTGTGAAAACGATAAGCGCGCGCTGTGATCCCGCCATCCTTTTTTTTTTTTTTTTATTACACATAAACTACTGATATTTAAGCTTTGCATCTGACATCCAATTATCCAAGTGCATTTTATATTTTGTATGAATTATAAATAAATTATTTTGCTTGATACATTCACTGTGTCAATCTTGAACCCCAAATGGTAAATTTTGAAAACTTTAAGATTTGGACTCAATTGTATCAAGTATCAGTAAATTTTAATTTTTCCCAAGCAAGAGGAAGCGTTGAATTTCTTTTTTCTTTTTTTGGTTTTGTATGGATAACTAAGAATTACCTCTATTTACTCACATTATAATTTACATTTGTATATATTATTTTTTATTAACAAAATGAAATTAAAAAAAAAATTATAAGAAAAGTTTAAGCTGCATTTAAATGTTAAAATGAATTTACTTAAATTGTGAATAATAATCACTACAAGGAATTTGGTCTATTATGGCGATTTTATGATGATTGCAAAAAAAATCGCTGGCATTGAATACTATTTACAGCGAGCATCGCAAAATTTTAATATAAACTCGTCCACCGATGACTGTAAAGTTATATGCAGTGACCATTAAGCATTTAGCGGCGAGAAAACTCGCTGTAAATAGGAATTAAATTTCCCGGCGGTACTAAAATAGTGGCGATTGATTTCTAAGGCGCGAAGTCAATCAACATAATTTTCCTTTCCCCCCTTTTCTATTTCGGCCAGTGTCTTAGAACCTGATTTCCCTCTCTCTTGATTTTCTTGGCAGCATTTTCCAAGAAACAATTTTCCACTTGCCTGTGATTCCCGCTTGAAAATTGATCCCAAATTTTCAAACCCTAGCATTCTCATTGGACCTGATTCTCCTTTCATGCTGCCTTCCCCCCTGTTTGCCTATCTTCGACGAGCACCCTAGGATCGCGAGCCAGTACCCTTCGACCCAGCAACCCATCACACTCGATTTTCAATTTCTCGCAATGTCCATCCTTCCTCGTGTCCTCACGGCGGAGAGTGAACGTCGTGAAACTCATTTCCAGTTTTCTGAGTTCCATTTCCCACATCGCCCTTCATGCTCTTGTTCTTGGTTCACTCATAGACTTCAAATCTCACGTATGGCTACCCCTACGTGAATATTCTCCGTCTTGGGAAGCTAGACCTACGTTTATTTCTTCCCTTACAAATCTCAATTTCCTGCCTCCATTTCGACTCAAGATTAAAAACTTGGGCTATCCTGTTGCGATCGATTTCGACTCCAAGGGAATAAATTAAACGTACAGGTATCTCTCTTGCCATTGCATCTATCTTACCCCCTTCACGTGTGTATTGCATTATGAAAGTAATGGTATTTTTCTCTCTGTGAATCTGAGTTTGAATGTTCCTCTGTTTGCCGATTAATGTTGTGTATCTACCTTTTGTGTTTGCAGTTTAATATTGTGGATCGGTTGTGAGTATTAGATAATTTTTAATTTTAATTCACAAAATTGCCACTTGTTCTAGCTGAATCATAAGCTTTTTCCTGTATGGTTTATGGTCTTGTTTTATCAATTGTATATTGTAAGTAACTCAGTGAAATATGGCAAGCTCATATACTGTAGAAAAAATGGCAGCACCTTGATTGTTTTCTAGATTCTGTTATTATGCTCAAAATACTTTTTAATAAACAATGTGAGGAGTTTGGACAATTTGTTCAACTAGAGCATGTTTATCTGCTATAGGTCAAGTGGCATCTCTTTTCCCTATACGCATGTTGAGTGGGTGTCATTATATGTTCAAAAATATAAAGGCATGATTATGGCACTCAGTAATAAAAAGAAAAAACTAGGAAAGCTAGACTTTAAAAGTCCAAAACTCAGCCTTATAAAACCCTGAATGATTGATGGTCACCCTTCAATGATGGCAAAACTTAAGCCATTTATCTGTACCATCAACACACATAGAAGAACTATAAACATGTGTTTCCGTGATGTAAAACCTCTTTTCATATTGACATTCAATATGTCGCGCTTTATATTTGAATAAAGTAACATTACAACTGTTCCATAGCTTGTTAATGCAACACCATCATCCACCAATAGATGGACAAAACCCATCACCTTTATTTTCTTTTGCTTGCATTTCATGTTCCTAATACCTTTTCATGTCATTCATTAGTGATTTAGGTTTTACATAATGCAGCAAAATAAAAAACATGGAAAAGCATTCATGTTATAATTTTTATTTTCTCTTAAATGAGATTTCTTTTTCTTCTCTAGTAGCCTGCCTACATTGAAAGAGCTAGATAAATGTGGAGCAACTGTGCTAAATGCAGAATCATTGTGGTTATGAAGGAAAATATCACACAGTTGTATAGTACATCTCATCATTTTGGCAACGATGCTAGTGCATATATGGATTTCTTCCTGTACCTATTCTCCCTTTTTGAGCTCATTTATCTATCAAATTTCATATCTTATCTCAACAGGAGAAAGAACTTTTGAAAAGAATGTGCCAGAGTTTTAAGTTGTATCCAAGATATAATAGGAGATAGGTGGTGGCCAATGGATCTAATGCTATGTCCATGGTATGGTTGGTTTATTTAAAAAAGTAATGAGCCAATACTCCTACCCTAGATAACACTAAATTATTTAGCAAACCTCGGTACCACAATACATTTCAAACAAAAATGATTGTTTTAAGTAAGAAAAATGCATAAAACATCTGGCATGGCAAATCAGTAAAAGTTGAGCAATTGCATATCAAAACCAGTAATTATTTAAGCATGGAAAAAAAAAAATTACTTGAACCATTATTCACCATTCATTCCCAATCAAATGCAAATAAAGAGTGATTGAGATCTGTGAAAAAGCAGAGTCTCAGTTACTAGTCAAGAAAAAAAAATCTTAGTGTACAAAGATATGCAAAGCAAAAGCCTAGGGTGACAAAAACACTACCTTTTACCCTGATATATTTTTAACTCTGCTGCTTCCTATATAATGCCAACTTTTTATTGGCTTGTTTGTATTATTAAACTTTTCCTCAACATAATAACCTAAGTATACACTAGCATGTTATTGACTGTAACTACTCTTGTCAAATGAATTATTTATATGCATTCTGTTTTAGTTGAAATCAAGTCATTAAATTTCTATTTTCCATTCAATCTTTCCTCTAAATTAAAGTTATAAATTGGGGTGACGAACTACTGAAAATTAATTTATTTTCAGTCATTTTCAGATCTACATAGAGAGTGTGTGTATGTAGTGTGTGTTTGTGATATGTGTGTTTTTATGTTTATTGAGCCTAAAAGATGTAGACTTTGGATCAAGATTTTTTTTATGTTTATATTTCATCTTTTGTTTTTATTGGTTTTGTACAAAAGGATGGATGGATATATGTTTGCTAAAGAAAAATGGATGCTCATATGTCCTAGAAGGAAAATTATATGATATGTAATTGTTCAACTTTTGCTGATTGGTCAGGGGATTGGTATTCCTTCTCATGGAAATACACTCATGTCTTTAATATTAACTCAATGTTTTTTATAGCAGGGCCCATTGCCCTTTAGTTCCGCTAGAGCTAACTCATTGGGCTTTTTTTGCTATGCACTGCAGTTGATTTTAACAGGGAATATATATTCTGTGCAGGTATGTTTTGTTGTTTAATTTTCCTATCACTCCACCCTCATGCAGCCACTTTTTTTGCTAGATAGCTTGTTTGTATAATATTTTTTTAGACACTGCCAATCTGAAAGCATGTTCTTCCTTTCTGTTTAGTTTGTGCAAATCTGGCCTTTAAATAGGTGCAAGGGAATACCGACAAATTTGTCCTGATTCAAATCTTGTGATTTTTCTCACATTAATATCATTTTCCAGTTTCATTTTGTAATTGTGTTAGATTTGGTGAGTATGAAAGCACATTTAGATTTTTAATATGCTTGATCACGTAAAATTTTGGTCTTTATGTTTGCACAGGAAAAGCAGGTTGGGCTGCACCTCGTCTTAAGGATGCTGCTTTATCTCTTGACAGGTAATGGGAAAAGGTTATTTGGTTTTAGTTTCTTTTAGTGGTTTCTGCCATATTAGATAGTGGAGCAAATGCTTCTACTATAAATTTCTTTTGGCAGTTGGAAAAAATCATGTATTATTTTGATATCATGTTAAATGATAAAGTATTTTCTACATTATGGAATGGATAATAAAAGTGCACAAGAGAAACATTTATTTTCAGTAATATGAGTTTTTCCTAATCAGTAAAGAAGGACTTTTGTTAATGAAAAGAGGCATAGCTAAAGTAAATGGGACTTTTAGCTTGTTGAGTTTATTTAGAAAACATGGTGTAGCTATTATGACAATTCGAGAACTGTTTGATTTCCCAGTTGATTCTTATATTGCTAATGAAGCTGTGGATAGTATCTAGAAAATGTTTGTTGTTTTTAACTGTCAAATTTACACATGGAAGCCGTGCAGGTACTTCCAAGTTCGTCCCCCCCTCCCCCTCTCCCTCTCTATCTGTCATTTCATAGGATTATGTAGGTTAAAATGGTAATGGTATTCTGGGAAGGACCTTTTGAACTTATTTCTAAATTGATGATAAGCTAATTTTCCTGACTGGCTTATTATGATGTATGTAACTTGGTGATGTTATGTTAAAGTCCAAGTTGACTAAAGAGATTGCAGATTTGAATTCATGTGATTATATGTAACTACTCTTGTATTATACTTTCTTTCCACAAAGCATGATCAGAAAACAAAAAAAGGGGGAAACAAAGTTCAAGAAATGAATCTTAAATCTCTTTTACTGAAGTCAAAAGACTCAAAATAGAGGTAATCCATTGCCATGCATTGTGGAATATTTAGGGCCTAGAGATTCTCTTCTGTCTGTTTGGCAGATAAGGATAGAAGAAAAAGTGGGTTTGTAATTACATTTTTATGAGCATATTCTGAAGTAAGGTACGTGGTAGCTAAGTTTGTCTAGCAATCAAGGCAATTAATCAATAAGTAATATATTATACAATTCAAATTCTGCTGTCTTTTTCTCAAACAAGTTGAGTAATTTTCTTCCTTTTTGATGAATTTCATGTAGGACAATAATAGCTAATTGGAGCCACCTCTCGATTCATGTAATGTTTCTCTCTACACAAACAAATTGGGAGACCACTTTATCATTAAATATCAACTAAGCAAATGCTGATAGAAAGGATGCACAACTTCATGCAAAAAAGTTATGAAGAGTACTAAATATATAATATTAGAAAGACATGCAACTTGTACTTAATGGTCCCTCTAGTCCTAGAATATAAAATCTTAAATCAAGAGTGCCACTAATTAGGATATGATGGATAATTCATATATATTTTTATTGTTAGAATATTGCCATACTTATTATAAAATATATTCATAATATTCTAGCAAGCATGCTTAGTAATATATATGATGACTTATTCTCTCTTGGTCTAATATATATCTTAAGCTTTTCTGTCATTGTTCCAGGCCAGCTTGGAGGGATGGGTGCTTCCACTTTTTGGCATCTTGCATTGTTTTCCTTCAGCCTTATCCTTAGCTTAGGTGATTTGTTTGCATTATTCTTGGGGCGTACGTACATATGTTCAAACAGTCAATTGTGCTTTACTTAATGTCTGAAATGCTGAAACCTGGTCTAGCTACTCTAGTAGTGGGACTAATCTAGAGTTGACTAATATTTTTAGCAACATCGTCTGAACTAGTTCTCAAACAAAGCGGCCAATATAATTTGATCAATATTACTTGAAGTTGATGGCTTAAGACCTTGTAAAATGTTTTTAAAATGTTCTCAAACTAAAGTCATAACGTAATATATTTAAAATGTTCAAAGTTCATATATTTAAAATGATTTTAGTCTCAGGATTGGCATTGCAGTTGGTGTAAGGATCTGCACATAGGAAATGTATGGTGTAAGCAGAATATTTAAAATGTTTTATAGTATATTGTGGTTGGTGTAAGCAGAATAGCTACAAGGAAACACCTTGTAGTTATATCTACAAGGTGGAAGTAGATGAGGTACCCAATATTTTTAAAATGTTCTCAAACTAATTTATTTTTTCTTATAAGTGAGTACAATTAGGAAAATCACATTATGCTGCTCACATTGTAGTTTTCTTCTATTTCACTCTTATGTCAGGCATATGAAGCGTGGATGCAGTGGCTTATGCAAAAGAGATGTGCTTTTGATTAGTGACATGGCAAGATCTTGCTGCCTTATCCTAGTGATAGTAGACTCGAGAACTATTATACAGTCATGTGTGACATATTTAATTAGTAACCCAGTTTGTACTTTATATGAGTATAATGCACCACCTCAATGTATAAATACAATAGTATGACTTTGGATGAATTGATGTTTAAAGAGATTAATGAGTGTCATTTGATAATAGAAATCTGTGATTATATGGCATTTGACAGATCTGAATGTGATTTCAATAAATCCAAAACGAAAAAAAAAAAAAAGAATTTTAGCTTTTACAGCATTTTTTATCCTATAGCAGCGAAAAAAGACGTCGCAATTGACATTTGTAAGAGGAAATAATTTAGTAGCGCCAAGAAAAATATGCTGTCTAAAACTATTTGCAACGATAAAACAACCGCTGCAATTGAGTTTTGGCAAGTGACTTTGCGACGTAAATGTATCGCCTCTGATAATCTATTTCAGCGCCAGAAATAGATTTTGGCAACGATTGACAACTGAACTAATGAAGCCTTTTTGCGACGTCTACTTGCAAAATTGAGACGGAAAAAAAATGCCGGGAAAAATGTTACATTTTGCGGCAATTTTTGATTTTCACTGCGTGGAATCAGAAGTGTTAAGTTATGTTGCGTGGAATCAGATGTTCTCAAAAATTTCGTTGCAAAAAGTGTTGTTCCTTGTAGTGAATATATTTTGTGGATTCCATTAAAATGAGTTTAATTTAATTTAGATTAAGATAAATTTAACTTTTAAGTTAAAATGCAAGGAATAGGTTGAAATGAATTTAACCTTTTTATAAGAATTTGTAAAAAATAGTAGGTCGATCAATAATTGGTTTCATGAGAGTTATGTTATGTTTATCTTCCAAACATAACTATCTATAAGAAATGATTAAATTTTCTTATCCAATTAAGATTTAGATATTCTTATAGCACTTATAAGATATACCGTCAAAGATACTTTTGCTGCTCTTTCTGGCTTTCTGGTTGTTGTTGGAATCATGATTGATCCTAAAATTAGTTGATGATTAAACAATTTACCATGGAGCATGCAGTTGCTGTACTCAACGCCCTGAAGTACGCGTGGAAAAACACACCACCAAGCTGGGGGCATTCAGAGGATCCATGTCATGGATTACTCGGTTGGGAAGGAGTTACTTGCAACAATTCTACCCTTTCTAGGGTTACTGCCTTGTAAACATCTTCCCGGCCTATTATATAACATCATAACATTAACATGATATATTAACACGAGTCTTACGCAACAGAACATAGCATAGGCATGGCATATTATATATGATCTAAACAATATATGTTATACATGTGATTTTCATAACATCTCATCCATCCAAAACATGATCAACCCATATCAGAATAGCTTCCATAGTACTCTTATTCACAAGCAATATCATTGTAATTTAATATCTAGGTTCGTAAAAAGTTAAAGATTCTATTAATTAATCTTCTTCGATATCACACCTTACACATTTGTTATTTTTCTTTTCTTTGTTTTTTTAACAAATGTTTTATACAAAATATAAATTTCTATATACTTTTTTCAAATTTCAATATACATTTTTCAAATCTCAATACACATTTTTTAAATCTTAATACACTTTTTTTAAATTCTAAAATAATAATAATATTAAAAAATAAACTAAATTCATCTCAACTCATTTCATCTCTAAATTCAAACGGGGCCTTAAACTCTAATTTAAGTCCGTATGTTACACCTTATTTTGTAGATTTAGTTGTTTTTAAACCTCTTCAGGAAATTATCAACGATGGACCTTGAAGGAAAGCTTGAAGGTGACATTGGGAACTCACTGAATTGACATCATTGTAAGTATTATTCTTTCTTTTTTTTCTTTTTTAAAATGAAAATGTATGCATCTTCTTAATGAAAGAGAGTTTTGCTACTTGTAAACTTGGTTAGTCAACAAACCACTTGCTATAGGCCGATTCATTATAGTTCTAATTCTAAAAAAGATAAAATATGATTTTTTTTAATTAATATTGCGAGGCCCAATTTAATGGTGAATTGAATTTGAGGGTGTAAGAATATTCACACCTGCAAATAGGCTTATTCTTTTCAATTAAAAAAGTAAATTACTAGATAGTCCTTTAGCCCTTCCTTTCTCTTCTCAAATAAATTGAAATAACTGCATACTCCAAAAGTCTGAGTTAATGCATATTTTTCTATTCTAAATATTTTTCTTTTTCTTTTATTAGTCTTTGTAATATAATGTACATAATTTGTAGATAAAGCAGAGATGTAAATAGATTTTGCTACTCCACTAATTTGTTGAAGTGCTACTAACATTATTAAATTTCAGGGACCTATCATTTAACCGCAGGCTCACAGGTTTCCTCTCTCCACGACTAGGTGATTTGAAAAAGCTAAATACACTGTAAGATCCAATAAGAAAGCTGTAATTTCCCATGTCCTATCATTGAACCCTACATGTAACTTGTATTCCTATATCAGTGAGAAGCATATAACATTTTTGTCTTTCATGTTTCAGAATCCTAACTAGTTGCGGCTTCAGTGGTGATATTCCAGATGAATCGGGAAATCTTTCAGATCTCTGTAAGAACTTCTAATGCTTATAAGATCGTGACTACATGAATCACAATTCCAGTAATTTTTCTCTATCTCCATGAATGACGTGATACTCAATTTGATCACAATATGCCATATAATTATAAATCTTTTTATGTAGGCCATAATTTTGATTGGTATGGCACTCTTTGACAAATTGAGTACCGCGTGTCCATATATATTTCGAGATTACTTAATAATTAATACTTTGAAACTTCTAGGGGTTGACTCAAGTAGTAAAAAACCTTGGGCTTAGGGGCATTCTCCCTCTATATCTAAGGTTCAAGTCCCCTTGGGTACAAACAATCTCTATAAGCTATCGGATTACGGGATTTTTTTTCCTTTAATTAACCGATATGCACTTGTAGGAAATCCTTTGTTGAGGGCTTGTGCACCCCTAAAATCAGTTGGGATGCTGTTTCGAACACCTAGTACTAATAAAAACAATAATTACTTTTATACTTTATTCAATACTATGTCCCTCTCAGGGCTCTCAATTCAAACTTCTTGACTGGAAAGATACCTCCATCTTTGGGTAAACTCTCCAAACTCTACTAGCTAGATATTGTGAAGAATATGTTGATAGGACCTCTCTCGATATCAACCTCTATGACCCCAGGCTTGGACCATCTTTTGAAGGCTAAACACTTGTGACTTTTTAACCTTCTTCTTTTTTTCCAATTATACGCCTTGGGTTCAATCTATTATTAAGATAATTAAATGCAATAATTTGAATATGTTTATTAAGGATACACAACATTGATTATTGCAATCATAAAAGAATGAATAAATGTGATGTTTTCAAATTTGCAGCCATTTCAGTAAGAACAATCTTTCATATCCCATTCCAGCCAAACTCTTAGCTCTAAAATGTCATTGATACACATGTAAGTTGATACCAACTATTAGTTTATTTTCATGCATGCTTTAAATGCTCTCTCCTACTTCTAAATGCTTTCTTCAAAGATAGATTATTTGACGGAAATAATCTTTCTGGAAGCATCCCGCCAACATTAGGACTCGTAAAAACTCTTGAAGTTCTATGAGTAAATACACCCTAATTTAATGACACATTGGTGTTCTTCAACTAACCTTTTTAGTATACACACACACACACACACACACATATATATAATGTCCACTCTAATTTGTTACTGTTCTTGAGAATTAAAACTATTCCAACTTGCAACAGTTGGCTTGACAGAAATGCTCTGACAGGAAGTGTCCCAGATCTCAGCAACCTACCAAATATCGTTGAAGTGTGGGTACTTTTCCACAACATTTATATAGTGGTGGTTTTACTGGTGGTTACCATCTAATTTCTCCTTCTTGCTATCGTCTTAATTAGGAATTTAGCTCAAGATAAATTGACGGGTGCTTTACCAGACTTGACTCAAATGATGAAACTCAATTACTCGTAAGTTGATGGCATAGTACCATTTCATGCAATTGACAATTTTATCATGCAACTAACGCTTGTTGATTACAAAAAAACCACTTTTCTTCTGTGAATGTGAGCAGTAATTACTATAAATCCTTAATGTGAGTGAAATCATGGCTCTAAATTGTTCAATTTCCAAAATGTGTTGTGTGTTTTATTCTGACCATCAACCTTCTTTGTCAATTGGATGTACTTCAGACTAGTAGGAAACCCAGTGTGTCACTTTACTATCTTAGAGGATTCTAACTCATGCCGTCAACAGCAACAACCAACAAAGCCCTATACTGCTAGCCTGGCTAATTGTGGAAGTACATTATGTCCTCGTAATCAAGAGTGCAACCCTCAAAGTTGTGAATGCGCATATCCATATGAAGGGACATTAAGATTTAGAGGAGCCTCTTTCAATGAATTATCCAGTGAAACTGTATTTCATTTACTGGAAACTAGCTTGTGGGTAAACCTGAGTCTCCCTCCGGGTTTAGTTTATATTTAAGATACCAGGTTTGATTCTGATGACTATCTTCAAATGCAATTAGCACTCTTTCCATCAATCGAAAAATACTTTAATCGATCAGAGATTTAGAGAATTGGATTTTCCTTGACTCGTCAAGAATATACGCTACCTCCTATGTTTGAACCCTATAATTTCCTGGCATGTCGTTATGCTTTCCCAGGTTCAAATCATATCTTTGCTTTGTGTGTGTGTGAGAGAGAGAATTATATCTCTACCTAACAGTGAAATTTTTCTTCAGACAAACATGGAAAAACTTATATTAGCACTGGTGTAATAGTCGGGATAGCAATTTGTTGTGTCATTTTGGTACTAGGACTCCTGGGAGTAGGGATATATGCAATTCAACAAAAGAAATGTGCAAAAGAAGCCATTCGATCAAGTCAACCGTTTGGTAATTTATACATAAAATAAATTTTATTGTAATTGATTGTTATAGTTCAAATTTAAGACTAAGTATCTAACCATTTCTTCGTATCCTAGCTACTTGGGCATCAAGCGGCAATGATAGCACTAGTGCATCACAGTTAAAAGGTGTAAAATTGTTCTCTTATGATGAACTCCAAAAGTGCACCAAGAATTTTGTTGAGAGAAATGTGATAGGTTCTGGAGGGTTTGGCCAGGTAAACGTGTCAATATTCATGAGTCCAAATTTTGCAAAATTTCACTTCCAAGAGCTGTTTGTTGATCGTGTTTTTATGTTCTCTCCAGGTTTATAGAGGGATGCTTTCTGATGGACAAGTTGTTGCTATCAAAAGAGCTCAACAAGGATCAATGCAGGGTGTACTTGAGTTCAAGACTGAAATTGAATTACTTTCCCGAGTTCATCACAAGAATCTTGTTAGTCTTGTTGGTTTGTTTCCAACAAGGAGAGCAGATGCTGGTCTACGAATTTATGCCTAATGGAACAATTAGAGATAGCTTATCAGGTACGTACATTCATATCAATTTAATTACCTCTTTGCAAATGTCTTGTATATAGGAAACTATTTGCCTAAATATGAATTGCAGGAAAATCTGGTATTTATCTTGATTGGAAGAGAAGACTCTACGTTGCTCTTGGTTCAGTCAGGGACTAGCTTACCTACATGAGCTTGCTAATCCTCCTATCATCCATAGAGATATTAAGTCCACAAATATTCTGTTGGATGAAAATCTGACTGCAAAGGTTGCAGATTTTGGCTTGTCTAAGCTAGTATCAGATGCTTTGGCATGCCATGTTTCAACGCAAGTCAAAGTTACAATGGTAAGTGACAGTGTTGCTATACATGCTATTATATGTGTAGCTTGTCTTGACCTCTAGCAAGGCCGGGGTAGAGAATGCTGCTACTCTTAAAAACCTACACGTGAGCCATATTTAAAAGATTCCACAATGGTTAAACCATTTTAAATGAGTCTTTGAGAAAATGAGTCTATGAGTGTGTGGACTTTGGTTTAAGGACTTTGGTTGTGGTAATGCATGGATAGACTTAACTATGAGACACAGAGTCTGCCCAACTACTTAAGTGAAAGCCATGCCTTCTTCCACCATATATTTTCCTTTTGATTTTACTATTATTAGCATCGTTGTTGTTGTTATCATCATCATTATTATGGTAATCCCTCTATATGATGTGTTTAATGGTGAATGACAATGAGTATTTGTTGGTGAAGAATTTATTCTCTTGTTTAAGACTGACGACACTTTTTGAGAGTTAGGGGATGAGTTGGAAATGGGGTTGGATGAATTTCCTAGCATTATAGGGCTATTGGTCAGGCATGAGTTGGAATTTCTTTGATTTCCTAGGGGGAATTAGAAGTTCTAATGTTAAAAGGAACAACTTGGCTTGGGTTTTACGAGCAAGGTTGGGCCTTAATTTCATCAGTTAGGCTTCTTTCTACTGGGTTGCCAGCCCTTTAATTGGGCTTAACCCAACATTTTTTTTTATATTCATGCAGGACTAAAATGTTTCTAATTGGACCTATGATGTCGAAATGCGCTCTTGTATGGTTGTTCTTGTTTTCTTTCTAGTGTGGTTGGGTTTCTTTGCAGGGCTAGGGTTCCTATTATCACTAGGATTTCTTGGAATGTCAAGAAATGCAACCCTTTAGGGCTTTCATTCAAAATAAATTATTGTGTTAAGTCTCCTATCCAATGGGAGATTTCCCTTTTGTGATTCTAGGACTTGAGTGTTACATATTATTGAGGTCTTCAATCTGATAAATTGCGAGAATTAGTAAGCTTTTTTTTTTTTTTTTGCATTTAATATAAAGCCTAAAGGAAAAGTTATTTTGCTACTTTATTAATTCTTCACAAGATCCTCTCAAGTACATACAGATCCTTCCAATCCTACAATAAAATTAAAACGTTAGTGTACTACACTTTAGATTCTACATGCATTGGAATCCTCTCTTGATTTTAATATTTAGAAAATGCTTTCTACTTACAGGGTTATCTAGATCTTGAATATTACTAGACTCAACAGTTAACTGAGAAGTATGATGTTTACAGCTTTGGAGTGTTTATGCTTGAACTGCTAACAGCCAAGCGACCAATTGAGAAGAGAAAGTTCATTGTCAGTCAAGTAAGAATGATGATGAACAAGGACAATGAAGAGCACTATGGCTTGAGGGATTTGATTGACTCATCCATTAGAGACACAATAAATCATATTGGGCTTGGGCAATTCTTGGAAATTACCATGCAATGCGTTGAAGATTTATTTCAAGACCGCCCAACAATGAGTGAAGTTGTAAAGGCACTTGAAACTATTCTACAGAACGAGGGGATGGCTACAAACTCATCTACAACCGACTTTGGAGCTTCGATGGGTGCTTCTAAGCATTCTTGCAATGATCCTTGGCCCAAAATGGATGTTACAAACATTGATGCCTTTGATTATACCGGTGTATACGCAGTCTTAGCAAGAGTTGAACCCAAGTAGCCAATTTTCTTCTATGCTTCACACTTTGTATTTTTTTTTAATAAAGAACGTTGTTTCTTGTCAACAACATCTGACCATGTGTTGATAGTAAAAAGTTCTAGCAAGACATAGCCATTTGCCATGTTATTACTTGAGTTACATTTCAAATTAAGAGTGTTCCCAATAGCTTCTTTATCCTATTCTTTCAAATACATTATCAAAACTTACTTTTTCTATTTTACATACTAACTTTTACAATACATCATATATCAGCTTATCTATTTTTTCTCTATATTATTAAAATATTTTTTTTAATATTTTTTTATTCACTTCAAATATTATATTCTCTATACGTCATATATTTCAAATATTCCTCTATACAACATATATATTGTGTAACGCCCCAATGGAAGACCCAAACCACATGGCCTATACTCCAAAATGACTAATCAATGATACAATTGGAGCCCTATTGAAACCTTATAAAGAACAATAACTTCTCTTTCCAAGTAATGTGGGATCCCATACACCACCTACCATTCCTTTTCATATGGGGTAATATAATACTTGAGGAGGCACACTGCTCTTTGTACACCATCCACCCGGGGAGTACCAAGATGTATCGGGACTTGAGAGAGTCTTATTGGTGGAATGGTATGAAAAGAGAGATTGTTAAGTTTGTAGAACAGTGCCTAACATGTCAACAGGTGAAGGCAGAACATCAGAAACCAGCAGGATTGTTACAGCCACTGCAAATTCCAGAATGGAAGTGGGAACACATATCTATGGACTTTGTGACAGGTCTACCAAGAACTTTGAATGTACAAGATGCAATATGGGTGATCGTGGATCGCTTAATGAAGACTGCTCGTTTCGTGCCCATTAAAGTTTCTTATAAGTTGGAGAAACTAGCTGAGTTGTACGTGCAAGAGATAGTGAGATTGCATGGGGTACTGGTTTTCATTGTGTCAGATAACTTATTTTCATTGTGTCAGATAGAGATCCCCATTTCACTTCTAGATTCTGGCAAAACTTACATGAGGCAATGGGTACTAAGCTGAATTTTAGTATGGTTTATCACCCTTAGACAGATGGACAATCAGAAAGGACTATTCAGATTTTAGAAGACATGTTGAGGGCATGTGTGATGGACTTCAAGGGAACTTAGATACGGCATTTACCATTAGTTGAATTTGCTTATAATAATAGTTTCCAAGCTAGTATTGGGATGGCACCTTATGAAGCATTGTATGGCAGAAGGTACAGGTCTCCATTATAGTGAGATAAGGTTGGAAAGAAAAATCTTGGGACTAGAGATTATTCAGAAGACCACGGAAAAGATTGACATCATTTGGGCTAGAATTAAAGTGGTTCAGCCGACAAAAGAGCTATGCTGATAATCGACACTACCCATTAGAATTTGAGGTTGGAAATGAAGTATTCTTGAAGATAGCACCAATGAAAGGGGTTATGAGATTTGCAAGTAAGGGCAAGTTGAGTCCTAGATATATTGGACCCTTTGAGATTCTTGAGCGAATTGGACCCATGGCATATAAGTTAGCACTTCCACCGATTTTAGCCGGAGTGCATAACGTATTTCATGTGTCCATGGTGAGAAGGTATGTTTCTGATCCCACTCATATTATTCATTATGAGCTGCTACAAATTCAGGAAGATATGACATATAATGAAGAACCAGTACGGATCTTAGAAAAGAAAGCACACACGTTGCGGACTCGTAGCGTTCCTATGGTTAAAGTACTGTGGAGTAATTATACAAGCAGCGAAACATCCTGGGAACTCGAGGAAGAGATGCAAGAGAAGTACCAACATATCTTCGATGAGGGTTATGATCACTTGTAGCAATTTTCGAGAAAGAAAAATTTTTTTAAAGGGGGGAGGATGTAACAGTCGGGCCTTAGAACTCAGGCCAGTCCGTGGCCCAGGCCCAGGTTCGGTTCAACCCAACCCCCAGCACTCGGAAACAGCGTCGTCTGCCCTCAGGTTAGCTGCTTTCCTTTTTCTTTTCTTTTCTTTTCTTTTCCTTTCTTTCCTTTGTTATCCCCAACGGTTTACCCCCCCTGTTTCGTTGCCTCCTTTCTTGCGCCAGTCCCCACGTCTTTAGTAGTTTTCAATTTCAGATGGAAGTTAATTTTCTCTTTCTACACAAAAACAGTGTGTTTCAGATCTCTTTTGCACCAGCTTCCCTCTCTCTCTCTCTCTCTCTCTCCTTTCGACATTTTTTTTTTCGGTTTGGGTCCTTTCCTCGCCGATCTCCCTCTGTGTCGTTCCTCTGCAACACTCACCGGTAAGCCTTCTAAACTTCTCTCTGCTCTAAATTTTTTCCATCTTTAAACATGTGACACCCCCAATTTACGTCTGAGATTTAACATAAATCAAGGTGTCAGGATAAGTAACATTAAGCTACTCACCCTCGTACGTATCAAAAATTTAATACATACATATTGACTTACTAGCATATACTATATAATTCGCAGCGGATTAGGTCTTTAATATAAAAATTTCTAAAGATCACATGTGGCAAAAATTATCTTTCAACTTCCACATCATTCATTCATTCACATAACATCGCACTGTTATATATACATGCCTAAACAGTTATCAAGGTTAACAAAATACTATTACATATCAAAAGACCATCTTCATGGTCACTTGGGTTCCTTCTTAACTTTGGAGAATTCCCTCCCATAATGAAACATATCCAAGCTAAGAAAACGGTCTTACTGGAGATATTGTCCCTGTGGTGTCAAATGAACCCCACATATGGACAAGGAACCATCCAATCCCAAATTCAAACAACATTTTGCACGCTGCTCCTCCTTAGCAAAAGCGGGTGCACTGTGGTACCAAAACTCCACTGGCTGATCATATATAGAAAGTTCCAAAGATGCAAAAGTGAAATCTACATAGGGATTAAAACTAGAGAGTCCTTCTAAACTCTCTTGTAGCATTGGGGCTTTCCCCTTGGTGGTCATCACATCCTGTGTATGGTTTATATATACAAGAAAGAAATATAAAACCACAAAGGAGTGAGATTTTCTTAGAAATCTCAATAACTACACAATTAGCTTAAAAGATCATAAACAAAGCAACCACTAACATTTTTAGAAAATCTAACAGAAAACATAGTTTAAAATATATATCATGTGACTTATGCATAACTTATGCATAACTTACACAGATATGCATTCTTATGATAACTTATCTCATTTTTCTAAAAAAACTACACTTCTTAAAACTTATTTATTTCTTATCCCCGATGGGCGTTACGTATCGCTGTCCTTATCGCATATAACTCATCAGTCACCGGGGCGTTACGTATCGCCGTCTCCGTTATGATGAGTCTTGTGTCAGTCTTCCAAGCGTTACGTATCGCCGTCCTCGTCTTGACACGGAACATACTTACCATATCGGGTGTTATATATCGCCGTCCCCGCTAATCATGTCATTCTCATGGGCGTTATGTATCGCCGTCCCTATGATGACAATAAACACTCTTATCATACGATAGACATTACGTATTGACATCCCTGTCAACACTTCAGTTATCCGGACGTTAAGTCTCGCCATCCCCGTCACGACATGACTAACTTATTCATAATTCTTATTCTCAATTGTTCCTTTCTTATTCATATGAATGTTCTTTATTCTCTTAGAAACATGCTATGCCCCTTTTTCTTAAAAACCTGCCACATAATCTTTATATAATAAAACACATGCCTTAGATACAAGAAAATCTCGGATTGAGGCAAAATGGGAATCTCGCTTGAGCCAGATGTCGAGCGGGGGTCGAGCGAAGTCTCTGTTTAAATCTCACTCGAGCCAAACGTCGAGCGAGAGTTGAGCTAGATTTCTACATAAAACTTGGGTCTTCTACTTAAATCTCAATTTCATCCATTATTTAGTCCTTATCTCTCAAAATCTTAAACATAAAAGTTATAAATATTTCTCTTAGATTTCTATAACCTTTTGAATCACCCAAATCCGATATTAAATGAGCAAGTTATGATCGTTTTACCAAAAGACATCAAATGTCTCATTGTATCTCGCTTGAGCCAGATGTCAAGCGAGAATCGAGCGAAATCTCGGCCTGAATCTCGCTCGAGCCAAACGTCAAGCAAGAATCGAGCGAAATCTCGGGTTCGATGATTTTTCAACCTAAAACATGCAATCTTTTCACATAGACCTTATTTTTACTTGTTAAAACATAAATTTAGGTTTTTCTAACTATATATAATACATTTCCTCAACAAAACCAATCCAAATATTCTTAGATTCCATTTCATCACTTAATCATGGCTTTAAGAGTTCTTGCATGCAAAGTTCAACCACTCAAATAAACATTTTTCATACTAAAGTTAAGCTAGAATGTAGACTTACTAACTCTATAAATATTGTTGGAGATGATCAAAACAACCTTTGCAAGTTTCTCCCCAACAACACTCACTTGAGGTATATGTAAAGGTTTGGGGACTTGTGAAGGATTTTTCTTTGGTGTTTTTCAAAGGGGACGTATGCTATGCTTCCAAAGAGAGTTAGAAGACTCTCAAATGTCGATTTATAGGGGTTGTGGTCGACCCATATGAAGGAAAGAAGAGGGGAATCTGCTAAGGGTAACCAGCTACTGGTTTGCATGGAAAATGAGGTGTTATCCTATACAAATCTCATGATTTCACTTAAGCCTCCAAGATCTTAGGCTTTGTAGCTAGAATGGTCATCCAATGGCTAATATTTAAGATATTTTTGCAGTCCATTTGATCAATGGTTAAGGTGGAAGCTTATGGGATAAAGGATGAGGTGACATCTCACCTAACCATGCATGAACCCTCCTTTCCAGCCTTCTTCTGGTATGCCACACCCCTTAGCCTTCTCCTAACCCATTTGGTTACTTATTAACCTTTCTAAGACTCTAATTGACAATTTCTAGAAGGCCCCTTCTTGGTTTAGTTAGGATTGAGTCCCATTTTGATCCACTTAGTTACCTATCAGCAGAATTTGGTTCCTCTTGTGTTTCCATTACAACTAAACTAACTAAACTTCTAAATAAACTTCTCATCACTTGCCAACTATTCTTACACATTTCAAGATAGCTAGAAACCTAAAAACTAATTACATAATTCGTCACATGCCCCAATTTAGTCCATATTATCTGACTCGAGTTCCACTTAAGCTTAATACAGAACAGTCTACTTATTCCCCAAAATTAGTCATATATCCAATCCAAATCGTCAAAAACCTAAAACATGAAAGTTTTATATATGTCTCATAGGATTCTATAGGAATTGGAATCACCTCATTTGGACATCATATGAAGACTTTATGCTCATTATAATAAAACTTGACAGACTAATCCGAGAATGCATATTCCGGGTACCAAGTGTTTGATCTTTGGTTCTTTCATTTCCTCTTGCAATTACACTCTAATTTTTGAGAATTCAACTCCTTCTAAGTTCAACTTGAATTTCTCTAGTTGATACCTTGATCCAAATCTCAAAGATTCCTCCATAATATTTTCTATAATACATGATTTCACTTATTCTAAACTCAATATTCTCATTTAAGTCTCCAACTCCATTTTTATAGAAAATATATCCAATATATATTCCTTTTTATAAAGAAATTCAAATAAAACTTCATTTTAGGAATTTCAGGCTATTACAGAACATATGCGATTTGGGGCGTTTGGCATTGAATATATCTTGGGAATGTTTTCAATGGTGGTAAATGAGCATAGCAGAAACAAAAGTTTTAATTTCTCTTTACCGTGCTTTTTTGTGTTTTCTTGTGGAGATTAGGGTGATTACAACTTCAAATTTCACATCAGAATTTTATTTCTCATCTCTGGCAGCGTGTGGTTCTCGGGTACTAAGGGTCACAATGCGAAATTAGGCAATGTGTACTTCAGTTTTCTTCTTCACTGTTATGCTGCTAGATTGGTGGAAATATTTGAGTTGTGATGTTGGAGTTTGGGGACTCGTCATTATTGTGGCTGGCTAGACTGGTTGGTTGTGTTGGGGTCAATAATTATGTTGTTGAATGATTTTTGGGTGACTAGTTTCGTTGGGTTTGTAAGCTAAAAAGTTATGAATGTATATCCATGTGATCGTGGGATAACAACCAAGATGTTGGGGCTGGTTAGCATTGTTAAATGGGTGTTGTTCAACTTGAAATTTGTAGTAAATTGTAGTGCTTTAAAGCTGGTGCAGTTTCAAGAAAGGGGATTTTGCTAATTTTCAGATTAGAAACTTTAGATCATTTTTTATATAGATTGGGTTGCTGGGCATTAATGTTGGGTATACTTTTTATAAATAGGTGACGAGAATCTTAGAGATTAGATTCAAAATTTTGATAATTCGCTACAAGAGTCAGGTAAACGTTCTTATGCTAGATTTGTATAAAAAGAAAAAATTATTTAAGGTTGGTTTTATAAAATGTGCATGTTATGTTTTTAAAAGAAAAGTGGGAAAACAACCTCAATTTATGTATTTCTGCATACTCTCATGAAAACTTACATGATAGAGGAAAATTCTTTTTGACATGAAATGTGTAGACATGAGCAATATTTGACATACTTCTGAAATGTGTATAAGAGCGAACATGAATAATGACGTTTCTTGTACATGTGAAATAACATGTTTTGATTTGTTTTTGTTTATCTGAATTAATAAGAAAGTTAAAAGCACGTGGTTCAATATAATATGAACATGGAAAATCTTTGGCATATTTATCTGTTTGGTTTTGTTTATAGATATGGTTCTGAGATGAGAATATGGATTTACGTGATATGATTGGTACCACCATGATATAATATGATAGGGGTGTAACCACTTTGAAAACAAAGTAGTCCTTTATGTGTTTCTTTCATGTGTGCACACACGGGACTCCGAGAATGAATAAGGGAAAGTCTCATAATATAATACTGTCTGGTTTGGTCACCGGGGATAGCATAGCCCTACCACGGGGATTAAACATAATACATATTCTGATATGATGATAAGATGTGATTTCTACAGTTACTTGTGCCAAGATGTTTTTTTTTTGAAAAATTGTTTTCTGTTTATGTAAAACGAAAAAAAAATGTTCGCTTAGCTTTTTGATAGATAATATGTTTTGGAAAATGTTTTCTACGAAGAAGAGGTTCCTGTTTCATACATATGAAGTTTTTATAGAAAATACATAGGTGCTTTGCTTACTGAGTTGTGGATAAACTCACCTCCTTATTTCAAATATTTTTCAAATGATGTGGATATCCCCACAGAGGATCAGGAGTAGAGATTGTGAGCAATACTAAGCTGTTAGAGTAGCGCAGTAGATAGAAAGACTGCTATCATATTTTCTAGTTGTTTATGAACTTAGAGTATTATTCATCCGTTATGTTAAGTTCATTGGGAGATTTTGGACCCCTTTGTTTTTCAATTATAATCTTTTCTTTTAGATATGTCTTTGTAGATATTTACTTTACGATATGAATTTGGAAATGGGAATTTATTTATGGACTTTAGAAAATTTTTAGAGATGATGTTAGTGATGAGACAGGTTTATTTGGGCATGTAATGTGTTCTCCAATCCCTTAGGGGTACGGGGTATTGTGATATCCTATATGAAAAAGAATGGAAGGTGGTGTATGGGATCTCACATTGCTTGGGAAAGAGAAGTTCTTGCTCTTTATAAGGTTCCAATAGGGCTCCAATTATATCATTAACTAGTCATTTTGGAGTATAGGCCATGTGGTTTGGGTCTTCTATTGGGGCGTTACAAATGGTATCAGAGCCTATCCCAACCAGAAATGTGGGACTTGAGCCGTACCACCTATAATAGACAGGCCCGACGAGGACGTCGGGCATTTAAAGAGGGAAGATTGTGATACCCAATATGAGACTGAATGATAGGTAGTGTATGGATCCCACATTGCTTGGGTGACGACCCCGAATTTCCCATATTTTGCTTTTATTTAATTAAATATCTGTAGAGCTTAATAACTTAGGCAATTTGGTGGATAAAGCCTTAAAAGGTGGGCTTAGAAGTTGAAGGCCTTAAGGCCATAACAAAAGTTTTGGGCCTAAGTGGGGGAAGACAAGCCCATAGGTCCATGAAAGGAAGTCCAATAGTTAACCCCAGTCCATGCTTGATGACACATGTCAAGCTAGGGGGAGTTTAGTAAGTTAAATCAAGACTAGTAGTTGAAAGAAGGAAAATACTAGCAGGTGAGAAAGTTGACTAGTTGTTTTGGTTGGAGAAAGGAAAGAGAAGACCAAGAAGGAATCTTTACATCTTTTCCTACCTAGATAGGCGTGTGAAGTATAGGATTTTTGCCAAATAAGATCATCATGGGATCCTACTATATCTAGTCAAATGATGAGCCAAGATTTGAGAGGATTTGAAATGGGAAAGTGAGAGAGAGGTTCGGTGGGGGCTATGGCCGAATGCCTTAGGGTTTTCTTACCAAAATATTTCCAAATCTAGATGGAGTAGACATGTGAGATTTGTGTAAGACTAAATAAGATTTGATGTGTAAGAGGGTGTAAGAGAAAGATTATATGAGATGTGAATTGATGGACAAAAAGGTAGGAAGAAGGAAATGGAGGGTTCGGGTATGGCTATAGCCGACTCCCCCTCCCCTTGTTTGACATTCTTTTTGCCACAAAATCTAGGCTAGGGATTTGTGTAAGAGTGATAGGACAATCATGTATAAGAAATGAAGTGATTGGTTGATTGATAGAGCATATGTGACAAGAGGGAAATGAGAGTAGGATGAAGGAAGGGCTTCGGATGAGGCAAGGGGTCCGAACCCCACTTGTGCATTCTCCCAAAAAGTGATCCTCAAATCCCTTGGAGTGACATATGAGATGATAGTTGCGGAGACAAGAAGTCATGTGAGATGATGAAAAGGGGTTGGAACCCTTGAGAGAGAGGCCGGCTATGTGGAGAGAAAGAAAAAACAAAATCTTCAACTTAGAATGAGCTAGATTAAGGTTGATGTGATCAAGTGATGGGAGTCACTCAAAGGTCTTTCAAGCCCATCACATGTTACCCAAACTTATGGGAATGAGTGGCCTAAAAGCCTACGAGGGTACCTTGGCCGAATGGCCTTGCTTCCTCACCCATTTGGTTTGCTCATTCGGACACACACACACACCCCACTCACCCTTCACCTCACGACAACCACTCTCCATTTCTTCACTTTGCTTCACTTCACTTCACCACCTAAACACCTAAACACTCCAAACTTAGAAGAAGAGGAAGCTAGTGGTTTTGGAAGGAGGAGATCCTAGAAGAGGTAAGTGACTTGGTTACTTTAAGATAAACCTAGAAGTATAAGGAAGAACACTTCCTATGTTCATGCTTTCTAAAAACAACCTCTTTTAAAAAAATGGTATGTTCTTAGCATATTCTAGTAAAGTATTTCTTTTATTTTCAGAAGTCGTATAAGCTAGCTAGGAAGATTGTAAGTATATCTCTATTTTGCCTTTAGCATTTTTAGTATATTTTTGACTAAATGTGTTTGAATATGCTTGTATTGTTTGGTTTCTTACCTTATATGCTATGATGAAGCTTTTCGGGTAGAAATGCTATTTTAGTTAGAATCCATGTTTAGAACCCATGCTCTTTCTTAAATAAAACGTTAATATGTGTAGATGATCTTGGTGGTTTTGTTGAGGAAAGCATGTGAGCATGATTATGTTAAATTTGTTGAATGATGGGTAATGTGAGATGTACATATATCATTTGAAGAAGCATCTTGATTCTAGTAGCAAATATCTTGCCTATTGAAATGCCATGCTAGGATGAATATTTATAAAGTATTGGTGGAATTTAGTTATATTGTTCTTGGAAGATATTATTGTTATTATTGATTGATGGTTGCTAAAGAAATGCATGCATGTGGAGTTTCGGTTCGGAGGATTTCTTAGAGTGGAAATCTTGATGCTTTATTTCTCTTTCATTGAATATTTGTGTTTGGATATTTTGGAGAAGTAGAAACATAAGGAGTGGGAGAATGATATGTATAGGTTCGGTTTCATCTAAAGTACTCAAGTAGGAGACTAGTTTAGATGAGCTAAGGAAGGAAACACTAAACCTAAGGGCTATAGGGTTTCGGGTTGCCCGCTTATAAGGATAGGAATTTTTTTTTAAAATATTGAACTAGGGCTAGAGAGTGTAAGGGAGATGAATGAAAGAAGAAAACTCCAAGTGGAGAGAATGGGGGTCTCGGCCCAAACCCTAGGGGTGGAGGCCGAGCACCCTACTTCCCCTATTATACTTGTTTAAGTCTTTTCACATAAGTAGGAGTTAAGGAGAAGAAGGTTTTGAAGGGTAAATGACCAAATGTGTGTACTCGAGTTCGCCTCGAGTTTTGCATCACAAAGTTGGAAGTTGCATGTCTCATGCATGAGCACGAAAACTCATGTTTTGAGTCAAACACGTTTTTGAAATAAATGAAATAAAGTTTTAGAAGAACCCCAAAGGCTGGACGGAGAAGTATCCCAGTGGAACTCTCTGTTCACTCAGGAGTGACTAAATTGAGTGAAAACTGCTAGGTCGACGAAGAACAGTCGGTGGACCATGTATGGCTCCAAAAGGTGTCCGGAGCGTAGTCGCACCTAATGCTAATGGGTGCCATAAAAGCCGTGTTGGCCTCGGCCTCACCAGATGAAAAGTTTGTAGTTGCTCGGAGGGAAATCCCCGAGTGACGAAAAGAGCAAAAGGGCACGAAACGTATTCACCTAGGTTGACTTGGTCTCCGGGTGTGACGATAACTAGCGAGGAGCACACGGTGCATAGAGGAACCGTAAGGTGTCCAAAATATGAAGTCATTACAAAAAGAAAAGGGCTTTCGGGCCGTATATGGTATGATAAGTGGCGCCTAAGATAAGAAAAGACAAAAAGTTTCTGAACAAAATGTCTCTTTGAAAGAATATGCATTAAAGAAGTTTTGCTACGTGATTTTGAACAAGTATGCCTTGGAAATTGAGAAAAAGATGAGAAAGATGAATTTTTGTCACGAGCATGTACATCGGTCCCAGCATGAGTTCCATGTTATTGTATATGTATGTATTTGCCTATTATTCACTTAACCATATGCTTGAAATGCTTTCGTTAAAATGTTGATTTACTTGCTGAGATTTTTTCTGAAATCTCACCCCTTTTTATGTCCTTACTATCCTTTCCTCTTGGGAATGATAGAAATAATTGTAGGTGACGATGGCTCAACCGAGTACGACCCCCTTGATGATACCTCAGACCCTTAGGGACCCGATTGAGTCTGCCGTTATGGGGCCAGTGACTCTAAACCTTCCGGGCCAGTGGGAGGTGGAGTCACTGAAGATGGCGATGTATGGTTCGGTCGGTCTGTACCCTACGTGGTGTTGTCTAGTATTAGGTGTAGACGAGTCCCTCCACTTGGGACGTGTTTTTGGAATGCCCTCTAGGGCGATATGTGAAGTGGGGCCTAGCTTAGACTTGGATCGGCTTTGCTGGGGCCCGAACCTTAAAAGGATAAGGAAGGAGCCCATCTATTGAACCCCATGGGCAATGTTAAGACCCACTGTATTTTGTGACCCCCTTTATTTATGTATTTGGTAAAGCCTTCCCGCCTGTGCGAAGTGCTATTTTGACTATCTGGACAAGGTCATGTAAATTTTGAAATTGGGCTATGTATGATATTTATCTTGGGATCCATAGCGTAACCATGTGATGCATATTATAGATGGCTTGACCTTTTTCTTTCACTGCTAGAATCTTAACTTGATGTTTAAAAAAAAAAACGTACAAACATGATATGACGAGGGGTGAACTTCCTTGCGTCGCTCATCCCCAACGCTTCTATTCACGTGCGATCCCAAGCGTGGATTGGGGCATCGACAGCGGTGGTATTAGAGCAGTTAAGTCTCTGGGTGAAAACCACAAGTCCTAGGAAAGGAAATCACATGGTATAGGATATGGCCTCTTAGCTTTAGGCTTGACAAGGTTTGGAGAACTGGTTGAGAATGATGATAGTTACTAAGATGATCAGAATAGAATACAGGAGTTTGGGTAACTCACGTGTAAATTCTGTGCTTTCAGGAGAAATATGGCAGGAGGAAAACGACGTGCTCCTACCCCAAGGCCCAGGGCACCTCCAGATGGAGACGATCTGAATATTGGCAATCCTATGAGGGGCAAGAGGCCACTAATCACTCCCCCGAGAACTAGAGGAAGGGAAGCACAGAATACCCCAATGGACGGAGGACAAGCCATAGCAGAGGCGATCCGTTAAATGACAGAATTAGTAAAACCCCAGATGAAACAAGGCAGATGCCATCCACATACTGGCGGAGGAACGTCGGGTTGTTCTTACGAAAAGTTCCTAGCCTACCGGTATCCGAACTTCGTAGGAACGGAGGGAGCTATGAAAGCAGATAGATGGATTATGGACTTGGAACATACCTTCGAGATCAGCGAATGTACGGAAACCCAGAAAGTACAATATGCAGGACACCTGCTACATGGAGAGGCTGGACTGTGGTGGGATACAAAGAGGAAGCTACTAAAGGAGGAACTGGGAGAGAATGTGGATCCCACCTAGGAACACTTCAAGACAGAATTTGACGACCGCTTCTTCGCTGAATCCATCAAACAGCAAAAGGCCATGGAATTTGCCACACTGGGACAATGGGGCATGACAGTGAATCAATACGCCGCGAAATTCATGAAAATGGCACGATTCGCTCCTCATTTGGTATTAACCGAGAAGATGCGAGCGAAGAAGTTCCAAGACGGCTTACAGCCAAGAATCCGCAACCAAGTAGCTTGCCTACGCATTGAAAATTTCCAAGAACTAGTAAATGTAGCGGCTATCGCTGAGGCAAAGCAGAAGAGTTTGATTAACCAAGTACAGATGAACAGAAAGAGAAATTTTTCATACTCTTCTGGGAGGGACGCAGGCAAGAAAAGAAATGCCTTTCTTGCACATAAAGGGAAAGGAAAAATGAGCGGGCCAGGAGTACCAGCATCCTCGCTGCCTAGTAGAATATGTGGACAACCGCATCCGGGCGAGTGTTGGGTGGCGACAAGAGCCTGTTTCCGATGTGGTCCAAAAGGCCATAGAGTCCGCGACTGTCCTCAAATGGTCGCTAGCGGGACTACGTTATCAGGAGAGAAAGTAAAGACTCCCGTGAAAGCCAAAGTATATGCCCTTACCCCGGGAGAAGTGGATATGGAAGATGAGCAAGCCATTAATGTAGGCATCATTACTGGTAAAAGACTCGACCTTGTCTTAATTTAAATTACGAAATGATTTTTGCTAGCTTGATGATAGTAGAAAATTTTTATAAGGGAAATCATTTTGATGCGTAATATAGTGTATGCATTGTTTGACTCTGGAGCAACGAGATCCTTCATCTCCTATAATTGCATGCAAAAGTGTAAGCTAGAAGTAGAACCCTTAGATCAGAAAGTACTGGTAGCCCTTTCGGACGGAAGAACGATAGGCTGCTAGTGGATAGCAAGGAACTATCCTTTAGAGATTGCTGGAGTACGATTGAATGCCAATTTGATAGTTTTTCACCTGCTGGGATTTAACGTAATACTGGGAATGGACTAGCTATCCAAGCATTTCGCCAAGATCGACTGTCGCAAAAAGAGCTACAAGAGCTACGTTACGTGGGAGAGATGATTAGCTCGGTTCCTTTTATTGTGACGACAAGGAGAGAAGTCAATAGTCTGAATGGAGAGGCGAAAGCATTCTTGCTGATGTCCTCCAATGCAACAGAGGATACAAAAATTATTGAAGAAATTCCAGTGGTATGAGATTTCCCTCGAGTATTCTTAGAGGAATTGCCTGGACTACCTCCAGATCGCGAGACGGAATTTACCATTGAATTGGAACCTACTACGGCTCTAGTTCATAAGGCACCATATCAAATGGCACCAACGGAACTCAAGGAATTGAAAGTGCAGATAGAAGAATTGCTATCAAAAGGATTCATACGACCTAGCTCGTCTCCATGGGGAGCTCTAGTATTATTTGTAAAGAAGAAAGACGGAACAATGAGGATGTGTATCGACTATAGAGACCTTAACAAGGTCACTATCAAAAACAAGTATCCGTTACCACGAATAGATGATCTGCTAGATCAACTACAAGGAGCAACGGTGTTCTCAAAAATTGATCTCAGATCAGGATACCATCAACTGAAAATCAAGGAGCTGGATGTACCCAAGACTGCTTTTCAAACTCGATATGGACACTTTGAGTTCTTAGTTATGCCTTTTGGACTGACAAATGCCCCAGCAACCTTCATGGACCTAATGAACAGGATTTTTCGACAGTATCTGGATAGTTTCGTCGTGGTGTTTATCGACGACATCTTAATATACTCCCGGAATGATGAAGAGCACCAGAGCATTTGAAGACTGTACTAAGTATTCTACAGGAGCATTAGCTATACGCCAAACTTAGTAAATGTGAGTTTTGGCTTCGACAGGTTAAGTTTCTAGGTCATGTTATTTCCGGTAAAGGAGTGGCGGTGGACCCAGTAAAGATAGAAGCAGTGACAGAATGGCAGAGACCAACAAGTGCTCACGAAATACGAAGCTTCCTCGATCTAGCGGGATACTATAGGAGGTTCGCAGAAGGATTTTCTAAGCTGTCTGGTCCTCTGACGGCGTTGACTAAGAAAAATGCCAAGTATGTCTGAAGCGACCAGTGCGAACAAAGTTTCCAAGAGCTCAAGAAAAGGCTGACGTCGGCACCGGTATTATCTCTGCCAGAACCTCACAAACCATATGTGATATTTAGCGACGCTTCAAAGATGGGTTTGGGATGTGTCCTGATGCAGGAGGGATGAGTAGTTGCCTACGCATCCCGATAGCTTAAGGATCATGAACGCAACTACCCTACCCACGACTTAGAATTGGCGGCAGTAGTGTTCGCACTAAAGATTTGGAGACACTACTTGTATGGGGAAAGGTGTGATATATATACTGATCACCAAAGCTTGAAGTACCTATTCAGTCAGAAGAATTTGAATATGAGACAAAGGAGATGGGTTGAGACGATCAGTGATTTTCAGTGTGAGATCAAGTACCACCCAGGAAAAGCTAATGTAGTGGCTGATGCGTTAAGTCGAAAGATGTGGATAGAAGAGTCACCAATGCTGACAACTATGCGGGATATGCTGGTTAAGAACCTACCTGGAGAGGTGCTGCTACTGGCAACACAGGAAATCGTATCCCTGACTGAAGATGAAATATGAGAAGGTCAACGGAAGGATGCTAAACTGGAAAAGGTTCGAGAGAAACTGCTCGTGGGGCAAGGATCACCTCACTTTACAATGTTAGATAATGGAACATTGTACTTCGAAAAAAGGACAGTGATACCAGACGATCCAGAGCTCAGAGAAAAGCTTATGAGGGAGGCGCTTAGCACCCTTTGTATAGCTCACCTGGGAAGCACCAAAATGTACCAAGACTTGAAAAAGAAATTCTGGTGGGAAGGCGTTAAAAAGGATGTGGTTGTGTTCGTAGCCAAATGCCCGATATGCCAACTGCTTAAAGCCGAACATCAACGTCCGGCTGGAATATTACAACCCTTACCGATTCTGGAATGGAAATGGGAGGACGTGTCTATGGACTTCGTCGTGGGATTCCCTAGAACATCAGCAGGGAAGAATACAATCTGGGTAATAGTCGACAGGTTGACTAAGAGTGCACATTTCTTGCCAATAGCCAATACGGATTCCATGGAGAAGTTGGCACGAGTTTATGTGAAAGAAATAGTGCACCTGTACGGAGTGCCCAAAACGATTGTTTCGGATCGAGACCCCAGATTCACATCTCGTTTCTGGCAAAGTTTACAAAAGATGATGGGAACGAACTTGCATTTCAGTAGTGCCTATCACCCACAAACTGATGGCCAAACGGAACGGACAATTCAGACCTTAGAAAACATGTTGCAAGCATGTGTACTAGACTCGCACGACAACTGGGAAAGTCTTTTGCCTCTGGTAGAGTTTGCCTATAACAATAGCTTTCAAGCTACTATCCAAATGGCACCCTATGAAGCCCTATATGGAAGAAAATGCCGATCGCCTCTATACTGGGATGAAGTAGGCGAGAGTCGAGTACTAGGGCCTGAATACTTACAAGAAGTCCGAACCCAAGTGGAATTGATACGGGAAAGAATGAAAACGGCCCAGAGCAGGCAAAAGAGCTATGCAGATAGACGTCAAAGACCCTTGGACTTCGAAGTCGATGATTGGGTATATATCAAGATTTCACCAATGAAGGGAGTGACTCGAGTTGGCAAGAAAGGAAAATTGAGTCCTCGTTACGTAGGTCCTTACGAAATTCTTGAGAAAGTCGGGTTGGTGGCTTACCGTGTGGATTTACCCACAAATTTACAAGGAATTCACAATATATTTCATGTATCATCATTGAAAAAGAGTCTAAGTGAAAGACCGAGGAAAGTTATGGACCCAGAAAGTATCGAATTACGTCCTAACTTAACATATGAAGAATGGTCAACCCAAATTCAAGACTACAAAGAACAAGAGCTAAGGAATCGAAAGATTTTGATGGTTAAAGTATTATGGAACAACCCCGCTTTTCAGGAGGCGACATGGGAACGTGAAGATCTTATGAGGGCTAAATACCCTCATTTGTTTGTAAACAATTGATGTATCTATACTCATGTGCTTGAACCTTTTGTATCTTTTACATAATGATGACGATGATATGTGTGTATATATAGATGCATATGAATGTATGAGTACTTTGTGGTATTATGTCTGTAATTGTTTGACTATTCCTTAGAATCATAGTGACTTGTGAATTTTTAATCAGGAGATGGCCCGAACTAAGAGAAATCCTCATATGTCAGTAGCCACCGTAGCTCAGATGAGGGAAAGAAGGGAAAATAGACAAAGAATAATGCGCAGAGGTTCGAAAGAAATAGAGTACAGGGATTAGCACATTCAGAACAATATGAGTGGCACCGCACCCATATTATGAGTATAACTCATAGAGGAGTACTTGTTCCTCGTCGAGCAATGCCTCACGAAAAGCGACAACCACCCAGAAGCTGGTTGAGAGCGACAACCACCCAAACTTAGAGCCCCTGAACTTTTTCGATACTTCCAAGGACTGTATTAGACTAAGAGAAGAAGGAGTGTCCCGAGTAGAGACAGAGGAAGAAATTACTCATAGGTAGAATGAGTTGAGAGTGAACATGTACTATGACCCGGACGTGGATGCTGTGTTCTACCACTCCCAGGACTCTGTGACTGAGGAGGATGACATACCTACGTATTCTTCATTAGAGGAATCTACTGCTATTAGCACAAGAGGTGTATATATATATATGAAAAAAAAAAACCACCCTTTATTTGTCTTCTTGTGCATACCTTAGCGATTTCAAGGACGAAATCTTCTTTTTAGTGGGGGAGGATGTGACGACCCCGAATTTCCCATACTTTGCTTTTATTTAATTAAATATGTAGAGCTTAGTAACTTAGGTAATTTGGTGGATAAAGCCTTAAAAGGTGGGCTTAGAAGTTGAAGGCCTTAAGGCCATAACAAAAGCTTTGGGCCTAAGTGGGGGAAGACAAGCCCATAGGTCCATGAAAGGAAGTCCAATAGTCAACCCAAGCCCATGCTTGATGATACATGTCAAGCTAGGGGGAGTTTAGTAAGTTAAATCAAGACTAGTAGTTGAAAGAAGGAAAATACTAATAGGTGAGAAAGTTGACTAATTGTTTTGATTGGAGAAAGGAAAGAGAAGACCAAGAAGGAATCTTCACATATTTTCCTACCTAGATAGGCGTGTGAAGCATAGGATTTATGCCAAATAAGATTATCATGGGATCGTACCATATCTAGTCAAATGATGAGGCAAGATTTGAGAGGATTTGAAATGGGAAAGTGAGAGAGAGGTTCAGTGGGGGCTATGGCCGAATGCCTTAGGTTTTTTTCACCAAGATATTTCCAAATCTAGATGGAGTGGACATGTGAGATTTGTGTAAAACTAGATAAGATTTGATGTGTAAGAGAGTGTAAGAGAAAGATGACATGAGATGTGGATTGATGGACAAAAAGGTAGGAGGAAGGAAATGGAGGGTTCGGGTATGGCTATAGCCGACTCCCCCTCCCCTTGCTTGACATTCTTTTTGCCACAAAATCTAGGGTAGGAATTTGTGTAAGAGTGATAGGACAATCATGTGTAAGAGATGAAGTGATTGGTTGATTGATAAAGCATGTGACAAGAGGGAAATGAAAGTAGGAGGAAGGAAGGGTTTTGGATGAGGCAAGGGGTCCGAACCCCACTTGTGCATTCTCCCAAAAAGTGATCCTCAAATCCCTTGGAGTGACATATGAGATGATAGTTGGGGAGACAAGAAGTGATGTGAGATGATCAAAAGGGGTTGGAACCCTTGAGAGAGAGGCCAGCCATGTGGAGAAAAAGAAGAAACAAAATCTTCAACCTAGAATGAATTAGATTAGGGATGATGTGATCAAGTGATGGGAGTCACTCAAAGGTCTTTCAAGCCCATCACATGTCACTCAAACTTAGGGGAATGAGTGGCCTAGAAGCCTAGGAGGGTACCTTGGCCAAATGGCCTTGCTTCCTCACCCATTTGGTTTGCTCATTCGGACACACACACAACCCACTCACCCTTCACCTTATGGCAACCACTCTCCATTTCTTCCACTTTGCTTCACTTCACTTCACCACCTAAACACCTAAACACTCCAAACTTAGAAGAAGAGGAAGCTAGTAGTTTTGGAAGGAGGAGATCCTAGAAGAGGTAAGTGACTTGGTTACTTTAAAATAAATCTAGAAGTATAAGGAAGAACACTTCCTATGTTCATGCTTTCTAAAAGAAACCTCTTTTAAAAAAATGGTATGTTCTTAGCATATTCTAATAAAGTATTTATTTTATTTTCGAAACTCATATAAGCTAGCTAGGAAGATTGTAAGTATATCTCTATTTTGCCTTTAGCATTTTTAGTATATTTTTGACTGAATGTGTTTGAATATGCTTGTATATGCTTGTATTGTTTGGTTTCTTACCTTATATATTATGATGAAGCTTTTCGGGTAGAAATGCTATTTTGGTTAGAATCCATGTTTAGAACCCATGCTCTTTCTTAAATAAAAGGTTTTAATGTGTAGATGATCTTGGTGGTTTTGTTGAGGAAAGCATGTAAGCATGATTATGTTAAATTTGTTGAATGATGGGTAATGTGAGATGTACATATATCATTTGAAGAAGCATCTTGATTCTAGTAGCAAATATCTTGCCTATTGAAATGCTATGCTAGGATGAATATTTATAACGTGTTGGTGGAATTTAGTTATATTGTTCTTGGAAAATATTATTGTTATTATTGATTGATGGTTGCTAAAGAAATGCATGCTTGTGGAGTTTCGGTTCGGAGGATTTCTTGGAGTGGAAATCTTGAGGTTTTATTTATCTTTTATTGAATATTTGTGTTTGGATATTTTGGAGAAGTAGAAACATAAGGAGTGGGAGAATGATATGTATAGGTTCGGTTTCATCTAAAGTACTCAAGTAGGAGACTAGTTTAGATGAGCTAAGGAAGGAAACACTAAACCTAAGGGCTATAGGGTTTCGGGTTGCCCACTTATAAGGGTAGGAAAAATTGTTTTAAATATTGAATTAGGGCTAGAGAGTGTAAGGGAGATGAATGGAAGAAGAAAACTCCAAGTGGAGACAATGGGGGTCTCGGCCTAAACCCTAGGGGTGGAGGCCGAGCACCCTACTTCCCTTATACCTGTTTAAGTGTTTTCACATAAGTAGGAGTTAAGGAGAAGAAGGTTTTGAAGGGAAAATGACCAAATGTGTATACTCGAGTTCGCCTCGAGTTTTGCATCACAAAGTTGGACGTTCATGTCCCATGCATAAACACAAAAACCTATGTTTTGAGTCAAACACGTTTTCGAAATAAATGAATTAAAGTTTTAGAAGAACTCGAAAGGCTGGGACGGGAAAGTGTTCCAGTGGAACTCTCTGTTCACTCAGGAGTGACTAAATTGAGTGAAAATCCCTGAGTCAACAAAGAACAGTCGGAGGACCATGTAGGGTTCCAAAAGGTGTCCGGAGCGTGGTCGCACCTAATGCTAGTAGGTGCCATAAAAGCAGTGTTGGCCTCGGCCTCACCATATGAAAAGTTTGTAGTTGCTTGGAGAGAAATCCCCGAGTGGCGAAAAGCGCGAAAGAGCACGAAACGTATTCACCTAGGTTGACTTGGTCGCCGGGTGTGACGGTAACTAGCGGGGAGTACACGGTGCATAGGGGAACCGTGAGGTGTCCAAAATATGAAGTCATGATGAAAAGAAAAGGGCTTTCGGGCCGTATATGTATGATAAGTGGTGCCTAAGATAAGAAAAGACAAAAAGTTTCTGAACAAAGTGTCTCTTTGAAAGAATATGCATTAAAGAAGTTTTGTTACGTGATTTTGAACAAGTATGCATTGGAAATTGAGAAAAATATGAGAAATATGAATTTTTGTCACGAGCATGTGGATCGGTCCCAGCATGAGTCCCATGTTACTGTATACGTATGTATTTGCTTGTTATTCACTTAACCATATGCTTGAAATGCTTTCGTTAAAATGCTAATTTACTTACTGAGATTTTTTCCGAAATCTCACCCCTTTCTATGTCCTTACTATCCTTCCCTCTTGGGAATGATAGAAGTAATTGTAGGTAACGATGGCTCAACCGAGTACGACCCCCTTGATGATACCTCAGACCTTCAGGGACTCGATTGAGTTTGCCCTTATGGGGCCAGTGACTCTGAACCTTCCGGGCCAGTAGGAGGTGGAGTCACTGAAGATGGCGATGTACGGTTCGGTCGGTCTGTACCCTACGGGGTGTTATCTAGTATTAGGTGTAGACGAGTCCCTCCACCTGGGACATGTTTTTGGAACGCCCTCTAGGGCGATATGTGAGGTGGGGCCTAGCTTAGACTTGGATCGGCTTCACTGGGGCCCGAACCTTAAAAAGATAAAGAAGGAGCCCGTCTATTGAACCCTATGAGCAATGTTAAGACCCACTATATTTTGTGATGCCCTTTATTTATGTATTTGGTAAAGCCTTCCCGCTTGTGGGAAGTGCTATTTTGACTATCTGGACAAGGTCATGTAAATTTTGAAATTGGGCTATGTATGATATTTATTTTGGGATCCATAGCATAACCATGTGATGCATATTATAGATGGCTTGGCCTTTTTCTTTCGCTGTGAGAATCTTTACTTGACGAGGGGTGAACTTCCTTGCGTCACTCATCCCCGACGCTTCTATTCACGTGCAATCCCAAGCGTGGATTGGGGCGTTGACAGCTTGGGGAGGAGAAGTTCTTACTTTTTATAAGGTTCTAATGGGGCTCCAATTGTATTATTGACTAGTTCTTTTGGAGTATAGGCCATGTGGTTTAGGTCTTCCATTAGAGCATTACATATTGATATTTATAATATCGACGCCTCTAGCCCACACTTGTGATTTAATGATGATTGAAGCGTCGGAGACATGTAATACAAGCCTATATACTCATCGTACATGACAATTAATATGCAATACACCTAACTTACTAACAATATGCAAGAAAAATCGCAGCGAAAAAAAATCTTTCTAATAGTCTAAATAAATAACAATAATAATGCTAAAGTCACATAGTACCATAAAGTGCAATTATCTCAAAAAGCATAATAAAACAGTTGCACCACTAAAAGAATTAAATGTTCCACAATCCCAAAACAACTGGGAATCCAATCTTAAATTTTAAGATTTAAATATTGTCTGATGCCAAAATAAATTGAGACATAGAAGTTTGCAGACCAAACTACGGGTCTTGCTGGGTTGGTCCTGCTTAACCCTTCATTCATGTAGGATTCTTCTAAACTCTTCAAAAAGTTTCATAATTAGAATCAGAAACTGGTCAACCTCCCGTAACCTATCATAAGTGGAGGACTTCAAAGGACCCTCAGATAAGGCTGTACATCCAATGTCCAAACCGAAAATCTGGGTCAACCCAGCCTGGAACCGGATAGCCCAAAGCGTTTTGGACTCCAACTCGGTTTCACCTTGGTTGAAATCCAGATTGAATCTGGATCAATCCAGTTTTTAAAAAACCAGAAATTCGGTTTCCGAATTTAAACCATTTTTTTAAGCTTATTTTATTACTCTTTAGCAGAGAAATGTTGTAAAAATATTTATCAAAAATCTTCTATTTCGTTACGATTTTTCAAAGAATTAATGTTAAAAAGTAAATTTTTTATTATATAAAAGCCTATATTTTTATCCATGGATAATGATAAAAAAAATATCAAAATGTAAAACTAAAAAAAAAAAATCCACTACATATTACATTGTTCGAATTTCGAGCTTGTAAATTTAGAATTAAAAAAAAAAAGTTTTGTAATGAAAGTAGCTTGTGCACATTGTTTGATCTCTGACTTCTTTGCTATACATTATTATTACAGTACATGCTCATCAAGCTATAAATTAATCCAAAAATTATGAAAATTAGATGATTTGGGAGGTCTAGATTGGGAGGTACAACAAATGAACTTTTTTTGCTTAACACTGTAATAAACTTGCAGCAAATCTCAAGTAAATAATATAGCAAATTAGCACAGCAAATGAGCTTACACCAAATGTAATAAAATATATAGCAAATCATGTATATATATTTGGAACTACAAAGCTAAATGCACAGACAAATAGAAATAGCTACACTTCCACCAAGTGGCACCTCTTTCAATATTAATCCAGCAATCAAATGAGATCCTATATTACACTTTCGAATCTGACCATGCCTAGCTTTGGGCCTGTTTTCTTGTTCTATGGTATCTTCAATAGACAGATAAGCAAAAATATCACATGGTTTCTCATCATTCTCAACTGGTTGGTCTAATAAAGATGGAATCACCTAAAAAAAAAAAAATGAAAAGGTTAAAGTCAATACTCACTTTTCGCATAGATAATAGAGTTAAAACAAAAGCAAAATTTTATAGCAATCTTGGACAACCAAGCTTTGAAAGCTCTTAATTCTCATTTATACCATCCATAATTGCAGCCTATAAATGTTTCTATATCTTTTGACTATTCAGACAAAGCACAAACAAATTTACAAATTATTAGCCAAAATTCCAACAAATCAACATAATTAAACTAGCCAACTTCTCCAAAATTATCAACATTCCAACTGCAGAGACATTAGTATATACATGCACACATAACCACATCAAATAAATGTGAAAAGAGAATAAAGCACTTACTCTAAATTATCATGAATGAGAAGGAACACTCACAGTAGTCTTGATTGAAGTTTCATCTATATCATCATCTAAAAAAGTATTAAAAATTAAGTTAGATAGATAATAAACTGAGTTCAATAGATATTAAAAAAATATATTTCAAATTTCAAACTTACCTTTAAGGTCTATCATCTGTACATATTCTTGCAACTCCTCAAGGTTTAAAGGTTTGGTCTTCAACCAATTTCTATGCAAATGAGAGTTTCGACAGTCTCTGGAGACAACAAACTCCTAAAGAGATCCAATACACGTCCTTCAGTACTGAATGTGGACTCTAAGGCGACAGTGGAAATAGGGGTGGCTAACACATTACGTGCTAACTCAGCAAAGACAAGATAATTGGCGGCATTAACTCTCCACCAATCCAAAATATCAAAACCATGCGAGCATTTTACACACGCCTAAGATAAATACCTCTCTAACTCTAATTTAAGCTCCATACTACTTTGCTGCTCAAGGTTTTGGTTGAAAATGATATAAGGTTTAGTCGTAGGTGGTATCGACACATCAGAACTCCCCCTGCTAGTAGTGTGTGGCCTCCCTTGAGCCACATTAGAACCCCCTCCACTAGCCACATGAAATGTGTTATACTGTTCGATCAAGCGGTCTAAAATGAGTTTAACCTTTTTCTCTATCGCCTCTACTTCCGTAGGCCTTTTGCACTTTGTTAACCAACATTTCATTCCCATCTTTTTATATCTTAGATAAAAAAAAAAGCCAATGTATATTATCAAGTTGAATCTATCTGTATTACCTCAATACTTGTCATATTTGAGTCTCATAATTGCGCCCATAGAACTAATGATATCATCAGTACTCAATATTATTTCATTTAATGCATTCTCAATTATTCAAAGTTTCTCAAAGTAGATATTACTTGTCACATATAGAGAACCAGAGATGTTCGATGTAACATCATAAAAAACTTTCAATACATCAATAGAAACCCGTGCAATCTTCTAATCATCAGCAGTGGAGGTGTGCTTAAAATTTTCATCCATATACACAAGTTGTTCAAAAGCTTGTTTATGTTGTTTAGCGGTACTCAACATCAAATACGTGGAGTTCCATCTAGTAAAAATATCCAAACAAATCATTCTCCCGCTAATATTTTTCTTTGCCGCACAAGTCTTGAACTTGGCAAATTTTGATGGCGAAGATTTCACATACTTGACGGCATCTCTAATCCTTGTTACTAAATTAGAATTTTCTTCTAAGCATTTCTTTACAACCATATTCAATATATGGGCAGCATACCGCATGTGAAGATGTTCACCACCCAAAACCGTACGACTATTGTCTTTCATTCTCCTCTTTATGTAATCCACAACAACATCATTTGGATAAGCATTGTCAAGTGTGATGGTCAATATTTTATTAACACCAAATCTATACAATGCTGACTCTAACACCCTCCCAATAGTATCGCCCTTATGGTAAAAAATTTGGCAAAACTTGAGTATTTTTGATGCAATCTCCAATGACAATCAATAAAATGTGCAGTAATGCACACGTAGTTCAAGTTTTGTACCGACGTCCAAGTATCAGTGGTAAGACAAATTCTTTTACCATACAACAAATTTTTTAGTTATATTTTCTCTTCACTATAGAGCTTAATACAATCTCTTTTTAGAGTGATTCGGGATGGTAAGATAAATCGAGTCTCTAAAGCAGCCATGTAATCAATAAACCCTTCATTCTCCACAAGCCTAAAAGATAATTCACACCTAATAAAGAACTTAGCAGTTGACACCCTAAGTTGTTCTGTATCGAAATTCAATAAAACTTGTGGGTTACATACCCTTCCCTCTACATCCCTTTTACCACAAGAGGTATTTTTTAAAGCAAAAAAAGGAGATTTTGAACAATTAAAAAGGTGGGTCCTCATAGAGAAAGTGTCATTCTTGTAGTGGCACTTGTATTCCTTACCACACCAATTGCACTTAACTTTTGGGTCATCGGGATCAATAGGTTCAGCTTTCGTAAAGTTATCTCAAGCTATTGATCTGTTACTAGGTATTTTTTTGGATTTTTTTGATACATGTGGGATGGAACTAGTAGGGTATTGTGTATATGTGGATGAAGGGGTTGGATGACTCTCATGTTTCTCCACATCGAAATGGAATAAAAAAATCACTACCAAACCATTGAGTTGTACCAACATTACAACTCATAGAATCTTCTTCCATCTGTTATTAAGTAATTACAATCATAAAAAAAATTAATAATAATCAAACAAATGTATAATAATAAATAATACACACCCCAAATTTCTTATAGTGTGTGTTTAGCCAACTATATTTATGATCATGCAATTCTTAAATAATTATAAGCTATAAACAAAAGTAAATTGTTTGCTGAACATGTCTAAGGCAAATAAAGCACCAACTGTTAGGCTAATAGAGCACCATAAAAGGACAGGATATCAATGGAAGAGCAGCAAACCTACCAAATTTATCAACTGCAGGGGTTGAACGATATTGGTTCATATGGGATATAATAAACAATACGCAAATCAATTTGAGCAACCAATTTTTCCAAGCAAATCAAGCCATGTAAATTACCTTACAAAGCATTTTTTGGTTATTTTCATATGGTAAATTCTCTTAGGATAAGTAAATATCAAAAAAGGTCAATCATTTTCATCAGAGGACAACTATGATTACTAAAACTGCTTTTACCATATTGATATAGTGAGATACTTTTTTGCATTACCCTTCATCAATTTATTACTTTTCTTTGCAGAGAGGGGAGAAACTGTTTTAGTTAACAAACCCAGCTAGCAAAAAAAGCTAGACATCAATAACCTTTAAAGTAAAGCTTGAAGAAATATCAAGGGCAGCAAAACTGTCATTCACTTTTATTTTTGTATCAATGTACGAAGGGGGGAGCCAAAGCATCTTACAACTGGTCCAACTGGATGCTTAGAAAAATAAATAAATAAATAAAAGCTTAAATTAAAACACACCAGTCCAAACTACATCTTATGAACAACAGACATGCACTCAGCAGTTCGGGAGTCAAAGAAACGACAGATCAATAAAAAAAAGTTATGAACCCCTCTTTTGCTACTTCAGAGTTGTAAAATGTTGGGAAATATCAAATAGCTTGCTACTTGAGAGTTGTAAAATATCAAACAGATCCTAGTAGAAATCATATACAAACTTAAACCAGATGAGCGAGCGAGAGAAAGAGAAAGAGCGAGTGAGAGAATACCCTAGAATTGACGATGATCGGCACGATTTTAAATTTAGACGTCGACGGCGAACGATCACGGAGATCGGCACGATTTTTGCTCGACAATGAGGCTAGGCTTTGAATTAGAGAGAGAGAGAGAGGGTAAATCGCGAGGGGGGGTGGTTTACAATTACAGAGACGTTATCGTTTTTAAATACGAGCACTGGTTTTAAAATTCGATCCCGGATTTAAAAGCATGACTAGACCATATTGGTCCGAATTTATGAAATATGGGCTCTGGATTTATGATATATGGGTTGGAGACCGGATCCAGATATCCGGATTTTAGACTCAACCGGAAAAAAAATCAGTCCAGATGAACACCCCTACCTTCAGGGCTCTTCGGGGTCTCTTGAACTTTCTTGGAAGGTGGCCTTTTGCGCTTCTCCATCTATTCCTGCTACCACTTACCATTCCGGAAGAGAAATGGTAGTGAAAACTACCACAATAAGATTTCGAGAAATCTCAGCAAGTGCACAATTAATATAGCACATATATCATAAACATGTAAAGGCAAATACAAACAAATGTATGAACATGAATATGAGACTTATGACTTAACATATGCATCATGTACTTTCTTGTAAAAAACATGCTTTTTCTTTCTTCTTTTGAAATTTTAACACGTGTTTATATTATTTCTTATCATTTCATATCATTCATGGGCTTAAAGCCTTGTTCTTGTCATAACTATCATATAATATATATGAACACCTCACGGCTCCATTATGCACCGTGTGTTCTTTACTAGTTGCCGCATCACTCTACGACTCTTTTAGTCAAAGTGACTACGTCATAAACATGTACTTATATGACAGTTCGCTTATTTCGTCTTCACCGCCTCGGCATCCTTAAAAGAATCCTTTCGAGATCTATCGACGATATTTTGTTGACCTAGGGATTTTCACTCAACTTTATATACTCCACTCCTGAGTGAATAAGGAGTTCCACTAGGGCGTTTCCCCATCCTCTTGGATTTTTATAAAAACTCTTTGACTCTTTTATTTCAAAAACTTGAACCGAAAGACATGCAACGTGCAACATAGACTCGTATGCAACCTTTGACTTATGCAAGGTATGAAATCATAAGAATGTGATTCGGTTTCAAAGCATACATTTATAATCATGGCTTGAAAGCGTTAAAACATGCAAATGTATCTCATATCATAGAAACTTAATCATTCAAGCTTAGAAAGGTAACAAACAAATTCCACCAAAACCCTAAGGGATTATGGCCAAACCACCTCATGCACTTCCAAGAAACCTTTTTTTTTTCACCTTCTTCCTTACCAACTCATGCATCCACTTAATATTTATCAAAACAACATATTTAAGCTATCTCCAAGGTCTTAGCTAAAACCCTAAGGTCCTCTATCATGTTTTCTTTTCATCAAAACATCAAAAATTTTCATCTAATACGTTAAACCATTCAAGCCCGAAACACATGCCATAATAGTTAATGAATTTAATCCATGTATCATACAAGAACTTTAGTAGAATAATCATGCCTCAATTCAGAAGTTGAATACTTAATGTTAAACCAAAAGCATAATCATGACCGAACCATATGGGTCCTAAAATCTCATAACTTTTATCAAATAATCAATCCATTACCTTTCAGCCACTTAGGCCAAAATTATCAAGTCTTACCCCCTCTATAATTTCCTTAAATGATCACCAACAATCTATCAATATATCCTCAATACTATAAGGTTAAAACTTTCACATATTCTTGAGAAAATATAAACAAACAGTCAAGTAAACAATAAGTAAACAAAACTCACACAATATATACAAATAATATCTGAGATAAGTTAAGAGTATACTTACAAAATTTTCAAAAATAATAAGTAAAACAAATCTGAAAATAAATCAAGAAATCAATCAAGATTTGACCTAAAAATCCCTAAATTCAAAACTCTAAGAAATAGGGAGTGTTTGGTGCTTGAAATAATCAACATTCTTTTCCAAAAATCCTAAGGCTGAATCTCTTAAAGAGATAAAACCCTAGTTTTCATTTTCCTTTTAGAAACCTAAATCTATTTTATAAAATCTCCCATTTTCTTTGTTTAAAAACTGAAGAATACCTAGGTTTCCATTTTAAAACGAACAAGAATCCTATGTAACGACCCGACCCTCAGGAGGTTAGGACTGTGCTTATGTGGCATTTCCTTTTCCCAAAACAGTTTTAGAAAGTGGGATTAATTTCATTCATTTTAAAACCTTTCAATTCATTCCCAAGGGGCCAGACTCCACATTTTAAAATAAGATACATTCTTATAAAAAAAAAAAAGAGGTTTATAGCAAAAAACATATGTATTGTCTTCCCTCAGGCTATCTGCTTCCTGCTACGCACTCCTGTATGGGAGGTGAAAACACACAGAAAGAAAACTAAAATGAGTCGAATACTCAGTAAGCATTACTTCATACCGTCTTTAGTAAGATAGATTTTGCAATCATACAACTAACACACATAATATACGTACATAAGTATAAGACAATACATGCATCATTTTTCATAACTATAATCCTATTAAGTCATTTCCTTTCTATGTGTTTTACTACACTACATTCTTACTACACTAATGGTTTCACGTAACTTTAGTAATTCTTCTGCTTCCTGGATAAATTCTCCCGTTTGTGCCTCATAAAAAGAACTAGCAGGTTGATGGATCATTACCCTGATTATATAACATAAAAAATGATTCTTCTATCTCAAAGATAAATCAAAGAGAACAAGTCAAATAAATAATAATAAATACTACATGCCTCAAATCCTCTTGAAAGAGAGGGGTGACTTTGGGAATGTGGACACAGGTGGTGCATGACTGTCGTCAACTTGTGCCGTAAGATGTTGGGTTAAGTCCCGCAACGAGCGCAACCCTTGGTTTAGTTGCCACCATTGAGTTTGGAACCCTGAGCAGACTACTGGTGATATGCCGGAGGAAGGTGAGGATGACTTCAAGTCATCATGCCCCTTATGTCATGGGCGACACACGTGCTACAATGGCCGGGACAAAGGGTCGCGATCGGATCTACCTTATTCATAATAATTACATTAAACCATTAACGCACAAGATATCAGTAACAAGCAAGCATCTAACTATCAAGCAAGCACGGCAATAACCACTACTACCAAACAACTACAAGATAAGCAAGTCATAATTCAATAACTAACAAGCAACTTACAAACACTATCCATACATACATACATGACGTAACATCCATTAAGTAGGCATCTCTAGCGGGACTCTGTCACCGTCCCTGCTTACCACCATCCTTACCGTGTGCACCGTAGGTGGGAATCATAGGCGGGATTCTACCACTATCCCTACCGTGTGCACCATAGATGAGACTATTTCTTTCTTTTGTTCATTATGGCCTTTATGTGTCTTCTTACATCGTAGCATTCATTCATTTAGTCCTTCTTTTCTTTATCTTATTTTCCTTAGACTTTCTTATTTTCTATTTCCTACGCTCTCTAGTTTCATCTTATATTCTCCAGGGCATATATACAATAATTACTACGTATAAGCATCCACTCACAAGCACATACTTACGTATTTGAGATTCGATAAAAGGGGTTACCAAGAATGGCCATACGTACATACATTAGCATTTTCAATCCTATTATCTTTCTTTACTAGTCTAATAAACATTAAGGTGTATGAACATAACACTTACTTGATCTCCATGCTATTTTCATATCATACAGTCCAATCGCAAGCGCATCATATAGCAATCAACTTACAACATACATACAAAGCATCAATATATATATATATATATATATCTAGCACACAAGCAATTAACTAAGAAAAACCTACACTTCACTAAGACACTCTCCTACTATCTCCATGTCTTCAGAGTTCTTAGTCACTATGCTAAGACCAACAGAGACTCACTACGGATACTGAAACACCTTCCGATATCCCTATATCCTCGGAGTCCTAACTCACTATGCCATGACTATTGGGGACTCACTGCGGACACTGAGACACCTCTCGATTTCTCCATGTCCTCGAAGTCCTGTCTGGTACACATGTCGCCAGATACACATGCACCCTACCTATACGTCACCTAAGATCAATATAGAATACGTCGATCGCCTGCTGGTGTGGAAAACACCATACATCGATAGTAATATTCTCCATGTCGATTGGCAGGGCTAAACTCATTTCCTGGCTCTCTACAAGTTCATCTCGTCACTTAACACGATAAGGTCCATCTCAGATGTACCCACGTCACGTCATGTAGTTCAAGACTACATGGCATTGCATCACGTGACACCTACATCAACTCCCAACTCGACATGAGTATGACCCCTTACGTACCCTAGCTACGCTCCCAATATAGCACTGCTACGTGATTCTGTTGCTTCGCACGCACTTCAAGACACGATACTGTTATATAGTGACAACCATCACTAGGGCTACTGGTCACATCACTACTCTGGGATGCTGCTCCATAGTTACCAACACTTCACGCGCCTTACATTTCCTAGTCATGCAGCTACCATATTCGTGACACGCCTTACGATGCATCATAACTACAGTACGTGGAATGTCCTCCACGCTTTCTCTGCGCACTCTATTTCTCACCTACACCCCACGTTGATTATACTCCGCATATACCCTCTCCATAGCACTCTACGCTACAACTCATACAATGCACGTTACACAGTGCATCGCTTTACCCCCATGGAGTACACTACACGCGTACTTTCTTCAAACACCTGCCGCAACACAATAACTACACACAAAGCACCTTCGTACTACTTAGCACAGTCCATAACCCTACTTCACAACACAGTTCCGAACACTTTAGAACACAGCCAACTGACTTCACATAATTACCTAGCGGACTCTACAATAAACAACATCTTACTCCACAATCAATCAATTAAACATATATACATGAGAAAGATGGTTATACTATAGTAAGGTAAATTCATACATTGCTCGCTTCCTAGCACGGTTAGTGGCGTTGGAAGCCACTAACTCTAGCGTTAACCGCTTCGTCAAGTCGGTGCCGTGACCTCGGAATGGGAATGGCTCAGGGTTCGGGTCTAGGGCTTCGATTACTAAATTTGGATCGTAAGAGGGCTAACGTTGTGTATGTTGCCGACAATCACGTAATTTGATGGTTTGGGCTACGGTGCTCGGTTTGACATGGAAAGCTAGGGGAATACTCATTGGAGGGAGGAGAATCTCATGGTGGTGGTGGTGGTGGTGGTGGTAAGGCGGTGCAACCATCGAAAGGTGGCGGATCTATCTCAAAAGGGGTGGAAACCCATTTTCGAATTTTTGCTTGCACACGGGAGGTAGGGCCATGGATGGAGAAATTGCTTTAGGGGTGTGGCCATCTGAGGTAGGAAGCTTTTGGTGGTGGAGGTGAGATTCAAGATGGCCGGACGGCGGCGCGGCAAGGAGAGGTCCATTTGGAGACCTATTTCGGGTTTAAGGGAGGTGAGAGAAAGGGCCCTGTTGGAGCTGGGTTTGCTAGTGGTAGGTCGCCCATGGACGGCGGATCCAATGGAGGGGGCGGTATCGTCGTGTGGTGGCCCATGGCAGAGCTAGAGGCCGCACAAAGTGGGGCTTGGAGGAGAAAACCCATTTCGAGTTTGGGGTTGTCAGCGGGAGGTGAGGTCGCCATGGTTGACACCTCTAATGGGGTTGGACTCATCGGCGGCTGGTGGTTTAGGAGGGGCCAACAGTGGCGCCGCCACGAGCTGGAAGCTGAATGGTCCAAAAGAGAGGGGGGCTGCGCAAGTGAAGAAAGAGAGAGGAGAGAGAAAAAGAAAAAGGGAAAAAGAAAAAGTGAGGGATATTGGCCTCTCTGGCCTATTTATAAGTTCGACACTTCGGAGTATTCAAATGAACAACTGATGAATTTAAAACACTGATTTGAAAAAGTGTAAAATCAATTTAACTTAAAAAAACTTAGAATAATTAAATAAAATATTATTTTAACTTACTTTAGTTCACAACATAGTATTTTTCATCACTAATTAAAATGATGAAACTTACTAATTATTTAAAAGGAATAAAGTCATATATTTAAACCAGAGATTTAAAACATAATTAAAATCTCACAATATTTTAAATAACTAAAACTAGGGTAATAAAACGATTTTGTACAATTATAATATTTTGTAGCACTCCAAAATATTATCATTGTATATCTTATAAAACTGGCTTGGGTCTAATAATACTGTAAATACTTCATATAATATTTCCAAGACGTTTAAAATATTCGATAGCATTAAAATATTGGACGTATTTTAAAATCAACATTATCATTTTAAAAACATGCCATCGGGTTCGGGCACATGCTTCGAGATCTAACACGTGTATCGAGACTCGTCTCAATTGAATGAGGAATGAACGAGCTGTCACATCATCTTATCGGTATTCGCTATGCCTTAGGAAAAGAAGTAGCAGATGTTACACCCTAGTTTTTGAGTGAGTGTGTGTGCTTGTGTAGAAATCCAATAGGTTCGAAAATAACAAGATAAATCTCTCCCTCAAACTTGTGTATGGTGAAGTGAAAAGAACAAAAATGAAAGCTAACCTTGGTGTAATGTTCGTCCCTCAAAATATCCACACATAAAAATTTGAAAACAAAGAAAATACAGGACGTTTGGCTGATGAAAAAGTGAAGGAAAATAAGAGAGCTTAAAGGGAAAGCTTATGGCCGAATCCTTGGAAAAATGAAGAGAAAAAATGGTAGAGAAAACCCCCCTCAAAATATCCACACAGAAAAATTTGAAAACAAAGCAAATACAAGACGTTTGGCTGATGAAAAAGTGAAGGAAAATAAGAGAGCTTAAAGGGAAAGCTTATGGGCGAATCCTTGGAAAAATGAAGAGAAAAAATGGTAGAGAAAAACCCCCTTGGTTTTTAGCTCTTACCTTTTATAGTCTCTTCCTTTCAAAGCAATCACCAATGCATATACGGCATGTGACTAATTTCTCCATTCTCTCCCTTATGATGGTATGGCATTAGGGAAACCAAAAGCTAAAGGATTTTTGGCTACCCCATTTCCCAAATCTGAAATTCCCATCCTCCATTGTTTTAAATTTCGTCCTTCAACTCAAGTCTAAGTCCAAAAATCTAAGACAGGCTCATTGGTCATTTGCTAAAAATTCTAATCTTCTTGCTTGACACGTGGTATGTGAAGTGTGTAAGATAATTTGTCATTTCCAATGTGCTTTTTCCATTCTCACACTCTTCTGCCCTCTCTTACACGCATACCCCTTGCTTTTCTTACACAAAATCTTTCATCTTCTTTTTTTTTATTTTCTCCATGTAAGATATTTTTTGGAAGACAAAGGACATGGTATCTTAACTTAACACATGAACAAAAAGGCTCACACTCTTGCATGTGGTGCCTAGCACTCCCAAATTCGAATTCTTGGGCTAATCTCGGACCTTTTAGGTCTTCTTTCATCTCTTTTCTTCTTCTTCTACCAAGATTAGACAAGTGTCCAACTTTAGTTTTTTTCCAAAATTATCTAATATACTCTTGTTTATTTGGGATTTCAAGAAATGAATTAAATCTCATGCGCTTGTTCTTCTCTTGGGCCTAATCTTCCTATGCCTTAACAAAATGAAAGGGTTTGTACTAAAAGGATTCAAATCAAACAATCTTAAGATTTTCTTAAAAAACTTTTCCTAAAAAAGCTTTTCCTGAAAACTCCAAATACCTCAATAAAATAAATAAATAAAATAACTATCTATTCCAAATATGAATAAGATTCTTCATGAAAATTTGAGATGTCACATATAATATTTTTCTATATATAATAGAATATTTTAAATTTCTAAAAAAATAGAGTACTAAAACGATTAAAAAAATACCTGCCTTTATTATTAACATCAAATGTGATAAAAACTAACTGAAAATGTAAAAACCCGACCTAGATATTTTAGAGATTTACAAATAATTTGATTTTTTGATTTTTTTTTTATATTATTGTATACTCCTCATTGTTTTAATTTGTATTATTGTTTTTATCAGATTTTATGATATTAATAAGTTGTTCATATTTTTAGTTGCAAATAATTTTTATTTGGGTTTAAAATCTGGATAATTTTATAGATAATTTTTTACTTTTTTTAATTAATGATATCGGTTCTAATTTGAGTTAAAATCCCATCGGATAAGTTATATTATTTTGAACCTTGACTCAATTTTTTTAAAAAACTTTGAGCCGCAGTTTTCAGTTTGAATTCAAACACTTTTCTTTTGGTAATCCGACATACTTATGCATCAAAACCACGCACGACTGTTTGGCTCACGTAGCCCATACAAGTCATGCACCTTCTCCCCTCCACCTCTCGGTTGCAACCCATCCTCTTCCCCCACGCCGGAGACAGCTTGCGTGTCTTAAAAACCGCCTAATGCTTTCTTAGTGCCAAAAATTTCGACAATTAGAGCCAACTCGCACGCCGATATCCTCGTCCCTTTCAGCCGCATTCTTGACTTGAATTTAATCACTAACTGACGTACTCGCACGAACCATATTCACGCACGTCTCCTTTGCCGATTTCCTGCGTTGAAAGATTTCTTCATAACCGACTATATACATATATATTTATATAGATGCTCGTAACCTTGCGGTAGCTACCTATAGGACTAGGAGGGAACCTCATATGAACACAGGGCACCTTCTTTGTTCTACGCTCACAGAACAGAGCATAGCAGATTAGAGCATTCCATGCCGCGAAACACTGCACGGTCCACGGAGGCTACTCTTGGAGACGTTGACGCCCTGGATAGCCACCTTAAGCCAACGGACAGCTGTATCTATTCCACCCTCAGTCACAAAGGCACGCCGCAACCCCTCTCTCCCACTGTAAGCTAGCTTTGTCCAGCCATCTTGGTCGTCAGAAAGCCCAGAAAGGGTCGCCGGTTCACCCTCCGTTAACCTAGATCCGCCAAAGCTATCCTCTGCTCTACGTCCAGATCGTTGCCGTAGCGCGTCTTCCTCCTTAGGTAAGCTTTGCCGCACATATTTGTTTCGGAAGTGGTAGTCGGCTACTTTCATAGATAGAAATGCTTTTACGTTTTCATTAGTTTTCCACAAATGATGATGACTTTAACTTTATAATTACAAAATTTGCCCTTTAATCCATTTCTATATAGATCCTTACGTAAAGCATGTTGAAGACACTTGTTAAATGCTTATACGTTTCTAACCTTGATTTGTAAACATGTCATAATATTTGTTTTGAACTACTGCTTTTTACGTAGACGTTGTTTCACCTTAAGCCGAGCTATTCATAAGTCTATGGTTACTTTTTAGCCCATGAACTCTATTTCAAGAACCATATTTTTTCCCTACGGAGAATATATAAAGAATTTAAATTATATAAGCTATTATTAATTTTACAACTCTTTTTTAACAAGTAAATAGTAAGTGTTTTCTATTTATTTATTTTAAACACTTAGAATTTATTAAATGAAATGAATCTTTAATGTTATTATTATAGGTTTTTGTTATATTTATGCTATTAAAGTTTTACATTTAGAATAAAGAAATATGTTAATAGTATTTTATTAGTTTTTGCAATAGGATTATTTATTGCCTTTTGTAAAAGCATAATATGTATTTCTCCACAATGAGTGTTGATTCAGTTACGACATGTTATTTTAGAAATATTAGTGACGATTAATACTTCGTATAGGTATCATCGAACTATGAAGGAAAATTTAGGAAGCAGTGTTACGAGGTAAGTGAATTTGGTCACAAAATTAGGATCTTCACAGTTAGATTATATTATTAGTAGAGCCAGTTATTTGATAGCCTTTTTCATTTATCCGTCATGTTATGCAAACATATCATTCAACACAACACAACACACAAACATGTCATTCAGTATCATGTTTAGATTCAACGAGCTCTAGTTATTTATATTAGTATGTAAATTATGCATCTCAGATCGCATAAGTTGAGTTAAGTTTAAGTATAAGATTAGATCAGACCATTAATCAGTTAGTGAGTTGATCAGTTCAGTAAATCAATTAATTCAGATGGTCATATAGATGCATGGTACTAATACATACCAGATCAGAGTGGATGTGTAAGTCACGGACCTAAGTATGGTCCACCATAGTACGTTAGAATACTATCAACGACTTCCTTTGCTGCAGCGGGACGTGGGGCCGGTACACAACCTTGTACATAGGGATAAGTGTGTTGGACAATTAGTTTAGTTAAATCAATTAATAAGTTTAGTTAGATCAGTCAATTAATTCAGACCAGTCAGTTTAAATTAGTTAGTCAGTTAAACCAGACAATTCAATCATGCACAGCATGAGCATTAGCATGTACAATCATATTTTCAGATTTCAGCATAAATTTTATGAAAATTTCCTATAGTATTATTATCTTATATTGTGGTATATTCCTTACTGAGTTATCAACTCATTTTAATTTATTTCCTATTTTAAAACCATCCAGGTGAGGAAGAAGACCAGCGCGAACAGACAGACCAGGAGTAGATTGAGCAGTTATTTGAATTTTAAGCTTTTCTAAAAATAAGTTTCTTTCTGATACAAGTTTAAATTCAGTTATTTCAATTAATATTTTGTTAAGACATTTTTATTAGAACTCCAATTTTGTAAAATAAATGTTATTCAGTTTTTTTTTTTTTTAAAAAAATGAGATATTGTACCTGATTAAAAGTTTTAAAAAACTATGTGACATCTTTAGCCTACGGCAAGTAGGTGTTATAGAAAATAAGATGAAAAGGATTGCTAATCAATCTCCTTACTTTCTTTTATTTCAAACACAACCAGATTACTTTCTCCTTAAAACATTCAATTGTGCCTATTATCCACTCTTAAGACCTTACTCCCCTCATAAACTAGCATACTGCGGCAAAAAATGCATCTTTCTTGGCTATGCTACAAACCAAAAAGGTTATATGTGTTTGGATATCACGTCTAGCAGGATATACGTCTTACGCCATGTTGTGTTTGATGAAAACACCTTCCATGCTACCTCCATAAATCAGAAGTCCACTCCCTCTTCCCCACTGTTGAACTCAAGGTTTCAAGGTTCATGTAAATCTACACATGGATTTTGATGATAACAAATGAATTCAAAGAATAAAGGAGTCTCAAGCTCAAGTTGTCTACACAATACAATCAAGCACATCAAGGAACCAAGCATGAGCAAGAAGGGAACAAGTTCACATTAAAATCATAAAGTAATTTTGTAAATCTCTTAAAAATTCGAAATTAGGATTAAGGCTCAAAATAAATATTTTATCATAAAGCATTAAAATACATTTTCCACATGTGCATGAATATTTTGAAAATTAAATTTGAAAATTTTGAAAGATGATTGATTGTCATCTTTCACATGTGCATGACATGATTAAAGGTTTGAACTTTGAAAATATTAAGATGATTGATTGTCATCTTTCACATGTGCATGATATGATTAAAGGTTTGAACTTTGAAAATATTAAGATGATTGATTGTCATCTTTCACATGTGCATGTTTTATTTGAATATTTTCAAAAGTGGTGGATGCTTTTCTTGACTTATGCAAAAGGTAGATGTCTTTGTTTGAAAATTTTGAAAAGTAAAGTGTGCTCCTTTTGTCATATGCAAAAAGTATAAGATTAGGTTTGAAATTTTTGAAAAGTAAAGTGTGCTCCTTTTGTCACATGCAAAAAGTAAAAAGATTAGATTTGAAATTTTTGAAAAGTGAATGATGATGTTTTTGACATGAGAATCTTTTCAAATTTGAAATTGAAAACTCATTTGCCTATAAATAGCTCACTTGAGTTTTGCAAAATATACAACAAGAGCTTACACATCTATTGCTAAGTTTTGCATCATTCCTTCAAAGCTTCTCATTCTCTCTTTTCTAAAGTTTTGAGCCTTAATTCTTATTCTTGTTGAGAGAGATATAGGTTGCGCTGTATTGTTTCTATCTCACTCATTGAGGAGTGTACTTTGATAGTCTACCTACTATCAACTCTTGTATTTGTAAGAGGGTGCGTATAACCCTTGGGTGTGTAGAAGGTGTTCTACACGGGGAATAGTTAATTCACCAAGTGTGAGGTGATTGGAAGTGTAGAAGGTGTTCTACACGGGGAATAGTTAAATCACCAAGTGTGAGGTGATTGGAAGTGTAGAGGGTGTTCTACACGGATTCTTTGGAGCGGTGCTGCTCAAAGGTGTAATAGGTTTCTATCTCCACCTAAAGGAGATTGAATAGTGGATTTGGGGATCCTCAAGAGGTAGCTTGAGGCGAGGACGTAGGCAGTGGGGCCGAACCTCGTTAACATACTGAGTTTGCTTCTCTCTTACCTTTACTCTTTATATTTATTACTGTTTCATATTTTGTTTATATTTTATATTATATATTTGATTTATAATTGTTAATTTTATAATACAACTCAATTCACCCCCCCTCTTGTGTTAGTCATCTGGGCAACAATTGGTATCAGAGCTAGAGCTCTATTATAAGATTAACTATCTTTTGAGTTAAGATCTTATGGCTAACATTGCAGCTTCATTTGGTGAAGGTCAATCTAGCAGTCGGCCTCCACTCTTTTGCGGAGACAATTACTCATTCTGGAAAGTTAGAATGAGAATATTCCTTCAGGTTCAAGGTTGAGAAATCTGGAAATGCATTGTAAATGGACCTTATATTCCAACAAAAGTAGTTGATGGAGTAAAGGTCAAAAAGGAAGAAGAAGAGTTTGATCGTGAAGACGATAGACTTTATACTTTGAATTTAACTGCTATGAATTTATTATTTAATGCTCTAAATGGTAATGAGTTTAATAGAGTAATGACTTGCACTACAGCAAAGGAAATTTGGGATAACTTGGAAGTTACTTATGAAGGAACTTCTCAAGTCAAGGAATCAAAAATTTATATTCTTACTCATGAATATGAAATGTTTAAGATGAATGATGATGAATCTATTTCTAGTATGCACACTCGTTTTACTAACATCATAAACAGCTTGACAGCTCTTGGCAAAGTTTATTCCAAAGTGGAGATAGTAAGAAAAATTCTCAACTCTCTACCAAAGCGTTGGGAATCAAAAGTGACAGCGATTCTTGAAGCTAGAGACCTCAAGAAGCTCGAAGTGAATGAACTCATCGGGTCACTTATCACCCATGAGTACACATTGAAAAGAGGAGAAAACGAAGGAAAGCCAAAGAAGAGCTTGGCACTTAAAGCTGTTCCACATGAAAGTGAAAGTGATGAAGATGAGGAAAATGACGACAAAGATGAAGAAGTTGCGATGATAACAAGAAGAATTCAGAGGTTCTTAAAGAAAAATAAAACTCCTCCAAGGAAATCCTTCAAAAAGTTTTCCAAGAAAGATTCAGGTAAAAATGACACTTTAACTTGTTATAAATGCAATAAGCCTGGTCATATCAAGTCAGATTGTCCTCTGCTAAAGAAAGATCGAAACAAAGGCAAAAAAGCAATGAAAGCTACATGGGATGATGATTCAAGTAGCTCAGATAGTGAAGCAAGCAATGGAGAATCAGCAAATCTTTGTCTTATGGCTAAAGATGACATTGAGGTAACAAATCTTGATAATATTGAAAATCCTTCATATGAAGAATTGCAAAATGTTTTAGAAGAGGTATATGAGGAATTTGAAAAATTGGGTATCAAGTATACTGCCTTGAAAAAGAAAAATTCTTCTTTAACAAACGAAACTGATATTTTAAGAAAAGAAAATATTGTTTTGAAAGATGAAAATCTTGAGTTGAAGAAAAAGAAAACTGATTTAGAAAATATTATTGAAAACTTTACAAATGGAAAAAGAAATTTTGAAAAACTTCTTGGTAGTCAAAGATGTGTTTTTGACAAGGCAGGCTTGGGATATATGCCTAAACAAAAATACAAACCTTATAAAAACTTCTTTAATAATCCTTCTACATCAAAGTCCAATATTCAAAATTCTTTTCATAAAAATAATTTTGTTAAAAAAGGATACTATTATAATCACTCAAGTTCTTCATATATGTCACATGCTATTTGCAATTTTTGTAATAGAAATGGTCATAATTATCATGCTTGTCCTATTAGAAGAAAACATACAATGACAATTAGGGCCATATGGGTACCTAAAAATCTTGTTTCTTCTAATACTAATAAATAAAGGACCCAAAGAACTTGGGTACCAAGAAAAATCATTTTAATTGTTTTTATAGGTGTGCATGAAGTCCTCCACAAACAAAAATAAATGGTTTTTAGATAGTGGATGTTCAAGACACATGACGGGAGACAAGACTAAATTCTTTGATCTTAGATCTAAAGAAGAAGGACACGTGACATTTGGAGACAACTCGAAAGGGAAGATCGTGGGAATAGGTAAAATTGGTAATGAGTCTTCTCTTATAATTGAAGATGTTCTACTTGTTGAAGGTCTAAAACATAATCTTTTGAGCATAAGTCAATTATGTGATAAAGGATTTACAGTTACTTTCAAAATGGATAAGTGCATTATTTTGAATGATCATAATTGTAATATTTGTTTTATTGCTTTTAGAAGCAACAATGTTTATACAATTGATTTTGAAGAAATTACCTCACAAGATGCTATTTGTTTTTCAGCTCAAAATGAAACTAATTGGTTATGGCATAGAAGACTAGGTCATGCCAACATGGAACTTATTTCCAAACTTTCAAAAAATGATCTTGTGAGAGGTTTACCAAAGGCAAATTTTCTTAAAAACAAAATTTGTGATGCATGCCAATTTGGTAAACAAACAAAAACTTCTTTTAAAATCAAGAAACATATTTCCACTACTAGACCACTGCAACTGATACACATGGATCTTTTTGGACCAAATAGAGTTGCAAGTTTAGGAGGAAAATATTATGCATTTGTTATTGTTGATGATTTCTCTAGATATACTTGGGTCATCTTTCTTGCTCATAAAGATGAGGCACATAATGCATTTACCAAGTTATGCAAGAGAATTCAAAATGAAAAGGGTTATACTATTTCAAGTATCCGAAGTGATAGGGGAAAAGAGTTTGTTAATAAAAATATTGAAACATTTTGTGATGAAAATGGTTTTGTGCATAATTTTTCTGCTCCTCGAACTCCTCAACAAAATGGGGTAGTAGAGAGGAAAAATAGATCTCTTCAAGAGATGGCAAGAACAATGCTTAATGAGAACAACTTGCCTAGTTATTTTTGGGCCGAAGCGGTAAGTACTGCATGTTATGTTATAAATAGAGTTATGCTAAGGTCCAAATTAGATAAAACCCCCTACGAACTTTGGAATGAGAAAAAGCCCAACATTGGTTACTTTCATGTATTTGGATGCAAATGTTTTATTTTAAATGACAGGGATAATTTAGGCAAGTTTGATGCAAAATCTGATGAAGGTATCTTTCTCGGGTATTCTACTAATAGTAAAGCTTATAGAGTATTTAATAAAAAGACTTTGACTGTACAAGAATCTATGCATGTAGTATTTGATGAATCTAATTCTCTACTCTACAAGAAATCCATTGATGAAGAAACAGGAGGTATAAATAATACGGAAAGTCTCAATCTCAATAAAGAGAACACAATAGAGGAAGTCCAATATGGAGACATCAGGAAAGATCATCAAAATTTAATACAAGATGCAACCAAACAGTGGAAATTTGTGAAAGATCATCCAGTGGAACAAATTCTGGGAGAACCTTCACGAGGTATAAGCACTCGATCATCTCTTAGAAATATTTGCAATCATACTGCTTTTCTATCTCAGATTGAACCTAAAAATATTGATGAAGCACTTCTTGATGAATCTTGGATTCTAGCTATGCAAGAAGAGCTTAATCAATTTGAAAGAAATGATGTTTGGACACTTGTTCCAAGACCCAAAAATCATACTATTATTGGAACAAAATGGGTTTTTAGAAACAAGAAAGATGAGTCCGGAGTCATTACTAGAAATAAGGCTCGACTTGTAGCCCAAGGTTTCAATCAAGAAGAAGGAATCGATTATGATGAAACATATGCACCAGTCGCAAGATTAGAAGCTATTCGAATGCTACTTGCATATGCTTGTTATAAAGATTTCAATCTTTTTCAAATGGATGTTAAAAGTGCTTTCTTAAACGGTTTTATAAATGAAGAGGTATATGTTGAGCAACCTCCAGGTTTTGAAAATCATATTTCTCCAAATCATGTTTTCAAACTCACAAAAGCACTATATGGACTCAAACAAGCTCCTAGAGCGTGGTACGAGAGACTTAGTGGTTTTTTGATTGAAAAAGGCTTTTCAAGAGGAAAAATTGATACAACTCTTTTCATTAAATACGAAAATAATGATATTCTTTTGATTCAGATTTATGTTGATGATATAATATTCGGTGCTACTAATGAAAATATGTGCCAAGTTTTTGCTAAGACTATGCAGGAAGAATTTGAAATGAGCATGATGGGAGAGCTTACATTCTTTCTCGGATTGCAAATTAAGCAAGCAAAAAGTGGGACATTCATCAATCAATCGAAATATATTAAGGAATTGCTAAAGAAGTTTGGGATGGAAGGTGCTAAGGAAACTGGAACACCAACGAGCCCATCCACTAAACTTGGTAAAGATGAAACCGGTAAACCAGTTGACTCGAAGATATATCGAGGTATGATTGGTAGCTTATTATATTTAACAGCCAGTAGACCAGATATTATGTTTAGTGTGTGCTTATGTGCACGCTTTCAATCATCTCCAAAAGAATCACATTTAATTGCAGTTAAGCGCATTCTTAGATATCTTAGTGGTACAATTAACTTAGGGTTATGGTACCCTAAGCACACATCTTTCGATCTAATCAGCTACACAGATGCAGATTATGCTGGCTGTAAAATAGATCGAAAAAGCACTAGTGGAGCATGTCACTTCTTAGGTCGTGCACTAGTTTCCTGGTTTAGTAAAAAACAAAATTCTGTTGCACTATCTACTGCTGAGGCAGAATATGTTGCTGCGGGTAGTTGTTGTGCTCAAGTTCTTTATATGAAGCAACAACTTGAGGATTTTAAACTTATGTACAATCACATTCCAATCAAATGTGATAATACAAGTGCTATAAATCTTTCAAAGAATCCAATACAACATTCTCGGACCAAACATATTGAAATTAGATATCATTTTCTTAGAGATCATGTGCAAAAGGGCGATATTGTATTAGAATTCACTAGTACACATGATCAATTGGCAGACATTTTCACAAAACCCCTACCAGAAGATAAACTATGCATAATTAGAAGAGAAATAGGAATGATGCATGCCATGGATATCTGCTAGATACTTTTATTTCATTATCTTAAATGACCTACAGAAACTTGAGACGTTTAGCCTCATCATTCAAATGCATTTGCTCCTCATAAATCATCATGCCATCCTTGTCTAAAGGATTAGGCAATCGAAATGAAGAGGTAAGCAAGGATTTCAAATCCTTATTCTGTTGCTTTAACTCTACTATTTTTTTGTTTGACTCATAAACAAGTCGTTGAAGTACAGATACAGTCTCGTTAAGCTTCTCAATTTCGCGAGTTTTGGACTGCAACCGAGCAGAAAACGCGACGATAGATGATGAGTATCGAGTTCCGAGACCCACAAGCTCGTAAATGGCGTCATGATCTGATTTATTAGCTAAATCAGTCTCTTGTTGCTTCATGGCACCCACGACAGATGCAGAAATAGATTGAGACTGAGGTGAAGGATACCTCAAATCTTGATCAAGAGAAGCACTGAAGGGAATTCTACGAGCCATTGAAAAATTGTAGAATGAGAATGCAAGCAAATTGCAAAGATGAGAAGAAAGCTTGATGCGAAATAGATAAAGCTAAAGATTGCTCTTATAGAAACGGAAATAAGAACAAGACAAACTTATAAATCATGATGATATCTCAATTTTCAGCAACATCAAGCGGATCAAATCTCTGCACCGAATTGCCAGAGCTACGCCTCCAGCCTTTGCAGGTTTTGTCGGGCACGGGTGGTTTCAATTATTCAGCTCTTTACAAAATTTCCTTCCGCACCGAATTACCGAAACTAGGCCTCCAGCCTTTGCAGGTTTTGTCGAACACGTGTGGCTACGCACCGAATTCTCTACAGTCTCTACTAACGCAGCGTTTTATTTGTCTATTGGTTATTGTAGGAATATATTTTATTGAGCTAATTATGATTCCTTTTTAATGATGCCAAAAGGGGGAGAAGTTTTAGACTAGAATATTAACATTGTTTAATTTGCTAAACTTGTTATATATGCTTGGAATTATATTTATATTTTTGCTTGAAAAACTAACGCACATTCTCAGGGGGAGCTTAAGTATTCATACAGGTTTCAAGTTCTATCAAGTATTTGTCATCATCAAAAAGGGGGAGATTGTTGAACTCAAGGTTTCAAGGTTCATGTAAATCTACACATGGATTTTGATGATAACAAATGAATTCAAAGAATAAAGGAGTCTCAAGCTCAAGTTGTCTACACAATACAATCAAGCACATCAAGGAACCAAGCATGAGCAAGAAGGGAACAAGTTCACATTAAAATCATAAAGTAATTTTGTAAATCTCTTAAAAATTCGAAATTAGGATTAAGGCTCAAAATAAATATTTTATCATAAAGCATTAAAATACATTTTCCACATGTGCATGAATATTTTGAAAATTAAATTTGAAAATTTTGAAAGATGATTGATTGTCATCTTTCACATGTGCATGACATGATTAAAGGTTTGAACTTTGAAAATATTAAGATGATTGATTGTCATCTTTCACATGTGCATGATATGATTAAAGGTTTGAACTTTGAAAATATTAAGATGATTGATTGTCATCTTTCACATGTGCATGTTTTATTTGAATATTTTCAAAAGTGGTGGATGCTTTTCTTGACTTATGCAAAAGGTAGATGTCTTTGTTTGAAAATTTTGAAAAGTAAAGTGTGCTCCTTTTGTCATATGCAAAAAGTATAAGATTAGGTTTGAAATTTTTGAAAAGTAAAGTGTGCTCCTTTTGTCACATGCAAAAAGTAAAAAGATTAGATTTGAAATTTTTGAAAAGTGAATGATGATGTTTTTGACATGAGAATCTTTTCAAATTTGAAATTGAAAACTCATTTGCCTATAAATAGCTCACTTGAGTTTTGCAAAATATACAACAAGAGCTTACACATCTATTGCTAAGTTTTGCATCATTCCTTCAAAGCTTCTCATTCTCTCTTTTCTAAAGTTTTGAGCCTTAATTCTTATTCTTGTTGAGAGAGATATAGGTTGCGCTGTATTGTTTCTATCTCACTCATTGAGGAGTGTACTTTGATAGTCTACCTACTATCAACTCTTGTATTTGTAAGAGGGTGCGTATAACCCTTGGGTGTGTAAAAGGTGTTCTACACGGGGAATAGTTAATTCACCAAGTGTGAGGTGATTGGAAGTGTAGAAGGTGTTCTACACGGGGAATAGTTAAATCACCAAGTGTGAGGTGATTGGAAGTGTAGAGGGTGTTCTACACGGATTCTTTGGAGCGGTGCTGCTCAAAGGTGTAATAGGTTTCTATCTCCACCTAAAGGAGATTGAATAGTGGATTTGGGGATCCTCAAGAGGTAGCTTGAGGCGAGGACGTAGGCAGTGGGGCCGAACCTCGTTAACATACTGAGTTTGCTTCTCTCTTACCTTTACTCTTTATATTTATTACTGTTTCATATTTTGTTTATATTTTATATTATATATTTGATTTATAATTGTTAATTTTATAATACAACTCAATTCACCCCCCCTCTTGTGTTAGTCATCTGGGCAACACCCACCACCTGTCATCTTCCCTCCCAGGTTAGACCTCTCTCCCTCTATTTCAACTCAAGTCTTGGAGGACACTTTAGTGGATTCTATTGCTCTAGAATCAGCAGGTACGTCCCCCTCTCCATTACCCTCTATTTCTTCTTCATTACATTCCTCCAATGACCTTTCTACAGAACTGGATCTCTCTGATACAGATCAATCTCCTGAACAGCTAGATATTGCCTCACCAAATCATGCTCTAGCCACCAGTATTGCCTTACCTGCTGCCAATCCTCCCTTTAGTAAAATGGTCACTCATTCTCAAATCATCTTCCAAAAACCCAAACAATTCCCTGACTATCATTTATACTACTCCACTAATCATCCTCTCAAGGCTCTGTCCTCCATACTTCACTTTGAGCCTCGAATCTACAAACAAGCCTCCAAGGACTCTAATTGGATAGCAGCTATACAACTTGAATTTGATGCCCTTCTTGCCAACAAAACTTGGACTTTGTGTCCTCGACCTCCAAACAAGCATATCATTTGCAACAAATGGGTTTTCAAATTAAAACAAAGGACAGATGGAACCATTAAGAGGTATAAAGCAAGGCTAGTCACCAAGGGCTTTGATCAAGAACATGGTATTGACTTTTATGAGACATTCAATCCTGTTACTAAGCCTCCCACCATTCGGCAAATTCTTGCCTTGGTAGTCCACCATAATTGGGTGATCCAACAACTTGACATCTCTAATGCTTTCTTGCATAGTTACCTTGAGAAAGAAATTTACATGGAACAATCCAAAAGGTTTGAAAATCCTGTGTTTCTGACTCATGTATGTCAGCTACACAAGTCCCTTTATAACTTAAAACAAGCTCCAAGGACTTGGTTCAAGCACCTTTACTAAAGCTTACTTGATCTTGGTTTTACTCATTCGAATGTGGATACTTCTCTATTTTATTTACATCATTCCACTATCACCATGTTTATTCTCATCTATGTTGATGATATTTTAGTTGTGAGCAACTCCTCTCATGTAGTGACAAAAATCCTACATCAACAATCCCGTGACTTTGCAGTGAAAGTTTTGGGACCCCTTATCATATTTTCTGGGCATTCAGGTCCATCGTACCTCAAACTAGCTCCATCTCCGTCAAAGTAAATGTATCCTTGACCTGCTTGAAGAAACTAAAATGGTTTGTGCCAAACCAATTTCAACTCCATGTCTCTCGGGTAGCAAGATATCTAAACATGCAGGTGACCTTCTCTCGGATCCATCAATGTACAGACACATAGTGGGAGCCTTACAATATTGCACCCTAACTTGCCCAAACATTGCTTATAGTGTTAATCAACTATGTCAATTCCTCCACTGTCCCACTTCAGTTCACCTTACAATAGCGAAAAGAGTGTTCAAATATCTCAAAGGGACAATTGAACATGGTCTACACTACACAAAATGTAATAGCCCTAAAATCTTCATCTTAATTTAATTATTTAATTAAATGCTAATATACAAGATTAGTGGTAAATTGTAAAAATAAGCTTTAAAGAGATGGGCTTGGGAATGAGACTTTTGAGGAATGGATCAAGTGAATAGGCCAAGAGAGTAATGGTGAGCCCATAAGCCCATAGAGTGAGCCCATGGCCCATCAAGCCCATAGTAGAGACACATGTCACTTGGAGAAAAACCCTAGAAAATTATCCACATGCTTGTAGGAAAATTCTAGTTGGTGGAGATTGACTAGTAGGTGAACATATGCCATGTAGGATTGAGTGTAGAATCTAATGGAGTGATTTTCCTACCATGGGATCTTGGAGGTACAAGACACCATTCCTTGACTTTCCATTAGAGGTCATAGTGTATAGGAATGTGACAAATGGCATGAAGAGAAGCATGGAAGGAAGGAGCATGGAAGGATCCGGTGGATGCAATCCGTGGGGTGTCTTGGGAGAATTTCATGGGGTATGGCCACCAACAAGTTGATAGGACAAGGGAGGAGTGTGTAAGTGAATAAGGTACAATGTGTAAGAGAGTATGGTGATGTGAAGAGAGGTATGGTGTGGGTGTAGGTGATGGAAATGACAAAAGCAAGGAGAATGAGCAAAGTGGGTTTCGGTAGAGGTATAGCTTGGCCGGATCATGCTTTGCTCAATTTCCAAAAAGCATGGCTTTGAGATCACTTGGATGGACACATGAGATGATGGAGGAATGATGATTGAGTGAAAAGTAAGAAAATGAGTGCTAAACACTCAAAGGAGCCGCCGGCCATAGCAAGTGAGAAGGGAGAAAAGAAAATCCTCCAAGGCATGGCCAAGATTTGATATTGGAATGGCCTAGAGTTGTCAATCACTCAATCTATCATTGGCCATACCTAAGTATGGTAAAAAGTGTACCAAAGACCCTAGAGAAAGGGTTTGGCCGTGTGACCCCATATCCATTTCCCTTAGCTCATTTCACTTGGACACATGCAAGCACCCTTCTATCTCATTCTCTCCTCACCTCTCGGCCAAAACCATCCAAATCACCTTTACCTTTGTTTCTTCTTCTTTCACCACATAATTTGAAGAATCCTAAATTAGTGAAGCCAAAATCAAGAGTGTTGAGGTGAACAATACATTGGAGAAGGTTAGTGCCTAAATTCATGCAAGCTTAGGAAGAACACACACACACATGTAACACTTTGTTTTGGTTAAAAGGAAATAAGGTTTCCTTTAAATTTTTGTGTTTATAGCTAGTCTAATAAGAGATTCCATATGTGTAATTTCAGATTTTAATCAAAAATCTAGTAGGAATATTGTAAGTATACTTTCACCTTTTCCTTAACAATTCTTGTATATAGTGAGGTGATCATGCTTGTTGGATTAATGATTGTATTGCCATGTTTGGATTAAATTAATTATACTTGTCTTTGATATGAATATTCTTGTATAAATCTCTATGATGAAATAAGCTTAGAATGTGAGTATAGATGATGGATCAAGTATTAGTTGCAAAAAGAAATGAAAAGCATGATTTTTATATGAAATGATGAAGTTGATGCATGATGGATTTTAGTATTAAGCTTATAAATTTGGTGTTGCTAAGATGGAATTTATTTGAGGAAATTAGTGATGAAATTGATTTATTCAAGGAAAATATTGTCTTGAGGAAATGAAAATGACATGGGAATAAAATACATGATTGATATGAATTGAAATGGTATATATTTGCATATGGAAAGAAGTAACCACTTGTGTATGATGACTAGTAATGTTTAATTTGAATTTTATGATATTTAAGGTTGAGATTAGAAGATTGAATTATATTGCTTTGTGGTGGAAATAATTAGTTCAAGCTTATAGAAGAAACTTATAGAAAAGGAAACTTTGAATAAATTAATGGAAGGAATTTGCCCAAGTTAGAAAGGTGAAGAAAGGAAGTTAGAAATAAATTAAGTTTGGAGATGAAAATGTCTACTTGGTGGATTAGAGGGTTTCGGTTACCCCTTTCTAAGGATGGTATATGTTTTAATTTGACACTTTTAATTGTCGGAGGATAATTGGAGTCAAGTGATGAAGGAAAGCCCTAGGAATTTCCCTAGGAAGGTTCGGCCATGATGGGTTGGAGATGGGCCAAGTACCCCACTTAAATCCTAGGCCCAAAATTTGGGTGTAGAACATGATGACTAAGTAGGAAGTTGGAAAGTTATCCCTATGAGGAAGAAAAGAGAAGGAAATATAAATGCACTCGAGCTTGTTTCGGGTTTTGCATGAAAATAAGTAAGCATTGCATGTCCCATGCATAAGTCGTGAAAAGTATGTTTTTAAAGTCCAAGATGTTTTTAAGAAAAGAAAAGAAAAGATTGAATTTTTGAAAGAAAAGAAAAGAAGTAAAAGTTTTATAAGAACCCCAAAGGCTGGGACGGGGAAGTGCCCCAGTGGAACTCCCTGTCCACTCAGGAGTGTTTAAAGTCGAGTGGAAGCCCCTAGGTCGACGAAGAACAGTCGGCGGACCGTGTATGGCTCCAAAAGGTGTCCGGAGCGCAGTAGCACCTAACGCTGATGGGTGCCTAGGACGGATAAGGTGTAAGGACCTGCCATTTTATAAATTATATGACGCACTCACTTTAAGGTGATGCGGTAACCAGCAGGGAACACGCGGTGCTTAGGGGAACCGTGTTGTGTCTCATATATGTTAAGTGATAAGTCATGACAAGATGGGTTTTCGAGCCATAAGAAAAGATCTGTTTAAGATAAGTGGCACCTAAGAAAGAATAAAAGATACGAAATGTTTTAAAGAAATGATTTGAAAAGCAATGATATGAAAAGAAGTTTGAAAGAAGAAATCCGTATGAAAGTTTTACGAAAAGAAGTCTGAAAAAAGCAAGTATGTTTGAAAGTTTTCATGAGCATGTGCATGAGTCAGTCATTCATTGCATGTGCATTAGTTACAAATGTTTTGTTCACTTATCTGTATATTCGAAGTGTTTTGGTTTAAGTGCTAATATACTTGCTGAGATTTCTCTCGAAATCTCACCCCCTTTTTATTATCTCTACTATCGCTCCCTTGGGAACGATAGAAGTTATTGCAGGACATGATGGATCCCCGGATTACGACTCTCGAGAAGATGGGTCGGACCCTCATGGGCCAGACTAAGACCGATACTGCTGGGCCAGTGACCCTAGACCTGTTGGGTCAGTGGGCGGCAGAGTCGCTTCCTATGGCGACGTATTTTTTTGACGACCTCCGCCCTACGGGGTGTTGTTTGGTGCTAGGAGTGGATGGGCTCCTCCACATGGGACGCCTGTTTACGTCATCTTCTGGGATGATGTGTGATGTAGGCCCAGGACTGAGTTTGGACAGTTTTCGTTACGGTCCGGACTTTAAGAAGATAAAAGAAGAACCCGCCTATTAGTATGGTTGGCGGAAGGGGGAGGGGATTGTTATCATCTTTATTTTGTACCACCTCTGTATTTTGAGGAAAAATCTTCCCGTTGTTTTGAGAAGTGCTTTTGTATAAAACTGTTTACATTGGTGACCTTAACTTTGATGTATATGTATATGATGCTTAATTTGGGTTTTATTTCATTAACCATGTGATGTGTGCGACAAGCGTAAACGTTTTGTCGAATGTTTCTGGCTTGACCTTTTTCCGCTGCAAGATAAAAAAAAATATATATATATATATATATATAACATAAAATAATGCTCTCACACGTAAAGATGAGGGATGACTTCCTTGTGACGTTCGTCCCCGGCGTCGCAATTTGTGTGCGAACCCAAGTGCAAGCTGGGGCGCCGACACAAAAGGCTCTCTAGCTCTTCATGGATTGTGTGACTTGGATTGGGTTGGGAGTGCTAATGATCGCAAGTCCACATTAGGTTATTGCATCTTCCTAGGCCCATGTCTCATTTTTTGGATGGCAAAGAAACAATCAATCATAGCAAGATCAAGCACAAAGGCAGAATATAGGTCAATGGCCTTTACTATGACTGAGTTATATTGGGTAAGCATGTTATTCAAGGAGCTTGGTCTTCCACTTCATTCTCCTCCTTATCTATGGGTTGACAACTTGGTGCTCTCTAATTATCCTCCAACATAGTGTTTCATGCTCGCACAAAACATATAGCTTGCAGGGGCCTAACAGAAAATAGTCCATCTCCATACATGACACTGAACAGCCAAATATTGAAGGACAATGGCCATCGTCTGTTATAACAATAATAGTTTGAATAAGTCTCTGAAATGTTTATCTGATAAGTTTGTTATAGGTAATCTTTCTGTTTCATACTTTACGATTCTCTCTACCATGTAAACTTCTATTTATACTAAATGAAATTCCTCTATCTGGTATTCCATTGAAACCAGATCAATCCATTATCTTAACTCATCGAACTAGCCCAGCGTGACTACCCTACACACTTCAACGTTCATCCATTCCATCTTTTCATTGTTTTCATTTACATTACTCTCATACATTCATTACTTTTCTCCAAGTTTACTTGAGAAATTTAAGGAGCTCCATAGGATACTGTCATTTGTTCCTCTTAACTATCACCTCTTTATCACTGACTCCATGAGTTTTGATCCGATACAACTAAGCTCGAGTCTAGCTTTGTCCCTCCGAGCTTGATTTTTATTTGGCCCAATTTGACTCGGATAACCGAGTTCTAGAAACAATTATCTATTTGGGTGATAACCAAATTGCCAAACCCATCTATATTCAGGGGTAAGTATAGATACATGAGGCGGATACAGAGTTTTAATCTTAGTACCCACAATTCGAGTCTATTTAATTTTATTTTTTTAAAAAAAGAAGTACTTTATGCTCAAAATCACGTGATTTCTTATTTTAAAATATTTTAGTGGAATAAAAGCTTTTAAAAAATTAAAAAATATAACTCAGGTACACATACATAGATGTACGGATTTCAGTCTGGATTCGATTGGGTTCCGGCCTGGATTATAACTGGGATTGACCCAGTGGGTCCAAGTGGCTGAAGCCCTAACCATCAACCCATTGTTGGTTACTCTCTCCATGCCGCACGCGTGATTCCCACAGCACGTGTCATTTGAGAGGGTGAGTGGCAATGGAGTAGCAGTTTTAGAGATGGCAATGGGTAGTAGCCAGCTTGCGGAGGTAACAAAATGTACAAAACAAATAGAGGCTGCTGATAAATTTTGAAAGTATAATAACTTGAAATTTGAAGTCTATAATTTATGTTTCGATTGGTCTAACAAGAGTTACTTTTTTCTGAAGAAGTGAGAACATGCACGTTAGTCGTAGTGTCACACCCTCTAAAACTAGAGACAAAAATTCAATATTAGAGTGGGAGGTAGATGTGAAGCCGGAGATTACTAACCAAACTATATTTTACTCCGAAACTCACACACCTCCCACCAATTCTTAAGATGCTTCTTCTGTACAGCATGGATGCAGGTCATAGTCACACACATCACAAGAAAAGGCCCAAAATTTCCCTCTCTTTTTGCAAGAATCGCATAGGTATGCTTTGGCCATATCCAACTTGAGCAAGTGCTCATGCTTTATATCATTCACTTGCCGAGGCAGTGCTTCTCCTTCTTTCCTCAGGGCGGCTTCCAAATCTCCGAGCTTTGACTCTGTGAATGGGAATGCCATGGCACCATACAAGGAGATGATGGCCTTCCCATTTGTACTAATGGGTTTCCCTTCTGGTCCAATCATGACTAAGGAAGGAATCCCTTTGATGTCGAAGATCCTGCATAGGTCATGTTGTGTTTTGTCCCAATATGGTATAGCCAGCCATGGCATGCTTTCCAGACTCATGTCAAATTCCTCAAGGTCTCGATCTGTCGAGACGAATATAATTTCAAAGCCGCCTTCTTCGGAAGTCGCGAGCTCGTTGTAAACTTGTAAAAGTTGTGCAGTGAAGGTATGACAAGGTGGGCACCAATGTGCTCCAAAGTAGATGCCTAGAGTCTTGCCAACAAGTTCAGACACTGCAACCTGCAAAAGAGTACTACTAGAACATGTCAATTTGTGCCAATTAGAAAGAAAAAAAAAATATATATATATATATATATAGATGATGTTTATTACCTTTCTACCGTCCATGGCTATGAGATGACTTCTTCCTTTGTGTGCCAAAAGATCTTCTAATTTTCCTCCTTCGAGCATCGCAGCGTCAGCAGCCTTCAATTCCTCTCTTCTACTTGTAGTGAAGGGAAATGCTTCAGCTCCATAGTCTTCAATCAACCCAACCAGGTCCTCTTCGATTGATGTTTCATCGCTATTCAATGGAATTAGTGATGGCAAATGTTTTACATGGTACCTTTCGCTCAATCGTCTGCTCAAATTCATATCGAATGGAGCTGCAAGCCAGGGCATGCACTTGAAGTGTTCCTCGAATTCATTTTGGTTATGATCTAATGAAACAAACACTATCTCCATCTTTTCACATCTTGTACTCAGCATGTCATAAATTTGTACCAGTTTGGGGATAAAGGTTTTGCAGGTTCTGCACCAGTTTGCTGAGAAGAAGAGACAAGTTGTCTTCCCATCACAAGACGATAAGGGTACCTATTTTCAAGATCAGCCCAAGAATCTATATTAGTACTTAGGTAAAAGCTGAAAGAAAGACCATTTCAAAACTGGAAGCAGTTGATTTAAGGTTGGTGGAAGTTGAGGTTTTAAGATTTTGCAACTGTACTCCTACAATGATCGTCCAATTTCTAGAAGCAGGAATAACTTTCCTTCATTTTTCTAAAGGACTTTAAAAAAAAAAAATTTACCTTTTCATCGCCAGATAAAAGGAACTGAACCCCTTCTGCTGCTAAGATTGTTACAATATAACTCCTATCTGTAGATTTGGCTTGATAATCAGGCCCTGCCATAAGAACCCACAAGAAAAAAAGCTGGCTATTGCACTCTTCCTTAAACAATTCTTCTGACCAACACTGAATAAATCATAAATGTTGGAACTTTGAAGCATCTGAAAACGCTAAAAAAAAAAAAAAAAGGATTTGTCTTTCTTTTTATTCTTTCCCTTTGTTCCCTGAAGATTTCTTTTTTTGTTTGGGGGGAGGGGGGTATTTCAGACAAGTTGTCAACTTGGGAGCCTCAGATGATGCGCCCGAGGCAACTACGTTTTAAATGGTTTGGATAAGATAGAACAAATGAAAATCTGAGCATATTCCCTCTTGAGGATGCCAAGTCAAATTGGACTCTGATGTGATCTATGAAGCGGATTCTTCAAATAGAAAGTTTAGAGCCATGAGATCAAATGAAAATACTTGAGCAGAACAGAAATTTGGAATATAGCATATCATATTTGTTCTTTACATTCTACAACGACAGATTTTCTGAATCCAGGACGAAAAACCATTGATTTGCCAAACAATATATCGAATTCTTACGTAGGCAAAAACAATTTGATAGAGAATTTGCCTCCTATTGGGTTCAGATTGGATGTCTTTTTTGTTCACACACAAAGGGAATGGGTCCTTGTTATAGTACATTGGAATATCGATTATAAAAAAAGGAAGAGAGAAATGTTATTTACACTTATTTTGAAAAAAAATGGATAAATTTAGAACTCACATAAAAAATAATAATTTTTTATAATAGTGGTTTTTATATATTTTTAAAGGGCGTATGCGTGATTTGTATACACTAAAATTTTATCCAACATTACAGAAAGGAACTGTAAAATATTAGATGAACAGAACTTCAGACACAAAGGTTATGGGTCTTTGTTAATAATAATTAAACCAGGCTTTAAGTTTGATTTGTTTTTAGAGATTGGATGAAATAATATGAGAAAAAAGTTTAAAAAAAATTAATATTAGTTTTATTTTAGAATTTGAAAATTTTATTTTATTTAAAATTTAAAAAAAATATATATATAATAATAAAGTTAGACTAAGAATATGAGATGTTTTGATAAAATAATCATCAGTAATAAAAAAATGTAATGATAAGTGATTTGAGTGTTACTTCTCATGAGGTAATAGGTATATTCCAATATGAAGGTCTCAAATACCATTCCAATAAGTACGGACAAAGCTGGCTTGAGCAGGGCATATCTGTGTCGTATCGTCACGGATATCGTCTTTGTAAATCAAGAGACAAATACTGATAACTTTGAATATTGAGGATGGCATGATTCATCCCGTCCGGTACTGTAAGATTAATGCTCCGTTTGTGATGAATTTAAAATTTTAAAATATATTTAAAATATATTATTATATTTTTTTTCAAATTTTCATATAAAATATAATAAAAAATTCAATATTTTCAAATTCTAAAACTATTTTTTCAGATTTTAAAATAAAATTAATATTTAAAAAATATATTATAATAATTTTTTTTTAATTTTTATCTCATCTCATCTCTCAAAACAAGTCAATCTAAATTTGATTACCAAATTTTTCTCAACTCACTTTATCTCATTATTATAATTTTCTTAAATTTCTATATATTTTTTCAAATTTTTATATAAAATATCATAAACAATTAAATTTTTTAAATTTTAATATATTAATAATATTTTATTTAATTCAATTCAACTCAATTAAAAAACAACTGATATTTAAACGCATACTAATGGTAAGTATTGATTGAGGAAAGGGGAAAATTGCTTAATGTTAGGAATTCATATTTGCATAGCTGAAGAAAAAAAGTTGTTACAACCAAACAGGCATCAACCAATGTTTTAAATTTCGTATCGTACCGGTCGGTACGGCTGGTACATACCGTACCGGAGCAGTGACTGGTATAGAAATGGAGTCTATTTCGTACCGGCTCAGATTTCGGCCGTACCGGCCTGTACTGGCCGGTACGGCCGAAATATATATTAATATATATAATTAATTCATATATTGACTATTATTTTGAAATATAATTTATATATATATTTTTATATATATAATTTTGTTTTTATGTATAGACTATTCTGAAACGGTATACGAAACGGTACCAATATCGAAATATTTCGTTCCAATGCCTTGACCGGTACGCTCACCGGTACGGTATTTAAAACATTGACATCAACACCTGTTATGTGAGGTGTCAATGGCACGAATTGGCACACCGTTGAATGTCAAAGAAGGCCAATAAAAGTAATATATTTACATGGGCTTATGGTCAGAATGTTGCTTAATGTTTGGCAGTTCAGATTTTCAAGAAATAGCGTGCATTGAAAAGGAACATGACGGTTAAGAAAAAAAAGAAAAGGAACATGACAAGCCTGAAAGATATTGAAGAAACTCAAAACAATGGTAAATGTAATGCAGTTTAGGGGTTATTTTCAGCTCGGCACATGGGCTGGGCCTTTTCAAGGCATAGAGGTCCGTCCCATCCCATTCCAGATCTCAAACTCCTACAGCACTAGGAACGCTCAAAGCACTTTTCATTATTAAATAATAATTTTAGTTAATATAACTTAGATTTTATCTTTTGATCATTTTATTTATATAAGTATCCACATTAGAATAATTTTTTTTTCTTATATAACAATAAAATAATATAACAATATTTGACTTTAACTATTCACATCAAATTTTCATATTAGATTATCCATTTATAAAAATATATAGTAATGAGTAATTAGTAATTAAAAAAAATATTTATTATTTTTAATTCTTAATTTATTTTATTTTATCATTTTTTACTATTCTACCTATTATATGTAAATTAATAATTATATTTTAATTAAATTATGAGTTTAAAAAATTAATTAGTAATCATATTTTATTTAAATTAAATTAATAATAAAAGTTTGGCAAGACAAAAAGGAAGGAAAGAGAGAGACACTAATAAAATAAGAGTTTGGCCATTAGCTTTGAGCCTCCAAATTTGAAATTTTCTTTAGTTTTTTATATAGCAATAAGTCTAAATTCTTGGCATTTGGACATTTTAATGTGGACTTATTTAAGCCTATAATAGCTAAAAATATATTAGATTTAACATATAACCAATCCTATGAGAATGCTCTAAGAAGTGCGGCACACAAAGTGTGCCGCCCCAAATCCAGCATTGCATTGAAGGTGCCAATTGGTGTTACTGTTGAGGGGTGATATGAATCTCATGACACGGTACACAAGAACAATGAAAGAATGTTGAGGGATGATATGAACCTCAAAAAATAATAATAAAGAAATAAAAAATAGATTTTTATTTCTCATTAAGTTTAGTTTAAAAAAAGAACCTATGATAAAAATATGGTTGAAATTGATTATAATTTTTAAGAAAAATTCTCATTACTTAACTCCACTTGATAATTCTTTATTTGATTTTGCTTAATTTGATATTTTCTATCTTCATTGCTTACATTAATTATTGTGTATATTTAGAGAAATTTTATATGAATTTTGTGAGTTTATGTGGTCTCAACGTGCTCTAGAACCTGTTTGATTACATTTGATGCAAAATTTTAGACAAAATATTACTTGAAAAATGATTTAGGCATTTTTTGAATCGATTAAGTCTCTTAAGCTTACCTCATTATTATCTTTATCCCTACTCGCCCCTTTGATCTAGTCTTAAACATGGTTGAAGTAAAGAGAGTGATACTGACTAGATAGTCGAATGAATGAATGTGTACAAAATTCCATTTACTTAGCGTTTTGAACTACTTAGTAACTAGGGGTATTCATTACCAATGCTTATTCTTATTTCAAACCACAACTTCAAATATAAGTATGCAAAATCACTTTAAGTGTGTAACATGTTGAGTAACTATGTGCATCCATTACAAATACTTACATTCACGTCAAAAGCGAGTTACAACTTGAAGTTAAAAAAAATGGAACTTTGAAAGAACGATGAATAGAGGTATTTTGAGTTATTCAAAAAATTGAAAAGAAGTGTATATTTTAGAAGTGAGAGTGCTCTATTTCTTTATTTGTGCTTCAAACCTAAGTTCTCTTACTTTATTTGAATCCTCTTTTCTTTGTAGCCCTCACTCTAGCCATACATTACAAGCCTAATAAAGACCTATTGATCCTTAGAAATATTTTTTTCTATATTAGTGAAGAGTAATTTGAAAAAGAAGCATATGGAGTTTTTAGAAATCCATTATTTATTTACTTGTCTGCATAAAACTATCTGAGCAACCATTTATGAAGTGAAAATGATAGGTATGCACGAATGTATGTATAAATAATGTGGTAGGTTGAGTTTTGAATTAACTTTTGGAATTAAATGATATTGAATGATTCCTTTAAATTATAAACTTTATCCAATTTTTGATGTGAGAAGTTTTATGAATCAAACCAATACTCGTTTTAATTGTTTTTATCTTTATTTGATCAAGGACTAACAAAGCTTAAATTTGGGAGAATTTGATAAGTATAATTTTTATATGATTTTTATTACCCTTTTACTTATTATAATTGTTAGTTTTCCTTTATTTGATTTGATTTGATTTGATTTTTATTTATGTTTTTTTATTTGTTTGTGTTTAAAGGAATAATAAGGATTATTGATAAAGAAGAGAGATCGAAATTCACTTCAAAACACAACAGGTCTTAGACGAAGGAAATTTATTTTATTTATTCAAAAAATAATAATAAATTTTTTACTTTTCGCTGAGTTTGGCTACAAATAAAAGCCTATGATAAGAATATGGTTGAAATTGATTATAGTTTTTAGAAAAAATTCTCATTACTTAAGTCCAATTATTAATTCTTTACTTGATCTTACTTAATTTGATATTTTCTATGTTAACGGCTTATAATGATCATTAATCATTGTGCATACTTAAAGAAATTTTATGTAAATTTTGTGAATTTATATGGTCTCAACATACTCTAGAACTTGTTTGATTATACTCGAGGCAAAATCTTAGACAAAACATCACTTGAGAAGTGATTTAGGTATTTTTTGAATCTATTGAGTCTTTCAAGCTTACCTCATTATTTATCTTTATCCCTAGTCGCCCCTTTGATCTAGTCTTAAACATTGTTGAAGTAAAAAGAGTGATACTGACTAGGCAGTCGAATGATAAATATGTACAAAGTTTTATTTACTTCAGTATTTTGAGTTGCTTAGTAACTAGGGTATTCATTACCAATGTCTACTCTTACGTCAAACTGCAACTTGAAATATGAGTATGTAAAAGCACTTTAAACGTGTAACTTGTTGAGTAACTTGGTGCATCCATCATAAATGCTTGTATTTACGTTAAAGGACAATTTACAACTTGAAGTAAAAAAGAAAGTGGAACTTTAAAAGAACGATGAAGAGATGTATTTTGAGATATTCAAAGGATTGAAAAGAAGTGTATGTTTTAGAAATGAGAGTGTTTATAAGTGAGAGTGCTCCATTAGTTTTGTTTGTGCTTCAAACCTAAGTTCTCTAAAATGCTCTCTTTTGAGGTTTAGGAGATGTAAGGGTTAAAGTAAGGGTTTTGCTCTCTCTATTTCTTAGTGTGGCCGCGTGTTTCATCCTATGACTTAAATTAAATTCTATAAATTAGGTGCCATTATCTAAATTTTAAATTCTTGTTCTATTAGGAAATATATTTTCAAAAAACTCCATTCAAATATTAAAAATGGATTCTAAAATATTACCTTAAGAAATGGGTTATTACATCTAGCCAATCATCCCTCTAGCGAAACCGGTCCCTATAGCTCAAACTCTCCATTTGCAATAAAGTCTACAGTTCCACAAGACAAAACGATAGGTGAAAGTACTACAATGAGATTACAGTAAGTAAGCAGCCAAACAACATCCAAGAGTTTAAAGTACATTTAAGAAATTAACACATTTCATAAACACACAACAAAACATGCAAGAACAAATCCACCATTTTCCATAAAAAGGATGCATTTACCCACACACAACAAAATCCATTTTTAGCCTACAACACAAAACGTGTATTAGGTGTACATCCTAGCTCACATCATCACACCACAAGTAACAATCGTGCATACGATTTCATAACGAGCGATACTCAGCTCCACGCCCTACCAGTAGAGGAGCCAAGGGTCAGGTCAAGAGCATTACTATCTTAACAGACCCAATTGTTGCCCAGCAATAGCTTATAGGACGTCACATCATTTTATTTACGTATGCACCATGGTCTCCCCTAAGGATCATCCGTATACCCTAGCTCCCTTCGTTACATTATAGATAATGGTCATTCATGTAACTTTGCATGAGCGATACCCAGCTTTGTGCCCCCATGCGTACGATAATGACCAGGCATCCTGACCTTCCCCATACCCCCACGCCAGCAGAGGGGCCACAAAGTCAACACGTTATCGCCCGACGACAATCGAAAGGACTTCACTCAGTTTTATACGCTCTCGAGTGACCAGATATCATAACCAACACGTATCTTGGCCTGAGGTCATGATAAACGCACCCACATATCATAACCAACACGCATCACCCAATCCCCAAACACACAACATGGCATCACAACACAAGTAAGTAATTATGGCAATTCATTTAATGTGCATATGCATGACAGATAGGTATTAGATGACATGATAGATCACTCAATAGGCGAATACACTCATCCAATCAACCAGACTACAGAAGATGTTAGTACAAAAATATTAATTTAAAATGTAGAGTCACATTGAAAGATTACTTACAGCATGGATAGGCAGTTCAGATGATTGAGCGTGTCATTCTACAGCATCCTTGAATGGATTAGCATGCATGCGTTTGCTAATGTCCCGCGTTACACAAAGAACGTGTCGCTAAGTAGCAGACAAACAACCGGATGTTAGCAAACAAACACACAACAAAATGTTAAGGAAAAACAGATTGGAAACTCATCGAGATGGTGTCAAAAGTGTAAAACAACGACAGGGCAACAATAATGCAAGGAGGCAACAATGGAGGCACACATTTGACAGCAACGACATCGATGGCAAAGTTGAGATGGAGGGCATGGGTGGCATTGAGTTGGGCACGGCATGGTGGTTGACAACCACAGCTCACCGAAACGACGACAAACAAAGCATGAGAGAGAGAACTAGAGGCAGCAAAGCCCACTGGTTGACGAGCCCAATGTCCTACAACGACGATGCAAGGTAGGGAAAGGTAGCAAGTTACTTCTCAACGAACTCCCTACAATAGCAGGGCAACATCACCAGTGACAAATAACGAGTTGCATGACATAGAGAAGGGAGGCATTTGAGGTCGAGGTGATGAGTGCTTGGCATATGGGAAAAGAATAGACAATGGATGCCATTCACAATGGCTACAGTTCGATGGTGCACAGTGGGAGCGGCAACTAGGGTTTGGTTTTGAGACTTAAGATGGGCTTCAAATTTCTTGTTATAGAGAGAGAGACCGAGGGACGATCAGAGGGGGAAATGAAAGGAGAAGATTCACTGGAGCCAAGGTGGCTATGGCGGCTAACGACACAACCTTAACAGTGAAGAGTGGGAGAAAACCAAGGGAAAAATGAGATTGTTGGTTTGGGGGAGAGAGGACTTATCGATGACAAGAGGTGGCAAGATGGACAGCCATAATGACGCACGATGGTGGGATGGACAATGTGCGACATCGCTGGTTAAGGAAGATTGTGACACCCTTAAACTACGTCTGAGATTTAACGTAGTTGGTAGTGCCACATATCCCTATGTTCATGTCAATATCAATGTAAATGCTCATAATCTTACTAACAATGCATGTTACCTTGCAGCGGAATAGTTTTACAAAAGCTAAAGTGTGCAAAGAATTAAAACTTTGCAAACTATCACATGGTAATTACTTCGCATATCATAAGTTGTATCATTTACATAAGGTACCAAAGTTAATACATAACCAAAACTTTTAACATATTATATAAGATTTTCCAACTTTACAAAATACCAAAAACCTTAAAGCTCACAGGCCATGTTCCTTCTTCACTTCCTTATAATTAGGGCCGAACTTAAACCAACTCATACTTATCTTCTCTCCTTGGCGGCGTCTAAACCTTATAGGAGTAGCTAAAATACTGTCTAAGCTCAAAGAGCCATTAGGGCTCAACACCAAACAACATTCCAAATGGTGTCTCCTTTCTAGCGTCATAGCTCGGTCCTTCTAGATCTCACTGGTCGTATGCTCAAAAAATTTCTCCACCAATTTCTCAAAAGTGTCATTGTCTAAAAAACCTTCAGGGCTCCTCAGAGCCTCCTGAGAGGTCCTGGTCCCCTGATCTGCATCATGCAATGGGTGTTTGGCAGAGAGCTTTTTTTTTTTTTGTGTGTGTGTTCTGAAATTTCCACCTTATAAGTGTCAACAACTACAAGTGTTTTAGAGTAGATTTTTCAGCTATATCCCCATAAGGCCATGTATCCACTTTAGCCCTTAGACCACTCATCACATCTACATTTAGGTGACCTAAGCATATGTCATGATCTTATCTAATTTTGGGGCAAATATCAAGAAGATAAATCTAGATGGGTTTCGGCTAACTCCCACTGCTTTTGGTCTCTACTTCAGCCGAACTTTATGTAGGAAAAATCAACTTCTTTTCCTCCCCATAGTCCCTTGCCATGTGTCCTATTTTATGCCAAAAGTATAAGCTAACTTAGGATGAGAATTGTTAACACACTTGGTCGGTTTACTTCCTGTTTTCTAGCCCACTATTTTGTCGTGTAAAACATGTTTGAAAAGTCAATTACTTCCCACCAATTAACTCCTTTCACTTATCCATTCCTTGACCTATTTAATAAACTAAAGTGTGGAAAGAAAACACAAACAAAAACACATGTTAGAATCGATCTTTGTTGCCCCCAATTGACCAATCCATGTGCTTCAACCTTGCACCTGCTATGATCGACTTTCATCTAGTGTATCTCCTTTGTTTTTTATCTAATTGCCTCACACCACTTGTCACCCTCTTAGCCTAATATGTAAACTAACATATGGTTAAAGAATTACATAAAAATATTGATCCCAAAATCTTCTAAATCAGCCAATACGTTGGCTGCCTCCACTAAAAAATTCTTTGCTTAATCAATTAAAATTCTTCTTGTATTGGTTCCTTTTCTTAAATTTCTAATAAATAAACATATAACCTAGTTCTCTTAATGTAGATAATAACAAAATTATGCTAATTTCATATAATCATCTATGCTATTAAAATATATAAATAATACTATACACAATAGGCAAGATAGTATGGTTTTGGGCTCCACCCATATTCTTTACAATTAAATTTCGAAATTACTAAAATAATTTTAAATCAAACACAATCATATCAATCATAAAAATAAATTAAATAAATAAAATAAAATAAAATTCGAGTTATCACAAAGATGATAGAAGAGAAAGGGAAAGGGCTTAGGGTTTTTGGGGGCGGGCCGCGCATAAAGAAAGAAGAAGGAGATGGACTTAGGGTTAGAACCATAGTCCAAAACAAAGGGCTGGGCTCACTTGCCACGGGCTGGGCCCGAAAGACACACCCCCCTTTTTTAGCCCAAAACATGATTACTTTCAACACAAAATAAAACCAACTCATGTTAACCCCCATCACAAGGGCCCAAATCTGAAAAGATACAACAAAAATAAATATTAAAAGGCATATTAGAATAATAAAAGATACACAGCTTAGCAATAATAAAATAAAATAGAAAGACACAATAATTTAATAAGTTACAATAAAAGAACAAATACGAAATGACCCAGAATGTAAAATGTTCATTGCAATAAAGAAAACACAATGAATTAAACAATAATAAAATAAAATAATTAAAATCAAAATAATAATTAAATAAAATAACTAAAAATATTAAAATTAAGTATATCATATTAGACATTCCAAAACAATAATAAATAATATAATATAACTCAAAATCATAAAAAAATAAGAATAAAAATAATATGTAAAATTATATAAAATTTCGAGTGTCACATCATTGATATTAAATGTTTGTGAAAGCGGTTGTATAATTTTATTACAGGAGTTTTCCAGTTATTGGAGTTGTTTTTCATGTTATTGTTGGAGTCTAGATGTACTGTTTGTATGTGATTTTTGGCGATAGGGAATAAACGCTCTCTGATCTTCCGGATACGGGACGTGACAATTTTAATGTCAAAATTATATCTTGTTTGGAATCTATAGCTAATTGTACAAAACAAAAGATTATGCAAGAAATTACGAAAAACATGTTAAGGTTTGAGATATTATCTTAGAGATGTCCTCCCCATTTGCTTCGTTCTTCTTCTCGTTCTTTCTCGTTTTCTTCTCTCTTTCACTCTTATCGTACTGGGCGACAAAACATAAGGGTGTACCCACCATAGCTTCGAAAAGAACATGCGGCGCACACCCATATTGACATTGAGAGCAACAAGGCGTGAGTACCCTAGTTGCGTGAATAGGCCGATCAGTACTGCTAGCTGCCCCATGCATGTTCAAATTAAAGACCAAGACCAGATGATGATCCCCAAGTTACATCCTTATTTTTTTTTTCATAATTACTTTATATACTAACCTCAATCCTAGATTTAATAGCTTTATCTTTGGCAGCTTATTTATCTGTCGATCTTAAAAAATTTAGAAAACCAGTTATTTTATTGTAAAAAATATAAATTAATTCATTGTGGTATATTAACTTAAATTATATTTAAAAGTTCTCTCGTTAATCATTATATTGTAGTTTTATTTTGCTTATTAGAGATGCACTAAGTTTTTATTATTTTTTAAATAATATATATTTTTTACTTTTTGAGGGCAATATTAGTACTACTGAATCTCTAATATGAAAACAAAGCAATAAGGCGGGCACAAACGTAGTTTAGAAGCAGCACTGATGAATATGATCAAAATTTACTTTTTTCATTTTTGAAAATAAAAAGTCATTTTATTTTATTTTTCTCTTTATTTTTAATTAAATATGATGAAAATTTTTTGATATATATATAAATTTATACTTTTTAAAATTTAATTTTAAAGTATCCAATAAAAATATTCTCACATTGATCAACAGTACCGGACTAGTGCGGCGCGGGAAAGGAGGGCTTCACGTTTGTAATTGTGGTTGACAATATTTCAAATGAATCCACACTTTTTCAATTAGATTGAGGACTGCTATGAGAAAGGGCAACAAAGAAACGGAAGACTTGAGGCTTCCCATCATGGATGCCTTCAATACAAGGAACAAAACAACCTTCTGGGTCCCCAGTACATACCCAGGACAGCTATCCCCCATATCATGTAGCCTGCAACCTCTGCAAGTATTTCTTGATAAACTCTGACAAAATTCATGTGAATCAGTAGTACTGGAGGAAAATTACATTGAAAAGATTAAACAATATTAAAAGAGCTAGGTAGCTCCAGAGTAGGTAACTAATTGCCTTAATTTTTAGCCATAAGGGGTTTAAGAAAGTATAATTATACGTGCATATTACTTATGAAGTTTATAAAGACGACATTATTATTATTTGAGAGTGAGTTTTGTTTGTAGCCGCACATAACAATTGCAATTCACTATTTATTTTGTCTAAAAGACTTTTAGCAATTTATAGACTCTAAAATAGTAATGATAAACCATAAAAAATTCTCAATTTAATATGGGATCTCATTTACCAGTCGCTTTACCTTAATCGCCACAGTACATTGCTGTCACATTCTTCTCGTAACAAGTGCGGTATCCGTCCAAGATTAATTCCTTGGACATGTCACATGATAATTGGTCTCTTTATCCCATATCTACTGGCACTACATGAACAAACTTGACGAAATTTTCTTCCTAAAAAAAATATCATTTTCATGGTAAAATATGTGTAATTGATTATAATTGAGTCGTGTCATACAGTAAGGATATATAGGCCCTGCAAAGAAATATTTTTTAAGCAAGTGGTCGGATTTTTTTCCAAACTCTTGACCTTGCTTATGATAGCTCCGGCAATTATTTGAGCTGCACTACTAGAATATATTAAGGTTGAACTAAGAAGCAGTGGAAGTCCCATTTGATATCGTGTTATGTATATGCATATATTTCATGCATGCATTCAGCTTGCTGAATTCCTAATTAAAACCCGACCGGCCTATGCATGTCATGAAAGACAACCAAAGTCGAGGGAAATACTGTTATTTTGACCCACATGCAACAAAAGAAAATCAATTACTAGCTCATCACCCAAATTTCAAAATCCCTTCAAGATCATATTCCCAGATCCAAATTAAAGATAAGTAAAAAAAAAAAAAAAATTCCTTGCCTAGCTAGCTAGCTCCTGCTGATCTCCATGCTCATGACTTTTAACTGGTAATTGTCACACCACAAAAGGAAAAGTGGGACCCCAAGTATATCTTTGAATTAGGCACCGATCTCCTATTCCCATTTGAGTAATTAGAAAGCCATTGGATGGATTCGGCCGTGCAAAATATATTCATGCACGACATTTGGACGGTGGCTTTTGTTGTCTGCCCTTTCTGGCTGTCATCGCGTCCTTCTTGATCATGATTGATGCATTCCCTCTCATGATAACTTTGATCACGCCACAAAACTTCAGCACACTTCACTAACTTATCATTCTTCCTATATACATATACATCCCATTGCTTGCCTAAAGAGTTAATACTGCATGAAATTGAATGCTTACATATGCTTGATCTCACTACAAGAATAAAGCCAAATTTGCCGGAAATGTTCCACAAAATTGCCGAAATAATCAATTCCAGCGAATCAAGCTCGTCAAAAAGAAGCCGCTTCTGTCGAGTCAAGTAAGCGATTTTCCAGCAATATCATGTTTTGACGGAAATAGACTAATAGTACTCTTTTACGGCAGCATCAATCCAGAGGAGTTCGTCGAAAGTGCCTTGCACGAAGAAGTAGAGAGCTCGGAGCAGCCAAGGATGACTTGCCGGCATTGGCGAAATTATAATATATGGCACTGATATGAATATCTGTCTGCTGGCCGGCAAGTTGTCTTTGGCTACGCTGGGCTTTTTTCTTCCTATGTGAGGCACTAATACGGCAAAAATTAAAATGATCATCGGCATCGATCCCAACAACCTTGAATGGTTGCAGCTGGAAGTTAATTAATGCAAATAAGGTATACTTGTAACTCGAGTTGTAGCCATCAGTGGGCGCTAGCTCCGACAATCATGCAATGGCGCCGATCAACGTACGTACCCCATACTATACATAAGGTAATTTTAAGTAATGGTATAATTAAACTCTTTTTCAAATTTCTTACAACTTTATTTTTAATAAATAGTATTTTGTAAATAATTATACTTCTCTGATTATACTTCGTCCTACATTTAAAATATGGATCATTACGAAAAAGAAAAAAGAGAAAAATTATATTTGGCCTCATGAATTCGCCACCCTTAAGTCATTGCTCTGGTATGTTATTTTAAATTTTTTTAATGATTAATAATTTGATTATAAGATAAGTGATATGTTTTTAAAAAAATCTATATTTAAAAATGTTTAAAAAATATTTGAATGAAAAAGAAAAAAAATACAATTTCACTAACGATAAGTTTGAGGAGGCAAACTCAATATCCTATAAAAATTATTTTATTATAACTAGTTATTTATTATGAGAACAATATTTTTTATTAAAATGACCTATCAAAAATATATATATTTTTTTATTAAAATGAATAAATTCTTACCGTAAATTTTCATTTCGTAATTATAAATTATACCTTATCAGATGTGTTATCATGTGCATCATCATGTAAAAATCTTTGCGTACGTACATATCTCCAATATCACATGCGTGTCATCATTTTCTACTCAACTAGCATCTGAAGGGCCAATTCTTTTTTCTTTTTTCTTTTTTTATTCTAGGGCCAATTCAGTTATTGAAACGAATCTATTCTTTCTTACCAAATTTAGGTCTCATTGATTTTTAGAGATGAAATTGAGATAAAATAAGATAAATTGATATTAAAATAACAAGTTAAATAAAATATTATTATAATATATATTTTTAATATAATTTTTGAATTAATGAAATTTGAAAATATTAAATTATTTATATTATTTTATTTTAAAATTTGAAAAACTATAATTATTTGATAAAATAAAATAAGATAAAATGAGATGAGATTGGATATATTTTAAAATCAATCCAATTAGCCTTAATTTTTGTTTGAATATTATGGAAGCAGCAAAGATTTCTGCAAGTAATGGATAAGGAAATATAGTCATTCGCATTGTGGTTGTGCCTCTTCCTTCCAAATCTCTCCCAATAATCCCAATTCCAATCTTGCATAGAGCTTTGTCGATTGCCCATCCGGCCAATTGAGGTTAATAGTATTTTGTGGAGGAGGTGTCTAAAATTGAGACTGAATTCTAATAACTTCTTATGCGCATGTTCTCTCTTCCTTATTTGCCTTCATCACTTGTAGAATTTGTTTCGAATGCATTTAAAACAAAATAATTCCTTTCCAAGCAAATTCTTGTAGAAACCATAGCAATTTCCTCAATTTGTTCCTTCTCAAAGCTTCCACATATGTTTTTCATTAATTGCATAAAATTCATCTTAATAAAACTACTTTTCTGTATTTTCTTAGTACATTGACTCTTGACATCTCGACATGCAATGCATCCCAACACAGCTAATGACGTGTTTCACATACCTTGGCCCAATTCCAATTAGGGTCTTTGTGCTTAGACACAAATAAAGATAACGGTGGCTCGCTGGTACTCGGGAAGCCTCCAATATCTAAGTTAATTAAGATTCTTAGTAAATCATGTGGAAGTACGAGAGTTTATAAAAGTCTTTCGTACACAAAGGTCAGCTTTTATACAACGTTGCGAGAGGCATTGATAATACCCCATAAAAAACCGCCTATGATCAAGACCCTAGACACATATTGACACTTAAGTTGGCACCACTTGTGGCGCCAAGCCCAACATTGGAGGGCTCTCTTGAGAATTCTGAGTGTGTCCTAGGAAGTTCAGAGGAGACACACGAGTCAATTGAGACGTGGCTCACTTGTTCCCCCTTGACCGTACCACGACTAGGCCTCGACAGCACTATGACACAGCCACTAACATGCCATGACACGCCCATCAGCATGCCAACAGCACCACCAGCATGCCCAGCAACAGACCAGCATGGCCAGCAGGCAAGCTTAGTGCCTATCAGCCTGACCAGCAGCACCAGTATGCCATCAGCACCCAGTAGCACCAGCATGCCTACCAACATGCCATCAGCAGCCTACATGTGTGTCTTGGCCCCCGCCTTGACACGCACAAGGACCCTAACAAGGCTAACCACTGTGCACAACCCTGCACAATCTATGTGCCGCATGCCTCAACGCGCACCACATGACCTAGCCATCAGCACGCTAGGGCCATGTTTAGACAGGCCCATGCGCACGCCCATGAGTGTGCTCCTGTGCGCACCTCAGTGCACTATGCCTGTCATGTGCCATCCAATACGTGCATGCCCTGCGCGCGTGCACCTGCGTGCCCATTGCCTAGCAGTCCCATGCACACAGCCATGCTAGCAGTACAGCAGCACCATGCGCCTAACCCAGGGTGCCCCATTAGCATGCCAGCATGCCAGCATGCCAGCCAATCCGGGCCATGCCCAATGCCCCACAAATCAAGACATGCATGGGCTCATCCAAGTCATCATCAAGCCATGGCACACTAGCTGCAAGCCATGGCCAACACCTGACCATGGCTAGGGTCTTTGCCATGGATCAACCAAGGCCACCTGAGGTGCGAAGCAATTAGCATGCCGTTCATACCCATGGCCCATGCCATGGGTGGCCAAGCCCACCATCCACCTTTGAAGGCCACGGTTATATGGGCCTCCAAAGCTATCTTATTTGCTTATTAGTTGCTTTTAGTTATTTTATTTAATTAAATAATTACCAGGGACTTTTTGGGAGTTTCCACTTTGTAAGCTCTATAAATAGAACCTTAGGCCTCTTAGTTTTTCACCTTTTGATCATTTAACATTTTGAAGATACCTTGTGTATGGAGTGACTTCCTTAGGAGCTTAGGTCGACCACCCTTGTAGTTTGGATTTTCGGTGCTTTGCACTTAGGCTTCCTAAGGGTGTAATTCGTGAATCCCTTTGGAAGAAAATCATCCGTGCAATTCGTGAATCGGTGATCCACAACTATCCCTTATTTATCAATCAAGTTGTTGAGGTATTTATTTCATTTAGTGTCTTGTCTATTTTAATGTTCTTGCTTATTTTAGTGTTCTTTTGTTCTTGGAGTGATTAGGAGTTCGTTCTATTTGTTTGATTATTGAAAAATTACAAAAAAAAAGAGTGATTGAGTGTTTGTGTCTTGTTTGAGTGCCAAATTCACACCACTTTTGAATTTGAGAATTGTGTATGTGAGTTCCCTTGTGATTTTCGAAATTCTCACCACTTGGGAATTTCGAAATCACCATCTTGTTGAGTGAATATTGGCATGGTTACATTGTTGGAAGCATTGTCAAATGCTTGTTGAAGTATTGAAGCCGAAACACAAGAGGTGCTCTTGTACATTTTCAAGTTGCTCAACCTCTTCTCTTGTTCATGCACTTTTTTGCATGTGCTTGAGATTTGCTTGAGTTTTCTTAAAGAAGTCTTGAAGATTTCCATCTACCAAACACCCTAGCCAAATTTCCCCAAAATCCTATTTACCATACACGGCCATCCATCACCAAAGCCCTTCCCATAATTCCTCCAATCAAACCAACCCTTACTTACCATAATTAGGCCACTCGGCCAAGCCATCCCTTAACTAGCCGCCCACTCATTTTCATAACAACCCATCCCATAAGCCATAAAACCCTAGTTGAAACATCACCTTATCCTTTTCCTCCCACCAATTCAAACCAACTCAAATTCAAACCAATTTAAATTCAAATCAATTCAAATTCAAATCAACCACAATCCTACACAAACACCTACTCGGCCAACTCATCCATTAAAGATAGCCGAACCCCATTAACCATCTCATCAATCTTATTCATCCTTACCATATCCCTTCCTATTTTCTCTCAAATCCAATCAACTATTTCCTTTCTAAACTTAGCCAATCTCGCCCACCATAAACCCCACATAGCCGGCCACTAATTTCCTCCACTTTAAAATAATTAAAATCCCACAATCTTAGCCACTTGCCATAACCACCATGCTTGGTTAAGGCACCACTTGCCTTTGCCGAGAATTCCCTTGCACACTCACCAATCCCATCTCCTAAATATCCCCTTGATTGATCAATTAATACCTAATTGACTCAATCAAATCCCAATCCTATATCCCTCCATACCTTATCCGGCCACCTACATTCCACCATTTCAAATCATTTCAAAAATTCAAATCAAAATACAAACTAAAACCCTAGAGGCATTCGGCCACAGGCCATGCAACCCTAGCCAAAACACTTGCCCATGTTGCCCTTTAACCTAGCCGGCCACCTATCATCTCCCACTCCTATATTTTCTCACTTAAATCCACCTCATCCCTCATCCAAATCTAACCAATTTCGTGCCCCCTAGCCCTTGCATGACCGGCCACTCAATTCAATTTGAATTCAAAGTAATTCAAATTCAAATCAAACCAAAACTCCTACTTTATCTCATTCGGCCAACATTCCATTGCCCTAACCGAAACTCCACTTGCCACCTCATTAAATTGCCACCTCATTTTCTTATTTGATTGGTCATCAATTAAAGAAGTGAACCAATCAAATCCGTTCCCATCATCAACACATATCCGGCCACACAAGCCCTAGCCTTGCCGTCCCTTTCAAAACCCTATAAGCCATACTCCTATTTTTTAGAACTTATCCAAAACCACTCAAAACCCTAGATCCCTAACCCTAATTGATTTGGCCGAAACCCTAGAGGAACCCTAAGCCATATTTGGCCATCACATGCCCTAACCAAACACTATCTAGCCTAAACACGAGCTATCCTAGCCGTGCACCCCAAATTATCCTTAGCCGTGTATCACATTGCTCCAAACTTAGCCAATTAACCTCTCATTCACCTCTAGCAACCCTAGCCTAGCCTCATTCATCCACTACTTTATCCAAATGACAAAAAACCCAACCCTAATCCTCAATCTCGAAATTCCCCTTAGCCTCCACTAAAACCCTAGCCCTACTACACCATATGACCCATATTCCTTACCAAAATGACTCCAATACATAGCCCTATCCAAAAGACATTCCTTTAAACTTTTTCTAACATAATCTATCACTTAAACCACCACATCTCTCTATCCAAACCAAACCTATCCCTTAAACACCTTAATCTTATTGTCACAAGAACTCAAGAAAGCAAGAGAAAGTGTCTAAACCGACCAAACCTTTGAGACTATTCGGTCACAGGAGGAGACGTGCGTGGAGGAAGACCCGCATTGGTTAGGGGCTAGACCGAGTCCCCTACCAGGCATCCCGTGGCCTATGTTATGGAGTTCACGTCATTCCTACTGTAGCTCGATAAGGATCACTTAATGCAGCAAGGAGTTGGAATAGCACCATCAATGCGGTGTGTGTGAAAGTTATGAGATGGCGCCATTAATGATGGGTTGTGGCTCCCCAAGTGGTACCTTTCTGATAGATGATCAGCGACTTTTCCCCATACTCTGTTAGGGAATCAAAGGGTCGTCCATGTTTCTCGCTCATCTGTTGATGCAATTCCTCAAGTGCTAGGTGTCACTGAGGGTGCTAAGGGTGAAGTGTTCCATTTGTCCTTTTCAACTGTCTTTCTTGCTTGAAGTTTGCCTATCAGGTTGATGTAATTTGCAGGCTAGACATCTTATGTGGCACTTGGGCCCTCGTTAGGGAATGAAGCTTAGGTTAGGTTGGGCCCCTTACAATCCTTTATAGGCTCATCCCTCTGACTGTTATCCTGCTAATTTCTATTGCAATAAGTTTATTACCACGTTTGATTAAGCGTAGGTAAATTGTATTTGAGACTAAGATAATCCCTTTTTTTCACAACGCTCCTCCGTAAATATTCATGGCCATTCCCAACAACTTCGAAAAAAATAATATAGATAGTTGATGCAAATTTGATGCTCCCAATCTACCGTCTCACAAGAAGATTAGTGGTGGTACCTGCCGGATTGGTTTGTCGTAGAAGGTAATTTATTAGTGATTTGAGAGACGCCGAATGTAATAACTCAAGCTTGACTGGACATGGTTGGTTCATATATTATTTAGTTTCTATAGTCTTTTGATGGCCTTAGAAATTTTTAGTTGAAGGTGAGGCCTTAGATCTTTGGTTAAGCAACTTAAGCCCAAGTGGAAGCTAACCCTAAAACCATGAGAAATTTGACCTCTATAAGGAAATCCAAGCCCAAAGGCCCATAGCCCATGACCCAAACCACATGGGTGGCACTATGTATCTACTCATGATAGTAGGCTAAGGGGGAGAGAGAGTAATATTTAGGAAGTCAAAGGATGACTTATACGCCTACCCTAGTAGATATGCCATTTGTCATCCATGCTAGAAGTGTTCTAGAAGATCAAATGACAAGATGACCTAGTGAAAACTAAATGTGACGCCCCCAATTTACGTTCGTAATTTAATGCAAATTGAAGAGTTAGCGTATGTAACACTTGGTTACTCACTCCCGTATATATCGTAAATAAATTCATGCACCTAGACTTATTAGTATATGTAATGCAAATCGCAGCGGAAAAGTTCTGAATAAAATTAATTTATAGTTATCACATTATAGCATAAAAATCACAATATCCATATCATCCATTTTTAAAATAATATTGTATCCTTACATGCATAACTCAGTTAGTTTTCTCAACCAATATACATATACAAACAAATTAAAATATTATCTTAGGGCCGCCTAGGCTCCTTCTTTACTTTAAAAAACTTTTTCTTCGTGCCAATGCCAGTCCTTACTATATCAACTAGTTAAAAACCTATAAATAGAGAGAGTACTCCGAGAGCCCTTCAGGGTTCCTCCGAGTCTCTCGAGTAACTAAGGTCTTGCCCATGCTCGACATCAATACCCTGCAGTGAAGTTTAAATTTCCAAAAAGAAAGAAACATACAAGAATGAGATTTCCTTGAAAATCTCAGTAAGTACACACGTAACTTAATAAAAGTATAGACATTCTAAAAAAATCACATACAAGCCAAACAGTCAGAGTATGCATTTATGGCATGTTTCATGTGACTCATACATGATTTAGACTTATCTCTTATATGGACTTACATTGAGGGACACTGAAACATTTAAAACCCTTACAAGTCTCAAAATTACATTTTTAGCTGACAAACTCATTTATCAAAACCCGCATACTCATTTCTCTTTCTTATAGACTTGGTCTTATCTTTTTATGTCTTTATCTTATTCATAGGGCGATAGCCGTTACGTATCGTTTTCACTGTCAAATTCTCCACTATTATTACCCGTGGTGGGGCCATATCCAATATTGTTAACCCTAGATGGGCCATATCCAATATTGTTACCCCTGGTTGGGCCATATCCACTTTTTAAACCACGACAGGCGTTGCGTATCGCCGTCCCTGCCGAGTTTTTATTCTTATCAGTCGTTCAGGTATTATGTATCGTCGTTCCCGTCATGACGAGTCTTATCATATTTGTGTAAGTCATACGGGCATTACGTATCGCCGTTCCCGTCGTGACGTGACATTAGTCTTATTATGTTCTCTTAAAGTTTTCTTAATGTATTCTCTTAAAATAGACGTCATGATTTATGACAACACATATATGTGACATAATGCAACATACGTATAAGTTTAGACTTATGACATGCATATTTCATGTCTATAAATACCTTATAACATGTGAGAACTTTTTACAATAGCATACATCACATGTACATGAGTTTATATCACATTAATTCATAACATCAAAATATAACAAATAATACTTAAATAATTAAATAAATCATTAAAATATTCACACATCAAAGCTGGCCGAACCCTATGGGTAATCCAACCTCATTTTCTCTTATTTAAATCAAGCCAAAATCCACATATACAACCTATCAAGTTTTCCTTAATTTTCAATAATCAATTTAAGCACATTTACTTTATTTTCTTGAATATTTCCTTGATAATTTCTAGCATAAGAATTCTTGATTTTTCAAGTAAATTAGAGTTTTTAAACTTACTATAATTATTCAAATATTATTCAAATAATTAAAATTAAGTCACTAAAAAATTAGAATAAAAGAAATTCACTAATGAACTTAACTTTTCATAGCCTCTTGAATTATTCAAGTCTGATAACAAATGAATAAATTATGTCCAATTTACTAAAAGATATCAAATCTGCCAATAATAACCCTATTAAGGTCGAAATTTACTAGAGTTGGTTTCTCATTTTTCCCAAATCAAGATCTCGTGTATTCACTTAATCCTCTTCATATATTAACATAGAACATATTTCTATAGACTTACAAATTTTCTTAGTATTTTTCCATAATAGAAACAAATCCAAAACTTAATAGGTTTCATTTCAACATATAAGCAAAGTTTAATAGCAAACAAATATCAAACATGAATTAATCATTTAATCACTTATTCTATGTCAAGATTAAGTTGATATATGCACTTACAAATTTTTTCTAAACTTGAATTGATGATAGAACCAAGTTCTTACAAGGATTCCCTCAAAATCACTCAATTAACTCACTTAGGAATTGTTTTGAGGTTAATGGATTAAGAGGCTATTTTCTTTGCTTTTTCCCTTGTGTTGGGTGTGGGATTCCTCATCCAAAAGAGGCCTTATGAGCTGGAGATGACTATATATAGAGAGGGGCCAATGTACATAAGAAAAATGGGAAGAAAACAGGCCAAAGGGGAAACCGGTTATGCTTGCCGTGGGAGGGGTATGTGTTGTCCAGCCTTGGCCTAGGTCAATGATCACCCATTTGCTTAGGTTGGCTGCAAAAATATTCATCCAAGGTTTGATATGGAGTCATTTGGCAGCCTCACATAATCCATGGTTGAGAAATAGACTACATGGGGGGTATGAGTTGACATGGGTTGGCTGTCTGCCCAACCATGCATAATCTAATCTCTTGGCTTCTCCAAAGGTCAGCCACGTTTCAACCCCTTCTTACCCTCAATTAACCACGTGTATACCTCCCCATGACACCACATGTGATGTTCTGGAAGCCCACTCCATGATCTGGTTGGAAGAAAATTCGAAATTAGCTCACTTAGTTCACTTAGTTGTCTGCCAGTAGAAAACTTACCCCCTACGTTTCCCTATTGTTTTCAGCCAACAAAAACTTCTAGATCACTTCATCTCCACATGCCACATACTCCTACACATCTCAAGACCTTAGAAAAATTGATAGCCAATTCCAATTTTCGTCACATGGCTAAACATAAGATAACTCATTTAAGTCTGTTATCAATTGGGCTCAATCTAGGGTCATCCACTTCACGCCCAATTAAGTCTTTGATCCGGTCGAAATATTCAAAAACCCAAAACATGAAAAGTTTTAGATCTGCCTCTTAAGGTTCTATCAGAATTAGAATCATCTTATTCTGACTTCATATGAAGAATTTATGATTATTACACCAAAACCTAACGGATCAGCCCGAGAACAGTTAATCCGGGCACCAAGTGCTTGATTTTTGGTTTTATCACTTCCTCTTAAATTTCTCTCATAATTTCAAAAATTTATCTCTTTCTAGGTTCAAATTTAATTTCTCTAGTTGATATCTTGTAAAAATTTCCAAAAGTCCATCCAAAATTTATCCTAGAATGCATAATTTCACTTTTTCATAGCTCACAATTATCATCTAAGTCTCAAATTCTATTTCCATGAAAAAAATATTTTCAATAAGTCCCTTAAAATAAATTCTTAAGAAAATATTTTATCTTAAAAAAATGGGCTATTACACTAAGGGACATTCGTCCAACCCCTTCCACATGCCTACACTACTTTCTTTCGGCACAATTTTGAGTTCCAAGGAAGATGCCATAGAAAGTGCTGCAATGGTGCCAAAGGAAAATAAAAGAGATATTTTCAAGATATTTGCATGGAAAACCAAAGGGAAAAAGAGAAAAGGTAGTGGGCGGCAAGGAGGACGGTACACGTCTAGCAAGGAAATGCCACGGTGATGACTCGGTTTTCTTTGTTTTCTTCAAACAAACATTACATTTTCCACTCAAGATGACATTTGAATCTTAAGAGAGTTCAAATATGGTGAAACACAAACGATTTCAATACTTTTCATGGGAAGCAAACTAGGGTTTCCTAGAAATTCTTGGAGCCAATTGGTTGAGGGCAAAAATCCTCAATGTAATTGGCCATTCTTGAGTATTTCCACTCTATTTCGAGGTTAAGATGAAAGCATAAGAGAAATGAAAGGTTTCTTGACCTAAAGCCTGAGAAGTTGAATGGTCTAACCCTAGTGACAACTCTAAAAACCCTCACACTCAAAAACACGGATTAGGACTTTTGAAACCCTCACTTTATCTAGCTAGTTATATTTCAATTTACAACTTGCTATCTATGTCATTACATGGATTTTTGCAAGTATATACTCAACTTGCTCTTAGTTTATACATGTATATGTTTGCGTAGATCCTATTCTTGCTATCATTGTTTTGGTTGTTATTTTTTATTTGTTTGCTTGAATATGCTAATATGATCCTAAATATGATCATAAAGTAAGTTGTTTGCTTCGGTTTGTGGTGAAAACGATAAGAATAATCTCTATATGTTTCAATTTTACTAAAAATGATGTTGATAATTTGTGAAACTTGGTGATTTAGCTATAGAATGTTTTAATAGTTTAAGATCTTAGCCAAACACCATGATTTCATGTTTTGTTTCACTTTTCTATAATTTCTATGCAATATGATTCAAGTTTTGAATTGAAGTTTCTTAATGATTTCTTTATTATATTTTTCGACCAAGACTAATTTTCATGGTTCAATGTATGTTTTGATATCCCATGTGTTCTATGTTACCATGCCATTGATTGAACATGTTGTGCTTGATTAGTTCATGCATGGCATCTCATATGTCATATGTCAAGTATAAGAATGGTATATATCTTAAATCTCAAGTCACATGCATTTGAAAAGGTGTTTTCAAACAAAAGAATCTAAATATTTTACCACACTAGGACATGAGAATATCCTAATGGAACTCCTCTATCCGTTCTAGAGTGTTTAAGAATTGAGTGGTAATTATGGATCAACAAAGAACCATCAATAAGTCTCAAATGGATGGAATTTCTTTTAAAGAGTTATGGATTCTCACAGTAGTGGATGCATAAGGTATGGAACCCGATGAAGAATTTTTGAGTTAATATGATAAGACTCTATTTAAGACGTAGTCATCACATTGCATAAACCTGTAATGATGCAGTAACTAGCAAGAACACGTGGTACAGAAAGGAAAACCATATTGTATCCACCCTCTGAACAAGTATAAGAATCACTTGATGTAAGTCTCAAAATATGATAAGAATCAGTCGATAAAAATCTTGTGATATTCTCTGATAACTCAAGTTCTAATTAAGATCAACATGAAAAATAAAGTCAAGTAATGTTTTTATGAAAAGTATCAATGTCTCTGTTAAAAGCCTTTGAAAGTGGTCTAATGCATAAGCAAAGTCCTGTTTCAATCATGTGTCAAGTACATGTCCATGCACACATCTTATTATATACCTCTTATTTGTTTGTGTTAACTATTGTATGTTGTATATTTACTTGTTGAGGTTTTTAAAAATATCATTATTGTAGTTTCTACGACCATTCCTTTTTCGGAATAGTAGAAGTTGGTACAAAATTAGAAGACGGTCCTAATGACCAAGCCAAAGATAACAAAACTTCGTTCGGACCGGATTGTGCCTAAGATGGACTTGAGCCCACCCGAGCCCTCCATTTTGGAGTGCCTCGAAGATATTGATTGGGCAATCATTGAGATACTCCATTACTTTAATGAGTTCCAACGGCTCAAGAATCGTCACAAGGATTGGTCCTTAGAGAAGAAAGTGAAGTCCAAGCCATTTTAATGAAAAAGGAAAATTTGGGGCCTAATTTCCCATGGATGGAAATGATTTTGAGTTTGAGACATGGTTTTTTTTTTAAAGGTCCCATGTTTTGGGAGAATTATGCTACTCTTTATATTTTGGAAACATTTTTATAATTCAAATTTTTGGACAAATGACAATGTTTGGGATATATGCTTAGTATCGGTACCATGTGCTATGCAATTGCTTATAATATTGTTTAGATTATTTGACGTTTTATTATATCTTTTTTTTCATGAATATAAAGATCTACAACCTTATGTTGAGCGTCTCAACCCTACAGTCACCATCTCCCATAACGATAAATGAGATTGATCAATGCAGAAGTCACACTGGGAAACCTAGTGATTTCATAGATGCTAAGGAAAATTCAACTGCAACATTCGGGAAAGGAGATTTACGGCGAGCATCTTATCGCAACTAAGTTGCAATGCAATACAATAGAAAGTATTTATGTTGATTGGAATGGCCAAAAGTAATTTCAATTTCTTCAGGATGTTTGGGTTTTCCAACGTAGTAGGGAATGCCATAATTTCGGTTGTGTCCAATCGTGTATAGTAGTACTGGTAAGGATATTCCAACGAACATAATAGGCGCTGAAAATTCTCAGTTGCGACCATACCATACACAGTGGTATTTGACCGTAAAATTGGGGAATATTACCAAATTAATTCATTATAATTCATGCCCTTATTGATTCATTAGTAGTAGAGGCCTTAATAGATTCATTACTTTTCAATTTGCAAGGCACCATAAACATTAATGTTTATGAAGTTAATTAGCCTCGCTATTGGGAGAATTTAGTCCACCCCTTGCATGTTAAATTGTGGTATATATAATTTTGATTTTATACATATACGTATGCATATAATATATGTATCATTACTATAATTATATCTATAACAATAGGCATATATCATGACTTTGCTAATGATACAAAATAATATGATTGCATTGAAGACTTGACATAGCACTACATAATAAATTGCTTAGTTTCTAGTATATAGTTATTGATGTGTTGACACATTAATTACTTGCTAATTTAGCGCTCCCACAATGTCAATTAAATATTGAAAATTTCAACATGCCAGCAGTACTCATATATCAAAATCTTGACATGCATGTACATACTCCACATGAGAGGAGTCTTTTGGGTCTCAGAGTTGCTGGGGTCTTGGCTAGAGCACATCAAAATCCGCATTACTTTTTGAAAGTGATTTGATCTATTCAAATACACAGTACATGCATAAAGTAAGTAGTAAGTTTTTTTTTTTGTTTTCTCTATCCATATTATTTATAAAATTTCTGAAATTTCATATAAGGTACGTTGTTCTTTGTGTTGTACTATGAGTAGGGTCATGAACAAACCTGTGTATATATGAATAGATTTTTGGGAATATTTGATCAAGTCAATCAGTGTAAGTTATCTATTGTATATATGTATATTCATTCTTGGTCTTCACTATATATATTTACATTAGATTCATAGATCTCATGCTAGTATATTTAGATTAGACTCACAGATTCCATGCTAGTCATAAATTCTATTATTTGCAATTGGCTCTTTTTCAGTCTCACTCAACACGATTTTTCATGAAAAACCCATAAACTCTTTTAATGTTATAGTGCTCTTCCTATTTCAAGTACTCAAACTTCTCATTGTAGATTAATAAGTTGTTCCTATCATCCAACACTGAGATTCTAATATGTCATTCAATGATGCTGCAAAACCTGCATGCATTATCTAAAAATCTCACTAATTAACCTTATCTTAGTAAATTCTGCACAGAAAAATGTCTCATCTTGATAAAACAATTTGAACATAACTGTAGGATGCTCACTTTTATTCTTAGTAAACAAGCTCACTTTGATGTCATTTATGATCAGAAAAACCTCCCAACATCATAAGGAATGTGAGGCCAAAAATTGTCTAGGTATAACTATATTAATTCTAATGTCAATTATTTATGGTGCAACCAGATCATGCCTACCTCACACAGTTTATAGGGCATATCATTAATACATTATACACATATTATTGAATGGATCCCACACTCTACTCGTACTTTTATCATCAACTAGTTATGCTGAAAAGGAAAATACAAGTTAATTTCTACACATCATAGAATTTATAACAAATCAATAAATCAACAAATTACCTCTTTTTTCTTTACCCTTTCCAGCAAGAGAAGAATTCCCTAGCTATGCGAACAAAAGTATTACTTTCTACTAATTCTCGCATGACACCTTAATCAAAAGTGTTGCAAAAGTGTAGGTCAAAATACAAAATGAGTAACTTCTGACTTTAGCGTGGCTAAGGATTTGTGGATTGAGTCACTCTTTGAGACTCTAATTTTATCTCTAGTTCTAACATTCTAAGGTTTACACGTTGCTGATACGCCTGCAAATGGTGCCTTATAGGAGTAAAGCCACCTTCAATTTCAAGCATCCAGTTTTGGTAATACTTTACATTTTGCCTATTCTATTGATTTTCCTCAGCAAGGCATTAATACTCCTCATTGTTCACTCCAGGCAATATAGATGATTATGTCATAAAAGAGTGGCCCAACTATCTACAATAGCTAGACCTATGTCCCAAGACCTCCATAAAATGGGTGTTACTGCTTCATCAGTGCGTCACTCTAGCTCTTTGGCATTCATCAATTCAACCATCTGATTCTGTGGTTTTAATAAGATCTGAGCCATTAGACTTTTTTTTGGCTCTAATAAGCTTAGAGGTTATGTTCTCATCAATATTATGTGCTATCAACTAACTAGTTGATCCTAAATACTACCATGTTTATATATTCAGCTCACTAATTTTAAAAATGGTTTGTAAGCAATTTACAATATGTCGTCCTTTCAAATTTCAACTGCATGTAATGTCATTCTCTACTAGTACTTTGTTGGTGATATAAGGTTGATGACTTCTTAACTAATATTGATATAAAAAAAACTAATACTTAGAGTAAACACAATATCAGAATACCATAGACTGACCAATTTACAATTTACTAGTACTGCCAACTTGGAACTAAAAAAACAATGCTGTGCTTACATAATTCTCTATTGTGATTGGTGTGATGAACCTCCCCTTTTATTAGACTGATGCACATCTTTGTAAAAATCAATTAGATTCTATCCTACACATTCAAAGATAGGCAAACCAATCAAATTGCCACATCCCATTTCAAATAAAATTCAAACTTTGTAGTGGGTAGTAAGAAAATTTTATACCCTTCTTTCCATTAGTGCAACAACGACATCATTCCACTTGTGTGGTTGACACTGTGTTTATGCCTATTTTCTTTGTTCTCAATGGACATTTTCTGCAATTAAACACAAATTGCAATTGACAAGGAATCAAAACAAACAAGTAATGAAATTGACTCTATGATTTTTTTTAGCTAAATAAAAACCCACAAATTTAATTAATTACATTACATGACAAGTTGTACATCATCTTCTTATCATTCTGGTGGTGAGAGTTTTTAAAGTTAACATTTTTTGTTGAGGCACATATGAATCCTCCAATTTGATATTATTTATACTTAACTTGAATTCATCCCTAGCCCACCGACAACATAACCACTCCCAAACTAGTTGCTCTACCATCAAACTTTCATTAACTATTGCCTCCTCAGGTGTTGCATATATCAAGTATTTTGGATGCAACATGTAATGAAACATGTTGTATGCATGAGATAGTTGAGTTATGATTGTCCAACGATGATTTTTCTTGGTCCAATCCAACACAAAGTTAACCTACAGATACCATTGTGTTAAAAAGCCTTCTACCATATTTCCACCATGATTTTTCCTCTCATTGTGATAAAGCTGCATGTACCATGAGAATGCAATGGTAAATCTCAGATTGAGTTAAAAAACCAAAAGACATTAACTACATGCAAATTGTGTCCTCCACCATTATACACATTGATGATATTATTAAATACTTGTAATCTTGATGGAATTATAAAGTCAATCATTCAAGATAAAAGACCTTCTACGTTTTATCATTCAAGACAAAAAAACCTTACTTGAACTCAATCAATATATCCATCTTTCTCCTTGATGTCCACGACATTCCAACTAATTGGGGGCGAGGGCACATTGGTGGGAGCGGTATGAAGGGATCCCCGTCCCACAAATATCCCGCCCTGCATATATATATATATATATATATAATATTATATATATTAAAAACACCTAGATGAATCAAAACGATGCCGTTTTGATTCAACTGGATTTTTTTATATTAAATTACATATATAAAACTACGCTCTTATATATAAGTAACTTAAACCCCCTTCATTTCACTCTGACTCCCATCTCTCTCGACTCACAATGCACTCTCTCTCGTATCTCTCATGTTTCCCCCAAATCGGAACCCTAGCTCTTAAATCGGAACCCCATTATGAGCTCGTCATCGTCACATGTCACTGTCATCTCACCCTCCATTCTTCGCCGTCATCTTGTCGAGCCCAATCTTCTCATTTCTCACAGAAAGTAAATTCGAAATATCCATTTTCTCTCGTTTTTAAAATTTATAGATATGGAGAATGGAATTGTGAATTATATGTTGTGAACATTGATTGTTCATGTGTGTGATGGATTGTGACTGAATATTTGGAATTTGGATTGTGAAAAATTAAAAAATTAAAATGTTAAAAATTAGAAAAAACAAAACAGAAACTTGAAAATAAATTTTGATAAAAAAAATCAAGAAACATGAATATCTTTCTAATTTAAAAAAAAAAAATTGGATACACCATTCATCCCTTGAACCTAGTTGCACGAATGCATGTTTCATATCTATTTAATCAAAAAAAGATACTTATCGAATCATATGGATGTTTCTTGTATTTGGGTCCATCATATACTTCTTGTTTAATGTCTATGTGAGAAGGTATGAAAACAATTTTCTCTCAAGCCAAAAGCCATTTTGGCCAGAGATTTTGAACTGCATGATATAAGTTCTAGCAAGAGAGTATGAAATGTGTTTACAGGCATCTAAACCTGCGATTCTTGCATCTAGGTTATTTTTTGAAGGGAAGCCCAATTTTGGCTTTGACATAAATCGAAGAAGTTTGTGCTTGTTGATAAGTAGGTTGTTCTTGAGAAGAACGGGGTTGTGACGTTACAATTGCCAATTGATTGAAAAATAAACTTCTTTTTTTTTTTTCATTCGAGATGCTTTTCTTGCAACCAAAAAAATTAGGCTTACTATTTATTTTTTCACTTTGGATGCTTTTGAGGTGCTTTTGAGTCTTGGACTTGAATAATATTTGGAACTTCCAATTGTTAATACTTGATTGTTAATATTAGGAATTTCCAATTATTAATGTTTGGACCTCAATTGTTTGGCTCTTAGTAAAATAATAAATCATTGAATTGCATTTACAATTGTTAATACTTGATTGTTAATATTTAATAAATTGCATTTACAATGTAACAATTGCTAATACTTGATTCTCTAAGACCAAGGAAAATATTAGAAAACAATAAATTGCATATACATGTAAGTATAAATGCTTTTCTTTTTCTTGTTTATCTTAATACTTGATTGTTGTTTATTTGCAATAATTTCAAATTTATTGTTGAGTGAATGGAAAATGTAGTTGATTCTAGTGCGAGATCCCCTATTGAGGCCCTAAGTACCCCTAATCCTAATCCTAACCTACTACTACCCCTAACCCTATCCCTAATCCGGTCAAAAATCCTACCACTACTCTTAGCCCTAACCCATCACCTTACATCGCCCCCAAGCCAAATAAGAAAAATCCGTCCATAATTTGGTCTCACGTTATCAAGATAGAGGGTGGTGACCCGAATGACCCAAAAGTCAAGTACAATTAATATAGTAAAGTTTATGGGTGCCACTATAAGAGACACTAGACTTCACAAATAAAGTTGCACTTGGAGGAGCAATGCAAGAAAATTCTAATTTTCAAATTGTTGGTAGAGAAAAGCTAATCTAGGCTTGAAGTTGGATTGAGAAAAATGGGTGAGTGGAGTAGTGGTGGGTTGGCATTAAAGGGGTACACAAAGTACAATCCTGATGAGGCTAAAATACACCTAGCTCGCATGGTCGTTATGGATGAGATGCATTTCCGAGTGGTGGATGGGAAAGATTTCCAAGCCCATTCTAGGTGCTTGGAACCAAGATTTAATATTCATTCTCGTCATACGATAGCAAAATATGTAAAAAAATTACCGTTTAGAAAAAGAAAAGTTGAGGGGTTTATTGGTAGGGGAGTTTGTTTGCCTCACTACTGATTGTTGGACTTCCATTTAGAATATTAATTACATGTCTTTAATTGTGCATTAGATTGATGGAGATTGGACATTGCATAAGAAGATCCTCAAATTTTGTTAAACTCTTATCACAAAGATGAGATGATCGAGAAGACCTTGAAGGGAGACGACAATGAAGGTCTTGAATGCCACTATAAAAGTGTGGGAGTTGACACGGGTTCTGACATGCACGATTGATAATGTTGGGGCTAATAATATCGCAGTGGGACATCATAAGACTTTCCTTAATGTTGTGAATAGAATGATTTTGTGTGGTAATTATTTGCATGTGTGGTGAGCAACACATATTCTTAATCTGATTGTAAGTGATGGCTTGAAAAAATTTGATGACTTGATTGCTCGGGTTAAAACTGCTGTGAGATGGGTGAGATCTTTTGAAACTTTTTGGAAATATATTCACTATTTATTTTGGGACTTTTCTTGTGTTGAGATATATATATATATATATATATATATATATATACATATATGAACTTCCAAATGAGCTTTGCTTGAGAGGAAGAAAGGTGCTAGTGAAAGAATTATTTTCTTTTCTTGGGAGAATTTCAGTTTTGAAAGTGCAGGAAGAGGAATTTCTACTTGCTAGAGAAATCAATTGGAACACTTGGCATGTTAGGATTTCATGTCTTTTTGGAATTTTAGGATGATATGACATGGAGATCTAGTTAGGTAAGCATGGCATGGGAATTCAAGTGAATCAAAGAAGGAATATTATTTTCCATTGAAATGGCTTGGAATACTTTTTTCTTTGTTAAAGGGGGCTACGAGTTGGATAGTGTGGAGTGGAAAATACAATTTTATGCATAGCTCATCTTACTTGGGAGAAAAAAAAATAAAAAGGGGCATGTGGTAAGTGATTATTTGAACAATATTTGAAATTTTCTTATATGAGCATTGGATTGGACATATGCCTAACTTTTTCTTTTCCTATCTAAGATCCCATCCTTTTAGCATCTTGGAACAAGTAACAAGTGGTGATAGGATGCACATAGAGGTGTTAAGTGCAAACAAAGATAATTGGGTAATTTTAGATAGTTTTAATGTCTCTTTGTAATCTAGGCATAACTCTCTCATACAATCTCCGATTGAGATGATTTAAGATGCTATGGAACACCAGGTGAAAGATCTACAATTTTCATGTTCTGAATTTTAAGAGATACTAGCTTAATAAAGGAAGAAATTGGGCTTGAAGCTGACGCACCTGCAATTGATCCATGTGGTGGCCGGGTGCATGCTTCATATAGTCTAGTCAAGTTCTTTTTTGTTCACTTGTGTCAAATCACTCCAAACTCCTCACTCAATAAAGATTACACATCAATAAGGGACCCAAAAGTTTGAAAAGGAGGAAGCAAAGTTGAACAAGGCACCTAAAAGTAGAGTACTTATTGAAGTGAAACACCACTAACATGTTAGCATGTTTCGGCTAGGATGATTCAAGTGAGTACAATACTTATTTAAATTGAAAGATTTGAGATAAGGATTTGGTCTTATCATGCCATCTAAGTCTAAGAGGGGTATAAAAGTAGTCTAATACCCTAAATGGACACATAGCTTGACTTAGCATATTTTGAGAACTTGCCATTTCTTTACTAGAGGGTCGACCAAACACATTGGCACACACACTCACTCCATTCTCTCCAAAACTCTCGGCCCAGACCTCTCTTCATCTCTCCATACATTTTCTTCCTTCTCCTCACCTTCCAAAATACTTTTCCCTAACATATTTGAGTGAGTGTTTTTCAAAAGCTTAGTGGAAGACTTCTCTTTTACAAAGTTACCTTAGTTTATCCTTTGAAAAGTTGTAAGTTCTCTTATAACTTAATTTTAGCATTTTTGTATATATACTTGATGAACTTGTTATTTAGTGTTTTAATTATTATTCAGGTGTTTCAAGAATATCTTTATCATTAGTGATGGATAAGTAGTCCAAGAATATTTTATATTAATATTTGATTGATAAGTGTTTAGGTTTAATCTCCTTGTATTTATCTAAGGTGATAAATTAAGATTTGGTTCAAATGATATTTTTAGGGATATATGATGAAAAGTTTGAGGAAAAAAAATCAAAGAATAAAGTGGAGAATTGTGGAGTAAGGCTTCAAGTTATGGCATGATATGTTTAAAGATTAGGAATTGAAATTTTGAAAAAAATACCAAGTTTATGTCTCCTTATGGATGACAAGATTATAAATTATATTTTTAGAAAAAATAGGAAAAATATATCCTTTGAATTTGAAGAATAATTAAATATATGTGATTGATTTGAAAGGAAGATTATATGGTGAAGAGGAATTGAGGAAAATAAATTTAGAAGGCATGATTGGGGCCTAGACTATTTTAAGGCTAGGATTTATTTGTTTTATCTTCCTCTATAATGGAATATTCATGATGTATTTGAAAAGATTTATAAGTACATATTTAGCATGTATATATTATGATTTGGTAAATGCATGCATGATACATCACATAAATCATGCATCATGCATGAGAAAGTCCAAATTTGCATACACTTTTATGAAAAGTCCTATAATTTGAGTTACCATAATTTTTCAAAGAAAACAGGAACAAGAATAAGAAAAGAATAAGAAAATGAAAAGTCGTGTCACGATGGTAAAGGCAATTTGATCTGCCGGATGACTGACATGCCGACGGTGAAGGCGTTTTGATCTGCCATCAAAAAATGAGATGTTATGTTATGATGGTGAAGGCAATTCGATCTGCAGTATGACTGACGTAACCAAGAAAGCTGATGGTGAAGGTGTTATGATCTGTCGTCATGCTAAGAAATTTGACGATGAAGGAGTTTCGATCTGCTGTAGTAATTAAGGAAAAGTTGTGTCACAACGGTAAATGCGATTCGATCTGTCGTTATGGTTAAGAATAAGAATGACAGTGAATGCGATTCGATCTGTTGTCATTTCAAGAATAATAAGAATATGAACCAAGACATGTAATGTTAAGAACTTATCGAAAAGACATGACATGCATATAAAAAATTTTGTTTACGTATCAAAGAAAGTCTTTTTATGAAAACATGACGATTTTCACTAAAAGTATATCATGCATAAGTCATCTCATGAATTTTATGATCATGGTGTATGCATTTGCTTATCGTATATATATTAACAATGCTTTCATTACGTTATCTATGCACTTACTGAAATTTTACGAAATCTCACTCTTTTAATTTTTATCTCATTACAAGACTTAATTCACTTGGAAAATTCTAAGGAACCCCTGAAAGTAAAAATGGGTAACTATGTATTTGCTTCTTTTGGGTTATAGAACAATAATGTGTGCTATTAAGAATCTGGTACATTATGATTTATGTTTATAAAATTATGAGTATTAATACAGCTTACCATGTGATATTCGCAAAGATAATAGATTTCTTTGCCGATTATTTAAAATCTACATTTTTCCGCCACGATATACATTTCATACTGCTAGTAATTTAGGTGCATGCACATTATTTTTGACATGAACGAGGAATATGTAACCTAGTGTTACATGTCCCAACGCTCTAGTTTACGTTAATTTTTTACGTAAATTGGGGACGTCACAAAAATGGTATTTGCACTGATTTTTCTACAATGTGGAACTCAACATTTTTTATGTTAGAGATGGCCCAAGAGTATAAGTTGGCATGACAAGTATTGGGGGAGACTTTGACAGGACTAATATATTGTTATATGTAGCCGTTGTCCTTAACTCTTGGTTTAAGGTGGATGGCATGATATATGGGTTGAGTATTGCCTATGAGCAAGTATGGGTGGAGCATATTACATCTAGGGTTCGGAAAATCCTTGATAAATTATTTGATGAGCTTACCATCATGCTAGGTGGTAGTATTGCAGCACCTACACCTACTCTCCACCACTTGCAGATGCTGGGCCTAGAAAAAAATGTAGAATGGACTAGGGTGACAGGATAGAGGCAAATTTCTTGACATGTTTGTCTACAGATGCCCAGTCAAAGATAGACATATATTTGGCAGCAGATCTTCATACATATGTACGAGATTATGACATCTTAACTTGGTGGAAGATGAATACACCCAAATATCTCGTACTTGCACAGATAGCCAACAGTGTTTTGGCCATCTCAATCAGTACAATAGTCTCAGAGTTGGCCTTAAGCACTGAATGATGTGTATTGGATCCATTTTGGAGCTCATTAGATCTTACTACTATAGAGTCTTTGATTTATACACAGAATTGGATCATGGAGAATCCAATTCATGTTTCGGATGTTATTGATTATGATATGGTCGATGTCAAGGAGAAGGGTGCTAATTAGCCTGGACCTGATAAATTTTCATTTGAAATCAATTTACGTTATTTTAATTTATTTAATTAAATATTAATTTGTATTAATTTTACATATAATTATTGTAGCGACTGCGACTCCAACACTTGGGACAGCGTTTATGGCTACCTTCGATGCAGTATGATCCACAATCACCATGGTTTGCATTTACACAATTTGTCTCTTAATTGTTATTTGCATTTATAATTTTATAATATATGTAATTTTAGTATCTAATTTTTTTATAACTTTTGTTTATGGGTTTTCACATTTTATAACTTTTTATATTCTCATTGTGTATGTTAAGACTCGAGTCCTTCTATGCTTATCTAACATCGTCCAACCTAACGACCCAATCTAATCTTGCTTAGTATTTTTAATATTTTATATTTAATTTTTTTCATGTTTATAAGTTATAACTTTATATATATAATTCTAATTTGTTTTTTTTTTTAACTTATTATTATTGCAAGTTTTATCATCTTCATTCTCACAGCAATAAAGTCATTGTCAATGACTTAACAATTCTTAAGTTCAAAACTGCATTGTTATGAATTATGATTTTTTTAGTTTATAAGTAGTGATTGTAAATTTTAATGTTAATAGTTAATATCACAATTTGTAGGATTTATTATTTTTAGATATACTGATAATTTTGTATTTCTGTAATAATTTAAACATTATTAGTTGTCTAAGACTCTAAGTCTTAACTTGTATTATTGTAAATTTATAATAACTTATTGCTTTGAGCCCTAGTTATAGTACTTTAGTGATGGTTTTTTTTCTAAGTGACTTTAGTGATGGTTATTATTTAGTATTTAATGGACTAATAAATTTGAATGTGTAATTGTGCAGCTAAATCAGATTTGATGGTGTTTCTAAGCCAAAAATAACCTAAAAAATTGATTTAGACCGAAAATGACCCAAAAAAGTGAAATGGGTCAAGGTCTTGCAGGTACATAGGCTGGGGGCGGGAGGTTAGACCCCCACCCTTGCCCCCTACAAAACAGGGTATCCTGACTCCGTGTAGATGGTGGCGGGGTGTAGAGACAAAAAGCATACCCCTGCCCATGTAGAGGCGAGGGGTGGAGGTAGGGGTACCCCACCCCCTGTAGGGTGGGTAGCACCCTTACATTTGGCTAGACCCCTACCACGTGTGTTAGTCTGGTACTATATGGTACCAATCATAGAAATATTCATACTTTGATGCAATAAGCTTTATATAATGTATATCCTAATGTGTTATTGAAAAAGTTAACCACGAGAAAAATATTTTACTCTTAGATTCTACTTTCACCTTTGTTGGATTATGTTGGGCAAAAAATTTAAACTTACATCATCTAGAAATTGAGTGGAGTCATAAAATTCCACCTCCCTTTCATGTTTCAAAGTCCAACCTGATGCTTCTGGTTGCAAGTGTTGTCCGATAGGAAGCAACACTTGTGGCCCTGGTTCCACTCGTCTTCCACCTCTCTCTCTTTGACTGAACCATTTCTCTAGCAAGCAAATTAACTCAGATTAGTGTACCGCATATAAAGTTGACCAACAATAGTATGTGTAAAAGGAGTGTAAGAAAAAAAGCTACCAAGTTGTTAAGGCAACTTGACTTTGACTGCAACTTTTTAAAATCCAAAACAGAGTTTGATAAGTCCAAGATCTGTCCCAAGATTTAAACTGGATAGCAAAAATATCCACAATAAATTTGTACCCCAATTGGACTGAATTGAGCAGAATGGCTTCAGTAGTATGTTTCTATTAGTATGGTTGAATACAGTGTGTTTCTACTAGCTAAATTGAGTGGATTGAATTGTTTGTTTAAATTTGTATACATTGGTCATCACAAAAGATGGTTTGGAGCTTTTTATTTTCATCTCCCGCGTAAATATAGCTTTTCTCTCAAAGCTCACGTCAGTTTGGATGATGATGGGATTTGGGTGATCTATTCTGTCATTCAAAGATGCATTATGCAAGAGCAACACCATCCTCATATTTTGGAAGACGTATATTATTACTGTTTTATTAGCATGTCACAATTGGCTTACATTTCTGTAATTCTTTTTGGGTATATGCTCACACGTGTATTTATATTACAGTTGTGATGGATATTGTTATCGCTATACCCCCTTATCATCCTTTAAAATTTAAATTATCAAATTAGTTTGTTTTTTAAAGGATTTTTTGCACAACCTAGTTTGGTTACAAGTGGCGCATGTATATACCAGTATTATGTGGATTCTTCTTTCATATAGTGTTATTTAATATAATACTATATACCAGTCTTAAAGCATGGATAAGGATAAATTATGCAATATAATAAAGGAAAAATTCTACACAGAATAAAAAATGTGAAGTCCAGTGGGAGTCGGGTGAGGTGGCATCTCGTCACGTCGGCCCTATTTAAAAATGAGAAATGATAGATGTAGTCATGGAGTTGCAAGCGGCGTGCAGTCGCTTTGGAAAAAAGTGAAGATATATGGGACCCACATGAAAAAGTTAACTTTTTTTCTAAAGCGACTGCATGCCGTTTGCAACTCCACGACTGTATGTAGCATTATCCTTTAAAAATATATATATATTTGTCTCGATGCAGGCCGTGCAAAATGCGGGAGACCAAAAAATCATAATAGAGGGACCGATCCTTGCGAAGAGATAGAAATGACATGCATCGTCTTCAACCTTGTGATTTTAAGAGAAACGATGCCGTCGTCCTCAACCTTGCAAGAAGAGAAAAACCAATTTCAACCTTCTTCAAATCGATCTCCATTTTAGAGAGAGAAACTATATTCAAATCGATCCCCATTTTAGAGAGAGAAACCTCAATTTTCTCCACACTCTTTGCACTTCCTATTTGCAACAACATTTTGAAGGCCGATTCTCTCCTCATCTCCATGGTAAGGAATTTTAGAACTTTTTGGTTTTTAGAGCTCTTTCTAAGCTTTTCTTTGTCTCGTACTTTCAAATAAGAATTATTTGTCTTGGGAATCGTGTTCTGTAGAGACATATGGATTTTTTTTCTTTTCTTCGTTTCGGTATATATATATATATATATTTTTATTGGTGGATTTGTTTTGGAATTGTACAAATTTCGCTTGGGTTTTTGGCATTTCTCATGTTCTACAACTGTGAAAAATGATTATTTTCTTTTTTGTGATTTCTTTCTGTTGTAAAGTCATGGATTTGAAGATTTTTAATAGAGTCGAGTATTTTGACTGAAAATACATTTGTAGATTGGATCAGTTTTGGTGATGTGTTCGGTAAATATTGAGCCTTTGCACGACTTGCAGATCAAGAACTTATTTTGAGGAAAAGATCAGTAGTTTTGGGATAGATTTTAAAATCATCCTGAGAAAACGGTTGGAATGCATGGTGACATTTCATTTGCTCTGATACCATAATGAGATTAATTCTCAATTGCCAGGTGTTCAACAAATGGTTTCAACAAAAAGCTTTCTCAATCATTACAATTTCTTGGTTACATGTTTCGAATGTTACAAGTATTTATATAGATAAACCGACAGGTGGCTAAAGTATTACAAATTAATATTACAATGACACCTGTCCCTTCATTCCTAACTTTGGATAACTCCAAAATGCTTTGCTGTGTTGCTGTGTTGTCTGTTTTGCGGGTCATGGTGCTGTTGGTGGTCTCCTGCAGAGCATGCTATGGTGTTGCTGAAGCTTGTGCATTTATTTTGTCTATTTTGATGCACACTGCTGCGTTGGCTCTGATGGTTTCATTTGTTGTGCTATATTCTTTAACAGTGAGTAAAATATATCTTCTAGCATATCTAGATTTTCACTAGCTAGTGAAAATATGTTTAGTTAGCATGTCTTATGTTTAGTTAGCATTTTATTTTTCCTTCATTGGTACATGTATAATAATCACGTTTTATTTGATTTTTTCAAGCTATTAGTTAGTGTTAAGTTTAGTTATTTGGTTTTTGCTTTGTTGATACAAGAATAAACTAGATATGGATGTGCATTATGCGTATATGTGTTTATGAAATCAGATATAGGCGTGCAGATATGGGCTTGCAGAGGATTGATACTTTCAAGATACATGAAGGAAGATTGGGTATGCATTATGTTTATATGTGTCTGTGAAATCAATTGACTTGGTGTTGCTTGTCTATGAGCGTGATTTGTATTTGTTTTCTAATGTAATTTTGTGCAATGGGTTTGCAAAGAGGATATACCAGATATGAGAATGGAATTGTAATATTTTTTTGAAGTATAATATTTTCAATAATAAGTGTAATATGATATGCAAATGGGATAATATTTTCTAGTGGTAAACCAAATATTTTTATGTAGGTTTATTTTCTTTAGTTTAATATTTCTGAAAGTATAATATTTTGTTGTCTGCAAAGGGAGTACACCACTATGTAAAGTGCAATATTAGTGGTGCTTTGTTTATGTACAACCAACACTTTATTCACTCATGATTTGACTTCAACGCTTTATGTAGTAGAATGTATTTCTTCTATGTTTTGTTAGTTTAGGAACTTGGTGAGGACAAAGCATATAAGAGTGAGACCATATTGGCCTTTGAACCAGAACCTATTGATATGTGTTCAAATAAATTGTTGTTAATGGTTCTAGTTACTGACATTTTGAAAGTGGTTAATTTGTGAGTGAAGATGGAGCCCACTCGACTAAACATGTCATTTCAAAAGTGGAACAAGTTAAATAGGCAGGTGGCAGAGAAAACTAAATAAAGATTTTTCATTAACAAAAGTTGGCATAGCAAATCTCCAACTACTTAATGGAATAACCCAAATACAACAGTAGAAACCCAAAGATTGTAGCAAGTCAATTTTCTACACTTTCAAAGTAGGTTGTTTTCTTATCTTAGTTTATTTTACAGTTCGGTTTTGGTTCTTTTGTAACCTGAAGGTGTCTGAATGGTTCCACAGTATTTTTCTGCCATAAGTGATGGTATCAATAATATTGGGGTCTCATTCTCTTCTAAAAGGGAGAAAAAATTCCCATAAGACCTCAGACTGCTGCCTCTCTAAACATGAACATGGCATGCTGGAAAAGAAAAATGAGGGGGTGGCACGGGCTAAGGTGCCAAATTTCCATGAAGAGAGATTTAACTCAAAAATATCTTGAGAAGGAAAGGCCAGATCATATACTTTTCTATCTTGAAGGTTGAGCAATAATTTTTTTCTTGATAGGTAAAAATTCATGCAACACTCCAGAAAGATTATGTAAATACACAATCTAAGCACAAAAAGTAGCTTTTGTCTCATTTACCCTTTAAATTTTAAAGTTCAGTCTCCCAAAAAGGCGGAATTAATCAAAAAAAAAATCTAGAACTAGCTCAGAATTTAATCATTAGTCGTAACTAAAGTTTGCTCCATACGGACTTTACCAAGTTCTTCCTCTGGGAAAAAATATTTTACAAAACCAAACAGATAAAGGGGAAAAAAACTACATAACAATATTTGGTTTACCACTAGAAAATATTCTCCCATTTGCATATCATATTACACTTCAAAAAAATATTCCACTTCCATTCTCATATTTGGTATATCATCTTTGCAAATTTATTGCACAAAATTACATTAAACAACAAATACAACTCACGCTCATGGACAAGATACACCAAGTTAATTGATTTGACAGACGCATATACATATAATACACGCCCAATCTTCCTTCGTGTATCCTGAAAGCATCAATCCTCTACACGCTCGTATCTAATTTCATAAACACATATATGCATAATGCACACCCATATCTAGTTTATACTTGTACCAACAATGCAAAAATCAAATAACTAAACTTAACACTAACTAATAGCTTGAAATCAAATAAAATGTGATTATTATACATGTACCAACAAAGGAAAGATAAAATGCTAACTAAACATATTTTCACTAGCTGGTAAAAATCTAGATATGCTAGAAGATACATTTTTACTCACTGCTTAGGAAAATAACACAACAAATGAAACCATCAGAGCCAACACAGCAACGTGCATCAAAACAGACAAAATAAATGTACAAGCTTCAGCAACACCATGGCATGCTCTGCAGGAGACCATCAACAGCACCATGACCTACAAAACAGACAACAGAGCAACACAGCAAAAGCATTTTAGAGTTATCCAAATTCAAGAATAAAGGGATAGGTGTCATTGTAATATTAATTTGTAATAATTTAGTCACCTGTTGGTTTGTCTATATAAGCACTTGTAAAAGTCGAAACATGTAACCAGGAAAATGCAATGAATGAGAAAGTTTTGTGTTGAAACCATTTGTGGAACACTTGGCATACAATTGAGAATTGATTTCATTATGGTATCAGAGCAAATGAAATGTCACCATGCATTTCAACCATTTTCTCAGGATGATTTAAAAATCTATCCCAAAACTACTGATCTTCTTCTCAAAATAAGTTCTTGATCAGAAAATGATGATGCAGGTCGTGCAAATGCTTAACATTTACCGAACACATCACCAAAATCGATCCAGTCTACAAACGTATTTCAAGTCAAAATACCCTACTCTACCAAAAATCTTCAAATCCATGACCTTCACAAGAGAAAAAAAAATCACAAAAAGGAAAATAAACATTTTCCACAGTTGTAGAACACGAGAAATGCCAAAAACCCAAGCGGAATTTGTACAATTCCAAAATAGATCAACCAATAAATATATATATATATATACCAAAACGAGAAGAGGAAAAAAATCCATGTCTCTACAGAACACGATTCCCAGGAACAAGAATTCTCATTCGTAAGCACGAGACAAAGGAAAGCTTAGAAAGAGCTCTAAAAACCAAGAAGTTTTAAGATTCCATACCTTGGAGACGAGGAGAGAATCGGCCTTCAAAATGTCGTTGCAAATACGAAGTATAGAGAATGTGAAGAAAATTGAAGTTTCTCTCTTTAAAATGGGGATCGATTTGAAGATGGTTTCTCTCTCTAAAATGGAGATCGGTTTGAAGAAAGTTGAAGCTGGTTTTTCTCTTCTCGCAAGGTTGAGGACGATGGCATCGTTTCTCTGAAAATCGCAAGGTTGAAGACAATGCAGGTCATTTCTCTCTATTCGCAAGGATCGGTCTCTTTTGCACAACCTGCATTGACACAAATATATATTTTTTTAAACAGGGCTGGCGTGGCGTGATGCCACCTCACCCGACTCGCACTCAACTCCACATTTTCGACTCTGTGTAGAATTACACATAATAAACATGTCTACAAACATGTTTATCAGATTTTATCACAATGAGGTCTTGTACCGTACACTATTAAAAGTTATACGTGCTGAATGCAAATTTTAAGGATAGTGAGTGCACTTATTTTAACTTCTCTATTATTTTAATTTCTCTATTATTTTAATATTAATTGACTTATTTTTTATAGCAAGAGCATTTACATCCGCTCCCCTATAATTTTCCTCAAATTTTAATCAAAAATCTCATTATCTATAAGTTTTTCCTAAATTTTAACCATCTTAAAAAATGTTCTACATCTCATCCTCTATACTTTTCTTCATATATTAAAAAAACATTCTTCTATTTTTTCTTTATTATTTTTTTCTCTCACCTTTATTTCCATTCTTAACCACTTATTCTTCAATCTTTTTCATGATTTAAATATTTCCAACTCCTATAGGCTACAAAAATTAAAAAAAAAATTGTCAATACTTTTGAGTACATAAATTTAATATGATTATAAACCAACCTTATAAAAAACAATTATTAGAGGGTTGTTTAGATTGGATAAGGTAGAGATGGCTTGTCTTTGTATTTAAAATGGCTGATTGGGGTGATGTTTTTTTGGAAAAACTATTGTTGTGCGTTGCTACAGAGGAGTTGTTTTTCTTCGAAAACCTTGTTCACACTACAAAGGTTTGTGTTGCCTGTGTTTTGGTCTGCTTAGCTTTGAAACTGGCATCATTTTCGTTTCATTTTTTTTTTTGTCTCGCTAGGCTTGTTTAGCTATTTGGATTGTTGTTTTTCTTAGGCATATTTAATTATTTGGCTTGTTTGTTTTTCCTAGGCATGTTTAGTGGTTTGACTTGTTTGTTATTTTCCTAGGCATGTTTAGAGTTGTCGTCTGGTCCGTTTTGTGGTTTTTCTAAGTTCGTTTCTGTTTGGGAGGTTCTTTCCTTTATTGTTAACTCCTAGATGTTTGGCTTGTAATCACAGTATTTTTCCGTCATGAATGAGGGCTCTTTAATAAAATTGGAGAAAAGCCACTATTGAATATGTGATCCTAACTCTTCTAAAAAAAAAAAATACTCTCAAAGTAATACTGGAGACTCCTTGAAGACTCAACCTCAATTGTAGCTAAAGTGTTAAAGGCTAAATATTACCAAAACTCCTCCTTCATGGCAACAGAATTAGGCTCAAAGCCCTCATTTCTGTGACGTCCCCAACTCACGTCTGAAATTTAACGTAAGTCAAGGGATCATGATAAGTAATACTAGGCTACTCATCCTCATATGTATCAAGAACTTAAAGCACACATATAGGCTTACTAGTATGTGCCATATAATTCGCAACAAATTAGGTCTTAAATATAAAAATATCTAATGATCACATGCAATAAAATTTATCTTTCAACTCGCACATCTTTTATTCATTCACATAACATTGTACTGTTATATATACATGCCCAAAAAAGTTATCAAAGTTAACAAAATATTTATAAAATTTCCAGACAACCATCCTTATAGCCACTTGGGTTCTTTCTTCACTTCAGGAAATTCCCTTCCATATAGAAACATATTTAAGTTGAGACCACGGTCTCGCTGATATCATTGTCCCTGTAGTGTCGTATAGACCCCACATATGGACAATGAACCATCCAATCCTAAAGTTAAGCTGCATCCGGTACATTTTTCCTCCATTGAAAAAGCAGATGCATTGTCCTTCCAAAATCCCATTGGCTGATCATATATAGGCGGTTCCAAGGAAGCAAAAGCGAAATCTACATAAGAGCTATATTTAAAGAGTTCTCAGGACTTCTCGGAGTCTCTTGCGTCATCGGGACTTTTCCCCTGTTGGTCATCGAATCTTGTATATAATTTATATGTATAAGGAAGAAATATAAAACCACAAAAGAGTGAGATTTCCTTAGAAATCTCAGTAAGTACATAATTAGCTTAATAAAATATAGACAAGGTCATCACTAATCTTTTTAGAAAAAGAAACTGACAAAACATGATCAAAAACATGTTTTATGTGACTTATCATTAACCTACACAGCTATATACTCTTATGATATCTTATGTTCATTTTTCATAACTAATCAGCATCTTTTTAAAACTTATTTAATCCTTATCCTCGATGGGCGTTACGTATCACCATTCCCATCACATATAACTCTTTTAAAATTTACTTATTATCCCCGATGGGTGTTACCTATCGCTGTCCCTATCGCATATAACTCATCAATCACCCAGACGTTACATATCGTCGTCCCCGTTATGATGAGTCTCGTGTCAATCTTCCGACAGTTACGTTTCGCCGTCCCCGTCTTGACACGGAACATACGTAGTATAGCAGGTGTTACGTATCGCCGTCCCCGCTAATCATATCACTTCCACAGGCGTTACGTATCGTCGTCCCCGTGATAACAAATAACACTCTTATCATACAACAGTCGTAGTGTATCGCCATCCCTGTCGGCACGTCAGTCATCAGGGCGTTACGTCTCGTTGTCCCCGTCACGACGTAACTAACTTATTCATATATCTTATTCTTAGTTGTTCATTTCTTATTCTTAGAAATGTTTCTCAAGTATATGTCATGCCACTTTCTCTTAAAATTCATCACATATTAGCAAATGCATGTACCCTTAAACTTATCACATAATCATTATATATGCTTGTGACATAAATCTTACAACATATCTTACACAACCTATATGCTTAGGTAACACATATAATTCTCCCATATTGCAATTTCAACTTTTATTCCAGTCAGAGCCCTGGATTTTAGCAAAATAGGGTATCTCGCTTGAGCGAGGTATCGAGCGAAGTCTCAAGTTGGAACTCGCTCGAACAGGGTATCAAGTGAAATTCAAGCGAACTGGGTATCTCGCTCGAGCAAGGTATCGAGCGAGATTCAAGCGAGGTCTCGAGTTAGAACTCGCTCGAGCATGACATCAAGCGAGTATCGAGCGAAATCTCAGGTTGCATTTTGCTCGAGCCAAACATCTAGCGAGAGTCGAGCGATGGTTCATTGTTGTTCTTCGCTCGATCCTTTGGTCGAGCAAGAGTCAAGCGAGGTTACAGATCATGGGATTTTTTTATTCAAAACTCGCATTATTTTTACATAAACTTAATTTTTACTTATTATAACATAATTTTAGGTTCTTCTAACTTCATTTAACATATTTCCATTATCAAAACCAATTCAAACAATACTTAAATTTATTATAACACTTTGACAAGAATATAAGGGTTCAATACAAACATGTATAGTCCAACCACTTAAATAAACCATCTCCATACTAAAATTAAGTTAGAATATGAACATACAAACTCTCTAAATCTGGTTGAAGATGATCAAGCCAAATCTTTGTAAGTTTTCTCCTCAAAAACACTTACTAAACTCATTTAGGATGTATATGGAGGTTAAGGAACTTGAGGAGGGTTTTCTTTGGTTTCCTTCAAAGGGATTGTGTGCTATACTTCCAAAGAGAGTTAGAAGACTCTCAAATGTCTATTTATAGGAGTGGTGGTCGACCCATATGAAGGAAAGAAGAGGGGCAACTTGGTAAAGACCATAGGCTTCTGGTTTCCATGGGATGAAGTGTCCCTCATAAATCTTTTTCATGATCAAACTAAATCCTGAAAAATCTTAGGCTTTGCAGCTAAAATGATCATCCAATGGTCAGCATTTGAGATATTTTCGCAACCTATTTGATCAAGGGTTGAGGTGGAAGCTTATGGGATAAGGGATGAGGTGGCATCTCACCTAACCAAGGATGCATCACCCTTTCCAGCCTTCATTTGGTTAGCCACACCTCTTAGCCTTCTTCTAATCTATTTAGTTACTTGCTAACTCCCTTAAGACTCTACTTAACCAGTTCTAGAAGGCCCCTTCTTGATTTAGTTAGGATAGAACCCAATTTGGATCCATATTCTCCAACTCGAGTTCTGTTTAAGCTCAGTCTAGAGTTGTCTACTTGCTTCCGAAATAAGTCATTGATACAGTCCAAATATTCAAAAACTCATAACATGAAAGTTTTAGTTCTATCTCTTATAATTCTACAAGAATTGGAATTACCTCATTTGGAACTCATATGAGTAACTGAGGCTCATTACACTAAAACTTGACAGTTTAATCCGAGAATGAGCACTAAGTGTTTGATCTTTGGTTCTATCACTTCTTCTTGTATTTACACCCTAATTTTTGAGAATTCAACTTCTTATAAGTTTAAAATGAATTTCTCTAGTTGATACCTTATTCCAAATTTCAAATATTTCTCCATAATATTTTCTCTAATACATGATTTCACTTATTCTAAACTCAATACTCTCATTTAAGTCTCCAACTCTATTTTCCTAGAAAATATACCCAATATATAATCATTTACAGAAATCCAAATAAAACCTCATCTTAAAAAAATTTTGGGCTATTACAATTTCTTTGGAGAAGTCTTATGGCTGCTCGACATGTGGTACAAGCTGGCACATGTTGGAGGCCTGATAATGGGAAAGAAGTCCAAATTTGGCAGGACAAGTGGCTTGGTCATCCAATGCCAAGCAGGGTATTAAGTCGAATAACTCTACTTGATAGCACTGCCACAGTCTCTATGCTAATTGTCCAGAATTCCAACCAATGGAAGGCAACACTTGTGTATCAAGTATTCGAGGATAGGGAGGCCAATCGATCCTACAAACCCCCATATGTTCAATGAATGCTCAAGACAAATTAATCTAGCAGACAACAAGACATGGGAGATTTTTAGTAAAAAGTGTTTGTCATATGGTAAAAGCTTGTGCATAGGCAGAGAAAAGCCAAGCTTCCAAAATCAACCAATATAAGAAAGGATGTCAACAATTATGAAAGTTAAAGATCCAATTGAGTGACAAAGTCTTTTTGTGGAGGGCATGACTTGAGGCCCTTCCAACTCAATCCAATTTGCACAAAAACAAGATAGTGGGCCACTATGCCCTATCTGTTATAGGGAAAAAGAAGATGTGATCCATGCCCTTTGGAATTGTGTCTCAGCCAAGGATGCCTGGTGTCAAGCCTAAAAAAAGCTACAAAAGAGCTCCTTTCCCCACTCATCCCTATTGGAGCTGTTGAGGCTCTCCTTTACTCAATGGACAGCTAGCTAATCCAAGAGTTTGTAATTGTAGCTTGCAGCATATGGAGGAGAAGGAATACTTTTGTGTTCAAAAATGATTTTTTTCGCCCTAATTCAATTATAAGAGAAGCTCGAGCAACCCTTGCAATGATGGAGGAAGGGACAAGCTTTCCAGTAAGTAGATCACCATAGGATTACATAGCATAGGCAGTCTAGAATCCTCCTCCTATGAACTGGTACAAAATAAACTAGGTTGGCTCTGCGGACAAGCAAAAGTGCAAGATAGGTCTAGGTGTGGTTGTGAGAGACTGTGAGGGGCATGTCATGTAGGTTATTTTAGAAGAGGTTTATTTACAAGTTATCAACACCCTTCATGATGACAAAGATGGTGACAACATTGCCTCAATGTTCATGTCTGAAGCACGAGCTTTACTAAATCAATTTGCTAGATAGGAGGTTTCTCATGTTAGGAGAAATAACAATTTATTAGCACATGTTCTAGCAAAAAATTATCTTTCTATTTCAGATTTGATTGTAACCATGGAGAAGGTTCCTCCTTTTATTTCCTCTTTTATTCAATGAAAAGGTTCAAGAGTTTTCCTTTTTAAAAAAGTATTGTGCTGACATAAGCATTCAATATTTTGTATTGGAAAATATTTTTGTTTTTGCTTACGAGAGTTTTGTAAAGGGAAGGAAAGGCTAGCTATTGCCAAAGGGGGACAAAAATAATTTACCATTTGGGGGTTTGGGGCGTTACAAGAAGATTCATTAAACTGACCCCAATCTATTTGAGGCTGATTTCTGTATTATCAAGCACAAAATTGAAATATAAGGTAGCTACAAATACATATGGTAGGAAATGGAAGTAAAAAAATGTTCAAAGATGGAGCGCATTATGTCTCCCAAAGCATTTGCTACATACATTCCTTGTTCAGACCCCATGGTGAGATGACTTCTCATTCCATTTTATTCTTCTATAAAACTACTATCTCTTGTCTACCTTTTACTGGTACCTCTTGTACGAGTCTTCACATAATTTCTCAGAGAAGGAGATTGGGTAAGACCAACAGGAGCGACTGTTGTATGTTGATTACCATTCTTCAGTTGCATTCTTCTTCTAGCCATGTAACCTCTGATCCAGGGTGTTACATCCTCACTAACTTTGATCATGATGAAGAAGATGATGCGGTAGACAACTATCATGCTGAAGAGGACACTAAGATCCACCCACTTTGATCGATGAACGTTAATCTGGAACACGTTTTCCAAGATGTACTCGCCCGGTATCTTGAAAAGATCTGGTGTTTGGTTGTCAAATAACAAGCCCTTGAGATCATTCTGGTATTGCCCCTGAAAAGATTTGGTTGTTTTAGTCATTGAACTACTTGGACTGCATGTAATCATCAACCAGTTGTTCTAGCGGCATATCTTTACCTGTAGAGCCCAGAAATGGAAGCTGATGTATGACATGGGGTAGCGCCACACAGGCTTTGGAATGTCATTTGGGAGCCTAAAGTACCCAGAGACTAGCATGAATATGCCCTGACATGTGAAAAAAACCACAAATAACTCATCACTTTTAGCTTGAATGTTGAAACAAGAGTTAATAAATAGCCAAATATGTGCTGATAGTTCTTGATAGTATAAATGTGAACTTAAAGAGAAAGTGATGAGTGTGAATTGTTTGGAAATTCTCAGGTAGTTCAATTGGTGCATTTAATCATAGAAACTTAACAGGGTTGCAATTTGTTTATGTATCAAGAAGATATACACCTGAATTCCAGCCCCAATGATGATACCCATGAGGAAGTTAGGGACAATACTGGCTATGGCCATCATCAAGCTCTCCACCACAGTGACACTTGCAAAAAGGCATAGTACAAAGAATATATAGTGCTCAAATCCTGGGTGCAGGCGGACCATGAAGTAACAAACAGTTCCAGAAAGGAAGGTTATCAATATCAGGAAGGGCATTGCAGACAGTGTGTTTCCGATGACAAATGCAGTTACACCATAGTGGCCATTCAGCCTTTCTCTCTGGAAAACCTGCAATATCAACAGAAAATTCAAGTTACTCAAGCCTACCTCCAAATGAGTTGAGTATATAAATAGGTGCATGTGATCATAACTTGCCTTCATATCTTCGACAAATGAAGGAAAACCGCCAATTGACATGAATGTTACAAAACCAAACACAAAAGATGCGCATGATCCCCTTGCCTGCCGCATGTCAAGTAAAGAAAAATACATTTTTAGTAAAGGAATCAATTTGATTTCATTATAGTTATTGAGGTATATTTGTTAGTTTGATGTTAGCTTGAACCCATCCTATGATGGAGTTTTTGTTATTTAACCAGCCCAAGTTTTGTCCTCAAACTTTTGTTGTCTTAAACTTGTATATTCATTCATTGTCTTAAGGTATTGGAGTTGTCTCTTAGATTAAATAGTGAAAGTAAAAGAGAAGAATGAATAACAGTACCAGAATTGATGTGTAACTTGTCCCGATATTCAAATAGATGGTCCCAATGCAGATAGTGACTACAATGTAAATTACAAGCCTAAGCCAGTAATACCCGAAGTCCCTTGACATGTTAACAAATGACCGTTTGGTCAAGGTAAAGGCTTGCAGCAAGAAACTAGCCTGACTACCTCCTGAATCTAGCACAGTTCCTCTCTGCAGCATATAGCAAATAATTCCAACTGTTATCAAACGTTACCACAGATACTACACAAGTGCTTACAAAAGTAATTAAAAACTCATGCTGCCTTTGAACAACTTACCACTTTGGATATCTGCTCTACTTTTTCTCTTGCTGCATAGCAGTGCTGAGAAGTGCGATAGAAGTCAACAAGGGTTCGGATAGCTTCAGCTGTGGTAATCTTCTCTAGTGGATCATCACTTGCCTCAAACTGAGCATAAACAAATTCAAAGCCACAATTAGCTAAGGGTCAAAACCGCCTCCAATACCTATTGCAGCATTATATAACTGCTTAAAAGTAGTACATAATTGACAATAAGAGAGGAGAAACTCCATACCCTCAGTTTCATGGATCCTTTTAGAGTGGCCTTAACTTTATCAAAGTCAGAATTGACGCATCTAAGAAAATGATCAGATGGGTTCCTCAAAGCAGGACAGGGAAACCCAACTTGAGAAAAGAACTGCAAAGGCTAGACTACATAAGAGCTCCATTTCTGGGAAGTCAAACGTTTGCAATACAGAAAGTGAAGTTCCTCACCTCGTATGCTTCGGAAGCTTGGCCAAAATAAACCGTCTTGCCACCGGAAAGCAAGTACAATTGATCAAAGAGTTCAAATACTTCACTGCTTGGCTGATGAATTGACGCTATCACAGTCCTACCATCTCTTGACAGGCCCCGTAATGTTTGTGTTACAAAGAAAGCAGAGGCACTGCCACAAATATGCAACTACTTCAGAACCCGATAAAAGGAGTTACGATGGCAAGGTCGTTCCCCACGGGGAAACAAGCAAAAACATATAGGAGTATAAATATTAATATGTTTGTATCATACTATATGAATGAATTGCAGTTTGGAACATTGTATAGGCAAAGAATGTAGAAGATACCCAGAAAATTTTACAATCCTAGCAGTATAATTGATAGCTCTCAGAACTAATTCAGGCAACGACAAAGCGGATAGGGCTCCATTTACTCTTTTTTTTTTTTTAATAAGAAGGGCTTCATCTACTTCTAAAAAGTAAAGACAACATCGAACTTTTGTGATCGATCTATTTAGAATACAACTGTTCTTAGATATTCTCTTACTACTTTCCTATTATTCATAAATTATTCATTACTATTTGACTACTATTCACAAATTAATTTATTACTATTTACATATGAATCTAAGGTAGTTGTCATCCAAACGTAGCAAAGTCTCAGGGCTTAACCTATCAAGTCCGCTGGTTGGCTCATCCAGGAAGAGCAACCTCGGTCTCATCAAGATCTCAAGAGCAATGCTAACCCTTCTCTTCTCTCCTCCACTGATTCCACGCAAATGCCAGTTTCCAATGACCGTGTCAGCGCAATCTTGGAGACCCATCTCTATAATGGTACTCTCAACCAGAGCACGCTTCTCTGACCATGGCATCTTATCGGGCAAACGGAGTCGAGCTGAATATGAAATCGTCTCCCGCACTGTTAGAGTGCCGATCAGATTCTCATCTTGGGTGACATAGGCCTGGTTAGCATCACATAACGTCAGTTCTCAGCAAAACAGAGAATCAAGTGGAGATCAAGCAGACACAAATACGGAATATCAATAATATCATTCAAACAAGTTTGGACAGACTAACAGAACTATAAACACCCAAAAACAAATCCAAAATTTTAAGCAGTACGGGAACCAACAATTACACACTTCTTAATCCTTAAAGAGGGTGAAAAATACGGCAAACAAAATGAGAGACTAATGAAAAACTCACTGCAGTCCCGAAAGAGAGCTTTGTTTTGCGACCATTGAGGAGGATGGTACCAGAAAGGAATGCGTTAGCCGCAAGACGACTAGAAAGTGCATCAAGGAGGGTAGATTTGCCTGAACCAGAGGGACCCATTAGGGCTGTAAAGGTTCCAGGTTCGGCATAACCAGTGAGTCCTTCCAAAACTTTCTGGGTCTCTCCATTGCTGAGAGTGACCATGACAGTCAGGTCCTTCCAAGTGAGCCTCGCCGAGACATCCCCCACGAACTCTGTGTTAGCCTTATCCCTCCATAGAGTCTCACTCAGAGGGCTCAAACCCGCCACTACAATTCCATTCCCTGTTGGTTTGTTTGCCTCTATCTCCATAACCACATGATTTGCTGCAGGGTTACTCATTATCACTTCTACTCAATCTTCAAAACCAACTTGCCTATGAACGAAAGCCCGGGCACAGGATCTTCCAACTGCAATAACCCAGAATGAAGAGCTCGAAACGGACCCCAACTATGGCCAAGCACCGGGTGTCTTTAAGGAACTACCAAACCAGAAAGAGATAAGGAAAGAATGCCGTGAGAAAAGACTGAGAGGTTCTAAAAGGAGGAGGAAATTAGGAAAGATATGAGGAAATGCGAATTGAATGAGGGGATAGAGGGAGTTGGGAAGATGAAGGTTTTGTGAATTTGACTGGGTTGGAACTGGAAGAGAAGATTAGGGAGAGAGAGTAACCATGCAAAAACAACCCAGAATAGAAAACTAGCTCTTTTGGTGTGACAAACCGACAAGCTAGAAAATCTTTCCTTTATTTTTCTCAAAATTTTCTTCCCATATGAATTAGTAGGTATTCACATCCCCGTTGTATCAGTTCTTCAAAACTCTGACAGAAGCAAATTTGTTCGATCGGTTCTGTTTTTGGTTCGGCTTTGAACAAGATTTTCACAGAAGTTTTATTGGTCCATATTAATTGGTTCTGTTGGATGTTGGTAGAGGCATTTATTCCTACAACCGACCTGTATTTAAGGTTGGATCAGCACGCTCGTCTTTCACTCTCCCTCTACACACATCCCTCCTGAATTTCATTCGCCAACAAAATTGGTGCCATTGATTTGATTGAAAGAAAAATCACTTGACACATAAACAGTGGAGATGGCTTCTGTAAAAAAAAAAAAGAATATAAGTCTGTTTTTAATGTCTCAAAAACAAGATGTGTTTAATTTCACTTAACTATATTTTTTATATAAAAAGAAATAAATTTGTCAAAGGCATGTGATTTTATTAACATAATTTTTAGCCTTCAAAATAGAATTATGGAGTTCAAAACCCATTTATCCTAAATATGTCAAATATATATCAAGAAATAAACTTAAACGAAAAATGCTAAATGCTAAATTTATAGATAGGAATTTATAAACCCACCTAACTTAGTGCAACTCATAAAAAAAAAAGAGTTCAATAATCTTCCACTTATGTCAAATGCGAAATAATTTTTTATAGTTTTAAATTGTTCAATTTTTACGCACTTTTTTGAAAAAAAAAAACTAAGATCTGTATTAAAAAATTATTTTTTAGTAGTGTACCTCATCTCTTCAAAAAATAATACACAACTAATGACTATGCCTAATTTTTTTTTTTTTTTTTCATATTAGTCTCGTAGACACTATTAAAATACACTCCCTCAATATTGTCTCAATACTAGTAAAATTCGCCGAGATCATTTCCTTTGACACGCATTTAAGTGCTATAATGATTCTTTTATTTGGTGCATTGTCATCCATTGCATGTACGTATCTCCGATTATGTTAATAGAATTTGGATTAAAAAGAATAGTCTTTATCATCTCTATCTTGATATTATTGTACGTACTGTAAACGGCCATCAGTCCCGGTATTCTGTGTATGCATCATAAGAGTAATATTATATATAATTGTAAAATTGTAAGTAGTTTTCAATCACTTTAAAAATAAAGTAATATTTATTATTAAAAAAATTAATTTTTTTTTATGTTAGTCTCGTATATATTCATTTTTTTCAAAACGAATATACGTTACTTACAAGTTCATGATTACATTTATTATTTTTCTAAAAATAATAATTCCTAAAAAAGTTTAAAAACTTAAAATTAGAAAATAAAACAATCCTTTTTCTTAAGAGAGATTATATTTGCGTACCCTCCTTTTTAAAAAATAGATAAATTTAAAGTAATACTACATATAATAATCTTAGGATATACAAATCTCATAAAAGAATTTAAAAAATATATGTATACTATTAACAATTTTTTTTTTTTTTTTTATGTAAATGTCAAAATTTATCCACTTTTATAAAACGAGTGTTAGAACTTGCACACTTTTTAAAAATTGTATATATCATTAATTTTTGTAAGTTTAAAATTTACATAAAAAATATAATAATAAATTCAAATAAAAAATAAAAGATTACAATTTACATTAGAAAATATACTAAATAAACAAATTAAAGAGATAAAATAGCACTATTCTTCGAATTAATGCAAAGTAGTTGTTGGTTTGCAAGGAGGAAGTATTAGTTGTTAGGTACCGATTATTGTTGCTTGTACGCTCAAAATATGGCCTCCCATGCATCACCATTACGTGACATTGACAAGTCAACGGAAGAATTAAATTAAGCTCTCTTTTAGATTTGGAATTCAACTCACTTAAATCTCGATCTCATTTTATTTTATTATTATATTTTTATTATATTTTTATATAAAATATAATAAATAATTTAATTTTTTTTATTTTAAAATAATAATAAGAATATTAAATAAGAATATTTTATTCAATTTTAATTTTTTATTTATAATTATATCATCTCTAAATTTAAACCGAGTCCAATACATCTGCACAATACCAAATAATTAATGGAACAGCATAGTTTACAATCCAGGACAAAGGTCCTTTTCAGCTCGTAACCAAACACTACAAACCCCAGATTTTTGGATGAGAAATTGACCCATCCCTATCTGGTCATCACATTCTTTCTTATCTCCAAGATTTAAAACCCTAGAATTGTATCGCTATAGATTTAGAATGTCTTAACTCTTAGGCTTGGATTGTCTGGTTTGGATGTTTGCATAGTGAGTTAAAATAAGATGAGTTAAGATGAAAGTTAAAAATTAAAAATTAAATAAAATATTATTAAAATATTATTTCTTAATATTATTATTATTTTAAGATTAAGTTTTTCAATATATTTTTAAGATTAAATTGTTAAAATATTATTTCTTAAAAAGGTTAAATTGTTCAATATATTTTGTATAAAAATTTAAAAAAATTATAATAATCAAATAAGATGAATTGTGATTATTTGTATCCAAACAGGCTAAATTCAATTCAATTCAATTTAATTCAATTCATCTAATCAATATAATTTCTTTTTAATTTCCATATAAAATATATTGAATAAAAGCAATGATATAGGACCCCACAGTTAGGAACCATTTGTGCCTCCGTAGATATAATTTATTTTGTACTTTTTTTTAAAGAAAAATTCTTACAAAAATGATAAAAAAGGTGTGCAAACAAAACATATTGGATTCTTTTTATTTTTTAATTAAAAAAGTTCATGAGAACGCATAGAAACCTCAACCACGGGACCCATAGAATTACTGATAGAACAATTTAGCTTTTTTAAATTTTAAAATAATAAAATTAAAAAATAATATTTTATTATATTTCTAATTATTATTTAAAATCAACTCATTTTAACTCATTATTTGCCTCTCACCCTTTTTTTTGACTGAGAGCCTCTTAGTTGGCGTACAAATTCGCTGAGACCAAAAAAAAAAAAACAAAACACTATTGGCGAGCTTCACGGGGCAATCAGCAATTTTATGAAAAGTGATAAAATATTAAGAAAATTATTTGAAAATTTTGTATATGATTTTTAAGAATATAAAGTTACAAATATTCAAAAGATTATATTCAAAAACTAAAAAAAGTACATCAAGAAATTAAAAGGAAAAAAAAAAGAAATGATTCAGATTGTATTTAATACTGAGATGATTTTAAATATTTTGTGAATAATCATAATAAAATAATAATAAAATATTAAATAATACTAAATAATAATAATAAAATAGTAAATATTCACAACTACTAAGCTAATACTAGCACAGTTGCTGCACAAATAAATTAATAGCATACAATTGACCATTTTATCAAAGTAGTTGTCCCAAGAGCATTGGTATTAAATTTATTAAAAGTTATTTCAAATTTTAATTGAAAGTACAAATTTAATAAAAAAATCAATATTTTCACATTCATAACTCTATATTGGATACATCATTTGATTTATCAAAATAATAATATAATAATATTTTTTAATAAAATATGGAAAGAAAAAGAAGGAAAAGAAAGTAAGGAGAATAAAATATATTAAATAATTAGTTTTGAGTGTTAATAGTGATCCTTCAAAGATGAAAAATAAACCTAAATTACTGTAACTCAAATTTTGAAATGATAAAGTTTTATGGGTCCAATGTGGGACTATTTTAGGTAAAACCATCAAATACAATGAATCTAATATCAATGCTCTAAAGGTTCAATAAAAAAATAAATACAAGAAATTCTCCAAAAAAAATTAGGACTAGAAAGACAAGAGCGCCTCAGAATCTCCAATCTCCTATGCTTGTAATATTTGGGTGACATTGAGGCCCAAACTAGCCTTAACAATTAGATCATATCAGAAATATGTTTGCTAATAGTCCAACAAATAAATGGGACATGTCCCTTACATGCTGCCCACAATCTCTTTTTTTTAGTGCTTTTTAGATTCCTCTAAAGTTGAAAATGTGGATCTACATCTATATTTAGATATAATTCATTCTTTCTCATGTTTTAAATTCTGTTTTGTTGTTTGTTTTGGTACAATAAAAATAAAAAATACATTTAGTCTCTAAGACCTTTGGTTCGTAGAGTGTGTTTCCTAATCCATCTTAGAATGGGTGCGGGATTGATTGCTTGTTTGTTGGTTGTTACTCTGACTTGGACAGAGTTGACTATCTCTTAGATGGTGATCTAGAGAGGTTTGCAGACATGACAAGACCATGTTAGTCACTTTTAGTATATTGGGGAGTTATAGATCGTTGTTAGTTGGATTGTAAGCTATGTTTCCATTCCAATTATAATGCTCATTATTAATGAATACAGTTTACTTTCTTCAAAAAAAATGAAAAGTAAATAGGACATGATAGTACATGGCTCAAAAAGGAACAGGAAGGAGGCCATCATCCCGTGTACCAAGTAACAACATGGGATATTCTTAAAAAGGAATTATATATTCAGTAGTTAGTCCAATTTTTTTAGACCGCACACCACACTACGTTACAGTTCGAAGCCCTAGCCTTCCTTTGTCTGTGCTCCTCTCTCTATGAAAAATAAATCCCTCACCTAACCTAGAATGCATGTTGTGACGACCCCGAATTTCTCATACTTTGCTTTTAATTAATTAAATATGTAGAGCTTAGTGACTTAGGCAATTTAGTGGATAAGGCCTTAAAAGGTGGGCTTAGAAGTTAAAGGCCTTAAGGTCATAACAAAAGCTTTGGGCCTAAGTGGGGAGGACAAGCCCATAGGTCCATGAAAGGAAGACCAATAGTCAACCCAAACCCATGCTTGATGACACATGTCAAGTTAGGAGAAGTTTAGTAAGTTGAATCAATACTAGTAGTTGAAAGAAGGAAAATACTAGTAGGTGAGAAAGTTGACTAGATGTTTGGTTGGAGAAAGGAAATAGAAGATTAAGATGGAATCTTCACATCTTTTCCTACCTAGATAGGTGTGTGAGACATAGGATTTTTGCCAAATAAGATCATCTTAGAATCCTACCATATCTAGTCAAATGATGAGGTAAGATTTGAGAAGATTTTGAGATGAAAAAAGAGAGAGGGGATTCGGTAGGGGCTATGGCCGAATGCCTTAGGGTTTTCTCACCAAGATATTTCTAAATCTAGATGGAGTGGACATGTGAGATTTGTGTAAGACTAGATAAGACTTGATGTGTAAGAGGGTGTAAGAGAAAGATGACATGAGATATGGATTGATGGACAAAAAGGTAGGAGGAAGGAAATTAAGGGTTTGGGTATGGCTATAGCCGACTCCCCCTCCCCTTGTTTGACATTCTTTTTGCCACACAATCTAGGCTATGGATTTGTGTAAGAGTGATAGGACAATCATGTGTAAGAGATGAAGTGATTGGTTGATTGATAGAGCATGTGACAAGAGGGAGATGGGAGTAGGAAGAAGGAAGGGTTTCGGATGAAGCAAGGGGTCCTAACCTCACTTGTACATTCTCCCAAAAAGTGATCCTCAAATCCTTTGGAGTGACATATAAGATGATAGTTAGGGAGACAAGAAGTGATGTGAGATGATGGAAAGGGTTTGGAACCCTTGAGAGGGAGGCCGGCCATGTGGAGAAAAAGAAGAAACAAAACCTTCAACCTAGAATGGGCTAGATTAGGGTTGATGTGATCAAGTGATGGGAGTCACTCAAAGGTCTTTCAAGCCCATCACATGTCACCCAAACTTAGGGGAATGAGTGGCCTAGAAACCTAGGAGGGTACCTTGGCCAAATGGCCTTGCTTTCTCACCCATTTGGTTTGCTTCATTCGGACACACACACACACCCCACTCACCCTTCACCTCACGGCAACCACTCTCTATTTCTCCCACTTTGCTTCACTTCACTTCATTACCTAAACACTTAAACACCTAAACACTCCAAGCTTAGAAGAAAAGGAAGTTAGTGATTTGGAAGGAGGAAATCCTAGAATAGGTAAGTAACTTGGTTACTTTAAGATAAACCTAGAAGTGAAAGGAAGAACACTTCCTATGTTCATGCTTTCTGAAAGAAACCTCTTTTTGAAAATGGTATGTTCTTAGCATATTCTAATAAAGTATTTCTTTTATTTTCAGAACTCGTATAAGCTAGCTAGGAAGATTGTAAGTATATCTTTATTTTGCCTTTAGCATTTTTAGTATATTTTTGAGTGAATGTGTTTGAACATGCTTGTATGTGCTTGTATTGCTTGGTTTATTGCTTTACATGCCATGAAGAAGCTTTACGGGTAGAAATACTATTTTGGGTTAGATTCCATGTTTAGAACCTATGTCCTTTCTTAAATGAAGGATTATAGTATGACTGATGATCTTGGTGGTTTTGTGATAAAAGCATGAAAGCATAAGAATGTTAAATTGTCGAAGGTTGGGTAACGTACATATATCATTTGAAGAAGCATCTTGATTCTAGTAGCAAATATTTTTGCCTATTGATATGCCATGCTAGGATGAATATTTGTAAAGTATTGATGGAATCTAGTTATAATGTTCTTGGAAGATATTGCTATTATTATTGATTGATGGTTGTTAAAGAATTGCATGCTTGTGGAGTTTTGGTTTGGAGGATTTCTTGGAGTGGAAATCTTGAGGTTTTATTTCCTTTTATGAAATATTTGTGTTTGGATATTTTGGAGAAGTAGAAACTCAAGGAGTGGGAAAATGATATGTATAGGTTCGGTTTCATCTAGAATACTCAAGTAAGATACTAGTTTTGATGAGCTAAAGAAAGAAACACTAAACCTAAGGGCTATAGGGTTTCGGGTTGCCCACTTGTAAGGTTAGAAAATTGTTTTAAACCTTGAACTAGGGCTAGAGAGTGTAAGGGAGATGAATGGAAGAAGAAAACTCCAAGTGGAGACAATGGGGGTCTCGGCCCAAACCCTAGGGGTGTAGGCCGAGCACCCTATTCACCCTATTATACTTGTTTAAGTGTTTTCACATAAGCATGAGTTAAGGAGAAGAAGGTTTTGAAGGGAAAATGACTAAATGTGTGTACTTGAGTTCGCCTCGAGTTTTGCATAACAAAGTTGGAAGTTGCATGTCCCATGCATAAGCACGAAAACCCATGTTTTGAGTCATATACGTTTTCGAAAGAAATAAATTAAAGTTTTAGAAGAACCCTAAAGGCTGGGACGAGGAAGTGTCCTAGTGGACCTCTTTGTTCACGCAGGAGTGTCTAAATTGAGTGAAAACCCCTGGATCAACAAAGAACAGTCGGCGGACCATGTATGGCTCCAAAAGGTGTTCAGAGCAGGGTCGCACCTAATGCTAGTGGGTGCCATAAAAGCGGTGCTGGTCTTGACCTCACCATATGAAATATTTGTAGTTACTCGGAGAGAAATCCCCGAGTGACGAAAAGCGCAAAAGGGCGTGAAACGTATTCACCTAGGTTGACTTGGTCGTCGGGTGTGACAGTAACTAGCGGGGAGCACACAGTGTATAAGGGAACCGTGAGGTGTCCAAAATATGAAGTCATTACGAAAAGAAAATAGCTTTCAGGCTATATATGATATGATATGATAAGTGGCGCCTAAGATAAGAAAAGACAAAAAGTTTCTGAACAAAGTGTCTCTTTGAAAGAATATGCATTAAAGAAGTTTTGCTACGTGATTTTGAACAAGTATGCATTGGAAATTGAGAAAAGATAAGGAAGATGAATTTTTGTCCCGAGCATGTGCATCGATCCCAGCATGAGTCCCATGTTACTGTATACGTATGTATTTGCTTGTTATTCACTTAACCATATGCCTTAAATGCTTTCGTTAAAATGTTGATTTACTTACTGAGATTTCCCCCGAAATCTCACTCATTTCCATGTCCTTACTATCCTTCCATTTTGGGAATGATAGAAGTAATTGCAGGTGACGATGGCTCAACCGAGTACGACCCCCTTGATGATACCTCAGACCTTCAGGGACCTGATTGAGTCTGCCCTTAAAGGGCCAGTGACACTGAACCTTCTGGGCCAATGGGAGGTGGAGTCACTGAAGATGGCGATATACTGTTCGGTCGGTCTGTACCCTACGGGGTGTTGTCTAGTATTGGGTGTAGACGAGTCCCTCCACCTGGGACGTGTTTTTGGAACGCCCTCTAGGGCGAAATGTGAGGTGGGGCCTAGCTTAGACTTGGATCGGCTTCACTGGGGCCTGAACCTTAAGAAGATAAAGAAGGAGCCCGTCTATTGAACCCCATGGGCAATGTTAAGACCCACTGTATTTTATGACACCCTTTAATTATGTATTTGGTAAAGCCTTCCTGCTTGTGGGAAGTGCTATTTTGATTTTTAGGACAAGGTTATATAATTTTTGAAATTTGGCTATGTATGATATTATGTTTGGGATCCATAGCATAACCATGTGATGCATATTATAGAAGGCTTGACCTTTTTCTTTCGCTGCGAGAATCTTTCTTTAACGTTAAAAAAAAAAACATACACATATGATATGACGAGGGGTGAACTTCCTTGCGTCGCTCATTCCCGATGTTTCTATTCACGTGCGATCCCAAGCGTGGATTGCGGTGTCGACACACGTCGTTGCAAACAATGATCATATGAGTGTGAAAAATTTGCTAGGACAGGAAGGATAATCACCATTGTTCACACAATAGAAATTGGCATGGTAATTGAAAGGGAACATCCCCTTTTCTCCCTCATTTTTATTGGGTCGGGCTAATGTTCTCAGTGTTCATGACATGAGGCCTTGGCATACGAAGTCCGACCCACAATCGTGAAAAAGTCCCAAGCCGACCCCCCCCCCCCAACCTCGGTTTACATCCCAGTGAAGGGAGATAGTGATTGATGATGTTATGTTATTGGTAGAGTTTATGTTCACTGAAGGTTACTTTGTCCACATTTTCGTTGTTGGTGCGACAATTGGTGTAGGCAAAACACATTGTCCTGAAAAACTATACACTTCACTAAATGAAACTTTTAACACATATGTTTAGCAACATCAAAAACAAATTACAAAATAAGGAAAGAATGAGACTTCAGTTGGGAGCTTTCACCTTGCATTTATCTCCGGCACTATGCACCTCCCACTCCTCCTCAAGTTCAGTAGGATAAATTGTAGGCAAAGGCCTGCCAGGGCTCATCAGGAGGTGCATATCATATTCTCTTTGGAAGGTGTTACCCATGGGGATCCTGCCATTTTTCTATTTTAACTCTTGAACATAGCTCCCGTGCTAGTACTTGCGCACCTCAGATCTCACCCATCCCAGGAAAAGTTTGAAATTTCACCTTAAGGTGGTAGGTCCACGTCATCGCTTGCAAGCTGTTAAGGGTGGGCCTTCCAATGATGTTTGTATAGGATAATGGAGCCTTCACTACTAGTAAGTCGACCATGATAGATGTCGTGCAAGGGGTATTGCCTGCGAGAACCAACACTGTGAAGGTTTCTATAGGTTGAACCATGTTCTCAAAGAAACCCTTCAGTGGCACGAGGGCCAGTTGCAGCTAGGCAGAGTCTATTCCTATCTTGGTAAAGGATTCCTATAAAAGAATATTCGTGATCCCGTAGTGGATGAGGATCTACCGGGTAGTGAAGTTGGCAACCAACATAGTTACCACCAGGGAATATTCATGGGGGTACAAGACCTCTTCTTCTTCAGCTTCTCCAAAGGAGACGACGACGGTCAGCTCACATCTTCTATGTTTGGCATGCGATATTCTACCGAGTACACATCTTGGTATCGAGCCCACCTAGTGTATGCCTTCTTGCTCGAGAAGGTTGCGCCCCATTGGCAAATCCTCCAACTATAGTTTTTATTTTCTTTAGTGGGGACCCTCTCCTTGTGGCGTGCGGGGGAGATCATGTTGTGGTCCACGTGCTGGTGGGCATCTTCGCAGGCTCTCTTCCCTCCTGTGTCGGTTAGCCCAGTTTGTGCTCCTTTCCCTTAATTTCCATCTCCTTTTCCTTTTTGGTAGGCAAGTGGTTAGTGTTGCCTAGACCGCTCCATTTGTTCTCTTCTCCCCTGCTAAGAGAAGCAATTCTTGGTATTGTGCGAGGTAGTGCAGTAGCAGTGACTAATGCCCTGTCCATTATCTTTGTAGGGGGCTTGAGAGTCAACCTCTTGGATGGTAAATGTCTATCTGTCAAACTGAGGACCTAGGTGCCTTGTTGGGCTTCTTTCGTACTGTTGATACGGGAGATCTTCTCCATCTTCTCACGTGCCTTAACCTTGGCTAAAGCCTTTTCTTCTTTTCCACTCATTTCAGCTCCTTCCTCCTTGACTTGATCAAGTTTCGATGAGTGTCTTCAACATTGATGAAGTTATCAGCCTGGTCCATGAACTCCAATAGTGTAGTGGGAGTCATTCTCACCAGCTCGGCCATGAACTGGGATCGAGGCCAAACCCTTCCCAGACGTGTCGCAAAGATTATCTTCTCATCCTATTCACCAGGCGTCATGCACTCCTTGTTAACATGAATTAGGTTACAAATAGGTACGCCAACTCTCCAAAACTGTCTATAGAATCGGAGGCTAGAGACTTGGGCCATACTTGTACCAAACCATTTAAGGTCAGTAGAAAGGCCATGTATGCCACCTCTCCTAGGAAACTATGTAGTGTCATGTGAGCTCTGAAGGTATCTAGGTGCTTGGAAGGATCCCTCCCCTATCATACATATCCATGGTGGGCACCTTGAACTTTGGTGGTATGGGTACAACCATTACTTCTTCAGTATAGGGCAGATCAGTGCTTGCAAGCAGTTGGTCCATTGATGACGACGTGACCATCTTCTTCACCATCTCATCATACTTTCATTTAAAGTTGTGGAGCTCATCCTACATATTCTTCCTCTCTTCTTCCACGTTGGCTTTGGCTCTCATGTTACGCTTGCTATTGTTGGGTTGGGCTTTGTCATCTCATTCTTGGTGGAGTGTCTTGAGCACTTCGTTCTCTTTCTGAAGCTTCTCCATTTCACCAGTAAGCTTTGTCACTCATTCATCCATAGCTTGTAGTCTCGCCTCCGTGTTAACATCCTCCTATCCTTGGATTGCTAAGAACGGGTTATTGCAGGCTTACGTAGTACGCGTAAGATTGATAAAAATCTCACAGATGGCACCACTGTTAACTTTGTATTTCATACACCTTTGGGCTAGGTTTCAGCATCCCAGGTCTTCTGGACTTGGACCTACAAACACGAAAAAGACGGGGAGAATAAGGCTTTGGTGAAGTGAGAAAGTTTCTAATGCCTAAGTTATTATTTTCGTTTGGAAGTTTGTCAATAATTAAGAGAGTCCAGAGATCTTTTCTTGTACCTGGAGGTTGCTAATTATATTAGGAGCCTGGAGGGACATATTGTGTTTGTGGGTGGGGTCCATGTCCTTTTAGTTATTCCCTTTATCAGATTCTTTTAATGCGATATATAGCACAAGTAGTGGTGCTATTAATGCGGCATGACATTTCAATTTACTTCATCTACAGGCGTCCTTGGTAGCTCGTCAATGTCCTATTGTCTAAAGATCAAAGGCTCTTCTTACTTCTCGCCCTCTACTTGGGTAGGGACTTAGAAGCCTAAAGCTGTTTGAGGAAGCTCCAAGACGACAAGTCTCATTATAGGGCATCCCTTCGTAGTGGTCATGGTCCTTCCAACTTTTGCATAGGCTAGGTCGATCGATCGAATCATGTTGGATTGGGCCTTCTTATTTGATTTACTCAGTTGTTCATCTCATACCCATTACTTGGACCCATGGGGAAAAACTCCCTTACATTAGGGTAGCTTTTCATCTAAGAGTTCTTTTTTGTCTCCAACTTCATTTATCTATTAGTCATTTTCATCTACGATCATTTTTATTTAAATTCATTTTTATCCAACCCTCATTTTTATCTAAATGTACTCATAAGACACAACATCATCACCCTATCGTCCTCCAAACTAAGCTTGCTTGAGACAATCTCAACTTCAGAGGAATAAGCAATGACAGACTTCGAGATAGAAACTTAATCAAAAAAATCCTCACCCCCAGTAGGATGTTCCACCCAAAAAGAGCAAGGGAACTCTCTCGAGGTCAATGTTAGGAGACAGGGACACTATTTGAGGCTTATAAATAGGGTTGTCCAAAAGAACCCTGTAAAAATGCAAGGAGAGTAACTCCTCTCCAGACTAAAATTCCACAATCCACACATTGTCCAAGGTGTTGGAGAGGAAACTTTTGAAGTAGTTGAGAAAGTCCCCTAGGCTATGTAAGACTTACCGTTGGAGGATCAACACGAACTCGCTGAAAGGAATCAGCACCACCCACCTCTTGTGGGGATGGAGAAAAAGGCACAACATTGGGAGACGATACGGCCTCCTCCCCCATCTTTGATGATGGCCTAGGGCCACTAGACGAGCATGGCAAAGAATATTACCCTAGGAAAGGCACATGCATGAAGTTGTCAAAACCACTTATTGCGAGAGATTCCCTCTGGGGATTCTTCCCTTCCCCTCTACTGACAGGCTTGGGGAATGCCTACGAACCTAAAGAACAGTCACCTGTATCATTATGACCCGGTCAGCAAAACAAATGTTGGCTGAGGGAGGCAAGTATCATTGAAGGTTTCCCTTGTCCAACAGACCTTGGAGAAAATCCATTAGAGTGGGCTTTCACCTAGGCACGAACAGTCTCAATCTAGCTGACTTCCTCAGGAGTTGCTAAGCGTCTAAAGCTTTTGTCATCGCCTACAACTCCCCATATAACGCAAACACTCGTTGGTTAACCTGCTCGATTGGGAACTCCCACCCTTTTCTGGACATGAAAAGAAGCGCTAGCTCAACCCTTTCACCCTATTGTTTTACAACACTAAATGAGCCAACGCTTGGATGGACCAAAAGTTGCAAATATTCCTAGTTTGCTTCAAAAGGTTGTGGTCAAGAGAAACTCACGAGTGGTAAGATCAAGGTGCTCGGAACCAACCTCCTTTGGTGCTCGCCACCAAATGACACAACACGACACCAAGATCCTCCATACATTTGGGTGGAATTGAGTAGGTTTCAAACGCAGGTAATCTAGCACATCATGGACTGTAAGCACATCACTGTAAGCACCTTCGACACGTACCATCCAAAATTTAGGGTGCCTTGATTAGGGCAAAGCGTCTCCAACTCGACGATTCCAGACACCATGCAGGTCATCTTCAACAACTCCAACTCACCAAGAGTCATCATCGATCACCACCAGAACGCGTCGAATCTCTACAACTCAATACAGACCATAGGAATGTCCAAGCTCCTGAGAGTCTGCGAGGAGCTTGAAGGCTTAGAGTTTTTAGGAACAAGGCATGAAAGGTTATTGGGAGCTATGTGGATGGAAAAATTGAAGAGGGAAAGGCTAAAGATGGTCACAAAAAGAAATCTAAGAAGGAATGACGAAAGTGCAAAGAACTCTGAAAGGAAGAAAGAGCAAAGAGGGCTCCAGTGACAAGGGGTGATTTATATAGACCCCTATGATAGTTAGCATCCCAAAGTCGTGGGAACACACGCGTCATAAGGAGCCAGCAGGATAAGCATTTCCCACGACACGTAGTGTACGATGCGACGTGGGGTGGGAGGAGTCGCCTGACACCATCAATGTTGAGAGAACAGAATTGATGCAATCATGTATCGAATCCAACTGTAAAAAAATGTGCCCATAAAGTCAAGATAGGAACCGTCGCATAACACCATTAAATGATTAAAAAACCATGTGACATATAACCAAGGGCCTGACAAATAGCAGAGATGGGGAGAGTAATAATTGTCCATTCTAAGGAATAGGGGCTCAATGGTCACAACCACAGTAACTAATAGCTTGAAGATAAAGGCAAAAAGAATTCCCGTTGAACCAGTCCAATAGGAATTGGTGGAGTAACTATAAGGAAAATTTTCTCTCCTTTTGACCCTTATGGGAAGTCTAGAGCTGTAAACGAACAAAGTTGTTTGTAAACAATTTGGGTTCGACTTGTATAAACTTGATTCGGACTCGGTTCATTTCATAAATGAGTTGTTCATGATCACTAATATTGATTCGAATATTAAACGATCTCGATTCGACTCGATTTAAATTGGTATAAATTCAACTCGACTCATTCTGAGCTCGTCACAATACCTGTAATATTTATATATATATACTAATACATATATTCTTTTATTGTATATATTTTATGTATTATATATACTATTTATGACACTTTGTACAAATAATATATTTTGTTATTTTATGTATAAGTAACATATTTTTGTTATTTTATAATAATAACAATATCTTAACTTTACAAAAAAATTTATTGAGTCAAATATTTATAAAGAGTAAACAGCTCTAATTTGACTACGACACTTTCTTATCTAATATATTTTGATTATTTGACCATAATTAATATTATATCAAGGAATAAGGATAAATGAATATTTTAATAGTAAATAAATAACATTATTATGTAATTTTTAAAAGCACTTTAATGTATTAGGCATTCTTGATGCCATATGTATTAGGAAGTGATAATGATAGACTTACTATTTACTAGTTACTGTCTCTTGCTACCCCTTTATTATTCTCTTAAATTGCTTTATTTTTTATTTTTACTTAATGATAAAGAAAGTGACTATTAGTGAAATTAAATATTTTTTTAACTTTTTAATGATTAAGGATGTTAAAAAATGCTTAAAAGAAAAGAAAAGAAAAATAAATAAATCAATATACTATAGTCTATAGTTTATAGAATAGTAAATGAGTTACATAACTTTATCACTAGACATTATTAATTTATTTACATCAATTTCAACTCTCTACTTCCCAACATGCCACCAACTCTACGGTTACTTTTCCAACGCAATAATGTTATACTCTTCACAATTTATTTCTCATTCTTCCCAAATTAATCACAATTTCTTTTTCTTCTTTCATCTAGTTATTTATTTCTTTTATCTCGTTGCTTGAACTTCAATATAAGGTTTATATATTAATTAAAATTTACATTTTATTTTATTTTTTATTTTGTAATTTGATATTTTTAATTATTCAATTAATTTAATATATATATATATATGTAAAAGAGCACAAACAAAACTCGAGTAATAACTCGACTCAATTCGTCTCGGTTCGTGCAGCTCGTTAAAGAGTAAAAACAAATATCGATAAATAACTCGATTCAGCTAGTGCTCATCTTTGATCAGCTCAAACTCAGCTCGACTCAGTAAGCTCTCAGCTAGTCTCGAGTTCAAACTCGAGTTATTTGAGTTCAGCTCGACTCGGTTGGATCGTTTGCAGTCACAGGCAAGCCGACCAAGGCCAAACAACCCTCCTCTAAAAGAAGTCTGTGGACATATATAAAACACCCAACTCATGAACAAAACTTACCCTTGAAACAACTCACGAGTGGAAAAAGCAAACGGTAAAGGGCATATGAGACTTGTTGTCTTGACACCCCTTGTTGACATTCAACACTTGAGAACCCAAGCAAGCAAGTAGGCAGGAGATACGCGAAACCCTTTCCTGACAACAAGCATAGAGAGAGTTGACAAGAGATGTTTGTAGAGAGGTTTGGATACAATTTTTTTAGCTCATTTCATCATATCTAATTATTACAAAATTTTCAAAGTCCTATATAAAATACAATAAATAATTTAACTTTTTTCAAATTTTAAGATAATAATAATATTGAAAAATAATATTCAATTAATTTGGTTACTAAAGATTTTAGAGGAAGACGTCAATCTATTTCCATGGCCACAACACTATTAAATAGTCAAACTAGGAAGAAAAAGAAAATGATGTTCCTCTAAGAAGACCTGGGAATATTGAGAGTTTATCCAACATAATATTTCAGATTTCCATCCTTGAAGACAAAGGCGCTTTCAAGGAAGTATGAACATATGTTTTATATATATATATATATATATATATTTATATATATAAGGGATACTGAATATTAATAACCACTATTTGTTATTAATAGATTATGGGAGACTCTATGGTCTGATTGGGCTTTAAAAGCCAAAAATACAGCCCTCCAATAATAGATAGCCATATCACCTATTTCACCAAATATAAGTGAGACTTAACCACACCAAATCCTTCAATCACGTGCAGAAATCGAAGCAAGTTTCTTTACTCTTCCCCTTCGTGCATGCATGCCAAATGAATGTTTTCATTCGATTTTCTGGAAAATTAGATTTTCTCGAGAAAATCTCTCAAGTAAAGACAACCCAAGAATCCAAAAAAAAAAAGGGATGGACTAAATCACCCTACCAAGGCGTTGTTTTTTGCATGCGATTTCTTCATCTCAAGCAGATTTTTTTTTCTTCTTTTCTACCGTAAAATCACTTTCCCCATTTGTTTTTACAATAAAACCACTTTCCCCAAATTCCATTGGTATTTGTTCTCATCTGTAATCCAACCTGTAATATGCAACCAAATTTCACAAATTGTTCAACTTTCTTCATGCGATTTCTTTCACAAATTTCTGGGCTTCGACAATGTTTACGGCCCTGCCCTCTGGGTTTTTTTCTTTTCTTTTCTCAACAACCAAACAATTGCTACAAACAGAGTTTCCATTTTTCTCCCAACAGAAAAACCAAAAGGAAAGAGAATACATATGTTACTTTGGCTTGGATTATCGCAGAAAGTGTTACAAATTTTCGGATTAACTTGAGGAATCTCCAAAGCTTTTGCTCGAAGGAGAAAAAAAAAGGGAGTGAAGTGAGAGAGAGGGAGTGAAATATTACCAAATCAAGCCTTGATCGTGGTGGGGTCAGGTTAGAAGGCAGAGAATAGGTCAGCGGGGAAAAGCTCAGGTGCGATGGAAGGGATGGCCGGTGATGTTGGACGATTAGCTAACTAGATAGGCGCATGAACAAATGCGTAAGGGAGGAAAAAGAGTTGGCTGGAATGCATTTTTAAGCGGATCCTATGCAATTGCTTATGTGTCCACATCAAATTGGAGGGCTGTATTTTAATTCTTTTCAATTGGGCTAGACCTTAAATTTTCTCATAAATTATATATGTAGTAATCTATTACTATCAATAAAAGTCAAGTTTTATTGTTGACATATCATCCAATCCATAAAACTCGGCACGCATAAGCAGTTCATTGGTTGCCCCCACCACTTCACACAATTCGACTTTTTTTTTTATAGAAAGACTATCGCCTTCATTTCATTCAAATAACGTGGGGGTTATAGTTGTCTAACCATTCAACCTCTTTTACAAAATTTGGGCACATGCTCGACCACGTTAATACATTGTCAATATGCCATGCATTTATGGCTAACTTATGAGCTGCTGAATTATACCAACGATTAGAGTGCACGACGGTGCAGTTGTGGAAACGTTGGATTAGAAGTTGGATGGCTCGGATGATGTTGCTCCAAGGAGCCCAAGCCTCTGCCCTCGCTTATAGTTGATTAACCATCAAAAGTGAGTCAGTTTCCAGAATAAGGTTATCTATTCCTAGGAGGAGATAGAATTGGAGCCCTCGTAGCATGGCTACTAATTCGACCTCTGCTGGGTCGTTAACAACTATCTCCTTCATGTTGGCTACCTGAATAACTCCTCCCAGGTGATCTCTAAGAATAATGTCGACTCCTGCCTGGTTTTGGTCCGGGAAAATTGCACCATCGACGTTTAGTTTAACGAACCCTTGCAGGGGTTTGCTCCATCCAGTGTGAGGTTTACCAACGGCTTTTTTTACAGCCATTGGCACCCTGATACGCAGCCAGAGATGACCCTGCATGATCTACTACTTCCGTTGGGGACTCACACTTTCCTTCATGTATGTGCTTGTTTCTAAGTTACCAAAAGCTCCAGGACATCATCACAAACAGTTCCAAGTCTTCCAGCTTACCCTTGTTATGTAGGCACGAGAGGGCATCCAAAAAGCTCGTGCCCTGCTCTCTTGAAACACTAGTTGAGAGAGACATTTCCAGGCATCGAGCAGCAAAGGCACTTTACAAGTGCATAGAGTGCATCTTCTGGGTCAACCTTGCAAAGTTGGTAGAGATCGTCTGAGGTTACTTTCTGCTAATTCAAACTTAGTCTAGTAGGGAGGCACACCCTCCCGACTCGCTAGAGGAAAACTCTGACACGATGGGGGATATAAAGAGTCCAAATCCTATTCCAAATCTTCTTCAGGCTCAATGTTGTAGAGTGTTCTTCCCCATTCTGTTGTGAGATTCTTAGGAACTTGTAGGCTGATTTGGCATTTTATTAGCTGTTTGGGGATGCTTCCCAGATTAACTTGTCATCTTGGGTGTCCGAGTTCAATCTAATCTTAATGATGGCAGCTATTAGTTGGGGGTAGAACAGTTGGGTCAAGTACTGCATGTGCCACCACTTTGTGTGAGGATTGATTAGTTGGTAAACTTTTACAAACACCCCTCTATCTCTGTTGTGTGGCAGACTTGTAGGAAGGTATCCCAGAATCTAGTAATCGTCTCATATGTTGATAGTGCGTTCGTCCCCCACTCTCCATAAGCAACCTTTGATTAAAATCTTAGTAGCTTCCTTGATGCCTCTCCAGGCATAAGACAGAGCTTGACCCAGCTTTGCTTCGAACAAATTATGCTTGGGGAAGTATTTGGCCTTGTATACCCGATGGAGCAGAGAGTTTTCTTCACGCAGAATCCGCCAACTTTGCTTGGCAAGGAGGGCTAGGTTGAACTCTCAGAGCTTCCTGAAACTGAGACACCCCGAGGCCTTTGGAGCGTACATGTGGTCTCAACTAATCCAGTGGACCAGTCGTTCCTCTCCCTGCTTTCCCCACCAATATCGAGCCATGAGCTGTTCTAGTTCAGTACACAGGGAGCTTGGCAGAAGGAAATAACTCATGGATTAACTAGGAACTGTAGTGCTACTACCTTGATGAGGACCTCCTTGCCACCTTGTGAGAGTAGTTTTTGTTTCCATGTTTGCACTTTCCTCCACACCCTATGTTTTATATCTTGAGAACACTTCACGCTTTGCATGCCCAATAATGGGTGGGAGGCCGAGGTACTGATCAAAGTTGCTAACACAATCCACGCCCCAGAAGTCAAGAAGGGTTCACTGATGATTAGTGTTGATGTTTTTACTGAATAGGAGTGCTGACTTTTCCCTGTTAACTCTTTGGCCCAAAGAGCGTTCATAGACCATTAACGCTTCTAGGATCTTCTCGCATACCTCAATAGTGGCTTTCCCGAATAGGACATTGTCATCTGCGAAGAGGAGATGGTTAATGCAAGGAGCACCACACTGATCCTCATGCCCGGAATTGTGCCAATTGTTGCTGCTTTGGTTAATAGGGACAGAAGACTCTCCATGCATATTAAAAACAGATAGGGAAGCAAGAGGTTTCCCTATCAGAGGCCTCGAGTAGGGGTCAAGTGGCCTGTTAGGAAACCATTGATCATTATGGAATACATGACCGAATGGACACAGGCCATGATCTTATGCACCCAGGGAGAATTGAACCCCAGTCAAAGCATCACCATCTCCAAAAGCTCCCAGTTCACGCAGTCGTAGGCTTTGGACATGTCCAGTTTATGCGCCATATAACTAATCTTCCCAGATTGCTTTTGTGTTAAAAAAAAAGTAGAATTTCATGTGCCACAAGAACATTGTCCATAATGAGTCGTCCTGGGAGGAAAACGCTTTGAGATTCAAAAATGATGCAAGGGAGGATCGTCTTGAGACGATTTGCTAGCACCTTTACCTTTAGCTTGTACACCACATTGCATAAGCTGATCGAACGGTAGTCTGCAACTTTCATAGGTTTTTGTTTCTTTGGAACTAGATTAATGAAAGTATGGTTAAGGGGAGTAGGGATCATACTAGTGTTGAGAGCGTGGATAACCATAGAGGAGATAGAGTTTCCAATGGCACTCCAATATTTTTGGAAGAAAATTGGAGCCATTCCGTCCAGGCCTAGGGCCTTAATAGGGTGCATTTGGTGTAGTGCTTGGGTCACCTCGTCTGCATGGAATGCTCGAGATAGCTCCTAGTTCATATTGTCACTGAATCTGCCCTCTAACCTCTCAAAGCAAGCTGCGAGGTCTCCTGGGTTTGTAGCCGGCAAAGTTGCCTTAAATATGGCTTGGAAATAATTAATGATCACTTCATCCCTTTTCTCTTTTACCTGCCATTGTCCCCCCTCATCCTGGATGCACTCAATGCTATTTTTCTTACGCTGTTAGGAGGCTTTGTGGTGAAAATATTTTGTATTGCGGTCCCTTCGTGGAGCCTTAAGGATCCCAGACTTTAGAACTAGCTTTTTCCTAAAATATTCTGCCACTTGGTTATTCTTTCAGTTAAAGATATAGTATTTATTTCTTTGGGTACATCATTGAAACTTTGTTTTAGTTAAAGGTCTAGTATTTATAACATAGTTTTGCATGTGTAGGATGCTTTCTATGATTGAGAACAATACAAGAAAGATGGAGGAGATGGTATAGAAATTGGCTATATGAGAAGGTAATGTTCTTTCTCAACTCAACATTGGATCAATGGAAGTTGGAATATGCAGGTTGAATTCATCTTTTAAACAATTAAGAACAACTGTCCACCATGCAGATATGGTTCTCTTTGAACATGCTCTATATTTTATTTTGTCAGCATAAGTTGATTGTTCCATTAATTGGTAGTCTGAGTCCACATATAAATTCTGCATGAGACTTCTGGCCTTTTGTTCAAGTTCCACCTGTCAAACAAAAAATCCTGGCTGAGCTTTTGATTCACTATATTAAACATAGGAGGTAATGTGCAACAAATAGAGTAAGAACAAGAAAATCCAATATCTTACATTTCTTTAAGAATATTCATTATCTCAATGTTAATAGAACAATTCAAACACAAGTTTAAATTGCTTAGTATTTCCTTTTTCTTTTTCCTTTTCTCTTCTCTTCACTTGTTGGAGTCGATACCAAAGTCTCTCAAATTTTCTTCAAATGATTCTTTAAATGTTTTTGGTTGATTGAACTTGCTTTAAAAATAAATTGTTAATATTTGTGCAGGATCTAAAAGCTATGACTGATGCTGCTGGGAATCGGCCAGTTGTTCTTATCAATCCTAGGCTCAAGGTTCAATTCCTTTTATAACTTCAGCTAATATCTCTTTAATGGACTGGTTATGTGTTATATAGCATGTGATCAGTCAGTGATGCATCAACAAATACGTAGGTTTTTCAGTATCTATTTCTTAGCCCGAAGTTCATGACCTTCAAGTGCTATATATTTCTTTTATCAAAATAATTTTTTTTTTTTTTTTTGCTATATTTAACGGTTATTGCATAGATAGAACTATTAGTGACCTTAGGCCTTATGCTTGGGATACTTTTTAATCAGATCATATCTTCAAGTGCTACTAGAATACTTTTCCTTTTCTCTTTTCTTCTGAAATTGCTAAGAAAAAACACTCAAGATAGCCGACTCTAATTTCCTGAAATCATGTGGGGAAACCCAGGCCTATGAATGATGTCAACTTCCTATTCAACATCTTTGCTAATAGAGGGATGTAATGCAGGCTGCATGGCATTAGCCAGTTTGTTTTCAGGATTTGGTGGTAGCTTGCATAGGAGATTAGGTCCCGTTTGAAACCTAAATCCATCTCAACTAATCTTATCTTATCATTACAAATTTTTCAAATTTTCATATACTTTTCTAAATTCTCATACAAAATATAATAAACAATTCAAGTTTTTCAAATCTCAAAATATTCATAATATTAAAAAATAATATTCTAACAGTATCTTATTTAATTCAGCTCAACTTGACATCTAAACACAGCCTAAACACTTCATCATGGGAATGCGGGCTCCGTGGATCTACAATATTGATCTGCAGGTACAGGAGCATGTACATAAACGAAACATGTTGGCGGGTTCCTTACCGTCTCCCCTATAATCTATTCTCTACTATTTCAGTGGTAACAAATATAATTGTTATTAGTGAAATGGATTTTTTGATCATCCAGAATTTAACTTAACTAATGGATTTTTTGGAGAGGCATAGAAGCTTGAAGAAGTTTGAGGAAGAACTAGAAACGGCATCGTGGAAGTCAGCTTACCTGACTGAAAGTGAAGTGTTCTTGCAAATATAAATCGCGAATAGCTTTAGAAATATAAAATCTGTGATTGCAAAATGAATACATTCTGAAACTAAGAAAGTTATTGGAATGTTTCTTCTAATTTAGAGTATTGGATGGAAAAGCAGGCAACTGCCTTAATTGATATATACGTGTTTTACATGTCATGGCTTTATAATTAAATCTACATTGAGAATGACAAGTAAATTTATTTAGTCCGTCATTATTATAGCTTAGATTAGTTTGTTTTGAAATTTGGGTAATCTTAATATTCTTTGAATTTCCACCGTAGGTTTTAGTTTATTGAATTTTCGGACAACACCTAATTGAGAAGTGTTAAAATAATTTTGTTTTGAACTCCTACAGTGTTTAAGGCAACTTGTTTTTTGTTGAGCATCTTTGGTTTCCACTATAGGATTGCTTTGATTCCTTATAATGCATGTTTGCCTTAGGAACTTTTCCAGATGTTCTTCTGATTGATTATAAGGTGAAGCCTTCTTCTTCTGCTATTGATTCATTGCCTCTTTTCAGCATCCTCGTTTTTGGGCCTCTCTCGCCTACTTTTTTATTTTATTTTATTTTATATTTTTCTGAACTCCCCCACTGTTTTACTTCTCCTTCATTAATTACTTTATAATTTTAAAACCTTTATTCATGTTCTATTTGATTTCCAAGAAACCGCTCTAAACCAAAAAAAAAAAAAAAAATCTTGGAATAATTAGACAGCTGGCCATAAACATAATTTAAAATTAAATTCTTAAATATATTTTTGAAGGGATTGTTCCATATTTTTATGTTTTAAATTTTATCTACTATTATGTTGTTCAACATAATCCATCGAGATGGTGTACAAGCTGTTAAATTTGGATTACTTATCGTTAGATTCATGTCAAAATTGACTATATTAATTGTAAATAAAAGTTCCGTCATTTTTCTTATAAAAAAAAGTTCAATCTTTTTAATTTTTAATTTTTAATTTTCTTTATAAATAATGATTTACGCATTGTACGAATTATAAATTCGTAGTATTTAAATCTCGCACACTATTTTAAATATAACCTATATGAAAAAATATTTTTCTAAATGTAAATCCCACTCTTTTTAAAAAGAGTGCATGGAATGTACATGATCTAAATCTGTATCTAAATCAATATGATCATACTTTTTTTATTATTGATGAATAATGATATATACAGCCTTCTTAGTTTTTACAATTCTATTTTACAAAAAATGTAATTATATTAAATTTTGAATTTAAATAAAATTTGAAAACTCAATAGTCGTGAAATTTCCTACTGATTTTGATGAAATAATACTATTACATTGATTGTTCCTAAAATAAAGTACATGTTCATGTCATTATTGTTTATGAAACCATGAGTAGCTATTTGGGTACGGGGGGTGAAAATTGCAAAGCGTTTGTTGGAAACGAAGTTTCCGGGTTTGTGGAAAGTAGGGGCTACGCCTACCTGTGTTGATTTGATGAGATAAGAGAGATGTATGCTAGTATTTAATTTATTTAAGAAAGAGTATTTTGTTTTTTGCTATCAGGTACCATGTGCTCTTGTCTGGAAGACTGGAACCAAATTTCTCACTCTCCAAGCGAATATTCCCATTTCCTGATCAAGCGAGTAAACATGTTTTTGCCGAGTAAATTAGTAATGTCAGATATAATTTAGGAGTGTGCAAGAGTTACCTATTTTAAAAAAAAAATTAAAATTTATTATTAAAAATTAATTTTTTCATATAAATTCTATATTTTTTATTTTTTTTTAAATTATACTATATTTATATATTGTATAACTACAAATATTATTTCTCCTTTTTACTCACGACAAATGATATTTATTTTAGTTTATGCATCTTCTTTAAAAAATAGATAAATATAACGTTTATATAAAAAAATTAATATTTTAATAATAGAGCACAAATTTTTATAAAATGTATGAGATTTATACACTTTAAAACTGTATTTAATATTACTATTTATATGCTCATTCATCTCATTTAAATTTGAAATAACATATCTAAACTAGATTATTAAAAATGGTATAAACTCCAATTTTTTAAAATTAAGATTTTTTAAAATTTTTCAAATTTCGATATTGGGTCCGTTGAGCAACACGATTGCTCTCAAGTTTTCTCATATTCTTAGATATATATATTTTTTTTATGTAACATTACTTAAATATAAAATACTTTCAATTTTAAAATTTCAACGTTTTCATTTAACTATTATATAATTATTATAATTTTTTCAAATTCTCAAAAGAAATATATAAAAAAATACTACTTCTTCAAATTTCAATACAAAAATAATATTAAAAAAATATATTCAAATAATTTTTTAAATTTATATATTTTTATTCAATTTTTTCTCTCTTATTTTTCAAAATACAATTAAACATTTTAACTCATAATTTTACTATCATTCACAGATACACTGAGATATTCTAAATACCCAAACTCCCTCAAATTTAGATCCAAACATAAACATTTTTTTATGTTATTTTATAATTTTGTAATTGTTAAGTGCTAAACTTTGTGATCTTATTTTTCATATAAAAAGATTGAGATGTGGATCAAATTTGATTTTAGATTTAGTAAATTTATGTTTTTTTTTTTATCAAAAGAAAAATTTATGTTATTGAATGTTTCCTGTTATGCAAGTAGACCAACAGCTAATAAATAATCAAATTGCATAGATTTACATTATAAAAAATTGCATGTAGGGATTTTCTTTAGCTAATATAAAACCATTTCCCTTAATCTTTCTCAAGGATAAATTTATCCATGTATGTTTAAAGATGTTAAAACAATGTTTTCCGTAAATTTATCCATATCGTAATATCTATAATTGTCTAAATAATTTTTTACACAACCATTGAATGCCAATACATATTATGATAGCCACTCTATGTATCTCTTTATGATAGCCACTCTACGATAGCCATCTCATTCACACAAAATTGTAAATTCTTAAGTTAGGCTTGGATAGTAAATTGAGATTAGATGAATAAATATAAAAATTAAAAATTGAATAAATATAAAAATTAAAAATTAAAAAATATATTATTAAAATATTATTTTTTAATATTATCATTATTTCAAGATTTTTTTTAATTTTATTTAGAGGAATATATCCAACTTTATTGATATCAGGTCAAGGAGAAAATAAGATTACAAAACTGGTTTTTCAACCAGCTCAATTACATCCTCAACTAGCTCAAAAAATTTCTTAGCTAGACGATGAGCAAAACAGTTGCCACTTCTTCTTACAAGGCCACTAGCCATTGATTTATTCCCAACAACAATGCTCTAGTGTCATTTAAGACCACTCCCACACTATCACATCTCTCAATCTATTGATTAATTCTTTGAACAACTTGTTGAGTATTACCTTCCAGAATCACAGAATTTAATCCCATATCTTTTGCCATTCCAGCAACTTGGATACCCCCTAATGCTTCAGATAGTAGAGAATCCATGAAATCTGTTTTAGACAAATTCTTGGTAGCCAAAATGGTACCCTCGTGGTCACGAGCCACCAATCCAATGTCAATTCTATCTTTAGCTTCATTCAATGCTACATCCCAGTTGATTTTGATGAAATCTACAAGAGGAAGAACCCATACAAGATGTTTGTCTCGAATCATTTGGAGACCTTTCTTAAAGCCAACCTGTGCTGCTTTGAATTCTTCAAATGAGTGAGTTGCCTGCTTAGCTACCTGAGTGGGATGCATAAAGGAATCCTAAAAAATTATTATATTCCTTCTTAATCATATGCCTCGAGCTGTCATAGAGAATAACTCCATCATTTTCTGTTCAGGTAAAGAACTAAGCTTCTTAAAAAGCTCCTTGAAACTACCTGCTCTATTAGATCTTTTCTGAAAGACAATAGACCCTTGTCTCCATACATCCATGGCTAAGCTGCAACTCCACCAAGCATGTGTGACTCATCTTTCCTAAAAAAGATAGGACACAAAGGAGAGTCTACTATCTTTTTCTTGTATAAATTTAGCCTTGTAAGTAATGACTCAACACATGCTCTCCACATGAATACTTTAGTGGAATCCTTAATCCTTTGCACTCTATGTGAAGACTGGCCCTTATTCAATTCCAACAATTCATTTTGCTTATGATAAGCTCTCTTTATCATGAATAGGCTATCCTTTGTCCCTAGCCAAATAAGTTTGTCCCTTGCACCAGAAAAAATTATAGGAATTTTTTTATACAATCTTAGCATCCTCAAGCCCAAGAATAGATGCAACCAAATCTCGATTCCATGCTTAGTCTCCTCATTAATAAGCTCAACAACTCGAGCTTCTTCACGTAATATCTGTATAGGAGATTGGACCTTGTAGCTTGAAGGTTGACGCAGCCACTTGCAGTTACAAATTTTTATATCCTGACCATTCCCTACCCTCTATAAGTAATCTTTCTCAAGCAGCCCCTAGTAGCACAAAGATTCCTCCATAGGAAATAAGGCCTAGCTCCACCTTGGATTGAAGAAAATTATTCAAAGGAAAATCACTTCAGTTAAGGACCTGAGCTACCAAGGAATCAGGAAATTGAATGAGTCTCCAGCCTTCTTTGGCGAGCAAAGCCAAATTAAAACTGTTGCCCAGATGACTAACACAAGAGGCAGAGTGAATTGGGTTATATTATAAAAATTAACACTTACAAATCAAATACACAATATAAAATATAAACAGAATATAAAGAAGTAAGAAATGTAAAGAGTAAGATAAGAAAAAGTAAACTCAGTATTTTTACGAGGTTCAGCCCCACTGCCTACGTCCTCACCTCAAGCTACCCCTTGAGGATCCCAAATTCACTAGTCAATCTCCTTTAGGTGGAGATAGAAACCTATTACAACTTTGAGCAGCACCGCTCCAAAGAATCTATATAGAACACCCTCTACACTTCCAATCACTTCACACTTGGTGATTCAACTATTCTCTGTGTAGAACACCTTCTACACACACAATGGTTATACTCACCCTCTTACTGATACAAAAGTTGATAGTGGGTAGACTATCAAAATACACTCCTCAATGAGTGAGATAGAAACAATACAGCACAGCCTATATCTCTCTCAACAAGAACAAGAATTAAGGCTCAAAACTTTAAAAAAGAGAGAATGAGAGCTTTGAAAGAATGATGTAAAACTTAGCAATAGATGTGTAAGCTCTTGTTGTGATTTTTGCAAACCTCAAGTGAGCTATTTTTAGGCAAATGAGTCTTCAATTTCAAATTTGAAAAGATTCACATGTCAAATAAGAGTACTATTCTCTTTTCAAAAAAATTCAAATAAAAACATTTCCTTTTTACATTTGTCAAAGACAATTCTATTTATTTTTCAAAGAAATCAAACCTAATGTTTTGCTTTTCATACATGACAAAATGAGTATGATTTATTTTTCAAACCAAATCATCTTTTTTTTGCATATGTCAAAAAAACACACAACTACCCTTTAAGATTTTCAAACAAAATCATCTACCTTTTGTATTTGTCAAAAAAGCATACCACCCCCTTCAAGACTTTCAAACAAAATATGCACATGTCAACTATAATAATCAATCATCTTATAAATTCAAATTTTTATATAAAAAAATATAATTTTTGAAATTATTTTGTTTGATGATGTTATGCACATGTGAAAAACATAATTTTTCAAAATAAGACATTTAAAAATGTCTTGCATATGTGAAAAAAGTAATTTGATGTTTTATGAGAAAAAGAGTAATTTGGAACCTTAATCCAATTTCGAATTTTATCAAGAGATGTACAAAAATAATCTATAAGTTTCATTTGTAGACTTGTTCTTTTATGTTTGATGTACACTTCGCTTCATTGTGTAAATAGTTTGAGCTTGAGACTTGAATTTATTTGTTATCATCAAAATCTACACGTAGATACGAAATTTAAAACCTTGGATTCAACAATCTCCCCCTTTTTGATGATGACAAATACTTAGTGGAATTTTGAGACTTGCAGTAATGCTTAATCTCCCCCTGAGAATATGCGTTAGTTTTTCAAGCAATAGATAAACATTATTCCAGCATATATAACAGAGTTAAAAATCTAAATATTTACGTCTAAAACTTCTCCCCCTTTTGGCATCATTAAAAAGGAACCGCAATTAGTTTCAGTAAGATTTTTTTTTGCAATAAGCGATAACCAAATAAAACGGTGCGGGAACCACCCGTGCCCGACAAAAACTGCAAAGGCTGGAGCTGAACTTTATTGTCTCGACGCGGAAGAAGATTTAAATCTGTTTGATGTTATTGACGAATTAGATGTTGTAGAGATTTGAAGTTGAATAAGTGAAGTTATCCGTGTCCGAAAAAGACAGCAAAGGTTGGAGGTCTAACTCTGGCAATTCTGTGCAGATCCACGCGTGTCCGACAAAACCTGCAAAGGTTGGAGGCCTAGCTCTAGCAGTCGGTGCGGAAGCAGATTCAAATCCACGTGATGTTGTTGAAAAATTAAATATTATCGAGATTTGAAAGTTGCTGTTTAAAAGACCATTTTCACCTGTCGGATACTCAAATAAACTTTCACACCACTCATTGATCCAATTTCTGTTCATTCAAAACGATAGAATGGCAGAAAAAATTTCATTTAATATTTCAGATTTGAATAAAAAACCGTCTCAACCAGTCATTTTATCTCATGAGGTTGTCAACACCATGCTAGAAGCAGAGATGCATTTTTCTGCTAGGACTGATTCTGAGGTTGTTGCAGCATTAAGAACTCTCAGTGCTCAATATGCTGCCTCTGTTACAACCATGTCTCAGAGATTACTAGCGAGGGCAAATGAGGTTGATCGACTTAACAATTAAATATCTATTCTGCATCAAAAGCTTGCAAATAAAGGTAGAAAGAATAATAGGTTAAAGCAAAAAAATAAAAATTTGACAGAATTAGCTCGTGTTCTGAAACTTCGAATAGAGGAATCGGAACGAGTGAGAGTTCAAGCACAGAGTCAACATAAGCAGATAATGGCAGCGTTTCACGAGAGAAATAGAGACAATCTGCAATAAATCCCGCTGGCTTAGTTCGGTAACTTTTGACAATATGCATTCGGCATATCTTGCAAACTTGACTAAGTAAGATTTGAAGAGATGACAGTTTGTCTTGTATTTATTTCCATCTTTACAAAAGCAATCCTTAGTTTTATCTAATTCGCATCAAATTTTCTTCTCATCTCTGTAGTTCATCTTCATTCTCACTCTACAAAATTTCAATGGCTCATCAATTTCTTTCAGTGCTTCTCATGATCAAGATATGAGGTATTCTTCACCTCAAACTATTTCTGCATCTGTTGTAGGCGCTATGAAGCAACAAAACACTGATTTGGTTAATAAATCAGATCATGATGGCATTTACGAGCTTGTGAGTCTCGGAACTCGATACTCATCATCCATTGTTGCTTTTTTCCGCTCGGTTGTAGTCCAAACCCTCGAGATAGAGAAGCTTAATGAAAATATCGATGTTCTTCAACGACTTGTTCAAGAGTCTAACAAAAAAATAGTAGACTTAAAACAACAGAATAAAGATTTAAAATCCTTGCTTGCCTCTGGATTTCGATTGCCTAATCCTTTAGACAAAGATGGCATGATGATTTATGAGGAACAAATGCATTTAAATGATGAGGCTAAACGTCTCAAGTTTCTGTACGTCGTTTGAGATAATGGAATAAAAGTATCTAGCAGATATTCATGGCATGCATCATTCCTATTTCTCTTTTAATCATGCATAGTCTATCTTCTGGTAGGGGTTTTGTGAAAATGTCTGCCAATTGATCATGTGTACTAGTGAATTCTAATACAATATTGCCATTCTGCACATGATTTTTAAGAAAATGATATCTAATTTCAATATGTTTGGTCCAAGAATGTTGTATTGGATTATTTGAAAGATTTATAGCACTTGTATTATCACATTTGATTGGAATGTAATTATACATAAGTTTAAAATCCTCAAGTTGTTGCTTCATGTAAAGAACTTGAGCACAATAACTGCTTGCAGCAACATATTCCATTTCAGCAGTAGATAATGCAACATAATTTTGTTTTTTACTAAACCATGAAACAAGTGCATGACTTAAAAAATGACATGTTCCACTAGTAATTTTTAGATCAACTTTGCAACCAGCATAATCCGCATCTGAATAATTAATAAGATCGAAAGAAGTGTGCTTAGGATACCATAACCCTAGGTCAATGGTACCGACAAGATATCTAAAAATATGTTTGACTGCAATCAAATGAAATTGCTTGGGAGATGATTGAAAACGTGCACATAAACATACACTGAACATAATATCAGGTCTACTAGTTGTCAAATATAATAAACTACCAATCATATCTCGATATACCTTTGAGTCAACTGGTTTACCGCTTTCATCTTTATCAAGTTTGGTAGTTGGACTCATTGGTGTTCCAATTACCTTCGCACCTTTCATCTTAAACTTTTTGAGTAACTCTTTGATATATTTTGACTGATTGATGAATGTTTCACTTTTTGCTTGCTTGATTTACAATCTAAGAAAGAAATTAACTTATCTCATCATGCTCATTTCAAATTCTTCCTGCATGCTTTTTGCAAAATCTTGACACATATTTTCATTAGTAGTACCAAATATTATATCATCAACATAAAATTGAACTAAAAGAATATCATTTCGTTCATATTTGATGAAAAGAGTTGTATCAATTTTTCCTCTTGAAAAGCCTTTTTCAATCAAAAAACTACTAAGCCTCTCATACCAAGCTCTAGGTGCTTGTTTGAGTCCATATAATGCTTTTGCGAGCTTAAAAACATGATTAAGAGAAATATGATTTTCAAAACCTGGAGGTTGTTCAACATATACCTCTTCATTTATAAAACCATTTAAGAAAGCACTTTTAACATTCATTTGAAAAAGTTTGAAATTTTTATAACATGCATATGCAAGTAACATTCGAATAGCTTCTAATCTTGCGACAGGTGCATACGTTTCATCATAATCGATTCATTCCTCTTGATTGAAACCTTGGGCTACAAGTTGAGTCTTATTTATAGTGATAATTCCAGACTCATCTTTCTTATTTCTAAAAACCCATTTTGTTCCAATAACAACATGATTTTTGGGTCTAGGAACAAGTGTCCATACATTATTTCTTTCAAATTGATTTAGCTCTTCTTGCATAATTCGTCAATACATCATGGGTCTAAAAATCATGATTCGTCAATAAGTGCTTCATCAATATTTTTTGGTTCAATTTAAGATAGAAAAGCAGTGTGATTACAAATATTTCTAAGAGATGATCGAGTACTTACACCTCGTGAAGGTTCTCCTAGAATTTGTTCCACTGGATGATCTTTCACATGTTTCCACTGTTTGGTTGCATCTTGTACTAAGTCTTGATAATCTTTCCTGATGTTTCCATATTGGATTTCTTCCATTGTATTCTCTTTGTTGAGATTGAGACTATTTTTGTTATTTGTACCTTCTGATTCTTCATCAATAGATTTCTTGGAAAGTAAAGGGTTAGATTCATCAAATACTACATGCATAGATTCTTGTACAGTCAAAGTCTTTTTATTGAATACTCTATAAGCTTCACTATTTGTTGAATACCCAAGAAAGATACCTTCATCAGATTTTGCATCAAACTTTCCTAAATTATCTCTGTCATTGAGTATAAAACATTTGCATCCAAATACATAAAAGTAACCAATGTTGGGCTTTTTCTCATTCCAAAGCTCATAAGAGGTTTTATCTAATTTAGACCTTAATATAACTCCATTTATAACATAACATGTAGTACTTACCGCTTCGGCCCAAAAGTAACTAGGTAAACTATTTTCATTAAGTATTGTTCTTGCTATTTCTTGAAGAGATCTATTCTTCCTCTCTACTATCCCATTTTGTTAAGGAGTTCGAGGAGTAGAGAAATTATGCAGAAAACCATTTTCATCACAAAAAGACTCAATATCTTTATTGATAAATTCTTTCCCCCTGTCACTTCGGATGTTTGAAATAGTATAACTCTTTTCATTTTGAATTCTCTTACATAGCTTGGTAAAGGCATTATGTACCTCATCTTTATGAGTAAGAAAGATGACCCAAGTATATCTAGATAAATCATCAACAATAACAAATGCATAATATTTTCCTCCCAGACTCGCAACTCTGTTTGGTCTAAAAAGGTCCATGTGTATTAGTTACAAAGGTCTAGTAGTGGAAATATATTCTTGATTTTGAAAGAAGTTTTGTTTGTTTATCAAACTGGCATGCATCATAGATTTTGTCTTTAAAAAAGATTGCTTTTGGCAAACCTCTCACAAGATCATTTTTTGAAAGTTTGGAAATAAGTTCCATGTTTGCATGACCTAACCTTCTATGCCATAACCAACTATTTTCATGTTGAGCTGATAAACAAATAGTATCTTATGAGGTAATTTCTTCAAATTCAATTGTATAAACATATTGTTTCTAAGAGCAATAAAACAAATATTGCAATCATGATTATTCAAAATAATGCACTTATGCTTTTTGAAGGTAATTGTAAATCATTTATCACATAATTGACTTTTACTTAAAAGATTATGTTTTAGACTTTCAACAAGTAGAACATCTTCAATTATGAGAGAAGACTTATTACCAACTTTACCTATTCCCACGATCTTCCCTTTTGAATTGTCTCCAAATGTCACGTGTCCTTCTTCTTTAGCAGTGAGATCAATGAACTTAGTTTTATCTCCTGTCATGTGTCTTGAGCATCCGCTATCTAAAAACCATCTTACTTTACTTACGGAAGACTTCATACATACCTACAAAAATAATTAAAATAATTTTTCTTGGTACCTATGTTCTTTGGGTCCTTTATTTATTAGTATTAGAAGAAATAAGATTCTTTGGTACCCATATGACCCTAATAGTCATTGTATGTTTTCTTCTAATAGGACAAGCATGATAATTATGACCATTTCTATAGCAAAAATTACAAATAACATGTAACATACTTGAAGAATTTGAGTGATTGTAATAATGTCTTTCTTTGACAAATCTATTTTTAGGAAAAGAATTTTGAAAGTTTGGTTTTGATTTAATGGGTTTATCAAAGAAATTTTTATAGGGTTTGAGTTTTTCTTTTGACATGTATCCCAAGCCTACCTTATCAAAAACACATCTTTGATTACCAAGAAGTTTTTTGAAATTTCTTTTTCCATTTGTGAAATTTTCAACAATCTTTTCTAAATCAGGTACTTTCTTTTTCAGTTCATCATTGTCATCTTTTGAAATTATATTTTCTTTTCTTAAAACATCAATTTCATTTATTAAAGAAGAATTTTTCTTTTTCAAAACGGTATACTTAATACTTAATTTTTCAAATTCCTCATATACCTCTTCTAAAGCATTTTGCAATTCTTCATAAGAGGAATTTTCAAGATTTGTTACCTCAAGATCATCTTTAGCCATAAGACAAAAATTTTCAGATTCTTCATTACATGTGTCGTTGTTTGAACTACTTGAATCATCATCCCATGTAACTTTCATTGCTTTCTTGCCTTTGTATCAATCTTTCTTTAGCAGGGGACAATCTACCTTGATATGTCCTGACTTTTTACATTTATAACAAATTAATGAATCATTTTTACCTGTATCTTTGTTGGAAGATTTTTTGAAAGGTTTCCTTGGAGAAGTTTTATTTTTCAAGAATCTCTTAAATCTTCTTGTGATCATTATAATCTCTTCGTCATCGCTTTCTTCATCTTCATCGCTTTCACTTTCATGAGGAATGGCTTTGAGTGCCAAGCTCTTCTTTTGCTTTCCTTCTTCTTCTCCTCTTTTCAATGTGTACTCATAGGTAATAAGTGACCCGATGAGTTCATTTACTTCGAGTTTTTTAAGATCCTTAGCTTCAAGAATTGCCGTTACTTTTGATTCCCAACGTTTTGGCAAGGAGTTGAGAATTTTCCTTATTATCTCTAAGCTGGAATAAATTTTACCAAGAGATGTCAAACTATTTATAATATTAGTAAAACGAGTATACATAAAAGAGATAGATTCATCATTATTCATTTTGAACATTTTATATTCATGCGTAAGAATATAAATTTTTGATTCTTTGACTTGCAAAGTTCCTTCATAGGTTACTTCCAAGTTGTCCCAAATTTCCTTTGCTGTCATGCAAGTCATTATTCTGTTAAATTCATTACCATTGAGAGCATTATATAAAAAATTCATAGTCATTACATTCATAGTATAAAGTCTATCGTCTTCGCAATCAAACTCTTCATTTTTCTTTTTGACCTTTACTCCATCAACAGTTTTTGTTGGAATATAAGGTCCATTTACAATACATTTATAGATTTCTCGACCTTGAGACTGAAGAAATATTCTCATTTTAGCTTTCCAGAAAGTATAATTATCTCCACAAAATAGCGGAGGTCGACTACTAGATTGACCTTCAGCGAAAGTAGCTGCAATGTTAGCCATATGATCTTAACTCAACAAATAGTTAATCTTATAACAGAGCCCTTGCTCTGATACTAATTATTGCCCAGATGATTAACACAAGAAGGGGGGTGAATTAGGTTATATTATAAAAATTAACACTTATAAATCAAATACACAATATAAAATATAAACAGAATATAAAGAAGCAAGAAATATAAAGAGTAAGGTAAGAAAAAGCAAACTCAGTATTTTTACGAGGTTCAGCCCCACTGCCTACGTCCTCACCTCAAGCTACCCCTTGAGGATCCTAAATTCACTAGTCAATCTCTTTTAGGTGGAGATAGAAACCTATTATACCTTTGAGCAGCACCGCTCCAAAGAATCCGTGTAGAACACCCTCTACACTTCCAATCACATCACACTTGGTGATTCAACTATTCCCTGTGTAGAACACCTTTTACACACATAAGAGTTATACTCACCCTCTTACTGATACAAAAGTTGATAGTGGGTAGACTATCAAAGTACACTTCTCAATGAGTAAGATAGAAACAATACTGCGCAACATATATCTCTCTCAACAAGAACAAGAATTAAGGCTCAAAACTTTAGAAAATAGAGAATGAGAGTTTTGAAAGAATGATGCAAAACTTAGCAATAGATATATAAGCTCTTGTTGTGATTTTTGCAAAACTCAAGTGAGATATTTATAGGCAAATGAGTTTTCAATTTCAAATTTGAAAAGATTTACATGTCAAATAAGAGCACTATTCACTTTTCAAAAAAATTCAAATAAAAACATTTCCTTTTTGCATTTGTCAAAAACAACTCCATTCATTTTTTAAAAAAAATCAAACCTAATGTTTTGCTTTTCATAAATGACAAAATGAGTATGATTTATTTTTCAAACCAAATAATCTTCTTTTTGCATATGTTAAAAAAACACACAACCACCCTTTAAAATTTTCAAACAAAATCATCTACCTTTTGCATTTGTCAAAAAAACACACCACCCCCCTTCAAGATTTTCAAACAAAATATGCACATGTCAAATATGATAATCAATCATCTTATAAATTCAAATTTTTATATGAAAAAAATATAATTTTCAAAATTATTTTGTTTGATGATGTTATGCACATGTGAAAAATATAATTTTCAAAACTAAGACATTTAAAAATGTCTTGCATATGTGAAAAAAGTAATTTGATGTTTTATGAGAAAAAAAAGTAATTTGGAGCCTTAATCTAATTTCGAATTTTATCAAGAGATGTACAAATATAATCTATGAGCTTCATTTGTAGACTTGTTCTTTTATACTTGATGTGCGCTTCGCTTCATTGCGTAAATAATTTAAACTTGAGATTTGAATTTATTTATTATTATCAAAATCTACACGTAGATATGAAATTTAAAACTTTGGATTCAACAAAAACTCTCAAAGTTGCAAAAACCCAAGCTTCCTGGGCCCCTTAGCTTCCCCATTTGTCCCCAAGATGCCCAATGCACATTCTTTTAATTATACATATGGCCCCGCTAAAACTGATGCGTCACTTTATTTATCTCACTTAGCAAAAACTTTGGCAATCTAAAAATCCCCACACAATAGGGAGGAAGGCTTGAACCATAACTTTCAATAAAATTTTCTTGTCTACCTAGGAGAGGAACTTTGTTTTCCAATTGTTAATTCCGCCTTTAATCCTATCCAATATTTCTTTGAAAGCTGCATGCCTTGATCTACCTATTAGAGTAGGTAAACCAAAATAATTTTCATAGCATAAGGTGGATCGAGTACCAGCAATGCTCAAAATGTTATCCTTAGTAGACTTCCTGGTATTTGCACTAAAAAAGATAGAGGTCTTGGACTTGTAAAGTTTTTGGCCTGATGCATCTTCATAGAGGATAAGTAGCATGTGAATTGAAGCCTACTCCCTTGTATTCGCTCTACAAAATAACAAATTGTCATCTGCAATGATTAGATGGTTAATGCTGAGTTTGCCTTTACAAATAGGAAAACCATGGATGTCCCTAACTGCTTCAGCATGATTCAACAAACTACTCAGCACCTCCACAATAAGTACAGATAGGGGAGAGAGGATCCCCATCTAATGCCTCTTGATGGAACAAAACTTGTTTGTGGAGTCCCATCAATTAGGATTGAGTAAGAAATAGAAGAGATGCAACTCATAATCAGATTAATTCACCTCAATGAAGTCCATCTTCTCTATAACCTTCTTAAAAATGGCACACTTCATCCTATCATATGCCTTACTCATGTCCAACTTAGTAGTCATGTAGCCTTGTTGCCCTTTACCTTTAGTAGTCATTGACTACAAGGCCTCGAAAGCAATAATAACATTATCAAGAGTCATTCTCCAGGGAACAAATTAGGCACTTTGTGTAGATGAAATCATCTGAGGAAGAATATTATTAAGCCTGTTAGAATGAACTTTTGAGACAACTTTATAGAGCACATTTCAAAAAGATACGGGTCTGAAATCCATCACTGTTTGGGGACTTTTCAATTTGAGAATTAGCACAATAAAAGTATCATTTATGAGAGCAATATCCCCTCCATGGTTAAGGACCTCAAGAATAGCCTTTGTGACATCACTTCCCACCACATCCTAGTGAGTTTGATAGAGCACAGCCGGCAAACCATTGGGCCTAAAGAAAGCCTAAAGGATTCATTTGAAACAATGCAATCTTGACTTCCTATACTATGAATGACTTGAGAGACTGTTGTTTATGTCCTCATTCACTTTAGGCTGTATATAATTCAAATAGACTTCAATTCCAATAGGGTTCAATGAAGAGAGAAAGGTCTAATAGTGTTGTTAGAAAACCTCATAAATACCTTCCATGTCATTGATCAACCTGCCATCATCTAGAGTCAGTTTCTAAATCTCATTTGTCTTTCTTCTTTGATTGGTACATCTGTGAAAATACTTGGAATTTCTATCTCCATCTTTCAACCAAGTTTGTTTAGCCTTGTGCTGTCATTTGACATTTCCTCTTCAAAATCTGTCAATATCCTTCTGAAGAGCCTTATTGCCTCTGTGTTGGAGCCATTATTAGAGTTCTACATTGTGGATAATTGGTTCAACTTAGTCTGAGTATCCTTTCTTTGTTGTCAAAGGGAATTCTTGCTCCATTGAACTAGAGAGACCCTACACTTGCCAAGACTTTTTTGAACTGAGTTCATGAACAAACCCTGCTAAGTAGAATGGTTAGACTAGATGGATTTAATAATATTGCTGCACTCCTCTTGTAAGATCTAGATAGCTTCAAACTTGAAAATCCTCTTGTTGTAAAAATTCAAAAGTGCACAAAATCGTAATAAGTAATATAGTGATAAAGAAAGATGCCGAACCCACAAGGATATTTACCTATTAACTACTGAAACTGATCTAATTTCGAATTTTGTAAAAATCAAGAAAAGTGATGGATTTTGAATTTGAAAAATAAAAATAAATTAAATTAAGCCGACAAATAAAGAATTGACCAAACACTTAAAAAGAAGAATATTTTATCCAAGAAGAAAACACTAAAGTATCTGACTCACCTAACCAATCTAATTCCAAATCTTAACCATGCAATCAATCAATTATCATCCTATTTGATGGTAAAATATTTCAATTTATCTAAGACCCTCTCTCAAGTAGAATTAGAATTACTCAACATACGATAGCTCGCGATATGTCTATGTGAATCTAAAAGCATTTGAGTACATTAAGATTAATAATATTTTTCATAAAAGCCACATAAATCACGTTGGCACATTCTAGTCTTTCATTCAATTCATAGCATACATCATATGAAACTAAACTACACATCATCTCTCAATTTAATATGCATTATAAATCAATCAACTATTGGCTAGATAATTGAAAGCATCAAGCTCAATGATGTATACTCAAGAAGAATGATAAAATTATGATCACATAGAAATAAGATTTAGAATTGTCATGAGGAGGCTACATTGTAACGCCCCGATTTTTATTTTTTTAAAATTATGCATACACCTAAACTTACTAATTAAGTGCAATGCAAAACGCAACGAAAAGAGATAAATCTTCCATATATACGAAGAGATCTAACTCTTGCATAAATAGATCACATGGTATATTAAAACTATATTCTTCACAACTTTTCATTCATCATAACATATCGTATCCAGAACTTACATAACCTAGTTAGTTCTCTTCTAACAAATATCTCTTTCTGCCTTCTGATACTCTTGCTATTCCACTTGATCTTATACGTAAGATCATTCCCTTAGGAGAGGACTACTCTGTAGGAGCCTCGGGGCTCCTCATAATCTCCTGTAATGTCTAAGTCTCATGACAATTTATTTACTCCTACAACACCCTCTATCATTTCATAAGGAATGATAGATAAAATATAAAAGAGTGACATTTTCAAGAAATCTCGGTAAGTATACAGTCAACGAAATATGGCATGGATGACATAAGAAGTTATCATACATGTCAATGCTCAGAGACATATATCTTATAAAAATGCTTTATGAGACTCATGCATGACTTAAATTTATAATCTTCATGGACTCATTTTATCATACTTAAACTCTTATTTCTTTTCTTTCGTAACATTGTGTGTCTTACTTGTTTCGTATCATCGACAGGCATCTCCATCGAATATTTCTTATTTCATATCATCGACAGGCTTAGGTTCCTGCCAGTTTTCATATCCTCAACGGGCTTTGGTCCTTGCCAATTTTCACATCCTCGAGAAGCTTAGGTTCCTGTCGGTTTTCAAATATTCGACAGGCTTAGGTCCCTGTCGGTTTTCACATACTCGACAGGCTTAGGTCCCTATCGGCACGTCAATCATACAGGTGTATCGCTGGTCCCCGTCATGACGTGACTGACTTATTAATCTTTCCACTTGTTACGTTTTCTTAACGTATTTTCTTAAAACATACTTCATGACATATATATGTGACGTAATGCAACATACGCATAAACTTAGACTTATGACGTGCATATTTTATATCTATATGAGTCTTATAACATGTGAGAACATTTCACAATAGCATACGTCATATGTACATACATTTACGTCACATCAATTCATAAAATCAATGCCTACTAAAACAAACTCAGTTCTATAACACGTATCATACTAATTATACACTTAAATAACATATATAATTTTTTTTATTAAAACATCAACTTTTATCGAAGTAAAAGTCTTGAATTTAAGCAAACAGGGTATCTCACTCGAGTGAGATTCAAGCGAACATCAAGCAAACTAGGTATCTCGCTCAAGTAAGGTATCGAGCGAAATTCAAGCGAGGTCTCAGGTTAGAACTCGCTCGAGCAGGACATCGAGTGAGTGTCGAGTAAAGTCTCAGGTTGCACTTCGCTCAAGCCAAACATCTAGTAAGAGTCAAGTGAGGGTTTATATTTGTTCTTCGCTCGATCCTTCGGTCGAGTGAGGGTCGAGCGAAATTACATAGCATAGGAATTTTTCAATCTAAAACATGCAATCTTTTCATATATACCTTATTTTTACTTATTAAAACATAAATATATGTTCTTATAATTTTTTTAGCATTTTACCATAACAAAATCTTATCCAAAACTCAATGGATTTCAATTACATCATATAAGCAACGTTTAAGCTTCAACTAATAACAAACATGGTTTCATCATTAATTTACTTATTCTATGCCAAGATTATGTTAAATTGTATACTTATAAGTTTCTCCAAAGCTTGAATGGATGATAGAACCAAGCTCTTGCAAGAATTTCTCAAGATCACACAATTAGCTCACTTAAGTGATGTTTGGATGTTCAATGGTTTAAAGAGACTTCTTCTTTGGTTTTCTCTCCAAGTGGGCGTGTATTGTGACGCCCACAATCTACGCTAAGGGTTTTAATGTAAATTGAAGAGTCTGAGTAAGTAATACTGGGCTACTTACCCCATAAGTGTCGATCTTATAATGCATGCATCTAATCTTACTATTGTATGTAATGAGACTCACAGCGGAAACTGGTCTAAATAAAAACTTTTACAAATAAACTAGTGAACACATGGTAAAATATAAACATAATATTCACATCCACATTACAACATTATATTATACTACAATATAATCCAGTCTGTTTTCTCAGTCATATAAATATACAATAATATCCCATTACTATGTCAGCACCATCTTGGCTCCCTTTTGACTTCTGGATACTCCTTGCCATAACGAAACTTATCCAAACTAATATCAAAATCTCGATGAAGGTGTTGTCCATATGGTGATGTGTATATGCCACATATAGACAATGAATCATCTAATTTTAACATCAGACAACATCAGGTACGCTTCTGCTGCATTGAGAAGGCGGATGCATCGTGTCTCCATAACCCAATTGGTAGGTCATGGATATCAACAACGGGAAAGTAAAAAAAGTTAAAAAGGGAAAAGTCAGAGGGCCCCTCAGGGCTCCCCTGAGCTCCCTAAGATAAAGGGGCTTTTCTCCTGTCCGTCATAAGGTCCTGTACAATATTTAAATTTTCTAAAAAAAGACATAAATAAACAAAGGTGAGATTTCTTTGAAAATCTCAGTAAGTATACATATATCATAATATGGCATAGATAAAGTGAAACATAAAATACATGATAAAATCATAGCACATAATATATAAATTATCTTATGTAGTTCATGCATGTATATGATAAAGGAATGACCAACTTATATTTCCTATGGACTCATTCTTATTATACTTAAATTCTTATTTCTTATGTTATCTTTCATAATACTGAGGGTCATACTTATTTCATAATCTCGATGGGCATTACGTATCGCCATCCCCATTGGGTTTTCTCAGCATGACGCATCAGGTTGGTCATACATAAGCTCATTAATCTTCCGGGTGTTACGTATCGTCGTCCCCGTCCTTACGAGTCTCATGTCAATCTTTCGGGCGTTACATATTGTCGTCCCCGTCGTAATACGACACTTAACTTATCACATTTTTCTTAACATTTTCTTATCGTATTTTCTTAAAATACACGTCGTGACTTACAACGACTCACTTATGTGACGAAATGTAATATAGTACAAACTTAGACTAATGACATGCATGTTTCACGTTTTCATAAAGCATATGACATAGAAAAGCATAACACAAAACCTACATGCACATACATCGCCTAAATTCATAACGTCAAGCTTAACAAATAATACGTATGAAACTAAATAAAATATTATATTTTTATTTAATTAAGGGCTGGCCAAATTTTTATGGAAAATATTCTTAATTATTTATTCCTTTTAACTCTTTCAACTCAAGTCCACAAGTTTGCATAATTTCATAACTACATTATTTTTAAGTGTTTCTTAAACTATTCTTATATACAAAATTTTATTATTATTTTATTTTATCTTTTTATGACAATAATTATAAAAACTATTCCTAATATATTAAAGCTCCTAAAATTATAATATTTGTTAAAAATATTTTTCAAAATATTCACTAGAACTTTTAAAATGAAGGAAAACTCCCCTTTTTAAGGGTTACCTACTTTGTTTTGTTTCTTAATTCCAGTTTCGTCCTTCATAAAGTTCTTATCTCTTAAAACTTAAAACATAAAAGTTGTAGATCTATGTCTTATACTTTTATATCCTTTTGAATCAATCAATTTAGACATCACATTAACAAGTTATGACCATTTTACTGAAAGATGTTAAATCTGTCTACTTAACTCCTTTGAAGTCTGAAAGCTACTAGGGTTGTTCTATCATTTTTTTCCAAATCATGATCTCATATTTTCACATATTCATCTTATTATATAATCATAAAACATATGCATAAGGTTCTTAAATTTTTCCTAGTATTTTTCCACAACAAAAACCACTCCATAATTCAAGAATATTCAAGCTACTTCATAAGTAATATATGAGCTTAAACAAGCATCAAATAGGTATCAAACTAAATCTAAAAATTAAGCCACTTATACCACATAAAGATTATGTTAATTAGTACACTTACAAATATTTCCAAAGCTAATTAGTAGTCTTGAATGGATCTTGCGCTTCCTTTCTCTCCAAGGCTCCTACTTAGCTTCCTTTTAAGGTATGTGTGTTGTGAGTGGAATTTTGGGTATTTTCCTTGGCTTTCTCTCAAGGTGGCTGAATGATATCTCTAAAAGAAGTGAGGATAAGCTTGTGTACCTATGTATAGGGATGATGAGGCGTTGGAGGCTTGAGAAGAGGGAATGACATTTCAGCAATGCCTTAGCTGAATGGGGTGAGTTGTCCCCCCCTAGGTGCATGGCCTCTTGATCACCCCTAAACTTCTAATGATTTTCTGAAATTTTCATCTCATAGCTGAGCCTAATCCTCCTCTAAAATAATCTAGATCAATGGTTTAAATTATTACAACACATAGGTAAAAAAAAATGGAACAAATCCTACCATATCTAGGATATGCTTAAACTGGCCACTTGGCCTTAATCTGGCTCCCACATTTTTAGATCATCTCCCCCACTTTTTTCCACATGTTCCAGCCTTCCTAGACATTCTTAGAACATCTTAAAAGAATCCCCTTAAGGCTTGGTAGGCTATTGGTTGAGAATGGAGGGGCAACTTGGCTCGTTTAGTTGGTTGTCTTCCAATAAGATTTGCTCCCCCTTCTCCCATGGTTATATACAAATTTTTCTTTTAGAAACTCTTCCACCACCAAGTACAAACATTTTTACACATGTATAGAAGATAAAAATGTTGAGAACCAATCAAATTGAGGCTCCTAAAGTAGGTTGGTGGTTTGATTTATTTTCGGGCTTCAGTTTAAGCTCAACACATATCAGTCCAATTCCAGCCCAAATAACCCATTGATCCACTTCAATTCTCTGAAAACTCAAAACATAAAAATTTTAAATAATCTTCTTAGTGATTCATAGGATTTCTAATCACCTAAATATGAGGTCATATAAGGGAGATATCATCAATTTACTGAAACATGTCATTCTAATCTGAGAACCCACTTTTAGGCTATCTAAGTGTGTTTCCACTCCACTTCCAATTTTCTCAATTTTCCTCTTAATATCCTTGATATAATTATTCTATAAATGAAAACTAAAAAATTTTAAAAATTTATTTATCATAATTCCCCATATTTCATTGTCTACTTAAGGTGTTTCTAGTTTAAATCTTCCTTCCAATTACCATAAATTTCTAAAATTCTCTTAAATAAAAATATTAAATTTCTAAATAAATCTATTTCTAAGATTATATGTAAAAAGGAAGGGTTATTGCATGTGTTCTACTTTTGAAAAAGGATTATAAGACTTACCAATACATATATATAAAACAGGGTGGTCGACCCTTTAGAGGAAAAGGAGAAGAAGAGGTAGCTAAAGGCTACTGGTTACTTCTTGCTTGGGGGATGAGGTGTCATGCCTCCTAAAATCAAATGATTAAATCTAAGTATATAAAATCTAGACTTGGCAACAAATATCCTCATCCAATGGTTATTATTAAGTCATTTTAGTCAGCTAAAATTGATTAATGATTGACGAGATATCAGATGACCTAAGGCATGAGATGACACTCACCTAACCATGCATGAACCAAGCCATTCCAGCATTTCTTGGTCTCCCACGTCTCTCAGCCTCTTTCTTATCCATTTGGTTACTTGATAAGCCTCCCAAGACTCCATTTGACATGTTCTAGAAGAACACTTGTTGGTTTAGTTGGAATAGACTTTAGTTTGTAACTCACTTAGTTAGATTTGGACAAATTCAGACAGATTTCTTCCTCTCATGTTACTTCATGTCTTTAGGTCAACTAAAACTTCTAGATTACTTATTATTCTCATGCCACATACTCATATACATGTCAAGACCTCAGAAGAATTGATAGCCAATCACAATTTTTGTCACATGCCCCAATTTGATCTATTTCTTCTAACTCGAGTTCCATTTGAGCTCAAACCAGAACTGTCCATTTGTTTCCAGAATAAGTCATCGATCTAGTCCAAATATTCAAAAACTCATAACATGAAAGTTTTAGATCTATCTCTTATAATTCTATATGAATTAGAATAACCTTATTTAGATATCATATGACCAAGTTATGATTTTTATACTAAAAATAGACAGATAAACCCGAGAATACCAATCCGGACACACCAAGTGTTTGGTAGATATTCCTTCTTGTTTCACATGAAATTCCCTAGATAAAATCTCCTCATTTTTCATATACATACACACTTGTCCAGATCTTAGGTTAATTGAGAAAATAATCCAAAAACTTAATCTTATCCAAAGTCCTTAGTCAACTTCAAAGTCAATGCCTATCTATCTTCAATCCAGATCTTCCACTTCAATCTTCATTTTATATTTGATTAAGTCTATATCTCTTAAAACTAAAAACATAAAAATTATAAATATTCCTCTTAGCGTTTCATAGCCTCTTGAATCACTCAAATATGATATCAAATGAGCAAATTATGGCCATTCTACTAAAAGACGTCAAATTTCTTCCTGTATCTTGCTCGAGCCAGACATCAAGCGAGAGTTGAGTGAGATCTCGGGTTAGACATTTTTTTTTCACATAAAATAAGCCACCATTGTATCCAATCCTACTCCTAACCTTCCAACATACAATTATAAGTCTTTTCTTTATTATACTTATTCCTTATTTGATCAACCTTCTATGATCATGCCACATATGAAAATTAAACGGATATTTAAAAATTCGGGTTATAACATACATCATAGCCTTATCAATAAAACTAGCTCAAAATATAATCAAAACAAACCATTATAATTCTGGAACTCATAATGAAAATTGTACAAAAAGAAGATAAAAAATTAAATAGGAAATTGTATGTAGATCGAAAGTCTCAATTGTCAAAAACATCCAATTTGGCCTCCGTCTTCTTCTTCTTTTTCCAAATTTCAAATTCCTCTTCAATGATGAAGAAAATATTCTTTAACATGGCTCTAGTTGTCCCCCCTCTTGTTTCTGACAACATCATTATTTAAAATAAGCAGTTTCTCACGTCCAATTTATGACCATTTTTATCTCTTTATTTCTTATTTTTTAGGAAAGTCTTCAACACGAAACTTGTAAGATTTTTTCCTAGCTTTTTGTAGATACCAAAATCGCATTTTTTTTTTTTTTTTGAGTTTCATAGCAAAATTTATGTTCCAATTACTGAAGATTATTTTAGTAAATTCAAGAAATGAATGTTTTTTAAGACTTTTGATGAAGGAAATCTCATTTTTTTAGAAATCTTGAGGAAAGGTTCCTCCTAAATTTTTATGACTCCTTCAGTTTATTTATTATTAAATAAAATAATTAAAAACTCCAATAAGTAAGAAAATTAAACACAAACGGATTGCATCAAGAAAATGATTCAAGAAAACTTTAAACATTGAATAATTTTTTAGATTAATTCAAGAACATGATTATGTGTAATACCCCACTCCCGAATATAGTATTTTGAAAATATTTTAGGGAGCTGGTGTGCTACTAAAAACTTTCTTTATAAAACGCACAAAATACGAACATTTATAACAAATGAAACTATTTTTATAAAATTTAAAGAAAGTCAGTGGAAGTATTTGTTTTAAATATTGAAATCACACATATTTACAAAAATATTTTATTCATTAAAAATCATAAATTTACAACTAATATATTATCCAGGCCTTTGCATTACCTCCCTAAGTCAAATCCTGCCAGATGTGCATCCTCATCACCTAAGATGGTTTTAAAGAAAATATAGAAATACAGAAATAAAAACAAAATGAGTCGAATACTCAATAAGCAACATATCAAATGATAAAAATAATAATCATCAATTTTCATGCATATTCATAGATACATATATAATAATATGAACATGATCTTTTTACAAATATTGAACATGTGCCTTTTTATAAATGTTGAAATCATGAGATCTTCGTAATTTCTAAAAACATAAATTTTTCATAATCTTATCGTATCTTATCTTATCATGCATATTATAGGTCGTTACCCACAATTGACCCTCGTGAGACAGCGAATCTAAAAAGATTTTGATTCCGCTCATGACCGTGAGTTGTAGAATCCATACATAAGTAAGACATACTGGGCGCACTACCAGCATTTATGACCTAACCATTAATATGCCCATACATAGGTACCGACTTTATATCATATATAGACCGTTTACAGATCTTGTTATACTTGCATACTTATCATAACATAAATTTCAAAAGAAATCTCATACTTTTATAAGATGTCGTGATACATGCTTCCTCATATGAATTCATAATTTTTCATAAATAATTTTATTTACTTTCACATAAAACCATGACTTTTCATAAATACCTTTAATGCATAAAATCATAATGTTTTATAAATATCTTAATGCATAAATTTTTCGTAAATCATGCATGATTTTCTATAATTATTTATGACTTGGATACAGAAAAAAGGCTACCAAATGATAGTCATATATACATAATATTTTTTATAAAAAATATATTTACCGTACATGCATTAAGGATATGATCATGCTACTTACATCTTAACGCTATTTCCTGACTTTCACGTCAGAACTTGTAATCTATACGATATACTAATCATAACTAACTTTCTAAAACATCATATCGTAACATTTCTAATTATTTAAAAATCACAATTACAATAATTTACTAAAAATCTGCTTTAAAACACTTTAATACATGTAAAAAATAAATCTTTGAGTTTATACTTAAAACATAAATCAAATTTAAAATAAACTAACCCCAACATAATTAAAGCAGTCGGCTGAAATAGTTAAAAGACATGATTGGCATTACATGATTATAAGAAGGGCTTTTTGGGAACAAGATTGATACAAATAAATAAAATGCAGGCAAAAGAAGGCATCTTACGGCAAGACCACAACACGAAGAGTATAGAAAATTGTGCAAAACAAGGGAGGAGCTCCTCGAGTGGAGGGCTATGCACGACGGCGCTCTGGTGGCTAGACGAGGTTCAAGGCGGCACAACTGGTGGATGGGAGTGGTCAGAGACTTCTACATAGGTGGCGATGTGAAGGTGGGCTGGGTTGTTTCTCTTGGTGGCTGGGCAATGCTTGGGCCAGGGAGGATAGTTGCTAAGAGGTTCTATGGGTTAAGAAGGAGGTGGTTCGATGGCACAAAACGGCTGGTTGAAAAATCTTGCGAGGTGTAGTGTTTCCGGCGAGGTGAGTGGTTGCTTGGCTGAAAAACTGGGTCTTGGTAGTGATTCTACTCTTGATAATTTGTGTGTTTAATCTGGGGGTTTAGGTTAGTTTTTATAGACAAAGGGGAGGGAAAAATGTGGTTGATAAAGAGATTGAGTCTTCAGTTTGAGAGTTGAAACCCGTTTGGTATTTGTTTTGAGTTGAGTTTTGATTTAGGAAACAAAACAGAGAATGATTCTAGAGGTTTGAATTTAGAATTGGTTTATGATTGAGATTGAGATATGGGTTTGAAGTTTGTATTTGGCTTGAAACTGAAACAGGGATGATAAGAGTTTTTGGGTTGAGTTGAATCACTTTGACGCTAAGATAATGGTTGAGATCTAATGGTTTTCAAAGTGTTTGAAATTGAATATATGTTAAGGACCAACTCCTACAAGAACATGAACACTAGGATAATGATTATGATTTATGAAGTTTGAAGGGCCTGAGTTGGAGTTTGATCAAAAAACTAAATTGAAATTGGGGATAGTTTCAAACTAGGATAATGGTTTTAAGATGATGGTGATTTGCTTAACAATAAATTCGATCAAATCTAAAAGAGAAATACGGCTGGGAGAGAAAACTAAGACAAATTAAATCACTATTTTAAAAATTACCAAAAACATAACTTGATAAAATAGTAACGATAAAATCATAATAAAAATAAAATATTAAAATTAACCCAAATTTTTGGATCGGGATGTTACATTATGTTTACAAGGAAACCTTTGAGTGTGTGTGTGAGTAACCAATCTCAACTTACTACCCCATAAACTCAAATCAATTTATGCAAACTCGATTGAATTATGATTGATCTCTATGAGAATGAGCTTCTCGAACTTCATATGCCTATTTTTCAAATCAACTCTCCACTAATGTAGTACAACCACACCACCAACGATCAAAATGTCTTAATAAAAGCTTGTAATGTTCGGCTTAGGGTAATGACATAGAAAAAAATTGGTATGGAATTCAAAGCAAGAAAATTCAATACAAACTTCACCAAAGAAGAGAGAGAAAAAAAAATTTACATTTACTTTCTAAAGCAACTTATGAGAAATTTATTCACCTAAGTGAATAAAAGTTTTTCAATTCCCCAACCCCCAAATTTCTTCTTCTTCTTCTTCTTTTTTCATTCGAGTTGTATTCTATTTTTTTCAAATTTGTTGTTTTTAATAGCCAAAGTTGCTCTTGCTCTTCCTCCCAACTAGCAAGTATAGAGGAATGTCCGACCCTATTGAAGTAGGTTATTACAGAGGACATAAACTCTACTCTAACAAAAACTTTCACTACAGTAGAGATTGAAGAGGTCATAGTGGGAGCTCAAGTATCTGAGGCAACATTAGAGGTCCTAAATGGTGAAAAATGGGATGGAAAAATTAATGAAGCTTTCATACCCTAAGAAGCTGAACCCTTTCATTGTCACTAATTTCAGACCTATAAATTTATGCAATGTCCTTTATATTTTTTTTTTAAAACTTTGGCAAATACGTTGAAAACAGTCTTACTTGATATCATCTCCCTTACATTGACAACTTTTGTTCTAGTGAAACTCATTACTAATAATGTCATTGTTGCATTTGAATTCTTACACACTATGAAGGCTAGATTAAAAGGGAAGGATGGATACATGACTCTAAAACTAGATATGAGAAAAGCCTATGATAAGATAGAGTAGAACATTTTGCAATCTGTCATGAAGAAAATGGGGTTCTTAGTAACTTGGATAAACCTCATCATGCAAAGTGTTACCTTAGTGTCCTGTTCTTTCATTCTGAATGGACCCCCACAACCTTTTTTCTATCGAACTCGAGGCATTAGGCAATGAGATCCCCTTTTCCTTTACCAGTTCATTTTGTGCACAAAAGTTTTAAGTTGCATCCTCAACAAAGCTGAACAAACAAGTCTCTTTACAGGTCTACCAATTCAAAAACGTTATTTGCACATTAATCACCTATTTTTTTCAGATGACTCATTGTTATTTTGCAAGGCAAACTCCATATAATGGAGTCAACTCTATTACTTGCTGGACACCTATGAGAGAGTATCAGAATAAAGACTTATTAAGGATATGACTTCCATTTTCTCTAGCACAAACACCAGAGAACAAACTAGAGATATTGTCATAAGAATTGCTTGAATTCAATGGACCAACTCCTATGAGAAGTACTCAGGTTTACCAGCTCTAATTGGTAGGTTTAGGTCTCAATCTTTCAAAGGTATCCTAGACAGAGTACAAGCTAAATTGAGCAATTGAAAGACCAAATCTGTGATAATCCGTATTTTTAAATATCAATTAATTTTCATATATGGCATGATTATATTTCTTTAAAATCATTTTAAGGATCTTTGAATATATGTATATAGTTTTTATGTTGGAAGGTTAGGAGTAGGGTTGGGTACAAAGGTGGCTTGTTTTAAGGTGAAAAGCGCTTAACCCAAAATCTCGCTAGACTCTCGCTTAATGTCTGGCTCAAGCGAGATATAGGGAGAGATTTGACATCTTTTGATAGAACGACCATAACTTACTTATTGGATATCGGATTTGAGTGATTTAAGAGGTTATGGAAAGCTAAGAGAAATATATATAATTTTTATGTTTTGAGTTTTAAATGATATGGACTTAATCGAATACGAAAGTGAGATTGAAGTGACAGATCTGAATTGGAGATATATAGGCATTAACTTTGAAGTTGACTAAGGACTTTGAATAAGTTTAAATCTCTGGATTATTTTCTCAATTATCCTAAGATATGGACAAGTGTGTAGAGATGTGGAAAATGAGGAGACTTTATCTTGGAAATTCTATTTAAAATAAGAATGATCATCTATCAAACACTTGGTATGCCCGGATTGGTGTTCTCGGACTGATATGTCGACTTTTAGTAGAAAAATTGTAATTTAGTCATATGAGCTCCAAATGAAGTTCTTCTAGTTCCTATAGAACTTTAAGAAGTATATATAGAACTTTTATGTTTTGGCTTTTTGAATATAAGAAATGGATCAAGGACGAAATCTGGTGTGAAGTGGACGATCGTGGGTTGAGTCCAATTGGTAGCCGACTTTGAGGAATGTATTATATTCAGCCATGTGATGAAAATTATGATTGACTATCAAACTTTCTGAAGTCTTAACACATGTGGAAACATGTGGCAAGTTGATAAGAATTGATCTAGAAGCTCTAGTTGGTCCAAAAGACATGGAGCAACATGAGAGGCAGAAATCTGCCTGAATATGTCCAAGTCTAACTAAGTGAATTACAAACTAAAGTCTATCCCAACCAAATCTTGAAATGGCCTTCTAAAACATGTCAAGTAGTGCATTAGAAAGAGTAACAAGTGATCAAATGGATAAGTGAAGGGGCTGAGACGTTAGACACCAAGAATGAACTGGAATGGCTTGATACATGAACGGTTAGGTGAAATACCAGCTCAAGCTTATGTCATCTGATATCTCTTCAACCATTGATCAGTTTTGGCAAACTAAAATGACTTAATATTAGCCATTGGATGAAAATTTTTACTGTCAAGCCTAAGATTTTAGGGGTTTAGACTTAATCATTTGGTTTTGAGAATTAACATGTCATCCTCCAAAGCATGTGGGTAACCGGTTGCCTATAGCCATCTCTCCTCCTTTTCTTCTAAAGGGTCAACCACCCTCCTATATATATATGTGTGTGTGTATGTGTGTGTATGGGAGAGCCTTATAACCCTCTTAGGAAAGTAGAACACACGCCCAATTGGAGAGAAAATCAAAGAAAAATCCTCTCTAAACCATTGAACCTCCAAACATCACTTAAGTGAGCTAAAGAGAGTGATCTTGAGGGAATCCTTGCAAGGGCTTAGTTCTATCATCAATACAAGCTTTGGAGAAACTAGTAAGTATACAATTTAACTTAATCTTGGCAAATAATAAGTAAATTGAGAATTAAATCATGTTTGTTATTGATTGGAGCTTAAACCTTGCTTATATGATATAATTAAAATTCATTGTGTCTTGGATGAGATTTTGTTATGATAAAATGCTAAGAAAATTATAAGAACATAGATTTATGTTTAATAAGTAAAAAAATAAGGTTTATGTGAAAATATTGCATGTTCTAAATTGATAAACCCTATAAACCATGACCTCGCTCGACTCTCGCTCGACCTATGAATCGAGTGAAGAACAATTTGAACCCTTCGCTTGACCTCGCTCGATATCCCACTTGAGTGAGTTACAACCTGAGACTTTACTCGACTTTCGCTCGATACCTTGCTTGAGTGAGAGACAACCTGAGACTTCGCTTGATGCTCGTTCGATACCTTACTTAAGCGAGATACCCTGTTTGTTTAAATTTGGGACTCTTCCTTGGATAAAAGTTGATGATTCAACAAAGAAGAATTATGTGTGTAATATAAGTGTATTGCATGATTTGAATGATAAGTGTTGCATTGAGTACATAATATAAAGTTTAAGAGTACATGCATATTCCATCCTGTGGTAGGTTTTAAAAAAATGGACATGGCATGTATTTAAAAGAATAAGAATAAGAAAGGAACAATTAAGAATAAGAGTTATGAATAAGTTAGTCACGTCATGATGGAGACGACGATACGTAACGCCTATATGACTGACATGCCGACAGGGACGACGATACGTAGCGCCTGTCGTAAAATAAGAATCATGTCACGATGGGGACGACAATACGTAACACCCGGACGACTGACATAGTTTCATAAGATAAGTGTCATGTCACAATGGGGACGACGATACGTAATGCCTAGACGACTGACATGACTAGCGGGAACGACGATACGTAACGCCTACTATGCTAAGTATGTTATGTGTCATGATGGGGACGACGATACGTAATGCCCGAAAGATTGACATACGACTCATCACAACGGGGACGGCGAGAATTAACGCTCGGATGACTGATGAGTTATATGTGATGAGGACTGCGATACGTAACGCTCATCGAAGATAAGAAATGAGTAAGACCTGACAGGGACGGCGATACGTAACTCTTGTCGAGAATATGCAATAAGTAAGATCCGGATGGAGATGACGATACGTAATACCCATCGAGAATAAGAAATAAGTAAAATCCACAAGATTAAGAAATAAAATGAAATGTATAAGTTTTAAATATATGATGGTGGGTCCAAGTAAGATCTAAGTTTGTATGGAAATAATGGTCATTGACATTTATAAGTCCCATAAAACATTCTTATAAGTTATGTATTTATGATCATTGTTATGTATGATGATTGCTGATGTTATCTATGTCTTATTTCGTTAACTGTGTACTTACTGATATTTCTTGTAAATCTCACTCTTTTAAGTTTTATCTATCATTTTTTATAGAATGATAGATGTTGTTGTAGGATTAAACATATTGTAATGAGACTCAGACAGCACAGGAGATTCTGAGGTACCATGAGGGTCCTACAGAATACTCCTTTTCGGTTAAGATAATCTCATGTACGTGATCAAGTGGAATAGTAAGATTACTAAATGACGATGTGATACGATATTATGTTTTAAGAAAACTAACTTGGTTATGTAAGTCTTAGATACAATATGTTTTTGTAAATGTGAAGTTATAAAAGTTACAATTTTATTATGCCATGTGATCTAGTTATGCAAGAGTTAGATCTATTTGCATATATTGGAGATTTACCTCTTTCCGCTGTATTTTGCATTGCATTAAATAGTAAGTTTAGATGCATGTATGTTATTTTTTATATTTATGAAGGGTAGGTAGCCCTGTGTTACTTAACCGGATACTTTGATTTACGTCTTAATCAAGGCGAAAAATCGGGGCTTTACAAAATCGCTTTCACAAGCAGGGAAAGAGACACTTATAAAAATAATGATCTAGACTATTGCAACTTATAGCATGAGGATTTTCAAATTGCCAAAATAGTTGCTACATGATCTTAACAATCTAGTCAAGTAATTTTGGTTGGGATAACAATCTCAAGAACACAAGATCTACTGAGTGGCATGGCAACAGATGAGCAAATCCAAGAAAATAGAAGGTTTAGGCCTAAGGGATTTTGAAAACTTCAATTGTGCTCTTCCAGCAAAGCAGTGCTAGAGAATCATCTCCTTTCCTAACTCTCTAGCTGCTAGGGTCTTAAAAGACAAATACTTTAATAAGTGTCTCTTCCTCACAGCAAATAGTGGCCACAACTCCTCCTTCCTTTGGAAAAGTCTTATTTCTACAAAGCCTTTGATTGGGGAGGGCCTCATTTGGCCTACTGTTGATAGAGAATCTGTGGAAATGTGGAATGACAAATGGATTCCTCAGTAGTCCACCTACAAACCCAAAAAGCACAATCAAATTCTTGTTATTGATTCCAAGGTTGCCATGCTCATTGATAAGACTACCCACTAGTGGAACCTGCCATTGGTCGAAGCCATCTTTATTAGAGTAGAGACTGATCTACTCAGAAGAGTTCCCCTTAGCCCTTACTCAACACTAGACAGATTGATCTAGAGATGCTCCACCTCTAGTGCATTTACTGTCAAAATTGCTTATTACCTTAACTTAGAGATGGATCAATAGAAAAAGGGCCAATCTTTTGAGTCCACAAAGGAGGATGTGCCCTAGACTAAATTATGGCAACTAAAGATCCCCAATGTTGTCAAAACTTTCCTATGGAAGGCCTGTCTAGATGCCATTCCTTCAAAAGGAAAATTGCACTAGAGAAGGGCTATTGCTGATGCTTCCTGTTTTATATGCAAGCTACACCTTGAAACAGTTGAGCATGCACTATAGAACTGCTCATCTACTCAATATGTATGGAGTTAAAGTGTGAAGAAGATCCAAAAGTCTAGCTTGCTTTTCCAATCTTTCAGGAACTTGATGGAAGTGCTGTTTGAGACTATAGTAGTTGATGAGATGATGGAATTTGCCCTCACAGCTTGGAAGATTTGGAAAGGAAGGAATGAGTTTGTTTTCAACAATGTCTTCCAACACCCAAACTCTATTATCCAAACAGTCAAAGCCCTTATCAAAGACATCAACCAAGTCCAACAATCAATTAAGAAGCCCTTTATTGTCTTGAGTGGACTCTTTAATGGGAAGCTCTTTCTTGAAGCATATTGAAGCTAAATTGGAATGATGTCATCAACAAAACTAATTGCAAGGTGGAGGGTTGGGGTTGTCATGCGTCACTAGAAAGGAAAGGTGAGAGCTACCCTGAGAATGAATCTAATCTCTTCCTTGACCCATTGCTAGCATAAGCTTTTGTAGCATTTCAAACCTTTTTGTTATGCAAGATACTAGGTGGTAGAACATGATCATAGAAGGTGACTCTTTACAAGCAGTTAACTACCTCAAAGCCACAACAAATACAACTTCATATGTTGCTGTACAGATTAGGGACACAGAATCTACTTTAGATACTTTTACAACTTGGACTGTGAGGTATACTGTGAGTAGGGGTGTAACGGGTCTAGTTTGATTCGATTTTGGACAAAATTTAGGACTGAATTGATAATATCGATTTTGTATTTTTTAAAATCTACTACGCATTGATTATCCCTCTAAACCAGTACTTTTGATTTTACTGATCGATCAGGTTTAGTCCGATTTAAATATACTAAGTATATCATATTGCTAATGTATTTATTAAAAGAAATATGTTGAGAATTTATTAGGCAATAAAGTGTATTTAATATATATATATTTTATAGTTAAAACATATTATCAAATAAATATTCATGTTTAAAATTAAAGCGTTATATTATAAATTACAATATATTATTTTTTACATAATTATATATATTATATATAAAAAATTATATATAATATAAAATCTATTATATATAATATTAAAAATTAATAAAAGACATATATATATATATATATTTATATATATAATATGAACCGGTTTGGTTTGGTGTTAGAAAACGTAACAATGATTATGGATCAGATTTAACCCCTTTTTAAAATAAAGGAACTAATTCCGAACTGAACCGGTTGAAAATTGAATTAGTTGAAAACCAAACCAACGGATCTCGTCCAATAAATTTTTTGATTTCTCAATTTATTTTTACACCCCCAACTATGAGAGCTTGTAATTCCATAGGGTATGCTAAATCAAGATGCCCTAAGCAGCATTAATGGTATCTTGTTTGTAGCTGCTATTGCTCTTGCTTGTAACTTATATTCAAACTTTGATTTAAGTTTATGTCAATGCAGGATGCTCTTTCTTTAAAAAAAAAAAAATATTTTCATGATATTAAATAATTAAATAATTATCTATTATTATCTATTTAACATTCAGCCATTTAAGAAAATTGTAAAAATTGGTAGAAGAAGGATGATTAAAAAGGTCGATAATTAAAAAAAGGGAAAACTAAAAAAGAAGGTTAGAAAATTTTGCCTTTTTGTTTTTTAATGGACGAGTCGGCACAGCAGTTGATCCAATGTCAGTTGTTTTTTTTTTTGAAACAATGCCGACTATTGTTCTTACCATAGTTTTTAATTTTGTACCATACCGATCGGGATAAAAACACTACTATTTCATTTTGACAGATATTTTAGTCATAACGGTCGATATTTTGATTGTATCGACTAATATTTCGACTTATGTTTCAGTCGTACCAGATTTTAACATTTTCTTTTAATTTTTATTATTACTATTTTTTATTTTAATTTAGACTAAAATATTTACATATATATAATTTATTTATATATTGATTATTATTCTAAAATATAATTTATATATATTTATATATATAATTTATTTATATGTAAATTATTTCAAAATAATATACGAAATCATAATATTTTATTTTAATATTTAATCAAAATGTCTACCAGTACGTATTCAAAAAATTGATTTATTAACGTTCCTAATTATTTTCAGAACTTTGACAGTCTCCACGCGTAGACGCGTTTTCTCCAGGGCTCTTTAGTATTCTTCCAACTTGCTGAAAAAGAAAAAACTTCGGGAGAAAGCTAGTAAAGTACCAGGCACAAACAGAACCTGATTCTTTGGGAGTTTTATTACCTCCATTGTAATATTATTCCCCTCCACAAACGTCATTGATGAATATAAATGCTTAATATTCCCTATACCCATAATTCTTTATGGCTTCTTCTTCTTCATCTAGTCGGTCGGATTGACCACAGGCAAGGGTTTTTCTTTGGGGTTTTGTGTGATGCCATAAAATCCAAGTGATGTTCCTGTTTTTGTTGCTTATTTTTGTTATTGGGTTTGGAGTTGGGGCGCTGACGATTGTGGGCGCGGAAGCGGTGGGTGTGTATTTCATCATCGAATGGTTGAATCGGAAGACCAAACAAAAGGAAGCCCAGATAGCATCACGATCACAAGAGTCTTGTCGGGACCTTGATCCCAGTCAATCTCGCGATTTCGCTTACAACAAGCAGGTGCATTTTTAATTATTATTATTTGAAGATGTTCATGTATCTCCTGGTACCGAGATTTCTTTAGTCTTTTATTTTATTTTTTTTGCTGTAGTATTTTGTTAGTTTCTTTCCTTTCTAAGATGGTGAGTTGAAGAAATCCTAAGGGAACTTTGGGAACTACATGTGGCGAATAATTTTGATGTTTTAAATGAAATGGTTGGCTAAGGAAAACCTGGACAAAGTTCTCCTTCAATCTAACTTATCTATGAAAATAACAACATTCTTTGAGCATGTGATAACTGACAAGTACATGTTTATTTTCAAAATTCGAAGTTAAAAAAGTGTTCCCGCTTAGAGGAAGACTGAAAAAATGAAAAGAGAACAAAGAAAGAAACTAATGGTTGGGATTTCTTCATTTAACAATTACCGAGAAAATAGGTTGCCTTGGACCGTTATGATGCTCTTTGCAACATTAATTGAAGATAATTGCACGGACATATCATTAATACATGTGATACCGTTGCAATTGATATGCTTATTTAACTCTCTTTGGTTCATACCACGGCGTTATTGGGTATTACTCGTTAGTAACATACATTTTGATAATCGTATTTGTGCATCTCTGAGAGGGCAATTGTTCATCACGCAAGATTCTTACTAGTCTTTGTTAGTCTGTTATATTTTTTAATCTCTGTTTTCCCGGATCGGTTTTGTATGTTAGGGGGTAGTATGGTTGTTAGAATCAGAAAAGATTCCCAAAAATTGGCTGGACAAAGGACCAAAGGAGCAAAAGAGAAAGAATGATTTCTTGGAGGTTTCCCCAGTCAAAAAGCATGCAAAAATCAAGGACCAAAAGCTTATTCTGGCCGAATCAGATGGTTCCAACACAGTTATTGAGCTTAAGGGCTGCATGATTGAAGCTGTTTCAGCAACAAGCATATCTTCACGAAAATGGTAATGGACCTCTTCTGTTGGGTGCTCTTATAGTAGGCATGGTATCTGTTGGCCTTTTCTGAGTATCTACTTCACAGTACTTCTAATTTCTCAATAACTTTTCCTTGAGTCGTATTTTTCTTTTTTATTCTAGGAACTAATTCTATTTTTTAGATCAAGGTCAGGATCATCAATTAATCAACCCTGCAAAATCTTCCTAGTGTAATTACACTTTGCACTTCAGAACAATGACTCTTTTTACAATGTGCACATTAAACTATGAAAGGCTTCATTTTTAGCCTAAATTACCAATATGTTTCAATGCTGACCCTTTGTTAAGATTATTTTACTACCTATTTTTTGTTCATCATACTAGTCATATCATAACCGAGGATACACACTGAAGCATATTGGTATATTTTTGGATGTGTGAGATAAAATTTTATTAAAACGTAAATAGGCCTTTCCCAACTTCACAGGTATTATAAAAAAGAGAACACCTATTACAAGTTAGGAGCTAGAAAATGATATGAGAAAATCATGAAGACTAGAACCGTTGAGTACAATGATAGAAGCCCAAAGAAATAAGGTGTGAAAAATCAAATTTCTAAGCTCATCAAAAGAGCACTCTTTATCATCTAAGCTCCAATCATTCCTCTCAAGCCAAATGCACCACGTGAGGCATAAAGGAATCATTCTCCATATAGCTGCGAACTGTAGGTTGCCCTGAAGGCCTTTCCAACATGCAAGAAGATCTACCACCCTCCTAAGCACCACCCACTGTAGGTTGTCCTGCTAAGGGTCTCATCCCAAAGCTCTCTTACCACCTCACAGTGTAAGTAGTAATTGATCAACTGCTTTAGGGTACTCATTACAACTTTTCGTAGTTTAAGTTTCAGATTGCAAAAGCAGTGGTAGATTGGGGGGTGGGGCCGTTTGTAATGTGTAATTTTCCAATTTTCTAATGGCTATGGATTAAATCAGAAATTTATATAATTTTGAAGTTTGTACCTATCCCAAAAGTTGAATTTTCGTTTCAGTTACAAATCTTATGATGTATGTGTATGTTTCAAATAAGGATGCAAATTCACTAATTAAAAAAAAAGGATGCAAATTCTTGATTGCATCCATAAGGTCAGAGAAAGGAGTAGTTTCTGTACTCACTTTACAAATCATTCTACTGCGATACTTATCGTGTTTCATAAAGCTATCCATTTTATTCTTAGTATTTATTATCTGATCACATGTGACAATGATAATAAATGTAATTAATGTAATTTACCACCCCTAAGTGTTTACTCAAAATTTTCAGGTCTTATTGGAGAGGCTCACTGTGAATGCTTTTTGATATACATTTTGATAGGCATGAGACTGGGAGGATTTCTGCTTTACATTTTTAAACTATGGTATTTGATATGCATATTCAAATCTCATAGGCTAACTGCTAAGAGATTGCTTTGGTCTTTAATGACTGTACTTATATATAAAAAGGATAAATCTTTAATGACTGTTACTGTTAGGTTTTCATGTGTCCTCTGTATTACAACTTAAAAGTCGTAACTTTTTATTAGATTTTTGTACTTATTCATTTCTTATGGGAATAATAGGGCCAAAAGGTTTCCTTTAAAACTGGAAAGCAAGACTTCAGTAATTAACAATGGAAGTAAAATTCTTTACATTTATCTTGAGACTTCCTGGGAGAAAGAATCATGGTGTAAGGCTCTCCGTCTAGCATCATGTGACAAAAAAGAAAGAATTGACTGGTTTGCCAAGCTGCATGAAGGGTTCCACAATTACCTGACAACCTTAAATCGGGGATATCCTTCATTTATGAAACCCTCGATTGGGTTCTATGCTGAGCCAGCAGATCAGACAAGTAGGTCTGATGGAAATTCCTCAAAGGTTCGCTTACTTTTGAAGAAAATCGCAAAGAAGACTTCTAGGGCTGGTTTAGAAAATAGATCAAGTGGGGCTCTTTTATCAGGCCTGGCAGAGAGAAAGCCAAATGAGAAAAATCGCATGTTTAGAGAGTCAGTATCAGCCTCTGCCTCAATGAAGAGATCTAAGAGTGAAGAAAATTTGGTTCAACAATTGCCATCAACATTCTCTCATTCTGGAAGCCAAAGTCATACTTCTGTCATCTCAGATGTAGATTCTGATGATAGGCTTGGCAATGATGAGGGCACACTCTGTTGGAACTTGCTAATTTCTCGTCTCTTTTTTGATGTGAAAAGCAATGCCGAGATTAAAAGATCCTTACAAGCACGGGTTCAGGTTTATTCTCTTCTTTGTATAAGATTTTGTTTATATTTTTGGGTGCACAAGTGCAGCACATGCTGTTGTGGGGAAATGTAGAGATGGCATTGTTTCATTGCTACTTATTCCCAACTTAGCACTTACAAAATAGTTCTCTAGAAGATTCCTTTTACTAAGGGAGCATGGGAGAAAAAAGGGGCTTTGTTGGGACATTCTTCATCTCATTTTTTTCTTCTAAATTTGAACTACAAATTACACTAACTTTCATGGGCTGGGGCCTCTGAGGTGGATTTAATAGACTCACCAGATTGAGCCACATTTGTGCATCTTGAGGTTGGAAGTGTAATGAATGGGAGGAAGATCTTAGAGCACTAGCAATGGACTTGCTATAATTTCTCTTCAAATTGTATACTTTTGTACACTTTCCAAAAAAATTTCATCAAATTTGATCAATAGTTGGGAGAAAAGGGTGGAGAGGGGAATATTTTTCCACTTGTGAATAGTAATATTCCAAAACTCTCCAGACTTGATTTCTGCTTGTGAATAGCAATGGACTTACTATTCACAAGTGGAAAAATATTCCCCTCTCCACCTTTTTCTTCCCACTATTGATCAAATTTGACGAATTTTTTTTGAAAAGTGTGCAAAAGCGTACAATTTGAAGGGAAATTATAACAAGTCCATTGCTAGTGCTCTTAAAGGCTAAGATTTTGGTATATAATATATATATGTGTGTGTATAGATACAAATAGGGATATTTGTTACCATCATAATGTATAATCTCGTCTCCAAGAAAACAGAGAGAGCATTTATTAATATGATTGTTTTGGTTTCTGCTATTTTGTGTTATAGAGAATGCTGACCAGTATGAGAACCCCTAGCTACATAGGTGAACTCATTTGTACTGACATTGATCCTGGGAATCTCCCACCTTATATTCATGGTGTGAGGATTCTTCCAATGGACATGAATGAGGTATGGGCGTTCGAAGTTGACATTGAATATTCTGGTGGTGTGGTTTTAGACATTGAAACAAGACTGGAAGTTCGTGAGCTAGATTTCCAGAAAGGCATAGTGGATTCAGATCCAGGATCAAGCTCTGTTGGAGAAATCCCATCAGATCTTCTTGAGGGTTTTGAGTACTTTGGAAGGCAGTTAAATCCTACTGGAGGTCTAGCTGATGAACCAGAGAGTAAGGAGAAAGGTGATTCTAATACTGATTGATATTGCACTGTTTATTTATTTTACTTTTGTCCATAGCTTTATGTACTACTCCGTATACCACATTAACTCTCAGTTCTCACAAAAATTTGATAAGATATTAATGAAATCATAAACTTGGTGATCAGCAACAGTATTTCCCGGTAAACTGGTTTGAAATATTTATGATATATGATGCTACTTTGAATTACATCTGTTCTGTTGCAGATGGTTTAAAAAGCTGCAAGAACACTACATCAGCATCAACTTATGGTTCCAGGTGGAAGTCTATCCTTAACTCCATTGTCAAACAGGTTTCACAGGTTTGTAGACATCTCTCTGCATTTATGTGTTTCCGTTCTCCCACTCTCACCCTGTTTTCTTATCACCACATTTCACAGGTGCATGTGCATGCCCAGAAATGTTTTTACTCTTCTTAATTCATCTGATTATTTCTCATTAAAGGTGCCTCTGTCTTTGGCCATAAGGGTTGCATCCCTTCGAGGAACACTGCGGTTACATATAAAGCCACCTCCTTCTGATCAGCTATGGTTTGCTTTCACATCCATGCCTGATATAGGTTTTAACCTGGAGTCTTCTGTAGGGGAACGCAAGATAACAAGTGGACATGTTGCTTCTTTTCTGATCAGTCGGTTTAAGGTATGGAGACTTGTTTTATTAAGTACTAATATCCATCCTTTAATTTGAATATAATAATATGCATCTGCAGTTTTGTGTCCATGACTTTTGTTGACAATGTTATAAAGAAAATCCTAGGAGAAGGCATTCATGTTTTAACTTGGTACTTGAATATGTCTATAAAAAGAACTTGTTAATTGAATATTTTTCTTGATACATGGAGTGTCAATGGACAGCTTTGCTGTCCATATTCTTTACATATACACTTCTTTCCTTATTTTCTCCATCTATTCTTCTGTACAGATAGCATACAATTTGGCAAATTATAGTTTCCATGTATAGGGATAGAATTAGGCATGTATCTTTTTCTTGCCATGTATAGAATCTCTGGAAAAAGGATATATAAATAACAGAACTCGGAAGGCCAATTGATTCCGCTATTCACACAAATTGGTTTCTTGACATGGAGGATGTTTTTTGGGAAAAGTATACTTTGCAACCCTAAACCACATGGATTTTGCACCTAGTATCCCAAACTAACAAGATTGACACATTGGAGCCTTTAAAGCAAAAAGAAAAAAACATTACACTTTATACCTTTGTCCAATTCAAACCATTAAGATTGATGAAAAATATGTGATGTGGCACATTTTGATGTGTAGATCATAATGGATGGTGCAAATTTTCAATTTTTAGTAATAATGGAAAGGAAAAGGTTTGGCCAAGACAACTGAAGTCAACCCGACTTGTTTCAATGTGGCGGGTTAAACCAGGTATTGGGTCTTTTTCGTTTCAAGTGGGTTTGACTTTGGCCAATCTTTAGGGTTGTTTCTAGGGACCATACAGGACAAGTCGTCAGCCCTTCTAGTCTCCAAGTAGTGTTTCGTTCGGTCTCTTTTCTGGAAAGGGAGAAAGCATTGAAAACTCTTGGGATTTACCTGTCTGTATTGTTGGCGATGGTGTCTTGGGTTGTTTTGGTGGTGTTGACACATACAAGTTGCCAACCCAACCCTTGGATGGTGTTTTGAGGCAGGGTGGTGTTTTGGAGATTGAGGCCACATTTGGATAGTGAAAGTGTTTTAATCCATCTCATCTCATCTTATCATTACAACTTTCTTAAATTCTCACACAAAATATAATAAATAATTCAACTTTTTCAAACCCAAAAACAATAATAATATTAAAAAATAATATTAAAAAATAATATTCTAATAATATTTTATTCAACTTTAATATTCATTTAAAATCATCTTATCTCATCTCATCTCATTATCTAAATCTCACCTAAATATGCTGAGGAGATGGATGCCTCGTTGTGGAGCCTTCTTCTAAAAAAGGAGATGCTTTGGGGCAAATTCCTCTGTTGGGGGGTGACAAGTTGTATGAGGACATGCAAATGGTGCTTAGCAATGGGAATTGTGATGGAACTTGTGATCATCAAGATAGAGATGAGATTGGTTTTGATCTAGTTCCTTTATGTTCGCTGCCTCTGCAATTTAGCATGGCGGTTTCCTGATAATATGATGTAGGACAATAGAGAAATAGCAAGAAATTGAATAATATTAGCAAGAAACTGAATAATATTAGATAGAAAAAGGAGATTTCAGAGGAGAAGAAGAAGAAGCCAAGAAGAAGAAGAATGAAGGGGTTAGGAGGCGATGGCTAAACCAGCTCTTTCAATTTCTTAATAATCATAGTTTGCCTCTTCCGGTCTCATTACATCTCTTAAATAGTAAAAACAAACAAACCCTAGATAAACTCTAAAAGCCAATGAGCTGCAATAATCCAAGCTCGGGAGAGTTGATGAGGACATCCTCTATTTATATTTTATTTGCTTATGTATTATTTATGACAACACAAAGGGTGCACTCAACTACCCAACCATAGGCTAAGTGGTTGAGCGATCTTTCGATGCCTATAAACACGTGTGATCGGTGGTCTGAATCTGAAGTCCTCACCAATTTTGTCCGGATGGGTGGAATGTACTCTGGGCCATAGAAGATCTTGTTGGCTCCTATAAATCTCCAATAAGTCTGGATCAAGCTGCTGAAATATCTCTCTGGAGATTCATGAACAATTAGAATCAGGTCGACCTACCTAACGAACAAGGAAGCGCTGCACCTCTCCATCATTTGTAAATACAACTTGTTTATCTAAAATAGCATCAATTTTATCTTTGTGTTGTGGCAGATGATAATGGTGTAGGAGGGGTAGAAGATTTAGGGTCAAGATTCACAGATGGGGGGTAGAAGCGGGTTATTTGAGGGATTGAAGTCGCCTTTAAAATCCACTAAGTCCTCAACATTGAAAGTGGAGTGGCAACCAAAATGTGATGGGAGATCAATGACATATGCATTTAGACCAACTCGCTTTAAAATTTTAAAAAGACCAGCACTACGTGCTTGCAATTTGGAAGCGGATCCAGGTGGACGTCGTTCTGGTCTAATTTGGATCAGAACATAATTCCCAATATTAAATTCTACATGTCGTCTATGCAAATCAGCTCGAAGTTTATATGATGCATTACTGGCTTCAAGTTGTTTATTGATCTCAATATGCAAGTCATGAAGATGTTGTGCAAAATACTCAACTGACATAGACACACTAGCATGAGGGGACATGGGGATAAGGTCTAAAGGCTTCCTAGGCTTAAAACCATGAACAACTTCAAAGGGGCTCATACCTAGGGACCTATTCACCAAATTGTTATAAGCAATTTGGGCCGTAGGGAGGATCAAATCCCAATTTCGAAGATTCTCTTGGACTAGACGCCTTAATAAATTGCACAGGTTGCGGTTGACAACTTCAGTTTGAGGATGGTAAGTGGTGGAAAATTTCAACTTGGTGCCAACCATATGCTAGTGGGTTCTAAAAAAATGACTAGTGAAACAGACATCCGTATCTGACACAATTGTCTTAGGAAGGTCATACAACTTGACAATCTCGTCAAAATACAGTCTAGTAACCCTAGACGCATCTGAAGTCTTGCTACAAGGGATGAAGTGAGCCATTTTTGAGAAACGGTCTACTACCACAAAGATGGAATCATGCTTCTTCAGCATGTGTGGTAGTCCTAACACAAAACCCATATTAACGTCTTGCAAAGGACAACTAGGAACGGGGAGGGGTGTAGAGACCAGTGTTTTGTCTCTTTTGCTTAGCCAATTGACATTTGTGACAGGTGCTAACTATCTTAGTCACATATTTCTTTAGACTAGGTTAGTAAAATTGACATTCAACCTCCTCAATGGTCTTATCTCGTTCAAAATGTCTAGCCAAGCCTCCCGCATGGACTTCCCAAACCATGAAGTCCCGAACTGAAGTATGTGGGATGCACAATTTATTGGATTTGAAGAGATAGCCCTCTTCCAGGTGGAAAGCATCAGTGATATCTGAGTGTCCACTTTGCAAGGTGAGAAAAATATCCTTAAAATCAGGATAAGACGCATACTCCTTCTTGAGTCTCTCAAAACCTATGACCTTGATGTCTAAGATAGACAAAAGGGAGACACGGCAGCTCAAAGCATTAGCTGCTTGGTTCTCAGCACCCTTCCTATGCTTCAAAACAAATGAGTAAGGTTGCAAGTATTCAACCTAACGTCCATGTCTAGAATTCAACCTTTTCTAGGAGTTAAGGTAGCGGAGTAGCGGAGGGCCTCATGGTCTGAATAAAGAATAAATTCTTAAGGCAACAAATAATGGCGTCAATAGCGCAAAGCCTGCACAATCGCGTACAACTCCTTGTCATAAGTAGAGTACCGTTGCTTGGCATCATTCAACTTTTCACTAAAATAAGCAACTGGGTGGCGTTCTTGGCTAAGAACTCCACCAATTCCCACCCCGAAAGCATTACACTCGACCTCAAAAATTTTGGAAAAGTCAGGAAGACACATGACAGGGGCCTCTGTTATTCGTTTCTTAACTAACTGAAAGGCTTTTGCCGCCTCTGATGTCTAACGGAATTCTCCTCTCTTCATGCATTCTGTGATAGGGGCCATGATTGTGCTAAACCCCTTGATGAAACGGCGAGGAAAGGTCGCAAGGCCATGAAAACTCTTGACGTTATGGATAGTCTTGGGTTCAGGCCAACCAACAATGGCTTGAATCTTAGTGGGGTCAGCAGACACTCCGATGGAGGACACAATGAATCCTAGAAAGACAACTCTGTTGGTGAAGAAAGAACACTTCTTTGCATTGGCATACAGGTTTGTCTTATGAAGGGTAGAACAAATTTGTGTAAGATGATCTAAGTGTTGTTCCTTGGTCCTACTGTAGATGAGGATGTCATCAAAATAGACAACAAGAAACTTGTCCATGAAAGGTCGGAGAGTTTGTGTCATTACTCTCATAAAAGTACTCGGTGCATTGGTTTGTCCAAAATGCATGACCAACCATTCATAAAGGCCATCCTTTGTTTTGAAGGCAGTTTTCCACTCGTCACCCGAGCGAATCCTAATTTGATGATACCCGCTTTTCAAATCTATTTTGAAAAATATTGTGGCACCAATTATCATATCTAGCATATCGTCAAGTCTAGGGATGGAAAAACGGTACTTCATTGTGATCCGATTGATGGCGCGACTATCAATGCACATCCTCCAAGAGCCATCCTTCTTAGGGGTCAAGAGGGTGGAGACCGCGCAAGGACTCAAACTCTCTCGGATAAATCCTTTCTGGAGGAGATCATCCACTTGCCTCTAGAGTTCAGAATGCTTAGTAGGATTCATCCTATAATGAGGCAGATTTGGAAGAGACGCTCTTGGGACAAGATTTATGGCATGTTGGATGTCTCGTAGTGGGGGTAACTAATCGAGGAGGTCCTCAGGGAAGACATCTTGAAAGTCTTGAAGAAATGCTTGGAGGCTCCAACGGGACCTCCATGATAGCCACAGCAAAAACAACAGACTTGCCATAAGGCTAATGATGTGTAGCCCTTTTCGCTCCACAACTTTCTTTGCTTGACGTGGGCCAACAGGTATCGGGGGTAAATGGTTGAGATGAATTTTCTTCCCATTAAACACAAAGGAGCATGAATTGGACTGGCCCTGGATGGTCACATCCAAATCGAATAACCAAGGTCGACCAATAATGTCATGATCGACATCCATAGGAATGACGTCACACCATATATGATCCTTATACTCGAGAAACTGGGTAGGAATTAGGCAACGCTCCTTCATAGCGATGGAGGAAGTGTCAACCCAAGAGACACTATATGGTTGAGGGTGAGGGACGGGTTTCAATCCAAAACAGGATACGGTAGCCACAGAAACTATATTGATGTAACTACCACTATCCACAATGACCTTACAACCCTTATTATTGATCTTGATATAAGTATGAAAGATGGTATGACGGCCAATCATCAGCGTCTTTGGGTTGAGTATGGGTACAATACACAACACCTAACTTAGGTGTTTTAGGAACAAGGGATACATGACCTAAACCCATAGGGATGATTTGGATGCATCCTACAAAGGTACCATCATCATTATTTAAATCATCAAACTCTTTGAGATTGAGTTCATAAACTTGATCTTCTAGTGGTTCATCAGTTACACTCTCACGCTCAATGGCTAGGGTTCGACTAGGACAATTGGGGGCAATGTGGCCAAAACCCTTACACTTGAAACACTGAGAACGAGAGGCAGTGGGAGTTTAGGACCTTTGCCCTTATCCTCCCGCACGAACATTCGACGGGAGAGGTCTTAGGAGAGAGACTTAGGGGGAGGAGTGAATGTCGACGAGGAGGGAGGACAGCTGTCACTACGTCTTCCATACGGGGCCTTCATAACCGATTCATAATCTCGGACCAGAGAGTAAGCGTGGTCAAGATTCGAGACACCCCGAAGGACAAGTTCACGTCTAAGATCATCTTTGAGACCTTGCCTAAACCTACTCAAGGTCATGGCCTCATCCTCAATGACATGACATCTCATTCGAAATTCATTGAATCGAGTGACATATTCGGTCACGGGCCGATTACCCTGAGTAAGGGCATTCCACTGGTCCAACAAATTGCTCATGTAAGATCGGGGTAAGTACTTCTCTTGAAGATGACGCTTCATTTCTTCCCAACTCCTTACAGGAGGCGCACAACGCCTCTCAAGGAGATCCTCAGTACTTTTCCCAAAAAGCTGAGCCGTGCTAGATAATTTCAAAGTGGCAAATTGAACTCTTCGATCTTCCGGGATCTCATACCAGGAGAAGAAGCGATCCATATCCCTAACCCATTGAGTAAAAATCCACGGATCTAGACAACCATCAAAAGTAGGGGCATCTAACTTAATATTTCTGAAGAGGCGCTCTTCATTGCGAGGGGGGGACTGAGTACCCTGATGGTAGTGGTCTCGTTCTTGCTCATGATCGTGATTCCTATTCTTACTATCATGCCTAAAGTGGTGATCGTCTCGTCGACGATGATGATGCCTATTACGGGGTGCCTCAGAATTGTCCATGTCGGACGAATGCGGGGGTTGCTCAAAATTGTTTACCCTAGTTGCTAGGTGTCTGTTTTCTTCGTGAGTAGTAGCCATCTCAGTCTGGACAACTGCTAATTGAGCCTGTAAATGCTCTAATTGTCGGGTGAGGGCCTCGAGTTGGGAGGGGTCCATGGTCAAGGTTGTACAACTAGAGTTGACGAAATGACCACTACGCAGTTGCATGCAATGCACACTAGTTAAATGAAATGTAATTGAGATCAAATAAGCAACAATTACGAATAATGAAAAATATCGACTTAAGCAAAATTTAATTATTGTTTTTTTTTTTTTAGAATTAAGCAAATCCAAATAATATGAACGAGTAGTGCTGATATTTAAAAAGATAAAGCAAGGACCAAATATCAATTACAAAAATCTATTCACGTAGGTTTTTTTTTTTTTTTTTTTTTCAAGAACTAATGAGAGAAGAAAGCATGGGCACGGTTAGGAAAATGAGAGCACAAAATCACAAAGCTAGAAAGTAACCAAATCTAAATGCTGAGTAAATGGGCTGAAATAAATATGGGGCCTAAATCAATCCGGGTCCGTTGAAACACAGTAATCAGCAACACAAAAACATATTAATGCATTTTAGAATGAACATAAACGTAAAACGGAAACACACTTCCCTTTGCTGGACAGAACGCACCGATCTTCTGAAACACATGTAACAGAAAGCCACCAGCGTCTCGCAACAGAGCCAGGGTGTTCGGTCTAGTAGTTGATGTCGCCGGAAGATCAAAGAGTCAACACAGAAGGTGCTGACAGGGAATCCTTGTGGATTTCAGGTGGATGGAGGCCTTCTGGTGAGTTCTGACGTTGCAGTGACCCACAAACAGTGCCGACCGACGACACTGAGCAAAACCCATGCCGGAACTAGACCAAAAACGAGGTACCCGGGTGAGTTGCCGCGACACTACTTCTCTCTAGTTCGCAGATCTTTTTTTTTTTTTTTTTGAAATACTTCCCACATGTAGTAACAATGGAGAGCAAAATTAAAGAGAAGGTTTTCTTTTGAGTTGGTTTGAGTATAGGTTTCGTAATGTAGACACGAGGATGAATGGCTGGGTTTGTTTGGAAAGGTTTGATGAAATCTGGGTGAGATGGAGAAGAGGTAGAAGACGAAGACGAGAAGAAGAGAGAATAACTTAACCATGTTGGAGAGTTGATGTTACGGTTTAACGGAAACATTGAAGGTCTGAGAGTTACGCTACTGTTTAAGAAAACAGTAGAACAGACTCTTGATACCAAATATAATGTAGGACATTAGAGAAATAGGAAGAAATTGAATAATATTAGCAAGAAACTGAATAATATTAGATAGAAAGAGGAGATTTCAGAGGAGAAGAAGAAGAAGAATGAAGGGGTTGGGAGGCGACGGCTGAACCAGCTCTTTCAATTTCTCAATAATCATAGTCTGCCTCTTCCAGTCTCATTACATCCCTTAAATAGTAAAAATAAACAAACCCTAGATAAACTCTAAAAGCCAATGGGCTGCAATAATCCAAGCCCATCATTATGAGTTCAAGTAAAATAACAACATATAAATAGAGGATGGCCTAAGCCCATCAATACAAGTCCAAATAATATAAATAATACATAAGTAAATAAAACATAAATAGAGGATGCCCTCATCAGTTCCCCTTCAGAACATTGTACATCCTTTGGAAGTGCATGAGGAGGAGTAGGTAGGTGCCTTCTATGATCGCTTTTCTTTGGATGGACTGCATCTCTTAGGAAATTCTGTGCATAGATAACTTGAGGAAGCGGGGATTAATTGTTATTGATTGGTGTTATGTGTAAAAAATGTAGTGAATCAGTTGATCATTTGCTATTTCATTGTGGGGAAAACCTGGTAACCAGCCCATCTGGTTTTCCAACAAGACCAGCCCTCTAATAAAAATTAGCCACATAATTATTTTATATAAATAAAAATATTCTTGTCTATAGCACATCATTATTATTATATTTTTTGAACTTATAAAAAAAAAACCAGATGCCCTACTTGAGACTACTCCCCCCACCTCTTCTCTTCCATTCTGAATTACATTTTAGAAAGTTGGCAAGCTAACCAGACAGAACATGACGGCACCATGTTGTTGCTTGCTGGAGTAACACCGGCAATAACTCCTCTCTCTACATCTTCACGGCAATGAAAGACAGAAAATTCTCTCTTTTTTTTGTTTTACAAAGGAAATCCTTATAACATCATCTCCTTCATTTATTTCTCACTTGCTGGTCCTCCTATTTAAAACACGCATACATATTACTACATTTTCAGTATCTTTAGGTGGTTCTTTCGTCCTTTTCCTTCACGGATTTTCTGGTGGACTTTGGAGTTCTCTCAATCTTTAGGTGATAACTGGAGCCGTTCGATCACTTTTTTCGGAGCTCATTCTCATTTCGTCCTAAATCAATTCCAACAACCAGTATTCATCCTAAATCAGTTGAATCATTTCGTCAACTTAAATAGCATCATTCTTCATGATCAAACAGAGGTTAGACCATAAAAAGGAGCAGTTTTCTTGGTTGCAAGTTTGCCATTTTATCTCACAAAGTGAATAAGATAAAAATTAGAAAAGCAAAAAAATCTTCAGAAGCAAGAAAATCTTGCTGAATTCACATTCCAGCATATTTAGTTGTTTTTTTCAGAAAAGAATAGGACATATCTTGTCTGCTTGCTAAAGGTAGGTTTTGGGTATGACCGTATGAGATGTGCAGTGATAAGAGAGAAATAATCAGATGAAAACATGTTTATTATGTCTTTTCCCATTCTCTTATGTGGAGACAGCCCATTGGTGGGCTGGTTTTTCCCTAAGCACAACAGGGCTGGTCCCTAGGGTCTCTCTTCATTGTAAGGTGGCAAAGTTGTTATGGGATGAGATTTTAACAGGATTGGATTGGAATGGGTGATGCCTTGGAGGGTAATGGATCTCTTGGCTGGTTAGAGAGGCTTCAAGCAATTTTCAGATTGCAGCCATTTGGAATTTGGTCCCTTTTTGTCTCATATGGCGCATTTGGCTTGAGAGGAATGGTCGTACTTCGAAGATTGTGAGTGTTCACTAGATGAACTTGGATATTTATTTTTCTAGAACTTATTTCTTTGGGCTTTAGCTATTGTATTAAACGGAACTAGTGTTCATAATTTTCTTGTGTCTTTTTCTTGTTCCTAACTTGTAACTAGGTTTTGGGTTTCATATACTTCCTGTATACTTGGGCTATGCCTCTTACTTTTTCATACTTCATAAAAAGAATGTGTTAATTGTTTTGGTAGTTTTGTTGCAAAGTGCAAACACCTTCATAGTTTTGGGGTGCAAAGTGTATTATCCCATTTTTTCTTTTAATATATATGCATGCTTGTAATTACATTTCCCTCCTCCCATTCCACTTATTTGAAGCCTTAACGAAACTTCAAATTTATGAAAAATCATTCAAGTTTTTAACATATTGTTTTAGGAGAAAAGATTTGCTTGAAACTTCTCTTCACTACAAGACACTTTTTTACTTTACTGTTTGTGCCTGGCATTTTGTTTTTATGTTAATACATACGCATTCATTTGTGAACTAAGTTTGCATATGATGTACAAATGCAAACGTCACTCTAAATTAGAATGTGTGCACAATCCCAACTTGTATTCTTATCTGTTGGAACCAATTCTGACTTAGAGAAGTTCACCTTTATGTAAAAACAAATAGATATAAGGAAGTCATGAACATTAATTAAGCCCATTGAGATATGTAGCTATTGTTGAGAGAAATAATGTGTTGAAATAATGACTTCTAAGAGCACTAGTATTGGATTTATCAAAATTTTCTTTCAAAATTTGTTGGAAATGGAACACCTAAAAAAATTCTACATTGGACTCATAAAAAATCTTTCGTTATATTTGATGAAAAATAAGGAAAAGAAAGTAGGGAGAATAAAATAAAAGTACTTTTAGTTCTACAGTTCCCGACACTGCACGCGCCCTACAATCCTCAATCACGCAATCATCCATCTTCGTGGCATGGCTTACGGTGCGTCACGATTAAATCTCATGGAGTACACTCCATGCGTATTCCATTCCGCCCACACTACACGTAGAGTACACTCGCGTGTACTCTCTACAGTACAATACGCCATATCTTGTACGATACATGCTACATTGTGCATCACTTTGCTTCATGGAGTACACTCCGTGTGCACTCCTTACGAACACTGCTCCACATCACCATACGGTGCATACCACATGGTGGATCGCTCCACCATACGGAGTACACTCCACGCGTACTCTCTTCACAACACCAGCCACAACACCATCGCTGCACATACAACAGTCCCGTACTTTACAGCATAGTCCACAGCACTACTTCAAGGTACAACTCCCAATACTTCCAAAACACAGCCACAACTACCACAACACAGCCAACCAATTCCCATCACTACTATACAGCATAGTTTACAACCAATCAAATAATAACGTAAATAGAAGAGAGAGGGTTATACCATTGCGGGATAAACCCGTTCGTTGCTTTCTTCTTGGCACGGCTAGTGGCGTCGGAAGCCACTAACTTAAGCTGTAACAGCTCCATTGAGGTAAGTGCTGTGACCTCGGAACGGGAATAACTTAGGGTTTGGGTCTAGAATTTTGGTTACTAAATCTGGGTCGTGTGAGGGTGGCCATTATGGTAGGGAGTTCGTTTCTGACGGTAGAAGGGTCGTACGTTGTACGGTAACGTCAACCACGTAAAGTGACGGTTTGGGATAGGGTGCTCGGTTTGACACAGGAAGCTAGGAGAAGAAATTCCATCTGGTTAGGTGGAAGATAGTTTGTGCGCCAGTTATGTAGGGGGGTTGGAAGTGTGTAATTTGAGAACTTTTAACAAAGCTCTATTGGGGAAATGGCTATGGAAATATCACTCAAAAGAAAGAGAGGGGGGGGGGCATTGTAGAAGGAAATTATCGATGCTAGACATAGTCTCTTGGGGGGGTTGGTGCTTTAACGATGTGAGAGGGGGGTGTGGGGTGAGTCTATGGAAGTTTATAAGGAGGGAGTGGCCATGCTTTGAAAAACATATTTGCTTTGTGGTTGGTGAGGGCAATTGAATAAGTTTTTGGCGAAACCTATGGTGTGGAGATCACGCATTGGAGAGGGCTTTTCTAGCTCTCTATCGTATTGTTGCCAACATGAAGGCTTCAGTGGCGGATATGCAACTATTTTCTCATGGTACTCAACAGTTGCATCCCCAAACCACCAACTGAAATTGGAGAACATAGCTTCTCCCAATTGACTTAGTGAAATTTGAACACTTCACCTAGTCCACGTCAAAGTAGGTTATATTGAAGCTTCTCAATGTGATTGCATTGTCTAATGAGGGAAAAGTGGAAAGGAATTAAGTGGGCAAATCTGAAAGTACTCTTGATAAGGTGATCCAACCTCTTTAACTTGCCAACCTATGCTCAACCTTCTTAAGAACTTCATCTATAGACTTAGCTTTAAAAAGGGAAACCCAAGGGAAGGCCAAGCTACTTTATGGACAAACAAGATACATTGCATCCCATAGTATTAGCCAAGCTTTGTGCATTGTTGACTTTTTCGGCAGGGGAAAATTCTGACTTAGAGAAGTTCACTTATATGCCAGAAACTGCTTCAACACATAGAAGAAGTGCCCTTAAAGACAGAATTTGATTTTGATTTACATTGCACAATATCAACATATCATTTGAAACAAGAAAAATGATTGAGATAAACCACACTCAGCACATCCCATCTCATGTTACTGTTCATGTGAACAGTAACACGTGAGATAGGATGTGCTGAGTGTGGTTTATCCCTAGCATCCCTCTTGAAACAATAGATGGGAAATGTTGAGAACACCATGGTTAGTTTCCGGGGACCTAGAAGTCTGTCATAAAGTTAACCGAACTGCAGTTGTTTACATTTTGCTAAAAGCTTCCATAATGATGACAAATAATAAAGGAGACGCTAGGTCACCTTGCCCTAACCCTCAGGAGCTATTGAAGAAGCTGGCTGGTGTGTCATTCACCAAAATGGAGAACAGAGCAGTGGACACACAGTTCATAATCCAAGAACACCATTGTTCCTCGAATACTCACCTCCATTATAAGTAATGCAAAAATCCCCAGTACACATTTATAGGCATTTACCATGTGCAATTTACATAGGATGCCAGGTTTCGCATATCTTATTCGACTTTTCATGGACTCAATTGCAATTAGCATCGAGTCTAGGATTTGCCTGCTTCTGACATGCATTATGAGGATTCGATAAAATTGTCTCGAACACCTAATTCAAACAATTAGCAAGGACGCTGGATATAACTTATAGTCCTCCATGCACACCTAATTCAAACAATTAGTAAGGACGCTGGATATAACTTGTAGTCCTTCATTCACAAGGCTGATAGGGCTATATTCCTTAATATCTGATGCACCTACTTTCTTACGAATGAGCACAATAAAGTGGCATTGAGGGTTCAAACTTCACAACTGCATGAAACTCTCAGGTTTGATTTGTTTTCATATATGAGATGAGATAGGATAAGATAAAAGTTAAAGAATAAAATATTATTATAAAATATTTTTTTAATATTAATTATTTTGAAATTTGAAAAAATTGTTTTGGAATTTAAAAAAATTGAATTGTTTATATTATTTGTTATGAAAATTTGAAAAAATATAATGATGAGTTTGAGATGAGATGAGATGAGATAAACAAACAAGGCCTTAGAATACCTTCATATCATCTTCCCTTACCACATCCGAACATGACTGGATGAAAGCCATAGTGAAGCCATTAGGAATGGGTGCTTCGTCTCTCACCATCCTTATTACCACTTCACATGCTTCATTTTCTCCAAACAGCCTCTCCAACCATGCAACTCTCTATTGCAGAGTATTGCTCAATGTTCTTGAATGTTAACCCGTTGTGTTTTGGCCTCTACTGAACATCATTAGCGTAGAACTACAACATGGTCCCTAATCATGGAAATATTAACAGCTTCCTCAATAGACCCATCCTCCCACCGTGATAATGACAATGATTTGATGAAGAACTAAAGATTACAGAATAATGAGAAACCCAATTATTTCTGCTGAAAAGCATTGGAAACAGACATCATTTTTTTTTTTTTTTTTTGAGAGAGAGAGAGAGAGAGAGAGAGAGAGAGAGAGAGAGTTTTTGGGTAGGACCCCTGCACTCTTGACAATTGAATGTCAAAACCCTGCACGTTTGGTTAAAGTATCTCTTTGGAAGAATGGATAAATAATTCTAGCGTGCCTTCTAAAGCCTTTTCACATGCAGGCATCCATTTTGGAAACTCTGGTGCTTCCAAACAGTGAAAGCGTCTGCATTCCCTGGATGATAGCGGACAAGGATGACTGGGTTCCCAAGAAGGTTGCTCCGTTCATATGGCTTCGTCAAGAAGCATTTAATGAGCCTACTGCTGGGCATGAAGTAACCACTTCCCAACCTACTGAAGTAAATCCCAAGACGGAATCTAGTAGTGGCACCTCCAGTTATCCGGAATGCAACCCAATTAATGAATCTACTGATGTAACAGCAGCAGATTCAACAACTTCTACTAATTTATCAGGGCCAGGCAGCAGAAATTTGCAAGAATTGACTACCCCTTTGTTAGGAAATGATGAACCAAAAGCAACTGCCAAACAAGTTAAGGAAGCTCCAGAGAATCAGTCAGTGTCTGGGTCAGTAGTTTTGTTTGGGAAACAGGACAGTACCACAGAAGAGGATGATTTGAGGCCGAAGAGAATGGGGAGAAGAGCCAGGATGCTTGATTTAGGGAAGAAAATGGGTGAGAAATTAGAAGAAAAGAGGCGTAACTTTGAAGAAAAGAGTCGACACATTGTTGAGAAGATGCGTGGACCGTGAAATAACATTACTGAATGAGGAGATACTGTGAAATTGGCAGCAAATTGCATTGTTGCTTGGGGGAATGTGAAGCGTCAGGTACTTGTTTCTCTGATGATAAATAGGTTACTGACATCCCTGGAATATAGAAATCCGTCTGTGATTCATGCTTGGAAGAAATTGTTGCACATAAATCATTCAGATCATTATACTCGTGCTGATTAGGTCATAATATAAGTTTACATTGCAAAATAAAACAAGAACGTGGTTGATAATTGATTATACATTCATACTTGATTTTCTAAAAAAACTGGTCTTCAATCTTACAGATACAACTGCAATGTAAATTTAAAGCATAGTGGCCTGTATCGATTCATAGCCATGTATAATTCGTTTTCATTTAATTCAACCATCTTAATATTTCAAGAACTAAAACCGGGAACTTCGTTAAAATTTTGTTTGAAATACTGATTGAACGAAAATGCAAGTCAGTGCAGGAAATAATGCTTGATGTAAAGGGGACATCCGGATTAGTCGTTTTAGCTGTCTGCCTTTGTTGTAACTTGTGTTATAAAGGTAGAAAAAAGGGCAACCCAGCCAATCCGCTCTAGCATGTGCTTTTCACCTCTATCTGCCTTGTATGAGACATATATCTGGGCCGCCTTTGTACACGATTTCTTGATCTCCAGCTCTCTAACGAAGTTTCTCCTTATTAGGAATGAAGAAAAAAAAAAAAAAAAAACCCTGATGAACCAGATCGGTTGAACCGGTGGATTTGGTCGGTCTGGTATTGGTTTAATTTATTTTTGTCAAAACTGGGCGAAATAGGTTCTGTTTTCCTTTTTCTTATATATGATTTATCATATAATACAAAATTAGTTTACATATAATTATATATAAATTAATTATATATAAATTAATTATATATAATTTATAGAAAAAATATATAAAAAATATTTTATACAATATAAAAATTTAATATATATATATTTTAATATAATATTAAATTTTAAAATCATATATAAGTAATTATATATTATCACTATAGTCTATCGTTTTAGTAGTTATAAACTATATAATTATAGTCTATAATACAATTATAATATATTATATAATATATAATATAATATATTACACTATATTATCACTATATTATTATATACTATAATATATTATGTATATTATATAATATTTCAAAAAAATTGGATTGAATCGGACCAAAATTGAAAGTATGATTTAGGTGTATAACTGGTGTGGCATCGATTGTTTAAATCTCAAAATTAATATATACCGATTCGATTATATTATATGTCCAAAATGGAACCAAGTTGGATTAATTACACCCCTATTCCTTACCAACTTGCTCTTCTAGTAATGAGCTTTTCCCATCGACCTCGTATCTCCCCATCCATAATTCTTGCAGCCATCACTCTCTATCCTACTCCACCTAGCACTTATTGACCCAAACTCTTATTACTTCACAAACCAACCACAAATGGATTGAAATCAATACACTGATATTGAGACAATCATAGCCAAAGCACGAGCTCTCAATTGGGATGAAGTCACACTAGTCCTAGTCATGGATAAAGCCCCCAAATCATTCAACCTCATCCTACTAGGTCCAATGGTAGCAGCACCCTTAAGACCTACCATTCCCTATTCAAAATGGTATGGTAGTCGATAGGAAGCTTAGTAGATGAGGATATTGAAGCAAATACCTTTCTTTTCTTGTTTCCCAGCCACTGGGATAGAGATAAAATCCTAAGCCAGCCCCTCGGAATTTTAATGGTCACCATCTAGTGCTCAAACCGTGGCATCCTACAATAAATAAATTGACCTGGTTCACACATAGTTCAAATACATGGTCCCCCGATGCAGATGATGACCACAAACAACGTAGAGAAGATAGGTAGAGTGCTTTGAACACTACAAGCCAGGTTTCATACAAAACATGCCTGAGTAAAGATAAAAATTGACATCACTAGGCTGCTCTGCATTAGGTTCAATTTGCCTCATAAAAGACCTTTAAGATGTGTGGATATTTTTCAAACACGAGAGACTACCTAATCTTTGTTTCTCTTGCAGTCATTTGAGCCACACTTACCAAACTTGTGCCTTCCCTCTTTTCCCCCTACCTCACTTCCCTTCGAATCATGGATTAGTACAGATAAACTCTTATTGTTGAAGCATGTGGCTCATATCTGATGTGTATAAAACGACAATATGGCTCATATCTCATTATCTTCTACACACACAATCTTTGGTTCCTCTGTCTTGATTGGGTGGAAAATTTCCCTAACATTTCCCTCTGTTTCCTTTGGCTTCACTTTTGATTCCTTTTTCTCGGTTTCTTTCTAGTCATTATAGTGAAGCCTCACTTTGTTTCCCTCGAGAGAGCTGTAGAAGAATTCAGAACAACCCCTCCCTCTTCCAGTGTTGGGGCCTCTGAAAGCCTCTCACTTTCTTTATGTAAGAACATTTTCACCTTCATCTTTTGCTAATTTAGTTTCCCAAGCAACGTCTGATACTCTCTGTTTAGCATCTTTCTATAGCTTCTCTTTGATTCCCTTTATTTCTTCCACTCAAAGCATTTGGTGTGAATGACCGAAGTTCTCTTCCTAATTGGGTTCATCCTTGCTAGTTCTTAAGTTTTCTCCCTTAGCATCTAATAGTATTTATCTTATTGATCATCTAGGAAGCCTTTTAAGTGGTGCTACAAGTGATTATGTCACTTTGTTGGATCTTCCTAGAGAGCAATGGATTATTGATAGATTGAGAGAGCATGTTTGCCTTGTATTAGATGTAGGAAAATTCTAGTCATCATCCCTATACCACACATAATACATGATTTTTTTCTTCCTTTACCAATTTGTTCGTCATCTCAACAATCAACCTATGGTGGAAGTGTTGGTGCGATGGCTAGGCAAAAGTAAGGAAGATGCGGTGTGGGAGAGTTTTGAGAGGGAGCTTTGTTCCCACACCTTGTGGGAAAGGTGTTCTGAGAGGGAGCTTTGTTGCATGGAAAAATCGTGGGAGTTGACTAGGTCGCCGACAGCAACAGAGGAGAAGTAGGCAATAGTGACAATGGATATCTATCGGGAAATAATAGCTTAAGGGATCTAGGGTTCTCATCAACTATGGGCTAATGGGCTTGGGTACTCAAGACTTTTTTTATAGTGTTGAGTCCAATAAAGAAGGGTACTAGGTTATCTTTGTATCCTTAAGGGCTTTGGCCCATTAGATTCTCTAGTTAAGTGAGTCTTGTTAAGCCCATGTCAGACATCTGTCATTTTCCTTATTGTTGAGTACAATAGCTTTCTCTTTTTATTACAATAGTTTGTTATATGTTAGATGTATAAGGCATTAGTGTATAAGGATTCTCTCCATTTTGAAAAATGAATACAATAAATGATTTTTCTCATTGCTCTCTCTTTTCTTTCCCACCTTCTGGAGGCACTTACCCTCAAAATGAGTAGTTCCTATGTAATAGCCCAAAATTTTCTAAGGTAAATTATTTTATAGAAATTATTTTAAGGAGATTTATTTGATGTATTTATTTAATAGGAATTTAGAGTGGGAGATTTAGTTGAGGAATGTGAGATTTCACTTAGTATTGAGAATTATGCACTTTCGGATCAATCTGTCGAGTTTTAGGAAAATGATCATAAGTCAGCCATATGATGTCTAAATGAGGTGATTCCAATTGGTATAGAACCCTAAGAGATAGATCTAAAACTTTTATGTTTGAAGTTTCCTGAGATTCTGGAGGAATCAATAGCTTAATTGGGAATCAAATAGGCAGTTTTGGAATGGGCTTAACTGGAACCCGAGTTGGGTAATTGAACTAGATTGGGGTATGTAACCAAATAGGCAACTGATTTTAGGATTCTCTGGGATTAGGACATGTGTAGGGATAGTTAGGAATGAATGGAAAGTTGATTTGGAAGTCAATTGAATGGTTAGTGTGATGGGAACTCAAGGGAGCCAAAACCTGGTTGATTGGTGACTAATTGGATCAAACTTGGCTCTACCTTAACTAAACTATGAAGTGACCTTCTAGAACTTGTTGAGGGAAGACCTAAGGGAGTTGGGAAGGAACCAAATGGATTGGAAAATCTGGAAGGGGCGTGTGACACAAGGGGGAGAGCTGGAGATGAGAGATGCATGCATGGTTAGGTGAATTGCCACCTCACCTCTTATCCCTTTAGCTTGCTTCTCAGCCATGGATCAAAATGGGCAGCCAAACCACCTCAATTGTGAGCCCTTGGATGACTAATCCAGCTGCAAAGCCTAAGATTTGGGAGGCTTAATCTTCATCATTAGATTTTGCCTAGATGGACACCTCATCACATGCAAATCTGCCAACTAGGGCACCTTGGGTGCAATTCCCTTTCTCTCCCTCATGGTGGTCGACCACCACCATATATATAGGACCTTGAGAGCTTCCTAAGCTCCTTTAGAAGGAGAGAGCACTTGCCTTGTGAAGCCAAATCAGAAAAACCTCCCCAAACCCTCAAAGTGATCACTTGTGAGTGAAGTGAGTGTGTGTGGGAGCAAACTTGGAGGAAGTGGTTGGATCAATTCTCTTAAGCTTGGAAGAAATTGTAAGTCCATATTCTAGCTTAAATTAAGCATGGAACTGGTTTTATTGGCATGATTGAGTTATGTTTCATAGTAGTGAACACTTGAGAACATGTTTAAGTGGAAAATGGATACATGAGTAGGGTTGATTTTATTTGTCTAGTTTATGTGTTTAATAAAATTGTAGAAACTTGGATTTAGGTTTTTAAGAAGATAAATAGAGTATATGAAAAATGTTGGCATGTTTTGAGTGGAAAAACCCTTAGAGCCGTGAGTTCGCTCGACTCTCGCTCGACAGGTGGTCGAGCGAAGGCAAAATCTGAACCCTCGCTTGACTGTCGCTCGATACCCCATTCGAGCGAGTCTCAACCCGAGACTTCGCTCGATACTCGCTCGACATGCCGCTCGAGCGAGATACCCTGTTTTGCCTAGACTTAGGGTTTCCTTGGAATAGAAGTGGTGTTTCAAATGGGAAGGGTTATGAGTGAGATGACTCATGTGTATAAGAGAAGAATATAAAGAAAGAAAATAATGTATAAAAGATGAGTTAGTCACGTCATGACGGGGACGGCGATACGTAACGCCCGTATGACTGACGTGCCGGCAGGGACGGCGATACGTAACGCCTGTCGTGATATGAAATTGTGATCTCCACGGGGACGGCGAGACGTAACGCCCGTGTGATTGATCCTTGCGGGGACGGCGAGACGTAACGCCCGCAGTGCTGTGTGTATATTTCGTGTCATAACGGGGACGGCGAGACGTAACGCCCGGATGATTGACACCAGACTCATCATAACGGGGACGGCGATACGTAACGCCCGGATGATTGATGAGTGTATGTGATGGGGACGGCGATACGTAACGCCCATCAGTGATATGAAAGAATAAGAATTTTTAAAGGGGAAAGCAATATAATTTAATATAAGACATGGGTGAGTCGAGAAAAGTGTCAGTTAGACAGTGGTCTTGTGAGGGGTATGTTAGGATATCTTCCCTTGTCAGTTGTGGTTTTGACTTGGTGGTTGTTTTCCCTGTTTCCTTTAAGCTGTTTATGTACTTACTGAGATTTCATTCGAAACCTCACTCTTTTGTGGCTCCATATATTTTGTGTATATTATTTCATTCAGGATTCGATGACCAGCAGGGGGACAGCCCCGACGATACAGGAGACTTCGGGGAGTCCTGAGGGACTTTCCGATTACAGTCCTTTTATGGACATTTCTTTTGTTTCCTTCGGACCTCCTATCAGACCCACCGGAGATGGGAGTCTTGACGCATCCACTTTTGTTGAGGAGAGGAGACGTACTGGATGCTGCTTAACCTTAGGAGTAGACGGCTCGTTGTCCATGTGTGGAGTTTGTGTGACTCCACAGGGACAACAGCTCCAGCGAGACTTTAGTATTAGCTTGGATAGGTTTCGCTATGGGAGAGAATACCCTGAGGTTAAGAGGGAGAAAGAGTGAGGTGAAGGAAAGTTTTGTTTGGAATGAATGTAATATATTTTTGCTACAGTTGGGTTGTGTATTTGTATAAAGTACAATGTTTAAGTTCAATGAATGTTGTATATATGTACTTCCGTGTGATCTTTAGAAAGTCTTATATTGCAAAACCTGATCCGCTGCGAATTTAGTAATTTATGCTTTTAGTATTGTTAAGTACGAGGGTGAGTAGCCGAGTGTTGCTCATCCTGACACCTTGATTTACGTTAAATCCCAGACGTAAATTGGGGGCGTCACATCCTATCACTATTACTCAAGCGTATAACACATTTTCTCAATAATCCCCTCTTGTCCAATAAACTCCTCCTTTGCTTAGCCCATACACAACTCCCAAATTCCTTCCTTGACTCGATCACCACGACTCTCTAATCTTTCTTCCTCGGGCTTCAAAACACAAAACAGGGAACGTGTAGAATATCAAGCTAGCAATAACGCGTGCGTACATAATAGAACCATGAAGGTTTATAGAGACACCACTTCCCGTGAAAAAGTTTAAATGAAACATATCTTAATGGGAGATTGTTGGTAAATGTGTAACCCTTGTCCTGTGCAGCATCCAATGAGTTAAAATCGTGGGTGGGTAGTCACCATCAATTAAATACATATCATTTACTTAACTGTTGAGTTAATTAACTTTCCATCAACAAATGATTAATTAACTTCTAAGAATGCTAATAAATTACTCATTAGAATAATCTTAGAAAAGAAACCTTTATATATGATAGTTTTATGAAAGTGAAGGTAAGAACAAAATGCCTTTCCTCTCTACAAATTTCTAGAGTAACCATTTTAAATGTTGGTGTAAAAGGAGCTGCAAAACAAAAAAATAGTGAGATAAAAGTTTGCTTTAAGGCGCGTATAATGTCGCTTTCTTAAGATAATATCTGCCCCCACTAATAATGGTATGCACACAAATTGTGACGACCCCAAAATTTAGCGTATTTTTCTTTATCTAATTATACTTATATGGCTTAGTGACTTAGGCAAATTGGTGGCTAGTGCCTTAAGAAATAGACTTCGGAGTTCAAGGGCCTTAACGCCATGGCATGAGCTTGGGCCTAAGTGGGGGAGAGACAAGTCCATAGGTCCATGAAAAGAAGCCCATTGACAACTCAAGCCCAAGCTTGGTGACACATGTCAAACTAGGAAGAGTTTAGTAATTTGAGTCAAGACTAGTAGTTGAGAGAAGGAAATTCTAGTAGGTGAGCTAGTTGACTAGTTGTTTTGTTGGAGGAAGAAATGAAAAGACATGAGTGGAATCTTCCATCTTTTCCTACCTAGGTAAGTGTGTGAGGTGTAGGACTTTTGCTAAATAAGTCAACATAGGATCCTACCATATCTAGCAAAATCATGTGAAAAGGACTTGAGAAGATTTGGAGATGGGAAGAGAGGGGAAGGGTTTCGGTGGGGAGCTTGGCCAAATGGCCTTAGGATTTTCTCACCTAAAACCTTCCCAAATCTAGGAAAAAGGACATGAGGGGATTGTGTAGGATTGGTGTGAAATTGGATGAGACATGGTGTGTAAGAGAAGTGACATGAGATGGGAAATGATGAAACCAAAAGTGGAAGGAAAGGGATGAGGGTTTCGGATAGGCCTTAACCGAATCCCCTCCCCCCCTTGTTTGACTTGCTTTTGCCACCAAATCCAGATGAACATTTGTGTAAGAATGACATGACAAGCTTGTGTAAGGTGTGAGGTGATTGATTGATGGAAGAGGCATGTGACAAAACTAGAAAGGAGAGTGAGATGAGGGAAGGATTCGGATGAGGGATGGAGGAATCCGAAACCTCCTTTGGGTATTTTCCCAAAAATGGATTCTCAAATCCATTTGAAGGACATGTGAGGGGATAGTTGGGGAGACAAGAGAGGATGTGAAGTGATGGAAAAGGGTTGAAACCCTAGGAGGTGTGGCCGGCTATGAGGAAAGGAGAAGGGGAGCAAATCTCCAAACCTAGGATAGGATAGATTGGGGTTGAATTGACCAAGTGATGGGAGTCACTCAAGGGTCTCTCAAGCCCATCACAAGTCACTCAAACATAGGGGAATGAGTGGCCTAGGGGCTAGCATAGATGCCTTGGCCGAATGGCCTAGTTTCCCTCACCTTTTGGCTTGCACATTTCGGATACACACACACACATCTCCCATTTTTGCATCTCACGGCACTCTCCCATTTCTCTCCACTTAGTTTCACTTCTTTCACTACTTTAGATACCTAAACACTCCAAGCTAGGAAGGGGAGGGAGATAGTGTTTGTGAAAGAAGAAGAAGCCTAGAAGAGGTAAGCAACCTAGCTACTTTGAATTGAAACCTAGAAGCATGAAGGAGAACTTTATGTTCATACCTTTTAAAAAAAGGAAACCTTTCTTTTGAAAATGATAAAATTTTAGCATGATCTAACTAAATATTTCTTTTATTTTCAGAAGTTATATAAGCTATCTAGGAAGATTAGTAAGTATCTCCTTACTTTGCCTTTAGCAATTTCTGTATATTTTAAAGTGAATGTGCTTGAATGTGTGTATACGTTTGAACATGTTCGTATTGTTTGGTTACTTGCTTAGAAATGCCATGATGAAAATTTGAGAGTAGAAATGTTATCTTGGTTAAGATCCATGTGTAGAACCTATAATCTTATTGTTTAAAGAATTTTGAGATGACGATGATCTTGATGATTTGATGAGAAAAAGTATATAAGCATGAAGATATTGAGTTAGTCAAATGTTGGTGAACGTAGGATATATGTACATATGATATTTGGAGAAGCATCTTTGTGAATATTGTGCATATAGAAATGCCTTGCTAGGATGAAAAATGTATGAAGCATTGATGGAAGATAGTCGTATTGATTTTAGAAGATGTTGATGTTATCATTGCTTGATGATTATAATAATGCATGTTTGTGGAGTCATATTTTCGGAGAAGTTCTTAAAGAGAAAAATTATGAAGTTTTAATTCCTTATTTACTTGATATTCGTGTTTGGATATTTTGGAGAAATAGAAGTACGTATATTGGGAGAATGACATGTATGGGTTCGGTTTCACCTAGAATATCCAAGTAGGACCTTAGTGGAAAGGCTAAGAGAAGAAAATACAAAGCTTGAGGACCTTATAGGTTTCGGGTTTGACCCTATCAAGGCTAGGAAATTGTTTTAAAAATTTGATTTAAGGCTAGATGGTGTTAGGGAGATCAATGGAAGAAGAGAACATCAATGGGAAACAAAGTAGGGTCTCGGCCCAAACCCTAGGGGTGAATGCCGAGCACCCCATCTCCCCCTTAATGCTTTTGTTCAGATATTTTCACATAAGTATGAGTCTATGGTATCAGGGTTTGAAAGAAGTACGACCAAATGTGTGCACTCGGGTTCGCCTCGAGTTATTGCATTCACAAAGTCAAAAGTTGCATGTCCCATGCATAAGCACGAAAACCTATGTTTTTTTGTAAAGTATGATTTCGAAAGAAATAAATTAAAGTTTTAGAAGAACCCCAAAGGCTGGGACGGGGAAGTGTCCCAGTGGAACTCTCTGTTCACTCAGGAGTGTTTAAATTGAGTGAAAACCCCTAGGTCGACGAAGAACAGTCGGCAGACCATGTATGGCTCCAAATAGGTGTCCGGAGCGTGGTCGCACCTAATGCTAGTAGGTGCCCTATAAGCGGTGTTGGCCTCGGCCTCGCCATCTGATAAGTTTGTAGTCGCTCGGAGAGAAATCCCCGAGCAATGAATAGCGCGAAAGGGCGCGAAACGTATTCACTTAGGTCGACTTGGTCGTCGGGTGTGACGGTAACTAGCGGGGAGCACACGGTGCATAGGGAAACCGTGAGGTGTCCAAAATAAGAAGTCATGACGAAAAGAAAAGGGCCTTCGGGCCATATATGATATGATATGATAAGTGGCGCCTAAGATAAGAAAAGACGAAAAGTTTTCGAACAAGAGTTATTCCGAAAGAATATGCATTAAAGAAGCTTTGCCATGCGTTTTGAACAAATATGTTTTGAAAATTGAGAATAAGAAAAGAAAGATGAATTTTCGTCACGAGCATGTGCATCCGTCTAGGCATAAGTCCCATGTTAGTGATTACGTAAGGAAAATTTGTTTGTTATTCGCTTAACTATATGCCTAAATTGCTTCTGTTAAAGTATAGATATACTTGCTGAGATTTCTCCTGAAATCTCACCCCACTCTTTGTATCCCTACTATCGTCCCCTCTTGGGAACGATAGAAGTACTTGCAGGTGAGGATAGATGAGAAGGGTACGACCCCGGTGATGACGCCTCGACCCTCGAGGGTCCGATTGAGGCCGCCCTTAAGGGGCTAGTACCTCTCGACCGCCCGGGTCAGTGGGAGATGGAGTCACTGAAGGTGACTATGTACAGTTATGTTGGGCTACACCCTTCGGTGTGTTGTTTAGTACTAGGAGTGGACGAGTCCCTTCACTTGGGGTGTATTTTTGGGACGCCTTCTAAGGCGATATGTGAGGTAGGGCCTAGCCTGGATTTGGATCGGCTTCGCTGGGGCCCGAACCTTAAGAAAGTGAAGAAGGAACCCGTCGGATGAACATATGGGCAATATTAAGACCCGTACTATATTTTGATGCCCTGTATTATTGCTTTTGGTAAAGTCTTCCCGCATGTGGGAAGCACTATTTTGGATTCTTGGACAAGTTATGTAATTATTAAATCCTGGCTATGTTTGATATTATGTTTGGGATCCGTAGTCTAATCATGTGATGTATGTTATAGAAGGCTTGGCCTTTTTATTCCGCTGTGATAATCTTTGCTTGACGTTTCAAAAAAAAAAAAACGTAAATGTATGCTACAACGAGGGGTGAACTTCCTTGTGTTGTTTGTCCCCGACGCTTCTATTCACGTGCGATCCCAAGCTTGGGTTGGGGCGTCGACACAAATTACAAGCAAATTGACTCCAAGATATAAGGAAACACAAAACAAGCTTGTTTGTTTAACTGCATTCTACAAACACGAAGTTATACCCCAAATACTCTTAGATTTTACTATTCAATCAAGAAATTAGAAATTTATTATTTGCAGAACAAATAGATCCTAACGATAAGTTTTGAAGAAATGAAGACTTTAGGCGAGAGAGAATTTTGAAAACTGAATTCTGGAATATTCAAATAGAAAGCTATGAGTTTATTTATAGATGACCAAAGGATATGAATGAAAAGTTGTAACTTTCCATTTTTCTGAAATCGGATTCAAATAGGTATATTAATTATGCCTGATAGCAAGTGACACAAAGGTTGGACTTAGGCCAATGGTCACCATGCTTCCTTGCCATCTATCCTGCATGGGTTCAAACTAATCAAACCCAATAGGTGTATTTTGTCCATTTATTTTCCAAGCGTTGTGACTTTTTGCGCTAGGTGCTAGTGCCCTTTCAATAAAAACCCTTTGGATAAACAAATGGATTCAATACCAATAAGCCAGTGAATGGCTTACAACATGTATATGGACCCAAAAGAACATAGGGCTTATAAACTTCTATAACTCTCTCTTTCCGAAATAAATCATAACTTCCAAAAATAAATCCCAACATATTATTAATAATAAATATACTATATATTATTTCAAAAATATTTCTAATAACCTCCCACCATTTTCAAAATATATCCTAGTTAGAATAGAAAAACTTATATATAAATGAAGGTATCTTTTAGATTTGAACCTTCACATGGTGAGAATACATAATGACATAGTAGAAATGCTTTGAACTAGAGATTCTATACGATTAGCCGAATACATCTCACAAATAATTTTCTTCTCTTTCAGTAGTTCATAAAAGTTCACGCATGAATTGTCCTTGTGTCTATATCCTGATTTCATGAACCTCTTACAAAGCCTAATTCTCATAGGAGGCAGCACCATCCCCAACATTTATATAAGTAGACTTATAGAAGTGTACTGTAACTAAACACTTTAATAGAACTCTATTATTAAGTTTATTAGAGTTGATGATAGTCAGATCCTGTGATTATTGGCCTATCAAAAGTCCCGAGTAAGATGGCTTGTAGATGGAGATTTTAATACTGCTTTCTTTCATGTGATGATAAAAGTCAATAAAAATAAATAAAAAGGTGGATTGTATGGTACTTGATGATAGTCAGATCCCGGGATCCTTGAAAGCAGTACATGAGGGTGCAGTGAATTTTTTCAGAATTTGCTAACGGTTTCTAGAGTTGAGGATGATGTGTTGGCTCTTGATTTGCTGGATCGATTGGTTTTTATGCAGGAAAATGAAGTGCTTTGTGCTATGCCGTCTATAGAGGAAGTTAAAGCAGCTTTGTGGTCTATTCCGAATGATGGTAGTCTAGGCCCAGATGGCTCCTTGGCTAGTTTTTTCATTCTTGCTGTGAGACTGTTAAAGATGACCTCCTAGAGATAGCTAAAGATTTTTTTGAAAGACATTATCTACTTATTTTGGGGTGACCAATTTAGTTTTGATTCCGAAGATGGATGAGCCGGTGGGATTTGGGCAGTTTCATCCTATCAGTTTATGCTCGATAGTTTATAAAATTGTGGCGAAGATTATGGTGTTCCGTTTGGCTCCAATTCTTGATAGAATTATTTCTCCAGAGCAGACAGCTTTTATTAGGGGTCAAAGTATTTTTGATAACATATCTTTGGCACAAGAATTGGTTCATGGCATTAATCGGAAAGTAAGTGGTGACAATGTGATGCTAAAAATTGATATGGCCAAGGCGTATGATTGATTTAATTGGGATTTCCTTTCGGAGGTTTTATGTAGATTGATTTTCTCGGATAAATGGCGGGATATTGTGTTTAATGCTATCTCCTAGCCACATTATTTAGTTATGTTGAATGGATGCACCAAATGCTTTTTTCAGGCTTCTCGAGGTCTTCGTCAATGTGACCCCCTATCTCCATATTTATTTATTTTATCTGAAGAAGTGTTATCGTGTATGCTTAATAAGGAGTTTTAGTTGGGATGTATCAAGTCATTTTATGCTAGTGGGGGACTCTGATCACACATTTGTTGTATGCGAATGATCTCTTGATTTTTGCTAATGGTGGGAAGAATTCTATTCGGAAGCTTATGGAGGTTTTACGTAGATATGAGGCTAGGTCTTGGTAGATTGTTAGTCCTAGTAAATCATCAATGATTTTTCTTTGACTATTTCTTATGAAAGAAAGATGATGTTGAAGAGACTCTCGGGATTTGAGGAAGGAACATGGCCTTGCACTTACTTGGGAATTCCATTGTATGTTGGAAGAATGAAGAATCAGATGTTTGAGCCCCTATTGATAAAAGTGCAAAAAAAAAAAAAATTAGCAGGATGGAAAAGTAAGCTTTTAACCTTTGGTGGGAAGATTATTCTTATTAAAAATGTACTAAATAACATGTCCATTGATATGCTCTTGGTTTTAAATTTACCAAAAGGAGTTCTTTCAGCGCTCCAAAAGATTTTCTCTAATTTTTATGGGGATCTACAACAGAGATAAAGAAGAGGAAATGGAAATCTTGGAAAAACATTTGCTTGCCGGTGAAGGAAGGTGATCTAGGAATTCAAGATCTCACTAAGGTACAAAATTCTTTACTTATGAAGTTCGGTTGGAAGCCACTGAAAGGAGGCACATTTTGGTATAAGTTTTTTGCTACTAAATATGTGGGGAATGCGAATCTTCATTTGGATATGTCATTGGGGAAAGGATCTTAGTTTTGGAGGGAGCCCTGCGAGTTAATCTAGTTATTGTCACTAATTTGAAATGGCTAATTCGAGATGGCAGAGTGAATTTTGGGAGAATAAATGGCTGGGAGATGGACCTTTAAAAAATGTGGTTCCAATTGTTGGTAATTCTGAAATGAAGCTTAATGAGCTGGTGACTGAATTAGGTCCAAATTTTCATTTGTAACACAATTGGTACCAGAAGAAATAGTAGAAAAAAAATTAAAAGAGAAAAAATTCCTTTGCAACAAGGTGAAGATTTTTGTGTTTGGCAGCATACAGTTGATGAACAATTTACAACAAAATCAATCTAGTTGGTAACAAGAATTTGTGGACCAAATTGTACATGGAAAAATGGTTATGGCATGAAATGGTTTTGAGAAAGATGTCCTTCTTGTGCTAGTGAGCTCGACGGAAAGCTTTACCTATGGATGACATTATTAAGTAACTCGGCATCCCAATTGTTTCTAAATGCAATTGTTGTATGAATCCTAAAATTGAGACTTTGAACCATGTTTTTTTGTGAGGGAGAAGTTGAAACAGTCTGGAAGTTCTTTGCTAATATTTGTAAAATTCGGTTGCCAATGATTTGAAATTGGGAATGATTGATGTTTTTCTGGTGGTAACGTGCTAATAAATCAATCCAGGTGGGTTGGTTTCGGGGTGTGCTTCCTATTATCATTTCTTGGGAATTATGGAAGGCCAGATGTTTAGCACGAATGGAGGACATTCTTTTTGATTTTGGTAAGATTATTCAGTCTATTAAAGTGTTGCTTAGGACATTACTCCTAACTTGCAGAAGTTTCTTTCCATGGGGTACATGACCATGATTGTAATGTAGGAATTGCAATGTCCAGTTGTCCTAGTAAGTGCAAATAGGCCGTGCCTAATTTCTTGGGAAAAGCCAGCTCAAATTGAATGTGGATGGGAGTTCTTACGGAAACCCGGGACCATTAGCTGGGGGAGGTATTATTTGTGATTCACAAGGAAGAGTGATGGTGGGTTTTTCATATTTTTATGGCCATGCAACTAATACCATTGCGGAGTGTCGAACTCTTCTGGATGGGCTATGTTTATGCCATAAGATGGGTTTGAGAAGATTATTGGTGGAACCAAATTCAAGTGTGGTAATTGGGTGGTTAGCTTCGAGTATCTGTAAATATTGGTTTCTTTGAGACTTTTGGGTGGATGTTAAACAACTTGTTAGTATCCTAAATGTTCGATTCCAACAAGTTCTTAGAGAGACAAATATGGCGGCAGATTTATTGGCAAATGAAGGAAGTCAAGGTACAAGTACAAAGTTTTTGAACAAAAATTTGATGGAAGGTTGGCTTCGGGTTTATTACGTATGGATAAATTGGGTATACCTTATATTCGTTATTGATGTATATTTTTTTTGGGAGCTATAAAATTGTTTTTCCTTTCCATCTCAGTAAGGGCATTTCTTGAATAATTTACACTTGGGTTCGATTTTATCGGTGAAATTGTAAAACTCAGGTAATTGGATTATTACTACGATTTTTCTTCGTCATAAGTGAGTATTAATAAACTTGGGCAGGGTAAAAAAAAAACAAAAGTAGTCTATTAGAGCATTGTCATTGGCTACATCAAAATCTCCTTCAAATTTGATGGAAAGTACAAGTTTGATGGAAAGTCAACACCTCCACATCCATAACTCCACATTGAATTCATCATTAGATTCATCAAAATAATAATATAATATATAATTTATAATGCCAACAAACATATCTATAATTTATTTATCTAACAAACATATTAAAAAGTAATAAAAAAAATATTGTGATAGGTGAATAGTGACCTTTCAAATATAAAGGATGATGCTCAAGTATTGTAGCTCAAAATTTGAGTTGATGAGATCTGATGAGTCCAATGTAGGATTATTTTAGATAAAATCATCAAATTTGCATCTGATGAATTTAATGATGGGTCCAATGCCAATGCTTTTAAGAGTTTATTACTCAGTCTGTCTTTTTCATTATAGTACCAAGCATTTAAAACCTTGGGATAGTAAATTATTTTGAAAAACTAATTTTAATATCATAGTACTTACAAACCACAAACATATAGTGTTTTTTGCTTATTGAACTCAAGTCATGATATGTTCAAGAATTGAGTTGAATTTCCATTATTGGTATTTTATTGTTTGGGCTTTAAATTGACCCTTTGATGTCTCACATCAATTCTCTTGTAAGTACTTTAATTGTTGGATATGCCAATTATGAAAATATCTCATAAAATCAATCGTAATTCTCCATCCATGAATAATTGCCTTAATATGCCTAAACTTGCCATTACATATGGTTTAAGTCCGTTACAATATAGCCTAACTTTCACAAATGCAAAGATATTGGTGGTATTGAAATTTTCCAAATTTGAGATCTCTGTCAACAATTTCTTAGCCTCTTAGCCTTTTCGCTACAATAAGCTAATGCTATAAATTCAATAATCATGGTTGAGTAAGTTACGCATACTTGCTTATTCGGTCTTAGGAGATTATTCCTCCATTAAGGGTAAATATCCACCCATTGGTTGATTTGTAGTCATTATGCTCAGTTTCAATTGGCATCTATATTTCTTCTACAACTAAAAGGAACCTCCTTCTATAATTGAAAGAAACCCGCTCTACTCAATACCATAATCCATAATATTTCTAAAATACTATAAATTGCATTGTACAACTATTGAATTGACTTGGTTCTTTGAATGCATTTTATAAACATACCAATAGATTGAAAAAATCATATATATATATATATATATAAATCACAATTTTTTTGTTTGTTTGCATGTGCATATTCATAAATTAAATCATATCATTTCTAGGCTTCTAACATTAATGTGTTCTAAACAATAATGTCGTAAATAATATATATTAAAAAAATATTATCCTAATTATTAATATCAAGTTTGAACATATCTTTGCTTAAATATCACTTTCCCACAAAATTATTATTTTTAATCAGTGTAAATTTATCTGACTCAAAAACCAATTTATGCCCATACTTATGTAGAAGACTATCAGATACCAAATTCTTTCTAGCTTCTAGTATATGATACACATTATTGAGAGTAAAAACTTTTCTGGAGGTAAACTCTAATTTTATTGTCCATTTACCTTTAACTACAACAATAGATAAATTTCATATGTAAAGAAGATGTCAATCCTCCATTGGCTCGTACCTCTTGAACATATTCATTTTTATAAATATGCCTTTTTACTCCTATGTCAATCCATTAGGAGTTATATCCTTCAAGTGTGGTAGGGTATGTTTGGGGCCGAAGTGAGATATAAAATTCTCATATGATCTTATTTCCTCTCTTCCCATCTTATTTCCAAATATAATTCAAATACAAAAATTTTTAAACTAATCATTACAACTTTTTCAAATTTTAAATAAAAAATAAAAAATACGTAAACTTTTTCAAATCTCTAAACAAAAACAATATTATCAAACTACATTATTACAATATCTTGATTTTATAATATTTTTTATTAAGCCTTTTCTCTCTCCTTTTACAAAACTAAAAAAATACTCAACTCAAATTATGTTACTACTATTCATAAACTATTTTATTACTATTCACACAATCCTTATCTAATCTCACTTTCCAAACCAGCTAGTGTCAAAGATCAGGGTCTTAGAATTCTCTCTAGAACTAGAATCCTATCTTTCATATTTAAGAAAATGACAGTTTCTTTTGTAATGACCTTATTTGCTACAATGAAAGCAACTTACTACCAGACTCTTTTGATTTTCATTTTGGAAGTGACTTTGTTTTCTTCAAAAAATATTCTTTCTCTTCTGATTTTCATAGTCAAATTTATTGGGTTGTCTAGGTTTGTGGATCTTTCCTTTTACTACCATGTGCATGTTAGACGTAAAAAAGTCGCACTTTATTAATGTCTCTAAACCTAATCTCTTCTTCTATATGAAGATCTTGGCTTAGTTTTTCTAGAGACATCTTCTCCCTTCTATTCTTTCTATAATTTTTCCATAATTGAGGAAGTTTATTAATAATGGACAAAACTAATATGCATTCATTAGTTTTCAGCTCATGTTGAGAGAATTTATTATGTGTAATAATCCAAATTTTCAATTGTTTTTTTTAATGCTTAGTTTAATTATAATTTCTTTAGAGTTAGTTTGGATGAAGCTTTGGGAATTTTAGCAAGGTGTCAACTATAGAAATTCAATTTGGACTTAGAAAAAGGTAAATTTTTGAAATTTAGGGGAGATTCAAGAGGAAGTAAAAGAACCAAAGATCAAACACTTGGTGTGCCCGAAATGAACTCTCGGGCTGGTCTGTCGTGTTTTCGTGTAATGAGCATAACTTCTTCATATGAGGTCCAAATGAGATGATTCTTATATAATCTTAAGAGGAAAAGGAGTAAACTGATAACTGACTTAGATAAGTTGTCTTATATTCGGCCATGTGACGACAATTATGATTGGCTACCAAACTTTATAAGGTCTTGATATGTGTGGGAACATGTGGCAAGTTGATAAGAATTGATGTAGAAGCCTTGGTTAGTAAGAAAACAAAAGGAAACAAATGGTGAGCTTGGATTGGATATTCTCGGGTGAGTTTTGACGTATTTCAATGAATTAATAATTTCTCTCTCATCTGATCTCGTAATGAAGTGTTTCTAAATCCTATAGAACCTTAAGAGGAAGATATTAAACTTTTCTATTTTGAGTTTTCAAAGAATCTAATTTTATCAAGGGCTTATTTGTACTGGAACGTGGCTGATCCCTAGGGGAGGCCAAGTGACCAGATACACCCATTTGAAAATTTACTATGATCTTGTTTTGTATTTACCCCCATTTGTTGGAATTCTTTGAGCCGTTGATCAAGATAATTTTATATGTGGATTAATCTCAAGTATGGGATTAAAATATCAGAAAATCCCCATAGGATTAGTGGTGATTATGAGACCACAAGTGTAGGGGACATATCACCCCAATCAGTCAAGGGTGTGTTGAAATGCCCAAGCTCTCTTCCCTTGCTCCCCATGCCTCTCATGCATATAAATAGATGTATGGGTTTCTCTTCTTCCCCATGGGAGATACCAGTCGGCCATAGTGAGAAATAGCTAAGAAAAATACACAAAAATCCACTCACATCACCTAAGTGCCAAAAGAGAGCTAACTGAGGGCATTAGAGAAGAAGTGATGAAAGACCAACTATAGATATCCAATCTAGTTTTGGAAAAATTTGTAAGTGCATATATTAACTTAGTCTTGGCATAGAATAAGTGGTTTGGTGATTGGATTATGTTTAATATTTACTTGAGTTTAATCTTTGTTTATGTGTTAAATTGAAACATATTGAATTTTGGAGTGGTTTTTGCTATGGAAAAATGCTAGGAAAATTATGAGACTTTAGAAATATATTCTATGATATTATATGAAGAGAATTATGTGAAAACATGAGGTTTTTCTATGGAAAAGAATGAATAAACAACTCTAGTAAATTTCGGCCTTAATAGGATTATTATTGGCAGATTTGACACCATTTGGTAAATCGGACATAACATGTTCATTTGATGTCGGATTTAATGGATTTAAGAGACTATGGAAATCTAAGAGAAATATATACAACTTTTATGTTTTAACTTTTAAGAGATAAGGACGTAATCAAGGATGAAACTGGAATTAAAGTCAGAACTGAGTTTATCATAATAGGCATTGACTTTATGAATTGATGTGACGTAAATGTATGTGTATGTGCTGTATGTTATTATGAAATGTTCTCACAAGTTTTAAGGCTCATATGGACATAAACTATGTATGTCATAAGTCTACATTTATGCAAATGCATGTCATAAGTCTACATTTATGCATATGCATATCATAAGTCTAAGTTTATGCGCCTGTTACATTACGTCACATATATGTGTCATCATAAGTCATGAAGTCTGTTTTAAGAAAATATGTTAAGAAAATTTTACAAGTGGAAAGACTAATAAGTCAATCATGTCATGACGGGGACCAGCGATACGCCCATATGACTAACGTGCCGACAGGGACCTAAGTTTGTTGATGATATGAAAACCGGTAGGGACCTAAGCTTGTCGATGATATGAAAACCGGTAGGGACTTAAGCCTGTCGATGAGACGAAATCCAACAGGGACCTAAGTCTGTCGATGATACAAAATAAGTAAGACGCAACAGGGACTTAAGCCTGTCGATGATACGAAATAAGTAAAATTCGATTGGAACGCCTATCGATGATACGAAACAAGTAAGACTCACAATGTTACGAAAGAAAAAAAAATAGAGTTTAAGTATGATAGAGTGGGTCCATGAAGAACATAAGTCTAAGTCATGCATGAGTCACATGAAGCATGCCATAAATGCATACTCTGACTGTCTGGCTTGCATGTGATTATTTCACGATATCTATACTTTTATTAAATTACATGTGTACTTACTGAGATTTTCAAGGATATTTCACTCTTGTATATTTCTATTTTTGGAAAAATAAAATTATGTGGCAGGATTGATGATTGAGAAAAGGGAAGGCCTGATGACTTAAGAAAATTTAGAGGAGTCTAGATAGCCATGAAGTTAATCTAGGTTTTAAGAATAAGTTATGTATATGATAGACAAAACTAATTAGGTCATGCATGTAAGGATATAATGTTATTATAAGAATGGATGATGTGAATATTGTGGTTTTATTTTACCATGTGATCATTAGAAACTTTTTATTCAAAACTTTTTCGCTGTGATTTGCATTAAATTTTGATAAGTACGGGAGTGAGGCGTTACTTACCCTGACACTTTAATTTGTGTTGAATTATGAACGTAAATTGGGGGTGTCACATTATGAATATGCAAAACCTCAATGAATTGTTTAACATGCCTAGAATCTATCATGGCATAAGTAAAAAATTTGTAATTAGAAATTTCTTACTTGTAGCATCTTCTGAAAGATATTTAACCTTAAGTGCATCCCACATATCTTTGGTGGTTACTTTGCTCTGGTAAGTGTCAAATAATGTGTCAGGCATTACATTGCAAATATGTTCCCTGCAGATGTAGCCATCTTGTTCTCATTTGATCCTTCCTCGACCTCGAGAGATTGTCTCCTCTTCATTTGCAAACGACCTAGGAGTGGCTAAAACATATACTACTTTGAGAATGGCCAGGAGAACGTGCATTTTCTTTTGCCATCTTTGAGAATTGGCTCCATCAAAACATTCTAGTTTAATAAAATCCACAGCAAACTCTCAAACTATGTGACATCAGTAATAAAATATTGTCTTAAGATTTTTAGTGCAAAATGGGCTGCAAAACAAAGAAATAATAAGATAAAATTTACTTCAAGGCGCATTACAATGTCGATTTTCTTAAGACATATATGCAAATTTATCTCCAAGATGTAATGAATCTAGAACAAATCTATTTGTGAAGCTGCATCATGCACACAAATTTAGATCTTGAATATTCTCATATTCTACTCTTTCAAGTAAGAAATTAGAAATCTGTTCTCTAGAGAATGAACAGATCCTAATGATAAATTATGAAGAAATGAAGACTTTAAAAGAGATTAAATTTTGAAAACTGAATTATGAGATATTCAAGTGATAGGCTAATGGATCTATTTATAGATGACTATTGGATTTCATTTTTCTAATTTGATAAGAACAGGTATATTAATTATGCATGATACCAAGTGACACAAAGATTGGACTTCTTCCAATAGTCACCACTGTGATATCTCAGGTTTTGTATACCTTTATGTATTGCTTTTATATTTTTTAACATTGACTGTTTTAATTTATTTTAATAATTTTATTAGTGGTTTATCTTATTTATTTTTATTTTGGGTTATGTTGTTTTATTTATGTATTATTATTGATTCTTTTATTTTGGATTGTTATTATTATTTTGGTTTAGTGGTTTTATTTTTATTATTGTTACAAGCTTTTATGAGATTTCTTACGTATAGTGTTTCTAGTTATTTTATTTAATCAGTGATATAGGTCCTTTCATTTAAATGGTTAGCATTATTATTTTATTGGCTTAATCGTTTTAGTTTTATTATAGTTTAAATTGTTGTGTTTTATTTTATCTATGAGCATTTTATTTTATCGGGTCTTTTTAGATTTTGGTGTCTTTATTCCAGTTTATTAATTATGAGGCTTTATGATTTTAGTCAATTTCATATTATAGTAGTTTAATTTAATTTATTATATCCTTTTCCTCTATTCTCTTTTGAGTTTAGGCTTTTTGCATGGTGTATTTACTTGTTTTATTATTTAGTTATTTTACTTTATTTTATTGTATTTGTTTCCTTCGTATTTTCGAGTCTAGGTCCTTTTCAAATTGGTTGTTTATTTCATGTTATTCATTTTTATTGGTTCATTTATTTTAAATAATTGAGTTATTGGATCTATTAGTTTGCTATTATTATCATTTGGATATTTCTATGTTTAAACTTGTGAGCTAATTTATTTTCTGTTATTATTTTATTGTGATGCATTTATTTTAATACTTAAATTTAATCTCCTTATTTTATTATGTTGGTATTTAGATTAAAGTGTTGTAATTTATTTTATTTTAATTTGATGTGTTTTAATTAATTTATTTTAGATGATTTTCGATTTGTGCTCACATATCTATTCTATTATAATAAGTAGCTATCTAACAGTCACTTAACGGATTTTCACATTTTTTCGTTAAGTGACCGTTAAATTTAATAGCCGCTTATTATATCTAAATAATAGTAATTTCTTAACAAAAAATATTTTAATTTTCCAGAAAATATATTAACTTAAAATCAATTTTAAATTTTTAAATTTTAGAATATATTTATAGACGTGAATTTATATATTACGTAAACGTAAACGTGAATTGATATATTTGTAGTTAACTGATATATTTATTATATCTAAACAATAGTAATATCCTAACAAAAAATATTTTAATTTTCTAAAAAATATATTAATTTAAAACTAATTTTAGAAGTTTAAATTTTAAAATATATTTGTAGACGTAAACATAAACGTGACACAAACCATTGTTTAGATATAATAAATATATTAGTTTATACACCACAACTGATATATTTTGCATTTTGATATTAATGATATATTACGTAAACGTAAACCATTTAATAGATAAATATATCTATTTATTAATATATATTTAATAAATATATTTAATAAATATAACTAAACGTAAACCATTTCAATTATTGTATAAATTTGATTCTTTTGAGGTCTACGTATATATATTATATAACTGTTTTAAAATAATCCATTATCGGTTCGAAACTGATAATGAATTTGTTATGAATTTTTTTCAATGTGAAACGTGAAATCCATTCACACATCGGTTTTTCTATTCCCTTATTTGTTTTCAAATATGAGATGAGATAAAATGAGATAAAAGTTAAAAAAATAAAAAAAATATTATTATAATATATTTTTTTAATATGAGTTTCGTATGAGGATTTGAAAAATAGTTTTGGAATTTGAAAAAGTTAGAATTTTATTATATTTTGTATGAGAGTTTTAAAAAATGTAATGATGAGTTTGAGATGAGTTTGAGAGTTTTGATTTTATCTCAAAAAAAAAACGAGCCCTTAGTTTGTCAAAGTGACTCATAAACAATCTTGTCTACAATTATTTAATTTAGTTACAATCAAACATAAACGTGAACTGATATAGTTATTATTGAAGAAAAATTATCACATCATACTGCTTAGAAACATTAATCATTCAGAAAGACTATGTAATGGAACACGTCTAATTTGTCGGGCTTTTGATCGAAATGTCATTGATGCAAAAATTGCAGTTGGGCAACATAGCGGAAAAAGAGTTTTTATTCCAAGGATCCCATTCTTACCAAGTGTTAATGAAAGTAGTGACCTCCCATTCAAACGAACTCAATTTTCTATTAGATTAAGTTTCACAATGATTATAAATAAGTCACAAGGGCAGATCTTGGATTTTGTTGGCATATATTTTCCTCATCCTGTTTTTTCACATGGTCAATTATATGTGGTTTTATCAGGGGCGAAAACTGCATCTACAGTAAGGATTCCAATATAGTCGGTGTCGACTGAACGATGTGAAAAAAATTGCACAAAAAATATTGTATTTACAGAATTATCAAGATTAACATGTTTAAATTAATGTTATACAGCTAACTAAGTACAATTGTATAGCTTCAATTTAGTGTATATTATAAAATCATTATCTAAATTTTGAATATGAATTTTTGTCTATTGATCTCCTACCTCATCCTAATATTCATGAATGCCAAATTAGCCTGCTCTCGAGAGGAATGAAACCAGAAATTATGATAGCGCAAACTAAGTTTTACGTCTGAGTTTTTATTTTTTATAGTTGCTTGTTAATTTAATTTTTTTAATTATATTATTTTTGTAAAAAATCTATTGTACTTAATTAGACAACGTGCTTCGTACGTTGCTCTTAATTTAGTATGTATATATATATATATATATATATGTAGTTGTTAATGAATTGGGTTTTAATTTAAGTTGGTTTGGTTTTTTTGTTGAAGGCTGACCCATGTATGGATGGAACCCAACCCTTTGTCTTGCCGAAAATGATGCCGTTGGGAACCTTTGACTATTGTGATTCCAGGCCTTAAAGCATCATGTGTTAGCCTCCCCTTTGATGCCTAAACATTGCCGTTTGCTAATGGGATTAGTGATGAAAAAATCTATTCATCATCTTCTTTTTCATCATCCTCTAGGTTAATAAGTAAAACATAATAAATAATCTTCCATCATTTAATGTTACATCATAGGATGATGAGAGAATGATAAAAAATGGGATGATGAGTAGCATTGCTTGATTAGTGATCCCATGTCTTATCTTCATTCACGCGTACACCATCTCCTTTGTTTGCCAAAAATGCTATCGTTCAATTAACTGACTTAATGAAGAGCAATACTATTCATCATCTCATTTTTCATCATCCTATGATGTGACGTTAAAATGATTGAAGATTATTTATTATGTTTTATTTATTAGTCTATCATCTAATGCTACATCGTAGGATGATAAGAGGATAATGATAAAGAGGATGATAAATAGATTTATTCTTTCTAGGCCTTTCTCTTTTTGCACGACGTGCCTATTCTTCCTTTTTCTTCTTCTCCGTTTTCATCTTCTTCCCCTGTTCAACTATGATTTCAGCCCCTAAATCGCAGCTGTAATAGCCCAAATTTTTAGGATATAATATTTTCTTGAGAATTTATTTTAAGAAATTTGTTGGAAATGATATTTTTATAAAAAAAGAATAGGAGACTTAGATGCATTCTAAGGAAAATGTTGGATGGAATTTTGGGAATTTTAGCAATGTATCAATTAGAGAAATTCAATTTAGACCTAGAAAGAGATAAATTTTTGAAATTTGAGGAAGAAATTCAAAGGGAAGTGAAAGAACAAAACATCAAACACTTGGTGTGCCAAAACGGATTCTCGGACTGGCCCGTCGAGTTTTGGTGTAATAATCATAAATTTTTCATATGAGGTCCAAATAAGGTAATTCCAATTCTTATAGAACCATTAGAGAGAGATCTAAAAATTATATGTTTTGGGTTTTCGAAGATAAGGAATTTATCAATGACTAAATCTAGTGTGAAGTGGACGGATAGAGATAGGAGTCAACTGGTAACCAACTTAGATGAGTTGTCTTAGGTTCAACCATGTGACGAAAATTAAGATTAGCTACCATATTTTCTGAAGTCTTGACATGTGTGGGAACATGTGGCAAGTCGATAAGAATTCATCTAGAAGCCTTGGTGGGTAAGAAAACAAAGGAAAACAAATGGAGAATTCGGATTGGATATTCTCGGGTAAGTTTTGACGTGTTTCAGTAAACTAATCATATCTCTCTCATATAATATTAGAATAAAGTGATTCAAAATCCTGTAGAACCCTAAGAGGATTATCTTAAATTTTCATGTTTTGAGTTTTGGAAGAATAGAATTTTATCAATGACGTATTAGGGCTGGAATGTGGCTAATCCCTTGGAGAGGCCAAGTGGCCAGATGCACCCCTTAGAAGATTTCTTATGATGGTGTTTTGTCTTCACCCTCATGTGTTGGAACTCTTTGAGCCCTTGATCAAGATCATTTTATAGGTGTATTAATCTCAACCATGGGATTAAAATATCAGCAATCATGAAACCACAAGTAGGGGACACCTCACCCATGCAGCCAAATGGAGTTGTTGAAATGCCCAAGCCCTCTTCCCTTGCACCCCACACCTATTATGCCTATAAATAGATGCATGGGCTTCTCTTCTTTCTCCATGACAGATAACAGTCGGCCATAGTGAGAAATACCCAAGAGAAATACACAAAAATCCACTCACATCACTTAAGTGCCAAAAGAGAACTAAGTAAGGGCCTTGGAGAGAAGTGTGGTGCAAAAACCAACTCAAGACTAATCATTTAGCTTTGGAAAAAGTTTTTAGTGCATATATTAACTTAGTCTTGGCATAGAATAAGTGGTTTGATGATTGGATTATGTTTGATATTTATTTGAGCTTAATCTTTGTTTATGTGTTAAATTGAAGCCTATTGAGTTTTGGAGTGGTTTTTGCTATGATAAAATGCTAAAAAATTATGAGATCTTATAAACATATTCTATGATGATATATTAAGATGATTATGTGAAAATATGAGGTCTTGATTTGGAAAAAATTGATAGATCAACCCTATCAACTTTCGGACTTAAAAGAGGTTAAGTAGACAGATTTAACATCCTATGGTAAAATGGTCATAACTTTTTAGTGTGATATTGGAATTGAATGATTCAAGAGGCTATGGAAATCTAAGACAGAGATCTAAAACTTTTATGTTTGAAGTTTTACGATATAAGAAATAAATAAAGGACAAAATCTAGATTTAGTTGACAGAATGAGATTTAGGCAGAAATTTGGCTCGACCCTTGATCAACGTTTGGCTTGAGCAAAATACCCTATTATGTTTGATTTTGAGATTTTATTAATTGAAGAGTTTATGATTCAAGTAAAGAAAAATAAGATTTTGAATTTATAAAGTGATTGGTCATCCATGATTTTATGATAATTTTTTATTTAAGTATTATTTGTTATGTTATGACACTATGAGATGATGATAAGGTTAAGGATATGAGAAATGAAATAAGAAAAGATAAGGCATGGCCCTTCCATGGATAATAATAATGGTATGGCCCAACCACGGGTAATAATAGTGGCATGGCCCTTACTCGGGTAATAATAGTGGCATGGCCCTTCCATGGGTAATAATAGTGGCATGGTCCTTCCACGGGTAATAATAGTGGCATGGTCCGACCACGGGTAATAACAGTGGCATGGCCCAATCACGGGTAATAATAGTGGATTATGATAAAGAGATATGAAAATGATATGGCTAAGAATGAAAAATCCATGCATGATACAAGTTTATGTAACTCCACATAAGAGATAAGTTTAATTCATACATGAGTCACATGAATCATGTCATAAACATATACTTTGATTCTTATATGTGACTATTTCACGATGTTTGTGCTTTTATTAAGTTAAATGTGTACTTACTGAAATTTCCCTAGAAATCTCATTCTTGTATGGTTCCTTTTCTTTTGGAATATAATTTTCACTAAAGGGTTGGATGACGGTCATCGACTAGACTCTAGTTACTCGAGAGGCCTGGAGAAACCTTGAGGGTTCTCCGGAGTACTCTCTCTCCATAAAAGTTTATGACCAGTTGGTAGTAATAGGGACCAGCACGGGCATGAAGAAAGAGTTTCCCGAAGTGAAGAAGAAGCCTAGGCTGCTTTAAGACAAAGTTTTGATAAATTTGTATTTCGACTGAGAAAACTAATTGGGTTATGCATGTAATGATATAATGATATTTTAAGAATGGATGATATGAATACTAAGGTTTTATGTAACCATGTGATCTCTAGAATTTTTATTTTTACTTTTTCGCTGCGATTTGCCTCAAATTTCGATAAATATGGGGGTGAGTAACCAAGTGTTACTTACCCTCACACTTCAATTTGCGTTGAATTATGAATGTAAATTGGGGGCGTCATAGCAGCCCTTTGCTTCGATTTTTCATCCACACATTACTCTATTAGCTTCTTTGTACATTGATGAACATTTCCCCTTTAATTTCGCTGTAGATCCGTAAGTCACGTGCCTGAAAAATCATCACAAACCAGTGAGCTACCCATCCTTCTTCTTCATGTTTTCGTCTAAAAAAGGGTAGAGAATCTCTTCCATGGCAGCTCTACTCTATCTTGGTGTGTCACACGTGATTTTTTGCTACTAAAAAACCCATGCTTTTTTGCTTGTAAAAGGGTATGCTGAACCTTTGCCTAAGCCACGCCAAGACCCCTTTTTTTCTCTATAAAATTTGAACTAGCTTTTTTTGATCATTTCTTCTTCTCCTCTTAAACTTGAGTTAGCCCTCTTTAAAACCCCTTTTGAGTCCAAAAATTATAGTAGTCTTTTTATTGGGTATTTTCTCACCGTAAGTGCACCGTTTTATATCGCTTACGATACTCTCGGTAAGCATTTTCTCGTTTTAGTGATTTATTTATTTATGTGTTGCTTTTAATTTATTTACGTGGTTTTATTTTATTTATGTTCAAGTATTTAATTTAGTTAAATAAATATTCCATTTTATTTATTTACATTTTGATGTTTAAATTATTTTGTTCATAATAATTATGATTATTATCTGAGTTGTTTATATATATATATATAAATATTGGTTTATTTACGTTAATTATTATAATTAATTTGTTAATGATATTTATTGTTTTTATTGATGTTCTTTATTTTTGTTGGTGTTGCTTCATTAATGTTGCTTTATTACTGTTGATGCGATGGCCGAGTTTAGCAGCATGCTTGTTGATTGAGGCACAAAGTTGCATTTTTATTTTTTGGCGATCTTCCAGAATTTTTACTGAATGTGTAGTAAGTAGCAGTGTGTGTGATTTATGTTTATTTCGATTATTTATTTATTTATGTACTAACCCTTTTTGGCAGCTTGAAGTGTTAAGTAATTGTTTAATAATATTAATAAACTTGGAAATAGGTTGAATAGGCCTGGAGCCAGTATATGGAGGATGAGATCACCCCGTAGTTGCAAATTGTTGGGCTTGAATTTGTTTGTGGAAATTGTTTGATTGAATTTATAATTATTGGATTGGACTATTTTATTTGTTTTATGTTGCCATGTCATCCAATACTTTTTTATCATGCATATAAATTATTTTTTGGTTTCTTGGTTGTATATTATTGGGTAGATGGTGAGGTGTTCTAAGGTGGTGTCGTCAGGAGGTTTTGGTCTAGTTTGGTGTTGTTGGTGGGTGCGTGTGTATCACGACCCCATGCTGAAATCAGACATTATCTTGGTGGAGCTCCTCTGGTCACTTGAGAGCGGAATATACTGACGTGAAGTCCCCTGGGTTGTCACTGGACGACAACGGGATTGGGCGAGATGATAATGCTCTCATGTCGACTTCGTGGCTCCTATGTTGGTGGGAGTTAAGGGATGCTCGTTTATGGTACATGCTGGGTGTGGTTAGCTAGGCATCGCTCGTTCCGAAGTCACATACACGGTTGTTACCCATGGCGTGGTGTGGCGTGGCAAAAAGAGACAGGATGTATGGATGGTCCTTAGAGGAGACCATGGCATACATGTATTAATAATATGAAAATGTATGATGTGCCTGAAACTGAGTTTTTGGTGAGTTGGTGTGTTGTGGTCCTTTCTAGGAAATGATGGTTGTGGATGTGTTCACTCTTAGGAAAGGATGGTCCGTAGTGAGGTATTTTTTGGGAAATGACGGTTAGCGGGTTCACGTTCCTTTCTAGGAAAGGACGTGGTATGTTGTGTGTGCCCTTTTTGGGAGAGGGCGGTTGGGTGTTTGGTGGACTTCCTTTCTAGGAAAGGAAGTTGGTGAGTGGTTTTAATTCCTTGCTTGAATAGTTGTGCATATTAATGATTGGATTTATTATTTGTGTGTTGATTGCTACTTACTGAGATTTACGTCTCACTGGTGTATAGTGCCCACCTACGATTCCGTTTTTTGGAATTGTAGCTTTTGATGTAAAGGATGAAGATGAGCCAGAGGAGTAATTTTGTGTGATGTGAAGAGAGGGATTTTAATCCTGGATACTATCGATGTTTTACCTTCCTTTTTATTTGGGATGACCGTATAATCTCCATTTGGAGAATTATGATTTAGACTGATCTGTATGTTTTTAATTTTCTAGTACTAGAATGAATGTCCATTTTCTTTATTTTTTTGCTACGAATATTTTATTTGTACACTTATTGCATGTTTCACACACACTCTTGAGCACTAAACGATGAATGATTGATACGTGTGTTGAACAACCCGGTGTTGCGAGTCTCTCTAAATCCCGGGGGGGAAGTCGTGGGTGTCATAACCATGCTTCCCTATCATCCATCTCGCACGAGTTCAAAACCCAACGAGTGCGATTTTCGCCATTTACTTTCCAAGCATTGTGCCTTTTTGTGTCAGGCGCCAGTGCCCATTCAATAGAAACTCCTCTTGTCATGGGGTGATTTGAATACCACTAAGCCAATGAATGACTTACACTACGTATATGGACCTAAAATGATGTAAGGACTATAAATTTCTATAGCTCTCTCTTTTCAAAATAATTCATAACTTTCAAAAATAAATCCCAACATGTTAATAATAATACATATAATATATATTATTTTGAGAATGTTTCTAACACTCAATTCTTAATCTTAAAATGTGGAGTTATTCGAGAGCTTTAATAGCTTTCTAAAAGACATAGAAGTGCCATCACAACAATTAGACATAGTCTCTAAGATGAGCAAAGATTCAAGTTGTGGAGAGAATAGAACCAACGTAATCCTCCCTCATATGATTCACCATTTTGTTTTCTTGATTATTTTACTTCAATTTTCTTATTCCCTTTGTGCCAAGGTATGAGTCTTTTAAAGGGATAATTGCTAATCTATACCTGATTCTAGATTTGTTTATGCTAAGAAACAAATTTTAGATGTAAAAGCTCTTCTATAATGTAAGGATGTTTATTGCACCATTCATATATTAACTGGAATTCTATATCCTATGCTAATTTCCCTTGATAATTCTTTCTCTTATATTTGATTCCTTGTAGGTTTGTAATCGATCCTAGCCTAATTTGGTCTTTTAGGTTATCAAGTTTAGTTTGATTCAAATAATTGAGACAAGTTATTTTTTTATTTTTTTTTCTCGTGCTTTTTAAGAGCACTCTCATTAGATTGACTAAAAGTCATCCTTTAAAAAGTGCACTTTTGTACAAATATCAAAAAATAAATGTCATATTTAATCAAATATGGCAATGAAGTGTGTGGAGAAATGTTCAAAAAGTACTTTTATAAATGGTAAAGCTAATTTGGCAATTATTTTAGCTTTTTGGATAAAGTTTTAGATTTACTATTTACAGAAAGTACTTTTTGAACATTTTCCCACATACTTCATTGTCATATTTGATCAAATATGACACTTATTTTTTGGTATTTGTATAAAAGTGCATTTTTTAAACGATGACTTTCAGCCAATCCAATGAGAGTGCTCTAACAAGCTCGAGTTTAGTTGTTGGTCGAGCTTTGCTTGTACTATTTTAAAATATTCATTTTTATTTTTGAATTAAATTGACTAATTAAAAGTACAAAATTACACAAAAACCAAATTTTATGAAATTTGTACCACTAAGATATAGACTTTCTTAGTGAATTATAAGATTACAATACTTACCTGGTCGATATTTATCCCTTGTAAACATATGTTATATGTCCACATGAGTTACTTATTAGTAATATATATGCATATAAATGTATATATCTATATACATATATATTTAATCTATATATCTTAGTTTTGCAATGGTGCCATGATATTGTATGTTTGTATATACAATATACAATAACATATATCAACATTTCTTATATGGATCCCACATAATAGAATATGCAGCTACGAAGTCCGACCTACTAACCAGTGGTGGAACCATGTATCAGTTGGAGGGGCAATGGTCCTCAATCCTCTCAGTCTTTTTTTTTTTCAAAAATTCAAACTATATCCTATATTGCTTTTCATAATTATATATATAAATATATACATATATAATGACCCTCCCAAAAATTTATTATTCTCATATGCTCTCTAAAAGTTTTTAAATTTTTTCATACATATAAATGCCTTTCCAAATTGTTTAATTTTGTATCATTTCTATATAAGATTATCTACTTTCTATGATATGGCCTGTCCAAAATTAAACTAAAGTTAAGTTTATGATATTAATTTGTACCTGCAGGCCTTTTATTATACAATATTAGGCTTCTTACTAGGGATCTCAAAGTGGAAAAAATTCAAGAAGAATATTTAATTTTGATGATCTCTATGAGAATTAATTTAGAAATTTGATCTCCTAGACTTCATTGAGAAAGAGAATTTATATTAAACTTGATAAACTAGCTTACATTCTAGGATGAAATATAGGCTTCTAAAAGATCACTTGATAGCTTTTATGATGAAATCAAATTCTATATATTTCATTGTAAAAATAATAATGGTTGAATATATATCCAATGAAACATTGTCGCTAGCAACATGAAACAAATGTCAAGCTAAATTTCTAGACTTTTATCTTGTGTATAGAAAATTATCAATATTTGATTTTTATATATAGTTACGGTAAGGGGTGTTCTTTGTAATACGTGCCATACCTTCTTGTACCTACAATAAAAAAGTGGACGAGACTTGGAGTCCCTAAGGTACCTCTGATTCTTAAAATAGAAGTCTCTTGGGAAGAGTTAGGGGAAGAACTTCTCAACTAGAGCTTACAACTTTACCTATGTTATAGCCTTATATTTCCCTCTTGAGGTAGAGCCTCTACTTCTCTTCTACGCCTTAGTTGTTCCACTCCTGTGCCGGTTGTCATGCTATCGCCTTTAATTCGATTATTCCCCTAGTACCTTGCTCCGTATTTTCAAGCGTAGGTGGTGAGGTGTGGCCCTTGCTTGGGCTCGCTCCTTGTTAGGGACAAAAACTTTTGTGAAGTTGCCTTGCCAATGATTTCATTGGTTTTCCATCGATTTTTTGGATTGGGGATGTCTGTTGATGCTCTATATATCTCACATCCTAATACGATACGAATCTTTGATCCATCTATTTTGTTAGGGTTAGACAATCCCCTTGGCTTCCTTAATTCATAACCATGGGCTTTCCCCTTTTTAATTCAATGGTTAACATGGGTGTGGGCTCGGCTTGCTTGGGTGAGACCCCATTCGTCCTCCAATTAGCCACATATTCTTATCACATGAGTGTGGCGAAAACTTCTAATTTTGCTAGGGTTTAGTCCCTTCAGTTTCGAGTTGGTGTGTCTCCCCACATTCAAAAGCATGTGTCGATTCAATCCCATGTCCTATCGGCAGTGGGAATCGTGGGATTCTTCAGTTCAGTACTTGTGCTAGTGACGCTTGTCATGCTCTTGCTTTGGAATTGTTTGACCATTGTAGCCCCTATTTAAGTTGGTATTTTTGCTGAATTCAGTTTCTTGTTGCTATCCTTTCTTCCCAAGGCCTTAATCAGCCCTTGCCATCATACCCTTATCAAAACCCTAACCTTGGCTTTCTTTGTTCTTTTTCCATTGCCTTTCTGCCCTCTCCTTATGGCTATGTGTAACACTTCCTATTTTGGTTCTTGCGGTTTGTGTTCCTTTCATTCCCAAACTTCATACTAGAGGGCTGGAAGCAACGACTCTTACCATCCAAATGACTTGGAGGGTTGTCGTTGGTCCTTTGTGATTGCCTAGATTGAATTGGACTTGCTATGACGTTTTTATAGAGTTTACTCAGTCGTTCAACCTTCCATTCCACCAAAGGTAAAGAAATCTCAAGTGGACAACTAAGTCCATGACGAGGGCAAATCTTTGAGTGAGTCAAGTTTAGGAGATATTTTTGCTCCCTTTCATGATAGTCCTTGTTATTCCCTGGGGGTAGTGGTTCAACACCATTAGCCAGTCGCCAATGCAGGTTCCTTCGCCTTTGAAAAACAGTGTGCCTACTCGTCCAACTTCGACCTTTGGTTGCTATTTGGAAGAAGTTATGAGGAAGGTTTGGCTTCGGCTTGCTTTGTGCCCCTCTACCCCTCTCCCTAGATGTAGAGATTCAGGTGGAAGTAGAATCATGGTTCTTTTTGGTAACTCATCAAGGAAACACAAGTGTTGATGAAGAGATTTACTAATTGCAAGACTCAACATACAGGTCGTTTGGGTATGAAGCAACACATAGTTGAGTAAAATTTACTTGGAATGTGGAGGATATTAGATTGTGGTGGGATTCTTTTCCAATGTAATTTTTTAGATTATCTGGGTTGACAAATGCTTATAATTCCCTTTTCAATGAATTGAATGATTTTTTTTTATTAAAAAAAAATGAACATATCACTATAGATTAATTTCAATACTTAGGCATAAAAAAAAACTAGGCATAAATGAATAGGCGTAAGTAATTGAGTTACTTGTTATATATTTAATTATAAATATTATTATACTTACATTATTAATTTTAATACGCATTATTAAGTTTAATATGCATTTATACATTTTATTTTATGAAATTGAGAATGCAAGGGAATTTAACAAGCAAATGTACCTTTTTGGGCCTTACTTTTCCCCACTTATTTTTATTTAAACAAAGATAATTGGAACAATAAAAATTACAAATATTGTTTGGTTATACAGAATATGAAGCTTTCCCTTCACTGGGGAGTTAGGACATACATTTGACAAGCATGGGACTCAAGATCAACAGAGAGTTTTCCCGGCACAACTGATTGTGTTGAATGCTGCACAACTCAGACAACCTCTTGATTATTGGAAAGAACAAGACAATCCCTTGAATTGTATAACTTACTGCCCCCAAAAGTGGGAACAAAAACTTACCGCCCACAAACCTCGTGCAATAACAGGGGTTGTCGATTCGAGGCTTATATCAGACCAATAAGCAGAAATTGTAGCTTTTGAGGGGCCTTTGTTCCAAAGAACTACTGCCACCTTCCTATCACTGAGAGGACCAGCCCAAACCTACTCTTGATATTTGTACATTACTACTGAAGAAATATTGATGGCTCTATTAATCTAGCATTTAATTTTGCATGATGCTATTTTTTGCTATATATTTTAAGAATAATGTGACATATAATTATGGAATATGTAAGTACTGTGCAATCTATTTTATGATGTACAATGTAAAGGCTTTCAAAAATAATTATTCAACGGAATCATCTTATAAAAAATGAAAACATATGAGATTAGACAAAGACCAAGATTATTATTATTTTTTTCTAAAGATATTTCACAATCACCAAGGAATTTTATAAACATAAACATTCAAACTGACGCTCATTTGATATGTTAAATCTATTTTATGATAATAAACTTAAAATCATAACTAAGCAGTGTTTGAATTAATCGCAAAGCACATGGATTCTAAAAGGAATGAAATCAAAGTAGTCAATTCAGCTGTGCATCAGTTCAGGATATCAGCACACGATCACAACAATCACAACAATTATAGAATAATTCAGCAATCTTCTCAATTCAAGACTTATTAGCTGTACATTCTAGTTTATATTCTTAGGATCAAATCTCGTGTATTAAGTATTGCTAACTGTAGATTTTTTGTATAGAATTATTTCTATTTTATAGTCTGTCCATACATAGATATCAGCTTGTACATGTTGCTATATTTATGAATGAATACACACTATCTATGTGGACTGCAATGTAGTCCATCAAATATGGACTGCAAGAAGAATTATTCATTAATATAAGATGACAAAACTAGCTAACCTCAAGATCACCATCTTTTTTAACTTTTTTTCCTTGAACTCCAAGTTTATCTGTGAAGGGCAAATGCTAATGATAAGTAGTTTCAAACATACTTTTTCTTACTAATTTCAAAGGACGAGCATCATTTCTTATTTACCTTGATCAACGGCAATAACTTCGTCGTTGCTTAACAACTCGAATGTCACATCATCCATTGCTCTAATGTCGCACCCAATCAATAAAGGAGCCTATATTTGCACATGAAATATTGATCAAACACAAGTACTACTTGCTTACAAAAAATAAAAAAAATACAAGTTCTACTTGGGACTTGACATTATTTATTCATGGACAAAAGTTTTTCTTTGTCAAAAACATCAAATGTAGAGTTTAGGTAGGGGTGGGTGGCGAAGCATTGCCTCCTGCCACCTTGTGCCCATTGCCTAGGCGGCACATGCAGCCCCGCCTGCCCCATGACGAGGCAGAGGCCCGAGCCTGTAGGGAAAAGAGGGCGCAGGGGCGGAGGCGGGTGGCTGGCTAGTCCATAGGCTTAATCCCAGCCCAATATATATATATATATATATATATATATAATATTCATTAGCGAAACGATATTTTTTTGATAACGAATATTAAAAAAAAAAAAAAAAGGCCAAAATGGGATTGCTTTGGGAGGTTGAAGTTTAACCAAATTCCCCCTTCCCTCTTCCCGCAGTCTCTTCTTTCTTTAGTCTTCCCCCTTCTCCGTCTTTAATCTCTAGCTTTCTGCACTACAACCCTCTCCCACTCTTATAGTACTCGTGGTGCAGCGTGACCTACATCCACTTCTTCTCATGTTCCTTCTCTCTTCTTCTTCTCAGTTTCTCATTCTGTTAAACCCGTTCTCCCTCTCGTAGTCAATCATGTGTATTGTGTTTAGTTTTTTTCTTGTTGTTTCCATCATTCTGATTCGATATGTATGTTGTAGATTTGATTTGTGTTTTTGTAACTATTTCATTGTTATGTACTATTTTAAATTTTGTTTGCGTGTTTTGTATTTTATCTAGTTAGGACAACCATGGGTGGGTGGTGGACGGGGGTGATAGACCATGGGTCCACCCTCGCGCCCTAAAACTTGAAAGGGGGGGTCCTGCCGTGCACCCCGTCCCATAGGGTATGTCGCACACCTATGTTTAGATTATTTTAATTTATCAAGGAGTGGGATCTTTAAGGATCAATATCTAGATAATTTTGAATATAAGAAATAAGTATTGAGTAAGTGTAAATATAATCTCAAATATGGAAAAAAAGTGTTCCCTTGAGATGTATTAATGGGAATGGGGTAACGTTGATTTGAGCTCTTAATTAAAAATATGTTACTAAATTTAGTTTCCATGCCAAACACTAATTAACATAACAGTAAATAAAAGTTATCAAATTGCTTACTTTTGTAATTAAGGATTAAGATGCAAAAAAGGTAATGATATAGTAATTTCATTAATTCTCTATGGATATTTTATGGTGGACACAATGACACATAAGTTTAGTGCATTGGGAATGCTCTAAATATTTAGTAGGTCAATTAATTGATAGTGATAGGGATTACAATCAATTGGAATTCTGGTAATTAGGATTTATTATAATTTTAGTTTTCAATAAGTTGTAACAATTATGACACTAAAGTAGGTTCATATTATGCAATATATATACATATACATATATTTAGAGAGAGAGTCTGTCAGTGTGTGTGTGTTAGGGATAATTCTTAAGATTTCATCTATTCTTTGGCACAGAGAAAGAAAAATGAGAGACAATTATTTTGGGTTCATATGATTTTTGTTATATGAAGAAGGGGAATTAGAACAAAAGACCTTTTGGTTTTCAAGAGCAAGACTTGCAGAAAACTCAGGATATTATCTTCTAATTCAAGATTGAAGTATAATCATTGAAAACTCAGAGGTATGAATGTATGTAAGACTGAATGCATGATCATTTTAAAATATGGAAAAGATCAACAATACATGTACCTTAACCAATGCCCATATGCTGAAGTGTGCACGATACTCCTCTGTTGTCATTCTTCCATTTCCAACTTCAAGCATATCTGGATCTGACACCCATTAAAGAGATCATCAATTAATATCTGTTTGTTTTGATAACTTAGATGATAATTACTGTTGGATATTGATTCATGCATATAAATGAATACAAAGAAGAAGATGAAGTCGTAGTTCATTACCATTCCATCCTCCAGGTGTAGCATAAGATGCCCATTTGTCGTTTTTATCCGAACGAGATATCATGCTAATTAAAAACAAGAAAAACATTTCCTTAGGAATTGAGGGATTAATATTGTACAAGGTTGAAGTCACTTGTTTTTTAGGTCTTGAAACAAGTGTACAAAATGTGTTGGGATAAATTGGTTATCAAAGGCTAATTAATTGAAGTATAATAGCTAAAGCAAACAAAAGAAACATACGGCAATCACACACAAAATATCAAGATTTAAGTGGTTTGACTCAATTTGAGCTTACATCCACTAGCTAGGGCCGGTCTGAATGTATTCACTATCAATAAAAGATGGAGTATAAGAGATCAATTACAAAGTCTCAATACAATCAATGAACTTGAAAATTCTCACAAAAGGACAACTCTCTCTTTATCTACTATATGTAAACGACTATCTCAAATGCTAAAAGTTCAAAAATACAATTGAAATAATTGTATTTACAGTAAGACGACACCGAATTCCAAAACAGAATATTCACTCGAGCAGTGCTTGAGTGAACGTTAGGGCTGGCATTCTACTTGAGTTGACGGTTGAGCGAACTTACAGGTTGGCATCTTGCTCGATCTGGCTATCGAGTCGGTGTTGTGCAAATTCACGGGTTGGCACCGTTTGAGCTAACCGTTGAATAAATGTTGAGCAAACTTACAGGTTAAGGTTTCACTCGAGTAGTAGAGACATTGCTCCAGCAAACAATTTGAAGAGGCGCTATTTCAACAAGATTCAAGCCATCTCTCAACAACATTTGTGTAAATGGGACTGTGCAAAGCATTTTTTTGACTCCCCGACTTTATTTTCCCAAAAATAGGAATAAAGCTTTGGGCTTTATATATGTTAATTATAAATAAAGGGATGGAGAAAAAGCAAAGAAAGAAAAATTATGAACTTTGTTATCATATGAAAATTATTAGATAGTTCTAGAATTCAGATGATATGCTACTCTCAACCTATCACAACATCCCACAACATGAAACATGTATAAACACTCACTTTTTACGACAGGACATGTGTCTATATTTCAAGACTTCAAAGAAAGCATGATGTATAACACTGCATTTGGTTGTATTAGACTCCAAGTGGAGAAACCATATCAATCTTATTTAAATGCTCTTCCACTTCTATTTCTATATAGGCTGTTTGATTGGACTCATTCTAGTTAGGATTATATTGATTATCTGAGGAGTTCTTATAATATTGTGTTTAGAGGTCCTATACATAGCCATTGAGCAAAATTCCTTCAGTAATAAAGATCTTTAGAATTGTTTATATAAACTAATTCTATTAATTAAACCTTATTGTAGCAAAAGAAGTTTAGAATTTGAATTGAGGGGAAGAAGAGCTTTAAAGAAAAGAAAAAAAAAATGGCTAGAAGGGATGTAAAACCCCCCACCAAACTAGCCCAAATTAGGAGAGATACCCATGCCCCTCTCATGCCGAGCTAAATCCCAATTGAAGGCCCACAAAGCATAATAGTCACCATGACCCATGGGCAGCATGAAGAATATAAGGCCTAGGTCCCAAGGAAGGAAAAGAAGAAGCCCAGAGCCCAGGCAATAGAGAACCCAACGTGGAATGATGAGCGCCAACTTTCCTTACACCGCCTTTCATGATAAGGCCATGCCCTCAAAGGGACTAGCACGCACACATGCAAGGATCAAAGTGAGGCACCTTGTGCTCGATAGTGTCTACAACATGACCCCCGTCCCTGACAAGAGCACGTGGGCAGTGTCCACACTCACCAACCTACTACAATGATGACTTGTACGAAATACAGGTACCTCTAACATGGGATATATGGGACCACCTAGACTAGCCAAGAAAAAGCCAAATACTAGGTCAGAATGAAGGACTGTGTTCTTTTGTTTACTGAAATACTTCCTACAAAAGAAGAAAATTGACTTAGGCTTTAGAGGTTATCCACAATCCCAAGCCCTCGACTTATCTTTGTTGTATGTGTCTAAGCCTAGTATTTGGTGTGCGAAACATGTCGTCAACAATGGTGCTATTTGTGTTATTCTTAAAATAATAACGTGTCTTTCATATGCCACTTACAGTGCGTTCGCAAATAACCTGTAGGTAGAAAACCTCATAAAAAAGCATGGAAGGAAGGCTTGTAGATATGGAGGGGAGTTCATGAGGAAGATGGCAGAGGCGTTGAGGAATCTTCACTGAGAAAATGAGTCCATATGGAAGAAGAACACTGAGGTGCAAGATGATGCGAGGACGTATTAAAATGAACAACCAAAGTCTTGGATCGTTGGCACGGTCAATGCCATCAAGGAACAAAGGTAGAAGATGAACCATAACATGCACAACCTCTAAGATAATCTTGAGGAAATGAAAAGGAGGATGGGAGCTTCGTCATCGGTCATTTGGATGCTCATTAGCATGGTATGCCCTACAGTGCAGAGGTGATAGCCTCCTTGCTGTCTCTAAAGTTGTGAGATCTACAAATGGAGATGTATGCGGGTCTAAAGATCCCCTTGAGCTTACTTGGAGACCTTTAAGGCATGATCCTACACATGTTTCTTGGAGCGATAGTTGCAGAACTTTCCCACTAACCTTGAAGGGTGCTGCTAGAGACTTGTTCGGAGCACTTCAGCCTGGTTCAATTGGCAGTCTTGACAAGTTGGCCAAGCTATTCCTAATGCTTTTCATGCAAGTAGGTGGAGATGCTTGACAACCTACATTCTGATAGTCATGTAGTGGGAGAATGACAACCTGAAGGCCTTGCCATTCGAGTTCAAGAATGTGGGGGCCACTTACTAGTGATTGGTCAAATTCATGTCCAAGAATCAGATAGGGTACAATAGGGAGGTCAACGTGGTTGACTTCCTTGTCAAAAGCAAACTGCCTGAGTAGTATTGAGATTCCTGTTTCTTTGAATGAAAATATCTAATTATTTTTCAGCGTTGAGTTGGGGAAGGCTTCATGGACATGTCTCCACCTAGGAATGTGAATGAAGTATAGAGATTGGCCATGCGAGTAGCGGCCATAAACTAGTTTTCAATCAACAAATGTCCGTCACTTTTCAAAGTATTACAAAAGGAGCAAACCTGGAAAGGCGAGTGTGTCGGGCATTTGAAAGTCTCAAAGAGTATCTAACCAACCCACCACTCCTCAGTCATGTCGAGTTGGGAGAGGCTTGGAACGTGTATCTATCCATCTCCTCGCATGCCGTCTCCTTGGCAAGTGTGAGAGACACTAGTGATTGTCAGGCCTTTCTGGAAGTAGAGGCACGATTAAGGTTTTGAAATTTGTTTTTTACTGTCCAGGTAGTGGTGCAGAGAAGACCCTTGTTTCATACCTGTACAAATTTCGGTTGTATTGGCGTCTTTTGGCCGATATCAGTCAATATATCAGATTTTGACCGAATTTCTCATTTCAGCTGGTACCTATTTGAGTTACTTCTTTTTGTTTCTTCTTCCATCTTTGATTTTTGGCCTCAATACTTCATATGGGACAGAGAGATAGAGAGGTACTGATACTGTCAAGACTGAGAACGGGGCCTTGTGAAAGAGAAGGGGACTGATGCGTGGGATTAGAGGGAGGGAGAGAGGCAGCATGGGGCTTATTCCATGGTGGTTGATGGCTGAGTATAATTTGAGAGGGAATGAGCTGCGACCTAAACAGAGATGAAGAGAAACTCACATAGAAATGAAGAGAGACATCGGCGACTCTGCATGTTGGGTGCAAAGAGGAAAAAAATAGAAAATAGAAAAAGATCTTGAGAGAAAAGTGAAGGGGATGACATAAACATGGGGGAAGAAAAACAGAAATAGAGAAGGGACATAGAATCATAGATAGCCTGCAATAAAGGGTTGCAAATATCATGGAAATCTAGTGGATTTGCTTGGTTTGGATTTTGGAAGCAACCTCTTGCTATTTATAGTCTTTCCTTTTTTTTATTCTCCTTTTCAAGTCTCTATCCTATTTATAAAATAATTTAGTAATTTAAAATTTAATTTCTTTAATAATATGCCACTATTATTGAAGGTAATCAAATTTAAACTAAAAAATAATATTTTTCTTTAATTCTTAACTATTTTAAGAACTATTTGTGTCAATGAAACATTTGTAGAAATTCTCTTTATTTTTGTTTGAATGAAAATATTTAATACTTTTTTAAGTATGTTTGTATTTTTTTGTAGATATAAAAGATATATTCTATTTATATGAACCACACAATGAATAGAAATTTTATCATTTGTAGTTTATGCATGTGTATATATATATATATATAATTTATTTATGTGTAAACTATTTTGAAATGGTATACGAAATAATACTGGTACCAAAATATTTAGTTCTAATGCCTTGCTCGAAACAGTCACCGAAATGGTATTCAAAATTTTGGGCAAGATACCCCCGAATGGACATGTTGACCTTTGCACTTTTAATAATAGCCCGATGATTGAGGTTGTATTTCTAGCCCACCAAATCGAAGTCCTAATAGAAGCCCCTATGAAGAAAGTCTTACAATAGCCAAACATCTCGGGCTGCTTCTGAACTAGGTAATCGAGTTAGGCGAGTTTGACATTGAATACCTCCCTTGAACAGCAATAAAGAGATAGGTATTGGTCGACTTTGTCACAGAATTCATTGACTTTCTTGAAGAAGTCCAAGATGCACCTATAGAAAAGCCTTGGCGGGACTTTGTTAATTGCTCATCTTGCCAGGTTGGCATGGGAATTAGGGTTGCATATTATTTTGGATAACAACAAAGAACACAACTACCCGATCAAGCATTCAAGACCACTAACAATGAAGTAGAATATGAAGCATAACTGGTTGGGCTAACGATTCTTGAGATGCTATGGGCCACTGAAGTGGAGATAAGGGAGGTTTCCCAAGTTGTTATGTACCAAGTCCTAGGAGAGTTGGCAATGAAGACTGAGAAACTGGAGAAATACCTGTAGTTAGTGTGGAAAAATGTAACCGTTTATAGTAGTTTTGTATATAGCAGATATTGATAAGAGAGAATCAAAGGGCCGAAAAACTAGCATTGGTGTCCTCATGGCAAGAAGACTCCTTCCTGCTAGAACAGACAATCACCAGAAGGGTGGATATGCTTGTCATGGGAGTTTAAGTCTTCGAAGTAAGAGCAGGACCACCAGAATGGGCATGATAGGTGATAAAGTACTTAGATGGAAATGAACTCCCCAATGAGCAATGGGATGCATGGAATGTTAAGAATCGGGAGGCGCGATTCACAATGGTGGACTGGGTCCTATATAGGTAAGGCTATTCGATACCCCTCTAGAGATGTGTCTAGCTAAGGGGGGGTGTGCGGGAGCCATTATGGTGGAAGAGAACTAGTTGGAAATGAGGTAAGTACTACTCACAACACTCCTTCCAACAAAGTAGAAGAATTTGGTTCAAATATTCCCTAATGCTAGCTATATGCCTCAATACTGCATTGCCCGATAGAGGAGCTGACATCAATCATGTCTCCTTGGCCTTTCGCTCAATGGGGGATTGACCTTGTTGGACCATTACCCCTAAAGTAAAGGGGTGTGAGGTTCATAGTGGCTACCATAGGTTACTTCACCAAGTGGGTAAAGGCAAAAGCATTGGCAATGATCACGACAAACAACATTACTTAGTTCTTGGGGAAGACTTCAGTCTATTATTCTGGATCCCCCGCAACATAATCTTGGACAAGCGACGGTAGTTTGAATCAAATTATTATCGAGATTGGTGTAGTGAGTTGGGGATCATGTTGAAATAATCCTCCCCAATTCACCTAAAGGCTAATGGACAACTTAAAGCGACCAAGAAAGCGCTAACCAGGATACTGAAGAAGAAGGGGAATTGGGTGGAGGAATTACTGGGGTTCTGTGAACATACCAGACTACAGTTAGAATGCTGATCGGGGAGACCCTTTTGCCCTCACTCTTGGAAGCGAGACAAGAGTATCGGTGAGAGTAGGAATGTCGACCATTTCAACACAAACTCTAATGATGAAAAAGTAGACCTGCCAGAAGAGAAAAAAGACAGGATACCGATATGAGGACAACGATCATCAAGGAAGGCTGAGCACTACTCAAATAACTTACATGCATAGAACTAAAAAGGAAGATAAGGGCGGAGAAGTGACAAGGCAAAAATTGAATAATAATAATTCTATATAATATATATATCAGAAAGAATGTATTTACACCTTTTGTTCTTTATATGCAAAAATGGCAAACAAGTACAAAAAAAGGAGTCGGTCGACTCTTAAGGCTTCGGGAAGGCCTTAGGCATCTATTCCCTATCAATAGTGCTGGTGTAGCGAAGGGCCCCACTGCCAAGATGATTGAATTGCAGGTTGAAGGTCCTTAGTGTCTGGGGGTTCTCCAGCAGGTGATCCCTCAGCCTATCCATGTCCTCGTTGTAACCATAGGTCCATGCCGAGTAAATCTTCTTTACTTAGGCAATCGAGTTGAGAAGGGAGTGGTGGCTCCCTAGATTTACTCCCATTCTGCCACTTGAAGGTCTAGACACTTGTAGAAGATATCATGCATCCTCCAAGAGCTCAACAAGACTAGGCCATCTCACAAAAAAGGATGGCCATTTCCTAATGTTGCTTAGCGAGCTTCTTCTTCTTCTTTTCCTTGCAAGGGTACATATGGGCAAAGGTTTGCTTAGCTTCAGCTAACACCCTGTTCGCTATCAGGAGGTTGAATCGAGTTGGCTTGGAGGGGACTATAACACCCAACCTTTTATAGATCTACCTTCTTGTTCACAATCAAGTGGCCAATTGATCGGCTCCCAGGCAAGCAAAGGGGCACAGACAAAGTAAAACAAAAAAAGTGACCAAGAAAGGAGAAAACAAAAGGAATTAAAAAACAAACAACGAAAGAAAGGACTTACCGAGGATAAGAACACCTTTAGCTTGTTGGCATCCAGACTAATGGCTGCAACCTGAGCCCAATCATAACCTAAGTTGGTTGTCGGGGCTTTGCTTCCCCTGACTCCTAAGATAAGCTCCTGCTCACTAGTTGTCGTTGGGGTTAGAAATGAATCCAGGAGGAAGTGCCTTCACTCCTGACTAGCGATGCTCCAACATTGTTCTTCTCTGGGGCTGCCTAAACGTGTTTATGGTGCCCAGGACGACTGCTAACTCACACTCGGGTGCACCTTCTGCCTCGACACCAACTAGGCTCCTCGACACATCTGCTCCCTTGACCTCTCAATGAACTACAGGCTAATCCCTGGGTTCCTCTAACTTGGGGACGATATCACCATCCTGACCAAATGTCCCCTCGTCTCCTCGGTTATCAGGAATCTCTAAATGGGAAATCTCGCTATAGTCTCGTTTAGTAATAGGGGCCTATTTGCTTGCACCCATATCTTCATGACAACCCACAATGCCTTTGAGGGCACTATTCTCAAGTACTGTCATCGATTCTAATGGCACCTTGAGCTCGTCGGATCCTATGCCAGAGGGGCTGGGGAGGGCAAGCCCTTCAATTAGGGGCCCTTAGACACCCTTGTGTTAGCTAGGGGAGGAACCATCTTATCCAATCCTTCCAAGGTCGCCATTGAAGCAACTTTGCTATCAAGAGACATGTAATTAGGAGACTCCAGGATGGAGACCCTATCTTCATCAAGACCCATGACCAAAGTATGGCTCGGAAACAACCCTATATCCAGTTCAGGGTGCGGGGAGGCGACTTACTTAGTGTTGCCCAAGCACACTAGAATCTCGGTATTCTAGGTGGCTTTAAAATCTCCCACTCAAGTTGAGTCAAAGAACTCCAATAGACCTAAAGTGGCAAAGTGAATGCCTAAGTGTGATGCCCCAAATTTATCTTCGTAATTCAACACAAATTGAAGTGTCAAGGTAAATAACGCTAGGCTACTCACCACCGTACTTATCGAAATTTAATACAAATCGCAGCGAAAAAATTCTAAATAAAACTTAATTTCTAGGATCACATGGTAGCATAAAAACCACAATAATATTTTATCCTTACATGCATAACCCAGTTAATTTTCTTATATACAAACTTATTAAAAGACCGCCTAGGCTCCTTCTTCATTTTGAGAAACTCTTTCTCCATGCCAATGCCAGTCCCTACTACCACTAACTGGATCAAAACTTCTACAGAGACAGAGTACTTTGGGGACCCCTTAGGGTTTCTTCGGGTCTCTCAAGTAACTAGTACTCTGGGGACCCTTTAGGGTGTCTCTGGGTCTCTCGAGTAACTAGAGCCTTGCCTATACTCGACATCGAACCCTGTAGTGAAGTTAAAATTTCAAAAAAGAAAAGAAATATACAAGAATAAAATTTTCTTGAAAATCTAAGCAAGTATACACTTAACTTAATAAAAGTATAGACATCATAAAATAATCACATACAAGCCAAACAACCAGAATATGCATTCATGTCATACTTCATGTGACTCATGCATGATTTAGACTTATCTTTTATGTGAACTTACACTGATAAACTTATTTCATGCATGGACTTTTCTTTCTTATCTTAAAATTATTGTTCTTATAAGTCTTTACTTATATCCACTATTATCATCCGTGGTCGGGCCATACTACTATTATTACCCGTGGTCGGGCCATATCACTATTATTATCTGTGGTTGGGCCATGCCACTATTATTATCCGTGGTTGGGCCATCCCATCTCTAAATCTCGACAAATGTTACGTATCGTCGTCCCTGCCGACACGTTAGTCATACAAGCGTTACGTATCGCCGTCCCCGTCATGAAGTGACTGACTTGTTAATCTTTCCACTTGTAAAGTTTTCTTAACGTATTTTTTTATAACGGACGTCATGACTCATGACGATACTTATATGTGATGAAATGCAACATAACATAACCTTAAACTTATGACATGCATATTTCATGTCCTTATAAACCTTATAACATATGAGAATATTTCATAATAGTATACATCACGTGTACATGCATTTACGTCACATTAATTCATAACGTCAAAACATAACGAATAATACTTAACAATTAAATAAATTATTAAAATATTCACACATCAAGGTTAATCGAACCCTCTGGGTAATCAAACCTCATTTTCTTCTTATTCAAATCAAGCTAAAATCTACATATACAACTTGTCAAATTCTCCTAAATAAACTCAAGCTTAAACTATATTGTTTTCTTGGTCAATTATCTAATAATTTCTTGTTTAATGATTCTTGAAATTTTCCAAATAAATTAAAGTTTCTAAACTTACCATAATTATTAAAATATTATTCAAATAATTATAAATCAAGTCACTAAGAATTTTAGAAGATATTCACTAATAAAATCAATGCCTACTATGATAAACTCAGATCTGCCACTTCAATCACAGTTTTGTCCTTAATTGAGTCATTATATCTTAAAACTCATAACATAAAAGTTGTATACATTTTTCTTAAATTTCCATAGCCTCTTGAATAATTTAAATATAACATCAAATGAACAAGTTATGCCCAATTTACCAAAAGGTGTCAAATCTACCAATAATAATCCTATTAAGGCCGAAATTCACTAGAGTTGTTTTTTCAATTTTTTTCAAATTAAGACCTCACGTTTTCAAATAATTCTCTTCCTTAACATCATAGAATATATTTCTAAGGTCTCATAATTTTCCTAGCATTTTTACATAGAAAAACCACTCAAAAATTCATTATGTTTCAACTAAACACGTAAACAAATATTAAGCTCAAATAAATATCAAACATAATCCAATCATCAAACCACTTATTATATGCCATGATTAAGTTAATATATGCACTTACAAATTTTCTCCAAGCTTGAATTGATGCTTAGGATAGGTTTTGTACCACTTCTCCTCCAATGTCCTCAATTAGCTCCCTTTTGATGTTTGGGTGTTGTGAGTGGAATTTTATGTTTTTTTTCTTAGCTTTCTCTCAAGGTAACTGAATGATATTTCTAAAAGGAAACAAGGAGAAGCTTTTGTCCCTATTTATAGGGATAAGAAAGTGTTAGAAGCTTGAGAAATGGAGGGGGTATCTTGGCAATACCCTTAACCGAATTGGTGAGGTGTCCCCCCTAGATGCATGGCCTTATGATCACCCCTATCCTCTAATGATTTTCTAAGATTTTCATCCCATGACTGAGCTTAATCCTCCTCTAAAATAATCTTGATCAGTGGTTCAAAGAATTACAACACATGGATAAAAAAATAAAACAAAAAGTCTAGAATATCTCAGATGGGATCCAACCGGCCACTTGGCCTTCCCTTGCACCCCACGGTTTCTAGATCAATTTCCTTCTTCTTGCCACATGTTCCAGCTCTCATTGGCACAATTGGGACATTTTGAAAGAATTCCCTTAAGTTTTGATTGGCTATTGGTAAAGAATAAAAGGGTAACTTAGCTGATTTGGTTAGTTCTACACCAATCAGATTTATTCCTACTTCTCCCATGGTTATAGACTAATTTTCCTTCTAGAAACTCTTTGACTACAAAACAAAAACCTTTCTACACCTGTCTAGAAGATATAAATGTAGAGATCCAATCAAATTCAAGCTCCTAAAGTAGGTCGGTGGTGTAATTCATTTTTGGGTTTCAGTTTATGCTCAAATTAGATCAGTCCACTTCCATCCCAAATAACCCATTTATCCACTTCGATTTCCAAAAAACGCAAAATGTGAAAGTTTTAGATAATCCTCTTAAACTTCTGTAGGATTTTGAATCACCTTATTCCGATATCATATGAGAGATATATGCTTAATATACTGAAACATGTCGAAACTTACCCGAGAACACCCAATCCGAGTTCACCATTTGTTTCCTTTTGTTTTCTTGCCAACCAAGGCCTCTAGATGACTTATTTCTATTTTCCACATGCCTCCCCAAATATTTTCAGATCATAGAAATGGAAGTAACCAATCAAATTTAAGCACCTAGAGTGAGGTGGTGGCACACTTTATTTTTGGGTTCCAGTTTTCGTCCTATCCAGATCAGTCCAATTTCAGGCCAAATAAGTCATTGCTCTAGTCATAATCTTCAAAAATCCAAAACATAAAAGTTTTATATCTGCCGCTTAATATTTTATAAGAATTATAATAATCTCATTTGGACCTTATATGAGAAAGTTATGTTTCTTACACAAAAACTCGACGGACCAGCCCGAGAACTCGTTTTGGCACACCAAGTGGTTGATGTTTTGTTCTATCACTTCCCTTTGAATTTTTCCCTCAAATTTCAAAAATTTGCCTCTTCCTAATCCCAAATATAATTTTTCTAGTTAATACCTTATTAAAATTCTCAAACATTTAACCATAATTTATCTTATAATGTCTATTTAAATCTCTTTCTTGACTCAAAATTATTATCCAATTCTTAAGTTTTATTTCTATGGGAGATTATACTCCAAAAACTCCGTAAAATATAATTGTAAATTCTAAAATAAATATTTTATCTAAGGAAAAAATGGGCTATTACACTAAGATTCCCTCCAAGGAGGGTTGAGAAAGGCATGCAAGATGGGCATCTCCAATTCCTCCTCTCCTTGAGTAAAGACCACTACTTTCCCCCATGTTGCCCAGTAAGGAAGAAGGCTCAAGTACCAAGGGTGGTGAAGACGGGACTTATTCAGCCAAAGAAGCACCAACGCTTATCGAGGAATGCGACTGTTTGCAAACGACTGGCCCATGGGAGACCATCTATGCAATCTGGAGCTATTGTTGGTGTCGTCCCCAAACGATTGTGGTACAATATCTTTTCCTCAAGCTGATCTCTGTCGTCCGATATAATGCCCCAAGTGGTACGGATATGGAACTTTAGACTGGCTTGCTCCCCAGTGGGAAACTCCCAACCTTCTCCTATCACAAAGGAAAATTGTTTGAACCAATCCTTAATGCGAAAGTAATGAGATTCCAGGTGGGCAATCTTTCACCATGCTCGAGAATAGAAACTACATAGATTTCCCTATAGGCACAGTACATTGTGCATTAAAAAGAACTCTCTAGCGATCAGGTATGGGTAGACTTCATTGAAGACTCCTAGAGCCATGTACCGAATGATGTAGCAACATAGTAAGATCCTACATGTGTTGGGATGTAGCTGCACCAAAGCCGAATGGAGGACGTCCAAAATTTCTCAAACTAGATAGCAGAAAGGAAGCAGCAACCCATTGGTATGCAGTGAGGGTTGGCAAACCCTTCCATATCTGTAATAGCCCAAAATTTTCTAAGGTAAATTATTTTATAGAAATTATTTTAAGGAGATTTATTTAATGCATTTATTTATTAGGAAATTAGAGTGGGAGATTTAGTTGAGGAAATGTGAGATTTTACTTAGTATTGAGAATTATGCACTTTCGGATCAATCTGTCGAGTTTTAGGAAAATGATCATAAGTCAGCCATATGATGTCTAAATGAGGTGATTCCAATTGTTATAGAACCCTAAGAGATAGATATAAAACTTTTATGTTGGAAGTTTCCTGAGATTCGGAGGGAATCAATAGCTTAATTGGGAAACAAATAGGCAGTTTTGGAATGGGCTTAACTGGAACCCGAGTTGGGTAATTGAACTAGATTGGGGTATGTAACCAAATAGGCAACTGATTTTAGGATTCTCTGGGATTAGGACATGTGTAGGGATAGTTAGGAATGAATGGAAAGTTGATTTGGAAGTCAATTGAATGGTTAGTGTGATGGGAACTCAAGGGAGCCAAAATCTGGTTGATTGGTGACTAATTGGATCAAACTTGGCTCTACCTTAACTAAACTATGAAGTGACCTTCTAGAACTTGTTGAGGGAAGACCTAAGGGAGTTGGGAAGGAACCAAATGGATTGGAAAATCTGGAAGGGGCGTGTGACACAAGGGGGAGAGCTGGAGATGAGAGATGCATGCATGGTTAGGTGAATTGCCACCTCACCTCTTATCCCTTTAGCTTGCTTCTCAGCCATGGATCAAAATGGGCAGCCAAACCACCTCAATTGTGAGCCCTTGGATGACTAATCCAGCTGCAAAGCCTAAGATTTGGGAGGCTTAATCTTCATCATGAGATTTTGCCTAGATGGACACCTCATCACATGCAAATCTGCCAACTAGGGCACCTTGGGTGCAATTCCTTTTCTCTCCCTCATGTTGGTCGACCACCACCATATATATAGGACCTTGAGAGCTTCCTAAGCTCCTTTAGAAGGAGAGAGCACTTGCCTTGTGAAGCCAAATCAGAAAAAACCTCCCCAAACCCTCAAAGTGATCACTTGTGAGTGAAGTGAGTGTGTGTGGGAGCAAACTTGGAGGAAGTGGTTGGATCAATTCTCTTAAGCTTGGAAGAAATTGTAAGTCCATATTCTAGCTTAAATTAAGCATGGAACTGGTTTTATTGGCATGATTGAGTTATGTTTCATAGTAGTGAACACTTGAGAACATGTTTGAGTGAAAATGAATACATGAGTAGGGTTGATTTTATTTGTCTAGTTTATGTGTTTAATAAAATTGTAGAAACTTGGATTTAAGCTTGTAAGAAGATAATTAGAGTGTATGAAAAAGATTGGCATGTTTTGAGTGGAAAAACCCTTAGAGCCGTGAGTTCGCTCGACTCTCGCTCGACAGGTGGTCGAGCGAAGGCAAAATCTGAACCCTCGCTTGACTGTCGCTCGACACCCCACTCGAGCGAGTCTCAACCCGAGACTTCGCTCGATACTCGCTCGACAGGCCGCTCGAGCGAGATACCCTGTTTTGCCTAGACTTAGGGTTTCCTTGGAATAGAAGTGGTGTTTCAAATGGGAAGGGTTATGAGTGAGATGACTCATGTGTATAAGAGAAGAATATAAAGAAAGAAAATAATGTATAAAAGATGAGTTAGTCACGTCATGACGGGGACGGCGATACATAACGCCCGTATGACTGACGTGCCGGCAGGGACGGCGATATGTAACGCCTGTCGAGATTAAGTTAGTCACGTCATGACGGGGACGGCGATACGTAACGCCCGTATGACTGACGTGCCGGCAGGGACGGCGATACGTAACGCCTGTCGTGATATGAAATTGTGATCTCCACGGGGACGACGAGACGTAACGCCCGTGTGATTGATCCTTGCGGGGACGGCGAGACGTAACGCCCGCAGTGCTGTGTGTATATTTCGTGTCATAACGGGGACGGCGAGACGTAACGCCCGGATGATTGATGAGTGTATGTGATGGGGACGGCGATACGTAACGCCCATCAGTGATATGAAAGAATAAGAATTTGAAAAGGGGAAAGCAATATAATTTAATATAAGACATGGGTGAGTCGAGAAAAGTGTCAGTTAGACAGTGGTCTTGTGAGGGGTATGTTAGGATATCTTCCCTTGTCAGTTGTGGTTTTGACTTTGTGGTTGTTTTCCCTGTTTCCTTTAAGCTGTTTATGTACTTACTGAGATTTCATTCGAAATCTCACTCTTTTGTGGCTCCATATATTTTGTGTATATTATTTCATACAGGATTCGATGACCAGCAGGGGGACAGCCCCGACGATACAGGAGACTTCGGGGAGTCCTGAGGGACTTTCCGATTATAGTCCCTTTTTGGATATTTCTTTTGTTTCCTTCGGACCTACTATCAGACCCACCGGAGCTGGGAGTCTTGACGCATCCACTTTTGTTGAGGAGAGGAGACGTACTGGATGCTGCTTAACCTTAGGAGTAGACGGCTCGTTGTCCATGTGTGGAGTTTGTGTGACTCCACAGGGACAACAGCTCCAGCGAGACTTTAGTATTAGCTTGGATAGGTTTCGCTATGGGAGAGAATACCCTGAGGTTAAGAGGGAGAAAGAGTGAGGTGAAGGAAAGTTTTGTTTGGAATGAATGTAATATATTTTTGCTACAGTTGGGTTGTGTATTTGTATAAAGTACAATGTTTAAGTTCAATGAATGTTGTATATATGTGCTTTCGTGTGATCTTTAGAAAGTCTTATATTGCAAAACCTGATCCGCTGCGAATTTAGTAATTTATACTTTTAGTATTGTTAAGTACGAGGGTGAGTAGCCGAGTGTTGCTCATCCTGACACCTTGATTTACGTTAAATCCCAGACGTAAATTGGGGGCGTCACAGATTGGTATCAGAGCGATTACGTCTCTGGGTAAAACCTACGTGTCCTAGGAAAAATGGATCACATGGTACTAGTATAGGCTTGAATCTTTATCAGATTGGAGTTTGGAGTAATATGGATGAATGTTTGGATGTTAGAAATTTGGAAGTTTCTAAAGTGAGTATAGCTTATGGTGAAGTTGGGTGTATTTCAGGAAAACAATATGCCGAGAGGTCGTCCTCCCTTGAAACGAGTAGACGCAGTAAATCAGAGTCCTTCTCTGGTTACCCCTCCACGTACTGAAGAGCAAACGACACCAAGCTCCCCGTTGAGAGAAGGACAGACGCCATCGAACCCACCGTTGGGGGAAGGGCAGACGGCACCGAACCCATTATTGGGAGAAGAGCCGAGGACACGGAACCCACCCTTGGAAGGGGGATCAGTGGCGCAAAACCCCCCATTAGAAGGAGGCCAGGCAATAGCTGAAGCTATTCGGCAAATGGCGGAAGTGGTGAAAAACCAAATAGAACAGAGCCGTTATTCTCAGCAGAATGAAAATAGGAGAGAGACTCAAGGGTGTCCGTATGAAAAGTTTCTAGCGTATCGATACCCGCCCTTTATCGGAACGGAAGGAGCATTAAAGGCAGACAAATGGATCGTAGACTTGGAACGCACCTTCGAAATTAGTAGTTGCACTGAAGTTCAGAAAGTGCAGTATGCAGGACATCTGTTACAAGGAGAAGCAGGATTGTGGTGGGACACAAAGCGAAAGCTGTTAAAGTTAGAGCTGGGAGAAAATGTAGTGCCTACATGGGAAAGGTTTAAGAAGGAGTTCGACGATCGATTCTTCCCGGAATCGATGAAGCGGTAGAAAGCTTTGGAGTTTACTATGTTAATACAAGCCAGTATGTCGGTGGAACAGTACTCGGTGCGATTTATGGAATTGGCGAGATTTGCTCCGCATCTGGTAGCTACTGAAAAGATGAGAGCCCAGAAGTTTCAGGAAGGACTGCAGCCACGAATTCGTATGCAGGTGGCATGTTTGCAGATTGAGAATTTTCAAGAACTAGTGAATGTAGCGGCCATAGCGGAAGCTGAACAGAGGAGTGTTACGGCGCAAACTCAAGCCTATGGAAAAAGGAGATTTCAATTTTCTGGAGGAAATGATGCTAGGAGGAAACCAAATTTTAGATCCACGGATAGAGGAAAAGGAGTAGCAATTAATCCAAACGTACCGATTTTATTTCCGCAATGTGCAAAATGTGGACGTCGACACCAGGGAGACTGTCGAGTGGACCATAGAAATTGTTATAGATGTGGTCGGCCAGGACATCTGATCAGAGACTGTCCTCAGAATACCTCTCAAGGAGTAGCTCTACCCGGAGGAAAAGCCAAAGCTCCTGCGAAAGCGAAAGTGTATGCTATCACGCCTGGAGAAGTAGATATGGAGGCAGATGAGACAATAGATGCTAACGTCATTACTGGTAAATTTCCAAGTCCCCTCTTTTAGTTAATAAATGGATTCCTTGGGAGTGGTAATATAATAATAGTAGAATAAAATTTTCTCTAGGTAAGCTTAAGCTGAAGCAATGCGTGGTTTATACCTTGTTTGATTCGGGAGCAACCAGATCCTTTATTTCCTATGATTGTGTCCAAAGGTGTGACTTAGAAACTGAATTGTTGACCCAAAAAGTAATAGTAGTCATGCCCAATGGGAAGGTAACAGGATGCCACCGGATGGTGAGAAATTGCCCCTTGGAGATTGGAGGTTCTCAGCTAGTCGCTGATCTGATACTATTCCATTTGATGGAGTTCGATTTAATTTTGGGTATGAATTGGTTGGCTAAGTATTATGCTAAACTGGACTGTCGCAGAAAGGAAATAATTTTTGACTTACCCAAGGAAGGGAAATTTTGTTACAAGGGGGAAACGTTGAAGGCAATTTCCTCCATAGTAACTGCTAAGCGAATAATGAAAAGTATTAACAAGGAGACTAAGGGCTACTGGGTAACCATGTCAAATTCTTCAGAAGTTGTTAAAGGTATTCAAGGAATTCCTGTGGTGGAAGACTTTCCTCAAGTCTTTTCTGATGATCTACTGGGACTACCTCCTGATAGAGAAGCAGAATTTGTTATTGAATTGGAACCAGCCACAACTCCAGTTCATAGGGCTCCGTATAGGATGGCACCGGTGGAATTAGAAGAATTAAAAGCTCAAATTGAAGAACTTTTGAGAAAAGGATTCATCAGGCCTAGTTCATCCCCATGGGGAGCACCAGTATTGTTTGTAAAGAAGAAAGATGGGACGATGCGGATGTGCATAGACTACCGGGAATTGAATAAAGTTACCATTAAGAATAAATACCCGTTGCCACGGATAGATGACCTGTTGGATCAATTAAGAGGAGCAACTGTGTTTTCAAAAATAGACCTTCGGTCTGGCTATCATCAGTTAAAAATCAGGGAGCAAGATGTACCTAAGACGGCTTTCCGAACCCGATATGGGCACTTCGAATTTTTGGTTATGCCCTTCGGAGTGACGAATGCACCAGCAGTATTCATGGATTTGATGAACCGGATATTCAGACCATATTTGGACAAGTTTGTGGTGGTTTTTATTGATGATATCTTGATCTACTCTCAGACTGACGAAGATCATAAAGAGCATTTGAAAATAGTAATGGAAATTTTGCAGAAACACCAACTGTATGCCAAACTTAGTAAGTGTGAATTTTGGTTACAAGAAGTTAAATTTTTGGGTCATGTTATTTCAAGTGAAGGAGTCTCTGTGGATCCAGCGAAGGTAGAAGCAGTGATGGAGTGGCGGCAACCAACCAATGCACATGAAATACGAAGTTTCTTGGGATTAGCTGGATACTATAGAAGATTTGTGGAAGGATTTTCCAAACTGTCTGCACCTCTGACAGCATTGACTAGAAAGAATGCCAAGTACGTTTGGAGCGAGCAATGCGAAAGGAGTTTTCAAGAGCTAAAGAAGAGATTGACTACAGCACCAATTTTAGCCTTGCCAGAACCTCATAAACCTTATGTGATATATAGTGATGCCTCAAAAATGGGATTGGGGTGTGTGTTGATGCAAGAAGGAAGAGTAGTTGCGTATGCATCCCGACAACTCAAGGACCATGAACAGAATTATCCCACGCATGATTTAGAGTTAGCAGCTGTAGTATTTGCTCTAAAGATTTGGCGGCATTACTTATATGGAGAAAAGTGTGAAATATTTACGGACCATAAGACTCTCAAGTATCTTTTTAGCCAGAAAACCTTGAATATGAGACAGAGAAGGTGGATAGAGACTATAAGTGATTTTCAATGCGAAATCAAATACCACCCTGGAAAGGCTAATGTGGTAGCCGATGCCTTGAGTAGGAAAGTTCAGACAGAAGAACTTTCAGTGCTGGCAGTGATGCGAGAAATTCTGGTGAACAGATTATCACAGGACCTCAAGCTAATGGAGATTCAAGAAATTGTTCCTTTAACGGACAAGGAAATTAAGGAAAAACAACAAAAGGATGCTAAGCTGGAGAAGATAAAACAGCAAGTACTGGAAGGGAAAGGGTCTCCACACTTTATGTTTTCAGGAGATGGAATGTTATACTTTGGGAGAAGGAAGATCATTCCGGATGCCCCAGAATTGAAAGAAAGGTTGATGAAAGAAGCTCATAGTACACCATATACCGCTCATCCTGGAAGTACTAAGATGTATCAAGATTTAAAAGAAAAGTTTTGATGGGAAGGAATGAAGAAGGATATTGCGACTTTTGTCGCCAAGTGTCCAGTGTGTCAATTAGTAAAAGCTGAACACCAAAGACCAGCCGGTCAGTTGCAACCCCTACCAATCCCCGAATGGAAATGGGAGGATCTATCTATGGATTTTGTGGTAGGATTTCCAAGAACATCTACGGGAAAGAATTCGATTTGGGTGATAGTGGATCGATTGACGAAGAGTGCTCACTTTTTACCTATCTCCAACACGGATTCCATGGAAAAGTTAGCAAAGATTTATGTGAAGGAAATAGTTCGTTTACATGGAATACCCAAGACTATAGTATCAGACAGAGATCCTAGATTTACGTCTCGATTTTGGCAAAGTCTACAGAAGATGATGGGTACCAATTTAAATTTCAGCAGCGCATACCATCCTCAGACGGACGGGCAAACAGAAAGAACCATTCAGACTTTGGAGGATATGTTGCGAGCTTGTGTATTAGATTTTGACAAAGATTGGGAAAGTCTGTTACCATTAATTGAATTTGCATATAATAACAGTTTTCAAGCTACTATACAGATGGCGCCATATGAAGCACTTTATGGAAGGAAATGTAGGTCTCCTATTTATTGGGATGAAGTGGGTGAAAGTAGTGTTTTGGGACCCGAGTATTTACAAGAAGTTAAAGAGCAGATCATCAAGATTAGAAATCAGATAAAGACGGCGCAAAGTAGACAAAAGAGTTATGCAGATAATCGTAGAAGGGCTTTAGATTTTATGGTGGGAGACTGGGTATACTTGAAGATTTCGCCACTAAAGGGAGTCATGCGATTTGGTAAGAAGGGGAAGTTGAGTCCTCGTTATATTGGACCTTATGAAATTCTGGAAAAAGTAGGTCCAGTGGCTTACCGTTTAGCCCTACCTGATGATTTGCAAGGAGTTCATAACGTCTTCCATGTATCTTCTCTGAAAAAGTGTTTGAATGATCAACGAGTGGCAGTAATGGATCCGCGTCCTAGTAATTTACGTTCCAATTTGACTTATGAAGAGTGGCCTGTATGAATTGAAGATCAGAAAGAACAAACCCTTCGGAATCGTACCATAATGTTAGTGAAAGTACTTTGGAACAATCCTGTTTTTCAAGAAGCCACTTGGGAACGTGAGGATATAATGAGAGATAACTATCCCCACTTGTTTGAAACATAGTTGTAATAATATACATTATAAATTGAATTAATTGTCTTGCATTTGTATGATATTTGTGTTTTCTTTATATTTATATTCATTAATATTTAACCTTATACAGGATTATGGCTCCTAAAAGAACCGCACGTATGTCGGTTACCCCCGTAGATCAGTTAAAGAAAAGATCTGAAAGAGTTAGAGAGAGATTTCGTAGAGAAAAATTGAAACAGTGGAAAGCTGAGAGATTGAACTGGTTAAATAAAAGTGAGAAGCACAGAACCCACATTATGGATATAGATGAAAGAGGTAACCCTATAAGTAGAAGAGCGTTACCAGGTGAGGAAAGACAACCCGCCAGAAAATGGTTGAGAGCAGAGAAAAGATTTTTGAGAAGAGAGGACAAAGGAAAAGCTGTCATGATAGAATCATCTGATGGATCTGAAGAGCGTAAACGCCAGTGTGAAGAGGGACCTATAATAGAAAGGACAGAGGAAGAGAGATTCCATATGTTGCAAGAGATTAGTGTGAATATGTACTATGATCCCGATGTTGACATGATATTTTATCACTCTCAGGATTCACTAATTAATGAGGAAAAAGTACCCACCTCTTCAGAAGAATCTACCGCTAGTCACCGAGGTATAAATTCCTTAAACCCTTAATTATTTATATCTTAGCAATTTCGGGGACGAAATCCTTTTTAAGGGGGGGAGGATGTAATAGCCCAAAATTTTCTAAGGTAAATTATTTTATAGAAATTATTTTAAGGAGATTTATTTAATGCATTTATTTATTAGGAAATTAGAGTGGGAGATTTAGTTGAGGAAATGTGAGATTTTACTTAGTATTGAGAATTATGCACTTTCGGATCAATCTGTCGAGTTTTAGGAAAATGATCATAAGTCAGCCATATGATGTCTAAATGAGGTGATTCCAATTGTTATAGAACCCTAAGAGATAGATATAAAACTTTTATGTTGGAAGTTTCCTGAGATTCGGAGGGAATCAATAGCTTAATTGGGAATCAAATAGGCAGTTTTGGAATGGGCTTAACTGGAACCCGAGTTGGGTAATTGAACTAGATTGGGGTATGTAACCAAATAGGCAACTGATTTTAGGATTCTCTGGGATTAGGACATGTGTAGGGATAGTTAGGAATGAATGGAAAGTTGATTTGGAAGTCAATTGAATGGTTAGTGTGATGGGAACTCAAGGGAGCCAAAATCTGATTGATTGGTGACTAATTGGATCAAACTTGGCTCTACCTTAACTAAACTATGAAGTGACCTTCTAGAACTTTTTGAGGGAAGACCTAAGGGAGTTGGGAAGGAACCAAATGGATTGGAAAATCTGGAAGGGGCGTGTGACACAAGGGGGAGAGCTGGAGATGAGAGATGCATGCATGGTTAGGTGAATTGCCACCTCACCTCTTATCCCTTTAGCTTGCTTCTCAGCCATGGATCAAAATGGGCAGCCAAACCACCTCAATTGTGAGCCCTTGGATGACTAATCCAGCTGCAAAGCCTAAGATTTGGGAGGCTTAATCTTCATCATGAGATTTTGCCTAGATGGACACCTCATCACATGCAAATCTGCCAACTAGGGCACCTTGGGTGCAATTCCTTTTCTCTCCCTCATGTTGGTCGACCACCACCATATATATAGGACCTTGAGAGCTTCCTAAGCTCCTTTAGAAGGAGAGAGCACTTGCCTTGTGAAGCCAAATCAGAAAAAACCTCCCCAAACCCTCAAAGTGATCACTTGTGAGTGAAGTGAGTTTGTGTGGGAGCAAACTTGGAGGAAGTGGTTGGATCAATTCTCTTAAGCTTGGAAGAAATTGTAAGTCCATATTCTAGCTTAAATTAAGCATGGAACTGGTTTTATTGGCATGATTGAGTTATGTTTCATAGTAGTGAACACTTGAGAACATGTTTGAGTGGAAATGAATACATGAGTAGGGTTGATTTTATTTGTCTAGTTTATGTGTTTAATAAAATTGTAGAAACTTGGATTTAAGCTTGTAAGAAGATAATTAGAGTGTGTGAAAAAGATTGGCATGTTTTGAGTGGAAAAACCCTTAGAGCCGTGAGTTCGCTCGACTCTCGCTCGACAGGTGGTCGAGCGAAGGCAAAATCTGAACCCTCGCTTGACTGTCGCTCGATACCCCACTCGAGCGAGTCTCAACCCGAGACTTCGCTCGATACTCGCTCGACAGGCCGCTCGAGCGAGATACCCTGTTTTGCCTAGACTTAGGGTTTCCTTGGAATAGAAGTGGTGTTTCAAATGGGAAGGGTTATGAGTGAGATGACTCATGTGTATAAGAGAAGAATATAAAGAAAGAAAATAATGTATAAAAGATGAGTTAGTCACGTCATGACGGGGACGGCGATACATAACGCCCGTATGACTGACGTGCCGGCAGGGACGGCGATATGTAACGCCTGTCGAGATTAAGTTAGTCACGTCATGACGGGGACGGCGATACGTAACGCCCGTATGACTGACGTGCCGGCAGGGACGGCGATACGTAACGCCTGTCGAGATTAAGTTAGTCACGTCATGACGGGGACGGCGATACGTAACGCCCGTATGACTGACGTGCCAGCAGGGACGGCGATACGTAACGCCTGTCGTGATATGAAATTGTGATCTCCACGGGGACGGCGAGACGTAACGCCCGTGTGATTGATCCTTGCGGGGACGGCGAGACGTAACGCCCGCAGTGCTGTGTGTATATTTCGTGTCATAACGGGGACGGCGAGACGTAACGCCCGGATGATTGACACCAGACTCATCATAACGGGGACGGCGATACGTAACGCCCGGATGATTGATGAGTGTATGTGATGGGGACGGCGATACGTAACGCCCATCAGTGATATGAAAGAATAAGAATTTGAAAAGGGGAAAGCAATATAATTTAATATAAGACATGGGTGAGTCGAGAAAAGTGTCAGTTAGACAGTGGTCTTGTGAGGGTTATGTTAGGATATCTTCCCTTGTCAGTTGTGGTTTTGACTTTGTGGTTGTTTTCCCTGTTTCCTTTAAGCTGTTTATGTACTTACTGAGATTTCATTCGAAATCTCACTCTTTTGTGGCTCCATATATTTTGTGTATATTATTTCATACAGGATTCGATGACCAGCAGGGGGACAGCCCCGACGATACAGGAGACTTCGGGGAGTCCTGAGGGACTTTCCGATTATAGTCCCTTTTTGGATATTTCTTTTGTTTCCTTCGGACCTACTATCAGACCCACCGGAGCTGGGAGTCTTGACGCATCCACTTTTGTTGAGGAGAGGAGACGTACTGGATGCTGCTTAACCTTAGGAGTAGACGGCTCGTTGTCCATGTGTGGAGTTTGTGTGACTCCACAGGGACAACAGCTCCAACGAGACTTTAGTATTAGCTTGGATAGGTTTCGCTATGGGAGAGAATACCCTGAGGTTAAGAGGGAGAAAGAGTGAGGTGAAGGAAAGTTTTGTTTGGAATGAATGTAATATATTTTTGCTACAGTTGGGTTGTGTATTTGTATAAAGTACAATGTTTAAGTTCAATGAATGTTGTATATATGTGCTTCCGTGTGATCTTTAGAAAGTCTTATATTGCAAAACCTGATCCGCTGCGAATTTAGTAATTTATACTTTTAGTATTGTTAAGTACGAGGGTGAGTAGCCGAGTGTTGCTCATCCTGACACCTTGATTTACGTTAAATCCCAGACGTAAATTGGGGGCGTCACAATATCAGTGTCCCTTTAGCGACTCACTGGAGCGTCGAAGTTCGTGGTACCAAGGCATTCCAAAGAAATTTGTAGAAGATCCCTTTGCGTGGGCTGAGCGAGAACTAGAGGATGCAAAATACTGGGTATTTTTAGGCACCACTTGTAGGGTTTGAAAGTAAATGAGGAAGAAGACTAAGGCTGGGAAGAGTTGAGGAGGAAGACTAGAGAAATCTAGAAACGCTGAGAAAGAAAGGAAAATGAAGACACAAGAGAACAAGAGTTGTGAAGAAGTATGAAGGTGAAAAGTGATACGAGTCTTGGGCTTAAATAGGCAATGACGACAACTAGTTGTCTACGCGTGGAAGCAGTCTGTGTTATTGGGAAATAGAATGGCGGGGTGACATGTCCCTCAATTTTTGTTTTGCACAAAAAATGTGGGCTCAAGCGTAAACACAATCTCCAATGTGGGAACATGTGCAGACACACATGGTGAGCAACCCCTCGTACCATTGGCTACCAAACATGAGACAAGAGGCAGGCAAATTAATGACAAATTCCTACTATATAATAGGAATTGATGGGATAATTGGAAGAAATGCAAAATCTCCCACCAATCTGATTAGGAGAGATACCCACACCCTTCTTGGCCTAAGTCAAATCCTAATTACAGGCCCATGACTCATGAGCAACTTGAAGAATGAAAGGCCTAGAGCTCAAGAAAGGAAAGGAAAATCCCCAACACCCCAAGCTCAAGTGGCAGGGAAGCCAATGAGGAATGATGAGACGCCGACGTTCCTGATACCAGCCTCAATGACAGGGCCACATTGTCTAAGGGACTGACACACACACAGGTAGGGGTCACAGTAAGGCACCCTGGCCCATATAGTGCGTGTTGCATGGCCTCTTATCCTTGACAAGAACGTGTAAGGAGTGGTGCGCCGAACAACCTACCGCAAGGATGTGACCCAAGATGGCTACGCCCCATCAGAGGCAGTAATGCAACATCCCGTACAAAAACAATCTATTTCTTTGTTACATGATTAAATTTCTTTAACAAAATCACATCTATTAGGGACTTGTGGAAGATGCTGGTTACAAGGAGAGCTTTATGGATATCGGTGTAAGGGGTTCAATCCAAAACAAAAAAAGCCGACAAGATTGAACCTTTCGGTCCAACTGATCCAAACCGAACTCATGATCAGTCGGTCTCAGTCTTATAAATTGTGGACCGAAAAAATTCAGTCTGATCCCTGGATCCATAAACTTTGGATCGGGCATGACCGAACAGACCAAATTCCTATATATGTTATAAAAATATTATAAAAGTTTAATATATTATATTTATATAGTAATTATATAAGTGAATAATGTAATTTCCATCTAATTTACTATCATTGACCATATAAAATATTTTTTTAATGAGTTAGTTATATAATTTACATTAATAATTCACTTACTTTTAATTTAGTAATTTAAATAATTTTTTTATTAATTTATTTAGAAAAAAAAGAAGAAAAAAGAGTAAAAATATAATTAGGCCAGACTAAACAGATTGACTGGACCGATAGCTACCGGTCTCATGGTTCAGTCCAATCTCTATCGCTGTTCGGTCCGGTCTTAAAAAAATGATAGATGAAAAATTTTAGTTCATCACTCTTCAAACTGGATCGGACCGATATACATCCCTAATTATATATGGATGTAAGTACTTGCTACATGGAGCGCAATGTGAGGAGATATTGCTCGCCAGCAGAGCAAAACTAGGATAATTAAGGATGTGTTGGTAAGATTAGAAGAGCATATCATAAAGACTCAGCTGCTTGCCATATGGTGAGCAACGTAAACGAACAATGGTGATCACTACCGAGCAATTAGCAATATGGAGAATACCTTAAGGCGAGTATTTACCACTGGTATTATGCCCACCTCAATAAATATTACGAAGCTTAGGTGCAGTGAAAAGAACAATAGTGCTTGCCACATCGGAGAGGAACATAAGGAGCAGCGTACTCGTTACCTTGGCAAGCTCCGTACGCAGTACTAATAAGCACCAACTTGGCAAGCCACATAAGGAAGAGTATGCTCGCCATCTCGGCAAGCTATATACGTGAGTTGTACTCATACCAATCATTTTGGAAAGCAGCGAAGAGAGAAATATTAATGCTCGCCTTCAGGCAAACAACGAAATGAGTGAGGTTGCCCGCCGAGGAAAGACAACCATGCTCAGACCTCGGACAAGTACTTTAGGAAAATTTGTTACTCTAGTTTTTTTATCTCATATATATATATATATACATATAAATCTGGGCCGTTACATTTGTCATACCTATTCCAGTTATCTCTGATATCACCAGTTGTTCTCCAGCTATTTCCGATGCCTGGAGCCCAAGTTGCTGGGTCTTCTCGCCCCCTAAATTGATACCAAATATACTATTAATTTAGTACTCAATGTTGGTCAGCAAGAGAGGCATACACACTTTTTTTTTTTTGAGAGGAGAGGCATACAAACTGAGTATGAAGAAAAGCGTAATAGATTCCCTATGTCTTCCTAATAATAATAATAATAATAATAATAATATAACTTTCACTTCAGTTATTAAACTTTCAAAACCTTAATTCGACCCTAAACCTCAGTTTTTAAGAAACAATTCTCATGAGACATATATACAATTTTGAATAAAACCAGCTTAAAAATCTTCTTATATGGTTATTTGAATATTGGGATTTATCCCACGTATTTCAGGACAACAAATAGGGTTTATCAGTTTTGTCAATATATAACTAGGAACATTTCTTGGAATTTCCTGATTGAGAAATGTAATATTAAGTCTCTAGAATTAATCTAAATTATAAATAGCACTTAGTGAATCAAATAATTCTATTTCTAATCTTAGGATATGCAAGTCACATGCAGTATTACTCTCTTTTGAAAACTAGTGAGTACGTAACCATTCAAAAAATTTATGTTTCATTAATCGAATTTTAGATTTATCTAATATTTCTTTCAAAGGGATTGAGCGGGACTTGCATACCTTTAAACTATACAAATCATTTTTCTGATAAAATATAATATATTTACTCACCATTCCAAAGGGAAAAGAAGATAGATCTTCCAGAATTCAACAAAGCTTTGCCCATTTTTGGATACCTATTACACGAGATGAGGAGACCTAGCTTATTAGAGTTATGCAGATTATACATGATATGCTTGAAATTTCAATCATTTAATTAATATTTTAACAGTCATGATATATATGAGACTTATGTGTACATGATAGGAACATATATACGCATGCAAACAAATATGCATAAAATGGCAAAAGATAATACCTTTCCTTTGGACTTGTGCCATCAGTGTTACAATTATCGTACTTCAAATAGTCAATACCCTACCAAAATGGCAAAAGATAATATGTTTATACCATTATTACTCTAATTATACGAACACAATTAATCCTTAAAAGGAATAATATTATTTCTCACCCAGGCTGCAAAAGTTTTTGCATCATGTTTCTCGTAGCCTAGTGATCCTGGGCATAGCTTTGGCACAAGTTTGGTTTCTACGTACAAAGAATATAAATCAAGAAATTAGCACGGATTGGTAAATGAGTCAGTTTAATTTGATCTAGTGCAGACGAACATAGCTTTGATACCCAGCATCAGAGTAAATTCCAAGCTTCAACCCTTTGCCATGGACATAATCTGCCAAAGCCTTGATTCCGGACGGAAATGTTGAAGCTTTAGGCACCAAATTTCCCTGCCAGAATTCTATTTTATAACTACAATTTGATAGAAATTTCTGGATCTACTGTTAAATGCAGAACTAACATTGGTTAACTATCTGTATAGAGTTTGTTTTAAAGTCAAGTTGGTTCATGCTATTTTTAATTAAACCTTAACTCTTTTGATTTGTAGAATAATCCAACGTCTTATAATATAGATGTGGTAAATGTGGAGTATACCTCAGAGTCTCGATTAGGTTCAGCCCAGCAATCATCTAAAAAGATATAAAACATTATAATAGATTAATTAAACTAGGGATGTTCTTCTACTCTTAACATCCAAAGCATAAGCTGACATGACAAACTGATAAGTTTTTAATTGTTGATACGGTTGATATGAGTACTCATATGACTGCAAGCATATTGTTTCCAGTAGTAAGTATTATATCCTAAAGTTATATATGCTAGGGGCACTACGTCCATACATACATCATATCGGACGTCTGTACGTGCATTTATCATTTTTGTATACCCTAATCATAATGTGTGCTTCTCTACTCTGTCCACTCAAATAGCCCTTTCAATTAGCCCACTCAAAATTACAGTTAATTCAATTTAATTTTTGTGTTTTCTTAAGTGTTAAAAAAAATTACACAAATGCATTAGTAACAACTTTTCTTAACATTTAAAAAGAAAAACGCTCCATCAAAAAAAAAAAAAAAACGCACTAATAACAATTTTAAGAGAATTGTTAAAGACATGATAAAAAAAAAAAATATTATTTGACATATCTTCAAATGAAACGTTAAATCTATTTTATATTAAAAATAATTTTATAATTTATCAACAAATTTATATATTAATTTATAAATTTATTTTTATAAAAATTTTATATAGTTAACGTATGATCTCTAACTCTTTCTGATTGAATAATGTTGAGCTAACAAGCATTATTCAATCGTAATACTGTTGCCAAGTGGTAAGAGCACACAAGCTCCAATGCAAAATCCGTACCTAGATTTATGTACTCGTATCCTATTGCGGTGAGTCCCGTGGAAACCATTTCCCAACACACTACAAGATTTTGGGCTTTTTGCCACAAAGTCATATGGTGAAAAAAAACATATGTTAAGTGGGAAATATTTTTTTTCCACCAAATTTGTTGGTGGGATGTTGGTAGCATAGCAAATACAAATTTTTTCCACCACTTGACATTGTGGGAATAACTTGCAAAATTCGTGACAAATAATATTTCTATCCATTTAATTGTAGCACCAAAGATGATACTATTTATGAAGACAATAGGCCCAAAAAAGCTTTTACCCGCGGAATGAATGGTAGTAAAAACTATTTGCCATGAACTACATTTATGGCAAATGCTAAGAAATTTCAGAAAAAAAAAAAAATATCAAATCTGCAAACTATTCCTTGAGTCAAAAATAATCATATCTAATATAAGCTAAAATAAATATATCCCAATATTAGAGAGATAATTTCACACTTTTAATAATTTAAAAAGAAAGTTTTAGGAAAATTTACATTTGTTTGTACAAACTTAATCCATACCCAATACATTCAAATTTTAGAAACCAATACTAACATCATGCTTTACAAACTCACTACTACTCCATCATTTAATCCAAACATTTTAAAACAATTCATCTTTATCCAACTTCATTCTATGCTCAAACATCAACACAAATGAAGCCAAATTACATGTAGCTCTTCTCAAATGCATCAAGTCCAAGAACCAAAGGAGCCAATAAAAGAATGAGTATCTAATCATCTGGACCTACAAACAGAAATTGAGGGACTATATTTTCCAACTAAGACAGAGAAACAACATATGAACCTGGACATGATATTACCTATCCCAAAACTGGTGCCATTCCGATTATAACAAAAGCCAATGCAGAGCGAACATGTTGAGACGAGTCTGTTGACAGTTCCTATAGCAAATAATCCTTATTATGTCAAAATATCCAAAAAGCAGCATATGAAAAGAACTTAGTCATAAATTATCAATAAAGCAACAGCTGAACAGCACTATAAGCGGAGAGAAAATACATAATCTATCATCAAGTTTACAACAACAAATCATTAACTACTTGGTAAGTAAGTATACCTTCACACAGGGAAGAATATGCTAAATTGCAAGTTCTACACTCAATATCCGGCAGAACTTAGTAACTTTTCCAGCAGCAACTATGCATACTTTAGCCTCATTATCATGAAGTAGTCGAACATATGCTGGTATTAGGTCCGACCTAAAATATGTGAGCATTACCATAACCATCAATGAGAATCTAAGCAACAAGTCCTTAAAACATAGCAAATGAAGAGAGCATTAGCAATGTGACAAGTAAATAATATGGAACTGTAGTTTTGAAATTACTGAAATACTAAAAAAAGAGTCTAAATTTCTGTACAAGAAAGTACCCAATAGTAGTTTTTTCCATGCATTGCCTACCACAGCAGAAATTTTAGATAGAATCTTATATACCATATCTGTCAAATTTATAAAACAGATTGCTTATTAGGCTTTATTAATGACAGTTTCTTTGCTATAATTGACTGTTGAAGATGACTAGCCGGCCTTGATAGTTTCGAGTTTATTTTATCAATTAAAGAAACCATCTCTTCACAACTTTATTTCCAAATTTATAAATAACTCATCTCGAGGAAGACACGTAAAACTTATTTCACGCAAATTCTAATATGCAAAGAGTTAAAAAAAAAAATCCAACTTCTAGATCACACCCAAGTGCCAAATTGATAGAAACAACATGCCCATAAATGCAAATTATCTCTCCCACCAAAGATGCAACAAAAGACTATAGATTTGCAAGAAATTACACCCAACGGTGCAAAGAATTGCTTGGCTTCTCTAACACAATGGCTTTGCTTTCTTTTTTTCCTTGCAAAAGAAGTTTTGGTTTGGTAAATATTGGGAGAAGGAAGTAACTGATCACAAAGACAAAAACTGCTCCTCAGACTTTAATTACCAACAAAGAAGTGAAAAAGAATTTTTTTTAGAGATAAATGTGCTTCCAAGGCTATGTGTAGCTAGTTAGAAGGATTAAGACAAGGTATGTGCTTCCAAGGCTATGTGTAGTTGGTGAGAAGGATTAAAACGAGGCCGTTTTAATGTGTTTAGTAGCTAAAATGGCTCTAATCCTGCCACTTCCATAGAATTCCGCTTTGATAATCCAAGACTGATCTAAAGCTTAACTTTGTTTGAAGTATTTTCATAATCATTGCTTTGTGGGTCCAATCTCATTTTAGAGTACAATGGCAAATGAGGTGTTTTTTCTTTTTAAAAGGAATCACAGTTCAAGCATTTATATAGCAAAAAGGAGGAGCATACCATTGAGATTCTGAACAGTATCCTTAGACAAAGAGCATCATGTCTACTGGCTAAGAAAATGCATAACTGTAATTGGAAAAATAAAAAAGTTTCAAGCATAGAACAAAAAGAAGGAGCATACCATTGAGATTCCAAACCATATCCTTACAAAGAGCATCATGTCTGCTAGCTAACAAAATGCAGAACTACAACCCCTTATCGCCTTAGCACCACCGATGCCTACTAAATCAAGAAACACATGATTAACATTCAAGTTCTTCATGCTTTAAATTTCAAAATCGAAACACAGAAGAAACTGCTGATGGAAAAGCAAATAACATGTGGTTTGACTGCATCCACTTGGATTCTCAAATCCTAAGCCAGAAAAATTACCTGATATTATTGTCTATAACTAAAAATAATATATACTAGAACAAGAAGAATCTTTTTAAAATGCAAGTACCTAATATTTGGAAACTAGGGCACAACTTCATTATAAAAAGGAAAAGGAAAATGTTTTTCTAAGTACAAGATGTTGATATTTCTTAAATTATTCATATCTCTCAGCTATCTAGCTCTTTACCTCAAAACTTCTTAAATTATTCATATCTCCCAGCTATCTAGCTAGCTAGATTGAAAGCTTTTCATTTGCCATGACTTTCCAAGAGGAAGAAGTAAACGAGATATTAAAAAACAACCTATCTCATTATTAAAAAAGCTATCATGACTTTCCAGTTTCTATGACTTTCACTACATATGATATATGGGTGAATGGACCATTTTTCCACTTACCAAGTTAAAAAAATTAAAACAACAATATGTGACTTTTATAATTCACTAGCAATGTAATAATATTAAAATATGATATTCCCCATTTTCATTCCAAACTAATATAATAGTTATTTTATAAAAATGATCATTTGAGAGAAAACAAACTTTTGAAATATAATGCACGTTATTGGAACCAAATTATTGGAAATATAAGCTTTATCTAGCTCCTTAAGAGCAACAATGGTGGATTCTTTTTAGAAGAAAAGAATGACAATGGCAAAACAGAGTGATAGAGATAGAGAAAAAAGAGGTCTTATTTCATGATTGACTGAGCCCTATATTGAGTGCATTACATAGATAATATCTATTTCTTTGTTAACTTTTTTTTATTTCAAGAAAACCTTTAAGCTGTTGGAGTGCAATAGTGATAGCAGCTCCATCCATAAAACTGACAATGGCAGCATGGGATAGGAAGTCAATCAAGAAACCCAACCTGAAAATAAAAATCCAAACCACCATAATATATTCACAGCTAGGAGAATGCTACAAGCCTTCAATGGCCTTAAAAAGGAATGATTGATGCAAGACCAATAGTAATAAGACAATTTATTTTCCTAACTTGTGAAGATATGAGATTAATTACCTGAAGAATCCTAGGGTGGCTTGAGTGATTCCAGTAAAACATGTAGCTGTGAATGCAAGCCGTCAATACTCTATAGGATTTGTAGTTTGCTCAAAACCATTTGAGATCAATTGAGTGGGATGACAGATCAAATACTAGCTTTTTAGATAAAATGTTCTATCAGGAAGAAACAATGGCACCAAAACTAAAAACTATTTATGCATTATGAGAACTTAGCAAATAATCAACAAAAAACCACAACTGTTATAGGCCATGACATCATTATATATCCAATCAGCAAATATCTTGACACAACACAGGACAACCAAGAGAACAGGGCATCCAGAAATTTCTACAAAACCGACCCAAAAAATGAATTAAGTTGTAAAAGCCCCAAAATAATATCATAAAGTTTGTTTTTAGTAGAGTGGTCTATCGAATTGGATTGAAAGAAAAACTAAAATTCTCTGGAATATAAAACAGAGCTTAGAGACAAGATGTATTCAAAACTCTTACCTGAGTTTCAATGGCTCCAATCAGCAACTCTTGGCAACCCGATGCATGCACACTTTCTAAACTAGGGCATTAAAGTAACAATATATTTGGGCATATGAACGACAATAATTAATTATATGTAGTTAACTAACTCAGAAAAGGACTAATAAATTACAACAAGGTGCACAGAAATTAATGGTGTTTATTTAAGAATTATTACTAACTCAGAAAAGGGAATCCCTTTTCCTCCATTACCGAAAAAAGAATTGCTACAATCTCAAGAAAAAGCTAATGAAAACGCATGTTGCTTACGGGGGAGACAAGAACGAGAAAAAAAAACTCCATTTTTTACTAGAACAGTACAGATACACCGGAATCATGTGATGGCAAAGAACTTACCAAGAGGGAAGGCTACGTGCGACGGTGTTGATGGGTTGAGGTCGATGGGACGCACGATCTGGAGGGTTCCTCTGGCAAGGTGCGATACATAGAGAGAGAGAGAGAGAGAGAGAGAGAGAGTTATAGAGGAACATAGAACCAAAACAAATGAATCACCAGGGAAAATGAAATCACTCTAACCAAATTCAAAAGCTTACCTTAGGGTTATTGAGAAACCCTAGCGCGAGAAGAGGGGGTGCAGCACGGGGAGAGAGAAAACAGAGAAGGACGCCGACGAAATCTAGCTTCAAATCTCCTGACAAAATCCTAGCCGGAATATACTTTGCCGCCGGTAGGGGGAGGTGGGGAGGATCGGGGAGGGATGGGGGAGGGATATGTAATTGGGGGGAGGTATCACACCTCAGACAACTCAATTAATGAATTGAGTGAAATTTTATCTAGCAAAACCAAGACTTTTATATATAGACTTGTTACGGCCAAATGTAGTCATGGTAACTCTACGTATAGCTCATCGTTAAAAATAGTTTAGCCACGAAAATTGTTATTTATAACTTAAAACTTATTGCGCTGACAAAATCCCACCGTATAAAAATTTCAACTTGTCACTAAAATTTTTTAACCATGAACAACATTATATTACCTCCCATTTAAATGCCACGAAATTAACCAGTAGATAATAACTTGCATTTTCGTGAAAAATGTATTTTTTCCACCAGACTTTATCCACCACCCATATATCGTGGCAATAATGGATATATTATAGCCACTACAAGATGTGGTGCTAATAAGCCATCTTTTTTCATGATGGTATGTCGCGGAAATAAAAATTGGTGGCAAAAGCCCCAATTTCTTGCAGTGACATAAACTTAAACTTCATATTAAATGTTATAGTCTAAAGTAAAACTGATTTGGATGGACAGCCCAAGTGATACCTGTTTGTCTAATCAATTTCTCCTTAATCTAACATCCAAAGTGGTTCCAACTGTTCCATCTGATCGACAATTAACCTTAATTGTGAGTAGACTATTACTTGTAAATATAAGTTAATGACAACTGAGCCATCAAAATAAATATCAGTTAAGGAATTTGAATTCAATTATGCATTGATGAGTGCACAAAAATGCACTCTAAATACTCTATTTAAATACTAAAAGAAATGAGAAAACAATGGATATAACTCATGTTAATAAAATTAATGGTCATTTATCTTGAGATAGATATAAGCATGATTTAATATATTGATGAGAATATAAAATGCCATATTTTCCTCTCTTAATGTTTAAAACTTTATTCTTATTTGATGCCTAAATATACTCATTATTCTTATATTTTGATTTAGGACACAAATGGAGACATTAGGAGCAAATGAAGATAATTGCGGAATTTTAGACAGTTCTGACATCTTTTCGTAAAATGGGCATAACTCTCTCATGCAATCTCCGATTGAGCTGATTCAAGATGATCTAGAACCGCAAGAGAAATATCTATAACTTTTATGTTTTGTGTTTGAAGAGATATCCACTCAATCTAAGACAAAATCGACAATCAAGTGGACGCACCTGCACTTGACGTTCCTGGATATTTTTCAGCCACTTGCATCAAATCCAAATGTTATCATAATATTTTCTAGCAAGCACTCCTACACCAACTTGGAAATTCAATGATCAATTCAGATACAAGATGAAGTGCACTCAAGTTTCTTCAAGACAAATTATTTGACCACAAGATATTAAGTCATACAAGACAACTAATAGATAGAGAAGCAAAATTGAAACACTCAACCTACAAGCAAAATCCAGCTCATGCATGGTGGGAAAACAAATGATCAAAATGACAACTCACAAATCACTTGGATTCAAGAATGGCACATGGCAAAACAAGTTGAAATTGTGATGATTTTGTCATGACAACTTGCATGAAGGATGCTTATAAATAGAAGGGAGGGGTGTGTGTTCTAAGACCATGCTTAGTGTGCTTGGATGCCTTGGAAGATACATTGTTTTTGAGAGCTTGAGAAAAGAAAAGAAAAACCAAAGAAGAGAGAAGAAAATAATGGTTGGCTCTTCCATATTATCCCTTGAAGAATTTTTGTTGCATATTTTCAATATGTGTAACTAATTTTCTAGTAGAGCTAGGGATGAATTTGTATATATGATGGTATTTGTAATTGTTTTTGATTCATATATGTGTTCTTCAAATATTAAACTCTTTTGTTTAGTCATTCGAAATTTATTATAAATGTTTTCGTCACCAAATAATCTTAGAATTTATTTCATTTATAGATTCAGTCATGCTTTTTCTATTAAATGCAATAATCCTTTGATTATGTTTGGTTCAATTGGTTATCTATTTTAATTTAATTCTCTGCTGCAATATTGCTCTACGAGTATATTGTCGACGTTGAATTTCTTTAATATCGATAACAATTCCTGTTCTTATATTGTGACGAATGATTTTTCGAAAGATTACATTTGATTTAAATCTGGTTATTAATGTTTTATTTTCCGATTGAAAATTTGGACATAGAATTTTCAATTGAGTTATTAATGAATCGAAAATAATTAAAATACCAATTATATACAAAGGATTCCCGATGCTTTACTTTTCGCACTCATCTAAATCTTTTTGTTAATTTCGTTACTGTTCTTCAATTTCTCAATCCATCTCCCTGTGGAATCGACACCCCAAAGCTATACTGCAAACGACCGCATTATTCTTTGGGCGTAATCAAATTTTGGCGCCGTTGCCGGGGAGACGGTAAAAGAATTTGTAGTTTTTTTTAGTAGTTTGTTAAAAAAAAAAAAAAAAAAAAAGAGAGCGGTAGCTTCGTTCATTTTCTTTTTAGCTTTCTGCATCTTTATTTTATTTTAGTTTTATTTTCGTAATTATTTTTTTTTTTTTCAGTATTACGCTTTTCTTTACTTTGCATGCGCAGGTACAGAGACGCTTTTGGACGGTTTGCTAGTAGACCCGTGCTAGAATCAGATTCAGAATCTAATTTTTCTAATCGCTTGTTTGATAATTCTTCCAATTCTGACGCGATGAGTGAACACGTGGACCAACCTGTTAGAACCCTCCAAGATTATCTTCATCCCGCACGAACAGCCACACCATCCTGTATTATGTTCTCACCTAATGTTCGTCATGTAGATTTTAAAACGGGAATGATACAATTACTTCCGACTTTCCATGGTCTAGAAAATGAAAACCCCTATGTTCATATTAGGGAATTTGAGGAAGTAGTTGCAACATTTCACGGTCAAAATACCACTGACGAAACGGTAAGGCTAAAGTTCTTTCCTTTTTCTTTGAAAGATAAAGCTAAGAGTTGGTTGTACTCACTAAGACCACGGTCTATTGGAACATGGAGTGAGATGACTCAAGTGTTTTTCAATAAATACTTTCCCCAACATAAGACTAATGCTTTAAAAAGACAAATCTCTACCTTTGCACAAAAGGATAGTGAGACTTTGTACCAGTCTTGGGAAAGATTTAAAGAATTACTGAGTATGTGTCCCCACCATGGATATGAGAATTGGCGCTTAGTGAGTTATTTCTATGAAGGCCTTACGCCCAGAGAACGTCAATTCGTGGAAATGATGTGCAATGGAGAATTTTTACAAAAAAATCCCGATGAGGCCATAGAGTACCTCAATGAGCTTGCTGAAAAAGCTCATACTTGGACTGGACCTAGTGCTACTGATAGCACAAACAGGTCACGACCTACAGGAAACTTGAGTGGTGGTATTTACCATCTAAGGGAGGAGGATAACCTTAAGGCTAAGGTTGAAATGCTCACCAGAGAATTAGAGTTATTGAAAACTAAAAACTCAAAACCAACACACACGGCTAATCATGCAGAATCTTTTGGGCCATGTGTTGTCTGTGGTGGGATAGATCATCATTCCCAAGAGTGTCCTACACATACTAACATGAATGGTATGTATGAGGAACAAAGTAATGCTCTAGGTATGTACAAAAAGCCCTTCACACCTTACTCTGAAACCTACAACCCAGGATGGCGTAATCATCCCAACTTCAGCTGGAAGTCTGAAAACCAACAGCCTGCACAACTCTCTAGATCATATCCTGCACCAAACCATGCACCTCAATCTTCTAGAAATTCTTTAGAAGATACTTTGCATACTTTTATTGAAATACAGGGTAAGACTAATCAAAAATTTGAATCTTTGATTATGCAGGTTGTCGAAGAAAATAAGGAAATCAAGAGCCAGGTGTCTAAAATAATGAGTTCATTGACTATGAATGAGAAAGGTAAGTTTCCTTCCCAAACTCAATCTGTACCTCATGGTCAACATATGGCACAAGGAGATCTGAAGGACGTAAACGCCATTGTGACACGAAGTGGTAAGTCTCTACGTGATCCAATAATAGACAAAAAAAAGGATGTAGAGAAAGATCAAGATAGCAGCAGTCCTGAGCTTCCCAAAGAACTTGAGGTAACAAAACCTGAGGAACCTGCGGTAACAAAAAATCCTGGTAAGGTACCTTTTCCTCAAGCATTAAAGTCAAGCAAACAAACTCTAGATCATAACAATGATATTTTGGAAAATCTTAGACAGGTAAAAATTAATCTTCCTCTTTTGCATGTAATTAAACAAGTTCCTACTTACGCAAAAATTCTCAAAGATTTGTGTACAGTTAAGAGGAAGCATTATGTGAAGAAGACTGCATTCTTGACAGAGCAAGTTAGTGCTCTAATTGAACAGCGGATTCCCCCTAAGTACAAGGATCCTGGATGTCCAACCATCACATGCAACATTGGCAATCATGAGCTTGGACAGGCCTTGCTAGATTTAGGGGCTAGTGTAAATTTGATGCCATATTCTATTTATTTGCAATTAGGCTTGGGAGAAATCAAACCAACTTCTGTGGTATTGCAATTGGCTGATCGTTCAGTTAGAGCACCACGGGGTATGGTAGAGGATGTTTTAATTCAAGTTGACAAATTTTACTATCCTGTTGATTTCTTAATTCTAGACACTAGTTCTGCTGTAGAAACCACCTCTAAAATTCCATTAATTTTAGGTAGACCTTTTCTTGCTACTTCTAATGCTCTTATCAATTGCAGAAATGGATTGATGAAACTCTCTTTTGGCAATATGACTCTTGAGGTAAATATTTTTCATATTGCAAAACAGCCAGAAGAGGATGTCGAGTGTCATCAGACATACATGATTGACTCACTTATAGAAAGGGATGTTCTTACAACTCATGACTCAGATCCCCTTGAATACTTTATTGTTAATTCTGAATTTAATCCTATAAGTGATTCATCTGATGTATTTGACATTTGTGCTATTTTTGACAGAACTCATGATTATAGCACACAGGCATGGCAACCAAAGTTTGAGAAGTTGCCTGAAAAAAGAGAAAGACAGATTCCTTCAAGTAGGGAAGCCCCTAAAGTTGAATTAAAATCCCTACCTAAGGGTTTAAAGCATGTTTTCCTTGGTCCAGGTGATACTTTTCCTGTTATTATTTCATCTGAATTATCTGAGTCCCAAGGTGAGAAATTAATTCAGATTTTATGCAAATATAAATCAACCCTAGGATGGAGTATTGCTGATATAAAAGGCATTAGTCCCCTATCTGTACTCATAAAATAAATTTAGAGGAAGGAACTAATCCTCGAAGAGACCCCCAGCGTAGACTTAATCCCACAATGAAAGAAGTTGTGAAAAATGAAGTATTGAAACTATTAGATGCAGGAATGATATATCCTATTGCTGATAGTAAATGGGTAAGTCCTACGCAGGTTGTTCCTAAAAAGTCAGGAGTAACTGTGATTAAAAATGACCTTGGAGAGTTAGTCCCTACAAAACTGGTGACTGGTTGGCGGATGTGCATTGATTACAGAAAATTAAATGCCGCCACACGAAAAGACCATTTTCCGCTTCCTTTTATTGATCAAATTCTTGAGCGGGTGGCTGGTCATCCTTTTTATTGCTTTCTGGATGGTTATTCTGGTTATTATCAAATTGAAATTGCATTAGAAGATCAGGATAAAACTACTTTTACTTGTCCTTTCGGTACTTATGCTTTCCGCAGAATGCCATTTGGACTGTGTAATGCTCCAGCTACTTTTCAACGTTGCATGATGAGTATTTTTAGTGATATGGTTGAAAAGTGCATGGAAGTTTTTATGGATGACTTGACTGTTTTTGGATCTTCTTTTGATGCATGTTTAATGAGTTTAGAAAGAGTACTGACTCGTTGTGAAGAAAAAGAATTGGTTTTAAATTGGGAAAAATGTCACTTTATGGTACCTTCAGGTATTGTTTTAGGGCATATTATTTCTTCCAAAGGAATGGAGGTTGATCAATCAAAAGTTGAATTAATCTCTAAATTGCCTACACCTAGAACAATCAAGGATATAAGATCATTTCTTGGTCATGCGGGTTTTTATAGGAGATTCATACAGAATTTTTCTGCCATATCTAGACCACTATGTAACCTCCTAGCTAAGGATGCCCCATTTGAATGGACACAAGCCTGTCAAGAGGCTTTCAAAACATTAATTGGCAAGCTTACTTCAGCACCCATAATGCAACCACCTGATTGGAATTTACCTTTTGAAATTATGTGTGATGCTAGTGATTTTGCTGTAGGTGCTGTTCTTGGACAACGAAAAGAAGGGAAACCTTTTGTCATTTACTATGCTAGTCGAACTCTAAATAATGCACAAATGAATTACTCCACCACTGAAAAAGAGTTGTTAGCTGTAGTATTTGCTTTGGATAAATTCCGCGCTTATTTGATTGGTTCTCCTATCATTATCTTTACAGATCATGCAGCCCTTAAGTACCTTTTTACAAAGAAGGATGCTAAGGCACGATTAATACGATGGATTTTGCTTTTGCAGGAATTTGACATCACCATCAAAGACAAGAAAGGAGTGGAGAACGTAGTGGCAGACCATCTTTCTAGACTCACATTCGAGGACACTTCTGACCACATACCAATCAAAGATGATTTTCCCGATGAGCATTTACTTTCTATTACTTCTCTACCATGGTTTGCTCATATTGTGAATTATTTAGCTGCAGGTGAAATACCAAAGGATTTTAGCACCCAAGACAAAAGGAAATTCATGATTGAGGTACGAAAATTCTACTGGGATGACCCTTACCTTTTCAAATATTGCCCTGATCAAATTTTAAGGCGTTGCATCCCTGATGAAGAGATTGCAAGCGTTTTGGAATTTTGTCATTCCCAAGCTTGTGGTGGCCACTTTTCAATGAAGAAAACCGCTGCAAAAATCCTGCAGTGTGGATTTTATTGGCCCACCTTATTTAAAGATACAAATATCTATTGTCGCTCATGCGAAAGATGTCAAAAGTTAGGAGCTATGACCCGTCGTAATATGATGCCCTTAAACCCAATTTTGGTAATTGAAATTTTTGACTGTTGGGGCATTGATTTTATGGGACCATTTCCTCCTTCTTTTGGATATTTATATATTATTGTGGCAGTAGATTATGTGTCAAAATGGGTAGAGGCAGCACCTTGCAGGACCAATGATAACAGGACGGTAATTAAGTTTCTCAAAGAAAATGTATTATCTCGATTTGGTACCCCACGTGCTATCATTAGTGACCGAGGTACGCATTTTTGTAACCGTTCTTTTGAAGCTTTAATGAAAAGATATGGGGTGATACATAAGCTTTCTACTGCATATCACCCTCAGACAAGTGGACAGGTTGAACTTGCGAATAGGGAAATTAAACAAATTTTAGAAAAAACGGTCAACCCGGATCGGAAAGATTGGTCTTTGAGACTAATCGATGCGCTTTGGGCTTACCGTACAGCTTTCAAAACTCCCTTAGGCATGTCACCTTATAGACTTGTTTTTGGAAAACCTTGTCATTTGCCCGTGGAGCTCGAGCATCGAGCATATTGGGCCATTAAACATTTCAATTTTGACTTGGAAAAAGCAGGAAAATTTAGAAAATTCCAATTGACGGAATTAGAAGAATTGAGAAATGATGCTTATGAAAACTCCAAGATCTATAAGGCTAAAATGAAAGTATTTCATGATAAAAATATTTTGAGAAGAACATTTAAGCCTAATGATCGAGTATTTTTATATGATTCAAGACTCCATAAGCATCCAGGAAAACTTCGATCTAGATGGACCGGCCCTTTTATAGTAAAAAACGTTTTCACAAATGGGGCGGTAGAAATAGAAAATCTAAAAGATGGATGTATCTTCAAAGTAAATGGTCAACGCCTCAAAATCTTAATTGATAGACAAATTCCAGAAGTGGAAGACATTCCACTTATGGACCCAGTATATCAATCTTGACCATCTCCAGGTATGTTTTTCTTTTATTTTATTTTCGTTCATTTTATTTTTGTTTATTGTTTACTTTATTTTGTTACAGGTTAATTTTATTTTGACAAATACCATCTTTGATGCCAAGCAAGCCACCCACATCCCACATCAGGTGTATTCTACCCTATTTAGTTATTCAATTCTGATTCTTAAACATTGAGGACAATGTTTCATTTAAGTTGGGGGGTGGGAATACAAATCTGTTATTTAAATTCTGTGGCATATTTCAATCAATATATAAAAAATTGCCAAATTTTTTCACACAGGCATCTTTTCACACATGATACTCATGCTCATTCATAACCATCTTGGTGAATTCAACAAACCCATTTTAAATCATTTTGCTAAAACATCCACAGAGCCATTTATGCACTTCTCCAAACTTTGTGGTAATATGGTGATTTGACACATGTAACTAAAGAATTATTTTGCTCAAGTATTCATGTGAATTTTGTGAGAATTGAGAGCTTACAAATACAGAAATTGTGATAAGTATCCATTGATCTGTTGAATTTGACACTTCTTTTGAGAATATCATTACATGGTTTGTGGTAAGATGGTGGATATACTTGGGATATGACGAAAGTCAACTTAGGATTAACGTTTGAGCCTTTCAAGCTGAGCCTTTTCATCATAGATCCCTAGCAGCCAATTTTGAGCCAATATACACATATGGCCTTTTCTTTTCATATCTACATTATCCATACCTCTCCACATTGGAGTATAGCTTATACACTATATTTTCCTACCATTTTACTTCCAAGTGTGTACTAGGTGTGAAATTATCATAAAAAAAAAAAAAAAAAAACCATGACAAAAATGGCATGGTGCTAGATGTGTCCATCAAATTATTCATGAAAGAGTTCATCAAATTGCGAAGACACCAGTGGCAAAAGAAGATGGAAAAGTGTACTTAGTCAAAAATCTAAAAAATTGAAAAGTACATCAAAAGGAAAGTATAGTCTACTGAAAAATTTAACAGATTCCCTTTTGTGTATACTTGGAAGTTTTTGAAATCTCTTCACCTTTTCTTCTTATAAACCCCAACCCTAAACCACATTACAACCCTTTGTGTTGATTTTTCCGATCCTAAGTATGCTTGTGGAAAGAATGGTGGAAATCTCATTTGTTAGTATTCCTATCATAAGATCAATGTTTACTTGTTACTTATATATAATTGGCTAAATTTCCATGAGAGTAAATGTACACCTTTGTCAACTCCATAGAGAGAACCCATACATGAAACACTTCTATACCCATGAGTTATGGAGTTGAACCTTTTTGCTTAAGATATTCTAATGTTGCATGTGTCGAAACCTCTGATTTGATAAAAATAGTTTGGAACACATACACACTCTGTGGATTGCTATATTTGAATTACTTGTAAAAGGGTTATTGAATTTCTAAGATTGTTTTGATATGTAAATTTGAAAAATGTGTCTTGATGGCCCCTATGTGTGATTTTCTTTGGTCTTTCTCATCATTTTGCATGAAAATTGCTAGGGACTAGCAATGAGTAAGTTGGGGGGTGTGATGAGTGCACAAAAATGCACTCTAAATACTCTATTTAAATACTAAAAGAAATGAGAAAACAATGGATATAACTCATGTTAATAAAATTAATGGTCATTTATCTTGAGATAGATATAAGCATGATTTAATATATTGATGAGAATATAAAATGCCATATTTTCCTCTCTTAATGTTTAAAACTTTATTCTTATTTGATGCCTAAATATACTCATTATTCTTATATTTTGATTTAGGACACAAATGGAGACATTAGGAGCAAATGAAGATAATTGCGGAATTTTAGACAGTTCTGACATCTTTTCGTAAAATGGGCATAACTCTCTCATCCAATCTCCGATTGAGCTGATTCAAGATGATCTAGAACCGCAAGAGAAATATCTATAACTTTTATGTTTTGTGTTTGAAGAGATATCCACTCAATCTAAGACAAAATCGACAATCAAGTGGACGCACCTGCACTTGACGTTCCTGGATATTTTTCAGCCACTTGCATCAAATCCAAATGTTATCATAATATTTTCTAGCAAGCACTCCTACACCAACTTGGAAATTCAATGATCAATTCAGATACAAGATGAAGTGCACTCAAGTTTCTTCAAGACAAATTATTTGACCACAAGATATTAAGTCATACAAGACAACTAATAGATAGAGAAGCAAAATTGAAACACTCAACCTACAAGCAAAATCCAGCTCATGCATGGTGGGAAAACAAATGATCAAAATGACAACTCACAAATCACTTGGATTCAAGAATGGCACATGGCAAAACAAGTTGAAATTGTGATGATTTTGTCATGACAACTTGCATGAAGGATGCTTATAAATAGAAGGGAGGGGTGTGTGTTCTAAGACCATGCTTAGTGTGCTTGGATGCCTTGGAAGATACATTGTTTTTGAGAGCTTGAGAAAAGAAAAGAAAAACCAAAGAAGAGAGAAGAAAATAATGGTTGGCTCTTCCATATTATCCCTTGAAGAATTTTTGTTGCATATTTTCAATATGTGTAACTAATTTTCTAGTAGAGCTAGGGATGAATTTGTATATATGATGGTATTTGTAATTGTTTTTGATTCATATATGTGTTCTTCAAATATTAAACTCTTTTGTTTAGTCATTCGAAATTTATTATAAATGTTTTCGTCACCAAATAATCTTAGAATTTATTTCATTTATAGATTCAGTCATGCTTTTTCTATTAAATGCAATAATCCTTTGATTATGTTTGGTTCAATTGGTTATCTATTTTAATTTAATTCTCTGCTGCAATATTGCTCTACGAGTATATTGTCGACGTTGAATTTCTTTAATATCGATAACAATTCCTGTTCTTATATTGTGACGAATGATTTTTCGAAAGATTACATTTGATTTAAATCTGGTTATTAATGTTTTATTTTCCGATTGAAAATTTGGACATAGAATTTTCAATTGAGTTATTAATGAATCGAAAATAATTAAAATACCAATTATATACAAAGGATTCCCGATGCTTTACTTTTCGCACTCATCTAAATCTTTTTGTTAATTTCGTTACTGTTCTTCAATTTCTCAATCCATCTCCCTGTGGAATCGACACCCCAAAGCTATACTGCAAACGACCGCATTATTCTTTGGGCGTAATCATGCATATATATATTAGAATAAATGCATCGCAATATTGCCAATCGCCAGTTGTCATTTGTACAAATTATTATCAATTTCAATGATAAAGGAAAATATTAATCTATTTTAGACTAAGGAGAAAATCTATTCTAAGTTCAATTTGAGTATCACACGTCACACAAATCTAACGTGACAAACCGAGTAACTTAAAATCTGGTCCAATTTAAACGAAATCTCTGAGTCTCTCTCTCGTGAAACCACTCTCCTCCCTTCAGAAAATCCCCATCAAAATACACCCTCCCCTATCAAAAGTTCCTCTCCACCCATGAGAAATCTTCACCAAAATCCCTCTCCCTTCGTGAATGAGACTCCTTCCCTCTGAATCCCTTTGTTCCCCCTGGAGAATTTTCTAGTGAACTAGTGACATTAAGGTCAATCGGGGTCTGAAAATGAAATTTGAAGACCAGGAGTCTATTTTCTCTATTTCGTTGCGCGGAGATCCAATCGTGGATATTGAAGAACTAAAGAGATTGTGGGTTCAAAGAAGAAGGAACGTTTAGTGGGTTTTAAAAGAAAAATATTACCGGAGGAAAGGAATCGCCATGAGAGAAACAGAAGCATTAAGTTTTGGAACTTGTTAGCAAACAAAAAAAAGTTTTGGAACTTAAGAGAACGAGGATTAGATGAGCTTTTATTTTTCTTGCTATTGAAGAGGAAAACTTTGATATGGGCATTGGTCATTCAATCCCCAATGATTGTGATTGTGGACCATGTTGGCATGTCTATTTCCAACCCAATAGATTTTTGTTGGGATTCTTGTTCATATCGCTTGCATATTTGGAGGAAGAAAGGGACTTGACTGGTGGGTTCTTTAAATGCATGCATTTCACTAAAACATAAAAAATATAGTCACATCATTAGTTTCGTGTGGTGTATAAGAAAGCAGGCAGATGAGTAGAACCTCTCATAACAGTCATATAACTGGTTGTCCTTATTAGTTTGATTATAACATTCATAACGTTCATACCAGCAATGGTTGTAAGCCAAAACCTCATGTTAGGGGAAATAGATGCAAAAAAGGCAACAACTAGCGTGCTTGAAAGCCCTTTCTTCCCAACATTAGAACGGCCCATCAAGGATAACCCCATGGGCTAACATGTTCATCTGGCCATGTCCCAGTAAGGTAGTATAACTCATGAGATTTAGTGTAACACCCTGATTTTTTGCCTAGATAAAAATGTAAATCGAAACGTTAGGATAAGTAACACAAAGCTATCTACCCTTCATAAACGTAAGGAGTAGCATGCATGCATCTAGACTTACTAATTAAATACAAACTCACAGCAGAAAGAGGTAAATCTCCAACATATGCAAGGAGATCTAACTCTTACATAAATAGATCACATGGCATAGTAAGACTATAACCTTCATAACATCACATTTACAGAAACATATTGTATCCGAGACTTACATAACCTAGTTATTTTCTTAAAACAAATATCGTATCCCACTGTTGTCCGATAATCTTGATATTTCACTTGATCATGTACGCGAGAGATCATTTTATCAAGATAGAAGCATTCTATAGGACCCTCAGGATATCTCAAAATTTTCTGTGATGTCTAAGTCTCATTGTAAATTATCTAATCCTGCACAATATCTATTCTTCCATAAGGAATTATATATAAATTTAAAAGTGTGAGATTTCTAAGAAATCTCAGTAAGTATACAGTTAATGAAATAAGGCATAAATAAGATAAAAAATTATCATACATAGCAATGATCAAGACATATAACTTGTGAAAATGATTTATGAAACTTATGCATGTAGATGACCACTCTTCTCATACAAAACTAGACCTTACTTGGACCCACTACCTTATACTTAAAACTTATATTTCATTTTTAATTTTATGGGTCTTACTTATTTCTTATCTTCGATGGGCGTTACATATTGCCATCTCCATCAGGTTTCCTTAGCATGATGTGTCAGCTTAGTCATACATATAACTCGTTAGTCGTCCAGGCGTTACGTATCGTCGTCCCCGTCTTGACGAGTCTCATGTCAATCTTCCGGACGTTACGTATCGCCGTCCCCGTCATGACACAACTTTTAATTTTACGATGGATGTTACGTATCATCGTCCCCGTCGGTACATAAGTCATATGAGCGTTACTTATCGCCGTCCCCATCATGACGTGAATTTAGTCTTATTATGTTTTTATATTTCTTAAAACTTATTCTTAAAACTTATATTTTATCATGTTCTTATCAAGTCTTCTTAACACATTTTCCTTAACACCAACGTCATGACTTATGATGATACATATGTGACAAAATGCAACATGATCACAACCTTAGACTTTCAACATGCATATCTCATGTCCTTAACCATATGACATGTAAAAACTTACCATGTTAACATGCGTCATGTGTAAATGCATTTATGTCACATCATCTCATAACATCAAAACATAACAAATAAAATCATAAACTATTATAAAGTCATGGCTGATCGAACACCATATAAAATCAAACCTTATTTTTCTTTACTTGAATCATAAACTCTTCAATCAAGGAAAATATCGAAAATTTATAGCCATTACATTCGCAGTATAAAGTCTATCGTCTTTGCGATCAAACTCTTCATCTTCCTTTTTGACCTTTACTCCGTCAACAGTTTTTGTTGGAATATAAGGCTCATTTACAATACATTTCCAGATTTCTTGACCTTGAGACTGAAAAAATATTCTCATTTTAACTTTTCAGAAAGTATAATTATCTCCACAAAATAGTGGAGGTCGATTACTAGACTAACCTTTAGCGAAAGTAACTGCAATATTAGCCATATGATCTTAACTCAATAGATAGTTAATCTTATAACAGAGCCCTTGCTATGATATCAATTATTGCCCAGATGACTAACACAAGAGGAGGGGTGAATTTGGTTATATTATAAAAATTAACACATATAAATCAAATACACAATATAAAATATAAACAGAATATAAAGTAGCAAAAAATGTAAAGAGTAGGGTAAGAAAAAGCAAACTCAGTATTTTTACGAGGTTCAGCCCCACTGCCTACGTCCTCGCCTCAAACTACCTCTTGAGGATTCCAAATTCACTAGTCAATCTCCTGTAGGTGGAGATAGAAACCTATTACACCTTTGAGCAGCACCACTCCAAAGAATCCGTATAGAACACCCTCTACACTTCCAATCACCTCACACTTGGTGATTCAACTATTCCCTGTATAGAACATCTTCTACACACACAAGAGTTATACTCACCCTCTTATTGATACAAGAGTTGATAGTAGGTAGACTATCAAAGTACACTCCTCAATGAGTGAGATAGAAACAATACAGCGCAACCTATATCTCTCTCAAAAAGAACAAGAATTAAGGCAAAACTTTAGAAAAGAGAGAATGAGAGCTTTGAAAGAATGATGCAAAACTTAGCAATAGATGTGTAAACTCTTGTTGTGATTTTTGCAAAACTCAAGTGAGCTATTTATAGGCAAATGAGTTTACAATTTCAAATTTGAAAAGATTCACATGTCAAATAAAAGCACTATTTACTTTTCAAAAAATTCAAATAAAAACATTTCCTTTTTGCACTTGTCAAAGACAACTCCATTCATTTTTCAAAGAAGTCAAATCAAATCTTTTGCTTTTCATACATGACAAAATGAGCATGATTTATTTTTCAAACCAAATCATCTTCTTTTTGCATATGTCAAAAAAACACACAACCACCCTTTAAGATTTTTAAACAAAATCATTTACCTTTTGCATTTGTCAAAAAAACACACAACCACCCTTCAAGACTTTCAAACAAAATATGCACATGTCAAATATGATAATCAATCATCTTACAAATTCAAATTTTTATAAAAAAAATATAATTTTCGAAATTATATTGTTTGATGATATTATGCACATGTGAAAAATAGAATTTTCAAAACTAAGACATTTAAAAATGTCTTGCATATGTGAAAAAAGTAATTTGATATTTTATGAGAAAAAAAGAGTAATTTGGAGCCTTAATCGAATTCCAAATTTTATCAAGAGATGTACAGAAATAATCTATGAGTTTCATTTGTAGGTTTGTTCTTTTATGCTTGATGTGTGCTTTGCTCCATTGCTTAAATAATTTGAGCTTGAGACTTTAATTTATTTATTATCATCAAAATCTACACGTAGATACGAAATTTGAAATCTTGGATTCAACAGTACCCCCTGAAATCTCGAGACTCCACTACATCTCAAGTAGCCTTTATGTCAAACAAAGTGTTGGCCAACTTATGGCATGCCAGACTTGGACATCCCAATCCGAGAGTTCTTCAACCTTTATTGTAGACACTTCCTACTTTAAATAAAAATATTATATTTTGTGAAAGTTGTACCTTATGAAAATTCACCAAGTTTCCTTTCCATTCTCGTATTTCTCATGCATCAACCTTTTTTCATACTTTACACATGGATGTATGGGGTCTTGCGCCTATTATCTCATCAAATGGATTTCGATTTTATTTGGTTATTGTGGATGAATATTCTCATTACATTTGGCTTTTTCAATGTCCAGAAAATCGGATATAGCCTCCATACTTCCAAACTTTCTCACTTTAATGGAAAATCAATTTAAAACATAGCAAAAATCTATTCAAAGTGGTGGAGGTGGGGAGTTCATAAATCAAATACTCAAAACTTATTTCTTGTCTCAAGGAATAATACAATAATTATCTTGTCCTAGAACTCTCGAATAAAATGGTTTTGCAGAGAGGCATCATTGTCATATTTTGGACACCTCTTTAACTCCAATGTCACATGCATCCTTTCCAAATAAACTATGGCCTGATGCATTTCATATGCAACCTTTTTAATAAACAGATTGCCAACTTCAATTTTGAATGAAAAACCACCATATGAGTTAGTTTTTCAAACTCCCCCCTCTTACAATATCTTAAGAGTGTTCGGTTGTGCTTGTTACCCTTGTCTTACCCCTTTTGGAAGATCAAAACTTGATTCTAAATCCGTTCCATGTGTTTTCATCATTTACTCTCCAAATCACAAAGGCTATAGATGCTGGGACTTGAAATCTGGATAGTATATTTATCCATGCATGTTATCTTTAACGAAGGTATTTTTCCTTTCTCAACATCTATGCAGGTGCAATCTAAAGAAAATCCTCGTCGGTTCAAAGCAAGAGCTTTACCTACAAATCTGATATAGTGCACATATGAATCTACAAGGCAAGTAAGTTCCTATGAAAAATAGGGAATCTGAATCGAGCTGTCCACCAAACTCGATGATTGCAGCCATGGCACCTGCAATCGAAAATCAAGAACAACATTTGCCTCAAAATGTTGTGGATAATTTAAATAGAAATGATGTTATTCGAAAGCACCAAATGGTAACTCGATCACAAGATGGCACAAGGTGACGAAAAATGTTTCTCTCCACAAAGCATCCTATGCCTCAATGGTTTTTGATAGACTTGAACAACATCCCAACTGAACCAAAGACATAAAATGGCACTGAAAGATCCAAAATGGAAAGAAGCTATGCAATTGGAGATAGATGCTCTTCATAAAAAAAAAACTTGGATGCTTGTACCCTCATCCCCACAAATGAACCTTGTGTCTAGCAAATGGGTGTTCAAAGTTAAAACCAATGCCGATGGATCTATTAAACGATATAAGGCATGTCTCGTTACTAGAGGATTTAATTAATTCTTACTTTAGCTCTATCTCATGGGTGGTCTTGAAGTAACTTGATGTGAGTAATGCATTTCATCCAACATATGTTTGTCATCTACATAAGACATTATATGGATTAAAACATGCACTAAGAGGTATCTTAATTTCAGCAACTACATATGTCAAATGGGGTTTCAAAGATGCCCCCATGATAATTTTTATTTTTTCGACATCAAGGAGCTGAAATAATCATCTTACTCATCTATGTAGATGATATAATTTTGACAGGGTCATCAAGCTCATCTATTGAGAAATAATTTCACATTTGTCTACTATTTTCCAGATGAAAAGTCTAGGAAATTTGCAGTATTTTCTTGGAGTCCAAGTCACTCGAGAATCACAAGCAATGAGTCTATCTCAATCAAGATATCTTCTAAACTTGTTACAAAAGTTTGGGTTTGATGGAGCTAAATCGGTAAGAACACCATGTAGGGGAAGTTTTAAATGATCCTATTGAGTATTGGAAAATGGTATGAATACTACAATACTTAACACTGACAACGTCTGATGTTGCATTTGTCGTAAACTATGTGTGTCAATTCATGCAAACTCCAAGAACTCCTCATTTGGTTGCAATGAAATGAATCTTTAGGTACTTGAAAGGTACCATAGATTTGGGTCTTCGTTTGTCAAAAACTTCAGCCACCTCCTTACATGCTTTTTGTGATGTAGATTGGGTAGGGTTTAAAGATGATCGCCGGTCAACTACTAGGTTTACCATTTTTTTGGGAGATAACTTACTATCATGGGGAGCTAAGAAGCAGAATACGGTTGCAAGATCAACGGCTGAAGCAGAGTATCAGACTTTAGCATCAACAACTGTAGAACTCATGTGGTATATGAACTTACTGAAAAGCATCGGCTATGATTTTTCATCTTCAACAAAGCATGGCCAAAAATATGGTCTTTCATCATCGAACAAGACATATTGAAATTAATGTTCATTGTAATAGCCCTAAAAATCTTCATCTTAATTTAATTAGTTAATTAAAGGTTAATACACAAGATTAGTGGTAATTGGTGAAAGAACAAAATAGGCTTTGAAGAGATGGGCTTAGGAATGAGACTTTTGAGGAATGGATCAAGTAAATGGGCCAAGAGAGCAATGGTGAGTCCAAAAGCCCATAGAATGAGCCCATGGCCCATCAAGCCCATAGTAGAGACACTTGTCAATTGAAGAAAAATCCTAGAAAAATTATCCAAATACTTGTAGGAAAATCCTAGTTGGTGGAGGTTGACTAGTAGGTGGATACATGCCATGTAGGATTGAGTGTAGGATTTAATGGAATGATTTTCCTACCATGGAATCTTGGAGGTACAAGACACCATCCCTTGACTTGCCAATTGAGATCATGGTGTGTAGGGAAGTGACAAATGCCATGAAGAGAAGCATGGATGAAAGGAGCAAGGTGGTTTCGGTGGAAGGCAATCCGTGGGGTGTATTTGGAGAATCTCATGGGGTATGGCCACCAACAAGTGATAGGACAAAGGGGAAGAGTGTGTAAGTGAATAAAGTACATGTGTAAGAGAGTATGGTGATGTGAAGAGAGGTATGGTGTGGGTGTAGGTGATGGAAATGACAAAAACTAGGAAAGTAGACAAAGTGGATTCGGTGGAGGCTTGGCTTGGCCGGATCATGCCTTGCTCAAATTCCAAAAAGCATGGCTTTGAGATCACTTGGATGGACACATGAGAGGATAGGGGAATGATGATTGAGTGAAAAGCAAGAAAATGGATGCTAGAAACACCAAGAAGTCGCCGGCCATAGGAAGGGAGAAGGAGAAAGGAAAATCCACCAAGGCATGGCCAAGATTTGATCTTGGAGTGGCCTAGAGTTGTCAATCACTCAATCTATCATTAGCCATACCTAAGTATGGTAAAAAGTGTACCAAAGACCCTAGGAAAGAGAGCTGGCCGTGTGACCCCTTATGCAATTCCCTTAGCTCATTCCACTTGGACATATGCAAACACTCCCATTTCCTCTCCACCTCTCGGCCAAACTCACTCAAGTCACTTCTACTTTTGCTTCTTCTCCTTTCACCACATAATTTGAAGAACCCTATAGTAGTGAAGCCAAAAAGCAAGAGTGTGGAGGTGATCAATTCATTGGAGAAGGTTAGTGACTAAATTCATGCAAGTTTAGGAAGAACACACACACACATGTGACACTTTGTTTTGGTTAGAAGGAAATAGGGTTTCCTTTAAGTTTTATGTTCATGGCTAGCCTAATAAGAGATTTCATATGTGTATTTTCAGATTTTAAGCTAAGGTCTAATAGGAGTGTAGTAAGTATACTTTCACCTTTTCCTTAACAATTCTTGTATATAGTGAGGTGATCATGCTTGTTGGATTAATGGTTGTAATTGCCATGTTTGGATTGAATTGATTTTACTTGTTTTTGATATGAATATTCTTGTGTAAATCTCTATGATGAAATAAGCTTAGAATGTGAGAAGAGATGATGGATCAAGTGTTAGTTGCAAAAAGAAAGGAAAAGCATGATTATTTTATGAAATGATGAAGTTGATGCATGAAGGATTTTAGTGTTAAATATTAAATTTGGTGTTGCTAAGATAAAGTTTATTTGAGGAAATTAGTGATGAAATTGATTTATTCAAGGAGCATATTGTTTTGAGAAAATGAAAATGGACATGAGAATAAATTATATGATTGATATGAATGGAAATGGTATATACTTGCATATGGAAGAAGTAACCACTTGTGTATGATGTCTAGTAATGTTTAATTGGAATTTTATGATATTTAAGGTTGAGATTTGGAAGATCAAAATTATATTGCTTTGTGGTGATTTTGTTTAGTTAAGCTTATAGAAGAAACTATTAGAAAAGGGAGCTTGAATAGATTAATGGGAGGAGTTCCCTAAGCTAGAAAGGTGAATGGAGGAAGTAGAAATAACTAAGTGTGGAAGTGAAAATGCCTACTTGGGGAAACACTAAGGTTTCGGTTACCCCTTGCTAAGGAGGGTACATGATTTAATTTGACACTTTAAAATTGATTGGAGGATAATTGGAGTCAAATGATGAAGGAAAGCCCTAGGAACTCCTTAGGAAGATTCGGCCATGATGGGTTGGAAATGGGCCAAGTATCCCACTTCAATCCTAGGCCCAATTTTGGGTATAGAACGTGATGACTAAGTAGGAAGTTGTGAAGTTATCCCAATGAGGGAGAAAAGAAAATGAAATGTGAATGCACTCGAGCTTGTCTCGGGTTTTGCATGAAATTAAGTGAGCATTGCATGTTCCATGCATAAGTCATGAAAAGAAGGTTTTTAAAGTCAAGCATGTTTTTAAGAAAAAGAAAAGAAAAGAAAAGATTGAATTTTTGAAAGAAAAGAAAAGAAGTAAAGTTTTATAAGAACCCCAAAGGCTGGGACGGGGAAGTGCCCCAGTGGAACTCCCTGTCCACTCAGGAGTGTTTAAAGTCGAGTGGTAGCCCCTGGGTCAACGAAGAACAGTCGGCGGACCGTGTATGGCACCAAAAGGTGTCCGGAGCGCGGTAGCACCTAACGCTGGTGGGTGCCAAGGACGGATATGGTGTAAGGACCTGCCGTTTTAAAGTTATAAGACGCACTCACATTAAGGTGATGCGGTAACCAGCAGGGAACACGCGGTGCTTAGGGGAGCCGTGTTGTGTCTCATACATGTTAAGTGAAAAGTCATGACAAGATGGGCTTTCGAGCCATAAGAAAGATCTGTTCAAGATAAGTGGCGCCTAAGAAAGAATGAAAGATGCGAAATGTTTTAAAGAAATGATTTGAAAAGTAATGATATGAAAAGAAGTTTGAAAGAAGAAATCTGTATGAAAGTTTCATGAAAAGAAGTCTGAAAGAAGCAAGTCTGTTTAAAAGTTTTCATGAGCATGTGCATGAGTCAGTCATTCATTGCATGTGCATTAGTTAAGAATGTTTTGTTCACTTATCTGTATATTTGAAATGTTCTGGTTTAAGTGCTAATGTACTTGCTGAGATTTCTCCCGAAATCTCACCCCCTTTTTATTATCTCTACTATCGCTCCCTTGGGAACGATAGAAGTTATTGCAGGACATGATGGATCCCCGGATTACGACTCTCGAGAAGATGGGTCGGACCCTCATGGGCCCGACTAAGAATGAGACTGCCGGGCCAGTGACCCTAGACCTGTTGGGTCAGTGGGCGGCAGAGTCGCTTCCTATGGCGACGTATTTTTTTGACGATCTACGCCCTACGGTGTGCTGTTTGGTGCTAGGAGTTGATGGGCTCCTCCACATGGGACGCCTGTTTACGTCATTCTCTGGGATGATGTGTGACGTAGGCCCAGGACTGAGTCTGGACAGCCTTCGTTATGGCCCGGACTTTAAGAAGATAAAAGAAGAACCCGCCTACTAGTATGGTTGGCGGAAGGAGGAGTGGATTGACAGTATCTTTATTTTGTATTCACTGATGTATTTTGTGGAAAAATCTTCCCGTTGTTTTGGGAAGTACTTTTGTTTACATTGGTGACCTTAACCTGATATATATATATGCATGTGATGTTTAATTTGGGTTTTATTTCGTTAACCATGTGATGTGCGACAAGCGTAACGTTTTGTCGTTTATTTATGGCTTGACCTTTTTCCGCTGCGATATATATAAAAAAAATATATATATATATATATATCTGTGTATGACATAAAATAAGGCTCTCACACGTAAAGATGAGGGATGACTTCCTTGTGACGTTCGTCCCCGACGTCGCAATTTGCGTACGAACCCAAGCACAAGCTGGGGCGCCGACATTCATTTTGTTCGATAACAAGTGGCAAGAAGGCTGGTTCATTTACAACATGTCCCTTGAAAACCATTGTGTAATCCAAAGTTTGAGCCAAATCGAAATGAGCTTTTCGTTGAGCCAATCCCACCTTGAGCTTGAGGGGGAATGAAGAGACAAGCATACCGAGATTCATGCCTCAAACAGATCACTAAAGATTACAGTTATAGATCACTACAAATTGCTCTGCTCCAGTTCTTTCGGATCCCTTGATTCTTGTTATATCTAAAATGTACAGTTACATATTAGTGTGCAGTTATACATTATTTTCTTTTCATTCATTGTTTTCCTTGTATAGATCTCAAATGGCTACATGACTACTCTGTAATTTTGTATTTAAATATCAATAAAGTCAATGCCACAGATGGAAATTCACATTTACAATACCAACCTCTAGGCAATATATAGGAAGGGGAGGAAAGCCCATAGAGATACCCCTTACTTTAGAAAATACACACACATCTATCACTAAAGATATCAATTGAATAGGCAAGTAGTGCAATGGTGGCAAGCGTATCAAAATTGACATCAACAGTAATCACTATTTGTGGGATCTCTTGATCGTCACATTATGTCCACTAACACATTCTTCCAAACAACCCACAATCAAGAAATAGTAGCAATGGGAGAGATGACAAACAATGAGATGTAGAGGAGGTTCAAACAGATGGACGGAGGATTAGGGGTGTAAAAAAAAAATTGAAAAATTGGACTGGACTTGTCCAAATCGTTAGACTCGGTCCGATTTTGGGTCAGTACCGATTCGGAACCGATTCCTATAATTTCAAAGCCGATCAGTACCCATTCTAAGCTTTTTATAATTGGACCGGACCAATTCAATATAATATATATTTTAAATTAATTTTTTAATACTATACGTAATATAAAATAATATTTTTATATTATATACAATATTTTATACATTAGTATATTATGTAAATTAATTATAATTTACATTTTATAGCCTAATACAAATAGTCTAATACTATATTACTATTAGTAATATAATTTAAGTAAATATATAAATTACTATATTAAATAATTACATATGAAAGAATGACATAATAATACTAATACTTTTAGTATTAATATACTAATACTATCACTATCAATGATATAGTTATAAAAAATTAAACTTACTACAGCAAATACTAATATATAATTGTTCTAATCATTATAATTAATACTAATATATATACTAATAGACTAATATAAACTAATTTAAAATGAAAAACTCGTATTGGAACCGGTGAAAATCGGTCCTAACGATTTTGGAAGGTAATCAGTGGGTAATCGATTTTTAAAAAATGCAAAATCGATGGTACTGGTTCATTTCTAGATTTTGTCCAAAATCAGATCTAATCGGACTAGTTACACCCCCATAGAGGATAGGGAGGATGATGCCGAAAATGGAAGGTTTGAGGCGAAGGAACTTGGGACTTGAATGAGAAATGAAGCAAGAGCATGACAAACCACGAGGAAAGAAAGAGAATGTGCAACAATCTATAAAATCTCAAGGATAAATACGATGAAATGAAGAAACCCATAGGGACATCATTGTCTATTGATAACTTACTCAATAGCACCAACTTACCATATAGTTTGGCAATCATGCTGGTGCCCCTCCCACCGAAGTTCAAAGTCTTGCATTTCAAACCGTATGACGGATCTAAGGACCTATCAAGTATTTAGAAACCTTTAAAGCCAACATGACCTCGATGGGTTTCTAGAAAAATATGCGTACCATGAAGAGTTAGGTGGACAATTCCCCCTTTCACGATTAGTTGACTGCAAAAAAGATCGGCCGCATTTATGCTCATGTTAAAGCAACATGGAGTCGAGAGCCTAAATGCAAACTCAAGGAATGCTTGACCCGAGACGACTAGGATGGGAAAATAATGTTGGTTGCTACAAGTGATGTGCTAAGGAACCCTTCCATGGCCAAGCTAGCTAGCAAAATACTAGCAACCTTATTGGAATTCATGGATAGGATGGACAACTTCGTTAATGAGGATGACTCTTTGAAAGAACTAGTAGAACCAAAACATATGAAGTGGAAAAAGCATACTAGAAGGAAAAGAAGCTCAATAAGAGTGCCAAAGGACAAGAAAAGACTGACAAGCCAGGGAGGGGTCATGGCCACTGGAAGAAAAACAAAGGACTCCAAAACTAAAGCTTCAAAGTAGCTCACTCGAGCATGCAAATGAGGGGGTGAGGAGGTTTGGTCGCAATGGAACGATGAGCATATATTAAAATATGTGCTTAGGGCAAGATAGGTTGGGCTAGCTACTCCTTGCTTGGGGCAAGGACCATCGTGCCACCAATCATAGTGAGAGCAGCCCGTTATACGACAACGATCATGGATGCTTTTTTAATAGTGGAAACTTGCATATTGTACAATGCCTTCCTAGGGAGACTAATGCTAATTAGGATGAGGATTATTACCACCACCTACCACCTACAAATGAAGTTTTCAACATACAAAGGCATAGCCGAAGGATGAGGCAAGCAAGCATTGGCACACGGTTGCTATATGATAGCTGAAGAATAAAGGTTTGGGCATCCGCGCCATTGAAGCGGTGGAGGAAGGGGAAACCTTCCCACCACCTCCAGATTTAATAGAGCAAGGAGTGAAGATGTGGGGCATAGACAATCTATGGTAGAGATAGCCCTCTGAGCCCCTGAAGCTGGTAATGTTGTACCTGGACTAACGCAATGCAACAATTAGGATTGCCACCAGGCTAGCACTATGTCATAAAGACCATCTTTGGCTACTCCTAATCGAGTAAAGGATATGTTCACATGGAATCATGAAGATATGCCGAGAATCGATTCAAAAGTTATACAATGTAGCCTTTGTGTGCACTTGGAAGTTGAGAAGATACAACACAAGCGAAGAAGTTTTATTGCGATGAAATACGACAAGCATAGTGAAAAAGGTTGAGAGCCTCTTAGAGTTGGGATTCATCCTAGAGTCCCACTATTCAGACCGGGTCTTAAATGTTGTATTTGTGAAAAAAGCGAACAAAAAATAGTGAGTGCATATAGCCTTCACTGACTTAAACAAGGCATGCTTGAAAAATAGTTTCTCATTGCCATGAATCAATCTAATAGTAGACACCATGGCTAGTTAGAATGCTTGCCTTTGTGGACACATATTCCAATATAACCATATTTGGATGAGTTAGCAAGGTTATCCTCCTTTATAACTAGTCGGGGCATATATAGCTATCAAGCAACGCTTCTAGGTTTGAAAAATGTAGGGGAAACGTATTAAACGCAGGTCAACTACATGTCCAAAGAGAGAATTGGATGAAATATTACATGGATTATCTGTTGGTCAAAAGCAAGAAGCATGATCACCAAGTGACAAATTTAAGGGAAGGCTTCATGGTGCTATGAAGATATAAGATGAAATTTAACCCAACCAAGTGCACTTTTGGTGTGGGGTCATGTAAGTTTTTGGGTTTCATTGTGTCAGAACAGGGAATTCAACCCAATCTGGAAAAGATCAAGGCATTAATATAAATGAAGCCTCCAGAGATCTTATGGGGTACAAAAGTTGACCACCACTAAATCAATTCGTGTTGAGATCGACAAACAACTGTTTTTCTTCAAGATGTTGCAGAAGGAACACGATTGGAACAACAAATGTAATGAGGCATTCAAACAACAAATGTCATAATTAACTAACGCCTTGCTCTTGAGCCAAACAAAGCTAGGGATTCTTGTAAATACGTCCCTCACATTAAAAGGAGCTGAGATGTGCTACCCATGTGTAGAACTATTGCATTGGCACAAGCACTTGTCGCTTGCCGATTGAAGCCCTATTTCCAATTTATAACGCTCAAAACATAACATGATAGTTGTAGTACAATTTTGGGGTGTCGATTCTTAAGGGTAATAGATTAAAGAAGCGGAGAAAGAATAAGAAACTAAAAGAAAATATTTGATGATCATTGAGAAAGAACTAGTTTCAAGTGCAATTTAACAACTGAAACTACAATGATTAAAAGAATGATTACTCTAATTTATGAATAGTGAAGCATCAAGAACTCCTTACTCAAATTAGGTCTTTTTGTTTAGTCTAGATTCATTGGATTACATAATTGGAAATTCAACTCTGAGGTCCCCACTAATCCAAAGAGAACTCTTTGAGAAATCATTTGCCACTTTTAAACTATGTGAATTATCATTCTTATTTACAAAATCTAACGATGACAGTATACGCAGTGGGCAATATTGTAGCCAAAAATTAAATCAGTAAATCAAATAAATTCATTCAAATATAATCATGGGTCTAAACCATTCTATAGAAAAAGTATGACTGAATCTATGAAGTGAATCAATTTCAAGATTATTCAGGGATAAGAAAATGTCATCGATAATTAGAGAATGATAAACAAGAGTTTGCATAAATAAAGAACAATCACATGAATAAAAAAGAAACTAAAAATATCCTCAATTGTGCAATAGCCTTCCTCAAGAATTTAGTTGCCAATTTGAGTAAAGACCAACCAAAAACTCTTAGAAGAACACTAAAAAACAGCCCAACAGATAAAAAAACCCCATGCTAAGCAAAATACAAAATTATATATAGTATATAATATATAAAATATATAAAATATATTTTATACAATATGGAAAATTAATATAATATATATATATATATGAACTGATCCGATCTGATTCGATTCTATTTTAGGAAAAGAAAATTCAGAACTGGATCAGTTTTAACCGATTTTGTGAAAGATGAAATCGGTACCAATCTTAACCAAATCTGATACTGAACCAAAGTCATCGATTAAGTCCGATTCAATCCGATTTACCAATTCATCACTTTTTTTCATTGTACTCATTATCTAAAAGAATTTATGCCTTCTTAAAAAAAAAGAAATGCATGAGACGTGTAAAATTTAAATACTAAGACCATTAGCGTGCGTGAGCTGTACAATTGGATTCTAGGATGTCTACTAATTTTTATATTTGACCAAAAGATATAACTAATTACTTTACTATCATTATTGAAGGAGAAGTCAAAGCAAAAGGTTATCTAATGGGTCAAGATCCTTGCATGTGATCCTCGATCGCACGATCTCACCCAAGGCACCCAAGCATTTTTAGTACTTGAAATGTAAGCATTCTTTTACATATTTTCATTTAATTTTTTATTTCTGTTGGCCAAGTTGGAGTTTTATTTATAGCAATATCAAGAAGTCTAATATAAAGAGTTAAGAGATTAAGGCGTTTGGATTTTTTAATGAGTTCTGCTCATTTCAATGGGATTACATTCAAATAAACAATTTTTAAATTTTTAAATATACTAAACTCAATACTTTTTTATATGTGAAATGCAGTACAATTTTTTTTGACTCAATATTTCTTTATCACTTGAGACCTATAACCTCTTTCAATTTATCTTAATACATATAAACTCTTCTTAACATTCAAATGTATTTATTTGACTTTTATCTCACAAAACTCACTCCACCCTATCAACTAACTATCATTTATAAAAAATTTAACTCATCTTAACTTAGCTCAAAATTTAAACAGAACCTAAAAAGACTATATTGCAAGATAAAGCATCACTCTTGCTAATTAATCTGATTTTTCCAATATTTACTTTTGGAAAGAAAGAAAGGAAGAATGAAAATTTTGATTCAAGTTCTCCTATGAAGATTATATAGAGAAAGCCATGCATTAACATGCTATTCAAAATCATACCTTTAACTAGCTGTTGCAACGGTTTATGTATTACACGAAAAAATTCTTGGTTGAAATTTAATTTCCAGACAATTGGTGTCAAAAGAAAAATTATATAATATCATATAATATTATTTAAAAATATATTCTATTTATTGATCGAAATATATATATATATATATATATTAAAATACTTACAAATCTAGAAAAGCAATCCAAAAATCCCAAAAATTGACATCTCCATTATCAGCAACCGTTGACCAGTTTGGTATGGGTACGTATGACTAGCGTGACAAGTGGGAGTTTTTTTCTTTGGATGGAGGTCCCCCTGCACTAAGGGCAATTCGGAAATGGCGTGAATGGTGGGCCCTACTCTACCCTGGACCAAGTCCTCCCACTTCCTAATTAGCTCCAAAACTGCTCTACTGCAACTCCGGCATCCAACCGGTTTACAGTGGGAGGGGCTAGCTAGCGCTGGTAGCTGTTTACTTTCATAAAAAGATCATCTCTAAACTCGTTAGTCTACTAATCGGAACTTCAGTAAATGAGCACCAGACATTTATATTCTTTCCGACATATTTATAAAAAATATATCAATTTGAAGAGAATAACACAAAAAAAGAGAAAGAGAACAAGTAGTTATAGTAGTTGGATTGCTTACCCCACGGGAGGAGTTTTAGCAAGTCCATTTACGAGAAGGTTAGTCTGGAGATGGGTCCGTCAAGCAGGTAAAGCAGAAACAAAACCGGTGATGTTGGAGAGAACAAAGATGCAGAAGACGATTAGCCCCACCGCCATAGTTGACCAACCTCCACGAAGGGATAAATAAGCCATGCCAGCTAGCTCTATATCTATATATTTCATTGTAATAAATGGAGGGGAGGCACCCACAGGGGCAGACCTGATAGGGACCTCGGTCGTGTCCCCACTCAACTAAGCGGGTCCTCCTCACCTTGTTGCTCCTTAATGACCGAGTAAGGCTCCTTTTGCTTGTGATGGTTCGCGTACACCAACAATGGATGAAAGGGTGATATGAGGTTGAGGTGGTTAAGAGAAATTGATTGAGTTCATCTTGGCTAAGGTAGGGTAGAGTGGTGTATGACAATGGGGTTGGATGGCTAAGTGTATGGAGCAATAAGGTGGTATTTAGGCTATGGTAGTCTTGGTTATAGTACTAGGAAGGGAGATGTGGTGGGTTGAGTGGTAGATTAGGGTAGAAAAGGTTTAGGAGAATATCCTTTGGGTAGGCCTATGTATTGGGGTCTATTTGGTAAGGAATATGGGTCATATAGTGTAGTAGGGTTAGGGTTTTAGTGGAGGCTAAGGAGAATTTCAAAATTAAGATTAGGTTAGGGTTTGGAAGTCAATTGGTTAGGGTTTGGGAAGATGGGTTTCGGCCAAGGTGGTTAGAGTTATGTGGGATAGGGTTTTGAGATGTTTTGGATAATTCCTAAAATGTAGGAATTAGAATTTTAGCAAGATAAGTGGGCGGCAATGAAGTAGGGTTGTTGGCCGAGTATTGCTTCTATTTTGGGATAAGATTTGATTGATTCAATCAATTGGATAATTGATTAATCATTTGAGAGAATTAAGGGTTAATTTGGTAATGTGGCAAGTGGAGAATTTCGACAATAGCTAGGAATGGAATGGCCGAGTGAGATATTTGTGGAAAATGGAAAATTTTGATTTTGAATTGATTTGAGTTTGGGATAGAGTTGAGTGGCCGGTTGGTGGAGGCTTGTTGGGGCCGAGATTTGGGTGGTTTTTGGATGAGGGAAAGGGTTAATTGAGGTTAATATTTAGTGGAGCTATGGGTGAATGAGAGGTTACTTGGCTAGGCTAGATGCAAAGTGATGCACGGCAATGGGAATTGTGGGGTGTTCGGCTAGGTCACTTTGTGTTTAGGCTAGATGGGGTTTGTTTAGGGTATGAGGTGACCGAATAGGGCTTAGGGTTTCTCTAGGGTTTCGGCCAAGTCAATTAGGGTTAGGGATCTAGGATTTTGAGTAGTTTTGGATAAGTCCTAAAAAGTAGCAGTATGGCTTATAGCCATTTAGGGTGGACGGCAATGACTAGGGCTTAGGTGGTCGAATGTCTTGATGATGGGGCTGGTTTTGATTGGCTCTCTTCTTCAATTGATGACCAATCAAATAAGAGTATGAGGTGGCAATTAAATGAGGTGGCAAAGGAGGTTTCGGCTAGGATAAGGTGATGATGGCCGAATGAGATAAAGTAGGAATTAGGTGTGATTTGAATTTGAATCAATTTGAATTCAAATCCAAATGGTGGCAGGTCGTGCTAGGGTTAGGGGGGCACGAAATTGACTTATTTTGGATGAGGGATGAGGTGTATTTAAGTGAGAAAATATAGGAGTGGATGGGGTTAGGTGGCCGGCTAGGTTAAAGGGCAAAAGTGGCAAATGAGTTGGCTAGGGTTTGATGGCCTTTGGCCGTGTGGTGTGGGTAGGGTTTTGGGATTTTTGCCATGGCTGCTAGGGGGGAAAGGGAACACCAAAATGATCAATTGAACAACCAAATGATGATTGAACAAAAGACCATAAAAGAACAAGCCAACTCCTTCAAGGCACCAAGGGATTTCGGCACAAACAACTTCTTCAACTCTTCCTTCTTCTTCAATCACTCACTCACTTGAGCAATCCGAATCTCCCAATGGAGGATGATTTCGAATTCCTCTAGGGACACACACACAAGTTCTCAAATCCACAATTAGTATGGATTTGGCCTCACAAACACACAACTCACACAAAAATCAAACAAACCACTCAAGAACATAAAATCATAAAATCACTCAACAAGAACTCACAAACACCAAAACACCTTTTATGAATAACCTCAATATTTTTTATAAATAAAATGAAAACAAATAAAAGGATAGATGTGGATTACCGATTCACGAATTGCACGATGATCCTCTTCCAAAGGGATTCACGAATTGCACCCTAGGGAAGCCCCAGTGCTAAGCACCGAAATCCAAACCACAATGCTTGTGGCCGGCCTAACTCTTTTCCAAGTGCAAAAGTCTAATTCTCAAATTATCCAAAAAATGTGAAATGAAAACCTAGAGGTCCTATTTATAGAGTCTAACAAATTGGAAACCCCCAAAAGGTCCTAGCAAAATAAGATAATTACTAAAATAACCAAATGCATAAATAAATAAAATAAATATATAAATAAGCAAAGGTGATGCCAATGATGATGGGGCTGTGACATGTTGTGGCCTAGGCATGACCTGTGGCATGGCATGACCCACGAATGGTTGTCTGCATGGCGCCTGACTGTGTGGCATTTGATAGTGTACATGGCATGGTGACATGCCTAAGCTTGATGATGTGTCCCGAGTGATGCCGTGCTGTGGTAGTGTGGCCCAGTCAGGTGGCTTGGGCGGTGGTCTTGCATGGCCCAGGCTGAGTCATGCATGGCCCAAGCTGGCAGTTTGTGCGCATGGGCTGCGCGTGGCCAGTAGCCTCCATGGTTGCTTGCTGCATGTCAAGGCCTTAGCCAAGGCATGCATGCAGGCTAACCAAGTGACTGTCCTGACCCTCCACTAGCGGTGTCAAGGCATGATCTAGGGCGTTTTTTAATGGGGTACTATCAAGACCTCACCACTCACATGCGTTACAAGCATGTAACGTATGGCCTTAAAGCCATGCGTTACATGGCTTGTAACGTACCATTTTATAGCTGACCTTTAAGGCCAGCTGTGTGAGGGGGGGCTATATATAGCCCCCCAGTTTGGTTTTTGGATCCATCTGAAAATATAAAAAATCTCTCTTTTTTTGTCCTCTTTAAAATTGTTCTTAGGCTGTGGATTTATTTAGTGATGCTCTAGTTTTATGCTATGTAGTGCACTAACCACTAAGAGGAAACACTGGTGATTTATCAGTCTGGAGAAACTTGTGGAGCAATTTATTAAGCTGAGCTTGAGGTATTTTTCCGCTGTAATTTTCTAACATTGGTATTAGAGCCAGGTTAAATTGCTTCCAGTTGTTTTTTTTTTTTTTTTTTTTTTGCGTATGCTTGAAATATGTATTTTTTTTGTACCGTTTTTTGTATGGAAAAAAAAAACTAGGAGGTGCAGCGCGCAGAGCACCACCGCGTGGTGGAGCGGGCACCAGAGTGGTGCAGTGCGCACCATCGCGTGGTGCCACGCGCACACCTGGTGGTGTAGCGGCGGCACCAGTTCTTCATTTCCAGCAACGGGCAGCTGCCTAGGCCGCTGTTCTTGGTTGAAGAAGAGCATTCGGCTCTTCTATTTCCTGGGCTAGGCTTGGGCCTTGCGGCCCATTTGTTTTTTAAATATGTTTTGGGCTGGGTCTTTACACGGCCCAGCTCCATTTGTTTTAAAAAAATAAATAAATAAAAAGAAAAGGGGTGAAAAGTCCGGCCGTGGGTTTCGAACCCAAGACCAACAGATGACATAGATCATCGCTCACCACCAGACCATAAGTCTCTTCTGGTCTAAGTGTTTTTTTTTTATTTGTTATACATTTGTTTTGTCTAATAATAAAAAAAAAAAAGAGGCATGATTTAATATATGCTTAGATATATTTCTTGTTATAACATGTGATATTTTATTTAATGCCTTAGATTAAATATGATTACATGTGGATATTTGATGATATTCATATTTTTTTTATGAATTCCATAATGATAAATTACATGTGATATTATGTTTAATTTTTTTTAGATTAAATGTGATAACATGTATGTATACAACATGTGGATGTGTTATTATTTTATCATGTATAAATGTTAGGCTTGTATGATTAGACATTTAGCCTTAATTTATTCTAGTGATAAAATAAGAAATTCCCACTAAGTAGTCTTAGTTAGTGTTGTCAGTGTAGATTGATAGGCTGAAAAAATTGCAATGACCCCAGTAAGAACTGTAAATGCACTGTATAGCGACAGCACTATGGTAGCCCCAGTAAGAACTGTAAATGCACTGATGGAACAAGAAAAATGAACTGTAATGGTCTTATATAAACCATCTTTGTAGACTGGCCCAACAGGCTGCTGTGGTTGTTGTAGCTGTCTTTATAGACTGGCCCAACAGGCTGCTGTGGTTGTTGTAGCTGTCTTTGTAAACTGGCCCAACAGGTTACTGCGATTTTAGTAGGATCTGTCTCTACGCGTGACTAGGATTAGGTGACTACTTTAGATAGTGGAAGTATGGTTGAGATTTATGATTAAATCTCCCATATGTTTTTCTAAAATTTGCGCGGAAATTAGGTTAGAAATTTAATAATTAGATATTGTGGAGCAAGAGATGATTCTGAAGCCTAGCAATTTTCAATCTTGCGGCATGTCTAAATTATTTCTTTTCTTGCTTGAATGGACGAGGCAGATTTCTTAGATGTGTGTGTAATATCCCTCTTTTGCGTTTTGTAGTGAAATGGCATCCAAGAGTATAGTTGTCGATTTAAACAAAGGGGAGAAATTGGATGGGGAGAACTATGACATATGGCATCGCAAGATTCAGTATGTCTTAGATGAGCAAGAGGTCATAGAGGCCTTGTCTCACTCCTTGACTAAGCCCATAGAAGGGGATTCAGAACAACACAAATTAGATGAATTAGTCTATAATGAATGGGCTAAGAAAAATTGGTGCGCGTGCATAATTATGTTAAGCAGCATGCACAACGATCTAATGTGTGAGTTCAAGATCTATGACACTGCCCAAAGCATGTGGGAGGCTTTGAAGTTGAAGTTTGGTGGAACTTCAGCCACTAGGTTGCGTGGATTAACCATGAGGTTTGACTCCTATAAGATGCGCTCTGATCACACGATGAAGCAGTATCTTAGAGCTATGTCGACCATGATCCGCGAACTTAAGACGGCAGGAAATGACCTGACTGATGAACAACAAGTCCAGGCAGTGATAAGATCACTACCAAGTTCTTGGGAGAATATGAGCCAGAATCTGACGCATAATGAGAATATCAAAAATTTTGATGATGTCTCGCATCACTTGGAATTGGAGACTGAGCGCCTAAAGGCTGCTAAGCCCAATCATTCAGCCTATGTGGCTGATTCTAGTTCACGTAAGGTATCAAGGCCTAAGCGCAGGAAGTCCAAGAATGGGGTAGCTGCTGGACAAGTTAAGAAGGTGTCAGGAACTTCTTAGCGCAGCAAGAGGGGCAAGCGTGGGAAGAACAAGTCAAAATTAGAGTGTTACAACTGCGGAAAGAAAGGCCACTTCGCTTGTGACTGGACTGAGCTGAAGAATGTATACTCTAACTTTTCTCGTATTGTTTTTGTAACTAGCCATGTGATGATTGCTCACTCCTATCCTGTGTGGACTATTGATTCAGGAGCGACCGAACACATAGCACGAGACAGAGTCGGATTTGTGGAGTATCGCCGGATTCCAATTGGGAGCCGTGATATCAAGGTGGGGAATGGAGCTAGCGTGGAGGTGCTAGGACTTGGTACCTACAAGCTGGACTTGCGGGGAGGCCGCACTCTTTTCCTCCACAATGTGCTATACGCTACCAAAATCCGACGAAACTTACTTTCTGTAGTTACTCTTTTAAGACTTAGTTTTCGGATTTTATTTGAAAACAATTATGTTTCCTTTTATTTGGGCCATGTGTTTTATGGCAATGCTTTTCTACAAGACGGTTTCATGATAATGGATTTGGATTATTCAAATATGAATGAGTCTATTGCTTTTCTTTCTGCATCTAATAATTTGGATTCATATAAATGGCATGCTAGGCTTGGCCATATAGGGCAAGATAGAATGACTCGGTTAGCTAGAGAAGGCCTGATGGGCAATCTCGCTAAGGTCATCTTGCCCATATGTGAACATTGTCTAATGGGAAAAGCTAAGAGAAAACCGTTTGGAAAAGCCATTAGGGCATCTTTTCCACTGCAATTAGTCCATTCAGATATCTATGGTCCAATGAGTGTGAGGGTAAGACATGGAGGTGTCTACTTTATCACATTTATAGATGATTTTTCACGTTATGATCATGTCTACTTAATCTCCCATAAGTCTGAAGCATTGGAGTGTTTTAGGCGATATTTAAAAATGGTTGAGAATCAGTTAGACAAGAATTTAAAAACTCTGAGAACTGACCGAGGACGAGAATATCTTTATGAGCAATTTAAAAGGCTCTGTGATGAAAAAAGAATCAAAAGACAGTTGACGATGCCGAGTATGCCACAACAAAATGGCGTGACGGAAATGAGAAATCAAACACTGCTTGAGATGGTTAGGTCAATGATGGCGTAAGCAAACCTACCAATTTCTTTTTGGGGGGATGCTCTTTTAACTGCTGCCTACATTCTTAATCGAGTACCCTCCAAATCAGTACTTCCACCTATATGAACTATGGACCGGCGAGAAACCCAATTTGAGTAACTTGCGGCCATGGGGTTCAACGGGTTTTGTTCACGATCTTTCTCATAAGTATGGAAAGTTAGGCGCTAGAGGAAAGAAGTGTATCTTTATAAGGTACTCAGAACACTCTAAAGGGTATGTGTTAATAGGTGAACAAACTGATGGAAGTGTAACTGAGATTGAATCACGAGATGTGGATTTCATTGAAGATGAGTTTCCAAGTAGAGGTGAGGTTGATAGGAGTTTAGAACTCCATGAGATTATAGAAGAAGAGGAAAGTGCTCCGAAAAATTTAGTTAAGAATGAGGAAGAAATTCTTCAAGCTCCTATAAATTATAAAAATAACTTGAATTCGAGTGGGAGCACACCACTTGTCAATCAATCACAGCAACTTCAGCCGCGTAGAAGCACAGTGAAAGTATTCCTCGTCGTCGTTTTGAGATTGAAGGGGAAGTTTTCATGATAGCTTTGCATGATGATGATGAGCCTAGGAAAATTCATGAGGTCTCTCATCTTCTACTAAAGATGAATGGATGAAAGCACTTAATGATGAAATTGAGCCTATGAGAACCAACTAGGTCTAGGATCTGGTTGATCTACCGACAGGGCGTAAGCCTATTAGGAACAAATGGGTTCTTAAGATCAAACGCAAGTCGGATGGATCAATAGATAGGTACAAAGCTCGCTTAGTGGCAAAATGATATACCCAACGGAAGGGTATAGACTATGAGGAAACATTTACACCAGTAGTGAGATTTGCCTCAATTCGCTTGATTCTAGCTATAGTAGCAAATATGGCTTTGGAACTCTACCAGATGGACGTTAAGACAGCATTTCTCAATGGAGAACTAGATGAGGAGATCTATATGGATCAACCAACGGGTTTTGTGGTCAAAGGTCAAGAGCGCAAAGTGTGCAAACTCAAACGATCTATATATGGCCTAAAACAATCATCTAGACAATGGTACCTCAGATTCTATCGAGCCATTCTCTCAAATGGGTTTACGATGATCACGGAGGACCATTGTGTCTATGTCAAAAGGTCTAAGAAGAGTTTCATTATGTTGTCATTATATGTTGATGACATACTACTAGTTGGAAATGATAAAGGGTTGATAGTCGCCACAAAACAGTGGTTATCCTTCAATTTTGAGATGAAGGATATGGGTGAGGCAGAATACATTCTAGGAGTTAAGATCTACAGAGATCGCTCTAATAGACTTTTGTGTTTGTCCCAACAGACTTACATAAATAAAGTTCTCGAGCGCTTCCTAATGAGTGGATGTAAGCCCATTGACACCCCTATTGCAAAAAGCGAGAACTTATCTAAAGAGTTGTGTCCTAAGACTCAAAGAGAAAAGGAAAAGATGGCCCGTGTACCTTATGCTAATGTTGTGAGTAGTCTGATGTACGCAATGATGTGTACTCGGCCTGACATATGCTATGCAGTTGGCTTAGTGAGTAGATTCCAATCTAATCCCGGACTAGCTCACTGGAAAGCAGTCAAGAGGATTATGCGATATCTCAAGGGAACTGAGGACTATATGTTGTGCTATCAGGGTTCAGATTTACAGTTAAAAGGTTATAGTGATGCCGATTGGGACAGTGACCTAGATGAGCGCAAATCAACCACTGGGATGTCTTTCTGCTCAACAATGGCGCCATTACATGGAGCAGCAAGAAACAACCCTGCATAGCTCTATCTACCATGGAGGCAGAATACATAGCTTGTTCTGCAACAGTTCAAGAAGCGGTTTGGTTATGGAGGTTCCTCAAGCATTTAGACATTGGCATGGATACTTCAGATCCAGTGACGATATTCTATGATAGCATGGCAGCTCTCGCATATGCTTAAGGACTCAAAATATCATGGAAGAACCAAACATATAGATATCAGATATCACTACATCAGAGATATGGTAGCGCAAAAGGAAGTGGTTCTGAAACATCTTTCTACGAGTCGCATGGTTGCTGATCCCTTGACAAAGCCCATTGCAAGAGATATATTTGAGGCTCATGTTAGCAATCTAGGACTACGTACATTGTAAATGTAATTTGTGTTTCAAATAACATTGAGATGTAACATTTCCTTTGGGATATTAATACAATATGATTCAGTTCTTATCTTTATTGTATTGTCTTTTACTTATATACACACACAAGATATGTCAACAGGCTTAGATTGGCTCACTCACACGAGCAATCGCCTCTAGCGCTTAAGTAGCAAGTAGAGATGAGACATTGTGTCCCTAAGTACTTATCCAAAGGGATAAGTTAGTTGATACAAAGATATGTCGCCTTAGTGGGAGCTAAGATGAATTTTTCTTTGAGAAGACTGTGAATGGATTACCCACTAACCATATAGCCTGAGGTTAGCCAGATGCGAGATTCTCTTTGATGCCTTGGAGGCATGCAAATAGAGAAACTTGGGTTAGACGCTTAAGGAGTGGCTAGACTAAGATCTGTACGGTGTTAATAAAGACATATGCTTTTTGAGAAAGAGAAATCCACTGTAGCATGTGTTTCATACTACATGTGCTTATACGATCATATAAGTAAGTGAGTAAATGGTTCCCCTCTTTCTCACTGTGTGAGCCTCATTTTTTTAGGTGTCCTTTACTTTTGACTATGTCACGAGATGGAGGTTATAATGTCTGCTACTTTGGCATGCTGTCTATGGCCATGATTGATTTGGTCTAAAGAGGCATTGTTAGGAAAGCGGTTTGACTAGAGTTGAATGATATGAGTGCAAAAGGAAGATTTTTCGATATCGTATCTTCGATAGTGTTTGCTGACATCAAACTATGACGCTACATACTGGTAGCGACTAAGGTTGTGAACACATTGAAATGATTTAAAAAAAAAATTCAAAGCATTGTTATGAGTTTATTAACTCAAGAGGATTCGAAAATGTTTGACTTGATGCGATTGAACAAGTCTAGGACATGACCATACACTTCAGGGATGCTACTATGCTGGTCTTCTCTGGGAGAGATTTGGTGTATGTACTCCCACCTTTCTGTAGATGTGCTTGGTGGTCGCACGGCCTATTTACTTGTATGAATAAGATTAAGAACATTAGAGAGATTCAGACCTGGGGTCATGCCCACTGTGTGCGAGTGGGAGATGTAATAAATGGAGGGGAGGCGCCAACAGGGGCAGACCTCACCACTCCCATGCGTTACAAGCATGTAACGCATGGCCTTAAAGCCATGCATTACATGGCTTGTAACGTGCCATTTTATGGCTAGCCTTTAAAGCCAACCATGTGAGGGTGGGGGCTATATATAGCCCCCCCCCCAGTTTGGTTTTTGGATCCATCTGAAAATAGAAAAAATCTCTCTTTTTTTTCCTCTCTAAAATTGTTCTTAGGTTGTGGATTTATTTAGTGACGCTCTAGTTTTATACTACGTAGTGTACTAAGCACTAAGAGGAAACACTGGTGATTTATCGGTCTGGAGAAACTTGTGGAGCAATTTATTAAGCTGAGCTTGAGGTATTTTCTCGCTGTAATTTTCTAACATTCACCAAGAAGTATGCTTTTCAATTTATTAATTAGCTTCTCATAAATTCACTCAGAAAGGGAAACGCAAAAGGGCGAAAAGGAGAAACTTTTGGGCGGGGCCGGTTTACTGGTGCACCGCAAATAACAGCAAAAGCAGCAATTCAAATGAATATTTTTTAACAATTTTAAATTTATATTGTTATTATCATTAACAAATCATGAACGTGTAACTTTTTTTAGTAGAATTTTATTTATTTTATTATATATATATATAAGGGTGGTATTCGAACCTGATTTTTTTCATGCCTTATGCAATTTGGTTTAAAGTACGTTGACTGTTCTGTAGAAACTTATGTACACATTAACAAAACTTTTTTAGAAACATAATACAACCATAGTCTTTGGTTAAATGATAACACAATGTTAGGTTTCTATTTGTGATATGGAAATGTATATATATATTTGGATTGAAATGATGTAATGAAAGCTGTAGAAATAGAGAAATTAGAGGAAATACTAGCAAACTTCAATAGCCAAGGATCTTTGAGAGTCCCTAAACCTCCATAAGTAAATAGTTTGCTAGGTTTTTGCAGAGTGAGAATAAAGTTCTGATTCTTCCATCCTTATATTAGGAATGTCAGAATTTACAAGAGAAAAAGACAAAATGAAATAACTGCATTTTATTCCTTCCAGATGAGACAAGCTCAAATGGTCCCTGTCCACAAACGAAACACACAGCTTCCTTAAACGAAACACACCGCTTTTGCTCCCCACTTCCTCAAACAACGTCGCTTGCTCCCTGCTCACAAACAGCTACATTTTGGAGGCAGCAATCCTTATCTCAGTCAACCTCAATCCACAACCAAACACTTAACATTCTAGACACTTCTCTTGTTGATAGCACTCCCGTATCTCCTTTGTCCCTTCACGAGCTCAAACCTCTTTCCATGCCTATCTTCCCATTTGAGTTCATAACAATCCCCCCCACTTAAAGAGCCTTTTCCACAAGGTGAGGGTATTGTTCTTGAAGCTTCCATAAAATCTCCCAAGAGTTATCCTCTGACATAACCCCAGACTATTTAACGAGCACTTCAGTGATCACACGAGATCTCACCTTCTTCAAGCACCGATCTATGATCTTCTCGGGTTCAGGGTGAATATCCCCATCTTTATCCACTGGTGGTAGTGTTGGAAGAAGCTGGATCTGGGAACCAAGTTTCTTCTTCAGCAAGGAGACATGAAAAACCGGGTGGATTCTAGAGGAAGGGGGAGGATCCAAACGGTATCCTACAGTACCAATCTTCTTGAGCACCTTGAATGGGCCAAAAAATGTCAGAAACAACTTCAAGTTTTAGTTCCTCGACACTGAGTTCTATCTAAAGGGTTAGAGATGTAAGTAAACCCACTCTCCCTCATCAAAACTTCTCTCGATTCGGTGTTGATCTGCTAAAAACTTCATCCAGTTTTGAGCCCATTCCAAGGTCGTTTTTAACAATTCCCTGATTTGTTCTCTTCTCCTTAGGAGCTGGTCAATTGCATCTGTGGAAGAAGTCCCTGGAACATAGGACTAGAGCCGAGGAGGAGGGTACCCGTAAAGCGCTTCGAAAGGTGAGATTTTTGTGGAAGTGTGATGTGAACAATTGTAGCTATACTCTACTAAAGAAAGCCATTTGCTCCACTGTTTCTATTTAATACCTGCATAGTATCTGAGATAGGTCTCTAAGCATTTATTAAGGGCCTCGATCTGTCCGTCAGATTGGGGGTGATATGCTAAGCTAAAACTCAGTGTAGAGCCCTGCAAAACAAATATTGTATCTAGAATGTACTAAGGAAAATCGAGTCCCGATCAAAGACTATAGAGTTAGGAAGTCCATGTAATTTGAACACTTGATCAAAAAAAACTTGAGCCACTCCTTGAGCATTGTATGGATGTGCTAGAGGTAGGAAATGTCCATACTTAGTGAAGCAATCCACCAACACTAATACAACACTAACCCTATGAGATAATGGTAACCCTTCCACAAAATCTAATGAAATATCACTACAAACTTGACTGGGAATTTGTAGTGGCTGTAGCAACCCAAGTGGAGACACTGTTTCAGGCTTGTTGACTTGGCAGACATTACACTCTCTTATTTTTTTCTTTTTATATCACTTTTCATACCAATCCAAAAAAATTCCCCTTTAGCTCGTTGATAGGTCTTTAAAAAACTAGTATGCCCTACTTGGGGATCCACATGCAAATATTCCAACACCTTGTTCTTGAATGATGAATCCGGAACCAACACAATTCTACCCTTATTAAGAATTAGACCTTGCTGGAGTGTATTCCCAGGAGGTACTGAAACATTGTTGATTAATTTATCCAGCAAATTTACCATCTCAGCCGAGGCTTGATAGCTAAGCTTTAATTCGCTAATCCACTCAGCTATGGGGAAAGTCATTAAGGCTAAATAACCTTCCCTTCCCGTATCCTCTTCTCTCTGACGAGGAAGAGCATCCGCTACCTTGTTCTCCTTGCCACATTTGTATTCAATAGAAAAATCATAGCCCAATAATTTTGTTAACCATTTTTGCTATGCAACAGTCCCCACTTTCTGTTCCAATAGAAACCTCAAGGCTTGTTGGTTGGTTTTTACTACAAAGTGTTGTCCCAACAAGTAAGGACGCCAACGCTGCACCGCTGTGACCAACGCGAATAGCTCTTTTTCATAAGTAGACAGTATTAATGCTTTTCCTTTCAAGGCCTTCCTCATGTAGGCAATAGGCCTCCCTTCTTGCATTAACACAGCCCTCGCACCTACACCGCTGGCATCACACTCAATCAAAAAAACCTTAGAAAAATGCTATCTTAACACTGGAGGTTGAGAAATAGCAACTTTAAGCTGTTGAAAAGCCCTGGTTGCTTCTTCATTCTAGCCAAAAGAATTCTTTTTAAGCAGTCCGGTAAAAGGAGCCGCAATACTCCCATACCCTTTAATAAACTTCCTGTAATATCCTGTCAAGCCTAGGAATCCCCTTAGTACTTTCAAACTCCCCGGAACTGGCTATTCCACCATTACTTTAATCTTGGAAGGATCTGTTTTAACCCCCTGTAATGAAATAACACGGCCCAAGTATTGGACTTCTTCTAGGCTAAAGCTGCACTTAGAGCACTTAGCAAACAATTGGTTGTGCTTCAATTTTTAAATGGACCAAATGATCCTCCCATGACCTACTATAAATGTAACGCCCCGATGGAAGGCCCAAACCACATGGCCTATACTCCAAAAGGACTAGCCAATGATACAATTGGAGCTCCATTGAAACCTTATAAAGAGCAAGAACTTCTCATTCCCAAGCAATGTGGGATCCCATACACCACCCACCCTTATCCATATCATATGGGGTATCACAATCTACCCCCCTTAAATGTCCAACATCCTCGTCGGATCTTTTCCTCGTAGGTGGCACGACTCAAGTCCCACATTTCTGGTTGGGTTAGGCTCTAATACCATTTGTAACACCTTAATGGAAGACCCAAATGACATGGCCTGTACTCCAAAAGGACTAGCCAATGATCCAATATAAGCTCCATTGGAATCTTATAAAGAGCAAGAACTTCTCATTCCCAAGCAATGTGGGATCCCATACACCACCCACCTTTATCCATATCATATGGGGTATCATAATGAAGGTGAAAGTTTAGTTGGGGATGGACCAACCATTTGTTATCTTACTGCTATGAAATAGGCAGTCGGAGATTTCAAGACCCCAAATGCTAATAACCTCTATCCACCTTTAATGCCCCCGTTGGGTCACAGGCACACGCGAAAAGTCACTGTTAAAGGTTTCAAAAAGTAAATTTTGTGCTTGCTATGCACCTCTAAAATTCATACCTTAAAAATATTTATTGTTACAAAATTCACATCTTTATTTATTTAAAATAAAACCTTCACAAAAAAATAAATCAGACTTAAAATAAAACCCAATTAAAAGGCAGATTATTCTTAGTAAATAGAACATTCGGTGCATGGGTCCTAGGTGACACACGAAAACGTAAAGGAACAACGAAAGTTTGAAACTTTTAGATCAAGCCATGCAGCAGGGGTGTTCATACTCACCAAGAGAAGAATCGGTATGCCATGCTAGGAAGTGGCGGAGGTTATATATGTCGGCGACACAAGATGGATGAATACCGTGGCGCAACCGGGGGGGGGGGGGGGGCAACAAGCCAGTGACTGAAGTAACAGTCGTCGAAGATAGAGACTGCTGGATGGAGGGTACACGGCAGCACTAGACTTACACAATGGCTATTGCCCGAGACACTCGTGTGGGGACAACTCATGAATGGCCTATGTGCGCTGTTTTGGTGAAGTAAAACAAGGGTCGTTTTCTTTGGGTCTAAACCGAAAAGCCCGAGGCTCATGGTGGTGCTCTCCATGGTGGATTCACGGTGGCTGGGAATGGATGTTAGGTGGTGGTACCGATTGACTGTGACGTGGTGCATGAGAGTTGTGCATGGCAGCAAACATGAAACAACCAAAAGGTTGTTGTCAATTGCTGGGCGCTCTTGGGCGTGGAGGCACAGACTTTGGCAGCACAGAAGGGTCGATGGCAACCCTAAGTCTGATGAGATTTTTGTTTTTTTTTTGCGCATCAAGAGGCAGCTGTGTGTGAACTGTTTATCTAGGCGATTCAAAATATAAAACTCTAGAGATGAAGGAGAGACTTCCAGGCGTGGGAGTTATAACTATATATAGGAACTGCAAATACTAGAGAAAATAAAGGAAGAGAAGAAGAAAATGCAATTATGAAAATACATTTATTATGCGCACAGTTACCATGCAAATCGTGGGGATGGGAACGTGCGTGGGGCAAAACATACCTATATATAGGAACTAAACCTTAGGGACAGATACAAGTTGCAATATCAATATATATCTAAATATATATATGCATAAATAAATTCATAAAAACATGAATTTTAGAATTTTAAGAAAAGAAAGGACCTTATAATCGTAATCTAGCCATTTGAAATAGATAACAAAATTATTAAAATAAATAAAAAGATAAGCTTGATCCTTGTGTAGGAAGATAATAATAATAATAATAATAAAATCAATTTGTCTGAAAGAATTTCTCGACCCATAAAAAGATTTTTAATAATCATCAAATCGAATGAGAAAAGACAAAATTTACTAAAACAACAATTTTACACTCGTGGTCAATTTTAATATAAATCTTTGAATATCAAAAATGAGTTTTTACTTAAATAAATAATTAATTAAATAAAACATTTTAAAAAGAAATGTGTCGTTGGAGCCGGGTGTTACATTAAATGAGTATATCCTTGAAGAAAACCAACACAAAATGTCACAAAAAGGGCTTAAAAATATTATTCATCAGCCCTTGAAACGTAGCTAGTGCATTAGTCAAACCAAAGGACATTATAAGAAATTCGTAATGTCCTTCATGTGTGCGGAACACTGTCTTTTCTACGTCTTAGTCATTACTCGAATTTGATGATAATTGAAACGAAGGTCTAACTTTGAAAACACCACAGCACCAAACAATTCATCCAACAATTCATCTATAACTCGCATCGAAAATTTATCCATAATCGTTTGTTGGTTTAAGGCTCGATAATCCACACAAAGGCGCCAACTACCATCCGCCTTGCGAACCAAAAGCACAGAGGATGAAAAAGGACTGTTACTGAGCCGAATCACACTTGTTTGCAGTAGGTCAGCCACTAACTTTTCAATTTTAGATTTCTGGTAATGAGGGTAGTGATAAGGCCTTGATGAGACTAGATGAGATCCTTCTTTTAAAACAACTCTATGGTCATGCCTTCTAAGAGGAGGCAACCCTTTTGGTTCCTCAAACACCATTGAAAAAGTAGTTAGCAATTCCTGCAATTCAATGCTTACTTGGTGCTGGCTCTGCTCAATGGCATCTGTTACTAACTGTAACAACAAACCCCTACCCTTGCACACCTCTTTCGAAAACAACTTCAAATTCCCATCAAAAGAGAGGGGAGTACTTCAAATTCCTTACATCACAGCCTCCAAGCTGGAAAATGTGAAAGGAAGAGGCAACTTGGTTCGTTGGACAGCAATCTCAAGGTCATGACATAATCCTGCACAGTGCACCCCCTGTCCATTAGCTACATTTACAGCCAACTTTTGGGTCTCATCAATCTGTAAGGCAACCTTTATAGCAACTGAGGGATGAAGGAAGTTGTGAGTACTTCCTGTGTCAAACAAAATAACTAATGGAATGCCTTTAACCCTTCATTCCATGCGAATGGTATTAGGTGTAGGGGTACCTATGGTCGCATGAAGAGAGATCTCTAGTTCACTCTCAATCTTAGGCACCATTACATCCACCGAATCCTTAGAATCATAAAAAATTTCCTCAACTTTTTCCTCCTCATTATCTTCCACTGCTTGTAATAAATACAACTTGGGCTTTTTACAAACATGTGTGGGGTTCCATTTTTCCTCACAATTGAAACAAAGCCCTTGTGGTGTCTCATCGATGGTGGTAGAAAGTTCCTTCTTGACTGGAGCGTAGGGCTTGTAAGGCTTGCTAACATGAGTATATTGGCCATAGGAGCTAGAACTCCCCACAGTTGGAGTGGAAAATTCTCCAAAATCATATTTGCCTTAAATCTATGTACTGCCACATGTTCCTCTTGTATTTTAGCCAATGCAAAAGCTTAAAGCAAAAATGAGGGACCAAGCATTCCAACCATGTAGCGTATTTCATCCTTAAGACCACTTAAGAATAAACTCATTTTGTGTGAATCAGTCAAACCACGACAACGATTAGAAAGATTCTCAAATTTTGCCTTATACGCATTTACCGTGGTAGTGTGTTTGAGGCATGCTAATGCCTCAACCGGGTCATCATATGCAGTAGTCCCAAACCTAGTTTGTAAAGCTTGAGTGAAAGCTTACCAACTAGTAAATAACCCACTCTCAAGTGCATCTTGATACCATGTTAATGCTTCTCCATTCATATGGTAGGATGACATTAATAAACGTTATGGTGTAGGTGTTTAGTAAAAATCAAAATATTGATTGGCATTATAGACGCAAGCAACAGGAAACTGACCGTTAAAAGGGGAAAAATCCAATTTGACGCCTCTGTTAGCTCCTCATCTGCCATCAAACATCTCCATGTGCAATACTTCATTAAAAAGAGGTGGAGGATGGAGGTGGTGGGGGCGGCGGTGGAGGAGGCCTGGTCTCCATTCTTCTTAGTTGCTCTAGAACTTGCTGCAAGGTGCCTTGCATTTCCTTGATTGTAGTAGAGTTGGATTCAACATGGTGTTGGATGTTGTCTCCATGTTTAGTCATTTTAGGGTTATTGTAGGGTTGGAATCATGGGCTCTAGATACCAAATGTTAGGGTTCTGTTCTGTGATATGGAAATGTATATATATATTTGGATTGAAATGATGTAATGAAAGCTGTAGAAACAGAGAAATCAGAGGAAATACTGGCAAACTGCAATAGCCAAGGGATCTTTGAGGGTCCCTAAACCTCCATAAGTAAATAGTCTGCTAGGTTTTTCCAAAGTGAGAATAAAGTTCTGATTCTTCCATCCTTATATTAGGGATGTCAGAATTTACAAGAGAAGAAGACAAAATGAAATAACTGCATTTTATTCCTTCCAGATGAGACAAGCTCCAGTGGTCCCCGTCCACAAACGAAACGAGCAGCTTCCTTGAACGAAACACACCGCTTTTGCTCCCCACTTCCTCAAACGACGTCGCCTGCTCCCTGGTCACAAACGGCTACGTTTTGGAGGCAGCAATCCTTAACTTAGTCAACCTCAATCCACGACCAAACACTTAACATTCCAGACACTTCTCTTGTCGGCAACACTCCCGTATCTCCTTTGTGCTTTCACGAGCTCAGACCTCCTTCAATGCCTATCTTCCCATCTAAGTTCGTAACACACGATCAGGGAAATAAACGAATAAATTTTAGCAATTTATTAATTTATATTGTTATTGAACATAAAAACCCATGCAGCTCGATCATGGTATGGCACAATGTAGTGGCGTTACTACATTAGGCTTAGGTGGAGCATTACCTCCCAATTTTTTTTGCTATAGAAAACGGTCCTCGCCCAAAAAGATTATAATTGTCATATAGTTTCCAAAAGTTTCTAAAAGTCTGTGGAAGTAGCTCATAAAGGACATCGGCTTGAGCCATGAGCTCGTCAAAAGAGTTGGTCGTAGGTATTTGAGGGCAAACAAGGTCCTCTTCACCACTTGCTAAAGGTGGTGGTGAAGACTTGCCTCTAATGGATCAAAGGGATTCATTCGAAATCTTTTACTCCCAAACAAGCTCTCTTCTTTATGTTGCCCCCTGCCATTGACAATAGCCCCCTCTTTAAATTGCTTGTCGGCAAAAGGGCAGCCATAAATTCATAAAGGGGGTTCCTGGGGACCATGAAGCCCCATGGCATGGTATCTGACCAAGTGGAGTTAATGTTCTAGTCTATCCAAGATTGTACCAAGTGGATGTGAGCCTCTTCTCTAGTAGAAGAATACCAAAACCATGCTCATTGGGAATGGGGGACCATGAAGCTCTAATGAGGAACTCATGATTCATGGCCTCATCAACAGGAAACTCCCAACCATGCCCATACATGAAGAAAAACTTCCTTTGCCAATCTTTGGCATGGGAATACTTGGGCTCTAATTGGAAAATTTTCTTTAGAGTCCTAAAGCTACAAAGATTCCCTTTCAAATGTCTAAAACCATGCAGAGAAAGAGATTTACAAGCCATGAGGTCAGAGTAGCTATCACTAGTGGGCTCCAACACGCTCCACCGACAAACATAGCAGGCCATCGAAATTAGGCATTGGGCACAAGTTGAGCCAGAGCAAGGCCCAAGATGTCTAACACGTAATGATGGGGTTGTACAAAGGGAAACAAAGCCCCATCATGAACATAGCCTAGTACAAGGTAAGGGAAACTACATACCTCTCACGTCGACAACTTCACGACGCTAGTTAGGCAAGCCCAAAACCACCGAGTCTAAGGTGATGAAGATATTTCTTGTGGAGTCCAATTCACGATGGGGGACAGTGGAGGACAATCAATGAACTAAAAGAATCGAGCAAGGAGCAGACCCCACTCCAACAGTAGGGTCAATAGCAGCCTCTTCTGAGTGAGGCAGAGAGTCACGAGATCATGAAGACCTAACGCCACGGGAAGAGAACAAAGGATTAACTTTACAGGAAGCATGGATTCATAATGGAGATCGAGAGACAATGCAGGGAAGCAAAGTTCTCGAGAAAGGAGAAAAGATTACCAAAAATAAAAGAGTAGGAAAAAAGGGATGCTTGAAGATGATAAATAATCTCAAGAGTTTAGTGGGATATGAGATAGGGCGCAAAGGCAAAGCGACAATCTGACAATGGGGGCATGAAATGACAAAAGACCCAAACAACAAAGCAATGCCATTATTACAAGTCCCATCATCTTGCATGTGATAAGACTTTGCGGGATAACTGGAAGGGGTTTAATCCTCTTTTAGGGAGTAGTTGGGTTGTATCATGCACTTAGGCCGTAGAATAGCCCGATAACCTAATTAATCCAAGGCCTAGTCCAATCCAAGAACTTTGGGACAAGGGCTATTAGCTTATTCAAGATAACCTAAGTCATAATATCTCAGAAGCTTGCTTTTCAAATAATGGGTGAGATAGTTATCGCATAACAACAAAAAGCATTGTGAGCTTTATTTATATCATTCAGGTATTATCTATATCTCATTCCTATTTCAATGCATGTGATCGTGTGTGTGAAGCTCTGAATAACCTCCAAAGCAAAATTGAAGAAAAATAAAGTTTACTGTACTCTCAAAACTTAAACACAACTATTAAACAATATATAGAACCCTAATTTTTCTCTCTGTGTACAAGCCTTGTTGTGGGGCAAGAAGTTCTTTTTCCAGCTCTTTTCTCTCTTTGTACGTGCCTTCTATCTTTTCAATTTAAGAGCAGCTAGAAACATAAAAAAAATTCTCAGGGATCACACACATTGATGTGGCATGCAATTAAAAGGCATCTTGTATCTTGTAACTAGCATTACTATATGGTTACACTACTTATCATCACAAACCACACAATATATATATAATTATTTATTTATTTCTATTAAAATTATTGAGTTATTTTACTTAACATCCATACATCATGTAATGCCCATCCTTGTGGCCAGACTTAAAGAAGTGATTTTAAGAAAAATAGACGTGAATTGGCGATCCTTTTAAAACTTCTTCATTTCTTTCCCAAGATATAAAAAATCCTAAGTCTAAGAGAAAATAAGCTTTAAAATTAAAAGAGACTACAACAAAAAACATTAACTTAAATAAAAAGGCTCTCATACATAAAACTGCATGCCTAGGCTTCCATGCTCTTTCCCTTGTGCCATGTTCATCCTGACTCCTTCTACTGTTCCTGGGGGAGGTATATATATAAAAACAAAATAAGTTGAATAGTCAATAAGAATTATTTCTTATAGCAAAACTATACTAACATATGTTTTCATTCATCCATTCATCACTTATATATGTATAGTACATAAAACATACATTCAGTAAACACATTACAAATTGGGGCTTTTCTTAAAAATAGTTTTCTTTTGGTAAAACATTCCCACATCTTGTAAATTCCTTCTTTAAGAGTTAAATGATTCCACAACATTCAATTTAATAGTTTCTACTTTCCTTTGGTCGGTACACACTGTTACTCGGTCGTCTTTTGGACTTGATTCCAATCATGGCCGTGGGTTGGGAGTCCATCAATAAGAGGGCAGCACTAGATGCACCGCCAATACTACTTACCTGGCATTGCAATCTGCACATTCTTTTGGTACCATCATTGTCTTCATTCATCTTGGCCCTTTGCATATTTTCATACATTAAAACATTCATTCATTCCTTTCTTTTCTTTCTTTCAATCATTTTCTTTTCATTCTTTTTATTCAGCAATCCATTCATTTATAAAAATCATTTATAATCATGGTTTAAACATAATCATTCAAGGCATCCTTTAAAACTCAATTCGTGGCATCATTTAAAACAACCTTTCATAACCTCATTAAAATGTCATTTCATAACGTCATTTAAAAACACTTTTATTGCATCATTTAAAACATCAAGCATAAACCTTCATTCATTTCATAAAGCATTCTATTTATCATACTTTCATAAAACATCATTCATTTCATAAAGCATAATAAAAGAAACATTTATTTTCTTTTTTCCATTTAGAAAACTCTATAAAAGTGTGAACATAATATTTACATGGACTCCATGCCATACTTATTTCATCAAGTCCATTCATGTGCGCGCCAGATAGCAACCTACATGCATACACAACATTAACGTCATTCTCTTTTCTAGTTCATAAACAATGTAACAGCCCGCTATAAATTCAAATGTGGAATTTCTAATAGGCTTTAGGAATCTTGTGAAAATTCCGTAAGTTTTTATGAATCGACTAATCGCATATGTTTCAGTCTGTCAACATAGTCAGTATTACCACTCACTATGGTGTTAGAAGTGCGATTTTATTTATTTGAAATAGTTAGAAGTGTCAGAATGTGTTATGGTTTGCGCCATTAGACTTAGTTAATTATTTAGGATTTTATGGCACAATAATTCTATTTTCAGTTTTCGGTTGATATGTTTGTTTGAATTTGCACTTTGATTTTTTCAAAGCACTTCAGAGTTGAATTTCATTAGACGAATTGCACTTTTAACTTAGTGTTATTATTTAGAATTTTTTAGTGCAAAGTTTAGCTTTCACTTTCCCGAAATAATAGTAGCCTCCTTAGAATAAAAAAACCAAATCCAATGAGATTTTTAACAATAAATCCTATTTGATCCCCACATTGAATTGGCCATAAGCTAAATTTTTTAGCCAAAGCGAACAGTAAACTCAAATTTAAAGCCAAATATAGCTGGTCTGGAGATTGGCCAAATCTATATCATAATATTTTTTTATTTTTCTCTTTCTTACTTTCCTCTCTCCTCTCCAAATTCACTTTCAGTGTGTTGTTTCCCTCGAAAATCAACCGTCTCGCTTGAAGAGGAAGGAGACATGAGCAGCAGCAACGACAGCGACGAGTGAAAGCAATGTTCCCACCAAATCAACACCACCACTAGACCACTACACCCGAGGTCTCGTCGGATATACGTCAATTTCTAATTGGCTAAATATACACCAAGCTAGGTCCTCTTGTCTGTTTCAAACTTTCAATTGAATCAAGTAAATAAGTTGATGTGAGATCTTCGTCCCAATCTAGAGAAGAACATGCTTTCTCTAAGTAACTTAATCTATTGAATTTACGTTTATTTTGTTGTTATAATCTGGTAGTTTAATTTCTAAATAGGTTGTTTTGTTAGGTGATAAGATTTTATTAAATCTGATATTTGAGCATAACTCTTAGGTGGCTTAAGCTAAGTCCTTGGATGTGTTGCTTGCCCACCAAGCCTATTAGCAAAGGCCAATGATAACCTAAACCTCAAGACCCCACATGTGGCAAAGGGCTAGAGGAAACACTTGAACCACTTGAGAATGACTTCTTCACCCCCCACTCTATTTATCGACGGCACCCTTAAGGGGAAGAGTTCTTCACCCTCTCCTCTACTAGAAATCACGGTACACTAAGGGAAAAGGACCTCAAAACCTTTCTTAAATTACCAACTTCTCGAAAAGCTTTCAACAAGAACATTTTGGACACATAGAGGGGAAGATTGTCAAAAACAAAGTCCAATCTCTAGTAAGAATGTAACATCCCGACCTCAAATCTTGGACGACTTTATTTATTATTATTATTATTATTGTTGTTGTTGTTATTATTATTATTATTTGAGATATATTTTGAGATAAGATTTGTTTTTTTTCATTTGTTACCCTTGTTAAATCCGAACGTTTCTTAACTCAAAATACGTTTAGTCTAAACACCAAACCTTCGGCCATCATGCTCAATTTCGAATTAGCTTCAAGTCGTATCTCAACTCAAATTTAAATTCAAATTCAAGCCAAACCTCTCCTAACAAACCCCGTTTAACTTCTTCCCCATCATCTATAAAATCCAATCCCAGGCCCTTTAGAAATTCGTTCTAAGAATTATTATCAACACAGAAGAGATAGTGCCACTCAGAGCACCCGAAACACCTCTCGTAGAAAACCGTAGCCACTGTTTTTCCCCCAAACCTAGACCTTGCCTCGTCGAGAAACACTGCCGAAGACCCCATACGCACGTTGCCCCCAAACCACCAGCTGCCACTCAGACCCCCCACATGCATCAGGCAAAACCAAACCATGGCTTTATCCACGTTTAAACGCTGCCACAGCCAACCAGCCCATGTGATAGCACAGCACCTCTGTTTTAGCCACCGAAAATAGAGCACTTTTCCAAGCTATGAAAAACTGCATAAGCCGCCAAGAATAGCCCAACCACCTTGGAAAAACGTCGGAGCACCACCTCGAAGCACAGACAGCACCAAAGTAGCCAGTCCGGCCCACAGCTCCATTCATATAACTCGTTCACCACCTTGCCGTGACACCTGCACCACATAGAAATCGATGAAACCACGGCAACCACGTAGTGAATTGCCATGGGAATTCTGTCCACATCTCCTGCACAGCCATGCAGACCACCCTAGGGACTTGCACCACTGAAAGCAGAGCACCTGCTTTCCTCCATAGTGAGCTGCTACACCACCAAGTTAACACACCGTGAGCCACCTTACTTCTGCACGCATCTCTGCCCTTCACCACATCTGCTAGCTACCGAAAACCCACTAGCATGTGCTTTGTTATTGCAGTCGAAAACAGGGGAAGCTCCATGCAAACCACCGTCGCCCAACCGTTCAGCAGCCCTCTGTTTTCATACAACAAAACAGAGCATCTCCATGCAACGAGATGCTGCAAGAGACGCCCGGAACAGCCACCTTTTCTCGATGGAAACCACCATATGAAGATCCTGAACCGCCGCATGCCTCCTCGTTGCCATCACGGTAAGCCAACGCCGTGCCCAATGTTACATACCCATTCTTTATGTCCTCTCCCACTCTCGGATCCTCCCTGATTTCACTTACGTTTCTCTCACATTTCTCTCTCTCTCTCTCTCTCAGCTCTCTGCCATCGCTCTCGTCGCCACCCTCAGCCTAGCTCATTCACATCTCTCCCTCGGTGAGCATCACTACTTATTCTCTCCTTCATGCGTTTGTTTTACATAACCTTCACTGGCCGGTGTATTATGTTTTTATATATGCTTGGTTTTAATGATAGAAATGTCTCAGTTCAGGATTTCCACAATTATAATATATATTTAAGAGTCTTGAACTATTTTGTCAAGTATATTTAAATAATTATTAAGTTATAATAATAGTTTACAAGATTTTTTTTAATATTAAATACGTTAGCTATAATTTTATTAAGCTTTATTTCCTATAGAAAATATTTATAAGAATTTTTATATTAAGTATTATTAAGTTTATTTTATGAACTAATCTCAACTATCCTTTTTGAACCCAAATGAATAAATATTATTTACTAGATTATATTTGAAGGGCTACGTATGATATTATTGATTTAATAATTATATGATATTGGTGTTTATTAGATTTCTTATAATATTGAATAAATATGTTAAGAATATTTTAAACGTTGTTAACAATTATTAGATTTCTTATAAAGTTTGGTACTTATACTAATTGTAAGAAGGTAAACCTATTTTAAGGAATTAGATTTTCATAACTTATTTTGATAGAACATGAATATAGTTCAAAGTATTTTTCTAAGTTTTAATATGTTATTAGTATTTAAATATTTTAAAATATAAGTATTCAGTGATTTCTATATTAAATAGAATATTCATTTAATTATTTTATACAAAAAGATTTTAATTAAATCGAAATATCCAACTTATTGAATACAGCTTTGATTGTGTTATTAAAGCATATTTTTAATGTAAAATATTTTGTAACTATTTTATTTTATGATATTAGTATTTAATGTCTTTTGTATAAAGTATAATGTGTATTATATTATTATTCTTCACGATACGTATTAATTCAGTAGAATAATTCAGCACGTTACTTTTAGAAATGTTAATGACTATTTTAATAACTTCGTATAGGTATCATCAAACTATGAAATAAAATTTAGGAAGCAGCGCTACAAGATAAGTGAATTTAATCATAAAGTTATGAACCTCACATTAGTTTATATTACTAGTAAAGCCAGTTCTTTGATAGCTCTTTTCAAATACCTTTTACATCATGTAAGCATGTCATTCAGCACAACATATGATCATATCATCAGCATCATGTTTAGACTCAACAAATTATAGTTATTTATGAGATAGTATGTATTATTCATATCATGCCACATAAGTCACATAAGTTGAGTTAAGTTTAAGTATAAGACTAAATCAGATTAGAAATCAATTAAACAGTCATCCAGTTAAATCAGTCAGTTAAAACAGTTCAGCTAGTTTCAATTCAGTAAATCAATTATTTCAGAGGGCCATTTCATTTGCATGATACCAATACATATCAGATCAGGGTGGATGTGCAAGCCACGGACCTAAGCGTGGTCCACCATAGTACGCTAGAGTACTATCAGCGGCTCCCCTTGCTGCAGCGGGATGTGGGGCCAGTGCACAACCTTGCATACAGGATTAAGTGTGTTGGCCAATCAGCTCAGTTAGATCAGTTCAGCTAAACCAGTACAGTCAATTCAGATCATTTAAATCAATTCAGTTAGTCAGTTTAGATCAGTTAAACTTATTAGTTAATTCAGACTAGTCTTTTAAATCAGTTAGTCAGTCAAGTCAGTCATGCATAGCATCAGCATTAACATGTATAATCATATTTCAGAATTCAGCATAAGTTTTATGAAAATTTCTTATAATATTATCTTACGTTGTGATGGATTTATTTACTGAGTTATCGACTCATTTTAGTTTATTTCCTGTTTTTTTTTAAAACCACCCAGGTGATGAAGATGACCAGTGCGAGTAGACAGGCCAGGAATAATTTGAGCAGCTATTTAAAATTTTTAAGTTTTATTAAAACAAGTGTCTTTATGAAACATTTTAAATTTTTATTTTTTTTAGCTGAGTTTATGTTTTCTAGTAAATAAGTGTCTTTACGACACAAACTACTTTCAGTTATGTTCAGTTAAGGATTGAAAAAGACATTTTTATTATAACTTCTCTTTTGGAATAAATATCTTAAGTTTTCTCTTCCTTTATGAAGTGACAAGTGATTGTTAGTTTAAGTGAGCTTGAATTATGAATTCTTGTAAGACAAGGGAGAGAGATTTTATTAAGAATCAATACTTTATCTTCAATATCTATGGTGGAAAGAACAGACAAAATATGTAAAGTTTAAAGAGAAAAAGAAATGGGAAGTTGAAGCAAGAGGGTTCGACCTTAATATGGTATAGGTTGAAATGATTGAAAGTTTTGTTTACTTAAGCTATGGTTTTGTTTGTTTTTATTGAATGCTAAATTATGGTATGGATTCTAGTAGAAATAAGGACTTAGTCATGAATAAGATTAAAAGGAATAAGACTTGAATATAGAAAACAAATCGAAATTATGGAAAGGAAATAGGTATGCATATGTCTTGCCTTGAAGTATATGGGAAGTTGAAGCCAGAGGGTTCGGCCTTAATATAGTATAGGTTGAAATGATTGAAAGTTTTGTTTACTTAAGATATGGTTTTGTTTGTTTTTATTGAATGCTAAATTATGGTATGGATTCTAGTAGAAATAAGGACTTAGTCATGAATAAGATTAAAAGGAATAAGACTTAAATATAGAAAACAAATCGAAATTATGGAAAGGAAATAGGTATGCATATGTCTTGACTTTTGAATAAGGAATGAGTGCAACTAAGAAAGGAAAATAATTTATAAGTATATGTTAGTAAGTTATGAATAGGGTTTGTGTAGAAAGGTGGCACGTTTTGTGTTGAAAATCATCTAACTGGAGATCTCGTTTGACCCTCACTCGACGTCTGGCTCAAGCGAGATACAGGTAGAAATTACTCGTAACCCTCGCTCGACATTTGGCTCGAGTAAGACTCAGACAAAAACTTCGCTTGATACTTGTTTGATACTTTCTTCGAGCGAGATATCCTGTTAGTTAATTCTAAAATTTTCCTTTGATTGAAATGTCTATGATTCAAGTAAAGAGCAATTATATGTGAAATACGAATACAAAATTTGCTTATCATGGGTTCCATAAAAACACGTGGCATGTATATAAAGATTTAGGAGTACATGCAGACCCAAGTACGTTATAAGATTTTTAGGTGTTAAGTCACAATGTTTTATAAAACCGAGAAAGAGTAAGAAAAGAATAAGATTATGAAAAGTTATGTCGACAGAGACGGCGGTACATAACGTCTGTCGTATAATAAGAATATTTACGTCATAGCAGGGATGATGGTATGTAATGCCCACTATAATAAGAATATTTACCTTATAGTGGGGATGGCATTATTACGTTATAGCGGGGATGGCGGTACGTAATGCCCGCTACAATAAAAATGTTTACGTTATAGCGGGAATGGCGATACGTAACGCTCGCTACGATAAGCATGTTTATGTCATAATGGAGACGGTGATACATAACGCCCTTATGACGGATATGATTGGTGGTGAAAGTGATACGTAACTACTGCCACAATATGATAAGACTTGTCATGACAGTGAAGGCGATACGTAACTGCCGTCATATTAAGGTACCCGACAGTGAAGGCAATCCGATCTGCCATCGTGGGTAAGACTAAGACTTATAAGAATGAGAATAGAAATATGAAATAAGATTGTTTACGAAAAGATACGCCATGACACAAAAAGTGTGCCCTTATATTCACTAAGTCTTTTTATAGAAAGTGCACAATTTAAAAATAAATTATACATAAGACATGCATGAGTCATGATTAATAGGCCCATAACATGATTAATAGGTCTTATGGGCATACTATATGCATATGCAGATTATTTATGATTATTTTTATTGCTTTATTATGTTATTTGTGTACTTACTGAGATTTCTTTGAAATCTCATTCTTTGAATATTTCCTATCATTCCTTTCAGAATGATAGATTTGGTTGAAGGTAAGTATGACCCACCAAAAGGATCGGATTCCCCGAGAGATTCCAGTGAGCCTTGAGGGGCTCACCAAATTCTCTCACCTTGTAGACCCGCTTTTTGATAGTATGCCTCTTCTATTTTGAGCATGTGATGAAGAACATCAAGCAATACAATGAAAAGAAGACAATGGAGATGTGTTATTTATATATATATATATATATATATAAAGGTTTTAGTTATGTCATGCCATGTGATTAAAGTGCAAAGTTAGATTTCTTTGCATTTTTCTGGAAATTAACCTTATTAAGCTGCGTTACTCATCGTGCATGGTTAGTAAGCTAGGCGCATATGAATTATGTATGATAAGTATGGAGGGTATGTAACTAGGTGTTACCTATCCTGACACTTCAGTTTACGTTAAACCCAGACATAAATTAGGGGCGTTACAACTTCAAAATTTTTCATATTAGAAGAATCACTATTTGAACTAACATGTATTTAAGATATATCACCTACTTGCAAAAAAAATTATGGGGGGAATCATGACATCACCTATTCATAAGTATTCCAGCTTTACTTTAGCAATGCCATAAATCAACTACCACCCCATTCATACCATTTTTTGTTTCTGTATATAAAAAAAAAAAAAAAAACACAAGTTAGGGTGCATGCCAATACACATTGTGAGTTGTGCATAAAAGAGGTGTTTTAGGTATTCTAGGTAGCAAATTTCTTGGGGCTATCAAATAAATAAATAAAATCAGACAAAAGCAATAAGTAGGGGTTCACCTTTGCAATAACAAGGCAGCATAAATAAAATGGCTTTCAACCATTTTGCTACTTAAAATAAATCCTTTGCAATGGCAGCAAGTAATAAAAGAACCATTTTGATAATTCCACAGATGTAATATTTAGTCACTTTAATGTAAATAAAAAAACAATCAAAGATTGCTGCACTAAAATGAACTGGTAAGGAGTTCCCACTATGAAAACTAGTCCATTAAAATCAATGACAGAAGCAAATAAAAGCTACTCACATAAGACCTTTAACACAATTCTAGCAGCAAACTAAAATTTTTTTAAATACATAAGTCCTTTGTTTCTGTTAAATGTGAATTTAAATTTTAAAACTCGTATCGATCATGCTTATATTCTGGCATCCAAGATTAGTGGCTAAGCTAGTTAGGGAGAAATCATATTTACAAAGATAGTGACATAGTTTCTTCTTGGATAAGTAGAAAATATACTATAATAACGATATAAATAAATAATAGAATCAAAACAAAAGACATAAACCATCTTAAACAAAAAGAAAATTCTATTCAAAACCCATGAATTAAACATCTTACAACATCAAAATTGCAATTTCACATAATGGAATACTTTTGAATATCATAATATGCAAACAAGAAACAAGAAGCAAATCTGAGAAGCTTGACAATGGGAATTTCTTCCAAACTTGGGTTGAAATGTATGAACCAAAATATTGAATAAACAAGCCTAATTAATACCTTTGTTATGGGAATTTCTTTCAAACTTAAAAATGCCTACTCCTTGAAAAAAAAAGGTAGTAGCTATGCTGGAAAAAAATGAAATTAAAACTCATATTATTCTAATAAGCAAATCTGAGAAGTTGTTAGAACTCATACTCAAAACAAAATAATTTATGAACATAATTAAAACTCATACTCAATAATAAATTGCCACACACCTGCTAAGAGAAAATAAATAAGTAGAATTGCTACTAAAAACAAATGTGTGTACGACTACTAATCCTCCTAGCTATAAACGCAATAAATTATGATAGTTGATGCATTGAATAACATCAACTATCACATATACATTAACATCTGATTTTATTTACTTTATATGCTGGGGTTATTTGAGTTGTTCCTCAATCCGAATCACCTCTAAGAACTAGTCATAGTGTACCATATGCTTGTCTGAAGGGAGCACAAAAACCCAACCAGCTTACATGCCTTAAGGTCTTATCCCTCTGATTTACAAGCCACACACAAATGGCACAATAAAGAGAATGACAAAACCCATTAGCTCTAATAGATTTCTGAACAAAACAGAGAGTAAGCAAATAGGTTGGCGCATCAAACTCTACCACACAAACTCAAGGATATATATACTGCATAATTTCATTTTCTTATTCTACAAAATACAGAGTTTAGATTCAAATATGAACAATTACAATCAAGAATGAAATAATTTAATAAGATTTGATGGATATTGAGAGTATTTCAACATTTATTTAGAAAAATAAATAATTTTTCTAGACCAACAAATAGCTGTGTGGACAAGAAGCAAGAACGTGTCCTTTTCTAATTGGATAGTAATCAAACATATCAAAAATCATGTGGTGAAATAATATAGCTTAATTGTCACCTCATAAATAGCTCAATATAGCTTTAGTAGTTTGGCTTTAAACCAATTCAAATCAGCATAGGGCCATTGTTTATACTTCTTCGAAAATCCTAAACTCACACCATCTAGAGGTACATTACACCATGCATTGAAAACAGGGGCATTATAAGAGAAATAATCCACATAAAACAAGGACATTCTAAGAGAAATATCCACGATTTTAGCAAAGAAAACACACAGTCTTTGCATGCACAGCAGTATGTATGTGCTCCAATAATGCCAAACACCTATACAAAAATATATCTGTAATTAGAAAATGAATCCAACTCATGCAATATGAATTATTTTCATCTATGAAAACAAAATCCAAAAAGCATTAATAGTCAAATAATGAGTTTGTTAATTTCAGAATATCCAACCAAGGTTTACAGTTGTTTCAAGGTTAATTATTAATTTCTTGGAATGAGTAATGAGTAAATGAATAAAGCTGCAACTTCAAAAAATATTGAAAGAGATCAATAAAACCACCTAAATCAGATCATTTTAATTGCAAAAAATGCACAAAAATCAAACCACAGTTCAAACTCCTTGCAAAAAATAAACCACCAAATGAGATCAATTGAATAAAAAATAAATAAACCCATAAATGCTACTCCTTGAAGAAGAACTCCAGAGTTGAAAGAAAGAACCAAAACCGAAAATGCAAAAGTCCTTGCAAAAAAAAAAAAAAACCACCCAAATCAAATCGATTAAACTGTAAAAACATGAACAAAAATCATGATTCAACAAATGCTCTCATGTAAAAATGGCAGCGTTCAAAAACCCTAAAATGCAAAACTATCTAGAAATATACAGATGCACGAAACGCAGGTCTAGACGTACCCAAATAAATAGGCCAATTTCCATGCCTCTACTTTGGAATTCCTTGTCAATCTTCATAAATACAATAGTCAATGCATGCAGCAAAGCTTGAAGCTACTCCTCCCAACCAAGTCCATCGGGCATTGTACCCAACACATGATTCAACAAATGCTCCCGTGTAAAAATAGTGGCGGCATTAAGATCCAAATAATTAAAACAAATCAAAGAAATTAAACCCAAAATCCTAAAATGCAAAACTATCTAGACATACCTAAATGCACGAAACACAGGTCTAGAAACCTATGTAATAACCCTTCTTTTTAAAAAGTCTTCCTTAGGTTAAATATTTATTTTGAGGTCATTTTAGAATTTCATGGGATTTTTAGATATATATGGTGTTGAGGTACTAAAATCCAAGTGAAGATATTTAAGCTATTAGGTGCAAAAAGTATGAATTATGGTCAAATGTTGGAAATCAAAACAAGATAACAATTAGAGAATTTGAATTGGGACTTAGGAAGAGATATTTTCAAAAATTCAAAGGGATATTTTAGAAAATTTGAAATTACAATAATCAACCACTTAGTGTGCCCGGATTGGTGCTCTCGGGCTGATTCGTCGAGTTTTAGTAGATTATTCATAAACTTCTCATATGAACTTCGAATTAGGTGATTAAAAATCTTATAGAACCCTAAGAGGATGATATAAAACTTTCAAGTTTTGAGTTTTTGGAGCATAGAATTGGATAAAGGACTTATTGGGCAAAGAAGTGAACAAGCCTGACAAGGGCGGAAATGGAAACTGATTTGGATTATCTCTATCACCTTAGACATGTAGCAAAATCTAATTGGGTTTTTTTAAGATTCTGGACATTTGAATAGGTGTAAGGGACAGGTGGCAAGATGGGGTGAAATCCTTAGGAGAATTGGAGGACACTTGGAGGGATAGATGGCCGGATCCTATCACTTGGAGGATTTTCCAGATTTTGTTGCATCTTATATCCATGTGATGAAATTTTTAGACCATTGATCATCCTAAGCTTTTAAATGGAAAGAATCTAACCATTAGATGAGAATTAGAGACAGTTAAGCCTAAATTTAGGCATGATCAGGAAAGCTAAATGGGAAGATGGACATGTGTATATGCCATGGAAGGGGGTAACCGGTCATCCCATGCATTGCACCCATTTTGAACCCCTTGGGGGTGTCGCCTCTTGCATGTATTAAAAGGGAGAATTCCTCACTCAATTCCCTTTGTTAGCCCACGGTCACACATAGAAAAACTAAGAGCAAAAGCCCTTTTCAAACTCTTCATCCTCCAAACACTCAAAAGAAACGACTTGAGTCTATTGAAGGAAAAGTTTGTAAAAACTTATTCACCTCCAATACCAAGCCTTGGAGAAATTTTGAAGTACACTATTTAACTTAATCTTGGCTTAAAATAAGTGATTTGGTGATTAGATCATGTTTGTTACTTGTTTAAACTTAAACTTTGCTTAGGTGTTGAAATGAAATCTATTATGTTTTGGATTAGTTACTGTTATGGAAAAATGGTAAGAAAAATTGTAAGAACTTAGAAATATGTTCTATTTTGATATATGAAGAATTTTATGTGCGAATAAAAGGCTTTAGTTTTAGAAAAAAAATGATAAAATAACCCTAGAGTAATTCGACCTTAATAGAGTTTTTGATGAAATTTTGATTCTAATTTGTATCCAATTGGGTTTTAATTAATTGGATGATATTTTAATGATTATGAGGAGTTTAGAAACTCTAATTTACTTAGAAAATTTTCAAGAATCATCATGCTAGAAATTATTGAAGAAATAATGTGACGCCCATGAATCCCCCCTGGGATTTAGAAGGACTCGCGACATCAAGATGATCATCTCTTGGATCAATCATCCTATCGGATAGTGTTTGAAGAGTGTGTGAAGCATGCACCAAGTGTACAATAAATATTTGCAGTGGAAAAATAAATAAAAGTCAGTTGTTCTAGTACCAGAGATTCTTAAAAATTACAAATCAATTTAAAACAATTTCTCCAACAGAAGATTGTACAGTCTTTCAAAAGAAAAAGATAAGCAACATTGCTTTCGAGATCATAATCTCGATCATCATCCTCTCGACAAATCTCTTTTTTTGTGGAGTCTGTATCTCGGGCCAATTTCATTTTCTGCAATCACAAACTACGATCCCGTAAAATGGGGACCGTAGGGTGGGCTCGATCCACTGACGTAAGATGTGAATCCCAATAAGCAACAGACACAGACAACATACAACCAATTCACACAACAGAATATCATCAACATATACAAGTAAACTCAATGGGTGCATGTACCATGAATATGCGACTTGCAACATGACTTATGCACATGCACTTTCATATAACAAAAACTTCCATAATCCTTGACAGTTTTCGAAACTTTGCTTCATATACGTGCTTTTCATAAAAATGTTTTCATATAATTTTGACTTCTTTCATATGGACTGTTTGAACTTCTTTTCAAAAGTCCTCTTTTCAAAATGCTTTTCGTCTTTTCTTATTTTAGGCGCCACTTATCATATCATATCATGTCATGTCACATCATATCATATACGACTCGAAAGCCCTTTTCTTTTCGCCATGACCTCTTATTTTGGACACCTCACGGTTCCCCCATGCATCGTGTGTTCCTGCTAGTTACCATAGCACCCGGCGACCGTATCAAACCTAAGTGCTACGTTTCGCGCCCTTTCGCGCACTTCATCACTCGACGATTGATCACTCACCGAGCGACTACAAACTTTTCTGTATCGGTAAGGCCAAAGCCAACACCATCCTGTAGGCACCCACTAGCTTTACGTGCGACCACGCTCCGGACACCTTCTGGAGCCATACATGGTCTGCCGATGGTTCTTTGTCAACCCAGGGGCTTTCACTCGACTTTAATCACTCCTGAGTGAACAGAGAGTTCCACTGGGGCACTACCCCGTCCCAGCTTTTGGGGTTCTTATAAAACTTTAATTCTTTTCTTTCTTTTAAAACATGCTTGACTCAAAACATGCTTTTCGTTCTCATGCATGGGACATGCATGCGACATGTGACTTCTTATGCAAAACATGTAGATCATGAAACATATGAATCATGCATTCACAAATCATATCTCATACAAATTAACATATGAACAGACATCCATTTTTAATTTATCTTATATCCAACACGTCATGCATATTCCAATGAAGAGATAATCAAAACCTTAAGTCACTTCGCATCAAACCAACATTGTCTTATAGGGGTTAAGGATATAACTTATGATAGAGTCAAACCTAACTTTTCTTCTCTTTTCTCTTTACCAAAATGCGCATATTTCCTTAAGATCTTCTCAAAACTTAATAGCTATATCATAACCAATCATTACTCACCACATTTACATTGCCTATATAGTTATTCTCTTCAACAATTTATCATCATATAATATTTTCTCTAAACCCAAACATCTCTCAATTTATACATCAAGGAAATCTAAGAATACACATCACTATTTCATCCAAAAATTCAAGTCATAACCATACATCATATCATGAGTTAAAACCTAACATTTTTCCAAAGAAGTATACCAGGATTGAAACTTATGAACTCCCCAAAAATAAACTTCTCATCGTCCAACATATTAAGCCATTGTTTCAACCCTCAACTGAATTTTACTTAACTATATTTATTAAGTTCCCTCCTCAGATTTTTCACCATATTCTTCCAAATATCTCTTCGTTTAAAATCCTAGTGTATCACCTTATTAAAACATAGTGAAAAAACAATGGAATCATCCAACCAAACCATCATCACCAACAACTACTAAAAAGTAACGTAGTCATCCAACCAAATCATTTTATCACCAACAAATAATAAAATACTAGAGTCATCCCACCAAATCATTTTATCACCAATAATCACTAAAATAACCGAATTATCCAACCAGATTATTTCATCACTAATAATCATTAAAATAATCGAATTATCCAACCAGATGATTTTATCACTCATAATCACTAAAATAATCGAATTATCCAACTAGATCATTTTATCGCTAAAAATAACTAAAATAATCGAGTCGTCCAACCAAATCATTTTATCGCCAATAATTATTAAAATACCAGAGTCATTCAACCAAAACATTTTATCGCCAATAATCACTAAAATAACTGAGTTATCCAACCAAATTATTTTATACCCAATAATTACTAAAATAATAGAGTTATCCAACCAAATTATTTTAGGCCCAATAATTACTAAAATAATAGCCATCCAACCAAAAAAATTATACCATCAACAATTACCATCCACACAGTATTCACCCATAGTAAGATTAACTCAGGGTAAATCTCAATTTCCATTAAATGGCCTCAGGCCCAACCAATCTACTCTCGAATTACTCATCATCACTAGATAACACTTCAAGCAAACAAAATAGAAATTAGCACACAATCAAACAGTCAATCAAACATCAAACAAATATCTGTTACTTATAGTGGACAAACGAACGCCAATCGAACATCGCGGCGATCCCCGATCCCTAGCGGTAAGTCGTGCAGTATTCATCTCCGGGCACGGCAAAGTGACGGGTTGGGTTCGGGTACTCCCTTTGACACCAAAATTTAGGAGAATACTCCTTGGAGGATGGGGAATTTCATGGCTGTGGTAGGGAAGCGGTGAAACTACCGGAAGGCGGCGGATCTAGCTCAAAACGGTGGAAACCCATTTTTGGATTTTCCCCTGTACAAGGGAGGTGCAGCCATTGATGGGAAAACTATTTTAGAGGTGTAACAATATGAGGTACGGAAAGCTTTTGGCGGTGGAGGTGAGAGCCACGGTGGCCGGACGGCGGCGCGACGAAGGAATGTTCATTTGGAGACCCATTTCAGTTTTGTGGATGGTTAAGGAAGGTGAGGGCTCCATTGGGGCTGAAATTTCTGGTGGTAGGTCGTTTATGGGTGGCAGATCAAATGGCAGGGGTGGTGTCATGGTACGGTGGCTGATGGAGGAGCTATGGGCGGCAAAAGGTGCGGCGTAGAGGATTAAACACCTCTCGAGTTTGGGGCTGCTGGCGGGACGTGGGGCTGCGGTGGTCGACACCACCGGTGGGGTTGGACTCGCCGGAGGGTGGAGGTTCAGGTGGGGCCGAAGGTGAGGCTTGGCGGGCAGGGGTGGCGCTGCCACGGGCTGAAAACCGAACTGCCCTCTCACGGTTACTGTAGCATGTGGGAGAGAAAAAAGAAAGGAGAGAGAGAAGAGGAAAAGGGAGAAGGGAAAAATGAGGAGTTGACCCCTTTCCGCGCTATTTATGGGCCCAACGCTTTTGGGTCTTCAAACGGACAACAGATGAATCTAAAACACTGATTTGAAAGCGTATAACATCAATTTAACTTAAAATTCTCAAATTCTCAAATTAATTAAATAAAATCTAATTTCAACTTATTTTATTTCTCAACATAATATTTTTCATCAATACTTAAAATAATGAAATTTATTTAATTATTTAAAAGAAATAGATCCATATATTTAAATCAGATATTTAAAGTACGTTTAAAATCTCGCAATATTTCAAATAAGTAAAATCGAGGTGACAAAAGAATCTTGCATAATATAATATTTTTGTAGCTATTCAAAAGCTACCAAACTAAAATAGAATAAATATAATTAGACTTAATGATTTAATAAATTTAAGATCAATAAATCAGATAATGTCAAATAAAATAGAATCAATGCTCCTTAATAAAAATACGGCAAATCAAACCATATATTATAATAATTAAAACCAAAAACACTGAATATATCATTTCAGATGGAAATACCAGTACCAACAATTAATTAAAATAATTAAAAGTACTATTATTAAAGAATCTCACAAAAGTTTATAACCTTAATAAAGTCAAATCCACTAAATCAAAATAATATCGATAACAACCCAAATGATAAAACCAATAATAATCTTTAAATAACTATAAATATTAAAATCGTAGATCTCACAAATAACTAACTCTAATTATGAATAAAATGTACCCGAAATAAAATTTGTGAGATAAAAATTTAATTTATTAAAATAAATTAAAATATCCAATGATAAGATATGAGCAAATACAAATATGTAAAAATTCGGAGTGTTACAAATAATTAAGAAAACAACATAGTTAAGCTTGAATTTGTTTTTGGGAAGTTAAGGAAAATTTGATATTTTGCAAATAAGGAGTTTAGCTTGGTTTGAATAAAAGAAAAATAAGAATTGAATCCCTATAGGGCTGGGTCAACCATGGTTTGGGAGTATTTAATATTTTATTTAATTAATTAAGCATTGTTTGTTATGTTTTGACGTTACGAGATGATGTGACATCAATGCATATACACATGATGTATATTATTGTGACATATTTCTACATGTTATAAAATTTATAAGAACAAAAAATATGCATGTCAAAAGTCTAAGATTATGATCATGTTGCATTTCGTCATATATATGAGTCGTTATAAGTCATAACGTATGTTTTAAAGAAAATACAATAAGAAAACTTATTAAAAACATGATAAAAATGAAGTCATGTCATGACAGGGATGGAAATAGGTAACACCCGTTATAAATAAGAGTCATGTCATAACGGGGATGGAAATACGTAACTCCCGGTGTCGACGCCCCAATCCACGCTTGGGATCGCACGTGAATAGAAGCGTCGGGGATGAGCAACGCAAGAAAGTTCACCCCTCGTCATATCATACTTGTATGTTTTTTTTTTTAAACGTCAAAGAGAGGTTCTCGCAGCGGAATAAAAAGGTCAAGCCTTTTATAACATGCACCACATGGTTACGCTATGGATCCCAAATATAATATCATACATAGCCCAGATTTCAGAATTTACATAACTTTGTCCAAGTAATCAAAATAGTGCTTCCCACAGATGGGAAGACTTTACCAAGAACATAAATACAGGGCATCACAAAATAATATGGGTCTTAACATTGCCCATAAATTCAACCTTCTTAAGGTTCGGGGCGCAGCAAAGCCGATCCAAGCCCATGCTAGGCCCTACCTCACATATCGCCCTAGAAGGCGGTCCAAAAATACGTCCCAAGTGAAGGGACTCGTCAACCCCTAATACTAAGCAACACCCCGAAGGGTATAGACCGACTGAACTGTACATGGTCATCTTTAGTAACTCCACCTCCCACTGACCCGAGTGGTTCAGAGTCACTGGCCCCCTAAGGGCGGTCTCAATCGGGTCCCTGAGGATCCGAGGTATCATCACGGGGGTCGTACTCATCTGAGCCATCCTCACCTGCAATTACTTCTATCGTTCCCAAAAGGGAAGGCTAGTAAGGACATAAAGAGGGGGTGAGATTTCGGGAGAAATCTCAGCAAGTACATCTAGACTTTAACGAAAGCATTTCAGGCATTTAGTTAAAGTGAATAACAAACAATTACATACATATACCGTGACATGTGACTCATGCTCAGACCGATGCACATGCTCATGACAAAAACTCATCTTTCTCATCTTTTTCTCCATTTCCAAAACATAAACATACTTGTTCAAATCACTTAACAAAACTTCTTTAATGCATATTCTTTCAAAAGACACTTTGTTCAAAAACTTTTCGTCTTTTCTTATCTTAGGCGCCACTTATCATATCATATACAACTCAAAAGCCCTTTTCTTTTCGTCATGACTTCATATTTTTGGATACCTCATGATTCCTCTATGCACCGTGTGCTCCCCGCTAGTTACCGTCACACCCGGTGACCAAGTCGACCTAGGTGAATACGTTTCGCGCCCTTTCGCGCTTTTCGTCACTCGAAGATTTCTCTCCGAGCGACTACAAACTTATCAGATGGTGAGGCTGAGGCCAACACCGCTTTTATGGTACCTACTAGCATTAGGTGCGACCACGCTCCGGACACCTTTTGGAGCCATACATGGTCCGCCGACTGTTCTTCGTCGACCCAGGAGTTTTCACTCAATTTAGGCACTCCTGAGTAAATAGAGAGTTCCATTAGGACACTTCCCCGTCCCAGCCTTTAGGCTTCTTCTAAAACTTTAATTCATTTCTTTCGAAACATTTTTAACTCAAAACATGGTGCTGATGCATGGAACATGCAACTTCTAACTTTGTGAATGCAAAACTCAAGGCGAACTCGAGTACACATATATGGTCATTTTTCCTTCAAAACCTTGTTCTTCTTAACTCATACTTATGTAAAAACACTTAAACAAGTGCATTAGGGTGAATAGGGTGCTCGACCTCCACCCCTAGGGTTTTGGCCAAGACCCACTTTGTCTCCCATTGATGTTCTCTTCTTCCATTGTTCTTCCTAACACCATCCAGCCCTAGTTCGATGTTTAAGACAAATTTGCTAGCCTTACAAGTGGGCAACCCGAAACCTACAGCCCTCAGGTTTTGTATTTTCTTTTCTTAGCCCTTCAAAGCTAGGGTCCTACTTGATTACTCTATATGAAACCGAATCCCTGCATGTCATCCTCCCAATATATATATTTCTACTTCTCCAAATATCCAAACATGAATATTGAATACAGAGAAAATTTAAACTCCAAGATTTCCACTCCAAGAAAATCCTCCAAAACATAGCTCCACAAGCATGCATTTTTATTTCTTTGTAACCATCAAGCAACAATAATATCAATATCTTCCAAGATCAACATGACTAGTTTCCATCAATACTTTATACATGTTCATCCTAGCAATGACATTTCAATAGGCAAGATATTTACAACAAAAATCAAGATGCTTCTTCAAATAACATATATGCATATATCCCATATTCACCAATACTCAACTAACTCAACATCTTCATGCTTACATACTTTTTCCTTATCAAACCATCAAGATCATCAATCATCTTATAACTCTTAAATTAAGAAGATCATAGGTTCTACACATGGATTCTAACCAAAATAATATTTCTACCCACAAAATTTCATCATGGCAATACTAAGCAAGTAACCAAACAATAAAAGCATATACAAGCATATACACACATTCAAGCACATTCACTCAAAAATATACAAAAAATGCTAAAGACAAGATAGAGATATACTTACAAATCTTCCTAACTAGCTTATATAACTTTTGAAAATAAAAAAAATACTTAGTCAGAACATACTAAAAATTTACCATCTTCAAAAGAGAAGGTTTTCTTTTTGGAAAGCATGAACATAGATTTATTTCTTATGTTTCTAGGTTTTATCTTAAAGCAACTAAGTTACTTACCTCTTCTAGGTTTCTCCTCCTTCCACAATCACTATCTTCTTCTCCTTCTTAGCTTGGAGTGTTTAGGTGTCTAAGTGGTGAAAAGAAGTGAAGCAAAGTGGAGGGAATGAGGAGTGGTTGCCGTGAGGTGCAAAGTGAGGGATGTGTGTGTGTGTGTCCGAAATGAGCAAACCAAAAGAAAGGGAAAGCAAGGCCATTTGGCCAAGATGCTCCACTAGGCTCCTAGGCCACTCATTCCCCTAGGTTTGAGTGACATGTGATGGGCTTGAAAGACCCTTGAGTGACTCCCATCACTTGATCACATCAACCCTAATCTATCCCATCTTAGGTTAGAGATTTTGCTCCTTCTTTCTCTCCTCATGGCCGACCTCTCATTCTAGGGTTCCAACCCATTTCCATCATCTCACATCACCTCTTGTCTCCCCAACAATCCTCTCACATGTCAATCCAAGGGATTTGAGGATCCATTTTTGGGAGAACACACAAGTGGGGTTCCAGATCCCATGGCCTCCATCCAAAACCCTCCCTTCATCTCACTCTCATTTCCATTTTGACACGTGCTCTTTCCATTAACCAATCACCTCACATCTCACACAAGCTTGTCATGTCACTCTTACACAAATCTATAACCTAGATTTGGTGGCAAAAAGGAAGTCAAACAAGGGGAGGGGGAGTCGGCTAAGGCCATACCCTAAACCCTCATTCCCTTTCCTCCCACTTTTTGATCCATCAACTCACATCTCATGCCACCTTTTTCTTACACCCTCTTACACATCAAGTCCTATCCAATCTTACACAAATCTTACATGTCCCTTCCATCTAGATTTGGAAATGTTTAGGTGAGAAAACCCTAAGGCCATTCGGCCAAAGCTCTCACCGAAACCCCTCTCTCTTTTCTCATCTCCAAATCTTTTCAAATCCTATTTCATCATTTTACTAGATATGGTAGGATCCCATGTTGATCTTATTTGGAAAAATCCTACACCTCACATACTTACCTAGGTAGGAAAAGATGAAAAGATTCCACTCTTGTCTTCTCTTTTCTTTCTCCAACCAAAACAATTAGTCAACTATCTCACCTACTAGCATTTTCTTCTCTCAACTACTAGTCTTGATTCAACTTACTAAACTTCTCCTAGCTTGACATGTGTCATCAAGCATGTGCTTGGGTTGACTAGTGGACTTCCTCTCATGGACCTATGGGCTTGTCTTTCCCCCACTTAGGCCTAAAGCTTTTGTTATGGCCTTAAGGCCTTAAGCTCCTAAGCCCATCCCTTAAGGCTTTATCCACCAACTTGCCTAAGTCACTAAGCTCTATATATTTAATTAAATAAAAGTAAAGTATGGGAAATTTGGGGTCGTCACACCCAGACGACTAACATGACCAGCGGGGACAGCAATACATAATGCTCGCTATGTTAAGTATGTTTCGTGTCAAGACGGGGACAGCGATATGTAACGCCCGAAAGACTGACATGAGACTCGTCACTACGGGGACGGCGATACGTAATACCCGGACGAATGACAAGTTATATATGGCCAAGTTGACGCGTCATGCTAAGAGAACCTGGCGGGGACAGCGATACTTAACGTCTGTCGAGGTTATGTAATAAGTAAGATTCACAAGATTAAGAAAGAAAATAAAAAAAAATAAAAATTTTAAGTATAAAATGGTGGATCCATGAAAGGTATACGCCGAGTCATGCATGTGTCTCATTAAACATTTCATGAGTTATAGACGTGATAATTGTGATGTATGTTAATATTCTATCTTATCTATACTTCATTAAGTTAGTTGTGTACTTATTGAGATTTTCAAGGAAATCTCACTCGTGTGTTTCCATATTTTTGGCATATAAATTCTTATTGCAAGAGTTTATGATAGAGAAGGGCAAGGCCCCGATGTTTCAGAAGGGCCAGAGGAGTCATGAGAGGCCAACTGACTACTCCCTTTTTGATACTTTTGTTTCTCTCATTTATGATATTTATGATCGTCTGATGGGGGTTTAGAGTCATGGTACGTCCGCATTTTCAGAAGAGCAGCAACGTACCAGATGTTGTCTGACGTTAGGTTTAGATGGCTCATTGTCCATATGTAGGGTCTACACGTCACCGCATGGACAATACCTTCGTTGAGATTTTTGCATTAGTTTGGATATGTTTAGTTATGGGAGAGAGCTTCCTGAAGTAAAGAATGAGCCTATGTGGCCCTAAAGTTGTATTCTGATAAATCATGTATATGTATATGACAAAGAAAATTAACTGGGTTATGTATATAATGGTAAAATGTTATGTTATGAATGTGATGATGTGGATGTTATGGTTATGTTTTACCATGTGATCATTAGCTTATTCTAAGAGTTTTTTTTATTTAAACCTTTTACCATTGCGAATTTCATTGCATACAGTAAGTTTAGGTACATGCATCGAACTTCCGATACGTATAAGGGTAAGTGGCCGAGTATTACTTACTCTGACTCTTCGATTTAAGTTAAAATTTCAAGCGTAGATTGAGAACATCACAACCTAGTAGAGTTTCGTCGATGGTGCGGTAGTGGCGCGACGTGGCAAGAGAGAGGGAGAGAGAGAGAGATTAAGAATTTTTGGCGAGAACTATAGAGAGAATGAACTATCGCAATGGGGTGAGAAGGGGCTTTGCACGTCTTTAATTTCTAAAAGTGCCGCAACAAACCTCTTTTAGCTAAGGACAAAAGTGTCACGATATCTTCAAATGTTTTAACGGCGCATTTTCACCATAATAAATAACAAAAGTGCCGCTATAGACTCGGAATAGACTTGGATGATTTGCTCAACCACATTAGTGTGCGACGAACATTAAAGCGCTGCAATAAGTAGTTATTGGTGTCAGTTTTTATTGTGACACCTCCCAAAGCACCGCAATAACTAGTTTTTCTTGTAATAGTTAATGGCGAGGAATAAACTAGAAGAATAATTGGAAAATATGGGTACTGATCTATATCCACTCGGGAGTTTCTAATAAAGCATTCTTAAACAAATCATGATTAAACATGATATGCACTATATTTCTTTGCCCCTTCAAAAGAACCGTGGAAAAAGACCTTATAAGGATCATTAGGAGATCCCTCAATAGGCTATAGTGTATTTGCCCTTGAATAATACAATGATCAATAAGAAAGGGGTGAGGTGTTTGTAAGACTTTGATTAAAAAATATGAAAGAAAGAGACAAGTTCCTCATGTACATGCATGGTGGGGTCCTCCATCACTTTCATTTGTGTCAAGCTCGCAACTGCAACTTCGATATTTCAATGATGACTTGCACCAGCTCAGAGAAAAACCAAAATGAAAGAAAAGTCATTTAGTGGTCGGGATTTTAATTAGATTAGTTCGTACTAATTAATATTATATATATACGCACTAACTATGGCTCTTAATTATCGGCATGGTTTTGGCGGTTTTTGCCACGCTACTCTCTCTATTTAAAGGATCGCAGCTGCCTCTCGGATTTCCATACAACAGCTTTCGGTCTTTGACAAGTTTTCTTCCTTTCTTGTGTGCTACTCTGATAACAGTGAGTACCACGTCTCTCTCTCTCTCTCTCTCGCTCTCTCTCTCTCTTCCATAGCCGTGGTTCTCCTGAGAAGAAGTTGCTACCATGCATGTACATACATACATACATATGTATATACGTACGTACATATACATATATATGTGCATGTATGTATATATGTATTTTATATATATATATATATATATATCACATACAAAATCACTAGACTTTGATATCCATACATATATGTTTTATGTTTTCTTTCGCTTATTGTGGTTCAGTTCTATGTTTGAAAATTGAAAGATATTTCTAGGATAGTTTTCATGCATACTTTCGGTGTAAGTCGTTCTTATTTTATTGTTTTTGTCAGGTAAGAATAATTTCGAGCACAAAATCTCATATTATATATAGGCACCAGAAAATATAGGAACATGCCTATACAATCCTAGCAGACAGATTCTTCGTAAATTATAGAGATCTTCACATAAAATATGATCCCTCAATTTATTTGATAGAATTGTTTCCCAATATATCTCCATTAATCAGTCAACTCCATAGTGTTTGCTGACTGCAGTTTTGATTAAAAGATTAAAAAAAAAAAGGTCATGTCAAAACCAAGTAATACAAGGCATCTATATCCCGATATATATGGTTGTGTTACCTGCCATCAACTGTTTAACTTCCTACTGCGTCCATACTGACCAAAAATCGCATCAGATGCAAATTACCTGCATCACCGTCCACAGATACCTTGAACCTTACTAGACTTCACATGAAATGTCACGTGAAAAAAAAGAGTTCAAAATTGTATCCATTAATTGTCTGTAAAACAGTTTAAATTTGTCCTTTTTTGTGTGCCGTTAACAAAACAGTTTTATAAATAATTAGTTGCTTGCTATTGATCATGTGCAGGACAGTCAAACGTAAGCTAGACATCAAAAGATCAAATTTAAAGAAACCAAGTCAAATGCCTTCTCAAAAGCAGTCCAAGCTCTCTGTTATAGATTTTTCTGGTAAAAACTTGAAGGGTTATTGGGCGACATGCGACAAAGTCCGGCAGGCTCTTGAAGAATATGGCTGTTTTGTAGCATTATATGAAAAGGTCTCCTCGGATCTTGACAATGATGTTTTTGATTCGTTAGTAGAGTTGTTCGATCTTCCTTTGCAAACCAAACTCAAAAACGTATCTGAGAAACCTTACCATGGCTATTTTGGTCAAAACCCATGGATGCCACTCAATGAAAGCATGGGAATTGAGGATGCACAAGTTCTCAGCAGAACTCAAAGCTTCACAAACCTAATGTGGCCTTCTGGAAATCAAAACTTCTGGTATATATATTTATAGATAGAACTGATCTATTAATGCTCTGTTCGATTAAAAATCCTGAATGCATAATTAATGAATTATGCATTGTGGTACTTTTTACCTAGCTAATCATTTGAACTTGCTTATTTCTCAGTAAAAGCATACACTCTTACTCAAAGATGGTTTCTGAATTGGATTGTTTGGTGGAGAGCATGGTGTTTGAAAGCTATGGCGTCAAGAAGTACTTTGATTCTCACATCAAATTGAATACAAATCTTCTTCGACTCATCAAATATAACGAGCCCAAGAACAGAGAAGTCAATAATATTGGAGCCATGTCTCATACTGACAAGAGCTTCATAACCATACTGCACCAAAATGATGTCAAGGGTCTGGAGATCGAGACAAAGGATGGCAGGTGGATCGATTTCGAGCCCTTTCCTTCCTTCTTTGTAGTCATGGCCGGAGAGGCATCCACGGTAAGTTGAATTAGTCACCTATTTATTAATTTTGATCAGTGAAGGGAGATTTCATATATATTATAAAGGAATGAAGCAGGAAACAATAAGTATTATAACGAATTTCAGGACAACTAATAAGTTTATTTATACATATATACGCCGACCCTTGACATATTTATATAATGGGGTTTTTAAGGTAAATATATGTCATAATAATTAATTTACAGTACTCCAACGTCTCGCCAATTGTTTGAATTCAATATTTATAAATATTCTAGGTCTGATCAGAAATTAATATTGCATGTTTTGCTCGACCTAGGCATGGAGCAATGGAAGGATATATTCTCCCTTTCACAGGGTAATAATGAAGGGAGGCAATGACAGATATTCACTTGGAATGTTCTCATTCAACAGTGGGACGATTCAAACACCAAAAGAGCTAGTGGACGAGGAACACCCACTCCAGTTCAAACCATTCCATCATCTCTCATTTCTTCGTTTCTACAGCACCGATGAAGGCCAAAAGCATCACTGTACTATCAAGGCTTATTGTGGTCTTCCCTTCTGATGACCATGCACATATATATATATATAATGGCTGGGCTGCCTTTTTGTTTTTTGGCTAGGTTGTCTGTTTTTTTATTATTATTATTAAGAGATCTAATATACTGGAAGAAATTAAACCTATATAAAGGGACTCGATTTAAATAGTTACATAAGTGATAATATATCTTTTATGTATTGTAATCCTTTTTTTCTTTTTCTGGATTGTTGTACAATGCATGTATAATATCCTTTTTTGTGGTCAACGCGGGTGTTTAGACAAATACTATCAGCTGATTTGATCTACTTAAATCGTATTGTCATGAAGACATGATGATCATTTGGAACACTACTGGACGATCACTCCCAAAAGCTTCAGCAATATTAAGTTAATCATTTGTTTAATAATATCATGATTAAAGTCAACAATATCTTACAAGTGATTTTATCATTCCTTTTCACATGTCAAATTACACAATATAATATATATATATATATACACACACACACACGAGCATCCCTTGCCTCATTCTATGAGGTCCATGAGAAGATTAAGGGAGCCAATTACCCTATCTTTATAGATTTGCCTCATCCCTTGCCTTAGTCTCCAAGGATGACGAGAAGACTAGAAGAGCCAAGTATCGCATCTCCACGAAGCTGCCTCATCCCTTGTTCAATCTATGAGGCTGATGAAAAGACAAGGGAATCCAAGTACGTTATCTCCATAGGCCTACCTCATCCCTTGCCTCAGTCTATCAAGTCGACGAGAAGGTGAGGGGATCAACCAAGTAACATCTCTAGGGACTTGCCTCATTCCTTGCCTTAGTCTATGATGTGAACGAGAAGATCAGGACAGCCAAGTATTGTGTCTCCCCGGGCTTGCCTCATCCCTTACTTCAATCTACGAGGCTAATGAGAAGACTAGGAGTGCCAACTAGTATCATATCTCCATGGACTAGCCTCATCCCTTGCCTCATTACACTAGAAGACAAGAGGATCCAAGTACCTTATCTCCATGGGTCTGCCTCATCCCTTACCTCAGCCTATGAGGTCAACGAGAAGATGAGAGAAGCTAAGTAAGAGCATTCTTATCGTATTGGCTAAAAACCAAATCCAATATACTTTTAGCCATTAGACCTTAAAATAAGGCCACATTAAAATGGCCAAAGTCTAAAAAATTTTTGGCTTTTGCTACAATATTGTCAAAATTTATTTCACCTTTGACATTACTATTCACATGCCAAATTCTTATTTTATTAATTTCTCTCTCTTTCTCTCTTTCTTCTCTCTCTTTTCTTGGATAAAAGAAAAGTTAGTAAAAAAATATAATTAGATGAAGAATAAGTAGATTTGCTTTTACTTATTAATTAATAATTTAGTTAAAATAGAATATAATTACTAATTAATTTTTTATTCATAATTTAATTAGAATATGATTATTAATTAACATATAATAGGTAGAATGGTAAAATATAATTAAATTATTAATTAGAGATAATTAAATATATTTTTAATTATTAATTATTCATTGCTATATAATGAATAAATAAATAATTCAATGTGAGGATTTAATGTAAATAATCAAAGCCAAATTATTGTTATATTATTTTATTGTTATATAATGAAAAAACGGCTATTTCAACGTGAGGACTCATGTGAATGGAATGACCAAATGTTAAATTTCTCTTTACAATGGCTAAAATTGTCTTTTAACTTTGGACAATCTAATGAGAGTACTCTAACGTGTCTCCATGAACTTTTCTCATTCTTTGCCTCAGTTTACGAGGTTGATGAGAAGATTAGAGGAGCAAGTACTATGTCTTCAAGGACTTCCCTCATCCCTTGCTTCATTTTACGAGGGCAACTAGAAGACCAATGGAACCAAATATCGTATCTCCACGAACTAGCCTCATCTCTTGCCTCATTCTACGAGGTCGATGAGAAGACCAAAGGAGCCAAGTAACGTGTCTCCACATGACCACAGGCTTATCTCATCTCCTGCCTCAGTCTATGAGACCGACCAGAAGATCAAGGGAGCCAAGTACTATGTCTCCACAAACCTGCCTCAATCCTCGAGGACGAGAAGACAAGGGGAGCCAAGTACCCTCTCTCCATGGGTTGGCCTCATCCCTTGGTGTAGTTTACAAGGTCAACAAGAAGATGAAGGGAGTCAAGTATCATGTCTCCAAAGGATTTTCATCCATTGCCTCAGTGTACGACACGAACGAGAAGACCTAGGGAACCAAGTACCGTTTCTCCATGGATTTGGCCCATCCCTTGGCCTAGTCTAGGAAGTCGATGAGAAGACAGCGAGAGGCAAGTATTGTGCCTCCACGAGCTTGTCTCATCTCTTGCCTCAGTCTACGATGCAAATGAGAAGACCAGGAAAACAAGTAATGTTTCTCCATAGAATCGCCTCATCACTTACCTCATTCTATAAGCTAGATGAGAAGACCAAGAGAGCAAACTATCGTGCCTTCATGAGCTTGCCTCATCCCTTGGCTCAATCTACGATGCCAACAAGAAAACCAAAGGAGTCAAGTAACATTTCTCCACGAGTTTGCCTTATCTTTTGCTTCAGTCTACAAGGTTGATGAGAAGATCAAGGGAGCAGTGTACCCTGTCTGCATGGACTTGCCTCACCCTTACCTCAATCTAGGAGGATAACAAAATCAGGGCAGGCAAGTACATTATCTCCATGTACTTGCCTCATCTTTTGACTCAGTCAATGAGTACGACAAAAAGGCCAGGGGAGCCAAGTATCATTTTTCCAAGGACTTGCCTCATCCTCTGCCTCATTCTACAAAATCGATAAGAAGACCAAGTGAGCCAAGTATCTTGTCTTTATGGACACTCTTCCCTTGCCTCAATCTAGGAGAACAACGAGAAGACCAAGGCAGGCAAGTACCATATGTCCACGGACTTGCCTCAGTCAATGAGTGGGACGAGAAAACCAGGGGAGGTAAGTACTTGCCTCATCCATTGCCTCATTTTACGAGATCGAAAAGAAGACTAAGGGAACCAAGTAATGTTTCTCCATGGCATTGGCTCATCCCTTACTTCACTTTACGACACTAACAAGCAGACCAGGGAGCCAAGTATCATGTCTCCATGGACCCTCTCCCGTACCTTAGTCTATGAGGACAACAAGAAGACTAAAGCAACCAATGCCTCCACAGACTTGTCTCATCCTTCACTTCAATCAACAAGTGCGACGAGAAGACTCAAGGAGTCATGTATCATTTCCCCAAGGATTTGCCTCATCCCTTGGCTCATTCTACGAGGCTGACAAGAAGACTAAGGGAGCCAAGTAGTATTTATCCATGGGTTTGACTCATCGCTAGCCTCAATTTTCAAAGCCAACGAGAAGACTAGGGGAACCAAGTAATGTGTCTTCACGGGCTTGCCACATCCTTTACTTTAGTCTATAAGGCCGATGAAAAGACCAGGGGAGTAGTGTACCTTGTCTACATGGACTTGCCCTATCCCTTACCTCAGTCTACAAGGTCGATAAAAAGACGAGGGGAGCCAAGTAGCATGTCTCCATGGGCTTGCCTCATCCCTTACCTCAGCCCATAAGACTAACGAGAACATTCAAGGAGCCAGGTATCATTTCTTCATGGACTTGTCTCATCCCTAACCTTATTCTACAAGGTCAATGAGAAGACCATGGGAGCCAAGCATCGTGTCTCCATGAGCTTTCCTTACCCTTGCCTAAATCTATATGGTCAACGATAAGACCACAGGAGCCAAGTAGCGTTTCTCCATGGGCATGCCTCATCACATGCTTTAGTCTACAAAGTCAACAAGAAGATCAGGAGAGCCAAGTACCGTTTCTCCAAGTACTTGTCTCAATCTACAATGTCGACGAGAGGATGGGGGACGCCAAATAACATTTCTCAATGGGCTTGCCTCATCCCTTGCTTCAGTCTACGAGGCTGGCGAAAAGACCGTGGGAGCCAAGTATTGTGTCTCCAAGAACCTCCCGCATCCCATGCCTCAGCCTATAAGGACAACGAGAACTCTAGGGGAGCCAAGTACCGTGTCTCCATGGACTTGTTTCATCCCTTGCCTTAGTCAACAAGGGCAACGAGAAGATCAAGGGAGCCATATACCACTTCTTCAAGTATTTTCCTAATCCTTTGCCCCATTCTATGTGGTGACAAAATGACTAGGGGAGCCAAGTTGTTAACATATAGATTTGATAGTGATATTATTCTATAATTATTGTATATACTTAATAGTCATTCTTACCATGTATAGATGCTAATAGTTAAGAGTTATACGTTAGCTATTACCATATCTAGTTCTTATCTTGTAAAGAATGCCTAAATTGCCTACTTAATGAGAATGGCACATAGCAGAGTAGTTCCAATACTTGCCTGTTTTGAAATCTTTTTCTGTCTCAAGAGTGTTTTTGGGTTGATTTATGCGCATTTGATGGATGTTTTTGGGTTTGATTCTTGCTATCGGCAACCTCTATTTTTTTCCAATTCTGTTTAGGAAGTTCGGTGGCTCCTAGATTTGCTTCGATTTTTATATTTGTCATCGGTGCCTTCTATTGTGTTTCTTGTCTAGGCTATTGACTTCAAAGCTTCTGTGTTGATTTTTGGTTTGTAGCTTCTATTGTATCAGAGCTTCTCTTGTTTTCAGCTCCATCTGTGATTGTTCCAAGTTTCTCTATGAATTTCGACGTTCTCTTGGATTGTTTCTGGTTCCTCTAGGAAACTCAATAACTTATGTACTAATATTTGGTTCCTTTGTGGGCTTTGACGATCTCTATTTTGGTTTCCTGGTTTAGTTTTCTTTTTCGGCACAAGTTTTCTTTTCTGGTGCATTAATAATTTTCAGCCAACTCTCTTTTTTGGTTTCTAGTTTGGGAGTTCTTGACACTTATATATATTTGTACCTATTTCGGGTGGTGCAAAATAGGGAACCAGCACAAGTGTAGTGCAGTGGCTGGTCTTGTGCAATGGGCTTCTCGGTGGAGGTTTGTAGTGGTCCTATAGCAAAGTGGTTTCTAGTGGCTTGTGGGGTTATTAGGTGTGGGCGACGTGAGCTCGTGGCTGCCTATCTACGTCATGCATGAGAGACTCGTTCTGCTGCAGGTGTGCCGTAAGCTATAGAGTGAAGAGGATGGGTCTCGCAGAGGCGTGAAAAAATGGAGCTTTTGACATCGGCAAGGTGGAGCAATGAGATTGGAAGAGATATGGGTTGTCGTGTGGGGAGAAAGGAGCCACGTGAGTGACTTTGGGAATGTGAAAGGCTTTGGGAACGTGAAAGGCTAGTGGCTTTGGTTTTTGGGGTGATTTGAACGTGGAATGGGTTGCGACAGTAACACCATACGTAGAGAGGGTGTATGCGAATCTATATATAAAGGTCAGATGGTTGAAAATCCTACAAGAGAAAATAAGAGGAAACATGCATGGGTGGACAAGTAGTGAATGGTAGATACATGTGGCAGTGTATAAAAAAATTATATAGGAATTCTAATTTCAAATAGCTAATCTTTTATTAAAAATAAAATTAAAAAAAAATCTTGAGCATCTGTGGAGTTTTTAAAATAAATAATAAGAATAAGAATAATAATAATAATAATAACTTATCTAATAAACTCTTTTATGGGCTTTTAACTCAAAAAATAAATCCCGAAAAATATCGGATTAGGTCGTTACACAAAAAGACACCTGATGAAATGGCTGCTAAAAAGGTGGTGAAGACCGACCAAGCTAAGCATTCTTCCATAAAAGGTTCGGGTGATTCCTCCATCCCAAATTATATGTGTTGGAAAAGGGCTTAATTTGTGCATTGTTAATTCAACTCATTGATTGCATCTAATCAGACCCACTGATCTCCTGAAATACTGGCATAATCGGGAAATCTTGGGCCTCATGGGTTGAATCATCGCATAAAAAAACATGCATCTATTGCTTTCACGGCCTTCATTTTTTCCATCTCCATGATCTCTAATCTTCTAGTTAATACAGTTATCCGAGCTTGAACGTTATTGTTCTCTTTAACTTCATATCTACCCTACTAGAAATAGCCCTCAATGATTGTGTTATCAATGAAACTCAATTAATATGAGTGCTACATTGTTGTATAACTCCCGATAACAATGCTAAAAACTGGACTCACTTAAAATTGAGCAGCACAAAAACTATTCTAAGTGTAGGTAGGTATCGTGTAGTAAGTGGGGATAAAATTTTTAGATCGTCTCCTCAAGAAAGTTGCTTAAATTAAACTCGTATAAAATGATGAAAATATTCACAAAGAGAAAATAAAAATGCTAATATGTGCAATGAATGGAAAAGTGCAACGGAAATTTTTTTTTAAAAAAAAAAGCACTTGTCGTCGACCAGATTCACGTTTTAGAAATTTTGGGTGCCGAAATAAAAAGTAAAAAGTAAGAAGCAAAACAATAAACTAATAACTAAATTAAATTCGCTAAATTAATTAATCAAGAAGCAAGTCGCTAAACTAATTTAAATAAATCAATTAAACTCGCTAAACCAGTACATTAAAAGTTAAATCTGGAACTAATTAAATATCACATGATAAAGCAAGCTAACTAATAAGGCATTAACTAACTAATGAGACAAATAAAAAATTAAATCTAAATTACCCACCTATTAACAAAAAAAATTACTAAACTAATTGCAAAGCTCAGAATTAATAACCACATCTAACAACCTGAAATTAACATTAAAGAAACCAACTAAGCTAAACAATTTTAATTAATAGAAAATTAATTAACATATTGAAAATTAATTAAGTCCTAGTTAATCCCTAAACAATCTAATATGGAATGGAACTAAGAAATTAATAAAATTAAGCCAAAAACTAAACTATATTCGAAGATAGTTGACAAAATACGAGTTGAAAATTGAAAAACCCAAAAATCAAGATTTTAGATTCATCCTTGTATTCAAACCATAATATTCCCAAAATCAATCCATAACAATTGTAATCACCGTCAAACGGACGCTTAAAGGAGAAAAAAAATAACTACATCAAAGCTAAACATCCTGGAAATAAAATATCCAAAACCAAATAATTCTAAGCAAAAAATCTAAAAAATACACTAAAATATAAACTACAATTAAATAGAGATTAGCTGCATGGATAGAGATGAAGATGGCAAGTTGGAGCAGGTGCAGTTTGACTCCTTGAGGTCCTGAGGAGCTCTCCAAGCTACTGCATCCTCGCGTGCTTTCCGAAGAGCCCCCAAGCTGCATGCGTCGTTTCATTCGAAAGAGAGTAAAAGAACCCTCTGCTCACTGCTGCGTTCAAGAAGTAAAACCCCCAAAGGAGCAACTACGCAGCGCTGCCGCTCCCTATTCTTTTTCTTCCCCACCGACCAAAACCAAAACTCCCGCTGCTTGCATTTTTGCCTAAAACCGAAGGGAGCCCAAAGTTGCGTTCTGCTTTTCGGTAAAACCGAAAGGACCTATGCTCTCTAACTTAAAACGTGCCAGCCAAAAAGACTCTCCGTTCTCAAGACGGAAGCGGACAGAAAGAAAAATCTGCTGCCCTTTATGGACGCCCAAAAAACTCTCCAGGCGTGCTGACGAAGCTCCTTTTTCTCTACAGACCGAAATAAAACAAAAAATAATACTCTGTCGCTGCATTTTAGAATTTAAATAAATTGAATTATTTATTTTATTTTATATAAAATATGAGAAAATAATAATAATCAAATAATATGAGAGTATTTGTAAAAAAAAATCAGATATATTACGTTTGAATTTAGAAATGTAACGAGATAAATTTAGATAAAAAGTTAAATAAAATATTATTAGAATATTAATTTTTGATATTATTATTGTTTTACTACTTAAAAAAGTTGTATTATTTATTATATTTTATATAAAATTTAAAAAAATTATAATGATAAAATTAAGATAAGATGAGATGAGATGAAATAAATTTAAATCCAAACGAAGGCTTAGGCTCCGTTTGTACTCATAACTGATTTCATCTCATTTCAAATCTATTATTATACTTCTCATAATTCTCATATAAAATATAATAAATAATTTAATTTTTTTTAATTTTAATTTAATTTTTTTTAATTTTAAAATAATAATAATATTAAAAATAATATTTTAATAATATTTTATTTTATTTTTAAAATTATCTTAAATTATTTTATCTAATTTCTCAGTCCAAATAATTTCTTGATCTTTCTGAATTCGAACAAGTTCTTAATCTTGTGTTGCATTAATTTTTGATGTGGGATTCTCTCACCCCAAGAAAATAAACTATCCGCTGCCACTTTTTCTCTCTTTTGTTTTTTTCTTTTTATCAATTGCACACGTTTCAGTGTTGTTCCTTTTCTCCTTTTTTTTTCCTTTTCTAAAAAGCATTATTACATGTCTTAACCTATATAAAAATAATTAAAATCATAGAAAAATCAAAATTAACAAAAAGAAAATAAAAAATGTATTGACTTGATAAAGAAATATTATTCAATTAAATTACAAATTATAAAATTAAGCATAATCATATTATCAATTAATTTAAATCACAATTTAGATATGTATCTCTAAAGCCAATAATAATATCATGCAATAATTAAAATATATTAGTTCTACATGTATAAAATATACAATAATTCAGCTCAATGAACAACCTTTATCATGGTCGATTTCCTAGTAGTTTTCGCTCCTTCGTCCTACAACGCCATCATCGCTAGGTGTTCACGTGAAAATATCTGCAAGTGCACAAAATCGTAATAAGTTGTAAAGTATTTTTAAAGAAAACAGATGTCAAAACCATAGAAATTAACTATGATATTGGGTATTGAAATTTAATAAATTAATTACTATTTAAAAAATCGAAAAATGTAGAAAGATTTTACCATCTAAATTAATTTGGAATACCTAACAAAAATAAATTTAAGAATAAAATAGCATAAAATCTAAAATTTTAAATATAATAAAAATAGACCTAGAGTTGATGATAAGAATAAAATATAATAAAATCTAAAATTTAAGAATAAAATCTAATAAAATCTAAAATTTTAGCAAATCTCAAATAATTTATTCTTCCTAATTATAAAATTCCAACAATCCCAAATTGATGATAAGAAATCTTTAACAATTCAATATTTTCTCTCAAACAATATTAAAAATATCTCCAACTATTAACTTTATATCTCTATGTGAGTTTAATTAATTTGAAACTCATTAAATTTTTTAGATTTTTCTTAAAAATCACACCAATCGTGGTAAAGAATTTATACTTTTGCTCAAGTAATGGTGCTTAATGTTAGAGTTAAAATCACAAATCACCTCTCGATCTCATTGGGATCAATCGATCAAACAATAATTTACAAAAAAATTGTAAACATTAAAAACAAGAAATAAATACTCAATCATGAAAATATAAAAAAAAAAATCAAATAACTTGAAATATAAATTGTACGTTCAATGCTAGACCACATCAAAACTCTAAAAAATAAAATTAGTTCATAATGAAACTGAAAACAAAAAGAATAAAACTAGTATTATTTATTAGAGTTGTTATTGAAGCAAGAAGCTATCGCCTCTATTTTTCAGATTTGCCTCCTCTTTAGAAATATAAAGAATAAGAATTCAACTAAGAACTGAACCTCCAACTCTAGACGCAAAAACCCTCAACTTCGTACCAATAATATCTATATATATAGTAGAAAGAAATTCTAAGATTTTTCTGATTGTTGCCTAATTTTTAGGATTTATCTTGTCAACTTTGTATGTGTTTCAAGAGTTTGCAATGTAAAATTCTTATTAGAGACATAATTTTAGCCCTTTCGGATAGCTTTTGAATTCATCAAGAATCCCATAAATCCGATATGTGAGTAGGAATTTACAAGTAAAGTACTAAAGTATCTTCAGGCTATCCTTATCGCATTTTGAATTTGAATTTCTTGTGGATTCCTTCTGTAATTTCTTCTTCTTTTTTTCTTCTTTTTCTTTTAATTTTATTTTCTGGAAATTTTTTATTTTCAAAAACCTCCTTCAAAATCTGCAATCCATTCAATCCATTCAAAATCGATTCTCTTTTTAAATCTTAAAACAAAAGGTATTCCCCATAACTACTGTTGAAGATTTAGAATTCTTAGTTTTTTTACTTCTACCTAGATTTAAAGCATCAGAACGATATATTTTGGAGTTAGGCCCTTCACAAAAGTTTTATATCTCTTTCTCATCTTTCCAAAACATCTAAGTTTGCTATATTCTGACTTCTAGAACTTCAGATACAGGTGGAAAACCGAAATAGGGTTTAGACTGCAATAAATTTCTATATAGATTTGGGCTTCTTTTGAAATTTTTGAGTTTAAAAACATCTCTAGATAAAATATGTCTCTTCGTTTGTATTTAAAACTTCACATTCCTTCAAAAACAAGAAAATAAAGAAAAATAAATGAAAATAAACTAAAACCAAAAGAAATAAAAGAAAGTCAATATTTTTAATAAGTAAAATGGTAATAAAAGTCATAAAAATTATACTTATCAAATTCTCTCAAACTTAAGCTTTGTTAGTCCTCAAGCAAAGAAAAAGTGAAAAAAAAAAACTAAAAACAAGCATTAATTTGATTCATAAAATCTTTTACCTCAAAAATTGCATAAAGTTTTATAATTCAAATAAATCATTCAAATCTAAAAGCTAATCCAAAACTCAATTCCACCTCATTATCAATCCTCATATTCATGCAAACATATTATTATCACTTCATCATTAACTCCCCAGATGATTTTATGTAAACAATTAAATAACTTAAAGATTTTTAAAAACTCCATAAGCTTGCTTTTAAATCACTCTCTACTAATATAGAACGAAAATATTACTAAGGATCAATATGTATTTATTAAGCTTGTAATGTAAGGCCAATATAAGGGCTACAAAGAAAGATAGGATTCAAACAAAGTAAGAGAACTTAAGTTTAAAATATAAACAAAACAAATAAAGAATTCTCACTTCTAAAACATACACTTCTTTTCATTCCTTTGAATTTCTCAAAACACCTCTATTTATTGTTCTTTCAAAGATCCCACTTCCTTTTTTTTTACTTCAAGTTGTCATTCGTCTTTTGACGTGAATATAAGCATTTGTGATAGATGCACTCATTGACTCAACAAGTCACACACTTGTACTTTTGCATACTCATAATTTAAGTTACGGTTTGACGTAAGAGTAAACATTAATAATGAATACCCTTAATTATGAAGCAACTCATAACATTGGAGCAAATGGAACTTTGTACAAATTTATTCATTCAATTGTCTAATTATTATCACTCTCTTTACTTCAATCCATTTTAGTACTAGATCAAATGGCTGACTAGGGATAAAATAATAACCAGGTAAGCTTAAAAGACTCAACATATTCAAAGAATGACTAAATTATTTCCTAAATAATATTTTGTCTAGGATTTTACCATGAGTGTAATCAAACATATTCTAGCGTAAGTAAAAATCATCAAAATTCACATAAAATTTCTCTAGGTATGCTAAATGATTAATGATCATTATAAGCATTCATTGACATAGAAAATCTAAAGTTAAGTAAGATAAAGTAAACAATTAACAACTAGACTTAAACAATAAGAATTCTTCCTAAAAATTATAATCAATTTCACTTATATTCTTATCATAGATTTTTTTTTTTAACTAAAATTCTTAAACCAAACAATTTTTTTCAAAATAAATAAAAATAAAATAAATTCACTTCCCCTAAATTTAAATATCACATTGTCCTCAATGGGAAAGGGGAAGAAATTTTGAAGAAGAAATCGAGAGAAGATAAGAAATGATCCACTGATTTTCAATTAAATATTTTTCCTTGAAGGTGAGGTCATGCACCCCTTAGAGATTTCCTCGGCATCTTTATTTCTGCAAGATGAAAGTAAAAGAATAAGATTAAGAAAAATATATATAAATCGAAAAATAAAAACTTGGGTTGCCTCCCAAAAGCGCTTTATTTAATATTTGTAATTAGACATTATCATCTCATCATTTATTATTGGTGAGATCGATGTAACACTTTTCTGAGTTAAAGTCTCTATCTACATAGGGTTTTAATCTCTATCCATTTACTTTAAATATCCCTTTTGTCTTGTGATAGACATCAACCACTCCGTAGGGAAAGACACGAGTCACAACAAACAATCCTGACCACTGAGAGTGAAACTTTTTTGGGATGAGTCGAAGTCTTGGGTTAAAAAATAAAATATTTTGCCTGACTTCGAATTCCATTTTCAGAATACGCTTATCATGCCATCTTTTAGTTTTATCATTGTAAATTCGAGCATTCTCATAGGCATCATAGTGGAACTCATTCATTTTGTTGATTTGCGATATTCTCTTCTCGCCAGCCACTTGTAGATCAGAGTTCAATGTCCTCATCGGTATGAGTTCATTATTGTCATTCTTGATACGATTATCTCGCATTTCTTTGAGTCAACTTGTATTGGACTTACCCATGCGTTGTCTAAGATCAGATAGATAACCTCGACATCTAATTGCTTCAGTACTTATTTATGCACCAATTCTTGCATGATTGGATTCAATACACTTTGAGGTTGGATGATAGGCTTAAAATTATCCTCCATTAAAATCTTGTGCATGCAAATTGAATGACTAATTTCTTTTACGTCCGAGATGGTCCAACCTAAGACCATCTTGTGTTCCCGCAAGACTCTTAGCAACTTCTCCTCCCCTATATTAATCAAGGAACTATTAATGATAATTGAAAAATTAGAGTCTTGGCCTAAAAAAGTCTACCTTAAATTTGATGGAAGCGGTTTGAGCTCAAGCATGGATGGTTCCTTATTTGGGGTTGTCGACCGAGATGAATTTAACTCTTCCACTTTCAGTTGTATTAAAAGAGGAAAGGATGGTATAGCTTCCAAATATCTCTCACGCTCCCTAATCTCTTCATCTTTGGATTCAATAGACGTAGAGTGAGTAAAACATATCTCAAGTGGTAGCTTTAGAAATTCAGCTCTATAAGTCTCGTCAGCCATGACCACGTCTCGGTCGCTTATTTGAAAACAAGAATGAATATCGGAAGGGAATTTCATGGATTTAAATACATCAAAAGTGATCCCATCCTCATCGACCTCAAAATGAGCTTTCATTCTGGACCTCAATTAAGGTTCTCCACATCACAAGGAAAAGTCGACCTACTATTAAAGGGATCTCATCGTCCTCCCCTATATTGAGTACAATGAAGTCGGCCGAGAAGATGAACTTATTAACTTTCACCATTACATCCTCAATGAGTTCTCTCGAATATTTAATAGATCTATCTGCTAATTGTATAGAGATGGTGATCGACTTTGCTTATTCATTTCCTTAAAACACAAAAATGCATTAGATTAATACTTGCCCCTAAATTATATAAAGTTTTATCAAAATAAGATTCTCTTATAATGCACAGAATAATGAAACTCCTCGGATCTTTCAACTTTGGTGGTAGTTTTTTTTTTGTAAAATTGCAGTACTCTCATCATCAGCATTACTTTCTCATGCTCCTCCAAATTTTGCTTGTTTGATAATATATTCTTAAAAAAAATTCATATTTAGGCATTTTCTCCAAACCTTTAATGAAAGGAATATTAATCTGTATTTGCTTAAATATACTCAGAAATTTAGAGAACTAATTATTAATCTTATTTTTTTAAATCTTTGTGAAAAAGAAATTGGTGGATCATAAAATGAAAGAGAAAGAGTTTTGATTACGCCCAAAGAATAACGCGGTCGTTTGCAGTATAGCTTTGGGGTGTCGATTCCACAGGGAGATGGATTGAGAAATTGAAAAATAGTAACGAAGTTAACAAAAAGATTTAGAAGGGTGCGAAAAGTGAGTTTTTGAAGTATGATGTAAATTAAAACTAAATGAGTAGTTTGAAAAATATAAAAATGAGACGAAAAGTAGAGCATCGGGAATCCTTTGTATATAATCGGTATTTTAATTATTTTCAATTCATTAATAACTCAATTGAAAATTCTATGTCCAAATTTTCAATCGAAAAATAAAACATTAATAACAAGATTTAAATCAAATGTAATCTTTCGAAAAATCATTCGTCGCAATATAAGAACGGGAATTGTTATCAATATTAAGGAAATTCAACGTCGACAATATACTCGTAGAGTAATATTGCAGCAGAGAATTAAATTAATATAGATAACCAATTGAACCAAACATAATCAAAGGATTATTCCATTCAATAGAAAAAGTTTGACTGAATCTATAAATGAAATAAATTATAAGATTATTTGGTGACAAAAACATTTATAATAAATTACGAATGATTAAACAAAAGAGTTTAATATTTAAAACTCATATATATGGATCAAAAAAAATTTCAAATACCATAATGTACACAAATTCATCCCTAGCTCTACTATAGAATTTAGTTTCACATATTGAAAATATGTAACAAAAAATCTCCAAAGGAAACTATAATAGAACCGGCCATGTTTTCTCTTCTTCTTTAGTTTTTTTTTTCTTTTCTCAAGCTCTCTAAAATGGCTCTTCAATTCTTCAAGCATCTATTTATAGATGTTGTCGCATGAATGAATTAAATCCAAGAGATGCCATGTATGTCTTCCCCATTTGTTTCGGTTATGTTGCCGTGTGTTTCTTCAATTTGATTGTCTTGATTTCTATCTTCCTTTGGTCAATTGTTACGGCTTTTGTTGCCATGTGTTTCCAGCTATTTAATTAGTATGTTAGTTTGCTCTTTAATTGAAGTGATCAGGTCGGATGGGAGATAATAGAGAGCACCGAAATGGATTGAAATGCCGTGTACCATTTTTCTTCCTCCCTTGCGTTGCCATGTGTTGCCATGTGTTTGTTATTAGATGGAATTGCATTTGTAGGATGTAGGTGCCGGCTTAAGCTTCAATTGAAGTTGTCGGTTTGGATACTTTGAAGCACTGAATGGATTTTGGCGCTTTGAAGTGCCGTATGTCATTCTTCTTCCTCCCTTGTGTTGCCATGTGTTGACATGTGTTGATTTCAGGTGTTTGCATTTGGATGGAATTGCATTGTAATGGAAGTATGCGCCTGATGTATGCTTCAATTGAGTTGATCATGTCGGTTTGGATATTTTGGAAGCACCGATTGGTTTTGACTCTTGAAATGCCATGTATGAGTTTGCTTCCTCCCTTGTTCCATGTGAATTTTGGCTGCTTTGCTTCTCTTTTTGTTGTGGCTTGTAATTCTCTTGATAAGTTGACTTCGTGCTCTACTTGCTTTTTCTTCCCAAGTCTTGCCATGCACTAAGTTCAATTAAGAAGTATATGAGGTAAAATGCTCCATGAAAATGTGGCAAATTAATTGAGTTGTCACTTACCTCATATAGCCAACTAGAAAATAAACTAAATCAATTAATAAACTTAGCTCTTTAAAATGCAAGGAAATTTAAATGGCTTATTTGTAAGGTGGAAATTCATAGGACCTATTTAATGAATTAAACTCATGTGTTTCTATTTGTATTTATTTGAGACTTAAATATATTAAATCATGCTCATGTCCATCTCAAGATAAATAACTATAAAATTAACTAAAATGAGTTATATCATTATTTTCTCTTTTCTTTTAACATTTAAATAGGGTATTTAGAGTGCATTTTTGTGCACTCATCAAGTTTTAGATGTAAACTCCCGAAATTTTTGGATTTTGAAACTCTTTAATTCTCCTTAGTTTTCTCACCTTTCTGACTGATTATCTCTTCGACCTGCTTCACTTCTTTCATTACAGACTTGGCTTCCTTCATCTTGGACTCCACATTATATGAAGTTTCATCTTGCTCAGCATTTGTTGATTTTAACTGCTCATATGTCCGTCTACTTCTCAATGATATTACCTTGACATGTTCTTTCAAATTGGTCACAGTGTTGCTTGACAAAGTCCTTGCAGCCCTCTCGGTAAATATGTTTGAGAGCTGACCAAATTGTGCCTCAAGATTCTAGATTGAAGTCGAGTTGTTTCGAATCTCCATATCTATCTTTTGCATGTATTGCATGAACATGTCCTCAAGTGCTGGCTTCTTCTCTTGTTATGGAAATTGTTAAGGTGGTCTAGCCAACCCTTCATTATTGCTCCATGAAAATTTAGTGTGATTCCTCCATCTAGGATTGAACATGTTCGAGTATGGATTATTTTGACGTTGAAAATTGGATACGCAATTAGCTTGTTCAGAATTTTGTTAAGCAAAAGGATTTCTCACTTGACAATCTACACTTGAATTATTTCTTGCACAATGATCACAAGCAACATTAGTTTGAGTAGCATTAACATTCATCTAACTTAGTTTTTTAGATAAAGTTGTCATTGGTGCCACCAATGTAGTAATAGAATTAAGTTAAAAAAATCTAACTGCCTTTCTTGACATTGCTCTCTCCGAAGGCCATTGATAATTGTTGGATGCTAATCCTTCCAAAAGTTCATAAGTTGCTTTATGAGTTTTACTCATTAAAGCCCCTCCAGCTACTGCACCAACCATAGACTTGTTTTTAGCTCCCAAACCAGTTTAAAACTTTTGGACTTTAAGCTATGTTGGAAGGTCATGATGAGGGCACTTTTGCAATAAATCTTTGTACCTCTCTCATGCTTCATATAACGATTCACCCTCAAATTGGACAAATGTGGTAATATCATTCATTAGCTTTGCTGTCTTTGCGGGAGGAAAATATCTTAATAAGAATTTTTGTGTCAACTCCTACTAGGTGGTGATGATGCCAGGCGGCAAAGAATTCAACCAAGTTTTTGTTTTTTTCTTAAGTGAGAAAGGAAAATCACTTGAAGAAAAAACCTTAATTGAATTGCATTATTTGTCACTACATTGTGTTTAAAAATATCACAATTTTTTAATAAATATGTAATATGAATATTAGGATCCTCTTGTGACAGCCTCCTGAACTAGACAGTCTGCTGTATTATTTAAATGATGGCTGGCTTTATCTCAAAATTATCAGCCTGTACAGCCACTTATGCTAGATGTAGCCCCCATTAATTGAGGGCATAGTATAGTCTCTTAACACCTTGTGCCCTTGGTCGACCATATTAAATATAGATGTGTTGGTCTCTTTCCTTTTGTCTTTATCAAACCAATGTAAAGTTCTTTCAATCTCAAGATCGAAGAGTTTATACTCTAATGGTTTAGATTGCAGCATGCACTTCTGAATCCTGAAAGAAAAACCAAACTGAGATCTACTTAAACCAATTTCAAAAAAAAAATCCAAAGTAGTAAAAATCTAGCTAGTATCAATATCAATAACAAATAATTACTCCCTGACAGCGGCGTTAAAAACTTGTTCACATGAAAATATCTATAAGTGCATAGAATCAAAATAAGTAGTAAAGTGTTTTTAAATTAAATAGATGTCAAACCCACAGAGATTAATTATGCTATTGATATTGAAATTTACTAAATTAATTATTATTTAGAAAACAACAAAAAAATGGAAATATTTTACAATCTAAATTAATTTGAAATACTTAACAAAAGTAAATTTAAGAATAAAAGAACATAAAATCTAAGATTGTAAATATAATAAAAATAAATTTAGAGCGTTTGATTTCACTTAGCAAATCATACACAATTTACTCATCCTAGTTATAACATTCCAATAATCCCAAGTTGATGATAAATTCTTAGCTATTCAATATTTCCTTACGAACAATATTACAAATATCTCGAACTAATGACTTCATATCTCTTTGTGAATTTAATTCATTGGACACTCATTGACTTTTCTGGATTTTTCTTAAAAATACACTAGTCATGATAAAACATCTATACTTTCGCTCAACTTATGGTATTTAATCTTAGAACTAAAATCGCAAATCACATCTCGGTCTCATTGGAGTTAATCGATCAAACAATTGTTGGCCAGAAAATTACAAGCATTAGGAACAAGAAATAAACATTCAAAAATGAAAATATTAAAAATAAAATCACTTGGACTATAAATTGTATGTTTAATGTTAAACTACATCAAAACTCTAGAAGATAAAATTAGTTCATAATGAAATTGAAAACTAAAAGAATAGAAATAGTATTCTTTGTTGGAGTTGATTGATGAAGAATGCGGCTTGCACCTCTATTCTCATCCGTCTCCTCCTTAGAAAATAAAGAATAAAAACTCAACAAAGAACTGAATCTCCAACTCTAGACTCAAAGAACCTCCATTTCATACCAATAATATCCTTATATATGGTAAAAAGAAACTCCAAGATTTTTCTGGTTTTCGCCTAAATTTTAGTACTTATCTTGGCAGCCGTCTATGTGCTTCAGGAGTTTTCATTGTGGAATTTTTATTAGAGACCAAATTGTAGCCCTTCCTAATAGGTTTACAACCCATTAAGAATCGTATCCATCTAATATGTGAGTAGGAAGTTACGTGACAATTACTAAAGTATATTCAGGTTGTCCCTATCGCATTTTGAATTTGAATTTCTTGTGGTTCCCTTATGTGATTTCTTTTTTTATTTTTTCTTGTTATTTTCTTTTTTCTGGAACTTTTTATTTTCAAAACCCTCATTTCATATATGTAGTCCATCCAATTCATTCAAAATTTATTCTATTTTCAAATTTTGAAAGAAAAGGTATTCCCTATATCTGCTACTGAAAATTTAGAATTTTTGGCTTCCCTACTTTCATCTGGATTTAGAGTATCAAAAAAACATATTTTAGAGTTGGGTCCTTCATAAAAATTTTAGATCTCTCTATCATCTTTCCAACACACCTATTCTTGCTTTATTTTGACTTCTAGAACTCTAGATATAGGCTTAAAAAAAAGTGTCTAGACTGCAATAAACTTTTAGATAGATTTGGATTTCTCTTAAAATATCTCCAGATAAATTACACATTTTCGTTTACATTTAAACCTTTTCATTCTTTCAAAAACACAAAAATAAAGAAAAATTAATGAAATAAACTAAAAACCAAAAGAAATAAAAGAAATAAATAGTTTTAATAAGTAAAAAAGTAATAAAAATCATGTAAACATTACACTTATCAGTAGGCCCACTCTCAACAATCTCCAAACAATGACGTTGACGCACCACCGCAAGATAAAGTTTTCAACCTCTCACGGAGTGGGAGAAATACGAGGCGAGCTGGTCTTACTGCAAGAGTACTACGTCCAAGAGCTAAAGTAAAAGGATGGCGAGGTCCTTATGGATATGCACCTCCCAAGGAGTGGTCTTTGTCTACGGCCTGTCCTACCGAGCTCGAGGGGGAGAGGGGATGCATAGTTCCATAGACGAAGACAACATAGGCAGAGATACCCGAGCAAAAACTTTTTTGTTTTACATTTTGTCATTAATTTTCATTGCTACCATGTACATGTAAAAAAAAAGTTTTATTTAACGAAAAATGTGACTTTTCAGGATAGTGTGTCTCACCTACTTCAATCTTTTGCACCATTAATGGAAACTTCGCAAACATAATCTTCCATGTCTTTAAACTTTAACAACAACGGAGTCATCGCCAATAACTATCTACCTTCCCTATGATGCCAATAAGCGGGACAGGTCCAGTCTCAAATTGCCTGCACAAATATCAGCCACATTAGATAAATCAATAATAGGATTAAACTCAAAATTAACAATGAAATATTCAAGATGATCAAAATCGCGAGTTGTGAAAGCTTCCCTGTCTATGAGTGAGTCAATCATATATGTCTGGTAGCACTCGTCATCCTCTGCTGCTTGTTTTGCAATACGAAAAATATTTACCCCAAGAATCATATTTCCAAAAGAAAGTTTCATCAAACCATTCCTTCAATTAATCAAAGCATTAGTAGTGGTAAGGAAAGGTCTACCTAAAATTAAAGGAATTTTAGAGGTAAAGTCAATAGTAGAAGTAGTGTCCAAGATTAAGAAATCAACGGGATAATAAAATTTATCAATTTGAATCAAAACATCATCTACCACACCCTGTGGTGCTCTGACTGAACGGTAAGCCAATTGCAATACCACAGAAGTTGGTTTATTTCTCCCAACCCCAACTGCAAATAAATAGAATAAGGCATTAAATCCACACTAGCTCCTAAATCTAACAAAACTTGCCCAAATTCTTGATTTCCAATGCTGCATGCAATGGTTGGGCACCTGGGATCCTTGTACATGGGAGGAATCCACTGGTCAATTAGAGCACTAACCTGCTATCTTAGGAACGCTATCTTTTTCATATGGTGCTTCCTCTTAATTGAACAAGAATTTTTTATAACTTTTGCATATGTAGGAACTTGTTTAATTACATGCAAAAGAGGAAAATTGACTTTTACCTGCTTAAAATTTTCAATGATTTCATTACTAGGATCCAAAGTTAGCTTGCTTGATTCTAAAGCTTGAAGGAATGGTACCTTAACAGGGCTCTTTGTCACCTCTAGTTCCTTGAGTAGCTCGACATCACTACTATCTTGATTCTTTTCCACATCCTCTGATTTATCCATTGTTGGGATGTGTAAAGACTTGCCACTTATTGTCATAATGGTATTTACATCTTTCAGATTCTCTTGTGCCATATGTTGACCATGGGGTGTAGAATGAGCGAAGTATGAGCTTGAGAAGAGAACTTACCTCGCTTATTCACACTCAAGGAGCTCATCAATTTGGACATTTGACTCTTTATATCCTTGACTTCTTCAACAACCTACGTAATCAAATATTCAAGTTTTTGGCTAGTTTTACCTTGTGTTTAAATAAAAGAATATAAAGTCTCTTCTAAGGGATTCCTAGAAGATGAAGATGCATGATATGGGGCAGGGTATGCTCTAGGAGACTGTGCAAGCTGCTAGTTTTCAAACTTCCATCTAAAATTGGGGTGATCACGCCACCTTGGATTGTAAGTCTCAGAGAAATGTGCAAAATGCTTCTTGTACATACATAAAGCATTACATTGTTCCTTATACACCCCTCTCATCTCAACAAATGTAGGACACTCTTGAACGAGGTGATCTATCCTGCCACACACAAAACATAGTCCAAAAGACTCTGTATGATTAGCCAAGTGTATTCGTTTTAAGCTCTTAGTCTTTAACAACTCTAACTCCCTAGTGAGTATCTCAACCTTAGCCTTTAAGTTGTCTTCCTCCCTGAGATGGTAAATTCCACTACTATTTTGGTTCCCTGTAAGTCATGACCTATTTGTGCTCTTAGTAGCACTAGGTCCCGTCTAAGTATGAACTTTTTCAACAAGCTCATTGAGGTACTCTATGGCCTCATCAGGATTTTTCTGTAAGAACTCACCATTACACATCATCTCCACAAATTAGCGTTGTCTATGTGTAAGTCCCTCATAGAAGTAACTCACTAGACGCCAACTCTTATACCCTTGGTGAAGGCACATACTCAACAACTCCTTAAATCTCTCCCAAGACATATACAAAGTTTCACTGTCCTTTTGTGCAAAGGTGGAAATATGTCTTTTTAAAACACTGGTCTTATGTTGGAGAAATTATTTATTAAATAAAACATGAGTCGTCTCATTCCACGGGCCAATAGATTGTGGTCTCAGCGAGTATAGCCAACTCTTAGCTCTATCATTCAAAAAGAAAGGAAAAAACTTAAGTCTCACAATATCATCAACTGCATTTTGACTATGAAAAGTCGCAACTACATCCTCAAACTCCCTAATATGCACATATGGATTTTCACTTTTCAACCCATGAAAAGTGATGAGTAACTGTATCACCCTCGTTTTAATATCAAGTTGACGAGTATTGGGTGGAAACATGAAGCATGATGGTGTGGTTGTGCGTGTAGGGTGGAGGTAATCCTGAAGAGTTCTAGTGGGTTGATTTACATGCTCACTTATATTTTCAGGAGCAGAAGAATTATCAAACAAATTATTAGAAAAATTAGATTATGAATTTGACTCTAACACAGGCCTACAAGCAAATCGACATAATATGTCCCTGTAGCTATTATGCATACAAGATAACAATAAAAAAATAAAATAAAATAAAACTTGTGACGACCCGCTTTCTTTTATTAATTTTATTATATAATAGAATTCTTCTATTCATTTTGGGGTTATTTTAGTTTAATTGTGAGAGTTTCTTAGAAATATATTTGATATGTATATTGGGATTTTCTTTAGTATTAGAAAGGAGAAACAAAAACTATAAGAAATTATTTTATGATATTATTGTTATTAATTTGTTTTATTAAATAAAATAAGTTATTTAGATGATTTGGTCATCGAAAAATCAAGAAAATTCAAAATGGAGGAATGGAGGAAGAAGTCAAATGGCACCACTTAGTAAAATCAGATTGGTCAATTTTAGGTAATTCTAACATCTTTCGGTAAATTAGTTATAACGCCTTCATCTGATCTCCAAATAAAGTTATTCCAATTCATATAGAACTTTAAGAGATAGATCTAAAACTTTTATATTTTGAGTTTTCGGAGATAATGACGGGAGAAAGGATAAAATCTGGTTGGAAGTCGACAGAACAACTGGAGTGCGGGAAAAACACTAGCACCGACTTTGACCATGAGGAGACCAATTGAGAAACATGGTCACCAACTTTGCCATGTATTAGAACCATTCCTAAGCTACTTAGGTGTCATTCTATGAAGGAAAACAAGTGGCCAAAGAGGGACTTGCCTCTAGAAGATTTTGAGATGTTCCTAAGGTGCAAGAAACCTAGTACATGTGTCACTTGAGTGTGAAATGCTTGTGGGTGAAGAGATCTTGTTAAGTCTGATATTTGATCATCTCTTAGATGGATTAAGCTAAGCCCTTGGATTAGTTTCTTTCCCACCAAGCCCATAAGCTAAGGCCAATGATACCCAAACTCCTAAGACCCTACATGTGGCAAAAAATTGGAGGAGACACTTGGACCATTTGAAGATGAATCCCTCTCTCTCACTATATATATGAACGACACCTTAAGGGGAAGGGTTCTTCACCCTTTTCTCTCCTCTAACTCATGGCCCTCTAAGGAGAAAAGACTCTCAAACCTTGCTTAAATCATACACTCCTCAAAAAGCCCACACCAAAAATATTTTGGAGACATAGAAGAGAAGTTTATCAAAAGCTAAGCTCACTCTCTAGCAAGAAGCTTTGGAGAACTTGGTAAGTGTACAAATATCTTAAGTTTGATGTTAAATTGCTTGGATGATAGCTTTGTAATCATAGATGTTATATTTCTCTATAAAGTGACAAGTGATTGTAGTTTAAGTAAGCTTGAGCTAGGAATTGTCATAAGACAAGAGAGAGTAATTTTATTAAGAATTAAGACCTTATCTTGTATATCTATGATGGAAATAGCAGACAAAAACATGTAGAGCTTGAATGACAAAAAGATATGGGAAGTTGAAGCTAAAGTGTTAGGTCTTGATATAGTATAGATGATTGAAGTGTTTACTTGAGCTATGGTTTTATTAGTGTTATGAAAGATTAAATATTGGTATGAACCCTAATAAAGATAAGGACTTAGTCATGAATAAGGTTATGAGGAATAAGATTTGAATATGAAAAACAAATTGAAAGCTTGGAAAGGAAATATATATGCTTATGTATTGATTTGGAGGATTGGAAATTGATGTATGATCTTGGAAGTTTATCAAGTAAGGAATAAGTGTAACTAAGGAGAGAAAAGAACTTATAAATGTATGTTAGAAGGTTAGGAATAGGGTTGGGTACAAAGGTGGCTTGTTTTATATTGAAAGAGCGCCTAACCCAAGATCTCGCTTGACTCTCGCTTGACTTCTAGCTCGAGCGAGATACAGGCGGAGATTCGACACATTTTGGTAAATCAGACATAACTTATTCATGTGATGTTGTATTGGAATGATTCAAGAGGTTATGGAAAGTTAAGAGAAAGATCTAAAAACTTTTATGTTTTAAGTTTTAAGAGATAATGACTCAATAAAGGATGAAATTGGGATTAAACTGGCAGATTGAGATTTAGGCAGAAATCTAGCTCAACCCTTGCTTGATGTTTGGCTCGAGCGAGATTCCCTTGTTACCTGAATCCAAGATTTTCTTATATCCAATGCATGGGATATAATATAAGGATTATATGTTGAATGCAAATGTATGATTTATATGTTATGAATCCCATGAGATATGTAGCATATTTGAAAAGAGTCTAAGAATACATGCATGTCCTAATATGTCACTAGTTTTACATCAAAGGGAAGGGACATGGCATGCAATTTAGGAAAGATGAAAAATATTTATAAGAATAAGAAAGTTACGTCGACAGGGACGGCGATACGTAACGCTTGTCGTATAATAAGAATGTTTATGTCATCACGGGGATGGCGATACGTAACGCCCATAAGACTGATTTGACTAGCAGGAATGACGATACGTAACGCCCACTACAATAAGAATGTTTATGTCATAGCGGGGATGGTGATATGTTACGCCCGCTATAATAAGAATGTTTACGTCATAGCAAAAATGGCGGTACGTAACACCCGCTACGATTAGTATGTTTATGTCACAATGGGGACGACGATACATAATGCCCATATGACGAATATGATTGGCGGTGAAGGCAATACGTAACTGCCACCATAATATGATAAGTTATATTAGGACGGTGAAAGTGATACGTAATTGCCGTCATATTAAGGCAACCGACGGTGAAGGCAAATCGATCTGTCGTCGAGGATAAGACTAAGGCTTATAAAATCGAGAATAATAACATGAAATAAGGCTGTTTACGAAAACCTACGCTACGACACGAAAGGTGTGCACCAATGTTCACTAAGTCTTTTCATAGAAAGTACACAATTCACAGGTAACTTGTATATAAGGCATGCATAAGTCATGATTAATAGGTCTTATGGGAATATGATGTGCATATGCAGGTTATTTGTGAATATTGTTATTATTTTGTTATGTTCTTTGTGCACTTACTGAAATTTTTTTGAAATCTCAATCTTTGAATATTTCATATCATTTCTCTCGGAATTATAGATTTGGTTGCATGTAGGTATGACTTATCGAAAGGATCAAACTCCCTAAGAGATTCTGGTGAGCCTTGAGAGGCCCACCGAATTCTCTCCCTGCGTTGACTCACTTTTGATAGTTATGTCTATTCTATTTTGAGCATGTGATGATGGAAAATAGGCAATAAAATAGAAAGAAATTAAGAAAGATCCTGCTTGGTGAAGAGGCCTAAAGAGGATATGAAAAGCTATGTTTATGTATTTTGAATCTCTAACTTATGAAGAATGGAGATGTGATGTTGATATATATATATATATATATATATATCTAAAGGTTTTAATTATGTCGTGTCATGTGATCTAAGTACAAAGTTAAATTTCTTTGCATTTTTTGGAAATTAACTTTTTTTCCGTTGTAGTACTTATGACGCATGATTAGTAAGTTAGATGCATGCAAGTTATGTAAGATAAGTATGAATGGTAGATAATATTGTCTTACCTATCTTGACCCTTCAGTTTACGTTATATCCCGAACGTAAATTAGCGGCGTCACAAAACTACAACACCAAGAAAAACTACAAAAAGAAAGAAAAAAGAAAAAAAATAATGCAGCAAGTAAAAAGATGCAGTTACCGCCTTTACAAACTACTAAAAAGAAAAACTATCTAATGATTCTTCTACCGTCCCCCAATAACGGCGCCAAATTTTCATTACGTCCAGAGAATAATGCGGTAGTTATAGTATAGCTTTTGGGTATCGATTCCACAAAGAGACAAATTAAAAAAATAGTATAAATAATAAAGAAACTAAAGAAGATATTGAATGATTTATGACAAAATAAAATTGATTTTAATTGCAAATTAAAACTGAAATAAAACGATTAACGAAAAAAATATTCAAATTTGACAAACAATAGAGTATTAGAAATCCCTTGCACATATCTGGTATTATAATTATTCTTAATTCATTGATAATTCAATTGAGAATTCAATTCCAAAAGTCTCAATCCAAAGATATAGAATTATAAACCAAGATTAAATCCAATGTAACCCCTTTGAAAAATCATTCATTACTTTTAAATTATGCAAATTGTTATCCACATTAAGAAAACCTAATGACGACAATATACACAAGGAGCGATATTGTAAAAGAGAATTAAATGAATATAGACAATCAATTGATCCAAACATAATCAAAGAACTAATCCATTCAATAGAAAAAGCATAATTGAATCCATAAATGGAATAAATTCTAAAATTGTTCGAAGAAGAAAAAATTAATAAAATATAAAGATTGATAACACAAAGAGTTTTAATAAATTAAAAATCAAATACATGAATTAAAAATAAATTAAAAATATCATCTAGTATGCAAGTTCGTCCCTAGCCCATGTAATGATGCAGCTTTGCTTGTGGCTTTGAGGCTTGAAGTCCCAAGTGCTGCTTTAAAGTCAATATCTAATTCCATGTGTTTCCGTGTATTATTTGAAGGTCTTGCAATTGTTGTCATGCATGTGGGCTTGAATGATGGCTGCTCAAATGATAGTGGCCCATATGTGCTTCCAAGTGTACTCATGCTTGCATGGGCCTATGTAGAGTCCAACCAAATTGAGATAAAAATGCAATCTGCTCTCATATTTAAATAAAATTCAATGTAAATATATCTTAATGTAAATCAAAATAAAATTCAATAATGTAAATTATATCCAATTATTTTTATTCACATATTAGCATTTTTAATCCAATATTAGGATATTTAGAATGCACTTTCGTATACTCATCAACGGGTCTAATCACAAACTGCCCAACACTTAATCTCCTTGTGGGACCAAAAGGGAAATTTGCACCAAAGGCCATCTTCTCTCTCCCGTGATTGAGAGCGGGACCAACCCTCTGTTGTCCAAAAAATGTTCCCGACCTCTGCTATAATGAAGAGTGGGCTCAGCCAATGTTTTAAATTCCATTCCGTGGCCGGAATTTAGCATTCCAGTTCAGTAACCGAAATGGTGAAGTCTTACATTCCGCACTGATCAGAATTCCGGCTGTTCCCGAGTGTGCCAGCCTATTCCAACTAGAATTATATGTTCCGGCAGAAATACTAATTCTGGTCCAGAATTATAAGAGGCAATATTGTAATTTTTTTATTTTGGTAATTAAACCAAGTCAATGGGTCACACGGGACGCCTTTACTCTTTAGTTTTTTACTTTAGTCTTTAACTTTTTTACTTTTTGACCCTACTCCCTAGACTTTACTTTACTCTTTGTGACTTAAGCCTTTCCATCTTCGTCTTCTTGGTTTCGAAATTTGAAATGCAACGGACGAGTCGCAACTCGTTACTCATCTCCTCCATTAACGAGCCACAGCAGCACAGCTCGAGGCGCCACCTCCACAGCCAGTCAATCTTCAGTGACCCAGTCTCCTCTCCACGGCCAACAGTGCAGGTCTGACGAACGACGCCAAATCCCAGATCTCATTTTTAACATCACTGTATGTATCAGATAATCAAATTCTTCATTTCCTATTTTAAATTTACAATTTACACTAATTACTTGTTAGTATTTATTAGATTTTTAGTTGTATCCAATGTTTTCGAGATTGATAAAAGTTTTATTAGATTACTTATTAGTCTTCATTAGTTTTTATGAGATTGATATAGCTATATCCAATGTTTATGAGTTTGATAAAAAAATTTATTAGATTGATATAGCTGTAAGCCTGTATCCCATGTTTACTTACGGCATTTACTAGATCTAGTGATCTACAACATTTTTTACTTTGTATATTGAAAATATCTCCCTCTGTGGATAATTAACATGTGGAAATGTGCATTTGGTGATTTCTGCAGTTGGTGAACTTGCTACTGTTGGTGCTTGACTTGATCTATTTTTTGTAATTATGTAGGAGTATATAAAATATAAATATCTAGTTGTCAATCAAATGCTGCTACATCTACGGTACTCACTCCTGTTATATCAAAAGATCCAGCATGGGTCAATGCACGCGTAGTGCCAGGGGCAAGAAGTAGTACTCAATGTATCTATTGTAATAAGACAATTAAAGGTGGCGGAGTCACAAGGTTGAAACATCATTTAGGTGGGATTTCAGGTGATATGGAAGCATGTAAAAGATCCCTGCTGATATAAAATGGTAAATGAAGAAGTTGGTCAATGCAATGAAAAAAAACAAATAGAAGAAAAGAAAAATAAACTCACAAATTGGCAGTCCGGTAGATTTATCATATGATGATGTTGATGTTGATGTTGATGTTGATGTTAATGTTAATGTCAATGTTAATATTGATGATGATGATGATGAGAGACACATTCATAGTTCGAAAGGGAAAGGAAATGAGAAAGTAGGCGGAAAGTCAACGGGGGGATTAAATAAAATTTTTGCTCCAAGAACAACTCTTGGATCTTAACCTTCTATTAAGAGTGCTATGTGTTTAAAGGAGATGATTGATAAAACAAAAATGGCTATAGCAAATTAGTGGTATGATGCTAATTTACATTTCAATGCATCTCAATCTAAGTTTTATCAACCAGCTATAGATACCATAACTGCCATCGAGTCAGGATTCAAAGGTCCTTCCTCGTATGAGTTGAGAGGAAATCTATTGAAAAAGTCTATGCCTAAGGTTCAGAAATATCTCTCATTTATAAAAACATAATGGGGGTGAGTGGTTGTTCACTAATGGAAGATGGTTGGACAAACTAGAGGCAACAATCAACAATTAACTTTTTGATTTATAGCCCCAAATGTACAATATTTTTAAAGTCTATTGATACATCGGACCTTAGAAAAGATTCTAAAACACTATTTAACATTTTTGATGAACTTGTTCAAAAAGTTGGGGTTGAGAATGATGTGCAGTTCATAACAGACAATGATACAAGTTATAAGACTGCAGGAAAAAAGTTACAGTAGAAGCATGGTTCTTTCTTTTGGTCCCCTTATGCTGCTCATTGTATAGATCTAATATTAGAGAACTTTGGTGATCCTAGGCATCTTCCTATTATTGATGAAACAATAAAGAAGGCAAGGAAGATAACAAAATTTATTTACAACATGCTTGGGTTTTGGCCTTGATGAGAAAAGACTTCACCAATCGTCGTGATTTATGTCGCACTACCGTCACAAGATTTGCTACAAGTTTTATAAGCATCCAATGCTTACTTTTGTTTAAGAAAGAGTTTAGACAAATGTTTACTTGTGATAAGTGGGTTGCATCAAATTATTCTAAAAGCAATGTAGGGAAGGAAATAGCCAAAATTTTTTAGAAGATGGAGAGTTTTGGACTCAATGTCAGTTTATTGTAAAAGTTAGTAAACTTTTGGGTTGAGTATTACGACTTGTTGATGGAGAAGAAAAGCATGTAATAGGATATTTGTATGATGCAATGGAGAGAGCCAAAGAGAATATAAATGCAAGATTGAAGAATAAAGTTACTGCATTTATGCCATTCATCAGAATCATTGATGCTAGATAGGATAAGCAGCTTCATAGTCCATTACATGCGGCAGATTGTTTTCTTAATCCTGAAATTTACTTCAACCATTACTTTAAAAGTAAAAAAGATATTTTGAGAGGCTTTATGAGTTGCATTGTAAAGTTGGAACTTGATACTAATAAGCAAGACGAAATCATGTAACAAATGAAATTGTATACAAATGCAAACGGTGATTTTAGAAACCTCTAGCAATCCACCAACGTACAAAAGTTTCTCCAAGTAACCTCAATACCCTTTGTTAGTTAATGTGAATCTATCTTTTAATTCTTTTATTTGTTTTTGAGTAATAATTTATGATTTCTTTTTTGCTATACTTGCATGGTGAACTAATTATGGAATTGAGGTTCCAACTCTTTAAAGATTTGCAGTTCGCATACTAAGTTACTGTTGTAGTACAACTAGTTGTGAAAGAAATTGGAATATATTTGAGTTTATTCATTCAAAGAAAAGGAATAGATTAGAGCATAAACTTTTGAATGATCTCATATTTATTCATTATAACTTGAAGTAGCGTGAGAGGTAAATTTTTTTCAAAATAATAATTCTTTTACTGTTAAAAAAGATGTAATAGTTTCACTTATCTATAACTTTTATTTTGGCAGAAATATAAAAAAGGGAAGAGATGCTTTTGATCTAATCAAACTTGAGAATATTGACTTAATGGAAGAATGGGTTGGAAAGGAACTAGAGCTTATTGAAGGAGAAGACTTGGATTGGGGAAGTATTGAAGAGTCATTAGCCTCACTAAAATTAGAAGACTGTAATAATGTTGCTCTTGATCTTGATGATTATGATGATAATATTGAAGAAAATATTTTGAATAACATTCCACTTATTGATCTTTATCATCTTATTGAAGATAAGTAATATTGATACTAGATTTTAATTGTTGGATTGAGAACTTATGATATTGTATTAGATTTTATAAATATGTGTTTAAGAATTGTATTGACTATTGAGAAATATTATTAAGTTTATCAGGAATGTATGCTTTTAATATTTGTATATATGTTTATTTTAGAATATAGTTATTATATATATAATTTATTCATATAATGTCTATCTCAAAATAGATGGGAACCAAAATATTTCGTTCCAGTGCCTCAATAGAAACGGTCACTGGAATGGAATTCAAAACTTTGGGCTCACCACCAACCTAACCCAACACTTACCTTCCTTACAATGTCAACGGGAGGAATCGGGTCTAGTCTCAAACTATCTGACGGATCAGAGAAGATATGCCAAAGGCCGCTCTACCCCTCCCACGATTGAGTGCAGGTCTAGCCCCTCGGCTGCTCGTAAAGAAGTGCTCTAAGGGGAAAACTATGCCAAAGGCTGCTCTACCTCTCCTGCAATGAAGTGCGAGTCCAACCCCTTGGTGGCCTGAAGACTTATCCCGACATTCATCGTAATGAAGAGTGGGCCTAACTCCAACCTGACCTAATATTTACCTTCCCTACGACGTCAGTGGGCAGGAGCAGGTCCAGTTCAAAAATGCCCAAACAACTTACGTCCCTACGGGACCAAAACGCAACTTGTGCCAAAGGCCACTTCGTCCCTCCCACAGCAAAGAGCCAGTCTAGTCCCTCAATTTTCCGAAAACATACCCCGACCCCCATCGCAGTGAAGAGCAAATCAACTTTTCGACCATCCAAAAACTTTAACTCTTTGGGGAGCTAAAGGGTCGGGTTTGGTTTGAGGCATTCCGACTTCTCCTCAATAAAGTGCGGGCCTAGTCCTTTAAATATCCGACATGAATGCCATGTCCAATGACAAAGCATCAAACGACCAAAATGTCACCTTATAGGCCAAACAACGTAGGTTTGTAAGTCTCGTGCCCATACAATTGAAAGTGAGATTATGATTAATTTGTTTGTTTTCTCCAATAGAATATCCAACTCCACGGCCACAGTCTAACTCGTGAGGGCCATAGAGGGTTGGCGAAGAGCTTACTGACCTTTCCCCCTAAAAGGAAACTAGAATCTTCCCAACACGGTTTGATTCTTAAAGGGGTTTTGCATTCCAAGCCAACAACAATGGGTAAAGGCCGACACACACTAATAACACTTGTTCCTCCTTTTCAAGGACATGTCAAAAGGGAGCACAACAACACGGAAGGAAAATAAGGGAATAGGGGAGTTTAAATGTGCATAGGAAATCGACGCCGAGAAAGAAGCTAACATCCGTGGCTTAGCAATACAGGGGAAAATACTGACCTCACTAATTTTATCACTAAAGCGCCAAGAAGATAAATAGTTGGGAGCTAGTGTGGGAATAAGATGACCCTGCAAGACCCCAGGAACTAAACATGACATACAAAGATGACCTCTAATTAAAAGAAAGGCATGGGAATAAGAAAAGCAACATACCTAGGAAAGAATGCTTCGCAAGCGTTCGTACATTTCCACCGCCACCTCTGATAAAGGAGCAGAAAGTCGAGACTTGGGTGTTTAAGAAGGAAATAAAATAGCAAAAATGAAGTATGTATTTCGGGTGGTGTAGTAAGTGGTCTCAACAAAGGGGTCATTGCAAGCAGTATCAGTCCTATCAGACTCCTCCTTAAAGCTTGTGAACGTCGTGTAACTTCCATTAAGATTGGTATTTTTTTCATACTCCCCCCTCCCCCACACCCCACACCCCACACCCCACACCCACGGGTCCCACCCCCACTCTCAACTCTCTCTCTCTCTCTCTCTCTCTCTCTCTATGTGTGTGTATATATATATACTAGTGTAAAAGCTACGTGCAAGGCATGTATGCCCTTGCACATTTTCAAATTATTGCTTCTCTTTCTCTATACCTGTATTTGTGCATTTCGGAGAGCTACTGTAGAGTTAAACAAGAACGGAAAAAGTTGTGTGGGAAATGCATGGCAAAAGGATGAAACCCAATTGTTAATCTCAACCTAGAGAGCCCGAAACCCAATTGTTAACCTAATCCATTCATATATGTTTTTTTTTATACGAATCCATTCATATATGTTGAATTGCGTTTAAAGAATTTTTTTTTTTTTTAAATGCTCTATATTCCCACATCCCTTCATTTCTAGAAACTTTTCACATTTCATTCTCTCCTACTCTCTCCCTCTCTCTGATATTCTCTCAGATGCATTGTTTTTTTAAACTATGGTCTCACTCTCTCTTTGTTTCTATGCATTTGATGGCTCATGATCTTCGACTTATAGTATCTCACATTTCTTCTTACACCCTCTATATGTTTGTTTCTTCATCACGAATCTAAAATTTTTTGTTACATATCGAAATAGATCTACACCTTTTTTAGCAAATCTTTCTTCAATCTAAAGTTCTTTTGTTGTGTTTTGTTTTCTATATATACGAATAAATGTATTATATTTCTACATTTTTCTTTGTCATCGTGTTCTTCTTTTGATTTTTTCGTTGCTTTTTCAAAAGATGTGAACAAATATTGGCATTTTTTAAAAGATCTTTCAAGATCTAAATTTTTTTTGCCTTTTTTTTTCCGCTTGGTCCTCTTCTTTATTGGGGTTTTTTCCCCCTCCAAGTTGAAGGCTTTTTTATTTATTTGTTTGTTTGTTATTTTTTGTTTGATCGATGGAGAAATGAACAGATCTTGTTAATTTTGTATAGATCCCAACAAACATGGCTCTTCTTGTTTAATTTTTTGTCGGGGTCTTTTTTTTTTTCCCCCTTTTTTTCTAGTTATAGATCTATAGAGATGTAAACATTTTTTAATAGATCTTTTTTAGATTTGAAGTTGTTTGGTTTTTTTTTTCATATATGTGAACAAATTTGATATATTTGTTTAAGTTTGGAAATTATTACAGATTTGAATGTTTATTTTTCAGATCTGCAAATTATGTTTTTTTTCTTAATTTCTGTATAATTTTTGTTGTTGTTGTTGCTTTTAGTTAATTATGCATTTTCTTATGTGATTTTTGTTCCTCGATATATTTTTCAGATCTGCAAATTATATAATCTTTTTTTTTTCTTTGTTTCAACATGCATGTTCCCAACACTAAATGGAAGAGTTGAGTTCGAATAAGTTAGGTTGTTTGTGATTTTTTTCTTTCTAAATTGTTGATTTTTTTTCTTTAAATAATAATAATCTTTTTGTTCTTTAGATCTCAGCACAGCAAGAATCATTTAGTTAATAATATATTTTTTATTTTTCTTTGTGGAATCATCTAAAAAGGATTTTGTAATAAGAATTTTTATTTAATTTATACAACTAATTACTGCATGTAAAAGATATAATGTCATGATAAAAACAATGTTGTCTCGTGGAATTGTGTACGGTTTATTTAAGCATATTGTACAAATGCGTACATGTTGGATGAACAAATTCATACATGTTTTTTTTTTATAGGACAAATTCATACATGTTAATGGATGGAGACAAAAGAATAAAAGCATACTCAAGTCGGCATACGAAATAGAACAATACAAGAATATCAGTACTTTAAGTTTCAACTAGCTTAAGTTAAAAAAGAGGTTTCCACGACATAGCGGTGTGTCGGTGGAAAGTGATTTCTTCTCTATGTGCAAACGAAAGGAAGAGTTTTAGAAAACAACATGTTCGAAGAAATTTAGGGTTTTATCGTGGTGCGATGATGGATGAATTGATCGAGAAGTGGAAATGAATGAAGTTAAATGAAGCTGAGGATGAGGTCATTGAGCTGGAACCAACCAACGAAGATGGGGATAGCTGACATTGGAAGTAGAAGTCTTATCGGCAAACTCTGGCTCAACAGAGGCATTAGTAAGCAGATAGTCTCTGCTACAATGGCCAAGGTATGGAAAATCAGCAAGCCAGCTATTTTCAAAGATTGTGGTTTAAACCTGTAACATCCCGATCTCAAATCTTGGACGACTTTATTTATCATTATTATTATTATTATTATTTATTTGAGATATATTTTGAGATAAGATTTGTTTTTTTCATTTGTTATCTTTGTTAAATCCAAACGTTTCTTAACTTAAAATACGTTTAGTCTAAACCCCAAACCTTCGGCCATCATGCTCTGTTTCGATTTAGCTTCAAGTCGTATCTCAACTCAAATTCAAATTCAAATTCAAGCCAAACCTCTCCTAACAAACCACGTTTAACTTCATCCCCATCATCTATAAAACCCAATCCGAGGCCCTTTAGAAATTCGTCCTAGAAATTATCATCAACACAGAAGAGAAAGTGCCACTCAGAGCACCCGAAACACCTCTCGGTAGAAAACCGTAGCCATGGTTTTTCCCCCAAACCTAGACCTTGCCTCGTCGAGCAACACTGTCGAAGACCCCATACGCACGTTGCCCCCAAACCACCAGCTGCCACTTAGACCCCCCCACATGCATCAAGCAAAACCAAACCATGGCTTTTCCCACGTTTAAACGCTGCCACAGCCAACCAACCCATGTGATAGCACAACACCTTTGTTTTAGCCACCGAAAACAGAGCACTTTTCCATGCTATGAAAAACTGCATGAGCCGCCGAGAACAGCCCAACCACCTGGAAAAACGTCGGAGCATCACCTCGAAGCACAGACAGCGCCGAGGTTGCCAGTCCGGCCCACAGCTCCATTCATATAACTCGTTCACCACATTGCCGTGACACCTGCACCACATAGAAACCGATGAAACCACGGCAACCATGCAATGAATCGCCATGTGAATTCTGTCCACGTCTCCTGCACAGCCATGCGGACCACCCCAGGGACTTGCACCACCGAAAGCAGAGCACCTGCTTTCCTCCATAGTGAGCTACTACACCACCAAGTTAACACACCGTGAGCCACCTTAATTCTGCACGCATCTCTACCCTTCACCACATCTGCTAGCTACCGAAAACCCACTAGCATGTGCTCTGTTGTTGCAGCCAAAAACAGGTGGAGCTCCATGCAAACCACCGTCGCCCAACCATTCAGCAACCCTCTGTTTTCATATCCTCCCTGATTTCACTTACGCTTCTCTCACGTATCTCTCTCTCTCTCTTAGCTCTCTGCCATCGCTCTCGTCGCCACCCTCAGCCTAGCTCAGTCACATTTCTTCCTCGGTGAGCATCACTACTTCTTCTCTCTCTCATGTGTTTGTTTTACGTAAGTTTCACTGACTGGTGTATTATGGTTTTATATATGCTTGGTTTTAATGATATAAATGTCTCAATTCAAGATTTCCACAATTATAATATATATTTAAAAGTCTTGAACTATTTTATCAAGTATATTTGAATAATTATTAAACTATAATAATAGTTTACAAGATTTTATTTTAATACTAAATACGTTAGCCATAATTTTATTAAGCTTTATTTCCTGTAGAAAATATTTATAAGAATTTTGATATTAAGAATTATTAAGTTTTTTTTTCATGAACTAATCTTAGCTATCGTTTTTTAACTCGAATGAATAAATATTATTTATTAGATTATATTTGAAGGATTACGTATGATATTATCGATTTAATAATTATACGATATTGGTGTTTATTAGATTTCTCATAACATTGAATAAATATGTTAAGAATATTTTAAGCATTGTTAATAATTATTAGATTTCTTATAAAGTTGGGTACTTATACTAATTATAAGAAGGTAAACCTATTCTAAGGATTTAAATTTTCACAACTTATTTTGATAGAACATGAATATAGTTCAAAGCATCTTTTAAGTTTTAATATGTTATTAGTATTTAAATATTTTAAAATATAAGTATTTAGTGAATTCTATGTTAAATAGAATATTCATTTAATTATTTTATACAAAAAGATTTTAATTAAATAGAAATATCTAACTTAATGAATGTAGCTTTGATTGTGTTACTAAAGCATATTTTTAATGTAAAACATTTTATAAGTATTTTATTTTATGATATTAGTATTTAATGTCTTTTGTATGAAGTATAATGTGTATGATATTATTATTCTTCATGATATGTATTAATTCAGTAGAATAATTCAGCACGTTACTTTTAGAAATGTTAGTGATGATTTAATAACTTCGTATAGGTATCATCGAACTATGAAGGAGAATTTAGGAAGCAGCGCTACGAGGTAAGTGAATTTGATCATAAAACTAGGATTCTCACATTAGTTTATATTATTAGTAAAGCAAGTTCTTTGATAGCCCTTTTCAAATACCCCTCACGTCATGCAAGTATGTCATTCAGCATAGCACAGTACACGATCATATCATTCAGCATCATGTTTAGATTCAGCTAGTTATTTATATTAGTATGTAAATTATGCATCTCATATCGCATAAGTCACATAAGTTGAATTAAATTCAAGTATAAGATTCAGTCAGGTCAAGAAGTAATTAATTAGTTATCCAGTTAAATTATATCAGTAATCAGTTCAATTCAGATGGCCATTCAGATGCATGGTACCAATGCATATCAGATCAGGATGGAGGTGCAAGCCACGGACCTAAGCGTGGTCCACCATAGTACGTTAGAGTACTATCAGCGACTCTCCTTGCTGCAGCGGGACGTGGGGCTGGTGCACAACCTTGCACACAGGGTTAAGTGTGTTGGCCAACCAACTAAGTTAAATCAGTTCAGCTAAATCAGTACAGTCAAATCAGTTCAGTTAGTTGGTTTAGATCATCAAACCAATCAGTTATTTCAGACCAGTCACTAAGTCAGTTAGTCAGTCAAGTCAGTCATGCATGGCATCAGCATTAACATGTATAATCATATTTCAGAATTCAGCATAAGTTTTATTAAAAATATTCTATAATATTATCTTACGTTGTGGTGGATTTTCTTACTGAGTCATTGACTCATTTTAGTTTATTTTTTTTTTTTTTTTTAAAACCACCCAGGTGATGAAGATGACCAGTGCGAGTAGACAGGCCAGGAGTAGATTGAGCAGTTATTGTATTTTCGACATTTTCTAGAAATACATGTTTTTATGACACAAATTTAATGTCAGTTAATGTTTTTCTTCAAAGACATTTTATTAGAACTTCATTTCTTTGGAATAAACGTTTTTTATTTCATTATAAAAACCAAGAATCTTGTGCCGGAATAAAAGTTTTAGAAAATCATGTGACACTCTTTAGCTTACGAGGAGGGGTGTTACAAACCTTTATACAATTACTAGCAACCATGACTAAAGATTATGGGGTTAAAATAGGATCCTCGGTGGGGAAAGTGATGGAAGTGGATGTTGATGAGAATGATATAGCGTGGGGTCCTTACCTTAGAGTTAAAATAGAGATTGACTTGATGAAAGTGGTTGCATGGGGTTGAACAGTCAAAGTTCAAGAGGAGATTATATGGGTGCCATTTAAGCATGAAATGCTTCCAAAATTATGTTTTGGCTATGAAACTATTATCCACACTACTCAAGGTTGCCCAATGAAGGATATGACTCAAGTGTGCGAGGACCATGAAGAACAGTAGTATGGTGTATGGTTGCTAGCTGAGTTGTATTATGGACGTAGAGGGAATGGGAGATCCGAGCAATTCCCTATGTCTAATCAAGGATCAAGTTCAAAGCAATGACAAACAACCTCTAGTGGTGAAAAGAAGGGGATCGAAGGCAGCCTTACTTCAAAAGAAGGGTGGATGATAAAAACTTATGATGATAAAGGGAGCCTAGGAGTGGAGGTCTCTTAAAGCATGGACAGCACGGAAGCACAAATATAACTTCTAAAGCAAAAGGCAAGCAGCTGTCACTACTTACCAATAAAGACCTCACAACTGAAAAGATACCATTGGAAGAAGATGTACAGCTAAAATCCAGGATAAGATGGGTACAGATACTGAAGAGCTCAAAGCTGCAAGGAAAGTACTTGACACAGATTTGACCAAGAGAGGCCACTGGAAGAGTAGAGCTCGGCAATATGGGAGAAAATGAGCTCAAGAAACCAAAATCTAGAGGGGGAAATGGATTAGAGAGGAAGAGAAGATATTGGAAGACAATGACAGCAAGGGAAAAAAACTGAGAATTGAGGAAGAGGAGGAAATTGAAGATTATTAACTTGGCAGTGGCTACTAGTCAGCACCGCCAAGAGCAATAAAAATATTAAGCTAGAACTGCAGGGGGCTTAGGAGCCCTTGGTCAGTTCAAGACCTCTACAGCCTAGTAGAGGGAAGACACCCAATTTAGTTTTCTTAATGGAAACTAAATTAGTTTCGAAGCAATGGTAATGGATACAAAAAAAAAATTGAATTTTCAAGGTTGTTTACCTGTGAACCTGAGAGGAAGGAGTGGTGGTTTGGTATTATTATGGAAATCCTGGCTAGATGTTAGAATTAGTTCATATTCTCAACATCATATAACAGCATCAATTGTAAATGGTGATAGCAGTAAAGAATGCCAGTTTACAAACCTTTATGGCCACGCAGAATCTCACAGAAGACAGGAATCTTGGGGTATTTTAATTTCACAAAAACTTCGACCCAAAAACCTTGGCTTGCATGTGGGGATTTTAACGAAAAACTCACTCAACAAGAAAAGGTTGGAGGGAACAAAAGAAATGAGACTCAAATATTGAATTTTAGACATACTTTGGAGCTATGTCAGCTGTATGGCCTTGGTTGGGAAGGAGCAAAATATACCTGAAGTAATGGGCATGTTGATGCCTCCTTTACTAAGGAAAGGCTTGACAAAGAAGTAACAAATGTAACTTGGCAACATATGTTCAAAAACTCAAAGGTATCAATACTACCAACCAAATCTTCAGATCATAAGCCATTACTAATTACTTTCCAGAAAGTTACTCAAAGTACCTACTGCTATAACACAAGACACTTTCGCTATGAAATGGCTTGGGGGACTGAAGAGGAATGCAAACAAAAAATTCAGCAGCAATGGGATGATCCCAGTAATCTAAGTCCCACTCTAGCAGAATGTCAAGAGAAGCTACTCAAAAGTCAACAAGTTTTGGCAGGCACAAAATCTCAAATATAGCACATCAAATCTGAATAAAAATTGAGGAGCTAAAATGTCAGCAGAATGAAGGTCTCCATAACATCCATCGAATCAAAGCTCTCATACAAGAGCTGGGAATTTTGTTGAAACAGGAAAACAAGAGATGGAAACAAAGGGCAAAAGTCCACTGGTACCAAAAAGGAGATAAGAACTCTCGATTTTTCATGCATGTGCGACTCAGAGGAGGAAACACAACAGCATCCATTTTGTCATAGATACACAGGGTCGACGCATCACTCAGGATAGTGAGATCAATAACACTTTCAGATCTTTTTTTCAAACAGTTCTTTCTTCAAATAAACCTGGTAGTGATAATGTGGAGCATTGTTTGTAGCATGTATCTATTAAAGTTACTCCAAAAGTGAACCATGTACTCACCCAACAGTTTGAATTTGATGAGATAGAAGCAACAATGACACAAATGAACCCATGGAAATCCCTAGGTCCTTATGGATTTGGTGCTGGATTTTATCAAGACCATTGGCAGAATGTTGGATCTCAGGTCAAGCAGGCGATCCTTAACTTTCTAAATAGGCATCAAACATTCAAAGTAATCAATTTCACTCATCTTTTGTTGATTTCAAAAAAGCATAATCCCACTTCTGTGCATGACTACAGGCCTATTGCTTTGTGCGATGTATTTTATAAAATAATTGCAAAAGTACTTGCCAATCGACTAAAAAAAGTGATTCCCAATATAATCTCTAGATGGCAAAGTTCTTTCATTCCAGGCAAGGCTATTATTGATAATATTGTCATAGCTTTTGAGCTTCTCCACTCAATGATGACTAGACAGAAAAGCAAAACAGGGAGCCTAGCTTTGAAATTAGATATCTCTAAAGCTTATGATCGAATAGAGTGGAAGTTTTTGGAGAATATGATGCTGAAGCTGGGATTTGAGGCAAGCTGGATCAGACTTGTGATGGAATGTGTAACCACAGTTTCTTATGTGGTTTTAATTAATGGCAAACAAGGACAAAAATGCTCACCTAATAGAGGATTGAGGCAAGGTGATCTGTTATCACCTTACCTCTTTATCCTTTGTATGGAAGGATCAACAGCTCTGATCAGAAAAGTAGAATAGGATAGAAGATTGACTGGAGTGGCTGCCACACATGGAGGGACCCGAATCAGTCATCTGCTATTTGCAGATGATTGTCATTTTTAGTAAAGCAAACTCAGCATAATGGAGGGAGATTCAGTTAATTCGGTCTCAGTTTGAAGCAGCATCAGGTCTAGCTTTAAAAAGAAACAAATCAGCCATTCTTTTTAGCCCAAATACTCCAACAGTAATTCAAGAAGACATAAGGCAACAAGCTGGAGTCATGTTATGTGGAGATTATGGCAAGTATTTAGGCTTACAAAAAATGCTAGGCAGATCCAAATTTCTTGCATTTAAGTCTATTAAGAAAGGTTATGGAAAAAAATTCACAGCTGGAAAAATGCCCTCTTATCTATGGCAGGTAAAGAAGTTTTGATAAAGGTTGTACTGCAAGCTACCCCTACCTATATGGGGTCTTGCCTACCAGAGACAATTTGTGTACCAGAAAAGTGGTGACAGATGCCAAGTGTTCTATCTGTAATCGAGACAAAGAATCAGTACAACACATGTTATGGTATTGCCCAGCCGCAGCTGATGTATGGGCTGAAAGATTGAGTGAGCTCCCCAAGTGGGTCCATGCAAAAATGGACTTTGTTCTACTTTGGCAGAAAATCTTACAAGAAGTTGAGCAATTGAAGCGGCCAAAAATAGCTATGATCTTTGCAAGCATTTGGCATAGACGTAATTAATGGATGTTTCAAGGTAAATTTGCTAGTATAAAGATGATCATCAATAGAGCTGTATACATGCTAGAGCTTTTCATTAAAGCAAATCAGAGATCTAATCAACATACCATGCGGGTTGAAGGCATAAGAAAAAGAGCAAGATGGGTTGCACCAAGTGGAAATTGAATCAAGGTCAATTATGAAGCAGCCTTAGATACTCAAACAAATACAATGGGCATTAGCATCATAGCAAGAAATGAGGATGGGGAAATTATGTATGCTGCTTGTGTAGGTAAAAGATTTGTAGGAGACAGTGAAGTTGCAAAATCCATGGCTCTCTAGAAAGCATTTGAATTAGCAGCAAACATGAACACTCAGGAAGCAACCTTTGACGGAGATGTCCTTAGGGTGGTTCAAGCAATACAGAAGTCAAAAGAGCACTTTGGCAATAACACACAACTTATCCGAGACACCCAGCTTGTTCTATCTCAAAGACCATGTTGATCTGTGTTATGTAAATCGTGAATGTTATAGTGTTGCTCATAGCTTAGCTAAAAGAGCAGTAAGACGTGAGGAGGAGTGTATAGGATAGAAGAGTTGCCTCATGAGTTTATGTCACTCATAGAGATAGAGAAACCTTGTAATGAGCCTAGCTCAGTTAATGTTTAAATGTAATGCCTCTAGGTAGTTTGATAAAAAAAAAAGGAGGGGGGAGGGCAAAATAGTAAACCAAAAAACTAAATGGCAAAAGCAATTTAAGTGCCTCGTGGCGGAAGAAAACAAAATTCAATCATAAAAAATAGGGGTAAAAAAGTAAACCAAAATACTAATTGGCAAAAGCAATTTAAGTGCCTAGTGGCGAAAGAAAACAAAAATCAATCATAAGGACAAATTTGAAAAATGATTAATACACACGAATAAACTTGGTATCCTTTGAAAGACAAAAAAATTACTATTCATTTCATTATAAAAGTAGGGGCAAATCAGTAGAAAAAAAAACTAAATGGCAAAAGCTATTTAAGTGCTTTGGTGGCGGAAGAAAACAAAAATCAATCACAAGGACAAAGTTAGAAAACGATCAATACACAGATAAACTTGGAATACCAAAATAAATAAATTGGGAATATGAAAAGGTTACTATTTATTTTAAATTGATGCTTTTTATATAGAATATAATATATATATATATATATATATATGGTTGTTGTAAAAGCAATAATGGGGAACAATGAATGACCCCCCACATGCGCCCCCATTTTCTCTCCGCATTTCTCTCAAAGCTGTCCTCCCTATATTATTAAATGACCCACATCGCAGTGTTGATTTTTCCTAAATATATGAGGCATTTTCATATCAGTTTGAAAGAGATAAAAATGAAAGAAAAAAACTTCAGTTCTTAAGTAATAAGAATTCTAAATATTTTCTCTTATAAATTCTCTTATAATAGCAATATCTTTTTAATTTTATAATACGTTATTAGCCGAAGTTCTGCTGATACTAAAGCTAGTGATCTTCTACTTCAAGTAAGTTTTTCAATATATTATTTGCAGTTCTCGAGATGAATATAAAAGATAATATTACTGAATACTACATGATAAAATTCTGCTTTTATTCTCATAATCATGTGAATAAATTTTTTAGATCTGCATATTTATTTTCGTGATTCATATATGTAGAAAATGTCATATCTTACAAAATTGAAATTTTTTACTATTGACATTTCTGAAAAAATTTATTTATCCAGAATCATTGATGAGATCCATTTGGATATGATGAACTTGGGAGATACAATCAAAGAAGAAAATCACATATCCCTGTAGGACCATACTTAATATCTCACGGTGAAAAATTCTCTTACGTTGTGAAATGATTTAAGGGAGAAATATGAGCACCAGAATATATAATCCTCCCAAAAGCTCATTATGACTTATTGCACCTGAAGTTGCAAGATTTTAAAAGTGGTAGTGACTATAACTCTGCACTCTTTAAAATCAGCTCAATACTAAAATTATGCAATGAGAAAGTTATTGATGATGACATTTTAGAGAAGACATATATTATTTTTTATGTCTCGAATGTGCTCCTGCAGTAGCAGTATCGAAAGTGAAAGTTCAACAAATATTCTGAACTTTTATTTTGTCTTCTAGTGATTAGGTTAAATAATGAGTTTTTGTTAATAAATCATCAGTTATGTCCTATTAGTTTCACATCATTTCCTAAAGTGAATAGTACTAGATTTACACCATTCCCAGAAGTGAATGGTGCATTCTTTCAAATGAACCGAGGGCATAAACGTGGTAGAAAAAATATAGAAGTGTGAGTTCCAAAAAAGACAACACTAAAGGAGATAATAATATAAATACATCATATCACCAGAAGTGATCCAATTCAGAAAAGGGTGAAGACCTTCAAAATAATTTTTCATAGAAAGATAAAGATGTTTGTCATAGATATGGTATGACTGAACATTAGTCACGTACCTGTTATACGGCCAAGCACTTGATTCACTTATACTGAATTTTTATATATTATAGTAAAGTTTTTTAATATTTTATCATATTTTGAAATAGTGAGATATCGGTGCCTGAAGCACAACAAGAAATTATTTGAGAAAATAAAGCTATATTTGAATTCGATCCTCTTACAAATGAATGTAAACCAGAAGTTCAGAGGATTATCTATTTGCAAAGTGTTGCAAATGAATTACCGAATGTATTTACTAACACTAAAAGTGTTGTAAAATCATATATTACTACTGTTAATGTGTGACGCCCCCAACTTACGTCTGGGATACAACGTAAATTAAGGTGTCTGGATGAGCAACACTTGGCTACTCACCCTCGTACTTAACAAGTCTAAAAGCATAAATTACTAAATTCGCAGCGGATTAAGTTTTTTTCAATATAAAACTTTCTAAAGATCACACGGAAATATATATATACAACATTCATTAAACTTAAACATTGTACTTTATACATATACACAACCCAATTGTAGCAAAACATATTACATTATCCCAAAAGAAACTTTCCTTCACCTCACTCTTTTTCCCTCTTAACCTCGGGATATTCTCTCCCGTAGCGAAACCTATCCATGCTAATACTAAAGTCTCGCTGGAGCTGTTGTCCCTGTGGAGTCACAAAAACTCCACACATGGACAACGAGCCGTCTACTCCTAAGGTTAAGCAGCATCCAGTACGTCTCCTCTCCTCGACAAAAGTGGATGCGTCAAGACTCCCAGCTCCGGTGGGTCTGATAGGAGGTCCAAAGGAAACAAAAGAAACGTCCAAAAAGGGACTGTAATCGGAAAGTCCCTCAGGACTCCCCGAAGTCTCCTGTATCGTCGGGGCTGTCCCCCTGCTGGTCATCGAAACCTGTATGAAATAATATGCACAAATATATGGAGCCACAAAAGAGTGAGATTTCGAATGAAATCTCAGTAAGTACATAAACAGCTTAAAGGAAACAGGGAAAACACCCACAAAGTTAAAACCACAACTGACAAGGGAAGATACCCTAACATACCCCTCACCAGGCCACTGTCTAACTGACACTTTTCTCAACTCACCCATTGTCTTATATTAAAATACATTATTTTCCCCTTTAAGATTCTTGTTCTTTCATATCACTGATGGGCGTTACGTATCGCCGTCCCCATCACATACACTCATCAATCATCCGGGCGTTACGTATCGCCGTCCCCGTTATGATGAGTCTGGTGTCAATCATCCGGGCGTTACGTCTCGCCGTCCCCGTTATGACACGAATTATATACACATAGTACTGCGGGCGTTACGTCTCGCCGTCCCCGCAAGGATCAATCACACGGGCGTTACGTCTCGCCGTCCCCGTGGAGATCACAATTTCATATCACGACAGGCGTTACGTATCGCCGTCCCTGCCGGCACGTCAGTCATACGGGCGTTACGTATCGCCGTCCCCGTCATGACGTGACTAACTTAATCTCGACAGGCGTTACGTATCGCCGTCCCTGCCGGCACGTCAGTCATACGGGCGTTACGTATCGCCGTCCCCGTCATGACGTGACTAACTTAATCTTTTATATGCTATTCTCTTTCTTTATATTTTTCTCTCATACACATGAGTCATCTCACTCATAACCCTTCCCATTTTAAACACCACTTCCATTCCAAGGAAACCCTAAGTCTAGGCAAAACAGGGTATCTCGCTCGAGCGGCCTGTCGAGCGAGTGTCGAGCGAAGTCTCGGGTTGGGACTCGCTCGAGCGGGTGTCGAGCGAAACTCTAGCGAGGGTTCACATTTTGCCTTCGCTCGATTCACATGTCGAGCGAGGGTCGAGCGAACTTACGGGTCTAAGGGTTTTTCCACTCAAAACACACCAATCTTTTTCATACACTCCACTTATCTTCTTAAAAACCTAAATCTAAATTCCCACAATTTTATTGAACATAAAAACAAGACAAATACAATCAACCCTACTCAAGTATTCAATTTACACTTAAACATGTTCTCATGTGTTCACTACTATGAAATCTAACTCAAACATGCCAATAAACCAGTTCCATGCTTAATTTAAGCTAGAATATGGACTTACAAGTTCTTCCAAGCTTTAGGGAATTGATCCACTCAACTTCCTCCAAGTTTGCTCCCACACACACTCACTTCACTCACAAGTGATCACTTTGAGGGTTTGGGGATACTTTGAGGGTTTGGCTTCACAAGGCAAGTGCTCTCTCCTTCTAAAGGAGCTTAGGAAGCTCTCAAGGTCCTATATATAGTGTGGTGGTCGACCAACATGAGGGAGAGAAAAGGAATTGCACCCAAGGTACCCTAGTTGGCAGATTTGCATGAGATGAGGTGTCCATCTAGGCAAAATCTAATGATGAGGATTAAGCCTCCCAAATCCTAGGCTTTGCAGCTGGGTTAGTCATCCAAGGGCTCACAATTGAGGTGGTTTGGCTGCCCATTTTGATCCATGGCTGAGAAGCAAGCTTAAGGGATAAGAGGTGAGGTGGCACTTCACCTAACCATGCATGCATCTCTCATCTCCAGCTCTCCCCTTGTGTCACACGCCCATCATCTGGTTTTCTCCTCCATTTGGTTCCTTCCCAACTCCCTTAGGTCTTCCCTCAACAAGTTCTAGAAGGTCACTTCATAGTTTGGTTAAGGTAGAGCCAATTTTGATCCAATTAGTCACCAATCAACCAGATTTTGGCTCCTTTGGGTTTCCATCACCCCAACCATTCAATTGGCTTCCAATTCAACTTTCCATTCATTCCTAACTATCCCTACACATGTCCTAATCCCAGAGAATCCTAAAACCAGTTGCCTATTTGGTTACATGCCCCAATCTAGTTCAATTACCCAACTCGGGTTCCATTTAAGTCCATTCTAAAGCTGCCTACTTGATCTCCAAATAAGTTATTTATTCCTTCCGAATCTCAGGAAACTTCTAACATAAAAGTTTTAGATCTATCTCTTAGGGTTCTATACCAATTGGAATCACCTCATTTAGACATCATATGGCTGACTTATGATCATTTTCCTAAAACTCGACAGATTGATCCGAAAGTGCATAATTCTCAATACTAAGTGAAATCTCACATTTCCTCAACTAAATCTCCCATTCTAATTCCCTAATAAATAAATGCATTAAATAAATCTCCTTAAAATAATTTTTATAAAATAATTTACCTTAGAAAAATTTGGGCTATTACATCCTCCCCCCCTTAAAAAGGATTTCGTCCCCGAAATCGCTAAGATATAAATAATTAAGGGTTTAAGGAATCTATACCTCGATTACTAGCAGTAGATTCTTCTGAAGAGGTGGGTACTTTTTCCTCATTAATTAGTGAATCCTGAGAGTGATAAAATATCATGTCAACATCGGGATCATAGTACATGTTCACACTAATTTCTTGCAACATATGGAATCTCTCTTCCTCTGTCCTTTCTATTATAGGTCCCTCTTCACACTGACGTTTACGCTCCTCAGATCCATCAGATGACTCTATCATGACAGCTTTTCCTTTGTCCTCTCTTCTTAAAAATCTTTTCTCTGCTTTTAACCATTTTCTAGCGGGTTGTCTTTCCTCACCTGGTAACGCTTTTCTACTTATAGGGTTACCTTTCTCGTCTATGTCCATAATGTGGGTTCTGTGCCTCTCACTTTTATTTAACCAGCTCAATCTCTCAGCTTTCCACAGTTTCAGTTTTTCTCTACGAAATCTCTCCCTAACTCTTTCAGATCTTTTCTTTAACTGATCTACTGGGGTGACTGACATACGTGCAGTTCTTTTTGGAGCCATAATCCTGTATAAGGTTAAATGTTAATGACTATACATATAAAAGAAAACACAATCATCACACAAATGCAAGATAGTTAAATCAATTTATAAAATATATTATTATTACAACTATGTTTCAAACAAGTGGGGATAATTAACTCTCATTACATCCTCACGTTCCCAAGTGGCTTCTTGAAAAACAGGATTATTCCAAAGTACTTTCACTAACATTATGGTACGATTCCGAAGGGTTTGTTCTTTCTGATCTTCAATTCGTACAGGCCATTCTTCATACGTTAAATTGGAACGTAAATTATTAGGGCGCGGATCCATTACTGCCACTGGTTGATCATTCAAACACTTTTTCAGAGAAGATACATGGAAGACATTATGAACTCCTTGCAAATCATCAGGTAGAGCTAAACGGTAAGCCACTGGACCTACTTTTTCTAGAATTTCATAAGGTCCAATATAACGAGGACTCAACTTCCCCTTCTTACCAAATCGCATGACTCCCTTTAGTGGCGAAATCTTCAAGTATACCCAGTCTCCCACCATAAAATCTAAAGCCCTTCTACGATTATCTGCATAACTCTTTTGTCTACTTTGCGCCGTTTTTATCTGATTTCTGATCTTGATGATCTGCTCTTTAACTTCTTGTAAATACTCGGGTCCCAAAACACTACTCTCACCCACTTCATCCCAATAAATAGGAGACCTACATTTCCTTCCATAAAGTGCTTCATATGGCGCCATCTGTATAGTAGCTTGAAAACTGTTATTGTATGCAAATTCAATTAATGGTAACAGACTTTCCCAATCTTTGTCAAAATCTAACACACAAGCTCGCAACATATCCTCCAAAGTCTGAATAGTTCTTTCTGTTTGCCCGTCCGTCTGAGGGTGGTATGCGCTGCTGAAATTTAAATTGGTACCCATCATCTTCTGTAGACTTTGCCAAAATCGAGACGTGAATCTAGGATCTCTGTCTGATACTATAGTCTTGGGTATTCCATGTAAACGAACTATTTCCTTTACATAAATTTTTGCTAACTTTTCCATGGAATCCGTGTTGGAGATAGGTAAAAAGTGAGCACTCTTCGTCAGTCGATCCACTATCACCCAAATCGAATTCTTTCCCGTAGATGTTCTTGGAAATCCTACCACAAAATCCATAGATAGATCCTCCCATTTCCATTCGGGGATTGGTAAAGGTTGCAATTGACCGGCTGGTCTTTGATGTTCAGCTTTTACTAACTGACACACTGGACACTTCGCTACAAAGGTCGCAATGTCCTTCTTCATTCCTTCCCACCAAAACTTTTCCTTTAAATCTTGATACATCTTAGTACTTCCAGGATGAGCAGTATATGGTGTACTATGAGCTTCTTTCATCAACCTTTCTTTCAATTCTGGGGCATCCGAAATGATTTTCCTTCTTCCAAAGTACAACATTCCATCGCCTGAAATCATAAAATGTGGAGACCCTTTTCCTTCTAGTATTTGCTGTTTTATTTTCTCCAGCTTAACATCTTTTTGTTGTTCTTCCTTAATTTCTTTATCTGTTAACGGAATAATTTCTCGAATCTCCATTAACTTGAAGTCCTGTGATAATCGGTTTACCAGAATTTCTCGCATCGCTGCCAGCACTGAAAATTCTTCTGTTTGAACTTTTCTACTCAAGGCATCGGCTACCACATTAGCCTTTCCAGGGTGGTATTTGATTTCGCATTGAAAATCACTTATGGTCTCTATCCACCTTCTCTGTCTCATGTTCAAGGTCTTCTGGCTAAAAAGATACTTGAGACTCTTATGGTCCGTAAATATTTCACACTTTTCTCCATACAAGTAATGCCGCCAAATCTTTAGAGCAAACACTACAGCTGCTAACTCTAAATCGTGCGTTGGATAATTCTGTTCATGATCCTTAAGTTGTCGGGATGCATACGCAACTACTCTTCCTTCTTGCATTAGCACACACCCCAATCCCATTTTTGAGGCATCACTATATATCACATAAGGTTTATGAGGTTCCGGCAAAGCTAAAACTGGTGCTGTAGTCAATCTCTTCTTTAGCACTTGGAAACTCTTTTCGCATTGCTCACTCCAAACGTACTTAGCATTCTTTCTAGTCAATGCTGTCAGAGGTGCGGACAGTTTGGAAAATCCTTCCACAAATCTTCTATAGTATCCAGCTAATCCCAAGAAGCTTCGTATTTCATGTGCATTGGTTGGTTGCTGCCACTCCATCACTGCTTCTACCTTCGCTGGGTCCACAGAGACTCCTTCACTTGAAATAACATGACCCAAAAATTTAACTTCTTGCAGCCAAAATTCACACTTACTAAGTTTGGCATACAATTGGTGTTTCTGCAAAATTTCCATTACTATTTTCAAATGTTCTTTATGATCTTCGTCGGTCTGAGAGTAGATCAAAATATCATCAATAAAAACCACCACAAACTTGTCCAAATATGGTCTGAATATTCGGTTCATCAAATCCATGAATACTGCTGGTGCATTCGTCACTCCGAATGGCATAACCAAAAATTCAAAGTGCCCATAGCGGGTTCGGAAAGCCGTCTTAGGTACATCTTGCTCCCTGATTTTCAACTGATGATAGCCAGACCGAAGGTCTATTTTTGAAAACACAGTTGCTCCTCTTAATTGATCCAACAGGTCATCTATCCGTGGCAACGGATATTTATTCTTAATGGTAACCTTATTCAACTCCCGGTAGTCTATGCACATTCGCATCGTCCCATCCTTCTTCCTCACGAACAATACTGGTGCTCCCCATGGGGACGAACTAGGCCTGATAAATCCTTTTCTCAAAAGTTCCTCAATCTGCACTTTCAATTCCTCTAATTCCACCGGTGCCATCCTATACGGGGCTCTATGAACTGGAGTTGTGGCCGGTTCCAATTCAATAACAAATTCTGCTTCTCGGTCGGGAGGTAGTCCCGGTAGATCATCAGAAAAGACTTGAGGAAAGTCTTCCACCACGGGAATTCCTTGAATACCTTTAACAACTTCTGAGGAGTTTAACATGATTACCCAGTAGCCCTTAGTCTCCTTATTAATACTTTTCTTTATTCGTTTAGCAGTTACTATGGAGGAAACTGCCTTCAACATTTCCCCCTTGTAACAAAATTTCCCTTCCTTGGGTAAGTCAAAAATTATTTCCTTTCTGCGACAGTCCAGTTTAGCATAATACTTAGCCAACCAATCCATACCCAAAATTAAATCGAACTCCATCAAATGGAATAGTATCAGATCAGCGACTAACTGAGAACCTCCAATCTCCAAGGGGCAATTTCTCACCACTCGATGGCATCCTGCTACCTTTCCATTGGGCATGACTACTATAACTTTTTGGGTCAACAATTCTGTTTCTAAATCACACTTTTGGACACAATCACAGGAAATAAAGGATCTTGTTGCTCCCGAATCAAACAAGGTATAGACCATGCATTGCTTCAGCTTAAGCTTACCTAAAGAAAATTTTATTCTACTATTATTATTATTACCACTCCCAAAGAATCCATTCATTAACTAAAAGAGGGGACTTGGAAATTTACCAGTAATGACATTTGCATCTATTGTCTCGTCTGCCTCCATATCTACGTCTCCAGGTGTGATAGCATACACTTTAGCTTTCGCAGGAGTTTTGGCCTTTCCTCCGGGTAAAGCTACTCCTTGAGAGGTATTCTGAGGGCAGTCTCTGATCAGATGCCCCGGCCGACCACATCTATAACAAATTCTATGGTCCACTCGACAATCTCCCTGGTGTCGACGTCCACATTTTGCACATTGTGGAAATAAAGTTGGCACATTTGGATTAACTGCGACTCCTTTTCCTCTATCCGTGGATCTAAAATTCGGTTTCCTCCTAGCATCATTTCCTCCAGAAGATTGAAATCTTCTTTTTCCATATGCTTGAGTTTGCGCCATAACACTCCTCTGTTCAGCTTCCGCTATAGCTGCTACATTTACCAGTTCTTGAAAATTCTCAATTTGCAAACATGCCACCTGCATACGAATTCGTGGCTGCAGTCCTTCTTGGAACTTCTGGGCTCTCATCTTTTCAGTAGCCACCAGATGCGGAGCAAATCTCGCCAGTTCCATAAATCGCGCCGAGTACTGTTCCACCGACATATTGCCTTGTATTAACATAGTGAATTCCAAAGCTTTCTGCCGCTTCATAGATTCCGGAAAGAATCGATCGTCGAACTCTTTCTTGAACCTTTCCCATGTAGGTACTACATTTTCTCCCAACTCTAACTTTAGCAGCTTCCGCTTTGTGTCCCACCACAGTCCTGCTTCTCCTTGTAACAGATGTCCAGCATACTGCACTTTCTGGACTTCAGTGCAACTACTAATTTCGAAAGTGCGTTCCAAGTCTACAATCCATTTATCTGCCTTTAATGCTCCTTCCGTTCCGATGAAGGGCGGGTATCGATACGCTAGAAACTTTTCATACGGACACCCTTGAGTTTCTCTTCTATTTTCATTCTGCTGAGAATAACGGCTCTGTTCTATTTGGTTCTTCACCACTTCAGTCATTTGCCGAATAGCTTCAGCTATTGCCTGGCCTCCTTCCAATGGGGGGTTTTGTGCCATTGGTCCCCCTTCCAAGGGTGGATTCCGTGTCCTCTGCTCTTCTCCCGATACTGGGTTCGGTGCCGTCTGTCCTTCTCCCAACGGTAGGTTCGATGGTGTCTGCACTTCTCTCAATGGTGAGCTTGGTGCCGTTTGCTCTTCAGCACGTGGAGGGGTAACCAGAGAAGGACTCTGATTTACTGCATCTACTCGTTTCAAGGGAGGACGACCTCTCGGCATATTGCTTTCCTGCAATACACCCAACTTCACCATAAGCTATACTCACTTCAGAAACTTCCAAATTTCTAAAATCCAAACATTCATCCATATTACTCCAAACTCCAATCTGATAAAGATTCAAGCCTATACTAGTACCATGTGATCCATTTTTCCTAGGACACGTAGGTTTTACCCAGAGACGTAATCGCTCTGATACCAATCTGTGACGCCCCCAACTTACGTCTGGGATACAACGTAAATTAAGGTGTCTGGATGAGCAACACTTGGCTACTCACCCTCGTACTTAACAAGTCTAAAAGCATAAATTACTAAATTCGCAGCGGATTAAGTTTTTTTCAATATAAAACTTTCTAAAGATCACACGGAAATATATATATACAACATTCATTAAACTTAAACATTGTACTTTATACATATACACAACCCAATTGTAGCAAAACATATTACATTATCCCAAAAGAAACTTTCCTTCACCTCACTCTTTTTCCCTCTTAACCTCGGGATATTCTCTCCCGTAGCGAAACCTATCCATGCTAATACTAAAGTCTCGCTGGAGCTGTTGTCCCTGTGGAGTCACAAAAACTCCACACATGGACAACGAGCCGTCTACTCCTAAGGTTAAGCAGCATCCAGTACGTCTCCTCTCCTCGACAAAAGTGGATGCGTCAAGACTCCCAGCTCCGGTGGGTCTGATAGGAGGTCCAAAGGAAACAAAAGAAACGTCCAAAAAGGGACTGTAATCGGAAAGTCCCTCAGGACTCCCCGAAGTCTCCTGTATCGTCGGGGCTGTCCCCCTGCTGGTCATCGAAACCTGTATGAAATAATATGCACAAATATATGGAGCCACAAAAGAGTGAGATTTCGAATGAAATCTCAGTAAGTACATAAACAGCTTAAAGGAAACAGGGAAAACACCCACAAAGTTAAAACCACAACTGACAAGGGAAGATACCCTAACATACCCCTCACCAGGCCACTGTCTAACTGACACTTTTCTCAACTCACCCATTGTCTTATATTAAAATACATTATTTTCCCCTTTAAGATTCTTGTTCTTTCATATCACTGATGGGCGTTACGTATCGCCGTCCCCATCACATACACTCATCAATCATCCGGGCGTTACGTATCGCCGTCCCCGTTATGATGAGTCTGGTGTCAATCATCCGGGCGTTACGTCTCGCCGTCCCCGTTATGACACGAATTATATACACATAGTACTGCGGGCGTTACGTCTCGCCGTCCCCGCAAGGATCAATCACACGGGCGTTACGTCTCGCCGTCCCCGTGGAGATCACAATTTCATATCACGACAGGCGTTACGTATCGCCGTCCCTGCCGGCACGTCAGTCATACGGGCGTTACGTATCGCCGTCCCCGTCATGACGTGACTAACTTAATCTCGACAGGCGTTACGTATCGCCGTCCCTGCCGGCACGTCAGTCATACGGGCGTTACGTATCGCCGTCCCCGTCATGACGTGACTAACTTAATCTTTTATATGCTATTCTCTTTCTTTATATTTTTCTCTCATACACATGAGTCATCTCACTCATAACCCTTCCCATTTTAAACACCACTTCCATTCCAAGGAAACCCTAAGTCTAGGCAAAACAGGGTATCTCGCTCGAGCGGCCTGTCGAGCGAGTGTCGAGCGAAGTCTCGGGTTGGGACTCGCTCGAGCGGGTGTCGAGCGAAACTCTAGCGAGGGTTCACATTTTGCCTTCGCTCGATTCACATGTCGAGCGAGGGTCGAGCGAACTTACGGGTCTAAGGGTTTTTCCACTCAAAACACACCAATCTTTTTCATACACTCCACTTATCTTCTTAAAAACCTAAATCTAAATTCCCACAATTTTATTGAACATAAAAACAAGACAAATACAATCAACCCTACTCAAGTATTCAATTTACACTTAAACATGTTCTCATGTGTTCACTACTATGAAATCTAACTCAAACATGCCAATAAACCAGTTCCATGCTTAATTTAAGCTAGAATATGGACTTACAAGTTCTTCCAAGCTTTAGGGAATTGATCCACTCAACTTCCTCCAAGTTTGCTCCCACACACACTCACTTCACTCACAAGTGATCACTTTGAGGGTTTGGGGATACTTTGAGGGTTTGGCTTCACAAGGCAAGTGCTCTCTCCTTCTAAAGGAGCTTAGGAAGCTCTCAAGGTCCTATATATAGTGTGGTGGTCGACCAACATGAGGGAGAGAAAAGGAATTGCACCCAAGGTACCCTAGTTGGCAGATTTGCATGAGATGAGGTGTCCATCTAGGCAAAATCTAATGATGAGGATTAAGCCTCCCAAATCCTAGGCTTTGCAGCTGGGTTAGTCATCCAAGGGCTCACAATTGAGGTGGTTTGGCTGCCCATTTTGATCCATGGCTGAGAAGCAAGCTTAAGGGATAAGAGGTGAGGTGGCACTTCACCTAACCATGCATGCATCTCTCATCTCCAGCTCTCCCCTTGTGTCACACGCCCATCATCTGGTTTTCTCCTCCATTTGGTTCCTTCCCAACTCCCTTAGGTCTTCCCTCAACAAGTTCTAGAAGGTCACTTCATAGTTTGGTTAAGGTAGAGCCAATTTTGATCCAATTAGTCACCAATCAACCAGATTTTGGCTCCTTTGGGTTTCCATCACCCCAACCATTCAATTGGCTTCCAATTCAACTTTCCATTCATTCCTAACTATCCCTACACATGTCCTAATCCCAGAGAATCCTAAAACCAGTTGCCTATTTGGTTACATGCCCCAATCTAGTTCAATTACCCAACTCGGGTTCCATTTAAGTCCATTCTAAAGCTGCCTACTTGATCTCCAAATAAGTTATTTATTCCTTCCGAATCTCAGGAAACTTCTAACATAAAAGTTTTAGATCTATCTCTTAGGGTTCTATACCAATTGGAATCACCTCATTTAGACATCATATGGCTGACTTATGATCATTTTCCTAAAACTCGACAGATTGATCCGAAAGTGCATAATTCTCAATACTAAGTGAAATCTCACATTTCCTCAACTAAATCTCCCATTCTAATTCCCTAATAAATAAATGCATTAAATAAATCTCCTTAAAATAATTTTTATAAAATAATTTACCTTAGAAAAATTTGGGCTATTACATAATGCTTAAGCAATAATTGAAGTCCCTAAAGGACAAATTGTCAAAATGGCAATAGATGAGTCTAGGACACGCCTGAAGCATTGAAAACTTATTGGTGCAAAAAGAAAAATAAAAGGAAAAGAAATTGGTGCTCCTGAAGAAACCGTACCCACAAAACAAGAAATCAGATCAATCCAAACTTGTACAAAATAGAAACTCCTGAAGAGTATAATCTTTCTGAAGAGAAAACTCCTGAAGAGTACCTCTTGAAGAGGTGTTTCATAAAATATTTTTCCTTGAAGAGGAACAGGTACTTGAAAATAATGAGATCTCAATACATTTCATAAGTACTGGAAAAATTCTGAATAGAAATAAAACTGTTGTTGACTACATATTTTCATATAAAATGGCCCTTGACATTACAAGAAGTAATAAAGAAAGTGAGTCAAAAATTGTCGAAGAATGTTGACATAGAAATGAATGGTCAAAATAGAAAACAGCTATTGAAGCCGAATTAAACTCGCTAGCAAAGCGAGAGGTATTTGGACCTGTTGTCCAAACACCAAAGGGTGCCTGATGGATATAAGTGGGTATTTATACGAAAACGTAATGAGAAAAATGAAATTGAACGGTACAAAGCACGACTTGTCGCACAAAGTTTCCTACAAAAACCCGGGATTAATTATAAGGAAACATATTCCTTCGTTATGAATGCAATCACATTCAGATTTTTAATCAGCTTAGTTATTACAAAAGAATTAGATATGTGGTTGATAGATGTGGTCACTGCATATTTATATAGATTATTAGATCATGACATATATATGAAAATTCCTGAAGAATATACAATACTTGAAGCATCTAATTAAAATACATCTAGGAGTATGTACTTTATCAAGTGTTAAACATTTTTATATGGGTTAAAGCGGACGCCTGTGGTATAATTGACTCAGCGAGTATCTATTGAAAGAAAAATTTGAAAATAATCATATATGCCCATGTGTTTTTATCAAAACCGAGACTTTTAGCCTCATCTCTCAAATGCTTTTGCTCTTCAAAAATCAACATGTCATCCTTATCTAAAGGATTAGGCAGTCAAAATGAAGAGGCAAGTAAGGATTTTATATCTTTATTTTGTTGCTTTAAGTCTACAATTTTGTTGTTAGACTCTTGAGCAAGTCGTTGAAGTATATCAATCTTCTTATTAAGCTTTTCAATCTCATGAATTTTGGATTGCAACCGAGCGAAAAATGAGACAATGGATTATGAGTATCGAGTTTCGAGATTCACAAGTTCATATATGGCATCATGATCTAACTTATTAGCCAAATCATTTTCGTGTTGTATCATGGCATTTGCAATAAATACAGAAACAGTTTGGGACTGAGGTGAATAATACCTCATATATTGATCACGAGAAATATTGAAAGGAAACTGATGAGCTATCGAAAACTTGTAGAATGAGAATGCAAATGAATTGTAGAGATGAGAATAAGATTTTATGCGAATTAAATAAAATTAAAAATTGCTCTTATAGAGATGGAAATAAAAACAAGACAAATCATAATCTCTTCAAATCTCACTTAATCAAGATTACAAGATATGCTAGATGCATATTTTCAAAAGTCAGCGAGATTAATTGCAACTGTCCCTATTTTTCTCGTAAACGCTGAACCTTTGTTGTTAGCTACTATTGTTGACTTTGTATTTGAGCTCTTTCTCGTTCCAATTCTTCTATTCGTGGTTTCAGGTCACGAGAATACTAGTCTGTAAATTTCTTCAGCTCCTTGTTATCTTGTCTTAACTTTTTATTCTTTCTATCTTTAGTTGGAAGCTTTTGATGCAATTCAGATATTTGATTCTTAAGATGATCAACCTCACTCGCACTTACCAGTAGCCTCCGAGACATGGTTGTAATAGAGGCAACATATTGATCACTGCGGGTTCTTGATGCTGCAACAAATTCAGGATTAGTTTTACTAGAATGATGTATCTCTGCTCCTATCATGATGTTGATAGCCTCAAGAGTAAAGATGAGTGGTTGAGATGTAAAATGTTCTTAGTTCAAATCTGGAACAATAACAAAAAAATTTCTCTCAACCATAGTATCGTTATGGATGAACAACAATTGGATCAATGAGAAATATGAGATCTTGCGTGAATATCTGATGGGTGAAAATAATCATCTTTAAATAGCAACCCAGAACTTTCAAATCTCCACAAAGATTTCATTTGTCAACAATATCAAGCAGATTTGAATTTCCTTTCGCACTGAATCGATAAAATTAGGCCTCAAGTTTTATAGCTTTTTTCGAATATTGGTGGTTCTCAATGATCCTTTTCGTTATGCATGTTCCCTCGAATAATGCCAAGAGGAAGAGAAATTTTAGATGAGAATATTAACATGTTTCCTTTGAATTATTTAGATAGAAATCATTTTTCTTTTTACTTGAAAAATTAATGTATATTCTCAAGGAGAGCTTAAATATTACTGCAAATTTCATATTTCTACTAAGTCTATCAAGCAAATACTATTTATCACATCTTCAAAACACTTAAAGATAATTGCAATTAATGAAATAAGTTTAGAGTGTATTTGACTGAAGTCAGTGATTTTACATATTCAAGAAAAGTATTGTCTTCCCATTATCAATGATAACCTAAAAATTTTATAAGAAAATAATGCTGCTTGTATCAATCAAATCAAAGAAGGATATATCAAAGATACGATCAAGTGATAATCTGTCAGATTTATTCACGAAAGCATTACAAACTGCGACATTCAAAAAAATATTGCAGAATATTGGAATACGAAATCTTAAAAAATCTATCCTCATGCACTTTCAGAGGGAGTAAATGTCTTAAAAGCTTATGCTGATTATACTCTTTTTCCTTCACTTAGATTTTATCTCATTGGGCTTTTCCTTTGCAAGGTTTAAATGAGACAATCTTAAAGCAATTTGCGGTATATAAGAATAATGTACTTTTTTTCCTTCGCCATTAGTTTTTCTTTCCACTAGATTTTTCCTTGGCAATATTTTAACGAGACAGATTCTTATGGGTGAATTATTGAAGGAGGAGTGTCGTAAAAGTAATAATGGGGGGCAATGAATGAACCCCCCCCACATGCGCCCCCCTTTTCTCTCTGCATTTCTCTCAAAGTTGTCCCCCTTGTATTATTCAATGATCCCCATTGCAGCACTGATTTTTCCTATATATATAAGGAACTTTCATATCACTTTGAAAGAGATAAAAATGAAATAAAAGAAATAAAAGAAAGAAGAAAAACTTCAATTTTTAAGTAATAAGGATTTTAAATATTTTTTTATAAATTCTTTTGTAATAATAGTTTTCTTTTAGTTTTATAACAATGGTTTCTTATTTGGAGTGATTGTTGCACTTCGATTTATATATTTTTTTACCGAACAAATTGTGGTTTTTGGTTTGTTTTTACAATTTCTTGTGTTAATTTTTTCTTACTAATAAAGTTGTTGATTAGTGGACTGTCTGAGGGACCATCTTGGACGTCTATCGTCTTATACGTGACTAGGGGTGTAAGTTAAAACTGGAAAACCGGCCTGGACCAGGATGAACCGAACCGGAATTTCCTTTGCATATTGGTGGTTCTCAATGATCTTTTTCGTTATGCATGTTCTCTCTAATAATGCCAACAAGAAGAGAAATTTTAGATGAGAATATTAACATGTTTCCTTTGCATTATTTAGATAGAAATCATTTTTGTTTTTACTTGAAAAACTAATGTATATTCTTAAGGAGAGCTTAAGTATTACTGCAAATTTCAGATTTCTACTAAGTCTATTAAGCAAACACTATCTGCCACATTTTCAAAACATTTAGAGATAATTAAAATTAATGAAACAAGTCTAGAGTGTATTTGACTGAAATCAGTGATTATACATATTCAAGAAAAGTATTGTCTTCCCATGATCAATGATAACCTAATAATTTTATACAAAGATAATGCTACTTGTATCAATCAAATCAGAGAAGGATATATCAAAGATACGATCAAGTGATAATCTGTCAGATTTATTCACGAAAGTATTACCAACTGCAACATTCAAAAAAATTATTCAGAATATTGGAATACAAAAACTTAAAAATCTATCGTCATGCACTTTTTTCTTTGCAAGATTTTAATGAGACAATCTTAAAGCATTTTGCGGTATATAAGAATAATGTACTCTTTTTCCTTCACCATTTATTTTTCTTCCCGCTAAGTTTTTTCTTGGCAAGGTTTTAACGAAACAGATTCTTATGAATGAATCATTCAAGGAGGAGTGTCGTAAAAGTAATAATATGGGGCAATGAATGAACCCCCCCACATGCGTCCCCCTTTTTCTCTCTGCATTTTTCTCAAAGTTGTCCCCCCTGTATTATTCAATGAACCATATTGCAGCGCTGATTTTTCCTATATATATAAGGAACTTTCAGATCAGTTTGAAAGAGATAAAAACGAAATAAAAGAAATAAAAGAAAGAAGTAAAACTTCAATTTTTAAGTAATAAGAATTTTAAATATTTTTTCTTATAAATTCTCTTATAATAATAGTTTTCTTTTAGTTTTATAACAATGGTTTCTTATTTGGAGAGATTGTTGCACTTCGATTTATATATTTTTTTACCGAACAGATTGCGGTTTTTGGTTTGTTTTTACAATTTCTTGTGTTAATTTTTTCTTACTAATAAAGTTGTTAATTAGTGGACTGTTTGAGGGACCATCTTGGGTGTCTATCGTCTTATGCGTGACTAGGGGTATAAGTTTAAACCGGAAAACCGGCCCGAACTGGGATGAACCAAACCAGAATTTCCTTTGCATATTGGTGGTTCTCAATGATCCATTTCGTTATGCATGTTCTCTCTAATAATGCCAAAAGGAAGAGAAATTTTAGATGAGAATATTAACATGTTTCCCTTGCATTATTTAGATAGAATTTTTTTTTTTGTTTTTACTTGAAAAACTAAAGTATATTCTCAATGAGAGCTTAAGTATTACTTTAAATTTCAGATTTCTACTAAATCTATCAAGCAAACACAATCTGGCACATTTTTAAAACACTTAGAGATAATTGCAATTAATGAAATAAGTTTAGAGTGTATTTGACTGAAATTAGTGATTCTACATATTCAAGAAAAGTATTGTCTTCCCATGATCAATGATAACCTAATAATTTTATACGAAGATAATGCTGCTTGTATCAATCAAATCCGAGAATGATATATCAAAGATACAATCAAGTGATAATATGTCAGATTTATTCACAAAGGAATTACCAACTACGACATTCAAAAAAATTGTGCAGAATATTGGAATACGAAAACTTAAAAATCTATCGTCATGCACTTTTCAAAGGGAGTAAATGTCTTAAAAGCTTATGCTAATTATACTTTTTTTCCTTCCCTGAGATTTTATCTTATTGGGTTTTCCTTTGCAAGGTTTAAATGAGACAATCTTAAAGCACTTTGCAGCATATAAGAATAATGTACTCTTTTTCTTTCACCATTGGTTTTTCTTCCCACTAGATTTTTTCATGACAAGGTTTTAACGAGACAGATTCTTATGAGTGAATCATTCAAGGAGGAGTGTCGTAAAAGTAATAATGGGGGGCAATGAATGAACCCCCCCACATGCGCCCTCCTTTTTCTCTCTGCATTTTTCTCAAAGTTGTCCCCCCTGTATTATTCAATGAACCATATTGCAGCGCTGATTTTTCCTATATATATAAGGAACTTTCAAATCAGTTTGAAAGAGATAAAAACGAAATAAAAGAAATAAAAGAAAGAAGTAAAACTTCAATTTTTAAGTAATAAGAATTTTAAATATTTTTTCTTATAAATTCTCTTATAATAATAGTTTTCTTGTAGTTTTATAACAATGGTTTCTTATTTGGAGAGATTGTTGCACTTCGATTTATATATTTTTTTACCGAACAGATTGCGGTTTTTGGTTTGTTTTTACAATTTCTTGTGTTAATTTGTTCTTACTAATAAAGTTGTTGATTAGTGGACTGTCTAGGGGACCATCTTGGGCATCTATCGTCTTATGCGTGACTAGGGGTGTAAGTTTAAACCGGAAAACCGGCCCGGATCGGGATGAACCAAACTGGAATTTCCTTTGCATATTGGTGGTTCTCAATGATCCTTTTCGTTATGCATGTTCTCTAATAATGCCTAAAAGAAGAGAAATTTTAGATGAGAATATTAACATGTTTCCCTTGCATTATTTAGATATATCAAAGATATGATCAAGTGATAATCTATCAGATTTATTCACGAAGGCATTACCAACTGCGACATTCAAAAAAATTGTGCAGAATATTAGAATACGAAAACTTAAAAATCTATCGTCATGCACTTTTCAGGGGGAGTAAATGTCTTAAAAGCTTATGCTGATTATACTCTTTTTCTTTCCCTGAGATTTTATTTCATTGGGTTTTCCTTTGCAAGGTTTTAATGAGACAATCTTTAGGCACTTTGCGGTATATAAGAATAATGTACTGTTTTTCCTTCGCCATTGGTTTTTCTTCCCACTAGGTTTTTCCTTGGCAAAATTTTAACGAGGCAAATTCTTATGGGTGAATCATTCAAGGAGGAGTGTCGTAAAAGTAATAATGGGGGGCAATGAATGAACCCCCCACATGCGCCCCCCTTTTCTCTCTGCATTTCTCTCAAAGTTGTCCCTCCTGTATTATTCAATGACCCCCATTGCAACGCTGATTTTTCCTATATATATAAGGAACTTTCCGATCAGTTTGAAAGAGATAAAAACGAAATAAAAGAAAGAAGTAAAACTTCAATTTTTTAAGTAATAAGAATTTTAAATATTTTTTCTTATAAATTCTCTTATAATAATAGTTTCCTTTTAGTTTTATAACAATGGTTTCTTATTTGGAGAGATTGTTGCACTTCGATTTATATATTTTTTTACTGAACAGATTGCGGTTTTTGGTTTGTTTTTACAATTTCTTGTGTTAATTTTTTCTTACTAATAAAGTTGTTGATTAGTGGACTGTCTGAGGGACCATCTTGGGCGTCTATCGTCTTATGTGTGACTAGGGGTTTAAGTTTAAACCGGAAAACTTGCTCAGACCGGGATGAACCAAACCGAAATTTCCTTTGCATATTGGTGGTTCTCAATGATCCTTTTCAATTTGCATGTTCTCTCTAATAATGCCAAGAGGAAGAGAAATTTTAGATAAAAATATTAACATGTTTCCCTTGCATTATTTAGATAGAAATCATTTTTCTTTTTACTTGAAAAACTAATGTATATTCTCAATGAGAGCTTAAGTATTACTGCAGATTTCATATTTCTACTAAGTATATCAAGCAAACGCTATCTGCCACATTTTCAAAACACTTAGAGATAATTACAATTAATGAAACAAGTTTAGAGTGTATTTGACTGAAATCAGTGATTCTACATGTTCAAGAAAAGTATTGTCTTCCCATGATCAATAATAGCCTAGTAATTTTATACGAAGATAATGCTGCTTGTATCAATCAAATCAGAGAAAGATATATCAAAGATACGATCAAGTGATAATCTATCAGATTTATTCACGAAGGCATTACCAACTGCGTCATTCAAAAAAATTGTGCAGAATATTGGAATACGAAAACTTAAAAATCTATCGTCATGCATTTTTCAGATGGAGTAAATGTTTTAAAAACTTATGTTGATTATACTCTTTTTCTTTCACCAAAATTTTATTTCATTGGGTTTTCCTTTGCAAGGTTTTAATGAGACAATTTTTAAGCATTTTGCGGTATATAAGAATAATGTACTGTTTTTCTTTCACCATTGGTTTTTCTTCCCACTAGGTTTTTCCTTGGCAAAGTTTTAACGAGGCAGATTCTTATGGATGAATCATTCAAATAGGAGTGTTGTAAAAGTAATAATGGGGGCAATGAATGAATCCCTCCACATGGGCCCCCCTTTTTCTCTCTGCATTTCTCTCAAAGTTGTCCCCCCTATATTATTCAATGACCCCCATTGCATCGCTGATTTTTCCTATATATAAAAAGAACTTTCAAATTAGTTTGAAAGAGATAAAAACGAAATAAAAGAAATAAAAGAAAGAAGAAAAACTTCAATTTTTAAGTAATAAGAATTTTAAATATTTTTTCTTATAAATTCTCTTGTAATAATTGTTTCCTTTTAGTTTTATAATAATGCTTTCTTATTTGGAGAGATTGTTGCCCTTCGATTTGTATATTTTTTTTACCGAACTGATTGCAATTTTTTATTTTTTTTTTACAATTTCTTGTGTTAAGTTTTTCTTACTAATGAAGTTGTTGATTAGTGGACTGGCTGGGGGACCATCTTGGGTGTATATCGTCTTATGCGTAACTATGGGTGTAAGTTTAAACCGAAAAACTGGCCCAAACTGGGATGAGCCGACCCGGAATTTCCGATTTTGTGCCGATTTAGTCCGGTTCCGGTTCCTGGCATTTTAGAATTGGACCGGACTAAACTGGACCGGTTCTATTTACTTTTTTTTTTTAAGAATTATTATTATATATAATAATATAAGTTATAATTAGATATAAAATAATGTTGTAATAATTTATAAATTGTAAAGATAATTTTAATTGAAATTGATAAATCATACCAATATTTCTTTTATCATTTAAAAGCAGGTTTAAAATTGAAAAAAAAACAATTTTTTTTAAACTAAGTTTTTATTGCAGTTTTTTTTATAGAACAGTTTTTATTTAATAGTAGTTTTTGTAACACAGATTTTTTTTATATATAACAATTTTTTTTACTAAAACAGATTTTTATACTAGATTATAATTTTTTTATTAAAACAGATTTTTTAAACCAATTTTTTTTTTAAACAGATTTTTTTAAAAAAAAATATATTTTATTAAAACTAAAAAACCAGACCGAAACCGATAAAATCAATACTATCAGTTTAGGAGTACAAGTGGAGTGTAATCGATTTTAAAAATTAAAAAATCCCTGATTTTAGATTTGATTATGTCTTATGCTTGATAATGGCCCAGGAACAACCCCTCAGCCCACAACTGACCTTGGGCCTAGCCCTTACAACGTACATGTGACCCAGCCCACGACTAACTTACCAACTCCACACTTCAGTTCGACACTCAAAACACTTCACTTCACCCAACACACGTGCACCTAGGGCTCGATCACATCTTCATCAGTCGCACTTCGTCGTCTTGCCTCCTCTCTAGGGTTCCAGCCATGCCGTGTCACATAAACCAACAGTATATAAAAATCCTACTTCTCCTTCGTAGAAATCCAAGTCAGACTTGTGAACCAGCAAGGGCAAGACGCACACCCCTTTCTCATGTTGCCTGTAAGTTCTTCCTCCCACTTTGATTTTCCTTCTTTCACGGCACAAGTCGCTATACTACCAGCCAACACCGTGTTGGACGCCATCCTTGAACAACCACAAGCCAATCGCCGCCTTAAGCTGTACAGATCAAGCAGCACAGCCTTTAAAAGTTGGGAGCAACTAACTCCAATTTGGTTTCTCTCCGTCCATATTCCTCTTCTAGCTTATCTCCCCGTTTGTGTAGTAGCTCGTCACTGTCGCTGCCCAATTCTTTCCACACCGCCGCTCACATCGTCGAACGAAGCCACCGGTAAGTCCTCTCGATCCGCCTCTCTTTCTGTCTGTTTCCCTCTCTGTTTCTCACTCTCAGCTCTGAGATTTATTGTTATATATATATTATATTCGTTTTGATGCTGATATGTATTATATTCGTTTTATTTTTATAGATATTATAAAATTATGCTGAAGATGTTATATATTAAAATACACTTATAATCATCTTCAGCACGTCAGTGTAATTTTAATGCGAATACATATTATATTCGTTTCTCGCTGAACTCTTTCTCAACTCTTAATATTGTTTCTTCTTGTAAGCTTAAATAAATTGAGTATGAAGGAATGGATTTATGTTACTTTGAAATTGAGAAAGCCTCTACTGCTTTTTTCCGTGTCACTTTCATAATTACCTGCATTGTCCTTTAAATGATTTCCTGGTTTTTATAATAATATTTTGGACTTTGGCAGTTGCAGTTGTGGCTCTCATTCTCCATCATAATAGTAGAAAAGCCGGGGGAATGTTTTCCTGTGTACTTTGAGTCGGTAAAACACTGATAAATGTACGATTTCTCTTTCTGCCAGAATTTTATTGGAGGTTTGCTTCATTGGATCAATTTGGAAATAAAAGCCCTAGTAAACAGAATACAGGTAATATAGATCTTTGTACGTTTCATTAAGCAGGAGAGGGATGGGGTATTGCATTTCTCAACAGAATCATATGGTGGTATTTAGTAGTTTGCATGGTCTAAATGGGCGTTCCAAACCAGATGGTCCACATTCTAGCACACACCATTGTGTAATAATAAAATCACCTGGTTTGCGATTAAATTGCATAAGCAAGTGTGATCACCAAACTCAATCTTGTTTACAGTGGAGGGGAGGTCATGGTGCTCAAAGAAATGTGCACTTTTCACAGTGTAGAGGGTTGCAAAGAAGTTTTTGCATTGAAAGAGACAATGAGATTGACCAAGATGAGTGGAGCTCTGAAGATTATAGAATGGTTGTTGATAGAAATTTTAGACAACATATAAATTCAAAGAAGCCTTCAAGTTCTTCATTGTGTCTTGATGTCCCCTTTGTTGAAAACAATGAGGAAACCAACAATGGCATTCTTCAGAACTTCTGCAGCCAAGGGAAGTTGTTAGATGCATCAAGGTTGATTGATATTATGGCACGTCGAAACCAAATTCCATATTTTCCTTCTTGCACAAACTTAATCCGAGGCCTTATTAGAATGGATCGAATAGATAAGGCTGCCAGAGTCTTGCAAGTCATGGTCATGTCTGGTGGGGTTCCAGACATCATCACGTACAACATGATGGTTGGTGGTCTCTGCAAGAGAGGACTGTTAAGATCTGCCATTGACTTCTTAGATGAGATGAGCCTGGGTGGTTGCCCTCCTGATGTGATTACTTATAATACGATAATCCGTTCAATGTGTGATAAAGGAAATTTTGATGAGGCTGTTGGATTTTGGAAGGACCAACTGAGAAAGGGTTGCCCTCCTTATCTGATTACCTACACGGTTCTCGTTGAACTAGTGTGCAAGCACCATGGAGCTTTGAGGGCTATAGAAGTGCTGGAAGATATTGCAATTGAGGGCTGCTATCCTGATATCATTACATATAATTCTTTGGTTAATTTTACCTGCAAGCAGGGCCTGTATCAGGATGCAGCTGTGGTTGTACATAATCTTTTATCTTATGGTATGGAACCCAATGCAATAACCTACAATACTCTTCTGCATTCTCTCTGTAACCGTGGGTGCTGGGATGAAGTAGATGAGATTGTGATGATCATGAAAGAAACTTCCCATACTCCTACTGTGGTTACTTACAATATCTTGATAAATGGTTTGTGTAGGGTTGGGCTTGTGGATCGTGCCATCAACTTTTACAATGACATGGTTATCCGAAACTGTTCACCTGACATTGTAACTTACAACACCCTTCTAGGTGCTTTATGTAAAGAGGGAATGGTTGATGATGCCCTCCGAGTGCTTCACATTTTAAGTGGTACCAATTGTTATCCTTGTTTGATTACTTATAATATAGTAATTGATGGGTTGGCTAAGAAGGGTATGATGGAGAAAGCAATGGGACTGTATGGTCAAATGATAGAAAATGGGATCATTCCTGATGCTATTACACATCGGTGTCTTGTTTGGGGCTTTTCTCGGGTGGATCTAATTGAGAAAGCTGTCGATATATTGAAGTATATGAGTAAGAGAGACCACAAGGTTGGAAATAAGGCCTATAGATTTGTGATCCAAGGATTATGTAAAAATAAGAAGGTGGATCTGGCAATTGAAGTTCTAGAAATGATGATCTCAAGTCGATGCAGGCCAGATATGGCAATTTATTCCATGATTATTAAAGGTGTGGCTGCTGCTGGTATGACCAAAGAAGCTAACAAGTTGCATCGAAAGTTAAAAAAATGGAATGTTTTAAAAGAAGGGACCACACTGGATTATAACTGCAAAAATGTGACCTTATTCGACACTTGAAACCTAGACAACCATTTTTGCGCATGAAATTAAACAGAATTTACGTTCTCTTACACCATTCATCTTATCCTGTTATCTGTTGGAAACCCTTTAAACTTACAGTTGTTTGATCTTCCAATATGGCCACTTTCCTTGTTTCTGTTGGATTCTTATTATAATATGTTATTTCAATTGTTGCTGTTGTTTCGTTTGTCAACATATCAGAATAATGTGATTCTATTAATCGTATCTATGGTTAATATGTATGGGGCATATGTGATTGTGCATTGGTGGGCATTCACGAGGCAGAAGAAAATTGTTATTGCCTCTTTCATATGCATCAGAGACCATAGCAAAAATCTTTAGATCTTCACTACAAGCACTAGATACTTGATGTTGAGGGTACAGCAGAAAATTTAGCATTATTGCATTGAAAGAACAACATCAGGCAATAAGGATATTTCACCCATATGTTATATTAGCTCTAGCCCTGTGAACTTTTCAGTTTCTTGGGTCCAAGATAGAAATTCTGGATTATAAATTTAGTTCCTTTTATTTCAATAATCTTCCTCATCAACTGATTTTAGAATTCAGGTCATGTTACTGCATCCAATTTCTGTTGATCAGAAACCAACCGGGCCACATCTGGGTAGAATTGTTAGCCAGGATAAAGGATAAAGATTAATCAAGTACAACAATGCCATATCTCTTTGCCTTTGGTCGTTTTGCCAAGCAAATAGTTTTGGTAGTTTACCTTCGGACGGTTTGATCTCCCTACTCTTAATTTCGAACTTTTTGGTCGTGTGCGACGTGTCCTTTCACATGCCACATAAAAAATGAAAACAAAGATCGATGGAATCACCCGCCAAAATCCAGAACTAGCTGAAACAAGAAGAGAACAAGCCAAATAGTGGTAGGAAATTAATGAAACCGATGGCCAATTCAATCCCAGTTTTAACCAACTTCAAATCGTTGAACAGACTGTTATAATATATATTAGATATATCTAGGTAAAATGACGTGTTTCACTAGTGAAATAGCGTCGTTTTACGAGTATTGTTTAAAAATAAAATAAAATGGAACAACATTATTTGTGTATTAAACCAAACACCACTATTCCATTTTAAGGTTCAATGCCCCCTCATTCCTAGACTTTCTCTCTCATCTCACAACATATCTACGATTCTGTCATGCATCTTTCTCTCTCTCTCGTGATGAAGCTCCACCGTACTCTCTCTCATCACGAAGCTCTACCATTCTTTCTCTCTCATCGTGACCTCTATTCTCCTGATACTCTCTCATCACATCACTAATAAGACACAAATGAACCAATCAAAATCAAGCTGAAATCGAGCATGCTGATTTTCTCCCTTTTAATTGGTCTGTTTTGGCCAATTTTAAACATGTATGAAACCAATTTGTAAACCACAAGGGTTGTGGTTTAAACCCCTTGATTTTGAACAAGCATTTCGGAATTTATACATAGCTTTATTCAGTATCATATTTTATTGCTTAAAACTTATACTTAGACATGAACTTTTCCGCTACGATTATTGTATACTACTATAAACATGCTAGGTGTTTTGCATGTTTATTGTTATGAATGAGAGGTGTGTAACTATGAGTCTCATGTCCTGACACTTTAGTCTCCGTCCAATCGCAAGTGGGGTCTGGGGACCCCATAACTACCTTGGTCCAAAATATCATTTTTCTCTTCAAAAGTGCTACGTGGGCTCATTAGTTGGGTTCAAAGGTCAACCATCCTAACATGTGAAAGATACAAATGACTCTTAAGCTCCCAAGTCAACTAATGATGCTAGCTTCCAGCAACTCTACGGCGTCCTCGTCGACGTTCCCAGAGTAAGTGTGTAAACCATGGTTTGCGCCTACGGTAGTTTTATATATAAAATAGTTTATAACTTGTAATTTATATTTCCATGTCAACAATGTAAACTCTATTAATGAAAGCGTGGCTTTTCAAAAATGAAATATGTCTTGCCTAGCCATATCTCGACTCCTTACTTCAAAAACGTAATCTTCATTGTCAACTACTTACCTCTCCATGAGACCCCAAACAGATGAAGCTAAGCCTAAAGGTTACTTCCTCCCTCTTGCAGCAGAGAGAAGGCCAATCCTCAACTGCTCGGCATTTACCTTCCTCGTGAGTGTCAACAAGCAAAAGCGAATTCAATCTCAAATTGTTTGATAACTTACCTCCACACAGGACCATAAAGGGTGAGATGTGCCTTAAGACCATCTTATTCCTCTTGCAATGGAGAGCAGGTCCAATTCCTTGATCTTTGCTACGATCAAAAGTGGGATTAGCACCATTCTAATCAAACACTTACTTCCATGTAATTTCAGTGGGAGGGAGCGAGTCTAATCTCAAACTATCTGACAACTTACCTCCCCATGAGAGCTAATAGGTGGGTAGGCAACCCAACCTCCCTCACATGGGAGAGCAAGTCCAACCTCACGGCCAACCTTCCTTATTTTCTCTAAACCCTCTAAGTAGCCATAATTTCAGGCGTCGTCATGGACCAAGCGAATGTGTGTCATGGGATCAATGGTGGATGTTACAGGTCATAAGTGAAGAAGGAATAAGCGACAGTGAAGTGGTAGTTGATTTCAGTTAACAGATGAATGTAATACACACCATTTGAATAAATGACTTGTGATTGTTGTCATTTAAGTCGTTTAGCTTTAAAGTTAGTAGTGATACAGTAGAGTTTTAGTAAGTGTTGATATCATTGTAATGAGTAACAGAAATAACTGTAATTTGAGAAGATCATCTTCTTCCTCATGTCTATAAAAGGCATTGTCGAGCTGGGAATGAGGTCACTCGGAATTCAAAACCAAATTGGTCTCTCTCTCTCTATTTTCCTTTCTCTCTCTATTTCCATCAATTTCTAGAGGGTAGTGAACCTTAAATTCATTAGTAGTGTCTCTATTTGGCTACTCTAATAGTCAAGGTCCATCACAAGTGGTATCAACAGTCACACATGGCGGAAGGCAAGAAATCATATCCTCAGGTCCTAAAGTCTGTCAATCAACTAAAGAAACAACAAGACCAGCAACAAAAGCAAATTGAAGATGCAGTTGTTCTTTTATTCCAGCAGCAACAATCTGCAAGATTGGATCGGGAAAGTCAAGATAAGAAGTTTGCGTAAATGTTACAACAGATCTCTAAGCTCTCTTGTAATAATCAGCATGAAAGAAATGATCAGGATGTGGAGAATCTTAATGATTCCTCTCATGAAGACGATCTATAGGAGCATGTATGGGAGAAGATTTTGGCGGATAAGAATGCTATGAAAGGAATTCGACTTGATTTTCCAAGATTTTCTGGCAAAGCACCAACGGCTTGGATTTACAGAGCATATCAGTATTTCTTCATGCATCAAGTTCCTCCTGGTCAGAGGATATTTCTCGCATCATTTCACATGGATGATGAAGCCTTAGTCTAGTTTTAAGATGCAAGTGAAGCATTAAGATGCAAGTGAAGCAGGAATGTTCACTACATATGAGGCATTTACTAAAGTTATGCAGATTCGGTTTGGGTCTTCACTTTATGATGATCCTATGAAGGCTTTGACTCGTTTAAGGCAAGTTCATTCTGTTACTGCCTATAAACAGAATTTTAGTTTATCTCTAATAGAGTTAAAGGTGTAAGTGATAGAAACAAGCTAAGTTGTTTCTTAAGTGGTTAAAAAGATGAAATTAGGTTGCCAATCCGACTGTTAAATCCTACTACTTTGCATGAGGCTTTCGAATCAGCAAAAATCCACGAGCAATATGTTTGGAGTGCAAAGAAACTTTGGAGGTTGGTTCTGATTTCAATCAGTCACCTTCTGGATCATCTATTTTAGGTGCTCCTAAATTGAATGTTACAAAACTACCTTACCAGAAACTGAATGATAGTCAAATGCAGGATAGAAGAAAGAAAAGTCTATGCTATTTTTGTGATGATAAATGGCAACTAGGTCATAGATGCACGAAACCAAAGGTTTATTTGTTGGAAGGGATGGAAACTAGTAGTGTTTTTTAGAGTATATGTGATCAGGAGTTACAGATGGAAGAAGTAATTGATGAAATGGAATTGTCGGTTGAAATAGCATTAATTTCATTACATGCTATAAGAGTAGTAGCTCGCTCTCCTACTACTAAAACAATAAGAGTGATTGGTCAAATCAAGAAGATGAAGGTTATAATTTTGCTGGATTGTGATAGTACACATAATTTCATTGACACTGAATTTGCATCTAAGTGTGGACTGTCTGTTTCGATTGCACAACCAATGCAAGTCAAGGAAGCTAATGGAGGAATTTTTCATACCTCTTGCAAAATGCCTGTTGTAAATTTGTTGATACAAGGCATAAAATTTGTTGTTGATTTTTTTATATTCGATTTGGGAGGATGTGATGTTGTGTTAGGTGTGCAGTAGCTTTCTTCTCTTGGTCCAATAGTTTGGAACTTTCAAAGCCTTAGTATGAAGTTTGAATTTGAAGTTAAGGAGATTTCTCTCTCAAATGATTGTCCTCACCTAGTTCTTGCTTGGTTGATGACAATGAAATCTCAATGAGCTCTAAGGTAGGTTCAAAGGGATTTTGATTGAAATTAATGAGTGCTGAGAGCAATGAAAGTAGCAGTGATATTCCATCAGAAATTATGCAACTTTTACAGCAATTCAGTATGGTTTTTTAGGAGCCTACTGCTCTACCTCCCTATAAAGCTCGTGACCATTAGATCATACTCAAAGAGGGTACATTGCCTGTGAATGTCTGGCCTTACAAATATCCTTATTTTCAGAAGACAGAAATTGAAAGAATTGTATTTGAGCTATTGCAAACTGGTGTGATACGACACAGTCAGTCACCCTTTTCTTCTCCAGTCGAAGTAGTAAGAAAATCAGATGGATCTTGGAGAATGTGTATTGATTATAGGGTGTTAAATGAAGCCATTGTCAAGGACAAATATCCAATACCGATTGTTGATGAGCTATTGGATAAACGTTTTGGAGTAACAATTTTTTCCAAATTGGACCTTAGATCTGGTTATCATCAGATCAGGATGAGAGATGAGGACATTTAAAAGACTGCATTTAGAACTCATGAGGGACATTATGAGTTTCTTGTGATGCATTTTGAGCTCACATATGACTCATCTACCTTTCAAGCAACAATGAATGAAGTCTTTAGGTCTTTCCTTTGACAGTTTGTCATAGTTTTTTTTTATGACATTCTGATCTATAGTACAGATATAACAGCTCATTTAACTCACTTAGCTCCTATGTTGGAGATAAGAACAACCAATTGTTTGCCAAAAGATCTAAGTGTTACTTTGCATGTAAGGAAGTTGAGTACCTCGACCATTTGATTTCACAAGAGGGCATGAGAGCAAACCCTAGGAAACTTGATGCTATGGTGTCATGGCCTTTTCCAAAGAACCTGAAGGCATTGAGAGGTTTTTTGGGATTGACAAGGTATTACAGGAAATTTATTCGTGGTTATGGACATATAGTAGCCAATTTAACTACATTATTGAAAAAAGATGCGTTTAAATGGACTGAAGATGCAACTCGGGCATTTGAGGCACTCAAGCGGGCAGTGACTTATCCACCAGTCCTCTCTTTACCAAACTTTTTTAAAGCTGCAGATGCTTTATCTAGAAGACAATGCTATGATAAAGCTACTTTGATGCAAGCAGTTTCATTTACTACACCATCTTGGTTAGAGGAATTCAAAACTGCTTATGCAGCTGACAGGAAGGTCCAAGACTACATAGCAATGTTGCAGGATGGTACTTCTTCTCATTCAAACTTTGCTATTAAGCATGGGTTGTTGTTCAGCAAAGGTAAAATATATATACCTACAAATTCAGAGTTGAAATTGAAGATATTTAATTTGGTTCATGGCAGTTCATCTGCTGGTCATTTTGGTTTTCATAAAACACTACATAAAGCTCGGCAAGATTTCTATTGGCTAGGTCTTAAGAGGAAAGTGAAGCAGTATATTAAGGAGTGTGATCTGTGTCAGAGAAATAAAACTGAGCATACATATCCTGCCGGCTTGTTACAACCACTGCCTGTGCCACTTTCCATTTGGACAGAATTGTCCATGGACTTCATTGAAGGATTGCCATTGTCCAAGGGTTATTCAATCATCATGGTGGTGGTCGATAGGCTATCCAAGTACTCACAATTTATGGCATTGAAACACCCGTTTATAGCCTCTACAGTAACCTCAATCTTCTTTGATATTGTCTTTAAATTGCATGGTATGCCTAAGAACATTGTTTTTGATCGAGGTGCAACCTTTACAAGTTTATTTTGGAATGAGCTTTTTAAGCTACAAGGAGTTACACTTTCATATTCATCGGCTTATCATCCTCAAAGTGATGGTCAGTCTGATGCTGTTAACAAGTGTATTGAGCATTTCTTGAGAAGCTTTACAAGTGATAAGTCGAGATTTTGGTTTGAATGGCTTACTTTGGCTGAGTGGTGGTATAACACCATCCTTCATAGTTTTATTGGATTGACTCCTTTTGAGGCAGTATATGGAGTTCCACCTCCTAGGCTACAAGCTTATATTCCTGGGTTGACAACTAATCCAGCAGTTGATGAAATGTTGAAGTCTCGGGATCAGATTTTGTCAATTTTAAAAACAAATATGGTGGCTACACAGGAAAAGATGAAATTGCAAGCTGACAGGAAGAGAACGGAAAAGAAATATGAAGTTGGGAATTGGGTTTATCTGAGGTTACAACCATATCGTCAGCAATCAGTGGCGACTAGAAGAAACTTTAAACTCTCTCCTAAATTCTTTGGACCCTTTCAGATTGTCTAGAGGATAGGTCAGGTTGCTTATAAACTGGATTTGCCTTCTACAAGTGCCATCCATCCAGTTTTTCACATCTCTTGTCTTAAGAAGAAGTTGGGACAGCATCACTCGCCTTTATCCACTTTGCCTCCAGTGGATTTGCAAGGAGAATCAGATCCTAAACTAGAATTGATCCTACAGAGATGAACCAAGAAACAGAACAACCGAACTATGGTCGATGTTCTGGTACAGTGGCAAGAAACTACTCCAGAGGATGCCACTTAGGAGTCTTATTGGTCCTTATATGACAAATTTTCTCACCTTGTGGGCAAGGTGCTCTAATGGGGGAGGATATGTCATGGGATCAATTGTGGATGTTGCAAGTGTTGATCATAAGTGAAGAAGGAATAAGCGGCAGTGAAGTGGTAGTTGATTTCAGTTAACAGATGAATGTAATATGCACCGTTTGAATAATTGACTTGTAATTGTTGTCGTTTAAGTCGTTTAGCTTTAAATTTGGTAGTGATGTGGTAGCGTTTTAATAAGTGTTGATGTCGTTGTAATATGAGTAACAGAAATAACTGTAATTTGGGAAGATCATATTCTTCCTCACGTCTATAAAAGGCACTGTCGAGCTAGGAATGAGGCCACTCAGAATTCGAAACCAAATTGATCTCTCTCTGTTTTCCTCTCTCTCTTCTATTTCCATTAATTTATGAAGGGTAGTGAACCTCAAATTCACTGGTAGTGTCTCTGTTTGGCTACTCTGATAGTCAAGGTCCATCACAAAGTGTGACAACTCCTTATGCAATCGAGGAAGGGCGATTCAGCGTTATCAAGGCGAGAGCGCAAGTCTTGGATGGTGGCCTCATGGGCGACTATCACGCAGTCAGCCTCAGTATGTCGGGTCTTCAACCTTGTAGCTCAACTCTTCTCGCTAGACTCCCCAGCATGGGCCAAAGTGTTCCCAACCTCAAAGTTCTTCACTCTCTTTGAATTGACTTTGAGATTCTTTTTTCTACAGAGATTTGGAGGCCTGCTCAGACCTCCCTTTTAACCATCTATACAACAGGGCATTAGAATCGTGTTGTTTGACCAACTTCGAGTTCAGTTCACGGCCGCTTCAGCTCTTCTTGCTGGCGATCGAACGATTCTTGGAGGTTGTCCCTTGCCTCCTTAGTAAGGGCTACTTCAAGGCAATGTGAACCGGCCTCCTCTCGAGACCTTGCAAACTCAGACTTAAGTTGTGCCTTGTAATAATGAAGTTGAAGTATCCTCATCTGCCTTGGTTGCCGACTGAATTGCACCTTGATGAAGGTCCCCTCTAACTTCTTTATTCTCTCCCTCTTCCTTGGAACAAAGCAAGGTCAACCGTGCCAAAGATTGGAGAGCCCGATAATTTCCTTCTAGCCCCTTCTGGTCGTCCACAATGAAGGCTGCCAACCACTCTATAACTTACCATGAAAGTTTCAAGTTAGTGTTAAAGGAAAATGCACCAAGAAAAAAGGACATGTAACAAGTTGATAGCTGACTCCATGGAAGAACCCTCTGAGCCTCCCAACTATTTCATGAACAAGGTTAGAACGAGACCAACCTACTATTGCCAACCTTGGAGCAGCATCCCCCCTCTCCTAAGATCGATTGCTTTGCCATCACCCCTCAATGCCCCAAAACCCACCATGAACTCCGTCGGGGATCAACCTCATCAACCTTCGTCTTCAATTTCACCTTCCGCGACATGCTCAAGAATCTCTCTAAACCTTAGGCTCGTGAAAACTACTAGAGCCTTGCTAGTCGGTAACACATATGTACCAATGCTAAGGAGGGCTCCCTCGGTCTTCCCCACTTCTCCCATCGCTGTCTTGGAACCAATTCCAATCGACACCAGGGCCAGAATGGTGTCAATGAAGGACAAAGAAACACCAGCATCCACCAAAGTGGTTAGGACCTCACCACCCTCACCAACAATGACATCAGCCCTAGCTTTCGTCAAGGCTAAGGCTAGGATGGTGTTAGCGAAGGGCAATGGAGCCCCAACGTCAGCTGCAACAACCAAAGCTTCATTGACCTCTTGCTAACACCGTCGCGACAATCTCGGATGCTTCCACCAGAACCCGCTTGGCCTATGACACAATTGTCACTATTTCCCTCCCAGACACAACATTGTCCCCTCCATCGCCATTTCAAGCTTAATGTAAGGTGAGGAGAGAAACTCCTCTTTAGGTGAGAGTTCCACAATCCCCACATTGCCCGACGATCGAATAAGAAGCTTCTAAAGTAGTTGGGAAAGGCCCCCAAGCTGTGTAGACTGGCCATCGGAGGATCAGCACGAACTTTTCAAAAAGAATGAGAGCCGCCGCCCCTCGTGGGGAAGGAGAAGAAGGAGCGACATAATGAGACGATATGGTCTCCTCTACCCTCTTCGACGATGGCTTTAGCCGTTGAACGAGCACCGTAATAGAAGTTTGCCCCGAAGGGGATAGGCGTTTCGTCAAAGTCGCCTTTGGTAGGAGACTCTCTTGGGTTTCTTCCCCTTCCCCTCCACCAGCAAGCTAAGACAACACCTACAAACCTATGAAACAGTCTCCTGCATTGGTACAGTTCGGTCAGCAAAATGCATGTTGGCCGGAGGAGGCAAGTATCATCGAAGGCTGCCATCGTCCAGCAAGGCCTTGAAAAAAATAGTGTTTGCATGGGCTTTCACCTGAGCACTAATGGTGTCAATTTGGCTCACCTCCTTAGAAGTCGCCAAGGGTCTGAAGCTCTTATCGTCACCCACAACCTCCCAAATGGTGCGACGGGGTAGTTCTACTAGCTGGCCTGCATGACTTAGAACTCCCACCTTTAGTAGACAAGAAAAAGAAGAACTAACTCCTACCTTTTATCCTATTGTACTACAGCTCTAAACAAGCCAATGCCTTACTGGACCGCAAACTACATGTGTTGCCACTTTACTTCAAAAGTGATAGGTAAGGATGAACTCACGAGTGGTGAGATCAGGCTGCTCGAAACCTGCCTCTTCTAACGCTTGCTGCCAGATGATGCAACATAATACCAAGATCCTCCACGCATTTGGGTAGAGTTGGACAAGTGCCAAATGTAAGTAGTCCAGCACGTGATGAGATGGACGAAAGAAATGCAATCTAAAGCCGCTAGAAAACATGCTAGGATACACAACCACCTCTGATGCATATCCTTTGGAGTCTACAATGTCTTTGTTGGGGGACGACACCTCAAACTTAATGATGCTAGCCACCTTGTAGTTTGACTTCAATGACTCTAACTCACCAAGAGTCACCACCGATCACTACAAGAACCCTCCTAATCTTTGTGACTTAGTACGGACCTCAGGAGGGTCTAAGCCCGCGGGAGCTTGCGAGGAGCCAAAAAGCTTGGCAGGCTAAGGGTATTTAGAAGCAGGGCGTGAAGGGTTCTTTTGAGCCATATGAATGGAAAGGTGAAAGAAGGGAAGAAAGAATACACACAAAGAGAAATCTGAAAAGAAACGAAAGAAGCACGAAGAACTCTGAGAAAGGAGGAGAGGGCAAAGTAGGTGCCAACAACGAGGGTGGATTTAAATAAACCCCAACAACAGTAAGCATTCTAAAGTCATGGGAACGCATGTGCCCCATGAAGCTAGCAAGACGTGCACAAATCTCACGTTGCGTACTGTTCGATGCAATGTGGGGAGAAGAAGCTACCTGATGCCATCAATACTCAAGGAATTGGAAGGACACATTCAAGTGCAAAATCCAACAATCAAAAAACATGCCCAAAAAGTTGAGAGAGGAACCGTCGCCTGCCATTGTTAAATGACAGGAAAAAAAAACATACAGGCATAACCTAGAACTAGGAAACTAACACGTAGCAGAGCCGGGGACAACACTAACTGCCATTTTCTACGAAACAGGATCTCAAGGTAGCGACTGTGAGAAAATAATAACACAACGACAAAAGCAAAAAGAAATTTCCATCGACTAGTCCAATAAGAATTGGTGGGGTAAGTGTAAGTGAGTTTTCTCCTCCTATTGGCCGGTATAGAAAGTCCAACGACCCTCCTCTAAAAGGAGTCAATAGGCTTTCTATAAAACACTTGGCCCATGAGCAAAACCTGTCCATAAAGCAACCCACGCATGAGAAAAGCATATGGTAAGGGTTGACGGGGCTTGCCGCCCTAACACCCCCGATGACACCCAACCCTCGAGACATAAAAAAAACCCTTGATCTCTTGACAGCAAGCATAAAGGGCATAAGAATGAACGTGCGCAGGGTAAAGTGAGTCAATGAGCTATACTACATTAATGACACCACTCTCTGGACTCTACATTACATTAATGACGGTGACCCAGAAGCCATGCAGCATTAAAGAATTTTGAATAAGTGAAAAAAAAAAATGAAGTGACATAAACTCTCTGAGGTCGGGTATGAGTTGTCCCTATCCAGAAACTTAGTATAAAAGCTGACACCCAAGTACGAACTCATAGAATACCCCTAGATCTGGATATAGGCATCTATATCGAATCTTGATATTAGAATAGCTTATATAGTCATGGTTCAATTTAGGTCCATCGGCTTTTTATTGATTTCTTTTCAATACATTACTTCTTTGTTTAATGAGGCGTTGTACTAAGCACATACGCTGACAGGGTCGGGAAGTCCAAAGAACATGTCTTTGACAACCAAAGAACTATCTCTGATCCCTCTAAGCTTACGCATAAACTAGAGATATACTGACTTCAGTATCGGAGACACCTCGGTCTCCTCTCTCTTTATTTTCTTAGGTGCAGGTGAAAGGCCTAAAATTCGAGTTGCTGAAACCTGGCCCAAAGGTGTATAAAACATGATGTTAACAACACCTTTTGGTCCTTGGTGCACCCATACACCTTAAAGGTCCTCTCAATGTCAGATAGCCATCTGTCTACCCTCGCAAGTCCCTCCTTTTCGAAGAATTCTTAGTATTGGTAAGCCAAGAATCTTCATACGTACATCCTTCTACTTTCTCCCTCAAGGATCCTAGCAATTGAACTTGCATGTGACAAGAATAGTTGTTGTTCTAATAGATCTAGTATTCTGTTTAGCACTCTTGCTAGTTCCATGTCTCTTCCTTCATTGGATGATCCTCCCTCATGACCACTTAGATTTTGCTCTCTTCATGGGTCTCTCAGTTGCATTGTTCTCAAGTCCTACCATATAACCCATGCCTATTACATTATCCCATCTCTCAATCCTAACATATTTCGAGCCTAACACTAAATTTTTGCTTATAGTTCTAGATAAATCCTACATTTTGGTATTTTCCTATTATTCAAAGAGTTGCCTAGAGTCGCATATAAACATGCACCCTGATACCAAGTTGTGGTGCTCTGTTCCTCGTGAAGGTCTAAGCGAGGATTTGTGATGCCAAGAATGCTGGTCAAATATCAACACCTAAGAGAAAATTGAACTAGGTGCATAAGTTTCCAGAGGGAAATACATGTGAAAGACATTTATTTATATAATCATAGTAAAAATTTAAGCAAAATACGTTGTAATAACAATGCTAGCTGCTAAGTACAAGAATTCTAATCTTCACAACAAAAGAGGGATTCTATCTTTTCATTAAATCTCGAGATATTACATCGTCTAGAAGTACATAAAGTTAGTTGCCTTAAAGTGGAGAGTGGAATACAAGTAGTCACCAAACTAAACGTCATATATTCTAACAGACGGTACAATGTAACTACAACAATTTAACTTTTGTTCCTTCGAGCATTATGCCAAGATCAGAATTTGCATAAAAATAAATGGTCCAAGGACAAAACCATAGGTAGGTTACGCAGTTATGATTAGATAATAATTATAGATAAGCTACCAAAAATGTTATGAACACTTTCATGAAAAGATTGGACGAACATGAATATGTGTGGCAAGGAATCACCCTTACTCTTACGCTATGTGCATCTTCAAATGTCACGAGGAGTCACCCTCTCAAATAACAAAAGTACGTACATAGGTACAACAATGAATCACTCTCTAGGAATGTGTCATTTTATTTATGTTAAATACATAAACACATTAGTAGGCGAGGAATAATCTGTCTCAAATGTAAGTATAAAACCTTGTAAAACCCAATGCTCAGCCTATTTTAGCCCTAGTAACATTCTTCCACCACAAGCGCTCATCACATAGATATTCATCGCATAGACTCCTCATTCGCAAATACTTGTTGTACCATGAATGCTTCTACCCAACAAACCATTCAAGGACACCAATACATGATATGTTAGGGGTCCAACATCCCAAGTACTAGGTGAAACCAATCACAACATCGCTCTACCCCAATAGTCATGGGCCCATGATGCATTCTTCTTCTCGTGTGAAGCATGTGGCAACGCTCACAGAAATTTGGGTTGTAAAATTTTCAATCTAGAACAAAAAACTTCATTGGACCTCACTGAGGTTGGTCGATTTTGGTCCTAATAGATGGAAATATTCAAGAATCACTCTAGTCCCGGTGTGGGGTTTTTTCACCTTGGACAATAATATTTTTATGATTCCTTAGTTTATTAAGGTCTTAAAACTAGGATTATTTATGAAACAACTCTAAACCCTGATTACATTATGCAAATGATGAGCACAAGACAAATAGCATCAAGGAAAGCTATAAGTTAACCTTTAACTAAACTCTTTGATTTTGATGTATGATTGTTCATTAACTACGAGAGCATGGCATTATTGCATAAAACATATTGTGTCTAAAAAGTTCAACCACCCAAGCAAAAATGAGGGATTATTCAAGTAGAGTTCCCCTATCCACTTTGTAGTGAATTGATATAGACTGGAATATCCATTGGTTGATGACCAACAATCAACAAGCTCGGGTGAGATAGCAATGTTCTCAAGTCAAAGTGGTTGCTTATAAGCAATTCATATGTATGGTCGTTACCACTATGTCATAAATAGATCTAGTTGTACACTTAGGTTTGTGAGGGAAACCAGAGTGTAAAGTTAATACAGATCATATATATTAAGAAAATGTTATTGCATTATTGGTGTGTATACAATCATACACATTTGTTAATAACTCTCATTGCATACTATCATAAGTGTGGTTTTAGGAGTAACTTTGTAATGACCCAGTTCAATATTTCTAAAGTCAATATAACGATAATTTTCTTGGTCCTAAATTATGTTAAATAAGCTATTTTGAATAAGCCACGTGCAATTAATTTATTGAGGTTTATTAGAAATTCTAATTAGGCACATAGGCGCAAGCATTTATTTTAAATCCCATTAAGGTTTAATGGATGATTTTAGATGGTCTTAATGAACCAATATTCTTGGAGGCCCCAATTGAAATTTATTGAGTAATTCTAAATATACCATGAGCCCAAATTTTATTATGGTGGATTAGTAGTTTTTATTGGGCCGAATAATTAGGTTAAAGCCTAATTTGTATTTATTGAGCGATTATTGCTCATTTTAGAATTTAAGATTTCCCATTAGGGTTGCTAAGCGACTTAAGGTCAATAAAGTTAGATCTAGCCAATATATGTGTGTGATGGGGCAGTCCAAGAGCTAAAACCATTGAAAAAGTCCGAACCGGGTACACTGTCTCATACCTTATATAAGCTCCATGCACATTGGCTTCTTTTTGCCTTCATTACAGTTTTTAGAGAGATATATATACACATGTTTGTATATAAACTCATGCATAGTAGCCCTTCATACACTCCACGCCTTCCTCTGCTCAACCACTTCAAAATCGAAAAACAAGTTGCAGCTTCACACTATAGTAGGTCCAATCACCAACTTCAAACTCAATGTTAATTTTTTGATGTTCGGCAGAGCTCTTTGATCTATGCTAGGCAGCCTCCATACTTTCCTTTATTAACTATTGCTCTTTCATTTCTTGTAGGATGTAACATCCTGCTTATTTATCTTTATAGATTAATCCTTAGAATAAGCTTATATTAGCACTACTATTTAGAAAACAAGCCCATTAGTGTGGCCCACAACCATAAGAGTTTTAAAAAAATCAGGTTTATACTTGAGTTAAGAGAATTTATCAATTTCCTCACAATTTGTGATCTCTAAAACTATGTTTTAAGGTTAATTTTATTTTTAATTATTTCTCATCTTTTGATCTGAAATTTCCTTGTTTTACAGTTCAACATTGTCATTCTTAGATCATATTAGAACTTTAGATAGAGCTATACACATGTCATTAAAGGTGGTGACATATCAAATCCCATATCCACACCCTTGAGTGGAATGGACTGATCCCACTAACTCAAATGTTTTTGTTCCTTTTTCTCAAGGGCATTTCTATCCTTTAGCACTTCATTTCATTCCAATAGAACCCAACCAAGCTTTGGTCGACATTAGTTCTAAGAACCCTAGCCAAAACCTCAAAACTAAGTGCACCTAAGTACTTAATGAAATACACCTAAATGGCATGCATTTTATTTAAATTTCTTCCATGAATGAACCACCACCTCACGCCACCTCCTTCCACCATCTGTCACCAAGAGCCACTCCAATTATCATAAAGAAATTAAACTCAACGCCACACCAAAAAGGAAACAAAACAAATGAACCTTTGTGCATCAAACCTCTCGACAACCACCTAAATAGGACACTCAAAAGTGTCATTATGCCAAAGCATTTCAGCCATGGAGATGATCCAAGGGAATAAGACAAAACTTGGCTGGCCTTGGAAAAAACCTATCCAATGCATGATGGCCTGGCATCATGCTTATTTTATTTCCCTCCTTCCTTCTCCACTACACCACAGCAGCCCTACACCACCCTAGGCCGTTGTGGCACCTGCCATAGACGGAATTATGGCCATTTTTTTAGAACACTAATCATAAGGCTAGCATGACATAATGGGCTAATGGCCATCATCACTCCCCCCCCCTAGTCAACTAATCACAAGCCACTATGGCCCGTGCCTCTCTTCCCCTTGATCACTATAAAAGCCCTTCACCCCTTCACTTCCTCCACACCTTTTCTCCGAGTTTCTTTTGATATCTTGAGAGCTTCTTCTCCCTTAGTAAACAGCCAAGTGTTCTTGAGTGTTCTTGAGAAATTTTAGTGAGTCCTTATGTTCAAAGCTTAGGAGGACCACAAAAATTGTAAGGTTTCTTGTCTAGATCTTAGTTTACATGTCAAGTTGTGTTTTAAGTGTTGAATTTATTTATAAGTGAACTTAGACAATCGTACCATACTTAGATTGAAACCGAGTTTTTTATGGATGGATTAAATGTTTAAATTATTTTTAGTGGGAATACTAACTATGGCATGCTTAGCATTTTTTTAATATGATTTATTGATGTCTGAGGATAATTTTTAAAAGTTTGAATTTAGGTTAAAAGCATGCCATAATAGGTTTTAATTTCTATTTGTGTTGATCATCAAAGCAAACACAGTTTGATTTAAATCATGTTTAATATGTGGAAATTGAATTATTTTACCTAAGATTGAAATATGAGCATTTAGAAAAGCCTTCTGATTGGGATAAGATGAATGCATATTTAATTATAGTTTTTATTGATGAAAAGATTGAAAAATACATCATGCATACTCAAGGGTTGGTTAGCAAAAATTTAAGTTTTTTGTTAGGCATGAGTAAGTGTTGGAATGAACTAATTTCCAAGGTTAAGCTTTTATCATGTCGTTAAGAATTATAGTGAGCTTTGTCTTTAAAGAAAAATCGATCATCCATGCGTTCATAAGGATCAATAGTTGAAATTACATTTACGCATCGACTAGAATATACGCCACTAGTTGAGTATGTTTAGGCTGAGTCCACTATTATTTTGAAATTCTAAGGGCATAGATGGTTTTAGATTATGTAAAATATGAGGTATATGAAGTTTGGTTAAATTTGAAATTTTTTTATAAATAGTACAAAATTTAGGATCGTGGCAATATTTGAAAGTTTAGGAGTATTTTCATACATACCCACTCTTTTGAAAACTCTCTCTCTTAATTAGTATAGATCTTGACTTAGTATAACTTTTATTATAGTCGTTACTATATTTCATGTTTCAGTAAGTCTGTAAGCTGGCGTCTAACTTACATTTCGATGGTTATTTATGAATTGTTGATAAATGTCACATTTATATTATAATTTTCATTTTTGAACATGAAATATCATATCATATGTTACATTGAGTACATTTTTGCTATTTTTACCACTTTTGCGTATGTGTATTTTCACCTGAAAGCCTCCACATGCATGTCATGAAAATTGAATAATTATATTTTTAAGCATAGTATGAAAAATATTTTTTATCATGACCCAAAAGGCTAGAATGGAGAAGTATCATTGTTGAACTCCTATGTCCACTTTGAAGCGATTAAATATGAAGTAGTAACTCCTATATTGATGAAAAACAATCAACATGTTTTGAATGGGTTCTTTTAAAAGAATGTCGAAACAAAGTCACATGTCATGACACCTAAAACTGGTGGGTGTAAATGTTATAATATTAGGATGTTATGTTATTACCAATGCATTGAGAACGAATCTACAAGCAACATAGTTCCAACGTGAGTTGTGCTACGATTATGATATTAATTTACACCCACGATGCATAGGAGAAACTGTGGCAGTATCTTATGTTATGATATTAATTTTATGATTTTATGTTACTTATGATAAAAAACCTTTGTTTTTTACGCTGATAATGAAAACATCTTCTCTGTAAGCAAATGTGCATTAAAGTTTTTCTGAAAATGTTAAGAATTCTGAATGCGAGACAAATACTGATTTTTCTACATAGCATGCATTTCATATTTATCATTCATCATACATAATTTACCTTTGTGCACGTTAGTTGTCTAATTTATTAAGATTTCAAGTAAATCTCACCCCTTGTGGACCCACTATCAAAATGATAGAACTTGTATTAGGAGTTAATGAAGATGAACCCAATGGACCCATGGATCCATATGATTGAAAAGGACAAAATGTGGACAAGTACTTGATCTTATTTTGATATTTTTAAACTTAACCCTTCATACATTAGAGCACTTGAAGCAACTAATTTAGATGTGGAGACATTTGATTTTACATATTTTGTAAACCAAGATAAAACTACCTGATGACTTGAACTCATGACTTTTATGAATAATATTAGGATGTTTTAGTTTATTTCAGCATAAGTACGTATTTCACCTTTATTCCATTGTAATTATTGCATATTTTTATATGCATTGCTTACTAACTATCATGAATGGGGATAATAACTCTGTGTTGCATGTCACGATGCTTTAACTCTCCATTACATCACACACGAAAGTTAGGGGCATCACGTTAATGCTCTTAACTAAAGTTGAAAACTCAATTTAGATCCAAAGGAAACCTTAGGAGTATGTGGTGCATGTGGTCTTCAAAGTAGAAGTGCAAATATTAGAAGATAAGGCTTTTAGGCCTTGTTGGGTTTGAGGGGCCTTTGTGGAAATTGCTATGATGTGGGCTTTAGGTGTGGGTAAATGAGTTGGCCTTAGGTCTAGATTTGAGGACTTAATAAGGGCTTAAAAAATCAACAAAGATTGGGCCCAAAAAGCATGTTTTCCAAGGTTAGACCTAAGGTCTTCACTATAACCAAGTTATGCCCAAAGGGTTCAAGTCCTTCTCACACTTGGGTTTAAACCCTAAAATCGTCCATACTTAACCTTTTTCTTAGCCCAAAAAGTATTGTCAAGTATCACTTCATTAGTGGCCCCATGGTAACTAAACCAAAATAAAATACTAAAACCTTTCCAAAAATTCTAGCTAAGTTTAAAGCGTGATTCGAATGTTCAGAATAAACTAGAAGAGTATATCTATTCATGATCATTTTTCTCATCATGCTCTTACCATTTCATGATATAATATTAGATAATAGGCTCACAAGTAAAATATAATAAATAATTTTCAATAGTCTGATGCCACATCATGGGATTATGGGAGAACAACTCATGAAGGGCTCAACCCGACCCCACCTAAAGCGACTTCTCCCCTTCATGGAGTAGAACAACTTAAGTCGACGCCTATCATGAAAAAGAGTGGATCCTTAGCTCTCTGGCAACTGACTTTCCTAGGGAAACCAAAGAGGTGAGTTTAGCCTAAGGCACTTAGACCTCTCCCTAGTGGAGAGTGGGTCTAATCCCTCACTACCCCGATTTTAACTCTCAGGAAGTCACCACCTCTAAATACATGAAAACTAAACAAAATCATTGAATCGTCATTGTATCGAATCAAGATCATTGAGGTTTGTGATTACCATTATGAATACAATTAAGTTCTACTTATGGTTGTTCATTATGCATAGCCACCCTTGGAACTTGTAAAACATATAGGCATTTCATCACTCGGGCCAAGTCTCACCTGCCTAACAAATGCAAGTAACATTACCTCTACTCCCTTTGCTCGTTCTCCTTGAGTATAAAAAATGAAAGGCAGAAGAAGGAAAAAATAGCACAAGAAGGAATAGGTATACTCACGAATCCATTAATATTCTCGCAAAGTTTACATGCAAAAAAAGAAAAAAAAAAGGCCAAAAAGTACAAAAAGAAAAGAAATAAGGCAATTGGAGTTTTCAACCGACAAGGTTGCCTGAAAGGACGCTCGGAATTAGTTTCTTTCGTATCAAGGCACCTCACTTCAGCTCTATCAAGTCCGGAGGAAGGCCATGTACGCTAGTGACATGTTTTATACGTCTTGACAAGCTTCTCGCGACTCTAGGCTTAGTTCGTCATCTGCAAATACAAAGAAGAAAGTGAGCTTGGGATACAATAGCCTTTTGTAACGAGAGACTTGAGGTCCTTCTTCATACTTGTGGTGGGACTTTTATGCTAAAAAATCCATGGGAATATTCTACCCCTCTTGCTAGAGTTAAGTCGTCTTGTCGACATGTGTTCAATGCAATGCAGTGCCCCAAGGCAAGGTCCCCAAGGCAAGGTCATTAATGTGATGTGGATTCCTATACAAGTCTCAATAGTGGGCGAGCAGCACAGTTGCTATTGGCCTTCTTTGTTAGAAGTTGGAGCTGACCTAATGTTATAATCCCTATCTCCCCTTTACATATGATTTCCCATGTCTTATACTCCCTCAACCCCCCCTTCCCCTCCCCCCTTCCCCTTTTTGGGTATGGAGGATTTGGGCCCTAAAGCCTTAAGCTGGCAGGAATTGGGTCGGAATGGATTCGATCAATACGCCCAGGCATATCCAAAATGAGCCTAACCAAGAAACATCCCTCCCAATTAACCATGTGGTCGTGGGTTCGAATCCCATAGACAGTTAATCTGGAGAAACTCTGATACTTAACTTTATTTTTCCGTAGTTCTTACAATAGATTTTTGTAACGAGAGACGTGAGATCCTTCTTCATACTTGGCGTGGAACTTTATACTAAATATCCACAGGAATATTATGCCCCTCCTGCCAAAGTTAAGTCGTCCCGTCAACATTTGAAGCCATATGTGCATTCAATACAATATAGTGCCCCCAGACGAGGTCATTAATGCAACGTGGCTTCCTAAACAAGTCCCAATGGTGAGTGAGCAAGGCATTTCTGGCCTTCTTGAAATTGGAGCTGTTCTAATGATGTATTCTAACTCATTGATACTTGCAGGGGGTGTCAGAGTTGGTTGATCCCATTTCCCCATTACAGATGATTTCCCACATCTTGTACTCGCCCCCTCCCTTTTGGCATAGAGGACCTGAGTTCTAAAGCTTGGGATGATAAGAACTAGGGTAGAATGAATTTAGTCAATGGGCCCAGACATACCTAGAATGGGTCAAACCGAGAAACATCACCCCTACTATACTTTCAAGGACTTCAAGTTTCTCTAAGGGTTAATGAGCACATGATCTTGCATTCTCTCCCAAGCCTTCCAAATACCCAAAAGACCAAACATAATCTTGAACCAAGCAAACGTGTGACAATTCCTCCTGCAATCGAGGGAGGACGGCTTCAACGTGATCCAAGCGGTAGCGTAGGTCCTGAATAGTTGCGTTATGAGCAGCTATCACACGATTTGCCTCGACCAGCCTGATCTCCAACTCCTCAAACTAGCTCTTCTCACTGGACTCCTTAGCGTAGGCCAAGGCATTCTTGGCCTCTAGGTCCTTCAACCTCTAGGACTTGGCTTTGAGAGAGTTTGTCTAATTCTTTAAAGACTAGGAAAGCTCCTTGAATATCCCTTCTAGGAGTTTATACAACTGAACATCGGAATCGTGTTAATTCCCCCAACTTTGAGTTCTCAACCCATAGCCGATCCACCTTTTCTAGCTGTTGAGGGAGTTCTGCAGGTTTTGCCTCGCTTGCTTGTTGAGCACTGCTTCAAGGCAATGGAAACTGCCTTCCTCCCATCATCTCGGCAGGTCAGACTTGAGTTAGGCCTTTTGATGACAAAGCTTGAGTGTCCTTTCTTTCTTGAACTTAATGGACTTTTTAGGCAGGGTACTACATTTCCCTCCCCTAGGCCCATGAGATAGGCCAGTGTGGGACCATGAGGGGCCTAACAACCCTTCTCTAAAGGAGTCAGTACTTACCATCAGGGTACCAGGCCCCTAAGCTAAACCAACTCATGAAGCAACCCCCATGTGAGGAAGAAGAATGATAGGGATGGATGGGATTCTTCATCCTAACACCTTCAAATGACATCTAGCACTCGAGAACCTGCATAGATAGGCAGGCAAGACATACTGGAAACCCTTGATTTCCTAACATAAGGTATGGAGAGACTCGGCGATAATTACCAGCAAGTTAAAGCCCTCCCAAACTCCACGCCACAGAAATGGCACCCCTCCCCAGACTCTACGCGCACTAATGGCACCACCCCAAGAACCACACTGCATTAAAGGATCTTGACCAAACAACGGTCTGACTAACATGAGCCTCCTGAGACAACGTATAAGATGTTCCCCCAAAAGTCTCATATAAAAGCCATCCCCCAAGTAAGAAGAACATTCTCTAAACTAGGGCACTCTAGCACAAACTATTAAGATGATATACTAACTTAAGCACAGAGAATTTTCAACCACCACTGAGTCCCCTTCCCTTGTTTTCTTGTATGTGTTGGTATTAAAACTCAATTCCAAGTTGTAGACCCAACCTAAAAACGTATGAAACATGACATTAAAAATCATATCTCCAACTTCAACACTTGAATCTAATTCTAATTTATTTGTTGGTTTCTTATTCATTGATCTGGAAGTCTAATTGGCATCAATTACGGATTGGTTAAGTTTATTGGATTTATTGCTTATATCCATTAGAATGGTAGGAGTTATTTTGCTCTATATTGTCTTGACCTCATCTGGAATTTTATTTGATCAACAACTTTTATGTGATTCCTCACATAGCTACTAAGAACAGTTTTTTTATCTAAAGAAGAGTTTCAATGCTTTTTTTGTAGACAGCCCAAAGTAATCATTTAAAATTATAAAATGTTTTGTCAACAACACTTTGTGGTGTTTGAAATTTTTAAATTGCTTACTATCTGTTGGAAAAAAATGTGCCAAATAATATAATGATGTGATTCATGGATTTTCTAAGTATGCATTCAAGAGAAAGTCTTTAAAGACTATTGGCTTTCTCTGGTGCTGGAATGTGCTTGGGCTCCTGTAGCCTATAGGTCTGTCATTCTACATTCAGATTCTTGTCATAACATAATATAGAACTCTCTTTACATTCCAATTCTTTGCACGTATGAGTGCGAAAATTGTTCAAAACTTTTTATATTTTTTTGCAAGATCTCTTTCTACCAAATCATTTGAAGTTGCTATGTATGAGATCAAAATATTGATGGAAGAACATGCTATTGATTTTGTAGTAATTCATATCTTGTAACTTTGTGTTTTATCGTGTAATGTATAAATACCAAATAATATGATATGTATTGATTTGCATTAAGTTGAATGAATTTTACATGATTAATATTGGATTTTCTTTTTATTTTACATGCATTTAGTCAAAAAGGTAATTAGTTGTTTCTACCTTTAGTTATTTTTTTACATAAAATTTAGTTTTCATTTTACGTTTACTATTATAGAAAATTATCAACATGACTTTTTTAACATCATTTTTAATATTGGATTTTCATTTTACGTTTTAATGAGATCTTTCCAACATCATTTTTAATTTTTTTTTAATAATATAGGCTTTTACATATATAATATATATATATATATATGCTTTTCAACATATTCTTTTCTTGGAAAAAAAATAATAAAATAGAGGAAATGATTAAATAAGTAAATAAATAAATTATTTTTTTCAAATTAAAGGAAATATGGCCTAAAAAATTTTAAAAATCTAAGTACAACCCAATACTTGAATTTTCGATTTCTAAAACTCGAATTCACTCACATATCAGCCCAGATGGGTCATAACCCCGATTAACTTTTTAGGCGTGGATTGAGATAAGATTGGGCTAAACTCAGAGGGAGTAGTGATAGGGCCTAATACAAATGGAGAAAGAAGGGGTAACACACCCTAATGTTGAGTGGGTGTAGAAAAGCAGATGTTGTGTCGTGTCTAGGCAAAAGGAAAAGAAGACTCATGAAATAAGACATCACGTGATATATAAAATCCATTAGTGCCAAGATCTAAACACTTATATCACTTGTGTGATGTACTGCAACCTGAAAATAAACAAAGAGCGGACCAAAATTTTAATTTGTGAGAGAGATATGGCCTTATGGCCTTAAATTGGGCCAACATTGACAACCAAAGAATTTTAAAAAATTAAAATCTAGATCACATTGGTAGACCATGAAAAAATGGGATTGATTTTTTAGAGTGGGAGTGGGAAGACTATTTATTAGATAAATGGCAGTTTCAAAGGTATCAGCCCAATATGTGAAGGGAAGCGAGGCTTGGGCCAATAGGGCAAGCCCGATTTTAATAATATAACGATACTTTTTTTCAACGAGTCCGTTTTATTGTTGAGTATGTGGACATGAGAGGATGATTAATTCCATATTTTTGGCACATGGAGATGATGGGTTTAAACTCACCACCTCCATCAGTTTGAAGATTAAGTAACTTGGTATTAAATAGTCTTTTAACAAATGGTAAAAAATTTGAAAATATATGATGGCATCAAACTTGAGCTTAATTGGAAGTATATCTAGTAAACTGGTCCACAAATAAAATATAGTATTTAAAGCCTAACCGAGATACATAAGAGACTGAGCCCCAAAGATCATAACAAACTAAATTTGACGGCCTATTGTAAATGCTTGACTATGAGGAAAGGGCAATTGGTGAGACTTTGCAAGTGGACAATCTGGACACTTGAAGATAACTTCGCTGGGGCAAAAGGACAAAAATGCTTGTGCCGGATGCGAGTGACAAGAGCTAGGGAAGGGTGACCCATCCGTCGGTCCATTAAGCGATGCAGGCTTTCTCACCGACATTGATCGAGGGAGATGATGATATGAATCCATGGAATTGAATATCATTTGAACCCACAAATAAGTTGAAATACACCTAAAAAAAGTCAAGAATCAAGTCAAAATGATATAAATCCGTTGAAAACTGGTTTTAAAAACCTAGATTGCGGAGAGAACGCCACAAAAGATTTGCTTTTGAAAAGTTATTAGTTCATTCAAAAACAAGTAGATAAAATAAGAATTCTCTTTAAAAAAATACTATTCACGTTCATAATTGCTAAAAAAATAAAGAGGCATGTGTTTTATAGCCTTTAATGAAACCGTAGGACCTAATAAGGTCTACATCATTTAAAGATATGGCCTAAACACTTTTAAGACCAAAACTCTTAAACCACATTTTTATAATTAATAAAAGATGTCCAATTAATGAATTAAATAAGCTCAAATGTCTATAATCATAGAAATATAAAAATAAGCCCACAAGCTTATACTTATTGAAATAAAAGTTTTCACTTAACCATTAGGTTATGTCATCCCCCTCTGTAGCTTATCGCGTGAATTAAAATTGGTTCTTCTTCTTTCAAGTCCATATTGAATGTTAGGGTCTTACTCGATGAATTTGCAAACTCAGGCCAAGTGGATTGCACCAGTTATTATATTGCTTCCTTGATCTTCTTAACTCTTAACCTTGTGATTGACCCATCTAGAACTTGTAAGGGATTTTTAAGACTCAGCCCACCATGGTGCCCATAATTTCCCATCTCCTCAAAAGGATTCAACCTCAAATCGTCACCTCATCAAAGGGAGAAAGATCAGAAACATTAAAAGTAGCAAAGACATTATAATCATCTAGAGGATCTACTTTATAAACATTATCATTAATTTTCTCAAGGATTTAGACAGGCCCATCTCCTCAAGAATGCAATTTAGTTCTTCTATGAACTTAAAATCTTTTTCTTTGCGTATGTGAACCCAAACTCAATCTTCTGGTTCGAAAATGACACGCATTCGCCCCTTATTAGCTTGATAAGTGAACTTTTCATTCTTATGCACAATTTGAAGTCATACCCTCTCCTGAATTGACTTCACCAATTCGACCTTCATTTATTCATCTAAGCTACTCATTTCATTAATAGATAAAGGCATCAAATCTAAAAGAGTAAGTGGATTAAAACCATAAACAATTTCAAATAGAGAATAAAAAGTAATAGTATGCATACTCTTATTATATGCAAACTCTATAAGTGGCACAACCTCCCAAGTCTTCAAATTCTTTTAAATGACAATGCATAAAAGTTTATTTTAAATCATATTAAGTACTTCAGTCTGTCCATCAGTCTATGAATGACAAATAGTGAAAAATAAAAATTTTGGTATCTAATTTTCTCCGGTATCTAATTTTCTCCACGAAACCTTCCAAAAGTGGTTAAGGAATTTAAATTCCTATCAGAATAATACTCCTACGTATATCATGGAATCACACTATTTCCCTGAAAAGCAAATCATATATACTTGTGGCATCATCTATTTTAAGGCATGGAATGAAATATGTCATTTTGCTAAATCTGTCCACTACTACAAAAATATAATTTCTACCTATTTTTGTCCAAAGGCAACCCCAAAACAAAGTCCATAAATATATCTACCCATAGCTCACTAAGAACGGGTAAAGACGTATACAACCCATGAAGTAAAACCTTAGATTTAGCATTTCTACATGTAATACTCATATCACATATTCAAAAGACGTCTCTTCTCATTCTAGGCCAAAATAAATGTTCATATAAAATTTGCAAGGTTTTTCTGAAACCAAAGTGTCCCATTAATCCCCCACCATGTGCCTCGCGCGCCAATAATTCATGCATTGAATAATTTGACACACACAACTTGCTTTCTTTAAACAAATATCCATTATGCTTGTAAAACTTATCAAATGTCACTTTGTCACATGTCATATACACATCAGAAAAATCAACATCATTGACATATACGTCTTTCACATATTCAAACCTAAGTATTTTGGCACTCAAAGAAGTAAAAAGTACATACATCTGGGATAAAACATCAGCAACAATGTTCTCCTTATCTTGCTTGTAACAAATTATATAAGGAAAAGTATCGATGTATTCTATCCATCTAGCATGTCTTTTATTTAATTTACCTTGACCCTTAAAATGTTTCAATGATTCATAATCAGTGTGGATCATAAACTCCTTAAGGCAAAAGTAGTGCTACCACGTCTCTAGAGCACGAATAAGATCATAAAGTTCCTTGTCATAAGTGGGGTAATTCAAGATCACCCCACTTAGCTTCTCATTTAAGAAGGCTATGGGCCGCTTAGCCTGTATCAAAACGGCTCCAATTTCTATTCCTGAGGCATCACATTCAATTTCAAAAGATTTGTTAAAGTTAAGTAATGCTAACACAGGTGCAAAACATTACCTTTCTTTAATAGTTGCAAATACATTCGTTTGATCAGTCCCCCAATGAAATCCAATATTCTTTTTAATTATTTCAACGAGCAGTGTAGCAATGGTGCTAAAATTCTCAACAAAACTCCTATAAAAACTAGCTAAACTATGAAAGCTTCTTATCTCAGTGATGTTCTTAGGCGTTGGCCACTCCTTGATGGCCTTGACTTTCTTTTCGTCCACCTCAATACCTTTTATAACAAAAACATAACCAAGAAAAACAAGTTTTTCCATACAAAAGGTACATTTTTTAAAATTAGCATATAATTTTTCCACTCTCAACACATCGAACACACAATTCAAATGCTCAATATGTTCATCTAAGTTCTTGTTGTACACTAGGATATCATCAAAGTACACGATTATAAATTTGCCTCTAAACGCACATAAAAGATGGTTCATTAATCTCATAAAGTATTAGGCGCATTTGTGCGTCCAAATGGCATAACCAACAATTCATAAAATTCATATTTAGTCTTAAAAGCAATTTTTCATTCATCTCTATCTTTCATTCTAATTTGATGGTATCCACTTTTAAGATCTATTTTACTGAATATACATAAGTCATGCAATTCATCAAACATATTATCTAATCTAGGAATGAGATGACGATACTTTACCGTAATATTATTAACCGCTCTGCAATCAATGTATATCCTCCGAGTCTCATTCTTTTTTGGCACTAATAGCACTAATACTACACATGAGCTCATGCTTTTTTTCACGTACCCCTTACTCTTCAAATCTATAACTTACATTTGAAGCTCCTTTGTTTCCTCCAGATTATTCCAATAGTATAGTTGGTTTGGAATAACGACTCCAGGTACAAAATCAATTTAATACTCAATACCTCTAATGGGCGACAACCCACTCGGCATCTCCTCCGAAAATACATTCTCGAACTCCTACAATAAAGAAACAACCAAACTAAGAAGAGATCGGCTAGTGTCATCAAGACTAAGATGATATTCTTTGTAAACAAGCAAAAATCATAAGTTGATATGCTAAAAAGGCCCTCTAACCTCACTCACTTTTGCATAAAAACTCAGTTTTATTTTTCATTTTCTCTCTACAGGCACTCTTTCTTTTTTTTTCTCTCGTGATTCCACTCTCTTTCTTTATTCTCAATTATTTCTCTATTTTCTTTTTCACTCTCTTTTTCTTAAAATTTCAGTCTCACTCTCATTTTTCTTTTCTCATTTTTCTCTTTTTTGTTTCAACCTTACTCTTTATTTTTTGCTCAATCTCACTTTTCAATTTCAGTTCATAGACTTGTTTTGGTGTTAAATGAGCAAACTTGATTGTTTTTCCATCATTTACAAAACTTTGATACCAACTGATGTGAACCCGTGAGATTGAATATCCTTTGAGCCCACGAAAAAATTGAAATCCACCCAAGAAAGCCAAAAATAAAGTCAAAATGATTTAGATCCATTAAAAATTGGTTTCAAGAATCTAGATTGCAGAGAGAACGTCACAAAAGGTTTGTCTTTAATAAGTTCTTAGTTCATTAAAAAACAAGTAAAAAAAAAAAATCTCTTTGAGAAAATACTATTCACGTTCATAATTACTAGAAAAAATGAAGAGGCATGTTTTTATTGTCACTTAAAGACATAGGCTGAACACTTTTAAGTCCAAAACTCCTAAACCACACTCCTATAACTAATAAAAAAGATCTAATTAATGAATTAAATAGGCTCAAATGTTTACAACTATAAAAACATATAAATATGCTCACACGCCTATTCTTATTAAAATAAAAGTTTTCACTTAACCATTAGGCTATGTCGTCTCCCTCTATAGCTTGTATCACATGGATTAAATCTGGATCTTCTTCTTTTAAGCCCATCTTGAATATTGGGATTTTTCTCAATGAATTTGCAAACTCAGCTCAAGTGGATTGCACCCGTTCTTGCATTGCTTCTTTAATCTTCTTAGCTCTTGACCTTATGATTGGCCCATCTAGAACTTGCAATGGATCTTTAAAACTCAACCCACCATGGTACTCATCAAATGAAGTTTTGGTGGCTAGAAACACGTAGAGACCGTCATGTGTTGGACAAGTGAGGAGGACTTTCTTTGTCAACGAGTCCTTCACAGAGAAGCGAGATGAGTGAAACTTGAAGAAATAGTGATTATACATGCAAAAATGAAGAACACATATGAGATTCTTTGTAATAAAAAATACATGAAGCAAATTTCATAAAAGAAAGGGAGGGGATGGAGTAAAGAGAGGATTTACCAAGGTTGTGAATAAGGAGACCTAAGCCATCTCCAACAAGAATGGTATCACCACTAGCTCATTGGTGATGTGATGTGTCGTCGCGAAATCCGAGTACTAGATGTTTGAGTTTGAACTTGGAGCAGTGTAATTAGCAGAAAGATTATTTTGAATAGAGTAATGAGCAGAAAAATTGTTTGGAGACTCAAACAGGTAGGAGTGATTAAACATATGCCTACATTGAAGGGCAACATACCCATACTTGTTGCAGACTTGAAAAGTAGGCCTCTACGTGTTGGTTTGCTGAGTCAAATTGTTGGGAGAAAATGAATGGAATCCACAACTATAGTCAAGGAATTTGTCGTGACCACGCCCTTGTCTACCATTTCTTGAAGAGCCACTGTGGCGCCCACGACTCCCCATGGCATTTAAATGGGCTCGCGACCAAAATTTTGAATATCGTATCGAAGATCATACCGGTCAAGATACTAATATGAAATATTTCGGTACCGATACCGTTTCTTGTACCGTTTCGGGATAGAATTTCGGTATCGATACCGTTTTGATACTGGTACCATTTCGTATACCGTTTCAAAATAGTTTATATTTAGATATATCATAATCTCTAATATTATACATGAGACCCATAATTTCTTTCAACTTAATATTTTTTTATATGCAAGACTTACAACTTTTTTTTTATTTTTTATAAATATATTTAAACTTATATTAATATATAAATACATATAAATTCATTTTGAATAAACCTTATAATATTTACTTCTATTCATTTAAAAAAAACTCAACAAGATTAAAAAAAAAATAACTCAACTACAATACAATTGGCATTAAGCCAGAATAGGAGGAAGAGAAATGCTAAACGTATGAACAGTTTTACATAGAATATTTGACGCACTATGCTGCAATGCATTTTTTTTTAGGGCATTTTACATACGTCCAGACTCCAACCTTTAAGTTTTTAATTAGGATATATTTGCAACTCAATTTTTTTATAATAATATTAGATATAATTTTAAAATATATAAAATAACATTAAATAAAATTTTAAAAGTATAAAATAATATTATATATAATTTTAAAAGTGTACGAATCTAATTAGTAGAAAATAAGATTATATTTCTTGTGCATGCAATTGAAAATGAGTAAAAATATGATATTTATAATTTTAAGATGTGCAATACAATTTATATGATAAAATTAATTTTAAAAATAAACTTGACTTATTTTCAAAAGAAAATATACAGAATTTATATATTCTAAAATTATATATTATTATTAAAATATATATATAACCTGAAAAATTAAAAAATAAATAAAAAAGAGAGATTTTGAATTAATAAAAAAAGAATTGGGTATACGGCCACCTACAAAATAACTTTGAGACAAAGTCTCAAGTATTAGATCAATGGCAAAGCGTCGTGCGAGAAGTACAAACAGACAAGTTTCACATCCGTGAATAAGAAGCCCTCAAAATTTGTAGAAATTGAAGGCTCTCTCTCTCTCGTGTGGTAAAGGTTGTCTCGTGCTAAGTGCTAACACCTCACTTTACAGTCTACTACACTCTACAGCCACTCTACACTATAGTCTACAACTTATAGAAATCTGTCGACACGAACACATAGCAGTTCCTTAACCACCCACAAACTAGCTAGGATTACGTTTCCCACCATTACCACCCTTCAAGAATCGACTCTGCCTTTCTTCTTTGAGCTCTGTCCCAACAAAACCCCTTTCTTCTTTGAGCCTCTGTCCCAACAAAATCCCACGCTCTGTGTGTGTATACTGCAAAGTGCAGAGCAGCAGAAGGTGACCAGAGATTTGATACCAGCAATGGAAACGCCAGGCTGGTGGCGCTAGGGAGAACCGGTGGCTGGGTCATTGAAGATCGTGTGGCTAGAGATGAAAATGAAAGTCTGATGGAGAACCGATGCTAGAGATGAAAATGAAAGTGGAGAAAGTGAGTTGCCGAATCCGAGATGCCCATAAGCCTAGTTGATTTCGTATGCTTTCGAAAATGCCACTCAACAAACCTGACCAAAGTGTACCGAGCGACAAATGAAATTCAGCCGAAATTTCAAATATCGGCCTGTACTGACTGGTACCAGCTGATACAGCCAGTATTTTTTCCGAAACGAATTATTACTTAGAAGCGTACTGGTTACCAAGCCGGTGCAGCATATTTCGACCGTACCAGCCGGTACGGTACGAATTTAAAAAATTGCTCGTGACTAGTGTGAGAGGCATGCATAAGTTAACAATAAATATTCGCAGTGAAAAATAAATAAAAGTTTTTCATTCTATTACCAGAAATTCTTAAAATATTACAAATCAGTTTAAAACAAATTCTCCAACAGAAGACTTATACAGTCTTCCAACTGAAAGCTATAAACGACAACACTGCTTCTAGGATCATAATCTTGGTCTTCATCCTCTTAACAGATTATTCCTTCGACTGAGCCTGCCACTCGGGCTCATCTTCATTCTCTACATCATATACTACGATTCTATAAAATGGAAGCGTAGATGGGCGCGACCCACTAGTGAAACTCAATAAGTAACAGACAACAAACAAACAATAATATGCAATAAATCCAAATGAACAAACCTTACATCAAACCAAAGACTTCCTTTCCCAAAAAGAAATCCCAGACTAATACTGGACCGTCCTTTCCCAGAAAATGGCTCAACACAACACACCAACTTCCTTTCTCCAAAAGAAAAACCACAACGCTAATTGTCCTTTCCCAGAAAGGATTCCACAACAAAACCATTATTTCCCAGAAAGGATCTCACAAACCGACCATCATTTCCCCAAAAGGATTTCTTTCTCAGAAAGGATCCCACAAATCAATCGTCCTTTCCCAGAAATGAACGCATCCACTAATTGTCCTTCCTGAAAGGAACGCATACATATCGAACCGTCATTTCCCAAAAAGGACGTACAATACACCAAAACAGTTTCTAGCATCTCAACACTATTCCATTTTATTAAGCTGTATACCATGACCTCCCTTAGGAACCATCCATACGTCCTAGTTCTCTTTGTCATATCATGGATAAAGACTGTGCGTGTGACTTCGGAATGGGCGATATCTAACTAACTGCACCAAACACGTACCATGACTAGGCATCCACTAGCTCCCATCAGTAGAGGAGTTACGGAGTGAATACGAGAGTATTACCATCTCGTCCGATCCCGTTGTCGCCCAGCGACAATCTAGGAGACGTCATATCAGTATATTCTGCTCTCGAGTGACCAGAGGAGCTCCACCGAGATAATTCTCCATCCTGACTTGGGGTCGTAATACACACGCACCCACCACTACCACCAAACCAAACCAAATCCACTAACAACACCTCAACTTAATACCTTCACTTAAACAACACCCGAAACCAACAAAAAAATAATATATGCATGATATATAATTATTAGATGGCATGGCATCGTCATACAACACATCGAAATCAACCAAAAAAATAATTGTACAATCAACAAATAAATTCCACAACCAACCAATCAATTCGGGGTGATCTCATCCTCCATAAAATGACATCGAGCCCAAACAACCTACTTTCAGATTTTATTTTTATTATTATTATTATTATTAATTAATACTTCTAGCTGCCAAAATAGAGGTTAGTTCACAATTAAAAAATAAAACAAAGCAAATAACCATTTGTTACTTACGATACACTCGATAAAAATTCCATAAGGGAGCGAAAATGCCGACAAGCTATCATGCGCCTCCACTAACGAACACGCTGTTAAAGTAACGCTCATCACACCACCGCAAATAAAATACCATAAACAAAAAAATCAACATCAACAAATATAATAAATAATACTAACTAAAATAACTAAAACCAATAAACGTAAATAAAACCACACACATATATATATATATAAAACAACACAATTAACAACAAATATTATGAACAAATATTTAAAACACTTGAACGTAAATAAATAAACCACATAAATAAATTAAAAATAATATTTACATTAATTAATCAATTTAAACGGTTAAAAGATTACTGAAAGTACCTCAAAGTAGGGCTGCGCTCTGACTCTAACGGTGTCGAAGTTCGAAGTTTCTGACTTCGACAACCGTCGGAGTCGAAATCGACTTCTGACTCCAACTCCGAAATGGATTCGGAGTCAGAGTTCGTTGGAATTTGCTGTTCAAAACAGAAACTCTAGTAATCTAAATCAACTAAGTAAACAAAGATTAGGGGTGTAAGAAAAAACCGGTGAATCAGTAAATTGGACCGGACCGAATCGAACCGGTGAAATCAGTCCGGTTTTGGGTAGATAACGGTTCGAAAATTAGTTTTCATAATATTAAAACCGGTAGGTACCGGTTCGGTTCCAATTCTAAACTTTTTAAAACCGGACCAGACCGAACCAGACCAGTTCAATATAATATATATTTTAATTTAATTCTTTTAATATGATACACAATATAAAATATTTTTTTTAATTATATATAATATGTTATACATTAGTATATAATATAAATTAGTAACAATTTATATTTATGGTCTAATATTAATAGTATAATACCATATTACTATTAGTAATATACTATAAGTCTATATATAAATTATTATACTAAATAATTACACATGAAATAATGATATAATAATACTAATATATTTTTTTTTTAAGCTAATACTAATAATATTAGTTATAAATATCAATGATATAATTATAAAAAATTAAACTTATTATAACAAATACTAATATATAATTATTTTAATCATTATAAATAATACTAATATATATATATTAATAGTCTAATAAACTAATATAGACTTATTTAAAACCGAAAAATCGAATCGAACTGGACTGAAATCGATAAAACCGGTGCTACCGATTTTAGAGGATAACTGGTGCATAATTGCTTTTAAAAAATAGAAAACCAGTAGTACCAGTTCAGTTATAAATTTTATCCAAAACTGGACTGAACCGGACCAGTTACACCCCTAACAAAGATGACAACAAAGACAGATTTTAGCCGCAATCAACCATAAAAATTAAAAATCCTAGAAATCAACAATTTTAACCACATAGCGAAGGCTTACCATAACTGCAAAATTGCGAATTAACGACATTTAAAGACCTATTAATCTTCCTAAGTTCGACAATCACCATTGTTCTCCCTTCTTCAGTCCATTTCACAATTGAACCCCACCTCCCCTGGCTTTGCGTACTCATCAATGAGCCTTTTGACCCCTAGCATTTTGGAATCCACAATAAAGGAGCTTCGATAAGGAGCCTTTCATCACGATAATTTCTTAGTTTGGAAAGACAATAATTTCCTTCGTCTACCATAATTTCTTAGTCTAAAAAGACAAAGAGAAGAAGCCTTCATGTTCGTTGGGTCTTCAAACTTTCGAAATGGAGAATGATGATAGCTATTGGTTGGTGTCGCTAGGGGAAGAGAGAAGAGACAAGAGACAAGAGAGGAGTTAGAAGATGAGTGCCACTGGATTCGCTGCGGGGAAGAAGAAGAGTCAAGACCCATTCAAATAATAGAGAAAAGAGTTGGGATTTACGGCTGAAAATGATGATTTTATACAATAATTAAACGACTTCGTTTAAGGTCTTCTAAAAACAAAAATGCAAAAGTTAAATAGAACTTGTTGGACTCGAATTTGGGATTGATCAAAAGATATAAAATACGCCTAAATCATTAGGCCGCTTGAATCCCTCTATTTATATTAGAATATATAATATATAAACTATAAATCAGATATCAGAGTCAGAAATCGGAACTCAACTAAACTCCGTTTCCGATTCTGAACTTCGACTTTGATCAAACTCGAAATCGGAACAAAAGTCAGAATTTTTGTCCGCCCCTACCTCAAAGCAGTGAAAAATGTTGATTAAAACGTGATTAAAACCCACTTGGAAATTTCGGATCTCTAGAGTGTGAAGGGGAGAACTCGAGTTTGGGTTGAGTGGAAGAAAAGAACCCTAAAACCGACCACTAAAGGACAGGTAAAAGCACTATCCCGAAGTGATTTTTGGTGTGGGTTTTCGCAATGGTTGATGGTCAATTTATAAGCTGAAAAGTAGGGGTTTTGGACGCACAAACAACACATGTGACACACCAAAACAAAGTAGAACCACCATGGAAGAGATTCTTCATATTTTTCAGATGAGAAACTGGGAAAAACAGAGATAAAAACGGTGGGCGACTCACCGGTTAAGGAGAGAATCCGGGCACGTGATGCACGGATCGGCAGCGAAAATAGAGGGGAATTACTCATCTATGTACTGGGTATTTGATGGAGTAACGCGTGGATGATTCGAGCTGATGAAAGGCTTCAAGATTGAGCTGGGTTCACCGGTTGTAGAGACGGGAAACAGAGGAAGAAGAAAAAACGGAAAAAAACGTCGACGCGTCGTGCGAAAATGAAGAAACCAAAATCACATATACATTACTCCAAACGACGCCGTTTTTGTAAAAAGAGGGAGGGGCTGGGTTATATTCACGAGCTGGGCTCAACTGGTTGGGCTTGGGTTATCAAGTGGGCTTAAAACTGAAACATAAACTCCGATCCAACGCATATATATAAAAGCCCATCATAAAAACTATTAAAATAAATTAAATAAAACACATTAAACTAAATACTCACATAATAAATTAAAGATATTAAATCCAAGCATTAAAATAAATGAATCACATTAAAATAATACAAGAAAATGAATTAACTCACATTTCAACATAGGAATATCCAAATGATAATACTAGTAAACTAATAAATCTAATAACTCAAATATTTAAAATAACAAAATAATAAAAAGAATTACATAAAATAAACAACCAATTCGAAAATGATCTAACTCAAAATATGAAAGAAATACATACAATGACTAAAATAAAATAACCAAATAATAAAATACAATAAAATACAATTCTTATTAAATAAAAGAAAATGCAACAATTTAAACCATAATGAAATTAAAACTATTAAACTAAGATAATAAAGTTAACTATTCAAATGAAATGAGCAATATCAATAATTAAATAAAAAAAAATGAAAACACTAGAATTAAATATCTCACAAACCATCAATAACCATAATAAATAAAATTATAATAGTGAAATAACATAACCTTTAATAATAATATAAACCATCAAATAATAGTACTAAAAATAATACGTAAAGTACATAAAACCTAAACTCTCACAGCCACGACCCCAAGAAGGGGTTGTTGAGCTAAAATGGCAAAAAGCTTGAGAGAAGATGTTATGGTTTTGGCGTTATGAGAAAAGCGATTTTTGTGGATGAGAAGAAGTTGATATAACTCATGAGATGTTAAGGTCCAACTCATACGGTGACAGAGGTGATGAAAGACTCATAGGAAGGGCTATTGAGAAGATAAGAACAGGTTCCTTCTCAGAAATAGCATGACCAACAGCGGCCAAAGGATCGGCAAGCAGGCGTACTTAAGACCAGTTCACCTCTAGAAAGGTTTGTAAGGTGAAACCAAACCTAGAATTTTTTGGCTTAGGAGTGCAAAGAGAACATGGAGGCCAAGGAGTTCCATAGATCTCCAACAGATGTTGAAGAAAGAACATGGCTCAATATAGAATCTAATAAAGAGGAAAACAACACACTTAAGACCATTTTCTCCATGTGTTTCCAAGTTGAAAATGCAAGATTGGGTTTGTGTCGTTGATCAGGAGTATCAGACAAAAATTCAGGAGGACATGTGAGTGTGCCATCAACGTAACAGTATAAATCTTGACTACGTAGGTAAGCTAACGTTTGGACCTTCCAAAGAAGGTAATTCTCTGTAATGAGTTGTGTGGTGACAATATGAGAGAAGGGAGAGGTGATGAAGGGAGAAGAATTGGCCATGGATCAGAGGGACTTGTTGAGTCGTATGGCTCTTGATATCATGTTAAAATAACATAATTGAGGAAATTCTTCCATGTATTTCATTATGTATGCAGTGGTCTATATTTAGACTTTACAAGGGAATCAAAGAATATTTGTTTGTTACATCACAATAGAGAGCAACCATTACAATTGTACCCTGCAGTGCTTGAATCTACAATCTGTTATGGCTCTACTGTAGGTGCAATAAGGTGCTATGCTACATGTGTGATGGTTTGCTTTGTGACATTATTTACATTGGAAGCACATATGCTAATAGGGCCTTGGTAGAGGCATAGGAGTCTTCGATGCTTAAGTTAGTATATCTCTTTAGTAGTTTGTACGAGAGCTTAGAGGGGTCAAAGAGAGTTTTTTGTACCTGGGGGTTAGCTTTTATATGAGATTTTCGGGTGGGGACACCCCGTACCCTTTCTTATGGGGTTCACATTGCCTTAACTGTTGTTTGCTTAGAATCTTTAAATGCGGTGTGGATCTTGGGGTGGCGCCATTAATGCAGCGTAGAGTCCTGTGAGTGACATCATTATGTGGTGTAGCTTACTGATTGAACTTCTGCCTGTACGTGATTATTGTCAAGTCTCTTCATACCTGTTGTCAGCAGACCAAGAGTCCTCTGCATCTCTCGTCCACCTGCTTGCACATATTCCGAGGGCTAGGCATTACCGAGACGTGTCAAGTCTCATACGTCCCTTTCGTTCGTCTTTCTCGTGCGAGAGTTGTTTCTCGAATTGGTTTTGCTTATGGGTCGGGCTTCCTGTAGAGGTCTAGTAGCTTCTTATATAGAAGGATCATTGGGCTAGGTTAAACTTTCCCAAACCTTCCCTTTTTCTCGAGGTCCCTGATAGGCTCATTGATTGGGTCTGTAGAGAGAGGCATCCTCTCACAGTGTTCATGTCATGTCAAATTCTGAGTATTCGATCATATGAGTCAACTCAAACCGACCAATTTAAACGTATAGATTCTAAAATCTCATTGACGCATATGAACAACAAAAGACATGACATGACAAGACTCATATAACCTGTTTAATAATCAATCGTTATTGGGTTAAGTTGAGCAGACTTGTTAACATATTTAGTTCATTTCTATAAATGGATTGAGTTGATCTATATATTTATTTTGATCCAATTAACAATAATTTTATATATAATATAATTATAAATATATAAATAATTCATAATTACAAGTAAATCACACCAAAGTATTTTATGTTAAATATCCAACCCAATAATTTATAAAAAATTATTATCTCCACAAAGAAATACATATTATAAAAAAATTAATAATTTAGAATATTAAGTAATGAAACACTAATAATAATATTACATCTAAAAACAATAAAGACATAAAATTAGAGTGGTACTATTATGCCTCCTCAATTTGCCCACTTGGTATGCCTCTTAGTGCAATTTGCACTTTTCTATTTTTTTGCTTTTCTATTTCAAGTATTTTTTAAACATATTTACACTTTTTAAAAAATATAAAAAAAAATCAATACACTAATAATTACTTCCTTAACCAGTAAGTCAAAAAAAATTGAAAAAATAAATAAATACATAAGCAATCATATGAGTGGGCAAAATAAGGCGACATAGTAGCATTTTTCATAAAATTAAACATTCATAGAATTTAGAAATGGAATTTTGTCAAATTATATTGGTCCAATATGGATTTGGTGGGTTAACCCGAAATCAATTTATTTATTAATAGTATCTTATAGAATTAATTCGTTTGAACTAAAACCCATTTATATGAAATTAAACACATTTATTTCGTGTGACCCCCTTGATTTTGTTGATGGCAACTCTACATATATAATCCCCCCTTCTTTCAATTTGTCTTTACAAATAAATAACCGCACTAGGAAAATTTAGAATCCACAAGTTCTCCATCCTCCTCTTTAATATTAGAAAAGAATGATTACTCAAATAAAACTACATTTGAGCCAATATATATTTTTAATTTTCTTATCCCATTAGCATTAGTCAATGTAACCACGGTCTTATAACAACAAACCCCGAGAATCAAGCTCAAAACCCCCAAAATCAAGCTCAAGACAACACAGCAGATATCTAGCCTCACATGCGGATTTCACCATCTAAAATCATGTTATTAATGCTTGTATTTATTTTAAATATCTGCACAACTAGGATAGCATAACAGTTGTAATTCTCCCTTATTTAGATAGCTGTAAATCTCCTTAATTTTAGTCTATACACTTGTATAAAATTAGCTTACGGATGATCAATACAATTGGAAAATTTTCCATTGAATCTTGTCCTATGTTTTCATTTCTCTACATGGTATCAGATAACCAAAACTTTAACGAGGCTACATACTTCCTTCCCAAAATGTTTTCTTCCCCAAACACTCAATTCATATCTCCAATCGACACTCCACTGGTAGCTCTTAGCATCATAGCCCAAATCAATGAGAAATTAACCCCCTCTACATTCCCACAATGGCGTGCCCAATTCGAAGCTCTTCTAATTGGGTACAATTTGTTAAATTATGTTACTGGAGATTCTCAGTGTCCATCATCTAATGGCACTCTCAATTCAGTCTCACAAAAAAAATATTAAGTTTACTCGGTGCTATTCTTGCCTCAACTTCAACCTCAATTACTCATTTATAGCTACAACTAAAACATCACATGAGACATAGAAAAAGTTGAATCATATGTATGCTAGCCGATCTCGAATGAGAGCAATGCAACTAAATGAGGAAATAACCTTGATTTAAAGGGGAAGTCGCTCAATTTTGGATTACCTCCAAGTATTGAAGGCAGTGGCAGGGATGACATAACTATTTATGTTCTTAATGGTTTAGGCTCTGATTTTAGGAAAATCGCAGCACCAATCTCTACGAGAGAGAAGTCCATGGCCTTCGAGGAGCTTCACGATCTTCTGGTGGGTCATGATAGCTACCTCCGGCGACTAGAGTCAGCCACACAACAGATGGTAACTACACCAATAGGAGGAACCCCTCCAATGGAGGCTCGATTGCAAGGGGCTCTCCCAAGCAGATTGGGCCCTCGAAAAATCAGGGCCAAAATCACGCCCCTCAATGATCTAATAAGGACCTCAAGCGCTCTAACAACAACTAACCCAATTCAAACTGAAAGAAATATCAGCCCAAGTGCTAGCTTTGTGAGCAGATCAGCCAAGTATTGTCCTCTTATGGGTTCTAATGAAGCCACTACTAATTTCACCTCCACTTCCGGTGCAAAAGACAATAAATGGCTCATTGATTTTGCTGCATCTCATAACATCATTGGTGATCTCGCAAACTTATCAATTTATTCAGAATACAATAGCACTAATGAGGTTGTGATCAGTGATGGTTCAGGTTTTGCAATCTCACACATTGGTTCTCTAACTCTAAAATCAACCAAAAAAAATTATTTTGAGAGACACTTTATATTCCAAGCCTTCGCAAAAATATTATTTATGTTCATCATTTTATCTCTCAAAATAATGTGGTTATTGGTTTTTATCATTTTTATTTTCTTGTGAAGAACAAGATATCAGGGGCAATCCTACTATGAGATGCATGTGAAAATGGTGTCTACGTCTTTTTAAAATCACCGACAGCTCCTCCAGTTACTTATGTGCATGAAATGACCTCTCTTGATGTGTGGCACAAGAGACTTGGATATCCGTCCTCCAAAATTGTTCATCAAGTTATTCGCAATTTTCTCCTTCCAATAACATCAAATAAACAATATTTTTTATGTGCCCTATGTTCAATCAATAAAGCACATCAACAACATTTTCGTTCAACTAGTATCTTGAGTAAGGGACTCCTTGAATTAATTTATTCTGACGTTTGGGTTCCCGCTCACTATGTTGGTCTCTACGGCTCTTGTTATTATCTTATTTTCATTGATCATCACACCAAATATATGTGGTTCTATCCGATAGCAACAAAATCAAGTGTGGCCATCATTTTTTCACAATACAAAAAACTTTTTGAAAACCATTTCCAATGTAAAATTAAAACTTTATATTCAAATAATGGGGATGAATTTGTGAGCCTAAAACCTTTCTTTTTTATCTCAACATGGGATAAACCGTTATATAACCGCTCCTCACACACCTCAATAACATGGCGTTTCTGAACGTCGTCACCGTCACCTTGTGGAAACATAACTCACTCTCCTACATGATGCCTCTCTTCTTATTGGCCTCATGCTTCCCAAACCGTCACATATCTCATAAACTGTCAACCAGCTCCACTTTTTTTCAAAAAAAGATCACCTTACCAAAATTTTTCTGGCCAACGGCCCAACTACCTCAAATTAAAAAAAATTGGTTGTTTGTGCTATCTCTCACCAAGCCTTACAATAGTCATAAAATGGAGCATAAATCCAAGCCATGTGTCTTTTTAGGCTACTCATTAACCTAAAGTGCCTACAAATGTATAGACCCACTCACCCAACGGGCATACATCTTACGACATGTCTTATTTGACGAAACCCATAGCCCATTGAGCCCACAAAACCCACTTTTGGCCACTACTCCTTCAACCTATGCACCACAACCTTCAACTTCTACCCTCAGCTCCATTTATGTCACTGCTCCTGTGCCGTCATTAATGGAGCTTTCGACACCAGTGCTTTCGGCAGATGAAGTCGCCATGGCCACTGCACCAGCAGGTAACATCTCTCTTTCTCTCTCTCTCCCATTTTACAATTTCAAAATGTTCCAGATTCTCACAATGTACAATCCCCACGCATAAACCCTAGTTCCCCAAATCCACTCAATAATTCGAACCAAACACTTCATTCTCGCAATGAGGCACCCTCAAACACTGGTTGAAGCCAACCCCTCAAGTGTGCTCACCAAAATATCCCTTCAAACCACCCACCATCAAATACCCAAACACATCAACTGACCACTCGATCCATGAACCAAATCTACAAGCCCAAACAACTCAACTTAGTCACCAAGCATCCCTTACCCGAAACTATTGAACCCACATGTGTGAGTCAAGATGTGTCTGAACCTCACTAGCATGAGGCCATGTCCCATGAACTTACTACTCTTATGAGACATGAGACATGGGATTTAGTTCCTCCACCACCTCACTGCAACCCGGTTGGATGTAAATGGGTTTTTATACTGAAACGTAAGCCTGATAGATTTGTAGATTAGTTTAAAGTCAGACTTGTGGCTAAGGGCTACAATCAACGCCTTGGTATTGACTATAAGGAAATATTTAGTCCAGTGGTTAAACCAACAACAATTAGAGTTGTATTATCAATTGCTGTCATGAATGGTTAGAAAATAAGGCAAATGGATATAAATAATGCTTTTTGCATAGGTAGCTTAGTGAAACTGTCTATATGATGTAGCCCCCTGGATTTCAAGATCTCCCAAAGTTTGATCATGTTTGCACGTAAAGTAATTTATGGGCTTAAACAAGCCCCTAGGGTATGATACTCAGCCCTCAAACATGCCCTCATTCAGCTTGGTTTTACAAATTCAAAAGTTGACTCTTCTCTGTTTATTTACAAGAATGAGTCAATTGTGTGCTACTTATTAGTCTATGTCGATGATTTAGTGCTTACTGGCAATAATCCAGCTTTTGGGAACTCTATTATTGATCAACTTGGGGAAAATTTCTCTTTAAAAGATATGGGTTCACTGCATTTTTTCTTGGGAGTTGAATTAATACCTACTTGTGGTGGATTTTTCCTTTCTCAACACAAATATATTCGTGATATATTGTCCACCACAAAAATGCTTGGGGCAAAAAATGTTTGCACTCCACTATCCACAAGCACTCTTCTTAAACTAAATGATGGAACAAATTTGGAGGACAACAGCGAATTTCGAAGGGTACTTGGCAGCATTTATCACTTACTCGTCCAAACATCTCATTTACAATAAATAAATTGTCTCAATTCATGCACAAGCCCACCACAACTCACTGGACGATAACAAAAAGACTTTTACGCTACTTTAAGCAGACCATTTTTCATGAAATAAAGCTGACCAAAAATGCAAATGCCATTCTCACAACCTATTCCGATACTGACTGGGCTGATAATTTTGATGACCGAACCTCAACATCTGCCTACATCAGCTTCATTGGCTCAAACCCAATTTCATGAAGCTCAAAGAAACAACGTACAATGGCAAGATCGTCAACGGAAGTAAAATACAGAGCATTAGCAAATGCAAAATCGGAAACAATTTGGATTCATGCTTTGATCAAGGAACTCGGGGTCAAATTACAGACATCTCCTTCATTGTTATGTGACAACCTTGGAGCTAATCACCTTAGCTTTAATCCCATGCAGCATTCAAGGATGATAAATAGACCTTCATTTTGTATGTAATCTGGTTCAAAAAGAAGAAATTCAAGTACAGCACTTTCATATTCAAGATCAACTTGCAAACCTCCTAACTCAAGGCAAAAAAATGAAGTTTTTAGAGGCAAAATTGGCCTTATTGATAGAAGCCCATTTTTTAGGGGGTGTATTACGACAGACTTCAAGAATCAAGCTCAAGATCCCATGAATCAAGCTCAACACAACACAACACAACATATATCTAACCTCATTACATGCGGATTTCATCACATAGAATCATGTTGTTAATCATTGTATTTATTGTAATTATTCTGCACAGCTAGGCTAGCATAACAGTTGTAATTTTCCCTTATTTGGATAGTTGTAAATCTCCTTAATTTTAGTCTATACACTTGTATAAAATTAGCTTACAAATGATCAATACAATTGGAAAATTTTTCATTGAATCCTATCCTATGTTTTCCATTTCTCTACAGGTCTCTCTCATATCGAATAATAAAATGAGTAATACTATATATTATATTTACATTTTACTTGTATCTTATTATATAAGATATGACACATTTATTACTATAGAATGATTTAAACTGTCCATTCAAATTTCGGTCCAAGAATCCAATTATATTCGAACATGAACCTGAATTTCAAAACAAGGTTGGAACCTAGATCGGGTTAACTTGGGTCAAACTTGGGCTAGAATCAAGATGGAAGCTGTTTTTTAAACATTTGGAGCTCGAGTTACGATTTGTATTTGTTATTTTTTAAAATAAAATAAAAAAATAAAAAACTTACATGTTGTGAATATTTTTTCATGAAAAAATGTTGATGCAGCAGTCAAACTATATATATTCAACTTTTTAAAATAATTTTTTTTTAAAAAAATAATTAGTTGTTTAATTTTTGAATTAATAAAAAATCGCATGTTGAATTTTGGGACGAATTGTAGGCTTGGAATTGCCAGCTATTAATAGGGTCTCTGCAACACCTTAAAGCCTCCTCGGAATGACATATTTGGTCATACATTTTTTTAACTGATTTAAATATTTAAAAATAAATTACAATATCATTAATAAAATAAAATTAAAATTTGAGACCCATTGTTGAGATCCACAATATTCTTCTTGAATTTCTATCCATTTAATTGTTAGAAAGGAAAGGGGTTCTGGACGGAGCTCATAATTGGAATCTCATTATCCGAATTTAGATCGGGTTAAAAAATCTAGCCTGAATGGATAGATCTAAGGATGATAAATAATCATTTAATAAAAAATCATTGACACATCTTATATAATAGAATGAAAGTCTAATTATAGCACAAAATATAAGAATTGTCATAATAATTTTTTTTACAGTAAAAAGACATCCACTAAATTTATTTTATTTTTGTGAATGCTTTGTAACTCTACAAAGGATGATGAAAAAAAAAAAGTTTTACTATTCATCATCCTCACAAGTCACATACCACATTTTTTTTATTTTTCTAATTTTTTTTTTAGTTTATTCTTCTTAAACTAATTAAATTCTTTTATTTATTATTCATATATCAAATATTTCATAAAATTAAAAAAATAAAATAAATAATGTGTAGTATATAATGTGTAGTATATAATGTGTGAAATAATGAACAGAGTTTTTCAAAATAAAATATAGTAGTGTTACTATGCCTCCTTAATTTACTTACTTGTTGTCTCTCCTATTGTAATTTATATTTTTCTATTTTTTTTATTTTTTATTTCAAATATTTTTTAAACATATTTAAATATTTTAAATATATATAATCAATATACTAATAATTACTTTTTTAATTATTAAATAAAAAATAATTAAAAAATTAAATACATGAAGAATAAAAATAAGTATACAAATTAAGGTTTCGTTTAAATTTAAAGATGAGATTAGTTTAGTTTATTTTTTTTTATATTATTATTATTTTAAATTTTGAAAAAATTAAATTGAAATTGAAAATTTTGTATTGGGATTTAAAAAATGTGTATAAAAATTTATATTTCATATAAAAAATTAAAATAATAAAATAAAATAAAAATAAATTAAAAAGAGTTTTGAATGGAAACCGAATTTAAAATAATATAATAACATTTCTCAAAAAAATATCCATGCCAGCGGAGGGTAAGAAGTGCAGGACCAACAGAAGGTAGGCCCGTTCCATGATTGGCGCTAGCCGCTACGTGTCTCTCTTGTTATGGAGGCATTGAAACGTGATCTTCACCATCACCCTCTCCTCGTATCATATCATACGTGCAAAGGAAAAGACCAAAGACGTGATCTTCGTCCAACCGCATTAGTACATGTTTCTCTCATAACACGCGGCACGTTTAGAATGGTTCAAAAGCCCTCGTCACGTGCCCGCAAAGAGACGTAACCAAACTAAGCTTCCAGAACGGCAAGATCACGTGCCAACGAAGCACCACCACACCACAGGTCGCCACCTGTCCTTTGCGCGTGTCCCTTTCCCCTTACGATAACATAATATCAATATTTTAATTTAAAAAATCCCCATCACCGCCCTTTCAACGTTCGGTGGCCCATTCAGAGTCGAGCTTTCGAGCGCGACGCCGGACGTCATGCTACGTGCACGGTGCGATGCCACGTGCTGGTCAGCAAGGACTTGGACGGTGGCTTCGTCGTCCAGGACTGTGCCTCCCCTCTCCGTGGTCCTTTTGGATTGGCAAGTGACCGAACGATGACGTCAGACTTTAAAATAGTTTCACATAAATAGTATACTTGCAACTATTTAATAACTATTTTATTGTTATTTTATTTAATTTTTAATTTTACTTAATAATTAAGAATGTAAATATTAATAAAATTATATTTGATTTTTTAATGATTATAAAAAAATTTAAATACACTAAAAATTATAAATGGATAGTAAAAAAGTTATACCCCTATCACTGCTCATAGTTTCAGGATTGATGTTCTATGATCTATCAACTACCGTGTAAAAATATATTCATACAGAAAGTTTGATATAAATATATTTTTTTGATAGGTAAGAAAGTTTGACATAAATATGAATAGAATAGTTTTTTTATTTAATTATATATCATAGGTAGATATGATTTAAAATTTTAAATCAGTTTTAAAAAGGTGTTGCGATGATGTAACATTACGTGTTAATTTTTACATTTATCATTTTTAAAATAGAAACTGATCTAATATATTTTCATATATAAAAATGAAAATGGGGTTAAGATATGATATACTTTGTAACTTTAAGGTTCTGTTTGAATAATGAGATAAAATAATATAATTTTAAATAAAAGTTAAAAGTATAATAAAACTTATTAGAATATTATTTTTAATATTGTTATTATATTAAGATTTGAAAATTTTTAATTAAAATTTAAAAATTTTGAACTGTTTATTGTATCTTATATAAAAATTTTAAAAATATATATATTAATGAGATGAAATATGATAAATTAAGACGATTTCTCAATCAAAACGAGATCTAAATCTAATAATTTTAAGATAGATGTTTTGTCTACACAAAAATCTTTATGCAAAAAAATCTATACATTAGCATGGTTTAATGTGATCAGCAAATTGTAAACTTTTGTTTTTTATTTTAAAAGAAATAATCTTTGTAATTCTAGAATGTAGAAGCTTTTCTTATTCCTTTGAAAAAATTAATTAAATTTGTGTTTAACGTGAAAAAATATTTTTTTAATGATAGACTTTTTTTTTAAGATCTAGTAATATTACTATACTTCTTCCATTTGCTTATTTGGTATGCTCGTAGTGTAAATTACACATTTTTTTTATTTCAAATATTTTTAAAAAATAAAAACATTAATATATTAGTACTTTTTACTCCCTTAACTATTAAGTAAAAAATTAAATATATAAACGATCAAAATGAAGAGATAGAATAAGATCGCATAATGGTATTATATTTTTAAAAAAGAGTAGATATGAATTAGATATTCTAAAACTGTGAATGTAGCAATATTCTTAATATAAAAGTATTTGATTATCACGTTAAAGTTTAAACCATATATATAAGAAGTGTAGATCTAACATCTTTTTAAAACCAAGATGAAAAGACGAGAAAACAAATAATCTCTTTCTAAAGAAAATGAAAATAGTAAAGAAAATCAACGAAGGCGGTCGTCCAAAATTGACGGAGGATTTGAAAAGGAAATAACCTTTATTGTATGTAATGTGCTACATACCTAACACATGGAGTTGAGGTGGAATAAAAGACAGGAAACCAAAAAGGAAACTGTTGTTTGCACCTATAATTATCTGCACTGTATGCACATCAAACGCCTTTCCACGGTAACGACAGCCTGATCATCAAATATGTACCAAGATATTCTGTAGCTTACTTCATTTTCGTTACGTTACGTGGCAAAATATATAGGTTTGTCCTAATGAAGCTAATGTCACGGACATTACGTTACGTACTTTGCAGGCTGCTGTATGCATACTTCAAGCACTCTTAATAAATTAGTCAAAGTTAGAAGACACTTTTAATTAATATGAAATAAATGTAGTATTTGGCTATTTCATTCATATAAGTCTCTATATTAAAATATCTATTTTTTCATAATATAACTCAAAATAATATAAAAAGAATTTAATTTTGACTATTTACATCAAATTTTCAAATTGAATTATTCATTTATTTATTATATAGTATGAATAATTAATAATTAATAATTAAAATTATTTTTTTAATTATTAGTTTATTTGATTTTATGATATTTTACTATTCTACTTATTATATGTTAATTAATAATCATATTCTAACTAAATTATAAATTAGAATAGAGAAAAATAATTGACGTGGAGTAGAAGAGAGAGATATAATGATAAAATATACAATAGGTATATCTATTATAATTAGCAAATTTGGGATTCACGGTAGGTAAAGTCCAAGTATTTAGAATTTAATTAATCCTGCATTGTGATGATGTTTTGGGATCTAATAGCTAAATATGTGATAGATTTAGCTTTTGACTAATTTATTGAGGATGCATTTATTAATACATATTACGTAATAATTTTTTTTTTTATGTATAGTCATTTTTATATATTTTTTATGTATTTTATTAATGCGTCACTTATTTAATATAAAATAACCGTTTCGACAAATCACATTAATAAAGAACATAAAAATTGTGTAAAATTGAATGTATGTGTAACAGAACTTTTACATGATTAGTACTATTAGTGGAGAAAATCTTCTAGGCGGAAAATGTGTTGGAGACCGAATATCACCCCCCAATGGTATGTTGACACGTAGACTACTCATGGAACTACCTGTGGGCATGCGACATACACTACACACTGCACTTTTTACTCATAATTTACTGCCAAACACACGAGGCTTCTGGAAACCCTTCTCCTCTTCTCCTCATTTTCTCCCAAATCTTTGTTGTGACCTCGCCCCCATGATCTTCTGCCAAATCTTCCACATTCACCCAACGATCCCAACATCGTGATCCTCTTCCCACCTCTATGAACCTCGACGTTGAATTAGCAAAACTCTAAAACTTTAGAAACCCGAAACTTTGACGACATGAATCGAGCAAGGCAAGTATTTTTGTTCTATAAATTTTAATTCTAGCAAAGCCAAATTAGGGTTTTTTAATGATGTTTGGAGTTAGTGGTTATTTTCTGGTGTTCGTTTGTGATGCTTATAATTTTTATCCAATCAAAATTTTGCAGCAATTTAATGAATTGAAGGAAACTAAATTTTGGAGTTAGTGTTTACAATTAAAAAACTAAACTAAGGGTGTTCATCCAGACCGGTTTTTTATCCGGTCCGGTTTGAAAACTGGATATTCGGATTCCGGTTCTGGATCCCGGATCCGGATTAATTTAATTCTAGAAACAGTACTTTTAATTATCCGGTTTGAGAATTTAAAACGGTCCAGATATAATCCATTGAAATCTGGTACCAGATCTAACATCCGATACCCGGATTTTAAATACATTCTCATTTCTATCTCTCTCGCAGTCGCGCTTATCTCTTTCGCTCGAAATCTAAAGCTCTAAACCCTGGCCTCAAATGGTCGCATCCCAGTCTCAATTGATCCCATTCTCAATTAAATCATCGTCGTGAGTTATCTCCATCGCCGATTTCGTTGTGAGCTACCTCCATCGCCGATCTAGGGTACGCTCTCTCTCTCTCATCGCCGATCTCATTGTGAGCCATCTCCATCACTTATTTCTACCTTTTTCAGTCTCTTATTTGTTTCTTTCTTTGATCTACCATGGCAACGATTTCCAGGCTCTCCACATCGAGCGCTGCGGCTTATGCGTCGTCCACAACGATTTCTTTGATCTACCTTTGGTGTATGCTTTCTTTTGTTCACTTTTATTGATTAGATTTTTTTTTTGATTTGTAATTTAGTGGCAATGTTGTTGTCTTGGTCTATATATGTTTTTCCGTAGTGAATGGTTGGTTGCTATTAATTTATGTTTACGTTTCTGGGATTTGATGTCACTATTCTATGTTTCAGTGATCTGCTTAACAGCCATCTCTAGAGACTAGGTCTTTATGGTTGGTAGCTGTTTTTATTTTATAAAACAGGGGAAGTAGAGCACATGAATATGAATATGAATATGAAATAGGGGAAGTAGAGCACAGGAATGTTACCTAGTTCAACATTGTTAGCTCATTTGCGATTGTTAACCATAGAATAAAATAGTTACAATGCTTGATTTAATTTAGTAAAATTTTGCACAATTAAGCTATTATCACATACCCAAGTCGAAGTTCTAAATCCAAAATTTCATTAATTAAATCATCATTAGCATCCTTGAATTCCATAATTCTCAACGTTGAAGCTGATTGTCTCTTCTGTTGTGGCTCCCAATCGGGTTCCAAATCATGCTCACCATCATCTTTTGTAATAACTTCCAAATGTAAACCTTATATTTCAAATATAAGTAAGAAAAATAAATATTTCAAAACTAGTAAAAAAAAGAATTAACACTCTATAATTGTGATAATGCTTTATTTAATTTAGTAAAATTCTGCACAATTCAGCTATTATCACATACCCAAGTCAAAGGTCTCGTGTTTTTTACATTTGAAAATTTGTTACTGCAATTTCAACCATAAAGAATGAGGCCTTGGTTTCAAAAGAATGATGATAAGCAAGTAAACAAATTGACTAGTGGCTGGCTGGTGTCTTGTCACTAAAATATATAGTCTTTATCCCTACTCTGGTGGGTTGACATGGATCTTGACCCTCTTTCTCGAAACATTCATTTGCTAATCAATGGGTCCCCCCCACGGCCTATCAATTTTATGAAAGGAAAAAAAAAACAATATGACCACTTCTTTATCTTCTGAAATTGATTGATTAATTATGGGGTTAGGAGAAAGAGAAATAATTCAATGTGGGAGATGACTGAGTCTGGTTGAGAGTTAGATCCAAATCTTTAAAAGTCAGAGATCCATAAAAAGATAATATATAAGGCAGAGAAAATGTTACTATCAATTGGAGAAAACTCCTTCAATACAACTCATTATGTATGCAAACGAAACTAACTCATTCAAAATTGTTTATCCAGCATATAACAATTGTATTCAACATCGTAATTAAGTTTAATTTTTATATATTAATTATAAAATTGATATACATAAAACTTTTTTAATAATTATAAATTTTTTTTTCCTTTTCTTGTGAGAAATAGACGAGTGAGTGATCAAACCTAACTTGAACTATCTGATTATATCCTGGTCTTAATTATTCATTTTTATAATTTGGAACTCCATTAATGGATTATTAATTAAGTACCTGATCATTATCATCGCTTTGATGTATAAGTTATATTTTCAGATTAATTTATAGATTGATCATTGTATAAGTCACCTAATTTTTTTATTATTATTATATTGTGTGTTTGATTATTATTATTTTTTTTGTGTGTTTATGATTACTCAATAACAGATGGAAGAAGATTTTGTGAGTTGTAATGTCGGTACAACTCAATAGTTTGGTAGTGATTCTTCTACTCCAGTGGATGTGGAGGAACGTGGGAGTCGTCCAACCCTTTCATTCACACATATACACAAAATCCTACTAGTTCCATTCCACCTATACCAAAAAAATCCAAAAAAGCATATAGTAACAGATCAATAGCCTGGGATAACTTTACTAAAGCTGAACCTATTGATCCTGATGACCCAAAAGCCAAGTGCAATTGGTATGGTAAGGATACAAGTGCCACTACAAGAATGGCACTTCCTCTATGAGGATCCATCTTTTAAACTGTTCAAAATCTCCCTTTTTTGCTCCAAAAAATGCCTCTAGTAGTCAAAGAGATGTAGAGGGAAAGGTGTGTAGCCCACAAGTTCTATTGAACTTCGATACTGAACAACTTAGGGTGTCAACCGCTAAGTTCTTTATTAGGTGTGAATTGCCTTTTAGACTTGTGGAGAACGAAGGATTTATTGATTACGTGGCTGCTTTAGAGCCTCGGTTTACCTTACCATCCCGAATCACTCTAGAAAGAGATTGTGTTAAACTATATAATGAAGAGAAGATATAGTTGAAAATTTTGTTATATGGTCAAAGAATATGTCTTACCACCGACACTTGGACGTCGGTGCAAAACTTGAACTACATGTGCATTACTGCACATTTTATTAATTGCCATTGGAGATTACATAAGAAAATACTCAAGTTTTATCAAATTCCTAATCATAAGGGCGATACTATTGGGAGAGTATTAGAGTCGGCATTATATGGATTTGGTGTTGATAAAATCTTGACCATTACAGTTGATAATGCTTGTTCAAATGATGTTGCTGTTGATTACATAAAGAGGAGAATGAAAGACAATAGTCGTACGGTTTTGGGTGGTGAACATCTTCACATGCGGTGTGCTGCCCATATATTAAATATGGTTGTAAAGAAAGGTTTGGAGGAAAATTCTAATTTAGTAACAAGGATTAGGGATGCCATCAAATATGTGAAATCTTCGCCATCAAGATTTGCCAAGTTCAAGACTTGTGCGGCAAAAGAAAATATTAGCAGGAGAATGTTTTGTTTGGATGTTTCTACTAGATAGAACTCCACGTATTTGATGTTGAGTACCGCTGAACAACACAAACAAGCTTTTGAACAACTTGTGTATATGGATGAAAATTTTAAGAACCCCCCGACTGCTGATGATTGGAAGATCGCACGAGTTTTTATTGATGTTCTGAAAGTTTTTTATGATGTTACATTGAATATATCTGGTTCTCTGTATGTGACGAGTAATATCTACTTTGAGCAACTTTGTATAATTTAAGATTCATTAAATGAAATGATATTGAGTACTGATAATATCATCAGTTCTATGAGCGCAAGTATGAGACTCAAGTATGACAAGTATTGGGGTAATACAGATAAATTCAACTTGATAATATACATTGGTTTTTTGCTTGATCCAAGATATAAAAAGGTGAGAATGAAATATTGGTTAACAAAGTGCAAAGGGCTTACGGAGGCGGAGGCGATAGAGAAAAATGTTAAATTTCTTATAGAGCGCTTGATCGAGCAGTATAACACATTTCGTGTTACTAGTGGAGGGGGTTCTAATGTGGCTCAAGGGAGGCTACACGCTACTAGCAGGGGGAGTTCTGATGTGCCGGCACCACCTACGAATAAACTCCGGATGATTTTCAACCAATACCTTGAGGAGCAGGGTGGTATGGAGTTTAAATCAGAATTAAAGAGGTATTTATCTGAGGCATGTGTAAAAGACTCACTTGGTTTTGATATTCTGAATTGGTGGAGAGTTAATGCCGTCAATTATCCTGTTCTTGCTGAGTTAGCACGTGATGTATTAGCCACTCCTATTTCCACTGTTGCCTCGAAGTCCGCATTTAGTACTGGAGTACGCGTATTGGATCCCTTTAGGAATTCGTTGTCTCCAGAGACTGTCGAAACCCTCATTTGCACACAAAATTAGTTGAGGACCAAACCTTTAGACCTTGAGGAGTTACAAGAATACGTACAGATAATGGACCTTGAAGGTAAGTTTGAAACTTGAAATATAATTTTTTAATATGTATTGAACTCAATTTATTATCTATCTAACTTAATGTTTAATTCTTTTTTAGATGATGATATAAATGAAACTTCACCCGAGACTGTTGTGAGTCTTCCTTCCCATTCATGATAATCTATAGTAAGTGTTGTATTCTCTTTTTTGTATAATTTCTTTGTGTCTAATGTATTTTTCTTCTTTTATTATTAAATTCCTCTCTCTTTGTTCCTGTCTAAAGTCACTAGTAAGAGAAGCTCAACAGATTGTTTGTTCCCGTCTTTCTTAAATTCCTTTCTTTGTTCCCTTCTTTTGCAGGGAATCACCATTTTCAAAGCAGTTGGAGGCACAAAATGTTGGGAAATTGGGACACTAAAATTTAGGAAGATCCCTTTCCCAATGTCTTCAGTTCATTCTACTTGCAAATGATTATGCTAACAAATCCCTCAGTATCTACAACATTCTTTTTACTTACTGGACTTTTTTGAGTAAAATTTAAAAGGGAGAAGATTAATCACTCTCTTTGTTTCGAATCCTTCTGCTTCTTTTGACGTACAAAATAGATTACTGTTTTTAAAATCTCTTATACTGAACCATATTAAACTGTTCTTATCAAGGATAACAGAGAAATTTATAAAAATAAAAAAACAGAAGTGATTTGGTTCCTTGTAATCCCAAGTATTGACGCTGAGCGCAATGACAAATAAGTACTTGAGAAGGGCAATTAAATCAAAATTTCTTTGATTAGTGTCAATGATAATGCCAAGGATAAAACAGTCACTGCATTAAATATCAGCTTAACGTCATAGCACCATTCCAACACAGCAGTCACATAGCAGAATACCTAGCATGTTATTTGATACTATTCTTGTAACAAATCATATTCTTTTTTCATTCTAAAATATTCTCTATACAAATGCTTTTATGTAACCATACACCTATAAATTAAAAAACAGAAATTTAAAGAACAGATAAGTACGTTCAGTAGTGTTGATTCTCCCAAAATATTTTTGATAAATATTTTTACAACAAATTTCTCTACAAAAAAATAAATAAAGCTTAAAAAAAAAACCGGTTTAAATCCGGAAACCAGATTTTCGGTTTTTAAAAAATCGGATCGATCAAGATCCAAACCGGAATTCAACCCGGGTGAAACCGGGTTGGAGTCCAACCCGCTTTTGGACATTCGGTTCCAGTCCGGGTTGACCCGGATTTCCGGTTTGGACACTGGATGTACAGCCTTAAACTAAACTTTGCAGCAATTTTGTCTAGCTCTAATACTTCAAATTAAGATAAACAATTTGATGAATTGAAGGCGTTGGATGAACACCTTAAGGCACATGTATGTGTGTTTACATTTAAATGAGACCCTAGTTATTAGTTTGTTGCACATAATGTTAGTTGAGAAGTTGGAGGATGAAATCAGGTACCATATATCATTGGAGAGAAGACAACTGTTATTGATATAGTAATCTAGTGTCTAATTAATTGTGTTTGTATCTTTCTAGGTTTATTGCTTTGCTTGCTTTAATTGTTTATATGATATTGTAGTAATTTGGCAGCTTGTTGCTTCTCTTTGTACAACCATTTTGACATGCTCCCAAATGAAAGTATGTAAATCTTCACTTGTAATGAGACAACTCCTATAACTTATCAAATAAAAAAAATAGACGACATCTATAAGTTGTATATAAGTTTTTACTCCCATTATTCAACGTGACAGGGTACCAATGCAATACCCATTCTGCTAGTGGCGCCATAGTATCTTGGTCGGGTATAAGTTTACTCCCACCGTATTTTTAACAGTTGAGCTTAGCCCATTCAATTGGTGGCACCATAGTATCTTTGTGGATTTCAAATCTAAATGGCATTCTGTAAATTGTATTCTTGCACTTTACCATGACAATTATATTCTTGCACATAATGTTAACCTATGGCCATTTTGCCTCCTAACATGAAATGTCAATTCTTTATTTTTCAGAAAATGACAAGTTTAGCTTCTCATTCATGTTCAAGTTTTTGGACTACAAGAGGGAAAGACAATGCTAGCTTAGAGATACCATTTTGCCACTGTAGGATTTCATCAAAGCTACGGATTTTCTGACAAGTCTAATAATCTTGGCAGAAGATTTTAGAAGCTACGGATTTTCTGGTAAGTCTAATAGTTTTGACAGAAGATTTTACAACTATCAAAACTATAAGATTGGCAAACAATGTGAATTTTTTGAATGGGTTGATCATGAAATTGAACAATCCACTTGCTGCAAGATGACGTTGGAGTTAGTTCAACAAAGGAATAACAGGCTACTTCATGAACGTGTCATGATATAATAAGCCAAATTTAAAGCGAAGAAGAATATGTATAAGAGAACTTTGAAAGTGATGTTCTTGTCTTGGTTGTTTTTGATTATGATTTGTACAATTTTGATGTATCTAAGAAATATAATGTAATTTGTTAATGATGTATGGCACTTTGTTAAATGTAATGAACATGTTGAAAGTGTAATGGATGTGTATGGTATTTTGTATGGCATTTTGTTGTTTAGTATTGCACCTGTACCCACACCCACAATGAGAGGAGGCATAATAAATTTGCTCCAAACTTCAACACATTGGCACTGACTTTCTGAGAGCAACCATAATTATTAATGATGGAATTGCATTCCAAGATCCCATCATTTTCAGCATGTGAACTTTCCTTTAGGGTGGATTTGTGACAGATGTGTTGTGAAGCCTCCTCAAAGGCAAAAGAACCTTTTCCACATCTCTCTTGGTAAATCCACCCTGCCTTGAATGGTTTGTCCTCATCTTGATGTTCCTTTTTTAACATTTTTACCAGTGACATGATCAAATGTAACACCCTCTTCTCGTAGGCTAGGAGATGTCACTTAACTCTTACTAAAACATTTAATCCGGAAAAGATTCTTGGTTTTAATAATAGAAAATAACATTTATTCCAAAAGCGAAGTTAGAATAAAAATTTCTTTTTAAATCATTAACTGAACATAGCTGAAAGTAGCTTGTATCGTAAAGACACTTATTTACTAGAAAACATAAACACTCGACTAAAAATAAAAATTTAAACTTGTTTCATAAAGATAATTTTTTTTAATAAAACTTAAAAATTTTAAATAGCTGCTCAAAATTACTCATGGCCTGTCTGCTCGCACTGATCATCTTCATCATCTGGGTGGTTTTAACAAAACAGTAAATAAACTAAAATGAGACAATGACTCAGTAAATAAATCCATCACAACGTAAGATAATATTATAAGAGATTTTCATAAAACTTATGCTGAATTCTAAAATATGATTGTACATGTTAATGCTGATGCCATGCATGACTGACTTGACTGACTAACTGACTTAAGTGACTGATCTGAATTAACTAATAGGTTTGACTGATCTAAACTGACCAACTGAATTAATTTAAATGATCTTATTTGACTGTACTGGTTTAGTTGAACTGATCTAACTGAGCTGGTTGGCCAACACACATAACCCTGTGTGCAAGGTTGTGCACCGGCCTTACGTCTCGCTGCAGTAAGGGGAGCCGCTGATAGTACTCTAGCGTACTATGGTGGACCACGCTTAGATCCGTGGCTTGCACATCCACCCTAATCTGATATACATTAGCACCATGCATCTGAAATGGCCATATGAAATAACTGATTTACTGAACTGATTTAACTGGATAATTGATTAATTACTTTCTGATCTGATTTAATCTTATACTTGAACTTAACTCAACTTATGAGACTTATGCGACATGAGATGCATAATACATACTAACATAAATAACTAGCTGAATCTAATCGTGATGTTGAATGACATGATCGTGTGCTGTGCTGTGCTGAATGACATGCTTGCATGACGTGAGGGGTATTTGAAAAGGGCTATCAAAGAACTGGCTTTACTAATAATATAAACAATGTGAGGATCCTAGTTTTGTGATCAAATTCATTTACCTCGTAGTGCTGCTTCCTAAATTCTTCTTCATAGTTCGATGATACCTATACGAAGTTATTAAATCGTCACTAACATTTCTAAAAGTAACGTGCTGAATTATTCTACTGAATTAATACATATCGTGAAAAAATAATATAATACACATTATACTTCATACAAAAGATATTAAATACTAATATAATAAAATAAAATATTTATAAAATATTTTACATTAAAAATATGCTTTAGAAACACAATCAAAGCTATATTCAGTAAGTCATATATTTTTATTTAATAAAAATCTTTTTGTATAAAATAATTAATGAATATTCTATTAACATAGAAATCACTAAATACTTATATTTTAAAATATTTAAATACTAATAACATATTAAAACTTAGAAGATACTTTGAACTATAATCATGTTCTATCTAAATAAGTTGTGAAAATCTAAATCCTTAAAATAGGTTTACCTTTTTATAATTAATATAATTATCCAATCTTACAATAAATCTACCAATATCATATAATTATTAAAACAACAATATCATGTATAGTTTTTCAATTATAATCTACCAAATAATATATCAAAATCTATAAGGATAATATTAAAGATTTATTTCATTCAATAAACATTGAACTTAAAGTGTTTAAATCAAGATTAAACTGTCTACTATATAGTACTGAAATCAAATCTTACAATTTAATCAAAACAAAATATAAGTAATTTACAAATATAGGTTTATGAGTTAACATAAATCATACCCACGTAACCTAAAACATTAACTGAAAAATATATAAGTAATTTAATCAAACCTACGTAAAACTATTCGAAAAGCATCAGATATGTTATAATTAAAGCTTTAAGGGCTTACGAACGAAGGCTTGATAGACTTGAAACGAAACACCAACGAAAACCCAAACAATGGAGTTTATACGAAAACATGGCGCTTACCGAAGGGGAAGAAGCGAAGACCACGCTGGTGGTTGATGGTGGCCGGAAATGCACTGGGCTTCACTGAGAAGGGTGCTGCGATGCGGACGCGAGTGAGAGAGATAGAGAGATGGCTGTAACTAAACCAGAGGGAGGGAGAGGTAGGATCGCATTGGCTCGTTGGAAAAATGAATGGGCTCTTCGGGAATGGACTGGCCGGCGCTGCCTGTGCTTCGAGGTGATGCTTCGATGTTTTTCCAAGGTGGCTGGAGACATGCGGTTGCTAGGTGACGGTGAGGAGATTGTTGCTCTGTTTTTGGGATATTAAAACAGAGGATACGAATTTAAAAGAGAGGGGCTGCGTTCACCTCTTGCCATCCGTGACGGTAGCAGCGCTAGACGTCACCACGCGGTGGAGGCTTGATATTTGGCTTCTTCTGGTGGTTCCCGCTGTGTGAGGTGATGGGTAATGGCTGGTCGGCGCCATCTGAGGCTGATGGCAGTGGCGTCATGTCCTACTGGTACAAATGAAAGGCTTGTGGTTAGGAAGGAGGGGCTCTGCTTTTGGTTGGCTGAAACAGAGCACTGCTTGCAGTGCTTCTCAGTGGCTGGGCACGGAGGTTTCAGTGGGGTTTTCTGCAGTGGTTCTCGGCATGGTGCAAGGTGGTGTTGTGTGGAGGTTTCATGGTGGCGCAATACGGGCTGCCAGGCTCTATTTTGGCACAGAAAAACAGAGGTTGCATTCACATACGATTCCTTGTTGTCCGAGGAGGAAGGTGGCTGTGAGGTTTCAGCGATGGTTCCAGGCTTCGGGTTCATGTCTCCCTTACTCAGACTGTCGAACGTGGGGTTCCAACGTGGAGGAGCTCTCGGTGTCTAATGGGCGTGGCTGCGTGCATGGGACCTTCTCACGGTGGCAGTGTGGTGTTCTTTCACGTGTGGGTGGTTGAAGGTTTCATGGTGAAAAGGGGCGGCAGTGATGGTTGCAGCTGGTGGTTTGGGAACGTGAGGGGCTGGCAACAGTCAGTACACTACGTATATTTATAGGCGTTTGGAAACAAAACCCTAGTGATGAGGAAAAAGAAGAAACGTGCATGCTGGTGAGAGACATGTGTGAGTGAAAGTGGTCTTGGTTTCCATATAGAAAGGTGATTCAAAAACAATCTGATCCGATAATAATTGTTAAAACTTATTCCAAATAAATTCCCACCTCAAAACATGCCTAGAAATAATAATAATAATAATAGTAATAATAATAATAATGCTAAAAATAATAATAAGAATAATAATAATAATAATAATGATAAAAATAAACATGATGATGATGATAACTAACAAATATTATATCTATAATGAAGTTCACATTAAAAAAGAACTATTTTTTTTTATTCTTATTAAATCCTGTCAAAGTGATAATACTAAAAATAATATAATTGAAATTCTACAATATTATAAAAAAAAAAATGATCTATGTCAATATCCTAATATCTAGGTCGGGATGTTACATCAAATCTTTTAGACGCATTGCTAGAAGCAGAACTTTCGCTTTCTTGCAATAACTTGCCAGCTATAGAAGCTAGTAATTCAAATGCACATAGTCTACTATCCTCGGCTTTATTAAACATAGGCACTCCTCCTCGGAATCAATCAGCAACATTTATAGAGTTAGAACCAGAGTTCAACACATGCAATACTAGAAACACCAGAACAACTTAGAATTTGCTGTAAAATTCTAAGGAGAATCCAGAAGATGTCCAGACAGTTTTCTGAATTGAAAGTTCCAACCTGCCTATTGTCTCATATCCATCTTAATATTTGGAGAAAGAAAACAACCAACATAATCTCAAAATTAACTTGGAAGTCCCAAAATTACATTGTCTTCCAGAAATATATAAGCAAATCAGAAGAGTAATTTTAAAGTAATGATATGGGGCCCTGTGGTTGGGGCCTTGTGGTTGGGGCCCCTTTGCACCCCCATAAGCATAATGTATTTTATACTTTTTCACCGTTCATTTTTTTTCTCTCAAAGATGATAAAAGAAGGTATGCGACATAGTTTTGAATTTCGTACCGTACTAGCCGGTACATGCCATATCGGAATAATGGGCGGTACAGAAATTGGGTCTATTTTGTACTGGCCGGTATTTCGGCTGTACCGATCATGTGCACCAACTTATATCGAATTTCAAGATTTTTTTTTTCCATTTCTTGTTATTTTTTTATCCTAATTTAGACTAGATTATTTACATATATATTTATGTATATAATTTATTCATATATTGACTATTATTTTGAAATATAATTTATATATGTATTTATATATATAATTTTTTTATATATAAACTATTTTGAAACAATACATGAAACGGTACTAATACTAGGGGTGTAAATGGTTCGGTCTAGTCTAATCTGGAAAAAATGTGGACCAGTTCTATTCGGTCTAAAAATTTGATCACCTTGGACCGGACCGAATAGGATTCAGTCCATACCGGTCCGGTCCAATTCGGTTTAGGAGCGGTCCGGTCCGGTCTAGAAGTATCCCATATGATTTAATGGACTAAAATTGATATAAAATCTTGTAATAATTAAATATACTTTTTTAGCCTAAATTTATAAATTATTAAATATATACTAGTACTACTTTTATAAAAAAATAATCATCTTTACCAATTATCAATTTCTAATCTCATCTAAATCTTAAATAAAATATATAGTTATAACTTATAATATATAGACTTAATACTTATACTATAAGTTATAACTAATATTCTATATTATATATAGCCCATAGGTTGATTAGTTAATTTAAGTCTCATAAGTTATATCAATTAATTAATGATATTAATGATACTTCATATATAGTTAAAAACAACATTAATAATTAATATTTATAATTGCTACATGTAATCATAAGAAGAGTAATTATTAATTAGTTAATAGTAATTTAGTGATACATCATAAGTTGGTTAATTATAACTAATAATACTATTACATAATTTATATTAGTATATTATAAATTTATATGTTAGTGAATAGTGATAAATTAATAATAATATATTAAATAATAATAATACACTTATTACTTATAAATTATTACTAATACTCTATATAGATATACTATAATTTCTACTTTTATACTACAACTATTATAAATTATAATATGTTAATATTATAAAAGTATATATTATATATTAATATATATGTTATATTAGCACTGTTAATCTATATTAATATTAATATTAAAATTTATATACTATTACTTATATATACATATATATATATATATATAATATGTGTATTCGGTTCGGTCCAGGGGGAGAAATGTTCTCCCCCTAGACCAAACCAAAAATTTTCGGTCCATGAAAAGATTGAACCGGATTGGACCGAATTCCATCCGGTTTCAGTCCGATCAAATCCGGTCCACCGGTCCGATTCTATCTTTTTACAGTCATAACCGGTACCAAAATGTTTCGTTCCAGTACCTTGATTGGTACCCTCAACGGTACAATATTCAAAATATTGGTATGCAAACAAAGCATATTTGATTTTTTTTTTTTTTTAACAAAATAAGCCTGTGGGGGTGTAATGGGGCCTCAAAGAATTACTCGTAATTTTAATCTCAAAATTAACCTGGAAGTTCCAAAATTACATTGTCTTCCACAAATACATCTCAGAATCAGAATTCCATCTACATCTCAAAAGTACATCAAGATTTACATTGAGAATACTAAATTCAAATTACTATTAAAGAATTCACCAAAGTTTCAATCTACTCATCAAGTTTAGCTTTCAATCGTCAATGCATTTGTCAAAATATTCACAATTCACTGTCAAGTTCCCTGCAATGCCAAAATAAAATCAAATAAGAGAAAAAATAAATACCCTACCAAGTACTTGAAAAAAACAAACAAAACAAAATTTACATACAACGTTCATCACCAAATTTCCACTAAGAATCGAAGTTTTGTGACATGGTATTAGTTGTATGCCCGATACCCCTAAACACAACAAAATATACAAAAAATTAAGTTCACACATGTAGAGTTAAAAACCAATAAAACAAAAATAAATGTTGAGTGTGGTATTATACCTCACTGAAGGACAATTGTTCCTAACATGCCCCTCATTCTTACAAATACCACAACGCCTGCCTCTTCGATGTATGAGTCTCTTTCAGGTTCTTCGCTCTCAATGATTTCAGCTTTCCTTTTGTTGGCACTCGTGGAGGATCTTGGACCGTTTGTGTAAAATTTGAAACAATTTTACTTCTTAACATGTCACCACCTGGCAAATTGGATTCTTGGACCTCGTTAGTTTCATCGTCCATTGAAAACAACTCTTGGTAGACCTTATCTAAGGCAAGAGAGATGATTTGACTTCTTGTGGATTGTGCCCCAAGTTTTTCTATGTCGTAAAACTTCATCATCAATTAACTTTTTCTCGTTGTAGGATCATCCTGTTTCATTATATGCCTTTGAAAACTTGGCATGTGAAGAATATTTCGACTCTTAGCATTTATTGTCCAACTTTCTAGAACATAATGTTGTGGTACCTTATGTAATTTCGCATTCTAAAAAAAGACACATAAGATATGCCTACAAAGAATACCAATGAACTCAAACATATGACATGTACATGTTGCCTTCTCTTATCCTCTCTCAAAAGTCACAAAATAAAGATGAGTTTCTTGGGTATAACGCGTCACTCCATATGTATTGCTTTCACTATCTTTAGAAACTTTATCCGCTTTGTACTTTTATTGAAAATCTCATTTTGAAAAATCATAAAAGATTTTCTTGTATAGATCATGGCCGCCTCTTCTTCCATCTTGTGACATGTTTTCAATATTACTCGTGTAGATTTTGTTCACACGTCGTTTTCTTTCTTTTTAAGATGACATGCATCAAGAGCATTTTCATATTGAAGCACAAAGTCACTAACCATTGTGCTTGAGCAAACATAATCATTAAAAAACTTGTTCATGCTTTCACTTCTCTGAGTTGTTGACATACCGGTATAAAAAGTTGAACGTAAGTAAGTGGAGGCCCACTTCTCCATTCGGTTGTAAAGATTTTCCAACCAAATATTATTGCCTAGCCCATACTTCATGAATACTAAATTGCATTTTTGCTCAAATTCATCAATTGTAATTGTCTTATGGATACAATGATGAAAATCAGTTTGAAAGTTGGGATATCGGTTATATACAAGAAACAAATGTTCGGGCATCTCGCATACACCTTATAAAATGCTTGGATGTCTTCTACATCCTCAAATTTTATACCAACAAATGGCTCTTTAGGACCACTATTCAACTTCACCCTCTTCTATATTAATTACATCCTCCTCGTTAACTTCATTTTTGACATTTAATGTATTTTCGACATTCACTATATTTTTGACATTAGTTTCATCTACCACATTGCTGTATCTTGTAAATTAACTACATCTTTTACATTGACATAATTTTCCACATTCATTCCAGATTGTTCTACCACGATTTCATCATTATCCAAACTCACAATATGATCATTTATTACAAAATAATCATATCATCATTATAGAGATAAGCAAAATGTAAAATTCATCTAAAAAAAACTGACAAGTATAAAACAAAACTTAAGTAATGTTCTAAAACAAATTCACAATATGATCCTTCATTCCAAACTCACAATATGTCATTCATTACAATATGAAGACCAATTTTCATGATCAAAAATTTGAGGACAAGTTTTCAGCTTCTAATATAAAGTTTAATTTTTTTTTTCTAATATTGAGACAAGCAAACTATTAAAGCTTTTGGTATGAACACTTGAGGAATTTAATTTGAATATAACTAAAAGAAAATCTACCATTTCAAGAGGAAATATACTCGGCAAGTAAGAGGGAAAAGGCTTTTGAACAAGGACTATGACGGTGTTTGAGCAAGGGCTCCACAGCATTTTGGACGTCATTGGACGGCGTTTGGACTGGAAGTGAGAAAAAAATAGAATGAAGGAATCAGGTGCAGCGTTTGGGATGAAAAAATAGGTAAATACATCGAAAATCCGGCATGTGGATGGCGTTTGGGCGTAGCTCGATGAAATCTGGCAGTGAAATGAGTCTCGACGTCTTGCAAAGGTTGGTGACACCGAAGGTTCGAAGGTGAAGGGAAATGGTTGTGGGAGGGAAAATGGTATGACAGAGTCGGGATTTGGCTTTTAAATGAAAATCACATGCAATAGTTCTTAGTTTGTTACCATGTAATTTACTAGTGTGACATGATTTTATTGGTAAGTGTTAAACACCCTATAGCCCAAAGTGCTTCTGCTATTAGTGACCTAATTTGGCAATTTAAATCGTAATCATGGGATATTTTATGCTTGTATTATTTTGTGGTTTTTCCTTTTTGACGATGTTGACTCTATATTTTAGTGCTTTTTTCCTTTTTGACGATGTTGACTCTATATTTTAGTGCTTTTAAAGTTCTTACTTCATGTGTTTTTAGATTTGATTAATTTCATCATTTGGTTAATATATAAAATGTCAGCAATCCTCTAACTATGTCGCCGCAACACTAGTAATTAATTTCAAGTTTAAAGTTGTTGGGTTTTTCTCCTTTGGTTTAGTCTCATATTGGTGGAAAGTAAAGAAATAATAAGGCCTAAGACCTATAAAAAGAGACTTAACCTCCTTGGCTAAGTGCATTTGTCAAATACTTAACTAGTACCTTTTGACTCTAGTAAAATTTCTTTGTTGGGCTTTTTTGTAAAAGGGGAAAATGTGAAAGTTAAAGTTTTGCTAATGAAAAAACTTTGTGGGTGTCTTTCAGGTAAGGAGAAAAAATGTGTGATTATAATAATTTTTCACATTATAGATTTTCTTCTCTGGATATGGTGGTTTTTCTCATTTTTTGGAGTTTTTCACGTAAATTCTTGTATTGTTATTATTTCTCAATTTTTTATATTTCTGCAAAGGTAGATCTTAGGGAGTGAAGTTGTGAGGTCTAAATTCCCAGCAAATGGTATCAGAGCTACTAGGTTCTTTTAGCATGGTAGATCTTCGATATGATAGTGTGAATAAGTACTGTCTAAAGCAAAATTTTGAATACCGTACCAGTGCCGATACTGGTCAAGGTACTGGAACGAAATATTTCGGTACCGGTACCATTTTGTGTACCGTTTCGAAATAGTCTATTTATAAAAAAAATTATATATATAAATATATATATCTAAAAATTATATTTCAAAAAAATAGTCAATATATGAATAGATTATATATATAAATACATATATATAAATAATCTAGTCTAAATTGAGGGGAAAAAAAAGTAAAAAATGAAAAAAAAAAATTTAAAATCCAGTACGGCTACGACCAAAATACTGGCTGGTACAGTCGGTATCTAGGCCGATACGGTACAGACAGTATACATGTACCACCCAAGTGATCGATACGACATGTACCAGCCGTACCGGTCAGTACGGTACGGTACCAAAAACATTGGTCTAAAGAGTTTCTATCCAGGAGATTGGTATTTAAGCGTGTTCATTATGACCCTCTAGTCTTTTATGGGAACTTACTTGGTGAATACTATTTATTTTTATGGTAAAATTAATTAAGGCGATGTCAGGAAGTAAAACTTCAATTTTTATCAAATTTGAGGTGAAGAAATCTAATTGGACAATTAATATTAGTTTGTGGTAAGTGCAAGTTAATGATGTTTTCATTCAATTAAGATTACACAAGACATAGAAGGGCAGACTAACCTTTACAGTCAACAATCTGCTAGATGTGTGGGCAATATCGGCACATTAAGAAAAATTATTCAAGAATTGGAGCAGGTTCGGCAAGTGGTTCGAAATCATTAAATGGAAATACTGGTAATGAAGCCAACATTGTATTTTTTTCCATGGAAGATGACGTCCTTTGAAAAGAAACGTGTACATCCTCATGGCATGCCACTAATTCCCAAAATTGCCATGATATTGGATGTGCTAATGTTAATGGGTCCACAAATATGCACACAGGCATTAGTTTGGCATTGATGCAAGGTGTGTAGTAGAAATTAATGTCAATGACTGATGAACTTCTAGGAGAGCCAAACGTGAAAATTATACCGTAATTTTTTAGCAAGATTATTTTCGACATAGGCTGAAGTGAAATGGTTGGAATTGGTTTATTATGAGTGTATATGCTTTTATAGTAGAACATGATAGCGAAAGTTATGAAGATCTTTGTTGAGATGAAGCATGGTTGTGTGATCAGTCAAAATCACAAGGTAGAAATTGTTGAATTTTTACTCATTTTGGCTTAGCCCCACATTGGTTGGAAGTAAAGAATTAAGGCCCAAGGCCTATAAAAGGAGACTTAGTCTCCTTGGCTAAATGCACAGTCAAATACTTAACTAGTAACTTTTGATTTTAGCAAAATTCATTTGTTGGCTTTTTTTGTAAAAGGGGAAGATGTGAAAGTTGAAATTTTGCTAATGGAAAAACTTTGTAGATGTCTTTGAGGTGAAGAGAAAATTTGTGTAATTGTAACAATTTTTTATATAGTAAATTTTTTTCTCTGGATCTAGTGGTTTTTCTTCTGTTTTGAGAGTTTTCTACGTAGATTTTTGTATTGTTATTATTTCTCTATTTTTCTTGATATTTTTATAAATATAGATTTTAAAGAGTGAATTCAAAAGGTCCAGATTTCCAACAAAAATAATTTAAAAACTATTTGAAAAAAACTATTGAGCTGTTTTGATCACATGCACAATCCATGCTATATTAAGGATATCAAGTTCAAACAAGTAGTGGACGATTAAACATTATTCATTAAATTTTTATTGGAATGTAGTTGAGCTTGAACGTATCAATTTATATTTTATATTTCCGAACAACTCATTATTATTTAAGTAAGTGTGAATTTGTTCACAAGTTATTTGATTTTGACAAATTAAATTATTTATAATATATCTTGTAATCTTATAATCTTATTACATATTTTAATAAACGTACTTTGAATTTTATAAATATCTTCGCATAGGCTATAATGTCTATACTAGTGATTATATTCATAAGGATATGAGCAAAATACATAGCATTAAGAAAATGATTTTCTTATATATTTTTAAATACTTAATATAGTCTCATTACATCATTAAATAGAATACTACAAAGAGGAAGTTTTCAAATTTATACGAGTTTTATATATAAATTAGTGATCCTAAATTTGTTACGAGCAGCTCGTTTAAGAAATGAATTTAGCTGAATTTGAGTTTGGCCAAATCAATCTTGGTCTTATTTATTTTCAACCTATCCAACGTGCCACTAGATTACTCAGGACCAAGCGAAGATGAATGAAGTTGCCTGGTCGCGTAACTAGACATTTACGTCTGCTTTTAGTTTTATTATATGTGACTCCAAGAGTTCGTTTGAAAACATAATTGTTCTCAATTATTTTTTAATATTTCCTTTCTAAACATCAATCAACTATAAAATAATTTCAATTTCAATATTTAACCTTTTTATCTAATAATTATCTAAGTCATTAATCATTTTACAAACCCCAAATAAAACATTAAAAATAATACTACTTTTCAATTTTCTAAACAAAAATAATTTGAAAAAAGATATTTTAAATATCCGTCCTAAATCAATGATGTTGAGATGGTGTATTTAATGTCAGCCAACAATTAGATAACAAGTAGATCATAATTATTCTTAACGTCGTGTTTTATACACCTTTAGGCCAGATTCTAGGAACTATGATCTTGAGGCCCAGTTTAGATCTTAAACCCTTCTCAATTTATTTTATCTCATCATTAAAATTTTTCCAAATATCCATACATTTTTCCAAATTCCTATACAAAATATAATAAACTATTTAATTTTTTTAAATTTCAACACACTCATAATATTAAAAACTAATATTCTAATAATATTTTATTCAACTCAACTCAACTCAACTCAACTCAGCTCAGTTCAATTTAACTCGACATCCAAACGCACCCTAAGTCTTTCACCTGCACACTAAAGAAATTACAAAGAACGGGAGGCCTCGGTGTAGACCAGAGAGTCTCCAATGCATTATCATTTTAGTAGTTTGTGCAAGAGCTTCGAAGAATCAAAGAGATTTATTCGTACCTAGAAGTTGGCTTTTATACTAGATTTCTAGGTGGGGACATCCCATACCTGGCCTAAGGAAGTTCACGTCACATCAACTATTCACTCAGTCAGAATATTTTAATATGGTGTGGCACTTGAGACGGTGTCTTTAATGTGGCATAGAGTTCGAAAAGTAGCGCTATTAATGCAGCGTGACTCCCCGACTCACGTTACCCTGCGAATGTTCCTTGTCAACCCTCTGCATGCCTACAATAAGGAGATCAATGTCTCTTTGTATCTCCTATCCAATTGCCTATGCAATTTCCTAGGAGTATAAGAAAAAATCGAAAAATCGGACAAGATCGATCCAAATCGATAGAATTTGTCCAGTTTAGACCGGTTCGGTTCAAAATTAGTTCCTGTAATGTCAATATCGGTCCGATTCTAGTTTTAAGTTTTTTAAACCGGACCAGTTTGATATAATATACATTTTTATTTTTATTTTTTAATATCATTAATATTTTTTATATATAATAATATAAATCATAATTATATATAAGATAATGTTATCATAATTTATTAAACATAAAAATTTAATCTTAAACATGAAAATTTAATTCATCATATGCTTTAAATGTAAAATATATGTACTAATAACTTTAAGAACTACTTAAATTGAAAAAAAAAACTTAAAAATAAAGCAATTTTTTTATATAACAGATTTTTTTAGTAAAGTAGATTTTTGTAATAGACTACAGTTTTCAATAAAACTAATTTTCTAAACCCGTTTTTTTTTTTTAAAGAACAAATTTTGTTTTTAGAATTTTACATTTTATTAAAACTGAAAAATTAGACCGAAACCATATTAGAATTGCTAGTTTTGTGGGGTAACTGGTGCATAATCTATTTTAAAAAATGCAAAACGATGGTGCCAATTCGGTTCTAGAATTTGTCCAAAACTAGGCCGAACCGATTACACTCCTACAGGTTCCCAAGAAATGATTTCAACGAAGGTGTTAAAACCGTGAGTCCCATCTGCACTTTATTGTCCGTTCTTCCCACTTGTTGGTCGTTTTGTATGTAGGTTTTACTTATGGGTCGAGGGTTCTGCAGTAACCCACAAATTCCTTTTAAAGGAAGGTTGTTAAGTTTTGGCTAGGTTCTTTGGCTCACTCCTTAGAGATCCCTAATGGGCTTGCTATAAGAACTAAGAGGAGGGAAAATTTTCTTACAATTGTCAAAGTTGAAAACATATGGAGTAAATAATTCAAACTAGAATATATGGATCAACATACTCAAAAGGCATACTACTTTGATTATTTTGATAATTTACCTAAATTTTCGAATCGACAATTTTCCTTCTCAATTAAAATTGCTCTTTTATGTAACAATAAATTTAGAATGAAAAACATCTTTCACCCTCTATATAACAAGATCAATGGGAATGAGAGTTAATGAGAGATTCTTCCATTATTCAAAAGTGGAAGAACTCGCTAAATGTGTACAAATAAATATGCTGGTTTTTTTTCTTCGCAAGTAAGCTTTCATTTCAAGAAAAACCAAAACTAAGTTCATTACTGAAGTCTTAAATAGGAAAAAGGAATATTTTCACGTTATACATATGGTAGTGAGGGAAGATCTTTCCCACTATATAACTTCAGCAAACATTGAGGAATCTTGATTAAAGGGATATTTCCAAACATATTGTTGAAATATGTCTGTTGCACAATATAATGCGTGTATTGATTTTTAAGAATGGTGTATTTTGATTGCTTCCCAAATTTCAAAATCTTTAAGTAGATACATTGTGTCTCTTGCAATGCCTTTCATTATCCAATTTGTCGCTTTATGGAGATTATTAAGTGTTGAGATTGCTATTGAGGAATCATCTGCTATTAGGATCTTTTTGACTTGTTGTGCATGAGCTTCTTGTTTTTCAATAAATGCTGTCTTTTTTTCTTCTTGGTTTGGACTATGCTTGTTGAGAAGCATGTTATAACAAAAAAGAGGGATCCATTATAATTTTTGCAAATTGCTACTGCAGTACTACCAACTGCTCTAACAGCTATATTAAAAGTAATGGTAAATTGATTTTTCACAAAAATAGATTTACATGGGACGGTTTCTTCCTTAGTTTTCTTGGCCCAAGTTTGACATTTTTCATTGTAGAATTTGAAGGTTTTTGAGATAAACTGCTCAATGGAGAAGGGGGTTTGCGTTCCATGGATGGTTTGGTTTATGACAACACAGATATTATCCATTGCAATGAGAACAAAAAATTGAAACTGGTGAGTTTCATCAAGAGATATATTTATGTTGTTTGGATGATTGAGAATCATGTATGTCCATTTGATCATAGTCAACTAGTTGAGAAATATCCTTGGGCTAGGGAGATTGTTGTCAAAGTATTCTAGAATAAGTGCAATTCAGGATGGCTTGTGAGAGTTTCATTAACATCTGACAAGTGTGGCAAAATTTTTGGTCTTTTGTAAGTCGAATTCAAGTCTTGAGGAGATTTCTGGTGATAGCTAACTACTTTCTAGAGGAAATGTTTTAAGCGTTCTTGAACTTTTAAAGACCATATTTTTTTCCAGAAAGTTGGGGGTTGAGTGATGTTAAAGTCAGATGTAGATGAAGTAATTGTTGCATATGAAGATTTAATCGAGAATTTTCCTGAAGAATGATATTTCAATCTTGGAATGTCTTCTTGGTTGTGGAATTGACATTGGGGGCATATGATTTTTTTGATTTCCTGAATCGTTTCTTGAGTGAAAAGAGTTTGAAGAAAGAGCATATTCTATTTTCTTGGTTCTTCCAATATTAATAATGAGACTCTCATGGCAAGGTCTTTTGGTATGTCAGAGGATTTAAGTTTTGGGATCGATGGACATAGGAATGGAATCCAGAGATCATACCTAACTTTTGTATTTGTCTTTTTATTGATATGAAGATAGAACTAGTGGCAAGAAAATGTTCTTGCTTCAATAGTCCTTTCCAGAATCTAGAGTTTGAGGGTTTTGTGGAGACAGAGATGAACTTCTTAGATATTTTGCTAAAAGAATGGTTTTCAAATTACTAGTTTCATCACTTATAAAGTGCCAGCCCAATTTGCAGAGCATAACTTCGTTAAAATTTGAGGATAGTCTAATCCCTAAGTCACTTATAGATTTTAGTTTGTAGATGGATTTTCTGGATTTTGGGGGTGAAATTTTGAATTTTGTTGATTTCAAAGCCCCACCAAAATCTCATGAGAGCTTGGTCAATTTTATTGGATAGAGAGTTAGGGATCTAGAGGGAGGACATTGTATAAGAAGGAATAAAACTAGCCACTATTTTAATGAGTATAGTATTGCCTACCTGAGATAAGAGCTTGGTCTTCTAGCCTGCTAATTTCCTTTGGATCCTTTCAAAATTTCCTTAAAATGAAGTTTTATAGAAGCACCAGAATTGAGAGGAAGCCTAAGTATTTGGCTCTAGCTGGGGAGAGTTTGAAATTTACGATGTCTCTAACTTCCCTAACATGAATTAGGAGTCATATTAGTACTTAATCGAATGGATTTGCTAGAATGGGTTTTTTGACATGACCAGAATGTGTACTTATCCAAACAATTATTGAAAGTTTGAGCATTTTGGATAGTGGTCGTGCCAAAGAGCATAAGTTCATCCGCAAAGAGAAGGTTGGTAATTGAGGGTCCACTACACTCAGTTTGATTCCCTTCACATTTCTTACTTGTTCTTCTCTACAGATGAGTCAAGAAAGAACCTCACTATCTAGAATGAAGAGAAATGGGGAATAATGGATCACCATGCCTCAATTATTTAGAAGGGTGGAAGAACCCCTCGGGTTCACCATTTATTACTATTGAGTAGGAGATAATAGAAATGCACTCTTTTGATCCAATGGATCCAAGACTGTTGGAAATCAAGAGATGAGAGGATGGTTGTCAAGAAGTTTCATCCCATGAAATCAAAAGCTTTTTCCATACCAATTTGATGGCCATCAATCCCTTTCTACCTTTCTTTTTCTTTACTAAGTAGAAGATTTTTTGTGCAAGAATGGTATTTTCTTGAATTTTTCTACTTGAGAGGAAGGCTAATTGCAGCAGGGATATGAACTTGGGCATGACTCTCTTAAGTTTGTTTGCAAAATTTTTTTCAATGCTTTTGTAACATGAGACTGATAGGGCGGTAGTTGTGGACAATCCTAGGTGAATCAATTTTAGAAACAAGAACAATGTAGTTAACATTCATTTCTTTCAGTATGTGGCCATTGATAATAAAAAGTTTCTAATGGCCCCATTGAGATCCTCAAGAATATCCAATATTTATTGAAAAACAAGCTTGTAAACTTATATGGTCTTAAAGACTTAGATGAAGGTATTTGATTGATGGTTGATAATAAAATTTTCTCATCTGTTGAGGTAAGCCATTGAAGTCTAGATTTTTTTTGTTGAGGTGAGCCATTGAAGTCTAGGTTTTTTCTTCCATAATATCTCTTCCCTTTTGTCATTGTTCATTTAAACAAGTCCTGATCATCTTCTCTTGGTGGCCATAAAAGTTTAGATTTATTTGAGTCTAAATCAAGGGCAATTGTTCGTTAAGGATTTTTATGGAGGTTAGTATACGATGAAAGTTGTTAATGTTCTAAATTTTGAGGGATTTTTTACTTTTTTGTTAGGACAAGGCTAAGAGATCCAGTAGATGATTTACTCCAAGCCTTTTTGATCACCTTATAACAAGAAAAATCCCTAGCTCATAATTCCTCAAACTTGAAAGGTTTGTGAGACATTTTTCTGCTTGATAAGTTAAGAATTAAGGGAGAGCGATCTAAGGATTGAATAGTGAGATGGGAGGCTTTGCATCAGGGAAGAGAGTTGTCTATTGTGGCTTGGCAACTACTCAATCTAATATTTCTTTGATTCTTCCTTGGCCTTGCCTATTGTTGGTCCAGCTGGCCATTGAAACCTAGGTCAACTAAACCGTTGATTTCCATGTCTAACTGAAGTGCACTAGGGTTAGAAGTATAAACAAACGGTCTGCCACATGATTTTTTAGATTGATTCATTATTGTATTGAAATCTCGTAGGCTAAGTATTGGTCCTAAATAAGCAAGACTGATATCATTTAATAGAGTCTAGAAGTTTATCCAAAAGAGAAAATATATTAAAAGAAACATAGATAGGTTCTACATCAACACATGGTCGCCACATTAACAAAATGCCTCATTTCTTACTTTCTGAAGGGGCATATATATATATATATATATATATATATCAAAATCGAGAGTATTAATAACAACCATGGTACATCATTCAAAAAGACCTCCAAAAGGAAGACAACATCAAGTTGGTGATGCCTAACGTGAGTCCTTAGACTTCTTGCAGAGGGATGAACTAGCCCTATACAATTCCATGAGAGTACTCTCATGGGTGATATGGGGATAGATCAAGCCCTGCCACATTAGTCGAACTATCAACATGAAGAATCGAAATGATGGGAGTCTGAGATGGGTCACCGAAATTTTTTCCACTGAATCTATCTTGTGGTAGGGGGAATATTAACTTTTGGTTGTCTTCTTTCTTTCCTCTAAGTTGAGGTTTCTTCTTGTTTTTCTAATTACTGATAGGGTTCGCTCATAGTTGCTCCTACTTCCTGATTTGTGTGTGATGGTCAACTTCTGCATTGACTTGGTTTGAAAAGGACCAAAACCTTTTACGAGATTCTCTTTTTGGGTGGATGACTCTTTCAAACTAATCTAACAGTCTCTTCTTTGGAGTTATCATGTTTGGGATAGTGGGAAGAGCGGTGTTGGTGGTAGAGTTTGATTTAGGGATTGAGTCTAAAGTGATCGAGGATGAGAGGACGACTTCTAGAGGGGGGATTGGGGTTTTTTGCGAATGTGGAGTGACTCATCCAATCTAAAAAGGAGTTTGGGTTAATTGGTCTTAAGGTTAGGCATGATCTGCTCGTTGGGCTTACGAGGAGTGTGTGTGTGGGATTTGGGTTAGTTGGATTGGTTGGCCCAGTTAGAGGTTTAAATTGGGCTATCATGTGTTGGAAAATAGTTGGGTTGAGAAAATTTGTGGGTTGGCTAAGATAGATAAGAAAAAGTTCAATATTCTTTTGAGTTGTCATCAATTTTTGCTTTGAATCGGCCTTTGCTTTAGGGGGAACATAAGTGAGGTTTTAGGGGGTAGGGGGAAGGGGGCAGAGTTGACGTTGAGGAGTTTCTGTTGGCGAGCTCAAGACATGAGAGAGGAGTGACGTAAGAAGGGTTCTGCAGTTTTCATTAAAATGTTGTGTCCTGTTTGTCCATGAGGTGGTTTGGTGATTGCTAACTTTCTTTAGCTTGAAGGAAAATTGAAGGAGGTGAGAGCTTGCATGGAAGCTAAGGGGCGGGAAATATTGAGTGTTGTTCCCTCTTCATCTCGAGGTTGGACTAGAGTTGTAGTCTCTGAGGACATTTTTGCCTTTCCTTTTATCTTTGTAATTATCGACTTGCATTTCTCCATGAAGTGTGTTGTTTCCCAACTAATGAACAATGGTTGTTGGGGGTGAAAGAGGTTATTGGTTTGGTTGCTCTTGCCCTGGATTATGGTGATGGACTTCAAATGGATTACCACTTTTGGTGTTGGGATTTGTTAACCCTATCTATGGTCCGTATATAGGATATTCCAGTGGAGCATTGAGATTTGGGTAAGCTTGTTGTATATACTCTAGCCTTCCACGCATGTAGCAGAATTCAGAAAATCGTTCATATTTAAATAAGATCTTTGTTGGTGTTCGGTCTAGCCTTATCAAGTTGAAACTTTATGTCAGGGGCTTGGTGGTGTTTATCTCCACTTTAAGTCAAAGATGGAGTAGTTCAGCATCTCCAAAGGCAGACCATGTATTTGGATCTAGAAGAAAGAGTAGTTCAATGGTACTTCATTTATACTCAGTCCTGGGGGCCAATGGCAAAGTACCAGATGGAAGCCCTTGAAGTTCCATGGTCTGTTATTAAGGATTCTTTTTCTTTCTCTTGAAGTGTTAGGAAGGTGAAGAGGAAGGTGTTGACATCTATGTCTTCAATTGAAAGGCCTATGACAAAACTCCAAACCGCTTTTATGGTTGCATGGAAGGTTTGTTTATTGAGAGGTTTGGAGGATACCAACTTTTCCACTAGAGCAAGATTTGAGAAATGTTTTGCTTTCTCAATCTCTGGTTCAAGAACCAACTCATTCAAGGAGAGTGTTTTCGCTTGAGAAATGAGTTTGTCAAGGCCATAGTATCTTATTTATCATCGTACTTTCAATATTAAATAACGTCACTTGAGACATAATTGGATTTGGATGTCGTTAAAGACATGAATGTTTGGAAACTTCCTATATATTCAACTCCAAAGCATACCATCGAGAGAAAGCAATTTTATACCTCTAACAAACGTGCAATTCGTAATTTGTGTTTAAATTATCAAAATCAACACATTATATCCTTTAATTGTAATAGATGTTATATAATAGTTTTAACCAATTTTGATTGTTAAGATTAAATGAAAAATGTTTTAAAGAAAATTGGTGGCATGACATTATTATAGATCTAATATATATTATATGAAGTCATATTAGTTTATAGATATAGTATTTTACAAGATCTCTTTCTGCTTGTTGCACCATACAAAAATACTAATTAATGCCTATGAGCTCAAGTTTTTAGTCATATTCATATTCTCTATGTTTTCAACTTTAATATTAGATAAATGTGAGGTTTAGATACTGTATTTATTTCATATCAAATTATAAAAATTCTTGGAAATTTTGATAATGTCTTGTCTTAAGCGCAACATAATACTCTCGTTAGAGCAAGAGATGGTATTGATCAGTGGCTTACATAGTTAAAACCTAAATAGCTTTCCTCAAAATAATGATCATGCACCAAAAGCCTGTTGCCACTTGTGATTTGTTTGAGTGCCTTTGGGAGAAGTGGCAATTCAGCTAACGCACAAAGGGTTAACAGCATTGACATTGGCTTAAATAAATGTCATTACATCTTTAAAATTTGAAAAAATATAGGTAGAATGTTCTATATTGTAGTTAAATAATGACTTAAAATATGAGCTACAGTGTTTCTAAGTATTTCTTTATATTTGAAAATGTATTGTTCATATTTGAAAGTAATATTTTATTTTAAAATATTAGACTAACTAGTTTAACATTTCTCACATGAAGATATTTTCCCAACACCCCTTTTACTTTATTATTCTATACTATTATTTTAACTAATTCAATGTAAGATTATGACTTGAATGATTTTAAATTTATGAAACATATTTACTTTTAACTAAATTTTAGAAATAACTTTGATGAAACAGATGCTAAGAGTATTGGCATTAATTCTATCAAAGTTTCATTTAAAATTTAATAGAAAATAAAAATTTGATAGAAATCCAATACCTCTCCATCCATAACCTTACATTGAATTTATTATTGGACTCATCAAATTAATAATATAAAATAAAATTTATGTAACCAACAAATACATCTATAATTTATTCATTTAACAAACATATTAAAATGTAATAAAATATTATTTTGATGGGTAAATAGTAAGTTTTTATATTTAAAGGAAGAAATGAAATTATTGTAACTCAAAACTTTCTATAATTTCATTTGATGGATCCAATGCAGAAATAATTTAAATAAATACATTAAATTTGCATTTGCATTTGCATTGATTTTTGATGGAGCCAATGTCAATACTCTAATGCCCTTAAATAAATTTAGCACACCGATTTTCGTAAATCCAAAAAAAGTCACCTTAAACCTCATCTGCTTTTATAATTACTCTCATCTTATATAATTATTATAATTTTTATAAAGTTCTATACAAAATAAAATAAATAATTTAATTGTTTCAAATTTTAAAATAAAAATAATATTAAAAATATATATTCTTATAATATTTTTTAAACTTTTGATTTTTATCTCACGCATCTCATTTACAAAAACAAATGAAGTTCTTTTATCATATTTATATCATGAATATGTAGTGACAGATCATAAATTTTCTTTTGGAAAGGTACTGATGTAATTTTTTTGGCGTTCTTGGAGCTCAATAATATGGTTATTGAAAGTCAAATCTATTATAGTTGATAATTTTATAATCTCAGATAACCTCATGTAAGTCTCAATATATTATAAAAAATATGATTGATAAAAGGTTAAAAACGATGCCGTCCCTGTAGAAATCTAGAAATACGAGATCTGAAAAGTTTTGAAAAGTGTCTAGATTCGCGAAGATTGCCACATTTTAGAAAGGTCAATTTTATCTTGAATTTTATTATTTATCATTTTCACACATTATTTTTTATATTTTATTTTTTATAAATTTTATTAAAATTTTCTATTCATCATCCATATATCACACATTTAATAGGACTAAAAATTAAAAATTAAAAATTAAAAAAAAGTGTGATATGTGAAATGTAAGAATATGAATAAAATTTTTCGTATATCATTCAAAATGTTTTGAATTTTTTATCTCTTCATTTTCTTATCTCGTAATGGTAATTGGCTTAACTTAGTTCATCTTGTATCTATATATCACACATTCGAAAAAGAGATTTACTATTAAAAAATATAAAAGTTTTAAAGCATCCATCATTAAAAAAAAAAAAAAATTAAAGCGGATCTTTATGACTATAGCTAATATTTTTCTTAAAGATATTCAAAATACAAAATTTATTAAGATGTATACCAATTATAGGAATATATTACACACATTTATAATAATAATAATAATATCCTTCTTTAACAAAAAAAAAAAAAAAACTCTATGTCATATATTTGTAGAAAAGTATGTTTAAAGAAATTTAAGAAAAAATGAGAAAAACATGATATAAAAAAATATGATAACAAAGAAAAACCTTGAAGTGGACTCCAAGAATAAACACAGGGAGATTACAAGCTATGAGTTTCAAGGTTTTTTTGAAAAACTTTAGGATTTTTATGAAAAATTAATTTTTTTCTGTTGCGATTGAGATTAGATTGATTTTATTTTATTTTTATTTTTTTTGGTGAAAAGATATTTCTCTAAGTTTTTAAAAAGAAAATGCTAGTTTGTCCCTGTATTTGACTGCCAGTGCATTTTTACTTTTTTAATTGTCGGTTAATATTAGTAAATATTTTTTAAAAGATTTAAATATATTTAAAAATATTAAAAAAAGGAAAAAAGGAACCAATTAGCGATCACACCCAAAGGTAAGAGCTGAGTGCCAACTAGCATGATCATTTTTAAAATACGCTTAACTTCTTAGAAAATATTAGTATGATTCTCAAATATGTTTATTCATATATATATATATATATATATTTATAATTAAAGAAGTGATTATTAATAAATTTTTTTTTTTTAACTTTTCTTAATAATTAAGGATTTTTAAAAAGTTAAAAAGAAAAAAGAAAAAAATCATTACACTACTGTGCATATTTGGGGTGCATATTTGGTCTTAACCCCGGCATTATCCTAATTTCTATTTTGAGAAGAAAAATTATGCTCATCATCTCTACACCATACATTATTTTTTTGATATTTTATTTTTCCTTAACAAGTATATGGTATAAAAATAATGGGTAGAAGAACTCAATTCGTTTAGCAAAAATAAAATAAAATAAAAAATAAAAATATGTGTGGTGTGTAGTTTTTAGGATGATGAATTAGGGGCATACACCAATGGTTTCGATGCCAAACCAAGACCCCACATGTGTGTCATGAGAGCTCAGTATCGGTCGAAACCAATTAATGGGGAGAGAGAAAATCGATATTATCGATCATGACGCGGCGCGATTCGATTCTTTGGTTTGCCATCAACGTCTTTGTGATGGAGGAGGGATGATGCGTCTATTGTCGAGTGAGAGGAAAAGTTTGGGTTTACAAATACAATATGTTGTCAAGGAAGAAAACGATGTGAGGAAAAAGAAGAAGGAAGGGGGTTATTAAACCTAGTTCAAAACGACACGCTGTTCTATATGTATTTTTAAACCTCCAAGCCCCAAAACGACGTCATTTTACTCATTTAAGTGAAATGATGCCATTTTACATACATACATACATACATACATATATATATATAAAGGATCGGTTGGTTCAATGAATTTTTAGAGGTTCAAACCGGTGTCGAACCTCCAATATCAATTTTTTTCATTTATCCTCTCACCCGCGGATCGGTTCCTTACCAGTTTTGGCTGCTTCCATGCTCCGCGATTGGTTTGATCGGTTCTTGGCCGATTTTGATGGTTCATGTACGCCTAGTTTGAATAGTGAGTTGAGATGAAATGATATAAAAATTGAATAAAATATTATTAGAATATCATTTTTTAATATAATTTTTATTTTGAAATATGAAAAAACGAAATTATTTGTTATATTTTCTTTAGAAATCTAAAAAAATTATAATAATTAGATGAGATAATTTCACTAAACAAATCAGACCTTAGAATCGGATCTCTTCATATTCGAGTTTGGTGTGGGGTGAACGTAGAAAACCCTAAAGAGAGAGGCTCCCCCTTCTCTCTACAAACCTTCCCAAAAACCAGTTGTGCGTGGAGGGGGGAGGAGCTTCGCCTCCTCCCTCCCTCCTTTCCCTCTTAACTCTTTCCCTTCTTGTTTTTTTTTTTTCTATTTCTTTCTCTAGTTTTTGCAGCACTGCGATGTGGTGGTTTTGGTGATGTATGACGAATGGTTGATCTGTTGCTCTCCAAGGTCTAGAGACCACCATGCGTCCCATCGCAGGACTCAAGTGCCGATCCTTCAGCTGGTGGAAGAACTTCGTTGAATAGAACGGCATGTGAGGCACACGGGCAGTCTTAAGCAGGAGAACAAAACCCACGTGCCACCTCTAGGGATTCATTTTTGCTGCCATGTGGGGCTCTTCTGCGATCAAGACCACTGACCTCTTCGGACCTGACTGCCCATCATACCCCAAGAGCAGCGTGTGTCCCTTATGCGCTGTCACAACTGCTCGTTTTGTATTTTAGTTTCCACAAAAGTTGAAAATACAGATCTATCTTTTTAAGATATAATTCGTCTTTTCCCATTTTTAAAAATTTTTGTTATGTATTTTGTTTTAGTATAATAAACAATAAAAAACATACATTGTCTCTAGAACCTTTGGTCCATAGAGTGGATCTCTTGGACCTTTTGTCCACAAAGTGTGTCATGTACTCCGTCAAAGAACAGGTATGGAGTTTGTTTTAACTCTTATCTTGGATAGAGTTGTGTTGACTCTCATGTGTGGTTTGTAAAAGTTTGTAGTAAGGGTTAGACTATATCAGTCACTTTTGTGTATTGATGAGCTATAAATATTATAGTAGGCTTATAATATATGTTTCAAGTCTAGTTATAATGTCCGTTATTAATGAATGCAATATATTTTTATAAAGAAAATTAGACCTTAGGAGTTAGAATCTACTCTCTACTCCTAGGGCGCCACATGCAATATCTCTAGGAGAATTTGCCCATTTGAGAGCAGCACGATGAAGCATGATCATATGGTTTTTCTTCTCTCTTGATGTTTTTTTTGGACAATTTTTCTCTCTCCAAATGAACTAAGATAAATAGAATCTTGTAATATTTAATTGACAAAAATGTCTAATTTGACGCGTAAGATTCAAAGGAAGATACATATGTGAGGGCGTATATTATTTAATGCTACTTGCTGCGTTCTCATAAGTGTGAGCCCAACATGAATCACCATAATTGAATGAACAAGTGTCTGTCACTACAATATATAACACTTTTTGCGGCATTTAATAAGTCGTTGTAAAAAACTTCAAAAATGCCGTAAAAGTCTCAAAATCGTCACAAAAGTTTCAAAATCGCGACAAAAAGTCATTTGCCGTATTTTAAAGATATTCACTCATTCAAAGTGAGTCAATAGCCTAAATATCTTGAAATTAGAACTTCAAATAAGGCGCAGAGCAATTATTCCAGGTGATTTCAAGATGTCAAAAACTTTATTTAAAGAGTTCAAGTACGTTAAACATATCATCTAATCATTTGGGTTTAAAAGATACTCCTACTAAGGGTGTTAAATCGTGTTAACGGATCATGTTCGTGTCGTGTCAAGGCATATATATTATACTATATAGTTTAACTCTAACCTGATTTATTAAATTTATTGTGTCAAAATCTTAAACCCTAACACGATCTATTAATATAATGGGTTGTGTCGTGTTAACCTCTTTTGACTCATTAGTAAATACTACGAAATATGTTAACATATTTGATCTGATTAAATTTAGTATAATTTTATATAAATGTTAAAATCACAATATCTATAAAAATTATAAAATTAATTACAAATCTAAAATTATAATTCAGACAATAAAATATCAAAATTAAAATTCTAACAAGTTTACAATTATGTATAAGGGTATAATTGTAAATTTAAATTTTTTAACGTATCATAACGGGTTATAATAGACCAAAACAAGTTTACTCGTTATCAATCTGTTAAACAATCATGTCCTAATAGGTCAACTCATTTTGATTCGAACTCGTTAAAACTCAATCCTAATTCACTATTCTCATGTCGTGTTCGTGTTGAGTTAACGGATCGTGTAACATATTACTACTCCTAATTCTACCATTATTGACTTAAGCATTATAGACATTTCATCTAACCCCAAGTCACCTTACAGGTGATCGAAAGTGCATAATTGTGAAATACATCCTTCACATAACCTATGCATGCAATTTCATAAAACTGAACCTAGAAATAGATATAACCATCATCCTTTAATGGTTGAAGAAGAAAAACTCAAAGCATACTTTTTTCTCTGTCTCTATTTATATATATATATATATATATGCGGGTTATTTTATTTCCAAATCATTATGTAGAACGTGATTTGAACAATAAATTATGTTTATATGAATTATGATATAATTTAATTTGAAAAATAAATTTTAAATTTTAAATATTATAGATCAAATCATACCATTAAAATGATATGGATGATGTGCTATTCACATCTACTTGAAATAGAATTGCATATCAATTATAGAATAATCCTGTTTAAAAACCTTTACATACACTAATTACGTGACATAATTTGATTTAAAAGATAAATTTTAAATCTTATAAATCAGATTACACCATGCAGATAGTATATAGTATAAAAATCTTTAAATAACACTACTTATATGTATTTGTATATATATATATATTTGTGGTAAAGAAGTTTGACAACTTTAATGAGTAATAATTAAATAAACGTGAGGTCTTGTTTAGTTACATATATTATTAGATGATATAAAATGAAATTTGAAAATTAAATAAAATATTGTTAGAATAAATTAAATGAAATATTGTTAAATATAAATTTATATTATAAATTTTGTTTTGAAGTTTTGAAAAATTAAATTATTTATTATATTTTATGTGATTATTTAAAAAAATTATAATAATTAAATTAAATGAAATAATGTTAGATGAGATAGTTTGTAAAAGTAGACCGAGTTCACGAGTGACGTAACAAGTGGGTTTGAGTTGGGCGCCATTATACTAAACTACGACCAAATCGCCTAATCCGTTATTTTATATATAACTATTCGAAAAAAAAACTACACTCCAAAAGCGGAATCATTTCAATTCGAACATTCCAAGGCACACACTCTCTCTCTCCCTCTCTCCCTTGAATTGGAAGTTTAGAATTCGCGTGCGATGAAGATTAACTTTTCTGTAAGGAGGCTGTGAAATTCTTCGATTTTTAGGGCTCTCTTATTGGCTATGCTTCTTTCTATCGCTGACACAAGGGTCTTGTTGATGGTAAGGCTTCACCTCCATTTCGTTAGGTTCAATTTTGAATGATTCGAAACTGGTTTTGTTCCTCTGAAGAACAGGACGAACACTCCGGATTTTTTTGTTTTGTTTTGTTTTTGTTTTTTCCACATTTTGATTCGGTGTTCTCGAATTAAACAGTGAAGCTCAACAGTTTTGTTTTGCTAAATTCCGTGGAGTATTGTTGTTCTCTCTCTTTTGTACTTTCCCTCCGGCTTTTGCTAATTTTTTTTTGCTCTCAGATTAGCTAAAATCTGGAATTCGATACTCGCTTCTTTCCTTCTCAGCAACCAAAGGGAGCATTCCTGTTTTCATTCCGGACTTCTTCTGTAGTTTAAGTTGCGAGCCCGCAATTCCTCGAGGTTATCCGTATATGTACGTATGTTTATCTTTATTGTGTGTTGCTCATTATTTCTTTGTAATCCGATAAGGGGGTTTCTCTTTACTTCAGTTTTGTCTTGTTTGAGCTTGTTTCGAAGTCCTTTATTCCCATTTTTATTTTTCGCTTGGGAGGGATTTTCTAATTCCAGTTGTTATTGAATTCCATTTCTTTTGAGATTTGGTATTCGATTGATTTTTTTTTTTTTTTTTTGGGGGGGGGGGGGTTTGCACGGGGGATTCCTACCTTTAAGTTTGAATCACCATGAAGCCTGGATTGCACTTTTGATGAGCTCGTGATGTCACAACAAAAGTTTGATAAAAGTAACATTGTCATAGCTCATGCCATCTTCGTGATTCACTTTCTTTCCATGTATAATTTTTTCCCTTCTTCTAATCTCTAATTCTGTTTTTTTTTTTTTTTTTTGTGTGCGGAAATAATCAGAAGTTTTGACTAATCAGTCGACCGTCTGATAGGGGACAAGGTGGGTTGATCAACTGAATTATTATTATCTTTAAATAAAAAATACGTCAATAACATAGAACTATCTATTTATGGAATGGATCGCAAAGGGCCAAATTTATTACATCAATTACCAAAAAGCACTCATCGTCAAAAGAGACAGATAGTTCTAGTACCAGTCATTTCAATGCTGCTCGTGAGTAACCTACTACTTCTGCTTTGTTGGTTGACATTTAATTAGTCATCTTTATGGCTTGCTTATTGTTAATCGTCTACTTCCTTGTGAGTGTTCCATATGTTTTTGAAACCTTCTTAAACACCCTTTATCACAAGTATTTTTTTTTGAGGCACATTGCATCTTCAGCTGTTTGTATGTATCTGTTGAAAGAAAATAGTGTTGAAGCTGATTTATTTCACATTATTGGATTGACAGAGACAATAAGTTTCAGGATATGGGATGCCTGGTGTCAACACCAAAGGATACTGGTGGAAATAGAAGGAGGCCAGCAAACATTGGAGAAGTTTCAGTATATGTTCCTGGTTTTCGGATTCCTAAACCTGTTGATTTCTCCCAGTCACTTGGCGACCACCTGACCAAGAATATAGTGGAACGCCTATCTGCTCTAAGAACTCGTATTGTTGTAATGGCTGGTCAAGAAGCTCCTACAGTGACAAGAACAAGGAGAAAAACCCAGCATGGTTTGTTATGTAAAAACTTGATATGCTTTGATCACATAATACCATTTCAGTCATTGACGCATTGGATGATATTATTATTATTTGTAGGAGGTTCAACTTTAGCTGATCTTCAGCAGGCTCTGGAAGATTACTTGCCAGTTCTTTCAGGACTAGTTAAAGATGGTAAATCATGTATTAGTGACATCCTCTGATTATAAATCATTAAATGTTGAATAAGTCCTAAAAGTGTTGTTTTCCTGTTATTTGCAGGAAGCCAGCTACAATACAAAGTACAATTTGTATGGGTAAATCAGGAAGATGAGGCAGAGGTGGGAGTGTGGGACTAATATATCAATCTACAAATTCATAGTCTCTTTGATTTCTAGGTGCATTTCATCATCTAGTCGTGTGGAAAAATAGGTTTTTATATGAGTTGGTACTTTTGCAGGAAACATCCATTTCTAATGCTTGGTACGAGGTGTTGTCAGTTTTGCATTTGATGGCAATGATATCATTATCACAGGCCAATTTATTACTTCTTCCAAGAACATCTGCTGATGGTTATCAGCCAAAGGTATCAGAAGGTAGTTTTTACTGGAAAACTTTATGCTTGAGTTATTTTGATCTCTAATTTTGTTTGTTATTATTTTAAACTTTTTCTTTATTGCCTGTCATAATAATTGAGAAATATGTGTAATACCCTAATGGAAGGTCCAAACCACTTCTCGCTTAAACCAGTAGCATTGCTTTCTTTATATGCATATGCAAAATCACATCTTTGGATATTGATTTTGCCATTTAAGGAAAACTCCCACATTGGATTATGCATCTTTGCGACAAAATAATAATAAAATATTATTATTCTATTATTATTAATCTTTTTTCTTAAAATTATTAATTATTTATATATTTTGTACTTAGCATTAACTACATTTGTAAACTAACATTGTAGAGTGAATAATAAAATAGTATTTGTAGAGTGAATAGTAAAATAACATTTGTAGTAGGAGAGAGAAAAACTTAGTAAAATAAGATTTGCAGAGTGAACAATGTATTTTCAAATTTGTAGAAACACTATTCATATCTATGCAAATATGTAGATGTAGGTATGTTAGGGGTTCGATCTAGACTGGAAAAATCGACTAGACTGGACCGAATCATTCGGTTTGGACTATTGATCTTGACTGGTCGGTCTCGGTCCCATAATTTGTGGATCAGGAAAATTTGGTTTAGTCTTGGGGTTTATATATTTTGGACTGAACCGGACTAGATCGAACGGATCGAATTCATATATATTTTAAAACTTATATTTATATATTAATTATATAAGTTAATGATGTAATTTTCATCTAATTTATTATCGTTGATCATATAAAATATTTTTTTACTGAATTAGTTACATAATTCACATTAATAATTCACTTACCTTTCAAGTAATAATTTAAATAATTTATTATTAATTTATTTGAAAAAAAAAGAAAAAAAAAGGGTCGGACCAAATGAACCCAACTGTATCAGATTAATAGCTACTGGGCTGGTCTAGTTCCTATGGATGTTCGGTCCGAGAAAAATGATGGACCAAAAATTTTGGTACATCACTCCTCTGGACTGAACCGGACTGATTTACCTATATAGATGCGTATGCAGGTGTATAATCCAATACAGTCCAATTTAAAATCATATTATGCAAATATGTAGATGCATATGCAGATGCATAATCTAATGCTAGTACTCGTACACTCCAAAATAGTTAGTTAATGATATAATTGGAGTGTCGTTAGAATCGTTATAAAGAGCAAGAACTTCTGATTTCTAAATAATGTGGGACCCCCATACACAACATACTCTCACACATCATATGGGGTATCATAATCTCCCACTATTGAAATTCTCAATGTCGTCGTCGGGCCAGTCCGTCGTAGGTGGCACAGGTCAAGTTCTACATTTCTAGTTAAGATAAACTCTGATACCATTTGTAACGCACTAATAGAAAATCTAATCACTTGGCCTATACTCTAAAAGGACTAGTCAATGATACAATTTGATCCCATTAGAACTATTATAAAGAGCAAAAATTTCTCATTTCCAAGACATGTGGGATTTCATTTACCACCTATTCTAACACATCATTTAGGGTATGACAACGTGTGATTCCAAATCTTTCATATAGGCCTGTGCAAGAAGCCTGATGGACCAATCAACCCGTTCAACCCGGCTGAACGCACCTGACAAAAGTCGGTTTCATCGGGTCAAAATTAAATTGCAGGTTTAAATATCGGGTTTTTGGTCAAAACCGTGAAACTGATGAACCTGCTGCCTTATGCCTTTTCCTCTACCTCTCGTCTCGAGTTTCTTCTCACCACTGCTGCGGAAACCCAAACCACAGAATTGTATTTTTACCGAGCCACAGAACCAGCTCTAGTCTCATCTCCTTCTAGCCATTCATAGCTCCATCGGCATGCTCCCCTCTTTTTTTTAGTCTCTATCACGCTCTGTCTTTCTATCTTGTATTCTATTGGAGCACTGCATGATATGGCTTTTATGAGGACATCAAGAATTTAAAAGGGGGAGTTTGACACACCCAAGTCCCATATTGGGAATATAAGTAATTCACATAGAGTTGGTAGATTATAAAGCTAAACATGGGTACTAAGTCCACATTGGCTACTTAGTAAAATTGGGTTTCATAAATGATGATAGAGGAACTTCAAATTGACCAGCTATAACACCTCTTCCTGTAAGTTAAGAGTGTTATATATGTAGTAAAAACTCTGGTAAAGTATAATCTACTCCTGGCACTCTTGCTATGTGTCCACATCATCTTCATATGATACATTAAAACATGAAAACAAACAAAATGGTGAGTTGAAGACTTAGTAAATGTCACATCATATATTTTTATTTTTTTTAATGAATAAACGAGTCTCATTGATCAAAGAATGACAAAGCCAATTACAAAAAAACTCTTATGCCCTAACTAAGAAGGAGCATTAGAGACAAGAAAATCATGTAGGTCCATGTCATTAAAGTCCACAATAATGACTCAAGTATAAAGAGTTCTAAAAATTAGAACTTTGAGCTTCTCCATCGATCTCTCTTTGTCCTCAAACGTCTGCTAGCTATGCTCCTGTCACAAGCACCATGTAATGCAAATAGAAATCATTTTCCAATCTGCTTTGATTTGTTACATGCCTATTATATTAGTCCAGCTTGCCATCATAGCCGTCATAGTTTTTGGCATGACCAAGCCAAGTCTAATCTACTAAACACCTCATTTCAAAGACCCAGTGCAGTCTCGTAATGTAGAAGGAGGTGCTCCACCGACTCATCCGCTCGTTTACACATGTAACACCAATTTGCAATGATTACTCTCCTCTTCCTCAGGTTATCCATGGTAATGATCTTACCCAATGAAGCGGTCTACACAAAAAATGATGCTTTAAGGGGGTGCCTTATGTTTTCAAATCATCCTCCACGGAAACTGAGAGTTGGGTACTTGTGTGAGAGTCTTATAGAAAGAGCGTATAGAAAAGACACCTTTCTTTGCAGGTGACCACCACAAGCCATCCACACACTGAGAGTTTGATCTTATGGAAGGTATAAGGCTGTAAAATTTTGCAAGGGTGCTCATTTCCCAATCTTGCATTGCCTGATTGAAATTAATATTCCAATGTAACCGCCCTCTCGACATTCCCATGACATCATAGTAGTATCTTTAGCACTTGCAATCTAAAAAAGAGAAGGGAATACCTCTTGCAATGCCTTGTGACCATACTAAACATCTTTCAAGAATTTAACCCTCAATCCTGTGCCCACTTGCGGACGATAGTGTCAAAAGATGACCCCCCACCCTTTCCTTATATGTTTCCATAGGCCTGCACCTTGCGCCCCTCTTACCTTCCTAGTGCTCCTCCCCCCAGGCTCCCTATTTATTGTCAATCACCATTTTCCACAAAGCTTCGGATTCCTTGGAGTATCTCCACAACCATTTGCCAAGAAATGCTCGATTAAAGGTTTTCAAGTTTCTTATACCCAACCCACCATGAGAGATAGGCCGACACACCATCTCTCACTTGACTTAGTGGTATTTAAACTCCACCCCCATACCTTCCCATAAGAAATCATGTTGAAGCTTCTCAATACGTGCTACCACACTTGCTGGTAGTGGAAAAAGAGATAAAAAGTAAGTTGGTAGGTTAGAAAGAGTACTCTTAATTAGAGTCATCCAACCACCTTTTGTCAAATACATTCTCTTTCAACCCGACAATCTCTGCTCTAACCACTAAATCCCACACCGAAGGCGTTCGTGGAGCAATCCCCAAAGGTAAAACCAAGTAAGTCATAGGGAGGGAAGCTATCTTGCACTCTAACGATCTAGCAAGCTGCCGTAAGTTTGGAACATCACCAATGGAACCATCTTTGATTTTTCAAAGTTCACTTTCAAACTATATACTGCTTCAAAACATAGAAGCATTGCCTTCAAAACTCGAATATGATTTTGATCGGCTTCACACAAAATTGAGGTATCATCTGTAAACAACAAGTGAGAAATATTAATAAGGCCCATATTTGGTGTCCCAATCAGAAAGCCAACTATAAAACCATTGTCCATCAAAGTCGAAAGCATCCGACTTAACGCCTCCATGACTATGACAACTAACAAAGGTGGCAACGGATTCCCTTGTCGCAAGCCACGTGAATTATGAAAGAAGCCCTCTGGGCTGCCATTAATCAACACAGAGAATTTCACCATAGAGATGCACCAATGGATCCACTCCCTCCGCCACTCCCCGAAGCCATATCTCCTGAGAAGTCCAAGGAGAAACTCTCAATTAACATGATCATACGTCTTTTTGAAATCTAAATTGCACATGATTTCTGTATCTCCAATCTTCAGTCTACTGTCAAGACATTAATTTACAATGAGAACCGCATCAAGAATCCGCCTACCTTTTACAAAGGCATTTTGAGACTTGGTGATGATCTTTCTCGCAACCTCACTAATTTGGTTTGCCAAGACTTTAGAAATAATCTTGTACACCCCACCTTGTTCACCAGACTAATGGGCCTAAAATTCTTAATCTCTGAAATCCCAACCTTCTTGGGAATTAATGCGATAAATGTAGTCTTAAGGCTTTTCTCAAAAAATACCAACCGAGAAAAATTCCTGGAAAAACTCTTGGTAAACATCACATCATACTGCTAACATAATTTAACTTAACCTTGGAAATGTTTATGCATAAATTATACTTATATACAGGATGTGGACCATTCAATGGTAGCATATACGGAATTTAAGAAGTAATCATGGCAATTCATGTAACATTGATGAGTGAATGGTCGAATCTATGTATCTAATATGTTCCATGCACGACTCGTTGATCTTATCTTTCACTTGTATAGTGGCCATCATAACATGTGTGCATCAACCCAATTGTTCGTTGACTGCACAAAATCATAACATATGATGGAACACACTTAGTTTTGTGGCTTGCTCATCCACTAATAACACAAGGCCAAGCATCAAAGTTTTCTTATCATGATGCATGCGAGCATGTTGACTATTTGATGTTCATGGTGGTTGGAAATTATAGATGCCAGGATAATTAAAAGATAGCAAAACTTGGATACAAAGATTTCATTCAAGAAGTCTTGTGGCTTTTTTATGACATAAAATAGAGGATTACAAAGACGAGTTACATAGAGGAGTTAAACAAATGTAACACTCTCTCACAAAATAACAAACTCTATCTTAAAATATCTTCACTTGGCACTCTATTTTAACACACTAAAATAGGTCTCACACCGTATTCCAATAAACTAGAGGAAGTTCTATATGTAGGCACAAAGAGAGGTGGTTATGGGTGGCCATTCAAGATTACAGCTATTGACAGCCAATATACAGTCCATTTACAGCTCATGACAGCTTATACACCGCTTGACAGCCTTTGACAGCCCATACATAGCCCTTAACAGCCTTGACAGCACATAAACAACACTTGGCAGCACTAGACAGCAAATGTATAGCTTTCTTCATGACTAAGTAAACTTGCTTCATGGCTAAGTAAACTTCATGGAATTTAGTGGATTAATCTAGAATCCTACAATTTGTCTCCACTTCTATCAATGGCCTGTCATATTCATGTGCATTTCATTCATGGAATAGCACTAAAAATGGCATATTAACCGAAACATGGTTATTGTGATACAATCAATAAGCATATCATACATAATAGTGTTTTTCATGACATGACATCCATTCCAGAAAAACAACTAAATCAGCATGTCATAAATTTGCTTCCACAATCAACGTTGTCATAATTCAACAAAGGTTCATGAAAAGGGGTTGACAGTGAACATGGCAGTACATAACATAGGGAAAACAGTACATAACATGGCAGTACATAACTTTTTCATGCAAAACAGAATAATTACAGCACATATAAAGGTTATGATCGTGCCACTTACCTTACCTCCTTAGATTAGAGAATCAACTAGGCACGGCAATCAAATACCTATTAAGTTAGGTACATATTCCATCTCAATCTCTACTCAACCTCCTATCATTTGATTAAGGTATGAACCAATACTCCATAATGTTGTTTGCTGTCTACCTAGTGGTGGTGAACAAAAGCTAACTTTGGGTCATATATTCTATTCTTAAACTTCCCTGTATGCTGTGTGTTATGTGTACACTTGCTCGAATGCATGTAGATTGCCAAACAGTGGCTCTTGGTCAACTTGTGGTTGCTGACAGCAACCCCTTCTAATGTCTTGTGAGGAATTCATCAACTTCTGGTTAAACAAATGCTAACATGCTCAGATTTGACTTCTAGAGTCATCTGAAGTTGTTAGCAGCATCTCCGCACCTCCATATTTCTAGGTCAACTATAAAAAATTAAATTGGGCACCACAAGCTGTCCAGTGGGCTGGACCACATGCTTATCATAAACTACTCTCAACCATATAGACTTAAAATGCATAAAAATTCAAATAATCAAACAAGAACGATACATCAAAATTATATCCGATTAGGAAAATCTGGCTCACACGCCCTAGTTAAAGTCTAATCCAAACTTAGGACTAGGGTGCAGCACCAATCTTTTTATTATTGTGCATGTGTCTTTACTTTGATCGTTACATGGCAACCGGTGGTGGTGTAATTATTTTTTCTCCAAGAATATTTCTATTGAATCATACTGGTTATTACTATAAATTAGTCATTTGGTGAAACAAAGCCCAATACTCGAAAATGAAGATGTTTTCACTGACAGATTTGAATCTATTGCGTCTTGCATGTTGGCTTGTATCAATAGTTTTATGAAATGATGTAAGAAAAGTAATATATATATATATATTTTCCCCCCTTTTTTCTAGCAGCAGATTGGATGAGGTGTAGGTCAGTTGAAGATTGAAGAAAAAGCCTCTTCTTAATTCATTGCTGTTACTATGTCAAATTGTCAATCTAGTTACATCTAGGAGGATTTTCTTTTCCTTTTAAGCTTGAAAACACTAGTTTGAGCCGAACTAAAAATTTTTCCTGGTAGGTAATCTTGTTTTAAATTCGTTTCCTAGTGTGAGGAATAATTTTCATCGCTTTTGGGAACATATTTCTCTTTTAGTTTGATGTATCTAGCAGTCCGTTTCTGGTTTGAATGGCAATGTACCTAGGGGTTTATCTTCTGTCTGAAAATGATATAGGATGTTCCTGTCATGCATGGTTTCTATCACCTGGTGAGAAATCTCTGTGCTGGTTGATTTATTCATTATGTGATGGTCACTCTTAGCGACCTTAGATGCTGCTTTCATGCTTCCATATTCAATTTTTACCTTTGTGTTCACATTGCTTCTCTAATTTCTGCTCGTCCTAATATAGAAATGTCAACTTGGTTATTTGGTGGCAGAGAATAGACGAGCTTCCATTGATGTTTTCTTGAAGGCAGCAGGATACCTAGATTGTGCTGTCCGGCATGTTCTCCCACAGTTTCCTGCTGAACTCAGGTTTATATGGGTGAAAGGATTGCACTAATAGCAACTTCCTATATGTTATTGTTATTACTTCTATGCTCATTCTTACTTATTTTTCTGCTGTTCCCTTGTAGGAGAAATCTTCCAGTAGACCTAGCAGAAGGAGTTCTTCGAGCACTTTGCCTGCAAGCATTAGGACAGGTGAAAACTTGTTCTTTGGATGGACTTAGATGATGGATTGTTAGGATGTTCATATTACTTTGCCAGGAGTAATAATAATTGCATTAAAATGCATGAATTGTTGGGGGTGATTATATTTACTGTCAATGGACAGCTTTGCCGTCCATATTTCTTTCCATATTTATTCCTTGATTTACTCTTCTGTACAATTAGCATAATATGTGACAGATTGTATAGGGATAGAATTAGCTTATACTTATTTCTTTCCATGTATAGAATTCATTGTACAGATTATATATAATATACAGAAGAGTAAATAATGGCCGAAGTGAATAATGGCCATTATTTACTTCAGTCATGTTCTTTCGATGTCAATAAACAAGTTTTTTTTTTTTTTTTTGGTGAATAATGGCCGAAGTGAAGGCCATGAGATTTCTGTAGATTATATATAATCTGTGCAATGAATTCTGTACATGGAAATAAATAAGTATAAGCTAATTCTATCCCTATACAATCTGTCAATTATTATGCTAACTGTACAGAAGAATTATCAAGGGATAAATATGGATTGCAAAGCTGTCCATTGACAATTACTTTTGTCATTTTTTTTGAAAAAGATTAACCTCTGTATTTCATTTAGCAATTTTTTTTTTGATAAGTAAAAGTTTTATTGATCAAAGAAGAAGGCAAAAGCCAATTACACAAGAAAACAATGACCCATCAAGACGGCGCATTGGATACAAGGAAATTATGAAGGTCCATGCCATTAAAGTCCAAGGCAATGGTCCATGTACATAGAGTTCTGAAAAAGAAAACTAGCAGCTCCTCTCGAGATCTCTCCTTGTCTTCAAATGTCTGCTCATTGCACTCCTGCCGAAGGCACCATAGAATGCAAATTGGAATAATTTTCCACACAGCTTTGATTTGTCTACCTCGCACGTGGGGCTAACTCGCTATCGCTGGCCCCACCGTCTCAGGCATGACCCAAGCTATGTTCAATTTATTGATGATATCATTCCATAGAGCCCTAGCAATCTCGCAATGAAACAGAAGATGATTAACTGACTCGCCCCCACTACTGTAGATACACACCAATCTGCTATAATAACCTTTCCTAGTGACGATTGTCTGTTGTGAGAATCTATCCTAGTGACGCTGTCCACACAAAGAAAGTTGCTTGCCCCCGTGCTTTGTGACACCATGTCGGTTTCCACGGGAACCGGATCTCGGGTCCTTGAGTGAGGGCCTTGTAAAAAGAACGAACAGTGAAACTTCCTTTTCCTGTATGGGTCCATCTCAAACTGTCTTCATTCTGCGTGTTTGGTCGCTGAGAATAGATGAGGCTAAAGAATTCCACAAGAGTGCTTTGTTCCCAATCATGAACCGCCCGGTTGAATTGAATGTTCCAAACCAAGCTCCCTCCCGTTGACCCAATGACCTTTGCCACCGTGATGTCTTTTGCGCTTGCAATCTGATATAGAGTGGGGAACACCACCTCTAAGGCCCTGTCTTCACACCAAGCATCCTTCCATAATCTGATTCTTGAACCGTCACCCAAACGAAGCTTAGTATGCCGTTGGAAATCTCTCCATCCACTTCTGATTTTTTTCACAACCCCACACCACTTGTCCCCCAAACTTCGTTGGTTCACCACCCTCCCATGCTCCTCTATACTTGTGATCGATCACCACCCGGCAAAAGCCCTTTGGTTCCTGATGATACCTCCATAGCCACTTTTCAAGTAGCGCCCGGTTGAATATCCTTAAGTTACGAATGCCTAGTCCCCCACTTGATAAGGGGCGACAAATCATCTCCCACTTAACCAAATGGAACTTGAATTCCTCCCCCAATCCACCCCATAGGAAGTCTCTTTGCAGCTTCTTAAGACGACCTGTCACATTAACGGGAATAGGAAAAAGTGATAAAAATAATTGGGTAAGTTAGAAAGAGTACACTTTATCAAGGTGACAAGTCCCCCTTTAGACATATACATCCTCTTCCATCCTGCTAGCTTCCTCTCCACTCTTTCAATCACTGTATCCCAAATCTGGGCCCCTAGAAACTGTACCCAACAAAAGTTCTAAATATGTCATTGGAAGCGATGAAGGCTTGCATCCAAGGTTACCCGCCAGCTCCCACAAATTGTGAACATCTCCAATCGACACCATTTCAGATTTGTTGTAATTCACTTTCAGACCCGACACCGCTTCAAAGCAGAGGAATAATGCATTCAGAACACGAACCTGATTTTGCTCAGCCTCGCAAAGGACAAGCGTGTCATCTGCAAACAACAAATGAGATATATTAGAAAAATCCCGTGAAGGTGTTCCAATGGGGAATCCACTTATCAAACCATTAGCCACCAATGTTGTGAGCATTCTGCTAAGCGCTTCTATGACAAAGACAAATAACAGAGGGAATAACGGGTCACCCTGTCTCAACCCACGTGAACATAGGAAAAAATCTTAGGGACAACCATTAACAAGGACCGAGAATCTAGCAGTTGAGATGCACCATCTGATCCAAGTCTTCCATCTTACACCGAACCCATACCTGTCCAGAAGATACATAAGAAAATCCCAGTTGACATGATCATAAGCTTTTTCCATATCTAATTTACACAGGATCCTTGTGCTGCTTGATTTCAGTATGCTGTCGATACATTCATTGGCTATAAGAACCTTATCAAGTATTTGCTTGCTTTTGACAAAAGCATTCTGAGGCTTGGAGATTAGCTTCCCAATGACCTCGCTTTGTTGGTTGGCTAGTACTTTCGAAATAATCGTATAAACCCCACTTACTAGGCTGATAGGCCGGAAATTTTTGATCTCGATAGCCCCATCTTCTGGGAATTAAGGCGAGAAATGTAGCGCTGAGACTTTATCAAATTTCTCGAATGTAAACAACTCCTGAAATACCTTCATAAGATCTTCTTTAATCACACCGTTCTGGAAGAAGCCCATTGAGAAACCATTTGGCCCTGGAGCTCTATCTTTAACCATACTCCAAATGACGTTGAACACCTCATTTTCCTTAAAAACCTGCTCGAGCCTGGTTACATCCTATGCGTCAATCGTATCAAAAGCTAGACCATTAAGATTAGGTCTCCATCCCTCTTGCTCCGTAAAGAGGGTCTTATAGAAGTCAACAATGTGATTACGAATGACCTCTTCTTCTTTACAATCAATCTCGTTAATCCTTAACACCTCAATGTTGTTATTTCTACTGTGGGAATTGGCAACCCTATGAAAGAACTTCGTGTTACGGTCTCCTTCACGAAACCATAAAGCTCTTGATTTTTGACGCCAGGAGACTTCTTCCAAAGATATCATCTTCTCAAGATTTGTTTCCCGCAGAGTCTTCTGCACTGGTTTCTCTTGAGTGAGCGGTCATTCCATAAGAATCTGCTCAAATTCTTGAATATCCCCCTTTAAGGTATCTTATTGTCCCCAAGGCTGCCGAAGGATTGAAAGTTCCACATCTTCAGATCCCTCTTCAGGGCTTTCAATTTGTTAGCAAAAATGAAGCTCGGGAAACTGACAAACTGATAGGAAGTCCACCACTGTTTAACCCTATCCTCAAAACTTTCCATCTTCAACCACATATTCTTGAATTTGAAGTAGCGACGCCCATTCCGAAGGCCACCACAATCTAGCAAAATGAGTCAGTGATCCGAGGATAGGCGATCCAGCCGCTTTCGCTAAATGTTTGGAAAGTGGCTTTCATCTTTGGAGAGATAAGAAAGCGATCCAGCCTAGCCCAGGTTTGATTATTGGACCATGTAGCTGGTCCTCCAGTGAGTGGAAGATCCACCATGTTTAATTTTGAGATACATTCTGAGAACTTCAAACTAGCTTGCCTCATCTTCTATTACTGGATCTTTCACTGGCAATCTAACCACGTTGAAGTCACCCCTCATGCACCATGGGACATCCCACCAACTGTGAAGTCCTAATAATTCATCCTACAGAAAGCGTCTGTCTGTGTCAAGATTAGGCCCATAAACACCTACAAAAGCCCACAAGAAATCATTAGACAAACAACGGAACATACATGCAACCGAGTACCTACCAATGTATTCCTCCACTTTCTCCACCACTCGTCGGTCCCACAGCAAAATGACTCCTCCCGAAGCTCCCAACGAAGCCATGTATACCCAATCTACATAAGTGCCGCTCCACAAACTATGCACCAAACTCCTATTAATAAACTTCAGCTTGGTCTCTAAGAGACACTATATCCGCTTTCCACTTACGAAACAAATGCCATATCCGAAGACGCTTGTTTACTTCGTTGAGTCCACGGACGTTCCATGCCACAATCTTTGGTTTTATTGAGGAAAGGCCAGCCCCTTTCCTTTCGCCCTACCCTTATTAGAAGGCCCCTCCGAATTTAAAGACCACGTAAGCCTATTCAGCTCCCTGTTCTGCTTAGAAGACCTATTGCGATTTTGGTTATGGCCAGTATCAATGGCTGTTAGTAATGCCATAAATTGCTCTTCATAACCTGCACATCTGATTCCCACCAGTTGATGAATTCCTTTGGTTGTTTGCAAAACCCAATCAGATTGGTCTGGAAAAGCATAGTTTAGAGGGTTTGGATTCTGAAACTCCTCATCCACTGAAATGTCCTCCAACCCTTGTAGTGTATCTGATAGCAACAAATCATCCCCCACGGAGAGCATTAAAGCGTCGGAGTTCTCATCTGTTACCTCATAAGTTTCCTTAGGGTGCAAGGCGAGATGCGTCGGTGAAAGAGTTTCATCCTTCCCCCTTATCAGCATTATTTGGTCTTCCCTAAGCAGAGAAAGAGTTCACTGGCAATTTCTGCACTAATGGAGTCCTTTTGAACGCAATCACTGTGTTCATAGGGTTTTCCGCCTCCGGAAAACCGCCTCCTCTGTCGTCTTCAACGTCATCGACACTTTCTGAGGCTCTCCCGCCGGCGAACTCCTTGCCGACACGAAATCTGGTACAAATCCAAGACTCTGAAGTTGCGATTCGACGTTGGATGTTCGACCGGGGTTTTCGGATTGCTGAGAACCCAACCCTTTGGTATTTCCTCCATTGGGCAAGCTTGCCAGCATTTGGACTTGGGTAGGCGGCCCAGCCCCAACTTCGTTATCCATGGACTACAACTTTGATTCTAGGCCATGCGAGCTATGGGTTTTGAAGGGCCTGGGGATCCTTTAGGCCGAGCCCTGAAACCAGAAGCCTGGCGCCATGTGACTCTTTTCTTTCCCTTATTAGAGTGTGTCACGGGCTTGGGCTTGAGCCCATTAGTCCGCCCCTGTTCATCTTGTGAAATCCCCGAAACACCCCCAGCTCGTCCCTTACCTTTAGTAGTCCGACCATTCGTACTACATTGCGTACATCCTTCTGTAATACACGCAATTGGCGTTGCGTCTCCATCAACAATCTGTGCAGCTCCCAGGCTTCAGCCCTGACAGCATCAAGGCTCAAGGTGTCCTTGCTCTTGGAAGGCTTCCTGTTACGCCGCGAGTGCCCAACGGTCGTAAGATCACCGCCGTTCCTCTTCCTCTGTGATTGAACCTTCGGGGAAAGGACTTCCTTGCAGGACCTCGACGTTTCCCCTTTCTCCCATCTTCCCCCTTTTGGTTTGGGCTCTCCATGTTCTTCGCCCTTTTTATTGTGCCAATCTAGTAATCTTTCCTTGATTTTATGCCATCCCTAGCCATCTTCTCCTTCCGGGAAGCAGAAGACATTCCTCTTTCCCCCTTGATTTTATTCACTGACCTGAAGGAATCATCCCCTACTATTTGATCGTCGCTGGGCTATAAAGCTACTATAACCTTCTCTAATGGCTGAGTAAACCTCCTTGTTCTTCACCCGTTTCGCACTCTCGTCGAGCACTTTTAGAAGCCATTGAACAGCGGCAGTCCCGAACGTAGCCTTGCGCTCAACCTTCCATCTTTTCTCAACAATACAACAACGCCCCCCATTGTTAACGAAAATAAAATGCTTGGATTCAATCATCACTTCCAAAAAATGGCCCATCAGGGCCTCACACTAATCAGTACTCAGATCACATAATGCTAAAATTTACTCGGAGATGGATGAAACAGAGGGAAGCCTCGAAAAACAGAGGAAAAATTGTGTACGGAGAGAGAAAGCACCAGTAGCCTCTTTATTTCTCTCAAGTCTAATGATTCCTCTTAGTTTTCATTAATTTTCAGAATAAATATAGAGCATCCCCCTTTTTCCATTATTTCTTTGATATCTGGAGATTGTCACAGCTATTCCTTGTTGGGTTTTTTCCACTAATCATAAAAAATTCAGGGCAAATTGAGTTTTGAGCTTCGACTTCGCATTTCCTCTTCTTCCTCTGCTATGGATAAATCATGCACGCTAAAGAGAGATTCTCGTTACTGGCCTTATTAAGGAGAACTTTTAGCAAAATATGGTCACTCATTACAAATTTTCTCAGAGATTAGCATACTGGATATAGAGATAGGACCCTTTTCAATCCAACATTGCATCTCTTGTAATGATAAAGCCAATTTTGCTAACCTTTGTGCTGTTGCATTGCCTTCTCTCTTCACAAAGCTAATCTGACTATGAAGGATATCCAGTTGTCACAATTACTTTGTCATGAGCAATAATAATTGCATTAAAAAGGCATGCTCGGGCTTTCAAACTTATAACTTCATATTTTTCTGATAGCGATGAGAAATATTTCTTTTCATCGTATTTAAATAGTTGCTGTAAATAATGTATAGGCTATCCAATAAATTTAATATATATTTTTTTCTGAAAAGCTGGAGTGGTTCATCTGGCTCTTGCCTGTCGGGTGCATGTCATGGGATCAAGCTACTGTTTGCTTTAATGTCATGCCAATGTGTGAGCTGGAATGTCATGCCAATGTTTGCTTTATAATATCTCTCAACTCTCAAAAAGAACAAACTACTCACAATGGGATAGGATCAAGTTGTACTTAGTTGGTATAGCACTTTGTATATGTTACACCAACAGTTTGATAATTTGATTTCCATATGCTTGTATTGCATTAAATCAAGTCACTTTTTTCTTTTTGTTTTTGTATTTTTGTAAAAAATAAAATGTAAGTTTGCACATTTTTTATAGTTGGGAATCTTTTAATCTCTGATTGTCTTGATATTTGGCAAATGCGTTTATGAGCTGCTTGTTATATAGGGTAAACTCTTAAATGCCTGCCCCACAAAAAAAACTATGGAGTGATAAAACATTAATTAAAAGGAGTTACATAAGTTGTAATTAAGTTGGATATACAACAACATTAATATCTATCATTTCAAGTAAATAAAATCCACTCGGCATTTTCTCTTTTGCTGGTCTTGGACTCCACATGCTTGGCCGCATGGATCCATCTTTGGTTTGTTGTGCTGGTTGAGCCTGTGTGTCTCTATTGGGTTTCTACTAGTTCCATTGAACTAATTGTAATGGCTTTCTATATTGGATTTTTTTTGGCTTTTTTGGGTTATACTGAGTATAGTAGACCCTGATAGAAGTTGAAATATTGGCTAAGCCTTTGTCCATGTTAGCTTAAGTTTGTGGATTGCTTCAGATATTCAGCTTTTTTTCTCTCTATAAATAAATGATTACCTCTTTCTTTAAAATGATAATAAATTGTTTCAATTTTTGAAAATATGTATTGTAAAGGTGCTTTTCTTTTATATGGCCATTACTGGTGCTCGTCCTACCCAGGTGGCATTCTGGGAGGGGTGGTTAGATATACTCATAATCTTCAGCATTTTTTTTAATTGCAGTGACTGCTCTTGGTGCGCACTTAGGCTTCACACTTTCCATTTTTTCTTTTCCAACCCTCTGGTTTTTTTTATTTTTGGCATTGATGCTAATTTTGATGCATTGTTGTAGGGTGGTGACACTCAACTTGGAATGGCAATTGATAGCACCAAAGCTACTCTTGCTGTAAAGCGAAGACTTGCATGTGAGATGGTGAAGTACTGGCAGCAGGTGTGAAAACATTGACTTTTCACTATTAATTAGGGATCTAAAAGCTTCACGCTCCTGTTGTTTCTTGTTTTTTGGCTTTTACGTATGACTGTTAAATTTCTTTCTAGAGAATTATCAGCTTTTGCAGTTATAAAATCTATAATCTATCAATTCTTAAATTTTGATCCATGGCAGGATGCCATCAGAGCCTCTTTTCTGCAACATTTGTTACAAGGGTTTCTTCTTTTTCTTTTATTTTTGGGTAGGAATTCTGATCTCTTTTACTTTCACACCTCTTTATCAATTCAGCTCACAGTTCTGATCCCATCAGAATCATAAATGTGTGGAACATCCATGTTTAATAAAGACATCTGAAAACCCATTAGTAACAAATGCACCACTGGGAAAAAGGAGTATATATTATTATATGTTACTTACAAGCCAATAGGTGCCTGCATAAAGCTGGCGAGCGTGTTTTGATTTGGAAAATCAAAGGCCAGGCTTGTATAGGCACATATTCTTCGGAACGTGATTATATATAAAATTAATTTAATTCCGTTTATTTGTTTCTTCTTTTTTGTTTTCTGGATCTACAAATGGATCTTAGATGGTCTTCTGTTGTTCAAGTGTAAGCATGCGGCTTTACCGATAAAAAGAAAAGTGTATGCATGTGGATTGAATTGCATAATCCAAAAAAGAACGTGAGTTTCAAGATCGTGTTATTTATATTAGTCAAGCAGAGTGAGTTGAGATCTATAGTCTTGAGCTCAAAAATGAACTTTTGAACTTGAGTTGAACTTGTAGTGCTAAAACTGATTACAGAATTCTAAAAAAAAAAAAAAAAAAAAAACTGATTACAGAAAGTGTTTTATGTCAGAGAAAGCGGAACTGAATTGGCCCCATTTCTTTCTAGTCGCCATTAAACATTCAATGAAGTCCAGATTACATCCATTTTGGTTGTTTGACTTGTTCAGATAACACTTTATTCTTAATATTTGATACCGGTGGCTTACATATGGCCAGGTTCTAAGAATGCTAAAATATACCTGCTTGTGATTTGGTTCCCCCTTTTCAGAGAGAGTGTGATAACGAATGGGGTTGGAGTGATAGGTTTACCGTTTGTAGAAGTTTCAATAAGCGAACCTACCATAGACACACCCACACGCAGAGATTTGGTTTGTGAAGGTTAGCAATGAAGCTGGAAACTTAATTAAGTCAGTACTATTATGCTTTAGCTTTACAGCATGCCAAAACACAAGTGTAAAGAGAGCTTTGGATGAGAAGGCTATATGCCAGGCAAAAGTGGTTCTCCATCCCTACCCCTGGGATAAAGTGTGGTATGGTATTGTTATATGCATATTCCTCAATTTAGGAATTTGAGATAGAGCTGGTGTTGTATCTGGATTCTTTCCATAGGAAAGGATTTTTTAGAATTATTAAAAAATCTGATGTATTGAGCTGAAATTGGTTTTGATTAGTTGGTTTACAGTTTTCACAAATGAAGTCAACCCTTCTAACAAGTTATGGTAACCATACTCTATCCTCTAGAATGATCATTTTATTTAGCATCTCTGATTCTTTTGATATCTAATGCTTACTATTATATCTGAAAGCAGTAGTGAATGTGTGATTTTCTCCTGTCTAGTCATCTAGCTTTATTGTCGTCTTATTCATTTATTTCTCTTGGAAACTTGTCCAAAAATGTAGAACTTTTTGTTGAGTTGTAGGTATGAATTTCTGAGGCAACAAGTTTTTGCAACTCACCATTTTCTTCATTTACCGGTGAGATTGTATACTTGCTAATTAGATAGGTAGCTATAGATACTCCTTGTTTACTCGGATGTTCTCATTATGTGTGATAGTGATGATAAATTTAAGATTTTGTGGTTGCTAACTTAGGAACCTGTTGTTGTTGAATTATAGATATTTTGTTAGTTCTATAAAGATAACATATCTTTCCAAAACGATTCTTGATCACCCATGTTGTCCCTTGTATTTATGTGAGTACTCGTTAAAATATTTTTTTGAAAGAAGGCGCAATTGGTCACTTTGGAGTATCTGTTGCTTTAATTCATGCTTTTCCCTTTGCAGGCTCAAGATAACATAATGAACCTTCCGTTAGCAAATGGCTGGGGGGAAAAGCATCGACTCTTTGTGAAGTGGAAATATGTTGAAGCAAAGGTAGCTTTTTTTTTTTTTGGTTGAATTATGGTCTTTTGGTCTTGTTGTAATCTTTAGTTCTCTCTGGTGTTCAATCTTCTCGTTTAGATTGCATGGTCTTAAACCTGCTTAGGGAAAAGAAAATCTCACTTCTAAGTTATTGGATATGAATGGAAAAATACTTGAACTCTCGAGTCTCGACGCATAGTTAGTTAGACATATACACAGACTTCAAGTGAATTAGAGGCTATTAAGCTCATTTGGAAAATGTTCTCACTTGTATCTTGAAACTTTATTTATAAAGCCAGCTGTCATGAGAATCATCCTCTTATGTCTTTTGTGGTGCTTATAGACTGAAAGAAACGGAAGATGTTTTGATAATTGTGAACGCTCTTTTAAGGAGTTTAGGATTTTTTTTAATTGCACTCTTGGCTTTTGGGTTTCTAACCTTGTAAGGGATGGGGATGAATATTTGGTGTTGTTTTAAATTTTCAGATTTAGCTTGTGAATATGTGTCTCTCATTTGTATACTCCCTGTGTACTTGGGCTATGTCTATTCACATGGAATAAAATATCCTTTATTACTTATCAAAAAAAAAAAAAAAAAAAACTTTATGAGGCAAGAAACAAGCCTTTGAAATTGACCATCCAATTTAGTTTATGATAGGATTTAGATTCAAATGGCCCACAAGCCCAAATTAGAAGGAAAATTGGTTCATTATGAGCAATATATATATTTTGAAATTATGAACAATTTATATGATTAGAAAAGAGAAATGATTACTGTAAGGAATGGTTAGTGAATGTTGTTGAAATGTATTAGAAACCTCTAATATATCTTGGAATGAATGAAATTTATGGAATAGATAATGAACTTGATTTTAAAAGTTGGTCTACATCTCAACATTGGAGAACCTATAGTATAAACCATATGTGTATATGAATATACATTTTGACTGAATTATATCAAAGGTACTTAAATACCATGATTAAGGCAAGTGTTCAGTTGATGAGCTTAAGGATGCTCGAGCTTAAGGATGAAATGGTAGAAATATAAAACCTTGAAATGCACCTATATTTTTCCTATTATGTAATGCTTTGGATTACTTAAGAGGCCCAAATCTAGTGAACTGGATAAAGGAAAACAAAAAGATGATTTGGCCTTTCAGATGACAGCCCTGCCCATGTCGGTGTGGCGGGTTAAGAACATTTCCAGGTCTATCTTGGGTTGAATTCGATTGATATCATCCAACCATTGATGGTAGCTCCTCCAGCACTGGGTTTAACATAGAAGAGTTCGCTGGTTGTTTATATCCCTGAAATTAACATCTTATCGTCGGTTTGTTCACCGATGGCTGCTCTTGAGGTTTCGACGATCGTTCTCCTAGTAATTTCTTGGCTGGAGGTGTCTCATGGGATAGAGAATGATGGTGAGGTTTGTCCCTCTCCTCACTCAAATCTCGAAAATCTTAAGGGATGCTATGAGCATGTTTGTGGGTGTGATTTAGCCTTGCGTGAAGAGGAGGAACTCATTGGTGGAGGATGATTATATGCTGATTGGGGACAATCAGAGGTTTGCTGAGATGAAGATGGTTGTAAGGGATATGGAGAGTATGGGCTGTATTCTTACCGAAAGGGAGAATGCAGGTGATGATCCTATGCCTTTATGTACTATGCTCCCAGGTGTGAGTATGGTTGGATACTCTTCAAAATGGGTGCATAAGAAGGTCCAAGAAATTCAAGAGTTCTTGGGATTTCACCTGTTTAGGGCCTTGTTGCCATTGAAGAGAGTCATTATTCGTCCTCAAAATCGGTCTCGATAAAATAAAGAGAATTGAAGAGGCTTACTAGCACAATAAATTACGATGTAGAGGGGATTGTAAGTTGAGTAAGGAATAAGGGGAGGGCTTCAAACTCATATCAATGAAGCCCAAGATACTATCTTTTTAGTGTTAGGGGGCTAAATAACCTTAACAAGTGCCTTTGTATAAAAAGCTTACTTCGACAATGAAAGGTTGATGTGATTTGTTTTTAGGAAACAAAGTTGCAATTTTTCGATAGGTAGATTATTGGAAGCTTAAGGGGATGTCCTTAGGCGGATGGGTTTTCCTTACCTCTAAGGGGGTCTTTGGTGGAGTCATTGTGATGTGGGATAAAAGGATTATGGAACATATAAAGGAGTGTATTGGAGAATTTTCAGTGGCTTGTTTGTTCAAGAACATGGAAGATGGATTTGAGTGGGCTTTTGCTGGCGTTTATGGGCCTAATATGAATAGTAGTAGAAGGCTTATGTGGGATGAGATTGATAGGGTTTATATATGGGGGGATATGCCATGGTGTATTGGAGGTCTATTTTTGAGTGAGAGGTTGGGGGAGACTTGGTTTGATCTTGGTATGGATTATTTTTCTGATTTTATCTTTGATATAGAGTTATTGGAATTGCCTCTGGTGAGGGGTGCTTTCACATGGTCTCACAATCGAGCTTGGTCAATTTGGATAGATTTCTTGTTTCTCCTTCTTTGGAAGGCTCGTTTTTCGGAATGTTGCCAGAAAAGAATGTCAAGGGTATGTTCAGACCATTTTCCTATCATTTTGGATTGTGGGGGTATTCATGGGGTTCACATGTTTTTCAAATTCAAAATATGTGGTTAAAAGTTTATGGTTTTATGGATATGGTGAGACAATGGTAGTCTTCTTACCAGTTTATTGTACCTTGAGTTTTATATTGGGAGTTTTATATTGGCAAGTAAGCTTAAAGCTTTAAATAATGATTTGAAAAAGTGGAATGTGGAATTATTTGGGAAAGTTGATTGTCAAAGGAAGTCCGTCTTTAAGGAGTTGCATAGGTTGGCGGAGAGGGCTGATATAAGGGGTTCATTGGAAGAGGAGTTGAGTAGGAAAACTTCAGTGACTCCTGATCTTGATTTTGATGGGGGAGATTTCGTGGAGGCAGACATCTCTGGCTCTTTGGTTGAAAGAAGATCATCATTGCACAAAGTCTTTTCATCACGTTTCCAACTCTCATTATAGAAACAACACCATTGAGATGCTCCATTTAGAAGGTTGTGTGATTGACGATCGTACTAATATTAAGAATTATGTGGTTAATTATTATGACACTTTTATTAGAACAACAATCGTGTAGGCCAAAACTTGATGGGCCAGTTTTTGAGACTATTGACATCTTCAGTGCAAATTGGTTGGAGAGACCGTTTGGGGAGGGTGAGGTGCACCATGTGGTTAGGGGGATGGCTAGAGATTGCCCCTGGATCAGATGGCTTTTATAGGAATTTCTTCAAGAGTGTTAGGGTATTGTGAAGGGAGATATGAGGTTTTTCGGGAATTCTTTTCTTATTAGAAATTTGAGAAATGCCTAAATACGAAAATTTTGCACTCATTCTTAAAACGGTGGGGGTGTCAAGGATTTATGTCCCATTAGCTTGTAAATGTGGTGTACAAGATTAATTAAAGGTACTTGCTAATCGTTTGAGAACGATTATGGAGAATATAATCTCAAAACCTCAAAATGCTTTTGTTAAGGGTTGACATATTTTTTATTTGGTTCTTATTGCATATGAATTGTTTAAAGAGTAAATTGAGAACGGGAGTGCCAGGTGTTTTATGCAAGTTGGATATGTAGAAAGCCTATGACCATGTGAATTGAGAGGAGTGGTTTTGGAGAGAGATGGCGTATGTGGATCAAACATTGTGTTACCATTATTTGGTTTCCTATTTTGGTTGATGGTACTCCTATCGATATCTTCAACAACACATATGGGTTGAGATAAGGGGATCCAATGTCCCATTTTCTTTTTGTGATTGTTATGGATGCTCTTAGTTGGATGTTAGGCAGTTGATGCGGTATTTTTATCTTGCTTCTCAATGGGAAGCACTAATATTGGTTTGATTAATGTCTCCGAGCTCCTCTTTGCTGATGACACATTATTGTTTTGTGATACAAATCCTAGTCATATTTAGGTGTTGATGGTTCTCTTGATTTGCTTTGAAGCTGTTTCTAGTCTTAAGGTGAACCCCAAGAAGTCTAAGATAGTGTCAATGTGCCAAGTTAGGAACATTAGAAGGTTGGCAATTATTTTGGGTTGCAAGGTTGCTTATTTGCCAAGGAAATACTTGGTCTCCCACTTGGGGCTTCCTTCAAGGCCAAGGCTATTTGGGATGGGGTTGTGGAGAAAATTGAGAGGAGATTGGCTAGCTGGAAAAGGCTGTATTTATTGATGGGGGGAAGAACCACTCTTATTAAGAGTACACCTTAGGGGTTGGCTTAAGTGGTAAAAGCCTTGGTCTTGGTGGTATCCTCTTTCTAGCTCTAAGGTCGAATCCTCTTTGGTGCATTTCTAGGGGCCATCGGACTAGGGGAACTCCCCTTGAATTACCCTATGTGCACTTGACGGAAGCTCCTTGCTGAGGGCTGTGCACCCTTTGGATTAGTTGGGACTTTGTTCTTAGACACCCATTACCAATAAAAAGAATAAAATATGAGTGCACTCTCTAATCTTTCCACTTATTTTTTTTTATCCCTTTTTCCTTTGTCGGCAAGTGTGGCTAATTGAATTGAGCAGATTTTTTGAGTTTTTTGTGGGGATGAATTGGAGATGAGACTAAGTTCCATCTAGTTAAGTGGAATAAGGTATGTACACCAATATCTAGTGGAGGGCTGGGAACTCAAAATCTCAGAATTTTTAGTAAGGCACTCCTTGGGAAATGTTTTTTTTTTTTTGGGGGGGGGGGGCATTAGGAAGAGGAATCTTTATGGAAGCTTATTATCGAATTGAATTATGGGAGTTTGCGAGGGGGTTGGTGTTCAAATGAAGTGAGAAGTGCGAATGGTGTAGGTTTGTGGAAGAACATTAGAAATGGATGCGAGGCCTTTTTTCGATTTATTAGTTCTTTGATTGGGAATGGATCCAGAATGAGATTTTGGCATGACATTTGGTGTGGTGATTTAGCTCTTAAGACCATGTTTCCTTTTCTCTTTCGATTGGCTCTTGATTAAGAGCCTTCGGTGTTTGAGTTATCGGGTTGTTCTAATGGTTCCCAACAGAGGAATGTTCGTTTTATTGGAGCTGTAAATGATTGGGAATTTGAAGCTATTTCTAATTTTTTCAGTTTATTGTATACTGTACATATTGATAATAATGTGGTGGACAGGATGCTTTGGATGTATACTGGGGGTAGGAAGTTCGATCTTTGTATGAGGCTTTGCATAGTCAAATTATGCTTCTTTCCCTTGAAGTGTATTTGGAAACGTAAGGTGCCGCCTAGATTGCTCTTTTGGTTGGACTGCATCTCTAGGGAAATTCCTGTATGGATACTTGAGAAAAAGGGGTCTTGTTGTAATGTATTGGTATTTTATGTGTAAGAGGGGTGGGGAGTTGGTGGATCATCTTTTCCTTCATTGGGAGGTGGCAACGATTTTATGAGGGGAGATCTTTAATAGAATGGGGTATTGCTTGGGTGATGCCCAAGAGGGTGGTTGATTTGTTTGCTTGTTGGAACGATGTAAGGCTAACTCACTAAATTGGATGTTTGGAAAATGATTCCTCTATGTATCATGTGGTGCTTATTGATTGAAACGAATATATCATGTGGTGCCAATGGATTGAAAGGAATGGTCGGAGTTTTGAAGATAAGGAGCATTCTTCGGATGAGCTTAGAAGTTTCTTCTTCCATACTTTATTTCTTTGGGCTTCATCTTGTGTTTTTAATGGAGCTTGCTTTAATGATTTTCTTGTATCACTCTCTAGCTCCTGATTTTTGTAACCGGGTGTATGCTAGTCGTATACCTCTTGTACTTTGGCTATGCCTATTTACTCAATAAAATTTATATGTTAAAAGAAGGGTGAGTTGTGATAGAGTTATATGAGTGTCACATTTGTTATTTTCCAGTTGAAACTAAGTTTTATAATGATTCCAAACCGCTCCACAGTATCAAAGCCGGTCGAGTAACAGTGTGATGCTGGGGATACAAATAGCACAATGCAATAAAGTGAAGCCTAATCTTTTGATATTGGATGCGTAACATTTATTTCAGCCTAGGAAAACAAAATTGGAGATTTATTTATGAAAATCATATCCGCAAAATTTGACTTATTAAGGGTTGATCCTGTCTAATATTCCTCTTTTGTGGTACTTTAGGATGTCTCAGGAATCTTCTTTTAAACAACTTGCTGAATATTTCAGTCATGAAATTCAAGGCTCAATCTCATTCATCTTCTATATTAGCTGGTGAATTGTTCATACAGTCTATTTTCTCCTATACCACTAAGTATACATGTCGATTTAGGCCAGGTGTCCCTGGGCACAGATCTTTGTTGCATTCCTTAAGGACATGGACTGTCGATTTGATGGTGCCCAATTGCAAATGGTTGTATGTGAAGTTAAGTGTTTTGAGTTGTGGAATGGTTGTTCCATATGGGGGCAAAATTAATTTACGATTCATTAGTTGTTGCTCATCAGGATTATTATTGGCAACAAATTAACCAGGGTTGCGTATCTTTCTTCTCTTTCTCCCCTTTTAAAAGTGTATAATTATTAACATATCACCCGGGCTAAAGTTAGGGGTTTGAACCTGCTTAATGATTTGCACAGTTCCAATAACTTACTGGTCTGTATGCACCTTGCAGCTTATTACCCTGTTTAGCACTAGTCTTTATTTCCTTGTCAGTTCAGGTTCTTTCAGAATCATTCACTGGTTGGAAAGTGAAATGGTAGAGTCTTGAAGCTTATATTTATGATATTTTCAATTGTTGAGGTGCGGTAAAATGTTTTTGAACAATATAAATCTGCATGTTCAAGATTTACTGTGTTACCTGATTATTTCAGTCTATACAATTTGACATCTGCATAGGGTATACCAAAAGAGTTCAGCATTATTGGTGACAGCCTAACATGATATAAAGTATATAATTTATTTTGAGTGCTGAATTTGTTACACAATTGAAAGAAACATGCTCATTTTTTTTTTGTTTTCCCATAATTATCTAGGCTGCAGCATATTATTATCATGGTTTAATCCTTGATGAGGGAAATACCGAAAAATCCCATGGGATGGCTGTAGCTGCTTTGCAAGCGGCAGATGAATATTTCAAAGAAAGTAAGAAGGCGAGTGAGTCTTTTAGTACAGCTCCTCCTCTGTCAAGGTATTAGAATTTTCCTGTTTTCTTTCAGCAAAAAGGAATGAAATGAAAGGGCAAAAAACCAAGATTGATTCTCTGGAAATAAATTTATGAAGTAACAGTCAGTAAAACATTTACTACCTTTTGAATTCTTGTGGGAGTTTTTCTTTTCTAAGCTTAGAACATATTTTCTTGTGATCTTTGGGAGTTTTTGAAATCATTAGTTGTAGGTTAATAATCATGTTGATTTTTCTATGATTCCATTTATCCTTAAAAATCTCTAACATACTTTCTTGTGATCTGTAAGGCTATTCAGGATTTCTTTTGTTTGATGTGAAACAAATCTAAGTACGTTGGGTTTTAGTTGAATAGGAGTTGTGCTGGTGATTTTTTTCTGGTAGGTAATCAAGAAGTTTTATTTGTAATTCTGCTGATGAACTTTTAGATTTTAAAGGTTTAAAATGAGGTCTGGTTTTCCAAGACTCTTAAGAAGAAAGAAAGAAAAAGAAGAAATGAAACCTAGGCAATCACACCAAGGTTTCCTAGGCAATTACAGGGGAAAACAAGGCAATCACACCTTCGAATGGCACTGGTAGCTGCTAAACACCTTATTATAAGTAACATGTTACATAGCTCTAAATAAGCTGCTAGTGATCTTCATTTCCTGGCAAAGACTAGGATTCCTGAGTAAAAAGAAGAAGAAAAACTTATTCATCAAAAAAGAAAATCAATTATCTTAGTCGGAATATACTAAAAAACCAAAAATATAAAAAGACTTATTGGCCACTGATAGAGCCCTTGCCACAGTTCTGGGAAATACTAGCTCGATTGACTAATAGGATGTACAGATTATAAGATGATCAAACTATCCAATTTATTCTTCAAAAGGAGAAAACATAAAATTTCTAGACAGCTGATGCCCTTACCATAGTTGCTGCAAATGAAATATCAGGCCACAGCTAGGGCATCCTCGAAGATAGCCAATAATATGATGAACGGCAGCTAAATGTAGATGAAGAGGAGCCTACATGAACTAACCAACCTGCTGGACAGCAAATGAAATATCAGGTCGACTAATAGTTAAATAGTTCAGGCTACCCACTAGATGACGATTATAGTAGGGTCGGAGATATCACCCTCCTCCTGATGATACTTCATGTTTACATCCAGAGGATTATCCACAGAAGAAGTATTTTGAAGACCAGCCAAACTAATCAGATCATGAGTATATTTATGTTGATTCAGAAAAATTCCAGATGGATCAATATGAGCTTCCAATCCCAAGAAGTACATAAGAGGACCAAGATTCTTCATATGAAATGAGGCTTGAAGATACTGCTACAGTTTGGTGATCAAGGCAAAGCTCATCCCAGTAATAATAATATCATCAACATAAACCAGAAGAAGAACAATCTGCCAATAGATGTCCTGCAGAAAAAAAAAAAGGAGTCAATATGACTCCACTTCAAAGAAAACTGAAGCAAGATGTATAAGAATTTATCAAACCATGCTTGGGGAGCTTGTTTCAGCCTATATAATGAGTGTTTCAACTTACAGACCTCCAAGGAATAAGAAGATGACAAACTAAGTGGAATGATTATGTATATCTCTTCTTTGAGATCACCATGAAGATAAACATTTTTTATATTCATTTGATGAAAAGGCCAACCTTGGGATGCAGTAACAGAAAGGACAGTCCGCACCGTAACATCTGGCAACTAGAGCAAAAGTCTCCTCATAGTCCACCCCATACTCTTGCTTTTTGCCAAGTGCAACCAATCAAGCCTTATACTGATCCAGAGTCCCTTCAAAACACAGCTTGATAGAATAAAGTCATTTGCAACCAATGGCTTTTAATCTGAGCAGGACAATGGACAACATTCCATGTATGATTAACCTGAAGAGTGCGAAGTTCTTTGGCTATCGTCTCATGCCAACAATCATGTTTAGCCGTCGGAAAATAACCTGACGAAATGTGAATGAAAGACAAGTAGCATGAAGGGAGGTATACGAGAAACCATATCAATCCAGTGGACAAGACACTGGTCAAACGTCAAGGAACTGTGGTATTGTCTGGATCACCCATACAATATTTAGTCTGAGCAAGCTCAGATGGTGGATCAGGCTCAGGAAAGGGCAAAGTAGGTCGTCATTTTTCATTTACATGTCAAAGTTTGAATTAGTCAAGAGGAGTCAACTCATCAAAATGCGGCAAAACATGCATCTCAAGCAGACTTAACATGAGAAGAAAAGAGCGACTAATTTTCAAAGAAAACAACATGATGAGAAACACGAAATCTGTTAGAGCATGGATCATAGCAAACATAGCCTTTATGTGAAACATTATGACCCATAAAAGCACACTTAACATATTTATGACAAATGAATAAAACTAACACAACCCAAAGTATGCATATCAAGGTATTTAGGATGTTCATGATAAAGACGAAAATAAGGAGTTTCAAAATTCAAGACATTGGATGACAATCTATTAATTAAATAAATTACCGAAGATAATGTTTTGACCCAGAATTTAGGTGGAATAGAAGATTGAAACAATAAAGTATGAACATCTAACAAATGTCTGTTTTTACATTCATCGATACCATTTTGTTGAGGACAAGAACGTTTAGAAACAATGCTTTTTTGTTGGAGAAAATCATGAAACTCACCATCGGAATTAGATCGTAGAATTTTGATTCTGGAAGAAAATTAAGTCTCAACATAGGCGATGAGTTGTTGGAAAAAAGGAAAGACCTCATATTTAGAACAATAGGTATACTTAGTATAATCATCAATGAAATTAACAAAGTATTTATAATTTGCATGTGAAATAATAGGAGAAATTTCCCACACATTACTATGAATCAAATCGAAACAACTTTTAGCATGACTACCATGAAATGGAAAGAAAGAGACTTACTTTTACCTAATTTGCATGTGGAGCTATCAAAAGAGATGAGAAGAAAATTGATCATTATTGCCCAACAAACTAGTGTTTATTAAATGAGATAAATTGACAGGGTTAGGATGACCCAACTGTTTGTGCCATACTTCACCCTTATTGTTTGCTGTATTACATGAAAACGAAATAACAACAGGAATAGAAAAATGCAGAGGAAATAAACGTCCAACTTTAGGCCCCTTCACAAGTACCTTTCTCGACACCGATCTTGCACAAGACAACCGTAACGAGAAAAATGAACATCTGAGTTGTTATCAACTAACTGACCTATTGATATAAGACTAGTGGAAAGCTCAAGAGAAAAAAAATACATCTCTAACCGTGGAATTAACATCCCCAATAATATGAATAGGTAACTGACTACCGTTAGCAATCTAAATGTGCGAGGATCCATTATAATCCGAACTACTAAGTGTAGAATTAGTCATGTGACTAGACGCACCCGAATCAACAAGCCATGATAAGGATGGAAGTGAATTGTTACCTTGCAGTCCTAAGGCTGAAAATGCAGAAATAATCATCTGCTAGACCATCTCTATGGTGAGAGCAGAGGAGTCACCAGTAATAGTGGAAGAAAAGGAATAGCCTGACTATTCTGGGGATGAATAGGATATTCTTTGCTATTATACCTCAGCTTCTTATAGTAGTTGCAAGATTTCCTTGCACATTTGGCAGCAATATGTCCATATATTCTTTGCAGTTGAAGTATTGAACTTTCCTCATGTCTCGTCGCTTGCCTTTCCCTTGAGGAGCATAAATCATTGCATTTGGTATCATTTTTAACGTGCTAATGAGTGGCCTGTGTGGCAATACGTTGCTCCTCATAAAGTAACTCCCCAAAACAAACATCTAAAGAAGGCAGTGGATCACGATTCATCAAATTGGAGCAAGTGATTTCAAATTCAGGTTGTAACTTCATTAAGAACTGATCATACTTGCTTTGTTCATGAACATCCTGCACAACAAAGAGATATTCTTTTGGTGCCTTGGCATAAATCAGGTTAGTAAATTCTCCCTAGAGATTATTAAATCCAGAAAAATAAACTTGAATGAGGAGATCGCCCTGAGTGTAACTGGTAATCTCGTACTCCAATTGAAAACACTTGGCAGTATTATCTTGATTATGAACTTTCTTTAAGGGCTAGTTTGGAGATCGATATTAAATGAAAATTTTGTGAATAGTAATAAGATAGTTTGTAAATAGTAGAGTAAGATAATTGGAGTTTAGTATTTTTTGGGTTTTGTGAAATGATAGAGAAAAAATTGAATAAAATATATTATAAAATTAAGATACTGTAAGAATATAATTTTATAATATTATTTTTGTTTGGAGATTTGAAAAAGTTGGAATGTTTTTATTTTTTATTTAAAAATTTGAAAAAGTTGCAATGATTAGTTTGAAAAAATTGTAACGACTACTTTAAAAATTTTATATTTGAATTATGTTTGGAAATAAGATAGAATGAAATGAAATGATATTAGATAAGAATTTTATGTCTTGTTTTAGGCCCCCAACATGCCCTAAGTATTCCCACATAGATGTAACAGTCTTATATGGCCTCAGATTAAGAACAATAAGAGGATCTACAGATCCTAAAATCCATGTCATCACCCTAGTATCTTTGATCATCCGCTAAGCCAACTTATACAGCTCATAGGAGACGGATCACTCACACTTTAGGCTCCTTCGCGATCATCTTCTCGGACACTGGATCCTGCACAATACAACCAGAATGAGAGAATAGACATAACAATTATTATCAACTAATTGATCAACAAAATAAAATTTGTGGAGTGGTTAGGAGACACAAAAACATCATTTAAGGAAGAGGAAAGATCACCAACAGTGCTATTAGATAGAGAACTACCATCAACAATGTTAATTTTTAGATTGCCATCATAAATTTTGACATTGGAAAGAGGAACAACAGTATTGGTCATATGGTCAGAGGCTTTGGAGTCAAAATACCATGATTTAGAAGAAACTGTATGATTACTCGAGAGTCCAAAAGCAGAAAAAATAGGAATGATAATCTATTGTACCATTTTAGGAGTGAGTTTGTTTGGGTTTGCTATGGTTGGAGGAGCAGGAATCGGAACAACCTGCGAGGCAGCAGGCAATGCCGCAATGTGGTAGAACTAGGGGCACCAACAGAGGCATGATAAACAGTGCTTTGCTTCCTTTTAGGGCGAATGAGACAAGCAAAGATGATATGGTCCTGTTTTGTGCAGTAGTTACAGTGTTTCTGGGGACAATCCTGAGTGATATGACAAAAGGTTTTACAGTTATAGCATTGGACAGCACGCATGTCTCAACCCTTATTCTTCCCTTGTGTTGTATAAGCCACAGTAACATGGGCACTCATAGTATCCCGATGTTCCATGGCAGACTGAGTTACTACACACTGCTCCTCACCAATAAGTTCACTCAAACAAGCATCTAAAGATGGTACAAGATGACGATTCATCTGATTAGAACGTGCAATTTCAAAATTGGGGCGGAGCTTCATCAAGAATTCATCTCTCCTGCTCGTTTCATGCACTGCTTGAACAATAGAGAGAGTTGCAGTTGAAACATTAGCATAAAAAAATTTGAATAGGCAGCTTTAAGATTTTGAAAACCAGAAATATATTTGTCAAATAATTATTTCCTTTTGACAAATAATTGAAACTGAAACTCTCAAGTAGAATAATTTTTGCCAGTGAATCTAATATGGAACGATTCTAAATTATTTGATGACATGATGCAACCGAGAGAAAAAAATATAACCCACCAGAAAGTTATTGCGAGAAGCCAAAAAATAGAGGTGCCGTGAATACCCAGTCCAAAGAAGTCAAACAGAAATAGTCAATAGTCAACACCAAAAGTGCATCGACAGTAATACTCTCGCCAGAAAAATCAGAAGAGGCCGTAAGAGAGCCACACAAGAACAAAAAGAAAACTAGGCCGTAGGAACCAGACTCAGAATGACCGAGATGCACATAGGAACCAGAATCATGAAAAGACTGGGCCAAGATGCACGAACAGACTAGGCCAAGATGCATGTAGGAACTAGAAACAGTCAACAAAAGTGCCAAAAACCACGAACAGACCAAGGAACATGCATGGATGGTGCCGAAATGGAGACTAGAGGGAAGAAAAATGGCACCGACACTACTGAAACATGGAACACAACCAGAAACTTGAAGAGAGATCGCCGACAGCCTCTTTGGAACCAGAAACACGTAACAAAGAGCACCGAAATCGACAAACTCACCAAAAACCAGAAATCCCCAAAGATTCAAGAAAAAAAATTTCGAATTAAGCAGGAGTCACAAACCTTGTTCTTGATACAATGTCAAAGTTGGGAAAACAAAGAGATTTTTTGGAAAAACTTGCTTCCTTTGGTGCAGCGGTTTCCCATTATATATCAGGCATCAGCCCATGCTTTACAAGGAAAGGTAATTTATACATGTTAAGTTTAATGTAACAATCCCTAAGAATAGGCTAGTATAAACAGAAAGATAAAGATAAAGATATGTGACAGCTAACATTCCTAATTATATACGTTAACACCCATAACTCTTTCCTCAGAGCAAATAACCAAAATTGAATTTACAGGTAGAATAGTTCTTACTTGTGAATTTCACAGCAAAAGAATCGGAAGACATGATGTCCATAAGTGAGAATAAAAGAACACAAGTCCAGCAAAAATACCTGCAAACCGAGCCCAATCTCCTCAGAGTGTGTTGACAGACCAACACCCAGCCAAGAGAAGAAGGATTCAGAGAATCAGCTGACAAGCCAAAAAATTTCCAAAGGAAGTGTCGACAGTTCCAGAAAGCTCCAAAGAATTTGCTGACAGCCAAAAAAACACCAAAGAAAGTGCCGACAACCCAAAACCAAGAACCATTGCAGCTCAATAGGAACTAAAATTTCTAGATAGTGCCCAATGTCAAACAATGTCACCCACCAAGTAGAACGGTGTCGCAGACCCCCAAAGAACGCACAGAAAGTGCCGACAATAGGAAAACTGTCACCCACCAACAGAAAAAAAAAAAAAAAAGTCTCTCAAGAGAAAGAACTGAAATTATGTCCAAATGATGGCTCTAAAACTATGTCAAATTGGATTAAATACCTCCTTTGTGAGGATTTGCTTTCACTATATAGGCACAAGTGTGCAAGATACAAGACTAGAATCAAGCCAAAATTGTAATCAAATCTGTCTACAAAGGGAAACTAGGACTATTTACATAATCTGTCTAAGGAACATATTCCGTCTATGTAAGGAAGTATATATTTACAAATTAGGAAAATTAAATATGGAAGGTCTGAAATATATATACAAATCAGGAAAGCTAAATCTGGAAGGTCTAAAACGAATCATGCTGTCATATCTTACTTGCAGAATATAAAATTCTGTATATCACTCTACATGGTGGCTCAGCTGGATCCATCCATTCTAATATATAATTTTGCAATCATGGAGCTTTGCTTCTATGAAGCCATGTCGTCCACTCCCCACTATATCGTTAAATTACCCATTACGTTAAAGTTATTAAAGCATAAATAATATATCTTATTAAGTTAGTAATTTTCATTTAAAGTTGATAGTCTTTTAAGTTTCCTAACAATTTCGTTTTTATTTTTTCAATTCATGTCTTTTTAGTTTTGTAGTCGTTGTATCCATAAAGGTTATTGAGTTTGAGAAGTTAAAACGCCATTAAACTATGACTCTTGATGGCCAAGGTTATTTTGGATAGTGAGATGAGATGAGATGACATGATTTTAGATGAAAGTTAAAAGCAGAATAAAATATTGTTAGAAAATTATTTTTTAATATTATTATTATTTTGAGATTTGAAAAAATTAAATTATTTATTATAATATGGAAATTCGTGAAAGTTGTAATGATGAAATGGGATGAGATGGAATGAGATGAATTGAGATGGTTTTGGTATCCAAACAGGCCTAGTAGTACTTTTTTTCATTACTATTCCTGCTCCACACAAATCTACGAGTCGTTACCATAATTTTACTTATTGTGAAAGTAATTTTGCAGGCTTCTCTTTGTTCTCATCATTGTTTACATGTTTTCTGGTCCTTTCTATTTTGTCTTTTTACAATGGTTAATCTCACTCTTTTCCCTGTCCTTGAGATTGCACATTTAGCTACTCTTTTTGAGACTTCTGTACACAGGTTGTACTTAGGATCATTGAGAAGTTTCATGTGGTTGTATCTTACAATTAAGATTGTTGCAGAATATGGTGCTGATGCTTAGTGGTCTAGCCAGAATTTGTGTATTTAGGGTCCTTTTATTTATCAAAAACAGGATTTTAATTTGTCTAATAATCACTTGTCCCAAAATTTATGAGAAGAGGTAATTTAATTGTGTATATTATATCTAACACTCCCCTTCATATGTAGAGTGTAGAGCTAGAGTTTGAACTCAGGGCTTACGTTCTAATACTAGTTAAATCACCCCCTTGTGCCATAAGTTGAAGCTTATGGAAGATGTAGATTTAATTATTTATATTATATTTTAACACAAGTTTGTACAAAATATTCATGAACTTCAATTAATATAACATTTGGCATGCCCATTACAGTGAGAGATTATGGAACTATGGACATTCCACTTAGCCCGTAAATTGTGGAAGGACATTCCAAATTTCCAAAGTACCCCTTTATGGTTTTCTATGTTCATACTGGAATTAATCTGTGGGGATCTTCTTGTAACAACACCAAGTAGTTATTGTGTCCGGCATTTTTATTTTTACACTTTATTTTAATTTCTTTAAATGAGGGATTTATTTGGATGTGAAATAATGTTGTCTCTTGCAACCTCACTTGCCATACTTGGTGCAGAAATCCACCGCTTTGGGGAACCATGAAGTATCTCTCTGAGAAAATTCCAAAAGATACTTCAAGCAAGGTTCGGATAAACCGTGATTTATACTCTTACGAGAGGTAAGACTTGCTTGCAAATTAAGAACCTTGATGCCTTTTTTTTTTTTAATCATTCTTGATTGACAAAAGGTTGATATTGATCAACCAATCTTGATTGCAGAATCATGGAGACGGCACCAACATTGCCTGACTTTGCTTTGGCATTGAAACCTGATGATTATCAACTTCCTCCAGTGGACCCCTCTTGGAACGAGGAGAACATGAATAGAGGACAAACTGGCTCCAACCAGCTCAAGGGCGAAAGAAGATAATTATAAAGTTTTTTACGATCATAAGGGTACAGGGGCAACCTTAAACATGGAAGCCCATGTAAAACAGGTGGACTAAAATTTATCAATTGATGTCTTTCAAAGGTCCATTTTAGTTGTGTTTTCATTTTCTTCTTTCTATTTTTTCTCTTTGTTTTAATAATCCCTCTCTTCCGAGAAGTCTGTGACCTACCCTGTGATGAGCTTTGTACAAGTTGCTGGTATGTGTAAATCGCCAAAGAAAGGGAAGAAAGAAATGGTTTATTTGCCAAATTCCAAATAATTTGAATACATTTTTGTCTAATTATGTGCAGCCACGGCGATTCATATGTTGGATACTAGATAGAAAAACTTTGTTCGAGTCTGCTACTACAAGAAAGGAATTTTGTTTGCCATTATAGCTATTTCCCATATGTGAGCAATTCAACCTGAGTATGTTTGCGCACGTACCGGTGTGTCCACTGTGCCCATGTCACATGAATATCTTAGGCACTTGGAGAATTCGGATGACATGATATTTCCATTTTATCACAGGATGACATGTTATTAAAACTGCTTATATAAACACAAGCTTTTAATTGCATACGATTTTATGAGTGTACATTGAACATTATTAGGCATTCTAGGAATATGGATGATGTAATTCTTTCATCTTATCACAAGACGGCATTTTATTAAATTTGTTTACGATATACAATTTTCTAATAATGTGTAATCTTTTGATAGGATAAAGTACTACGTGTCTCTACTACAAGACTATTTAATAATTACTCATGTCATGTTGCTACTGTTACATCAAAGGCTAACGCATTTAGGCCGGCTTCTAGCAATTCAGATCTTCAGCCTTAGGTAGGTTTGGAAACAAATAACTTTTAAATAGTCTCTAATACTTTTTATTTTTATTCACTACTTTATTATTACTTTTCACTTATTTTTATTACTATTCATTACTTTTTCATTATTATTTAATATTTTATTATTACTTTTTATCTATTTTTTACTACTATTCATAAATGCTTTTAAACATTTTCAAACACTTTCAATATCCAAACGGTTAATCTACATGCTTAGAGAAAATTAAGAGAATGGGGGGCTATGGTGGTGGCTAGGGGAGTCTTCGATGCTAAAGTTAATATATCGCCTTGATAGTTTGTGTATAAATTTAAGAGGAATCCTGGGGTTCTGTCCGCCCTTTTTGCAGCCTCTGCCGTCCCCGATGGTGGTGGGTGATACCGCCCAGCTCATTGGGACCGAAGAGAGCCGGCAAGTCCTAGCGACCTCCGGTATGTTCCCGGCGGCCTTAAACTCGAAAATGGGTTCGTAACTCACAGCTACCGACGGCAGCGAGGGCTTGGTTAAGGTCGAATTCCCTTAAAAATTTATCTTTATTTTGTTTTTTTATCGTGTTTTTTATCATGTTTTTTATCATATTTTCTTCATTTTATTATTTTATTGTGTTTTTATTATGTTTTCTAAATTTTATTTTTTTATTGTATTTTTTAATATTTTTTATTATATTTTTATACAAATTATAGGGGTTTAAGAGTGTTTAGGGGGTGGGCTGCAAAGACGTTGGGGTGCAGCCTAAAAGCACCCCAGCATCACCCTAAATTTAAAGGAATCAATAAGAATTCTTTGTACTTAGGAGATGCGATTTTATACTAGATTTTTTAGTGTAACAGTTTGTATGACTGGATCTTACGTCTTTTCAACTGTTCACCTTAGTCATGATTTTTTAATGCGATGCAGCCTCTGGGGCAGCGTCATTAATGTGGCGTGTTCGGGGAGTAACATTATTAATACAACGTGGTTTCCTAATTTATTCTATTCTGTAGATGCTCTTTATTAAGCTCGTTTATGTATGTTGTCAAGAGATCAAGAATTTGACTTATTTTTGATCGACCTACCTAAGCAGGTAGTCGATGACAAGGTGTCATCGGGGGGGAGGAGTTCCATTTTCCACTGTAACACTCCGCTCTCCAATATAATTATTTTAGAAGTATTTTTGTAGAGTCATTGTGTTATTAAAAAATTTTCTTATAAATAATGACTCACTAGATACAAAAGATTCTATAAACTAATAAAACAAAATTTATAAATTCTTAAAATCTAAAGAGAGTTAACGGAAACATTTATTTAAAACATTAAAACTCCATGTGCTTATCAAAAATATTTTATTTAATGAAAATATAAACTATGATGTAAAGTATTATCGCCTCATTTAGTTAAGTCTTGTCTTGCAACTTGATTCTCACAATTATCATTACCTGGGATGGTTTAAAAAACATAGAAACATACAAATAAGGGAAAAAAATGAGTTAAATACTCAATAAATAACACATCATATATGATTTTATTGAAAACATGCTTATTCATATATAACATGAACGAACATGAACTTGAAAATATGCATACTCATAATTGCTTACGTTACTACATAAATAACATGACATGAACATGAGCTTATTTTTAGTGGTTTTATGTTGCTAATGTTTAATTTGTTGGGTTTTCTTTTATTTCAATGAGCATTTTATTTTTGGGTCCCTCCAAATTTGGTACTTTTATTTCAGTTTATTACTTATGAGGCTTTAATATTTTACTCAATTTCATATTGTGGTATTTTAATTTAAATTATTGAATAATTGAATCTCTTATTTTAAGTGCTTTATTAATATTAGAGCTAATAGTTTGCTAATATTAGTTTTATGTTGTTTCTATGTTTAAATATTTAGTTTCGTTGTTTTCCTTATTATTTTATTATGATGCTTTTATTTTAATACTTGGATTTAATATTTTTATTTTATTATGTGAGTAATTAATTTAATGTATTTTATTTAGTTTATTTTAGATGATTTTCGGTGGGCTTATATATATATATATATATTTATATAAGTTTAAGGTTATTTTGGTTTCAAAGTGAGCCCAGCTCGTAGCTCATAACCTAGCCCATCCATTTTTTTAAAAACGGCTTCGTTTGGTTAAGTGTATATGTGATGTTTGGTTTCTTCATTTGCACTAGGGGTGTTCATTCAATCCGAAACCCAGATTCTAAATTTCCTTAAATATTTTTTAAAAAAATTTAAAAATATTATAAAATAAATAAAATTCTAAACCGGGTTGAGTATAACCCGACCCGGATGAACAAGCTTAATTTGCACGACGCAGCTTCTTCCTCTTCGGTTCTTCTTCTTCCGTTTCTTTTCATTTTCCTTGTTTAGTCTGCAGCAACCCGTGACCTTAAAGCACAAAACTTTGCAGCTTTCCTCCATTTGTTTCATCCACGCGTTGCACCATCAGAGTCCTAGCATCTTATTGTTCATTTTCCCTCCGTTTTCATCTCAAATCCGAAAGTTGCGTGCTCGGTTTCCATTTCAAACCGTGAGATTTAACCCAATGCATTTCCTTTGTTTTTGATCTGAAATGTGGAGATTCTCTTTCATATAATCTCGTGGTTGTCTTGGCTCAACTTTGTTGTATTTCACGTGAGTTTTTTCCGCTCAAAAATCCACGTTACAGTGCCCATTTCAGCCTATAAAAATGACCCGTCGACCCCCTTTGTGAAATCACTTCGAGGTTGTGTTTTTCTCTCCTTAAGTGGTTGGTTTTAGAATTCTTTTCCCTCACTTAGCCCAAACACAAGTTTCTCCTCTTCAAACCCTTGAAATCCAGAAATCCAAAGTGAGTTTTTGTTGGTGTTTTACTTGCGTTTTAGTCGCCGATTTTCATTGCTTTGAGATAATTTGGTAAGCCTTTTTACCTGTTTATTTGATTAATTAAATTTAAGTGTTTTAATTTCATTACGTAGTTGTATTTCATTTACGTTTAAGTGTTTAAAATATTTGTTCGTAATATTTGTTATTAATTATATTGTTTTATATATGCGGTTTTATTTACGTTTAATTTTTAATTGTTTTAATTATTTTTGATAATCATATTTATTTATTTATTGATGGTGTTTTATTTGCGTTGGGGCGATGGGTGTGACTTTAGCGGCGAGTTCGTTGGTGGAGGTGCATAGTAGCTATTTGGCATTTTCGCAGACATCCGGAATTTTTATTGAGCGTGTTGTAAGTAATAGACGGTTGTTTGTTATTTATTTGATTATTTAATTGTAAACTAACCATTTCTTTAGTAGCTAAAAGCGTTAATTAATAATAATAATAAAGCCTGAAAGTAGATTGGTTGGGCCCGAGGCTATTAGATGGTGGATGAGATAAGCTTGTAGTTGGAAATTGTTTGGGATTGGATATTTGTGTGGACTTTAATTGTAGACTGGATAATTAATTATTGGATGATTTTACTTTTATGACAATGCGGTGCCATCCAATAACTGCCTATCATGCATATTTTAATTTTGATCAGTTCTAGTTGCTGTCTATGGTAAAGTGGTGTTGAAGTGTTTTTGGGTGGTTCATGGTTTGGTCTTGTTGTAGTGGTGGGTGCGTGTATCACAACCCCAAGTTGGGATGAAGTATTATCCTGGTGGAGTTCCTCTGGTCATTCGGGAGTAGAATATATTGACGTGACGACTCTTGGGTTGTCATTGGGCGACAACAGAATCGGACGAGATGATAATGCTCTTGTGCCGACTTCGTGGCTCTTCTGCTGGTAGGAGCTAGGGGATGTCCAGTCTTGGTATGTGTTGTGCGCAGTAAGCTGTGTATCGCTCGTTCTGAAATCACACGTATGGTCGTTACTCGTGGTGTGGCGTAGAGAGTTAGGGTGTATGGATGGTTCCTAGGAGAGAGACCATGGTATACACGTGTTAATAAAATGGAATAGTGTTGAGAGCCAAAAACAAGGTTTTTGGTGTATTATGTGTCCTTTTTGAAAAATGACGGTTCGTTATGTACATTTCTTCTGGGAAGAACGGTTTTGGAGTATACGTTCTTTTTGGGAAGGACGGTTTCAGAATATTCGTTCCTCCTGGGAAGGATGGTTGGTAGATACGTTGCTTTTTGGGAACAGATGGTCTGTTTGCGAGATCCTTTCTGGAAAATGATGGTTTTGTTGTTCAGTCCTTTCTGGGAAAGGGCGATCCAGTGTCAGTTTGAGATTCCATTTTGGGAAAGGAAGTCTTTGGGGGTGAGGTTTTAATGACTTGTTTACATCTGATTGCATAATGTTGTTTGTTTAAATTGGTTGTACGCTGTCTATTATATTTTGGGATTCACATCTCACGAGTGGATTGCGCCCACCTGCGGTTTCGTTTTATGGAATCGTAGTTTGTGATGCAGTGGATGAGGATGAGCATGAGGGGCAGGTTTCATCGGAGAAGTAAATCTATGTGATGATGAAGAGGGATTTGATGCAATTTATGTATTTAGTGGCTTGACTTTTGGGATGACTGTATAAATCTTCTTTGGGAGAATTTTATATTTCAGACTGATTTGTAATCTTTAAGAGTTTTTGGTATTAGAATGGTTGACTTTTATTTAATTTTCGTTACGAATATTTATTTGTACATTTATTGCATGTTTCACACACACTTGGAGCACTAACGATGAGATAGTTGATTTGTGTGATGACTATTTCGGTGTCGCGAGTCCCTCCAAATCCCAAGGAGAGTTGTGGGCACCACAGTTACATATTTCATTCATATTATACTTGCATACTTTTCATATCATAAATTTCAGAATAAACCAGATTCTTTCATAACATATTGTGATGCATGTCTCCTTACATGAGTTTATAATTTTTCATAAATAATTTTATACATAACTCTCACATAAAATCATTTTTCACAAATGATTGTAATGCATAAAATCAAGACATTTCATAATGTCATAATACATAAATATTTTACGTAAATCATGTATGATTTTTCATAACTTTATCTTGACTTGGGTACATAAAAATAAGCTTTTAATGAAGGGCATAAATACATTATATTTTTATAAAAATGTCGTTTACCATACATACGTTTAAGGATATGATCATGCTACTTATTTCTGCAGTGCTAATCTACTTTTTTTGGCACGTAATCGGTCACGTATAGAATAATCATGTAATTTCTGTAAATCTCCAGTCGAACATATATTTTGATAATTAAACCTATATTGCTAAAATTGGCCTATTCTTATTATTCAAAATCTAAAATTCTGATAGCCCTAAATACCATCAATTCTTTATTCCTCAATATCCACTTATTTGAAGCCCACTCTAGTTTATAAATTTAAAGGAGTAAAAGCAATCTAGAGGTTCAAAGAAACAAAGGGCTCGGGTAAAAGAGGTATTTTGGGAAAACATTCTTAGGTGCATGGGTAATTTGGGAAAGACCAAAACCAAAACATAAAATAGAGAATAATTGAAGTTAACGGGAGAAAGGCTTGTGCAATGTACCAAGAGAGGAGAGATCCAACTACGTTGTGGGTCTAAGTGGAGTTCGACGGCGACTCTGGTGGCTAGCTTGGGGTCACAATAGTGCATTAGAGGCTCCCTCTAGACAAGGTGGTGTGACAAAGTGAGAGAGAAGCATGGGGACAAAGAGTTAGAGAGAAACCGAGAGGGTGCTTACACATCGTGCGGCGCACGTGGGGCTTCGGACGGTGGTGCTAGACATCAATGGGTGGTGGAGGCTTGATCATTGGCTTCTTCTATTGCTGATGGCGATGGTGTTGCTGCCCCAACGATGGCAAGGCATGGCTACGGTTTGGAGAGCAAGTGCTCTGTTTTGGGTGTATAGAAATAGGGGCCCTTATGGTGGTTGTTTACGGCGAGTTAGTTTCTTGGTTTCCACTGGTTTGGTGTTAGTTGGTGGCTTCTGTTGCATGGAGATGAGGCTTGGTAGTGGCGTCAGTTTTATGTGGAGGGCTCGCTTTGACAAGAAGTATGCATGATGTGACGTGATGGTTGGAGGAAGTTTCGTCTCGGGCATGCCTCATTTGCGACAAGGGAGTGGTAGTTGGAGAACTACAGTGCAAAGGTGGGGGGAGTGCGCTGGACGTGCATCAGACTGGCTGGCTGTGGGGGTTGTCTGTGTGGAGGGGCAACGTGAGGGGTTTGCTGCAACTTGTGTTTCTTCATGCAAGAGGGACAGTTTTATAGATGGTGGGGAGGAGTTTACATGAGTTATCTAGAGAGGTTTTCATTAGAAAAATTGAAATAGAGAAGATAAGAGTTTAAAGTGTTTGAAGTTGGTCTCGACTTAGAAAACTAAAGTAGAGATGATTTGATATTGATTCTAGGATAAGAGTTTTGAGTTGAAAATTGAAAATTGAAATAGAGAAGATAGGAGTTTGAACTGCTTGCCTAGTTCTTCGAAAATACTGATGGATCCCGGATGCAAAGTCCTGAACTAGTCTCGTGCTATCCCTTTCAACGTTAATGAGAAAGCACGTCAAGCTACCTCCCCGAGGAAGGGTGATTTAGAGTCTTCCACGACCCATTATACAAGTTGATTTGAGGAACCTTATTCTTGAGTGGGAAGGGCAGCACCAGCACTTCCTCGCTATAAGGAAGGTTGGTCCGCTTAAGCAATTGTTCCGTGGGGGAGTGCCATCTCATATTTAACAATGAGGTTGTGCATCTCGTCATGTAACCTCTTCTTTTCTAGTTCTTCACCATTCATGTCTTTTGCACTGTGTGCATCTCTTTGTACTTGCACATTCTAGAGGGTGGTGTAGTAGTGTTCTGCTGTTTCAATTCTTCACTCTCAATCAAAAAAAAAAAAAAAAAATCTGCATTCTCCTTCTTTAACTGCTTGACAACTGGCATTGCCTTTTCAACTTCTGCTAGCCTTACTTCTACTTCCATGTTATTCATCTTTTGATCGTGGGCTGTGTGAGATCGCATGGTAGCTGGTGTCACGCCCCGATTTTTCGCATCGATTACAACGTAAAACGACGCATCCGGACAAGTAACACAAGGCTACTCATCCTACGTAAATATAAAAAGCAGCATACATGCATCTAAGCTTACTAATGAAATGCAATGCTGAACGCAGCTGGAAGAAGTAAATTCCCAATATGAGCAAAGAGATCTAACTCTCGCATCAATAGATCACATGGCATACTATAATCACACTTCTCATAACATCGTATTTACAACAACATTCTGCATTTACTCTTACATAACCCAGTTAGTTTTCTCTAAACAAAACTCATATCCTACCATCATCCAATACTCTTACTTCTTCACTTGATTACGTACATGGGGTCATCTCAACCGGAGAGGAGCATTCCATAGGACCCTCAGGGTACCTCAGAATCTCCCGTGCTGATCGGGTCTCAATGCAATTTGTCTATCCCTGCAACAACATCTATCATTCCATAAGGAATGATAGATAAAATAGATAAAACATAAAAGAGTGAGATTTACAAGAAATCTCAGCAAGTACACAGTTAACGAAATAAAGCATAGATAACCTCAACTATCACCACACATAGTCATACTCATCAACACATCACTTACAAGAATACCTTATGGAACTTATACACATCAAATCTTACCATACGAACTTAAATCTTAGCTAGACCCATCATCACATACAACCTTAGATCTTAGCTAGACCCATCATCACATACAACCTTAGATCTTAGCTAGACCCATCATCACATACACTTATACTTTTACTTTCCACTTTACTTATTAACCTCACAGGTTTCTTTTATTTCTTAATCTCGACAGGCGTTACGTATCGCCGTCCCTGTCGGCACGTCAGTCATACGGGCGTTACGTATCGCCGTCCCCGTCATGACGTGACTAACTCATCAATCATACTCATCAATCATCCGGGCGTTACGTATCGCCGTCCCCGTTATGATGAGTCTCGTGTCAATCATCCGGGCGTTACGTCTCGCCGTCCCCGTTATGACACGGAACATATTATTATATCACGACAGGCGTTACGTATCGCCGTCCCTGCCGGCACGTCAGTCATACGGGCGTTACGTATCGCCGTCCCCGTCATGACGTGACTAACTTATCAATCATACTCATCAATCATCCGGGCGTTACGTATCGCCGTCCCCGTTATGATGAGTCTCGTGTCAATCATCCGGGCGTTACGTCTCGCCGTCCCCGTTATGACACGGAACATATTATTATATCACGGCAGGCGTTACGTATCGCCGTCCCTGCCGGCACGTCAGTCATACGGGCGTTACGTATCGCCGTCCCCGTCATGACGTGACTAACTCATCAATCATACTCATCAATCATCCGGGCGTTACGTATCGCCGTCCCCGTTATGATGAGTCTCGTGTCAATCATCCGGGCGTTACGTATCGCCGTCCCCGTCATGACACGGAACATATTCTTTATATAAATTGTTTTCTTTCTTTTTGTTTCTCTCTTATTCATATGAGTTATTTTCACCTATAACTCTACCCATTTGAAACACCACTGCTATTCTAAGAAAACCCTAAATCTAAGCAAAACAGGGTATCTCGCTCGAGCGGGGGTCGAGCGAGTGTCGAGCGAAGTCACGGGTTGGAACTCGCTCGAATGGGGTATCAAGCGACAGTCAAGCGAGATCACGGCTCATGGGGTTTTTCAACCCAAATCAAGCAATCTTCTCACATAAACCTTATTTTTACTCATTAGAACATAATTCTAGGTCCTTACAATTTTCCTAACACTTTACCATCACCAAATCATATCCAAAACACCATAGATTCCAAACACATCATTCAAGCCTAATTCAAGCTCCAACCAATCAACAAACTTAATTCCATCAATAATCTACCTAATCTATGCTAAGATTAAGTTAAATTGTATACTTACAAGTTTCTCCAAAGCTTGGTTGAATGATCCAACTAGCCCTTGCAACATTTCTCCTCAAAGCACTCACTTAGCTCACTTAGGAGATGTTTGGAGGTTCAAGGGTTAAGGAGGCTTTTTCTTTGGCTTCCTCTTCAAGTGAACGTGACTCTCCTCTCCCAAAGGTCTCCTATGATCTGAAGATAGCTATATATATAGAGGAATAGGTGGCTTGGGGAAGAAGAGAAGGAACACAACCAAGGCAATGGGTTAATCTCAAACCGTGTAGGGTATGGCATGTGCTGTCCAACCTTGGTTAGTTTAATCCTCATCCAAATCTCCCATGATCTCCAAAGATTTCCATCCTATGGCTAAGCTTCTTCCTCATCTAAAATTATCTTAGATCAATGGCCCCAAATAATCACCAAATATAGATATACAAGTAAGCTTCCAAAAAGTCTAAAATACCCAAGATGAGCTTAGCTGGCCATTGGCTTTCCTTGCATCCTCAAGACTTCTAGAATCTTTTCTTCCTCTCCCTTAGCCCCACGTCCAAGACTCCCTTAGCACCCTTAGAGTGGCTGGAAAATATCTCATCACCTAATTCCCAAGGTTTGGTTACCAATTGGTTGGAAACAAAGGGGATAGTTGACTGTTTTGGCTAATCAGATTAGTCCTTCACTCTTGCTTGGTTCTAAGCTAATTATTCTTCTAGAAGCTCTTCCTCCACCTAACACATGCTCTCATACATGTATCTAGCAGATAACCATGAGGAGAACCAATCAAATTCGAACATCTAAGGTGATGTGGTGAAGTGATTTATTTTCGAGCTCCAGTTTGCACTTAAAACAGATCAGTCCCATTCCAGCCCAATTAATCCATTGATACACTTCGATTCTCTAAAACCTCCAATCATAAAAGTTATAGATCTATGTCTTAGGGTTCTATAGGAACTAGAATCACTTCATTTTGAGTTCACATGACCAAGTTATGATTTTTCTAATAAAACTCGACATATAAACCCGAGAACACCAATCCGGGTACACCAATTGTTGGATAGATGATTCATCTTATTTCACACGAAATTCACTAAATAAAATCTCCTCATTTTCCATATCTCCACACACTTGTCCAGATCTTAGGATAACTAAGAAAATAATCCAAAGGCTTAATCTTATCCAATGTTCTTAGTCAACTTCAAGTCAATACTTATCCATCTCCAATTCAGACTTGATACTTCAATCTCCATTTCTTGTTTGATTAAGTCCTTATCTCTTAAACCTCAAAACATAAAAGTTGTAGATATTCCTCTTAGCTTTCCATAGCCTCTTGAATCACTCAAATCCGACCTCAAATGAGCAAGTTATGACCATTCTACTAAAAGACGTCTGTCTGTCCCTGTATTTCGCTCGAGCCAGACATCGAGCGAGAGTTGAGCGAAGTCTCGGGTCTAGGCACTTTTTCACCTTAACACAAGTCACACTTATACCCAACCTTATTCCCAACCTTTCAATATAAGAATCTTATACATATATTCCAAAATTCCTAAAAATAGTTTCGGAGAAACATAATCATCCCTTATATGAAAATTAAGCGGATGTCTAAAAATCCGGGCTATCACAGCTGGCATGTAAAAATCACGTTGAAGTATATAAAGATCCCATAGACAGCGCTACTATAAAGGATATATTTCACACCACCAATCACTCAGACGACTTGCAACAAATGAAGGCTGGCACTAGGCACCCAGGGAAACTTTGATGCCTAAGTTTGAGAGGTGTACTCTCAGTGTCAATATGCAACGAAGTGTGATCATTACCTTGTTATTTATAGAGGCCCTAAGTGATGTCCAGGATGTTGATAATCACCAGTCCTTATCTCAAATGATCCCTTAATAAGAGGGTAGGATAACCACCCTGATCTATAGGTGTTATCATCCCACGGATAACTATTTTAATCCATGGGTGTTATCCTCTTGTAGATATCGTGCCGTGAGACCTTGGATTGTGAGTTTCCTAGTTCAGGATACGTAGATTGGGATTGTCCTTCAATAGTGGGCTTCATGGCAGGGGACTCAAATATCCCTTCAAATATATATTTTTCTATTATAATAAGTAGCTATTTAACGGTCACTTAACGTATTTTCTCATTTTTTGTGTGAAAATTAACGGCTATTTAACATTACATATTCAAAACACTAGATTTTATTTAAAATTTAGATGAGATTAGATAGAAATAGAATTTTAAATTATATGTAAATTATAAATATATAAATTATAATTTAGATAATATAAATTATAAATTATATCAAATTATATATATATATAAATTTAGATATTATATATGATTATAATTTAGATATGATTTAGAATTTAGATGAGATTAGTTAGATATATAATTTTAAATTATATCTAAATTATTATGAATTTAAATTTAGATAAAATTTAAATTATATCTAAATTATATATATATATATTTAAATTTATATATATAATTTAGATATGATTTAAAATACAATTTACATATATACAAATATATATATATATATATGAATTTAAATCAAATATATAAATTTAGATAAATTATAATTTAAATTATATATAAATTTATATATATGATTTAAAATTTCTATTAATTCTTTATATAAAAAAAGAAAAATATAAAATAATTTAGTTTAAATATGTTTGCCAACTACATTTGTGAATATAATTATTTGAATAAATATTATTTATTTCTCAATTAAAATTTATGATGAAACATAAAATTTAAATAATAATATTTCATAAATAAAATTATCATAATTATTAAATAGTTATTTTTCATTACTTTACATTGATTTATAATTTATTTTTATATAATTATTTCGTTGTTAAGATAATGTTCTTTTAGATATTTCCTGAGGTTCAGTTCGACCGAACCCCCCCCCCCCCCCCCCCGGGCGGGGGGGCCAAAATGCAGCCCCTGCCATCTTTGGCGATGGTGGGCGATACCGCCCATCCCATCGAGACCAGAAAGATCTGGCGACATCACTTTTGTGATGGCAAGCCCCAGTGACCTCCGGTGACCTCAAACCCAAAATGAGTCCGTTTTCACAGGGGTGAGGCCGCCGACTCCCGCCTGTCCCGATGACATGGGCAGTGTTGCCACCGCCACCACCACCGTCGGCGGCGGGGGCTGGGCTGAGGCCAAATATCTCTTAAAAATTTATCTTTATTTTATTTTTTTGTTGTGTTTTTTATTTTATTTTTCGATTTTTTTGTGTTTTTTATTATATTTTCTAAATTTTATTTTTTTATTGTATTTTTTATTATATTTTTTATTGCATTTTTATAAAAATTATATGGGTTTAGAGGGTGGGCTGCAATGACGTTGGGGTGCAGACCGACCGCACCCCAGTGTCACCCTTTCTTTTATTATGTACCCGTCAAGTATTTGCTAGAACTTATATTTTCTTTCATCTATGCATTATATTATTGATCGAAGTTTATTTTTTTAAAAAAACATATAATTTATAACCGCTTCACTAAACTAGGAAAATATATTTTACATGTTGCTCCTTCCTAATATATATATATATATATATACATACATACATACATACATACATACAGTAGAGAGGAGCAGCGTCCAGAGCACGTTTCCTAATTTAGTAAAGCAGTTATTTTTAAGAAAAGAATAACTTCTACCCGGTTCGGCTTTATATCCCAAGAATGCAACCCATCAGTCATTTGTTGCCACGTCGGTTTCCCACTAGTGTTATTGTAGTGCAACACCACATGGAATCAATCCACAACCCCAGGGCATCAAACGGAACCATTCACCCCCCCTTTTCGAATCAAGCATCGTCCCCTTCCCCCATGCTCCCCTTTGCATCGCCCTCTTTCCCCATTTTGTTGTAGCGCCCTCCGCCTTCCCCTTCCCAGCTCGTAGCACCCCCTCCCCATCTATCACCTAGAATATTTTTCCCAGTGTATATCAAATGTTAAATTCAAAACAAAGCTAAAATATCTTAGCAAACAATATTTGGAAATGATTGCCAGATGGAGTTTTGATACCAAAACTAATTTTGATGCCATAATCCTTGAAGAATGGTTGATATTGAATGCTTTTGTAGAAGAGAATCTGGGTTCTAGCATGAGTTTTAATGCTAATAAGAAATAAATAAAAAAGGAAAAAACAATTGAAATGCATATGCTGCTAATGATTGATTATGTTTTTATTTTTTTGTTTCCATTATCACCTCTAACGTAGCATTTAATTTCTTGAAGTTGTCCCTCACCTGCTTTGGTGGAATCTAAAACCCTAAATCCCCTATTTGTGTTTGGAATTTATGCTTTACTGCCCAAGGAATAAACTAGGATGGTGTCTTGTTAGAGAAAATAAACTGGTGAAAGTAGATATGTCTCCGAATTAGGGTTTTCACCATTGAAGAAGGCATGTCTATCGATTATATAAACTGGTGAAGAAGAAAGAAATTTCACCATTGAAGCCACAAGAAATAAAATGCTTAGAAAATGTTTGGTAAATGTGTTGAGAGAAAAACATTTGGGAACGACGAAAAGGGGTCAATTTGGAACCTAGTAATATGTTTGTCGATTTGGAGCGATCCTATTTTTGCGGAAGAGAAGCTCTGAACGTATGTTTATTCTTCAATCATATGTAACCGTGTCCATTCTTCATTTGGTGAAATAAATGAGATGTCTTTATTCTATTGGGAGGCTGTACATAGCCCATGTCCAGCCTGTCCATATAGAAGCGGGTTTGTTTTAAGAAATGATATGATTTTTATAAAGAAATAAATTTCGATCAATAATGTAATGCATAGAGGAAAAAAATATAATTTAAAAAAAATATTTGACGAGTTATAAAAGGAAAATATTTTAACAATTAAAAAAAATATAAAAGTAAATCATAAACTGATGTGAAATGATGAAAGATAACTATTTAATAATTATTATAATTCTATTTACAAAATATTATTATTTGAGTTTAATATTTCATAATGAATTTAAATTGAGAAATAAATAATATCTTATTTAAATAATTGTATTCACAAATATAGTTGGCAAACATATTTAAACTTAATTATTTTACATTTCTTTTTTTAAAATAAAGAATGAATAGAAATTTTAAATCATATATATGAATTTATATAATATAAATTATAATTTATATAAAATAATGTTATATTATAGTTTGTAACGTAAAATAGGTTTACTAATGTTATATTGTTTTACTGTTATATTATAATTTGCATGTTATGTAAATTATATATAATTTATATAATTTGTGCTATTAGTCTGAGTCTTGGGTGAGTTTTATATATGATGGGGGGAATGGTAACGTCAATCATAAAGAGATTGAGTTGAGTTAAAATTGGGTGTTAGTTTCAATCTAGGAATCCATTCAACTGTAATTGAGGGATAGTCTAAATGGATTCGAGTTGAAGGAAAGTTCAGATAATGATTTTTCGGAGGATAAGAGTTTTGAATCTGACTAGATTTAAATTTGAAGTGTTTTATTTAAGAATTTGAATCAGGAAACTAAACTTTAAGAATCATATCATGTCAAAATTTAAATGGATGGAGTTAGATTTAACAAAAAAATAAAGTAATTTAACGAGAAATAAGGAAATCCGTTAAGTGATCGTTAGATAGCTACTTATTATAATGAAAAAGATATCTGATTATATAAATGACTATAAAATGAAATTTGTTGGTTTAACTGATTTTGTTGTTTTTTATTTTTTTGAGTAAACATGGATGATTTCATTTCATTATCCTCTTACAGGTCCTTGTAAATTAAAAGGTTTCTCATTATCCACTACATTTACTAGATCTTTAGAAATTTCTTCCATCAAGTATGCATCCGCATTCATTAGTCTTGCTATGTTGGCTAATTCATGTGCAACAACATTAGCTTCCTTGAAGTTGGCTTGTACTAACCAAGTTGGCCTATGTGCAAGAATTTCCTTTATGTCCATTATAGTTTGATCAATCCCACCATGATGGTCAACATTGCTCTTAAGTGCATTTGTAACAATTTGTGAGTCCCCTTCAAAGATAGATTCCTGCACTTGTAAATATGACACAAGCTCCATGGCTTTCCACAAAGCCATAATTTTAGACATTGCAATTTTCCCCCACAAAGCTTCTTATATTACAACAAGAGAACATGACCTCTCCTTCATAGTTTCTTGCAACTACTTTAATTCCCAACTTGTTGTCTGCAGACTGATGCATCAAAATTAATCTTGATACAATTTCTAGTTGGTGGTGTCCATTTTGCCACTGCTCTTCTTCTTCTGCTACCTCCATCTCCTCTCTACTGTTGTTGCTTTACTTGAGCTTCATTATAAATTCCCATCATTAGTTCTGCTTTCAAATTTATTTTCAAAAACATATTTATTCCTTCTAGCCCAAATGGAAGCAAATATGGCAGCTATTCTTCCCATCTTTTCTTATTCCAGAGCATTCATAAGTCTTCTCCGTAACAGAATAAATTCACCTTCTTTAGAACACTATTTGTGCAAACTACTAGATCTTCCAGTTCATACATTCCTAGCTGCCGGACCTGTCCATAGCAGATGTTGAATTGACTCCTCTTCATGTATACATATAGGAAAAATAGCTGATTTTACTACTTTTCTTTTAAATAAGTTCATCTTAGTAGGAAATCTGTCAACATAACCCCTCTTAAATCCGAAAGTTAGTAGGGTTGATCTATCATTTTTCTTCCAAATCAAGACCTCATATTTTTACATAATATTCTTCATATAACATCATAGAATATATCATTAAGATCTCATAATTTTTCTAGCATTTTATCATAGCAAAAACCACTTCAAAACTCAATAGGCTTCAATTTAACACATAAACTAAGATTAAGCTCAACTAAATATCAAACACGATCTAATAACCAAACCACTCATTCTATACTAAGATTAATTTAATATATGCACTTAAAAGTTTCTCAAAAGCTTGAATGGATGATAGACCTAAGCTCTTGCAAGAATTCCTCAAGATCACACTATTAGCTCACTTAGGTAATGTTTGAATGTTCAAAAGTTTAGAGAGGCTTCTTATTTGGTTTTCTCTCCAAGTGGCCGTGTGTTCTACCTTTCAAAGAGAGTAATAAGACTTACCAACACATATATATATAGGAGGGTAGTCGACCCTTTAGAGGAAAAGGAAAAGAAGGGATGGCTAAGGCAACGGGTTATGTCTTTGTTTGGGAGATGAGATGTCATACCTCTTAAAATCAAATGATTACCTCTAATTCTCCAAGATCCTAAACCTTGCAAGAAATAACATCATCCAATGGTTAACAATGAGATATTTTAGCAGCCAAAATTGATCAATGGTTGAGAAGAGAGCTTAGGAGATAAGGCATGAGGTAGCACTTACCTAACCATGCATGAACCAAGTCATTCCAGCTCTCATCTGGTATACCACGCCTCTTTGCCCCTCTCCTATCCAATTTTGTCACATGTTACACTTTCTAAGACACCACTTGACATGTTCTAAAAGACCATTTCGAGATTTGGTTGGGATAACTTTGGTTTGTAACTCACTTAGTTAGATTTGGACAGATTCAGACAGATTTCTTCCTCTCATGTTACTTCATGTCTTTGGGTCAACTAAAGCTTCTAGATTACTTCTTATCCTCTTGCCACATACTCCTACACATGTCAATACCTTAGAAGAATTTATATCCAATCACAATTTTCTTCACATGGCCGAATATAGGACAATTCATCTAAGTCGGTTATCAATTAGACTCAACCTAGGGCCGTCCACTTCACACAAGATTTAGTCCTTGATCCGTTCTTTATTTTCCAAAACCCAAAACATTAAAGTTCTAGATATACTTCTTAAGGTTCTATAGGAGCTAGAATCACTTCATTCTGAGCTCATATGATCAAGTTATGATTTTTCCACTAAAAGTCGATAGATAAGCCCGAGAATACCAATCTGGGCACACCAAGTGTTTGGTAGATATTCATTCTTATTTCACACGAAATTCTCTAGATAAAATCTCTCCATTTTCCACATATATACACACTTGTCCATATATTAGGCTAATTGAGAAAAATATCCAAAGACTTAAACTTATCCAAAGTCTTTAGTCAACTTCAAAGTCAATGCCTATCTATCTCCAATCCAGATCTTCACTTCAATCTCAATTTCGTATTTTCTTAAGTATATATTTCTTAAACCTCAAAACATAATAGTTGTATATATTCCTCTTATCTTTCTATAGCTTTTTGAATCACTCAAATCCGATATCACATGAGCAAGTTATGACTATTTTATCAAAAGACGTGAAATCTCTCCCTATATCTCGCTCGAGCCAAAAATCAAGCGAGAGTCGAGCGAGATCTCGGATTAGGTACTTTTTTCTTTTATATAAAACAAGCCACCATTATACTTAATTCTACTCCTATCGCTCTAACATACATTTATAAATCTTATCGTTATTATACTTATTCCTTATTTGATCAACCTTCAATGATCATGCCACATATGAAATTAAACGGATATTTAAAAATCCAGCTTATGACATCACATGTGCATGACATCATTAAAAATTTTAATTTCAAAAATTATATTTTTTACATATGCATGACATCATTAAAAATTTAAATTTTGAAAATCTATAAGATGATTGATTGTTACCTTTGACATGTGCATGTTTTGTTTGAAATTTTGATTGATGTACTTTTGGCAAATGTAAAAGGTAGATGATTTAGTTTGAAAATATTGAAAAGAAATTCGTGCTCTTTTGAAATGTGCAAAAAGAAAATGATTTGATTTGAAGAATAAATCATGCTCATTTTGTCATATGCAAAAAGTAGAAGATTAGATCTGAATATTTTGAAAAATGAATGAGGTTGTTTTTGACAATTGCAAAAATGAGATGTTTTTATTTGAATTATTTTGAAAGTTGAATAATACTTCTTTTTTACATGAATCTTTACAAATTTGAAAATGAAAACTCATTTGCCTATAAATAACTCACTTGAGTTTTGAAAAATAATAACAAGAGTTTACACATTAATTGCTAAGTTTTGCATCATTCATTCAAAACTCTCATTTTCTCTTATCTAAGCATTGAGTCATAATCTTTGTTCATTTTTAGAGAGATATAGGTTGTATTGTATTGTTCTTATTCCACTAACTGAGAAGTGTATTATAATAATCTATCCATTATCAGCTCTTGTATCAGTAAGAAGGTGCGTACAACCTTTGTGTGTGTAGAATGTGTTCTACATAGGGAATAATTGAATTACCAAGTGTAAGGTGATTGTAAGTGTAGAGAGTATTCTACACGGATTATTTGTAGCGGTGTTGCTAAAAAATGTAATATGTTTCTATCTCCACCTGAAAGAGATAAATTTAGAAATTCTCAAAAGATAGCTTGTGGCGAGAACGTAGGCAGTTGGGTTGAATCTCGTTAAAATACTGAGTTTGAATATTCTTATCCTTATTATTTATATTTCTTGCTGCTTCATATTCTGCTTATATTTTATATTGTGTATTTGGTTTATAAGTGTTAATTTTTTTAATATAACCCAATTCACCCCCCTCTTGTATTAGTCATCTAGGCAACAATTGATATTAGAGTAAGGACTCTGTTATAAGATTAATTATCTGTTGAGTTAAGATCATATGGCTAACATTGCAACGACATTTGCTGAAGGTTAATCCAGTAGTCGGCTTCTACTATTTTATGGCGAGAATTATACATTCTGGAAAGCCAAAATAAGAATATTTCTTCAATCTCAAGGTCGGAAAATATAGAAATGTATTATAAATGGGCTTTATATCCCAATAAAGATTGTTGATGGAGTAAAGGTGAAAAAAGAAAAAGAAGGGTTTGATCGTGAATACGATAAAATTTATTTAGTGAATGTAATTACTATGAATTTTCTATATAATGGTCTCAATGACAATGAATTTAATAGAATAATGACTTACAGGACAACAAAGAACATCTGGGAAAACTTGGAAGTAATTTATGAAGGAATTTCACAAGTCAAATAATAAAAAATTTATATTCTTACCCATGAATATGAAATGTTTAAAAATGAACGATGATGAATCTATTACTTCTATGCATACTCGTTTTGCTAACATTATAAATAACTTGACAACTATTGATAAGGTTTATTCTAGTTTGGAGATAGTAAGGAAAATTCTCAACTCTACCAAAATGTCGAGAATCAAAAGTGACGGTGACTTTTGAAGTTAGAGATCTTAAAAAATTTGAAGTAAATGAACTCATCGGATCACTTACTACCCATGAGTACACATTGAAAAGACGAGAAGAAGAAGAAAAGTAAAAGAAGAGCTTGACACTCAAAATTGTTTCCCATGAAAGTGAAAGTGATGAAGACGAGGAATGCGATAACAAAGATGAAGAAATTGCAATAATCACAAGAAGATTTAAGAGATTTTTAAAGAAAAATAAAGCTCATTTAATGAAATCTTTTAAAAAGTTTTCCAACAAAAATATAAGTAAAAATGACTCTTTAACTTGTTATAAATGCAAAAAGTCAGGACATATCAAGACATATTGTCCCCTAGTAAAGAAAGATCAATAAAAATGCAAGAAAACACTGAAAACTACATGGGATGATGACTCAAGCAGTTCATACAGCGATGCAAGTAACGAAAAATTTACAAATTTTTGTCTTATGGCTAAATATGATCTTGAGGTAACAAATCTTAAAAATATTGAAAATCATTCTTATGAAGAATTGTAAAATATTTTGGAAGAGGTATATGAGGAACTTGAGAAATTGGGTATCAAATATACTGTTTTAAAAAAGAAAAATTCTTCTTTAATAAATGAATTTGATATTGAAAAAAAAAATTGTTTCGAAAGATAAAAATCACGAGTTGAAAAAGAAAGTGATTGATTTAGAAAATGTTGTTGAAAACTTTACAAATAGAAAAAGAAACTTTGAAAAACTTATTGGTAGTTAAAGATGTGTTTTTGATAAGGTACGCTTGGGATACATGTCAAAATAAAAATACAAACTCTACAAAAACTTCTTTGATAAACCTACTAAACCAAAATCCAATTTTCAAAATTGTTTTCATAAAAATAATTTTTTTAGAGAAAGACATTATTACAATTGCTCAATTTCTTCAAATATATCATATGTTATTTATAATTTTTGCAATAGAAAAAGTCATCATTATCATACTTGTTATATTAGAAGAAAAATACGATAACTATTAAGGTCATATGGGTATCAAAGAATCTTATTTCTTCTCATACTAATAAATAAATGACCCAAAGAACAAAAAATTATTTTAATTATTTTTATAGGTATGCATGAAGTCCTCCATAGGTAAAAATAAATGGTTTTTAGATAATGGATGCTTATGATACATGACATGAGACAAAACTAAATTCATTAACCTTACATCTAAAGAAGGACACGTGATATTTGAAGAAAATTCGAAAGGGAAGATCGTGAGAATATGTAAAATTGGTAATGAGTTTTCTCTCATAATTGAAAATGTTTTACTTGTTGAAGGTCTAAAATAATCTTTTGAATATAAGTCAATTATATGATAAATGATTTACAAAAACTTTAAAAAATGATAAGTGCATTATTTTGAATAATTATAGTTGTAACGTTTGTTTTATTGCTCTTAGAAACAATAATATTTATACAATCGAATTTGAAGAAATTGCTTCACAAGATACTATTTGTTTATTGATAAGTGTAATTTTTATATGAATTTTATTGTCTTTTTATTATTAAAATTGTTAGTTTTATTTTATTTATTTATTTATGTTTGAAGGAATGAGAAGAAAAGAAAACAAAAATTGCAAAAGGCTCCACACAATATACATTAAGCTTTTGATCTCATGAGGCTGCACTTAAACTCATTGGGTATTCATTTGAGAGGCACTTCAAAGAGGACCTCACTCATGAGCCGCACGTATTCAACCTTGGGCCCACACACCATACATTTGGAAATTGGCATGTACTTCAACTTTCTAATTTACTTGGGCCGGCATGATTATAATGCTTTGGGATTCAAATTCAAGTAGCCGCATAGTTTGAGTTCTAATGGGTTACGGCAATTAAATGAAGCTGCATAATACACTACAACAGCCGCATGTCAACTCCTTATATGATACGACATTAATTTGGAATTGGGATGGAACGAGCGGTACACGATATATATATATATATATATATATATATATATATATATAAAAGCCACAGACAAGATTGGGAGTGAACAAGTCGAGAGGTGCAGGGATTTTTCGAAGAGATTTTCTTCGAGTTTTTCTGAAGAAGAGGATCTGAACGACAGAGGCGAGAACTGCATGTTTCATCAACCGATTCTAATGGAGAACATAAGTTTTATTTGTTTTCTTTTCAATTTTATTATGAACTAAATTTTATTTTCTAGAGTGTTGATGTAATCTAGCATTGAACACACAATTTATATTTTGAGTTATTTTATTCTTAATATTTCTATGATTGAGTGTTTAGTTTTTATTCTTAATGCTTACAATTTTTTACGAATTATTGTTTGATTAACTGAATTACAATGAGATCGAGAAGTGATTTGTGGTTTTAGTTATAGAATTAAACTCCATTAGTTGAGCGAAAGTAGATATACTTTACCGTGACTAGTTTTATTTTTTTAGAAAATTCAAAGTACGTAATAAGTATCCAATTAATTAAATTCGCATAGAGATATGAAATTTTTAATTGGAGATATTTTTGATATTATTCGAGAGAAGATATTGAATAGTTAAGGATTTTTAATCATCAACATGGGATTATTGGAATTTAATAATTAGAAAGAATGATTTGTGTGGGATATGCTAGGTGAAATCAACTGCTTTAAATCCATTCTTTTATATTTTTACACTCTTAGATTTTTAAATTTTGTTATTTTTGATTCATAGATTTATTTTTATTAAGTAGTTTAATTTGATTTAAATAGTAGAAACGTTCCATTTATTTTCGATTTTTTTCAAATAGTAATTAATTTAGTGAATTTTGGTATTCAGTAGTATAGTTAATCACTGAGTGTTTGACATCCGTTTTCTTTAAAACACTTTACTACTTATTACGATTCTGTGCGCTTGCAGATTATTTTATGTGAACATTTATTAACTCAAAATGAAAATAGTTGACTATGGCATAGAAGGTTAAGTCATGCCAACATGGAACTTATTTTTAAACTTTCAAAAAATGATATTGTGAGAGGTTTGTTGAAAATGAATTTTCTTAAAGACAAAATTTGTGATCCATGCTAGTTTGGTAAACAAACAAAAACTTATTTCAAAATTAAGAAACATATTTCCACTACTAGAACATTGCAACTAATACACGTGGACCTTTTTAGACTAAATAGAGTTGCGAGTCTGGGAGTAAAATACTATTATACATTTGTTATTGTTGATGATTTTTCTAGATATACTTTAGTCATATTTCTCGTTCATAAAGATGAGGCACATAATGCATTTACGAAGTTATGCAAGAGAATTTAAAATGAAAATAGCTATACTATTTCAAACATCTGAAATGATATGGGGAAATAGTTTGTTAATAAAGATATTGAAACTTTTTGTGATGAAAATAGTTTTGTGCATAATTTCTCTGCTTTTCGAACTCCTCAACAAAATGGGGTGATAGAGAGGAAGAATAGATCTTTTCAAGAAATGTCAAGAACAATCATTGATGAGAATAATTTACCTAGTTATTTTTTGGCTGAAGCGGTAAGTATTACATATTATGTTATAAATAGAGTTATGTTGAGATCTAAATTAGATAAAACCCTTTATAAATTTTGAAATGAGAAAACGTCTAATATTGGTTAATTTAGGAAAGTTTGATGCAAAATTTGATGAAGGTACCTATCTTGGGTATTCTAGAAATAGTAAAACTTATAGAGTATTCAATAAAAAGATTTTGACTATACAAGAATCTATACATATAGTATTTGATGAATCTAACCCTACACTCTTTAAGAAATTTATTGATAAAGAAAGAGAATGTACAAATAACACAAATAGTCTCAATCTCAACAAAGAAAACACAATAGAGGAAGTTCAACATGAAGACATCTGGAAAAATCATCAAGATTTAGTACATGATGTAACTAAATAATGGAAACATCTGAAAGATCATCCAATGGAACAAATTCAAGCAAAACCTTCATGAAGTGTAAGTATTCGATCATCTTTTAAAAAAATTTGCAATCATACTACTTTTCTATCTCAAATTGAACCCAAAAATATTGATGAAACACTTCTTGATGAATCATATATTTTAGCCATGCACGAAGAGCTAAATCAATTTGAAAGAAATGATGTTTGAATACTTGTTCCTGGACCCAAAAATCATTTATTGAAACAAAATAAGTTTTTAGAAATAAGAAAAATGAGTCCGGAGTCATCGCTAGAAACAAGGCTCAACGTGTAGTCCTAGATTTCAATCAAGAAGAAGGAATCAATTATGATGAGACATATGCACCAGTCGCAAGATTAGAAACTATTCGAGTGCTACTTGCATATTGCTTGTTATAAAGATTTCATATTTTTTTAAATGGATGTTAAAAATGTTTTCTTAAATTGTTTTATAAATGAAGAGGTATATGTTGATCAACCTTTAGGTTTTGAAAATCATATTTCTCTAAACTGTCTTTAAACTCACAAAAGCACTATATGGACTCAAACAAGCTCCTAGAGCTTGGTATGAGAGATTTAGTGATTTTATGATTAAAAAAAGTTTTTTAAGAAGAAAAATCGATACAACTCTTTTAATCAAATATGAAAAGAACGATATTATTCTAATTCAAATTTATGTGGATGATATAATATTTGGTACTACTAATGAAAATATGTGCCAAGATTTTACTAAGAGTATCTAGAAAAAATTTGAAATGAACATGATGGGATAACTTAACTTTTTTCTTAGATTGCAAATCAATTAAGCAAAAAGTAAAACATTCATTAATCAATCAAAATATATTAAAGAATTACTTAAAAAATTTGAGATAGAAAGTGCAAAAGAAATTGGGACACCAATGAGTCCAACTATTAAACTTGATAAAGATGAAAGCGGTAAGCAACTTACTCAAAGGTATAAGGTATGATTGATAGTATATTATATTTGACAGCTAGTAGATCAGATATTATGTTCAGTTTATGTGCACGCTTCAATCATCTCCAAAACAATCTTGTTTGATTGCAGTCAAACGTATTTTTAGATATCTTGCCGGTATAATTGACCTAGGGTTATGGTATTCTAAACATACTTCTTTCGATCTTATTAGTTATTCAGATGCAGATTATATTGATTGCAAAGTTGATCGAGTACTAGTAGAACATGTCATTTCTTAGGTCATGCACTTGTTTCATGGTTTAATAAAAAAAAAATTATGTTGCATTATCTACTACTGAGGCAGAGTATGTTGCTACAGGTAGTTGTTGTACTCAAGTTCTTTACATGAAGCAATAGTTTAACGATTTTAAGCTTATGTACAATCACATTCCAATAAAATGTGATAATATAAGTACTATGAATCTTTCAAAAAACCCAATACAACATTCTAGGACTAAGCATATTGAAATTAGATATCATTTTCTTAAAGATCATGTGTAGAATAATGATATTGCACTAAAATTTACAAATACACATGATCAATTGGTAAACATTTTCACAAAACTTCTACCAGAAGATAGATTATGCATGATTAAAAAAGAAATAGGAATGATGCATGCCATGAATATCTGTTAAATATTTTTATTCCATTATCTCAAATGACTTACAAAAACTTGAGACTTCTAACTTCATCATTCAAATGCATTTGCTCTTCATAGATCAACATATCATCCATGTCTAAAGGATTAGGCAATTGAAAAGAAGAGGCAAGCAAGAATTTTAAATTCTTATTCTATTGCTTTAAGTCTACTATTTTTTTTGTTTGACTCGTGAATAAGTCGTTGAAATATATCGATCTTCTCATTAAGCTTTTCAATCTTGCGAGTTTTGAACTGTAATCGAGGGGAAAATGAGACAATAGATGATGAGTATCAAGTTTCAAGACTCACAAGTTCATATAGTATCATGATCTGACTTATTAGCCAGATCATTTTCGTGCTGCATCATGATACCTACGACAAATGCAGAAATAATTTGGGATTGATATGAAGAATACCTCATATTTTGATCACCAGAAAGACTGAAATGAAACTGATGAGCTATTGAAAATTTGTAGAATATGAATGCAGATGAATTATAGAGATGAGAAGAAGATTTGATGCGAATGAGATAAAACTGAAAACTACTCTTATAGAGATAGAAATAAGAATAAGACAAACCATTATCTCTTCAAATCTCACTCAGTCAAGATTACAAGATATGCTGTATGCATATTTTCAAAAGTTATTAAGCTAAGCTAGGGAGATTAATCGCAGTTGTCCCTATTTTTCTTGTAAACGCTGAAACACTGCTATTATCTGTTGATGTTAACTCTATATTTGAGCTCTCTCATTCCAGCTCTTTTATTCGTAGTTTCAGTACACGAGCTAATTTCCTCAGCTCATTAATTTTTTTCCTTAACCTTTTATTCAATCTATCCTTAGTTGCAAGTTTTTCATACAATTAAGATACTCGACTATTAAGCCGATCAATTTCACCCACCCTCACCAGTAATTTCTGAGAATTGTCGTAACAGATGCAACATATTGAGCACTGAGAGCTCATGATCTTGCAACAAACTCAGAATCAGTCCTACTAAAAAAATGTATCTCTGCTTCTATCATGGTATTAATAGCCTTAGGAGACAAAATGACTGGAAAAGATTCTTAGTTCAAATTCGAAAGATTACTGGAAGAAGTTTTCTCAGCTATTCTATCATTTTAGATAAACAGAAACTTGATTAATGAGTAATGTGAGATTTTTTTTGCGAGTATTTGATGGGTGAAAATGCTCATTTAAACAAAAATTGAAAGCTTTCAAATCTCTGCAAGATCTCGTTTGTCAAAAATATCAAACGGATTTGAATGTCCTTCCGCACCGAGTCGATAGAGCTAAGCCTCAAATTTGTGCAGTTTTTATTGGACATTGGTGGCTCCAATTATTTAGCTTTCTATAATTTTTATTAACGCATCGTTTTATTTATTTATTGATTATTATCGGGAGACGCTATAATGATACTAATTATGGTTCATTTTAAATGATGTCAAAAGGGAAAGAAGTTACATGCTAGAATATTAACATGCTCTCCCTAATGTTTTATATAGATAAACATTGCTTGAATTATTAACCATGTTATATATGCTGAAATCGTATTTGTCTATTACTTGAGAAACTAACTCATATTCTCAGGAGAGTTTAAGTATTACTACATATTTTAAATTTCTACTAAGTATTTGTCGTTATTAAAAAGGAGAAATTGTTGAATCCAAAGTTTCAAGTTTCGTATCTACGTAAGATTTTGATGATAACAAATGAATTCAAGTTTCAAATTCAAATTGTTTATACAATGGAGCCCAGTACATCAATAAATTAAGTATGAGTAAGAAAGAGAGCAAATTTATAAATGAAACTCATAGAGTAATTTTGTATATCTCATAGAGTAATTTTGTATATCTCATGATAAAATTCAAAATTGGATTAAGGCTCGAAATGAATATTTTCTTATAAAGTATCAAATTGCATTTTTCACATGTGCATGACATCATTAAAAACTTTAATTTTGAAAATTATAATTTTCACATGTGTATGACATTATTACAAGTTCTCACATGTGCATGATATTATTAAAAGTCTTAATTTTGAAAATTGTATTTTTCACATGTGCATGACATCATTAAAATCTTTAATTTCGAAAATTGTATTTTATACATATGCATGACATCATTAAAAATTTAAATTTTGAAAATTTGTAAGATGATTGATTGTCATCTCTGATATGTGCATGTTTTGTTTGAAATTTTAATTGATGCACTTTTGACAAATGTAAAAGGTAGATGATTTAGTTTAAAAATCTTAAAAAATGGTTGATGCTTTTTTGACATATGCAAAAAAAAAGACGATTTGGTTTGAAAAAGAAATCATACTCATTTTGTTATATGCGAAAAGTAAAAGATTATATTTGAATATTTTAAAAAAATAAATGAGATTGTCTTTGCCAATTGTAAAAAGATGTTTTTATTTGAATTTTTTAAAAAGTGAATAGTGCTCATTTTTTACATGTGAATCTTTACAAATTTGAAAATGAAAACTCATTTGCCTATAAATAGCTCACTTGAGTTTTGAAAAATAACAGCAAGAGCTTACATATCAATTGCTAAATTTTGCATAATTCATTTAAAACCCTCACTCTCTCTTCTTAAAGCATTGAGCCTTAATCCTTATTTATTTTTAGAGAGATATAGATTACACTATATTATTCTTATTCCACTCATTGAGGAGTGTATTCTGATAATCTACCAACTATTAGCTCTTGTATCAATAAGAATGTGCGTATAACTCTTATGTGTGTAGAAGGTGTTCTACACATGAAATAGTTGTATCACTAAGTGTAAGGTGATTGTAAGTGTAGAGGGTATTCTACACGGATTCTTTATAGCGGTGTTACTTAAAAGTATAATAGGTTTCTATTTCCACCTGAAAGAGATTGAATAGTGAGTTTGGGAATATTCAAATGGTAGCTTGAAGCGAGGATGTAGGCAGTGGGGCTGAATCTCATTAAAATACTGAATTTGCTTCTTGTTATCTTTACTCTTTATATTTCTTGCTGCTTCATATTCTGTTTATATTTCATATTGTGTATTTAGTTTATAAGTGTTAATTTTTTTAATATAACCCAATTCACTCCCCCTCTTGTGTCAGTCATCTTGGCAACAAAGAACATTTGTGTGATAATTAAGTCTTTTGATGATTGTATGTGACTGTTAGTGAAGTGCGCATATTTCCGTGCTTGGTGATCATTTTGGTTTTTTGTGGCTTCAGTGAATTTTGGCCCGTGCTGTGATTTTCTATTAGTGTTTAATGTTTCCATTTTCATGTCGATGTAAGAGTTGGTTTGTAGTAATTCGTGCATAAGTGGTCAGGAAGCTCGTGGACACCCTGGATCCATCTTAGGCGGTTGTTAAGCTCATCAAGCCCATAAATTCATCTTAAGTTGTTGTTAAGCTTGTTGACTTGTTCTCAAAAGACACCCACGTGAGGCGGTTGTAGAGCTCAGAAGCTTGTTCCCAATGGTAACCCATTGGCAGCAATTTTGGCAAGTGGAGACATTTAGCCTGCATTTGGCGAGAAGGTGCCTCAATTATGTAACTTTGACGATGAGAGTGTAGCAAGAGGATGCCTTGATCGCTTAACTTTGGCACTGGGTGTAGAGGTAGGATGCCTCGACCGCATAACCTTAGCGATATGAGTATCGTTGGATGATGCCTCCTCCGTGTAACTTTGGCCATGAGTATAGCGAGAGGATGCTTTGACCACGGAACCTCGGCAATAAGAGCGTAGCGAGAGGATGTCTCGACCATGTAACTTTGGTGATAGGTGTAGTGGGAGACTGCGTAACCTTAGTGATAAGTGTGACAACCCGAGACTTTCGTTTCTTACTATTTTAATTAAATAATTATTTTAATAATAATATTGGTAATTTAGAGGAGTGAAGATGAAGGCTTGGGCTTAGAATTGAAGTCTTGAAAGCATAACTTAAGTTAGTGAGCCAAGAGAGGAATTACAAGCCCACAAGCCCATGAGTTTGACCCATGATCCACCAGGCCCATACAAGAAACACATGTCATCTCTAGAGAAATCCTAGTGAGTCATCCAAGACTGGTAGATAAAAAGTAGGAATTGCTAGTAGTTGGGAGTTGACTAGTGGGTTACCTTGTAGGATGGAGTGTGAGATCTCATGATGAGAAATTTTCATCATTGGGATATCTTGGGAAGTACAAAGATGTTTTCTATTTTAGTCTTTCTATGAGTATACCATATCTAGAATAATGACACAAGTGGCATGAGAGGACAAAGAGAAGTGAGGAGCAAAAAGGAGAAGGGGGCATTCAGTGGGCACCTAGCTGAACCCCCATTGGGGTATTTTCCATACAACCTAATCCCAACCTAAGCAAATGATTAAAAGTAGATCTTGTAAGAGTGAGTTGACAAGGTGATTGACAAGAGAGAAATGGTATCATGAGAGAAAGGAAGAGAAGAAAAAAATAAAACAAGGAAGGGTTCGGGTGAAACCTAAAACCGTGGGCCTCATTTGGAGTTCTTCTTAGGATTTTGACAAATCTAGGTGAAGGGACTTGTGAGATTAGTGTAAGAGTGTGAAGTACAATGTGTAAGAGTGTAAGAATGAGTGATAAGTGGATTGATAGATGATTGAAAAGAGAGAAAATCATGGGAGAAGAAGATAAGGCTTTGGGTGAAACCAAAAGTGGCATAGCTGAACCATGCTTTCCCATTTCCCAAAACTTTGATCTTGTAATCCTTTGGATTGACACATGAGGTGATGGAAGGGAGATGTATGAGTGATGTGAAGGGAATAGAAGCCAAAAAGTCTATGGGGGGCGCCGGCCATAGATGGAAGTGAGGGAAACAAAATCAACCTAGGTATATGGGCTAGATTTGGTTTTGGAGTGGTCATGAGATGGAAGTCAATCAAAGAGTCATTCAACCCCTCAAATGGCACACCTAAGACTAGTGAAATGAGTACCTAGTACCCTATGGAGAGACATGGCTGAATGGCCTTAGGCATGATCTCTTCTCTTGCTTGTTTCATTTGGTCTCAAAGCACACACACTCTCTCTCACTCTCTCTACCTTTCGACCAACACTCCCTCCCATTCTATTTTCTTTTACTTCACTTCCTTTTACTCTCTAAATACAAGAATATTCTAAGTGTAGTGGAGCTAAGGCAAGCTTTTTTGAGTGGAAAGTATTGAAGAGGTAAGTGCTTAAGTTGATCCAAGCAGAGGAAGAACACACACACACACACACCACACCTATATTCTCTTTTAAAGAATCTTCTCATCATGCCTCCATGTTTATGGTTAGTCTAATGGAATATTATATATATATATATATATATATATATATTTTTTAGATTTAAGCTAAGCTTACTAGGAATATTGTAAGTATATTCTTATCTTACTCTTAGCAATTTTAGTATACCTTTGAGAGAATTTGATTGTATTGTTTGAATCCTTATTTGTGTATGCTAAAATGAAATTTCTTAGCAAAAATGACATGCTTGGTTAGGTATGAATCCATGTTTAAGTTTATGATTCCTTAAGTTTGAGAATATAAAATGATGGGTGGATTTAGTCAACTTACTTCAAAAAAATCAACATGATGCATAGATGGAAGAAATGTATGCATGATTGAGGTTAACTTGTAAGATATTGGATGATGTGGGTTAGACTACTTGAAGAAGATGTTTTATTCATTTGGTGGCAAAATGCATGTTTAGTCTAAGTATCATTTTTTATTAGAGGTTATAATATATTGTCGATTTGGATACTTTGATACAAAAGAAGAATGTAGCATGATCACCATGATGAGTGATAATGATATGTATGCATGTTAAAATTTAACTTGGAGTTGAAAAAGGTTGGATTGATGCATGTAGGTGTTTCAAATTTTTTAAGAGTTTTGGGTTGATCTTTCTTTTCAACTATTATGTTACAATATGATTAAATCTTGAATACTTGGAGAAATTAGAGGTATGAGAACTAGAGGAATATAATAGCATGATATTCAGTTTTTACATAAATGGTTAAGCGAGCTATCTTGATGAAAGGAAAGTGATTAAAAATATTAAACATAAAGACCCTAGGTTTCGGCTAAGGCATTCTTGTGGTGTTAAAAATATTCGATTATTTTATTGAGATTAGATTTGAGTATTTGGAGGAGGATAGGAAAAGAAAATACTAGGAAACAACTAAGGAAGGGTCTTGGTCCAACCCTAGTGGGGGAAGGCCGAACACCCCTAAATGTGTGCAAGGCCAATTATGTGCTTTTAGATAACAAGGAAGTAAAATTCTAAGGTGCTTGACTTTTGAAAGAGTATGACACTTAGTACACGTGTGTTCGTCTGACGTTTCACATGTTCAATGTTATGAGTCGCATGTTTCATGCATGAAGCACGTCAACCATGTTTTGAGTCAAACATGCTTTTAAAAGAAAAGAAAAAAAATAAAGTTTTATAAGAATCCCAAAGGCTGGGACGAGGTAGTGCCCCAGTGGAACTCCCTATTCACTCAGGAGGGAATAAAGTCGAGTGAAAACCCCAGGGTCGACGAAGAACTGTCAGCGGACCATGTATGACTCCAAAAGGTGACCGGAGCGTGGTCGCACTTAAAACTAGTGGGTGCCCAAAAGCGGTGTTGGCTTTTACCTTCCCGATATATGAAAAAGTTTGTAGTCGTTCGATGAGTGATCAATCATCGAGTGATGAAGAGCGCAAAGGGCGCGAAACGTAGCCACTTAGGTTTGATACGGTCGTCGGATACTACGATAACTAGTAGGGAACACGCGGTGCATAGGGGAGTCGTGATGTGTCCAATAAGAAGAGGTTATGACGAAAAGAGTGACTTTCGAGCCAAGATATGATATGATATATAAATGGCACCTAAGATAAGAAAAGATGAAAAGTATTTGAAAATATGAATTTTGAAAAGAAGTTCAAGTATTTTGTGTTATGAATTTATAAGCAAACACATGAAAGAAGTTCAAGAAAGACAAGTTGATGAAAGTGACATGAGCATGAGCATGTGCATAAGTAAAGTCATGGGTCCCATAATGCATGATGCACATATAATTGTTTGTTATTCGCTTAACTGTATACTTAAAATGCTTTTGTTGAGATATTTATGTACTTACTGAGATTTCTCCTGAAATTTCACCCCACTTTTTATATCTTTACTATCACTCTTCTTTTCGGGACGATAGAAGTAGTTGCAGGTGTTGACGACCCAACCGAGTATGATTCTCAAGATGACATCTCGAACCCTCAAGGGCCCGACTAAGTCTACTACAGTCGAGCTGGTGACTCTCGGCTTATTAGGCCGGTGGGCGGCGGAGTCACTGCCATTAGCAACGTATATTTTGTTGGACCTACGCCCTACAGAGTGTTGCTTGGTCCTAGGAGTATACGAGTTCCTCCACTTAGGATGTTTGTATGAGTCATCCTCTGGGATGAGTTGTGAAGCAGGGCCTATCTTGAATCTGGACCGTCTGCGTTATGGCCCTGATTTCAAGGAGGTAAAGAAAAAGGCATTGGATTAGAAGAGAGGGCAATGGGAATCGCCTATGCGACTTTTGTATTTACTAGTTTATATTTTGGGTTTCCGTTGTTTTGGAAGAAAGAACAAATTTGAATGATCTTTGTGTTTATATTAATAGTATTGAAGTACTTTGGGATACTAAATTTGTTGAGCCATGTGATGTACGCTTAGAAATGGTTGATATTTTTCCGCTGCGAAAACCTTTATTCACTACTTTTATTTCGAAAAAAAAATACACATGATACGATGAGGGGTGAACTTCCCTGTGATACTCATCCCCGATGTCTCGATTTATGTACTATCCCAAGAGCAAGCGGAGGCGTCGACAATAAGAGTGCAGTAGAAGGATGCGTCGACTGCGCTACTCAAGCGATGGGTGTAGCGGAGGATGTCTCGACCACATATCCTCGATGATAAGAGTGTAGCGAGAGGATGCCTTGACCGCGTTGGCATCAAAATTGAGCTCAACTCCTTTGTTGTAGTGAGAGATAAAATTCGACCCCATTCTGTGTTGTGAGCTAAAGCTTGCCTTGTACCAAAATAAAAACCATATAGGTTAGATTAATAATCCAAATTAAAAGTTTGAGATTTGCAAGTCTGAGCCATCTCGCATAAGTGTGGTAAAGGCTGGGACACATAGGTGATGCTCGTTGGCAACTATATTTTGGCAACAAAAAGGACATGGGATGTCCACATTAATGAACATCGATATTATGTGTCATGTAGGTGATTCCCAATGAAGTATGTTCTCAAGACGTATGACAACTACGTTTCTTTGTAACCTCGAGAACCTTTGTGGGAAAAAAATATTCCATAAATCAATTTCGTTGTTAAAAATAAAATAAGAAGTTTGAAAGAGACAAGTCAGAATAATTTAGTAGTTGCGTTCCAGCATTCCTTGACTGTGGTTGTTTGTTGTTAGGAGATTTTTGCATAATGGGGTGGTTCATCCTTGAGTGCTTTTGTAGCACTAAAGATTGTTCGTCTCTAGATAACATTGTTCGTTCACTCTCCTTTTGGAGGCGAAGCAAGTTTAGCTCAAAATCAAATTGCTTGACTTTAAATGTTCACTTGCCATAATCAATCGCCTGTCATGGAATGGTTGTTCACCGTATGTTGGTTGTCATGCTCCATTTGATAATAAGTTCTGCATTTGAACTCTTTCTTGCCAAGGTTGGTTGCTCGCCGCTGAGTTAGTGATGATCTATCTATGTACGTGTTTGTAGTGTGTTGTTGCTCGCCACCTTTGCTCGCCATATTCAGTTGTGTGGTCCTGCCATCTTTGCTCGCCATTATGTGGTCTCGCCTTAGAGTTGTTGCTCGCCATGGGCAGTGTCATAAGTAGTTGCCAGCCATGCAAATTTGCTTGCTGTGTGAGCTGCCCAGGATTGTTTTGGTGGGTGAGGGAGCTTCCAAGCACTAGCACTGCTAAGGAGCTGGAACTTTGGTGGCGAGGAGCTCTCGTTGCATTTAGTTACTCAACCTATGGTGAGGAGGTTTGCATGGGTGGAGTCTTCATGGTCGATTTCCAAAGGTCATGTGAGTCGCTCGAATGAGGCTAGCAAGGTGTAGCTCGCCACAAGAGTGGCAAGGATCATTGGTGAAGGTGTACATTGGTTGTATCGGTGGGTTATAGACAACTTCGATGAGCAAGATGGTGGTCACCCGCAACTTCCCTCGACCGTGAGGGGACTCTCATGCTCAGCAATGCCATAATGAGTCAATGGTTGTTTACAAAGTTCTTTCACGCTGCGGGTGGTAGTAAGGAATTGTTGGAGGTAGTAGATTATTGTGTTAGGGATAGAGGCTCCCTGCGAGCCGTGTGGTGGTTGTTGGTTGGCTCACTAGCTAGCAAGTTGTCGTTGGGTGGTGCTGCCTGCAGCGTGTCACATCCTTTTGTTCATTAGATTCGGCCATGCAACGGCCATGAGCATAGTCATGGATACTGGAGATCTTAACAATCCTTGGGCGGGTGATGGGTGATCTTCCACTAGTTATTGGATTTGTGATGGTGAGATACCAGCGGTGAAACCCCTATGACTCTGTCTCGGGGGTTTGCCTAGTGGCCGGTACCGTTCCACACCACACATGCAGATGGCGGGCATCATACCCTCCATGCACAGTGATCCTCGCAGGGGGCCGTGCAGGTGAATTGGGCCATGCACGATACGTGCCTGTGCAGGGCATACATCACAGAAGTACTAGTGCTTGGTGCACGTTAACAAACCACCCCCTTTCCTACATCCTTCTCCACACACATATCATTCTTTATAAAAATTGTGAATTCGAAAATGAATAATAACAATTTGGTCTACCCAATTTGCCCTTTTTGATCCATCCAATTTGCCCCATGTACTTTTCTAAATGACGCTCTCATACTTCTTTTTGCGCACCGCCTTATTCACTTCGGAAGCTGAGACTTCTACCGCTGTTTATTGCTTTTTAGAAACATTTGAATTTATACAACATCAAAATTTATAGGAAATTGAGAAAAATAAAACCCAAACACAATATGTTAAGGAAAATCAAAATGACAAACAATATGTAAAGAAAACAAATTCTCAAAAAATTCACATTTCCATTGAATTAGAGCCGACTTCTTCACGGTTAAATATGAAAAAAGTTTACAACAACAAATTTTCATTTGCAAAACACACACGCTAAAGCGTATACATCTAAAGAATGGAGTGAAAACTTCTTTGATCTAAAGTAATACATGTAGACCTATTGAAGTTTGTAAACATGAAAACAAAATTTCTACCCATATACAAGATCATTTGAAGAATAAAATAAAAAATTCTTCAGATCTGCAAAAATCTTACACTGACAATCAACTGTGAGTATTCTTAGGATCGATGATGACGGAGCTACAACTCCAACGAAGTCTATGGACCTGTTGGTTGGATTTTCAGGCATCGAGATCGTGTTCTTGAGGAGCTCCATTGTCGGATCTATGATTTTCCCACCTTAAGCTTTGGAAGAGGGAGTCTTTCTATAATCTCAAGCATCAGTACGCTTGACTCGGAGGACAACCTCATATAAACTAGAGGGCATACAAGAGACAATGGTTGTTGCTGAGGATGAGTGGGTGTGGGTGAACACACAAATGGAGGCACTGAAGCTCAATGTTGCATGCAGGAAAAATGTGATGTGGAGAAGAAGAACAAAGGAGAGTGAGGGAAAGGAGAGGAGGAAACATGTGATGTGGCGTAGAGGGATGAATGAGAGAAAAAAAAGAAAACCCTACGTTATAAAGAAGGAAAATGCTAATTGTACACGGAAATGGGAACCTCTTGTGTACATGATTAATAATGATACTGAGTGTTTTGTTTTATATTTACTTTCTTCAAACTCCACTCACCCTCTTTCTTTATCTCTTTCCAATCTCCAAAACCAATATCTGCCTGAGGATGAGACTTCCTTCTTCATCATTGTAGTCGTCGTCCAAACAATAAAACCAACATCTCCGCACAATAAAACCAAGAATCAAAAGATTCAAAATTGAGGAATGCGATCAAAATGAAAAGTTCTATAAAACTTTAACTTTGAAAATTTGGAATGAACTTGTGGTCCAGATATTTTGATTTATGTATTTTACACAAACCAGAAAGACCACTTATTTAATCCCATGAAATCCAGAAATTAAATCCCAGAAACACCACTTCTATGAAGTAGATCTACACATAAAATTTCATATCCTTTCGTTCTCAATCAGAAATTCCCACATCTTTTTCTTCTTCATCAGTGCTTAACTCTATTTGGCTAAGAACTTCACTGATTGTTCATTACTTCTCTTCAATTTTTTCTTTCCAGAGTTTAATGCATGCCTTTTTCATCTAGCCACGAAGATCAAAATTTTCTTGATGAAAGAAATATTTGCATATGTTTATAACATGTCTCCGAAAAGAAAATGAGCCAACAATTTGAGCTATTGGCTAGAGATTTTGCGGAAATGAGGTTAAAAAAAATGTAGGAACACAAAACACATTTTTAAGAGTGCGTGTAGGTGTCAAGCAAACTTCTCCAATGTGTGTGGTTGTTGCGGAATTACCATTTGGTAATTGGACATCATGTGATGCTACAACAATGATCTTGGTAAAAAAATGTGGGTTGCAAATCATGTGATTCATTGCCCCGTGTCGATGATCTAAGGTGAATCAACGTGTTGTAAAGCTAAACAAAAATCAATACCAGATGTTGGGGAGTCGATTGAAGGAGAGCAAACTTGGACTTAATTGGCAGTGGGATGAGTGGTCTCAGGAGGCTGTTTTTGGAGTAGTGCAATGGGATGACTGTATTGCTCTTGAGTGATGCTTGGACCATAGTTGAGCTGTTCCTGTTCAAGAGAAACTTGATTAGCAAATGATCTAGTTTTTGAATGGTGCTTGTGTCCGAGAAGGAAGCCAACAAGTTTGTAGCATTTTTCTTTTGTATGGCGGGGGATATGACAGTGTGCACAAACTAGGAGGCCTAGGCTAGCCTTGAAACACTTTTCTAAGGAATGCCCTGAAATGTTGCAATAGAGCTTGTCCCGGCGTGAGTTGGTACAGTAAGTTGGTCCCTTAGTAAGCATGGCTACAGGTGCTAGAAGTGAATGGGAGTGTAGTTGACGGTGTTGTTCTTCCTACTGGATCAAGGACAAAACACGATTCATTGTGGGAAGAGGATCGTAGAGGAGTATCTGAGCTCGTATATGGTCAAAAGAGTATTGAAGTCCCATGAGAAATTGCTTGATTTGGCTGCGATGGTGATAGTCTATCAGAGTCTTGACCAAGTCGCACGTACACAGAGGCATTGGTTCATATATGTCAAGTTCATCTCAATATGTATTGAGCTTGTTGTAGTAGGAGCTTACAAAATTATCTCCTGTGTTAGACTAGAAACTTCTTTCCTAAGTTGGAAGATTCGAGGTGCGTTTTGAATAAAGAAACGTTCACAGAGATCAAGCCATACATTGGCAACGATATCGGCAAGGGCAATGGTGGATCTATGTTCAAGACTAATCGAGTGTTGAATCATATCATTACAATATTCCCAAGGGAGAAAAAGCGGATCAGAATCATCTGAAGGTTTGGAAATTTTATCGTCGATGAAACCGAGTTTGTTTTTAATGTTGAGAGCGCATCGCATTGTTCTTATCCAAGAAACACAGTTTTCGATGGTGAGGAGTGGTGAGGAGTTCTGGAACCAGTGGTGATGAAGCTCCTTCGTCGGGTTGGATGAAGTATGGGCTTGTGGGATGGTGCGGATTGCTCTCATGATTTTGGGAGTTTGGATTTGACATGTTGAAGTTGTGGTTTTAGGATGAGGTAGAATCGTTGTGTGAATTAGCCATGGTGCTCTGATACCATAATTAAACCGTGAGTGTGAGGTATAGAGGAGAGGAAATAGAGGAACAATAAATTTGGGAGAAATATTTTCTTGTGTATTCAACGTACATTTTCTGTACAAGTGTTGGCAATATATATATATATATATATATCTCAACTAGGCAAAAGATAACGAAACAAATAAATACAAGAATGAACATGTTGTTATGCGTGTTGCAGAAAAGGATATGCTGTTAGTCCTTTTTAGGGTCATCTGGTGCACTAGGCAATGGATGTTTTGTCTCATCTGTACACCTAGTTGTTGCAGATGGTGTAGCCTCAATTTTTGGTAATTTCGACAAACTTCTTCATACCTTCTACCATGCATTTCCCACACAACTTTTTCATTTTTGTTTAACTCTATGGTGGCTTTCCAGAACACATAAATACAGATATAGAAAAAGAGAAAAAATGGTTTGAAAATGTGTAAGGAGTATACATGCTAAAGCACGTTGCTCTTATCCTAATATATATATATATATATATATATACATGTGTATATATATTGATATGTTCTAAGTGAAAATAGGTGCAAGGTTGGAGACCTTATTTGATATTTTCTAGAGAAGATATTGTGAGGTGGAGAATCATCCTCTTATCATTATCGAAAATAATGAAAAGTTGAATCCTACCGACGACGTCAATTGTTAATGCTTAAATTCACGTAATAGATTAGAATGGGGGAAGGAATTATCTCTGACCCACGATTGTGATTTGAGCTTCAATACGATACTTTTCGTGTTCATCCACATGATAAAGAGAACAACTACAAATACAAAAAGATTACATAAAAATAAATTCACAAACTGACATACTTCACATGATGCATCAGATCTACTTTATATTAATAACGACTTTACAATCTGATGAAATGCATTAAACTATATCAATTGTGGATTTGTTTTTGTGTATTTCTTTGTGGCTAAAGTACTTTTCTATAATAATAATAATAATAAATAAGTCAATAAAAATAAATATAGAGATACACATGTATTTTTATGTGGTTCTCAATAAAAGGCTATGTCCTGATTGTTTGGGGGGTAAAATCCATTATGGCCAGTGATTCTATAATTTCTCATTGTCTCACATATCATTCAATAAGATGAAAAATTTAGTTTAGGTGTAGAGAAGTCATCTCGAGCTTGTCAAGTTCATCTTTCATTTGTAGAGATATTCTCCTTTTATAGGGATCTATTTTCTTCCTTGAAGTAATAGATTTCAACTTATATTGTAAAACCTTTTCATTTTCATTGGTTTTATCAAAATAAATCATTAAAATTTAATGAAAAGTACACGTTTGATGAGAAGTCAACACCATAAGCCAAATTAAAAGTACTTTTATTTTATCCTCCCAACTTTATTTTCTTCATTTTTGATCAAATATGACGAAATCATTTTTGATGAGTTCAATATGAGATTATTTTGGTATTGGCTCCTAATCAAACTTGTATTTTTCATCACTTTTTGATAATTTAGATGAGACTAATGTTAATGCTTTAAGCCAACTTCTTTTGGTTTATTTCTTCATTTTCTTAATCTATTTCCTATCTTATCTCTTGACTTAATCTCTTTCCTTATTATTGTCATAGGTTTTTAAAGGGTTGGACCTAATCAATATAGGCCTGATTTGGATTTGAAGTTGAGATAAACTCATCTCAAATTCATCATTATACTTTTTCAAATTATTATACAAAATACAAATTTCAGTACAGTTTTTTCAAATTCCAATACATCATTTTCAAATCCCAAAACAATAATAATATTAAAAAAATTATAGTTTATTCAATTTTTAAAATTTATCTCAACTCATTTTTCAATCTAAACCACCCCTTAGTCGCTGACTCTCTAACATCAAGTATTCTGAGGCATTCTCATGTATTTTGAGATATATTTTTTTTCTTTTAAATATTACTTAAATACAAAATATTTTCATTTCTAGATCTTTAACATTTTTATTTAATCATCATCTAATTAATTTAAACATAAAATCTAATAGAAATTAAAAAAAAAAACATATTTTTCAGATTTTAAAATATAAATAAAACCAAAAATTTATATTCAAAATTTATAATAATTTTACATAATATTTTTTATATTTATTTTTATAAAATTGAATAAAACATTTTAATTCAAAGATAATATCCATACATATGCAAACGAGCCCAAGGACACTGTTCCCGTACGAGTTCGTGTGCACAGACCGAATGATCCAACGGTGCAAGCGATCCGATTCGAAGAAAGCATCCAACGTAAGCCAAGAATTCTTCCTAGAAACTTTGGCTGTAAAGCCTGTATTCATCCAAGTCGGAGTGCGAATGTTTGTAGAAAAAGATGAAGGAGAGTGGGATTGCAGAAGAATTGGAATTGGCAAAGAGGAGATGCTGGGTCGTCGTAGATAGAACACCGAGATTGCCTCTCATTGACTCATGCAGGAGCACTCTCCTTAGACTCGCCCACTCCGAGCTCAATTTCCTCTCCCGGTGTCCCACTCGCTCTTCCACACGCCTCAGGTCAGCCTTACACAAATTGGTCTTGAAAAGTATGTTCTAAAACCCGTCTGGTTCAGTTCAGATTATACTTGAATTAACGAGAATTGCCGATTTTTCCCATTTTATACAATACAAGGAGAAAATTAAGATAAAAAAGGGGACAAAGATGGTGCTCTCTGTGAACAGTTTCGCACGTGAACTAAGTGTGGTGAAAACAACAGAGTCATTTGAGTAGAAATTACTGGGTCCAAATCTCTGAGGTTGAGTGAATGGTAATGAGGGTTTAGGATGCCTATTCCGAATTAGATTATCAATTATTGTAATATCCGAGTAGAAGAATTAAACCACATAGTCTATACTTAAAAAAATTAGTTAATTATATAATTAGATTCCTATTGAAATATTATAAAGAGTAACAACTTCTCTTTCCCAAATAATATGAGACCCCAGATACCACCTACCTTATCCTTTTATCGTATGGGATATCACAATCTCTCACTTCAAATTTCCGACGTCCTCATTGGGTCCATCCGTCGTAATTGGCACGGCTCAAGTTTCACATTTCTAGTTGGAACTTTGATACTATTTGTAATGCCCTAATTGAAAGTCCAAACCACATGCTTATATTCTAAAAGAATTAGTCAATGAGATAATTAAAACCCTATTAGAACATTATAAAAATTAAGAACTTCTTATTTGCAAATTATGTGGGATTCCATATACTACCTACCTTGTCCTCTTATTATATGGGATATCACATTTATGTTTTCTAGTGGGGCTGCATTGTAATCTAATAAGAAGGTTCATTGGGAATCTGGGATGGGTCATTTTTTGTTCTTTAGTTGATGTAGCCAAGTAATTGGCCATAAGTGGTAAATGTGGTTCTGCTTTTCTTGAAATAGAAACTAGTGATTACTAAGATTTGATCATTTTTTTTTTATGTGATGACAGTTCAAATATTGGGCAGCTCGAAGCAATCGTTCACATTCTCCAGCAGCCATGTCTAACCAGTGTTTCCAGAGTTTGCAAGCCAATACCTGTATCAGCTGCAAATCGGAACGGGTGGAAAACCAATTCTTGCTCTAAAGGCGTTCATGTCGATATAGTTTGTACTCTCAATAGGCAACCTGTGTGGATTATTGTATCTGACAGGAACCCAAGGTTCATTCCTTGGGATAGATGTCAAAAGAGTAAGGGCTTGAGATTGCGAGTTGAAGAAGTCCTTGCTGCAGCTCGGTCTTCATTGACATTGAAACCTTACTCGATCATTCTTTTCTTCTCGAATGGTCTTGGAAACTTTGTTAGAGAGAAACTTAGAAAAGATTTTGGGGCATCTGAGATTGAATTGGAGTTCTCCGTTTTCGATTTTGACTTCTCTGAGGATTTGGATGGTGAGTGGATAAATGTGCTTGCAAGATCATACCAAGATGCATGCGTTCTTAAAATAAAGGTTGATGATATTGGCGATATCGTTTCAAGTCCTGGATGTGATTTGAAAGGGTCAAGTGTTGCTGCAGTCACACCAAGGCTTTCAGAAGAGCTAGTGGAGAGTAGTGCGGGGGACCCTTTTTTTTCACTCATTTCAAGGATGAAACACTGCCCTTTTAAAGTTAAAAATTTGGAAGATTCTGAAATGAAGGAGCTGTTAGGTGAAGTTGATCTTATAAATTTTGATACAACAGCATTGATTGCACTTGTATCAGGGATCAGTAATGGTGGCACTGAGAAACTTTTGGGTACTCCCGAGAGTGAATTGAGACTGCGGTTTAAGGGAAACTTTGAGTTTGTGATTGGACAGGTAAAATCACTTTAGTTTTGTGTTTATTCCATTTTATTGAGTTGTGTTTGTATGGAACTGACACATTTGGTAGGTGTGAGCAGCATTTCTGAATGCGGATAAACTTCTTTCCTTGTACTTCTTTGAGTTTGTGGTGTGTAAAAAGGTGCATGGTATGAAAAGTTTTGGTTAGTAGGCATCCTGCTTAAAACATGGTCTGACATAGCCATCCTACTCTGCATGACTCAACTGATGTGGCAAATCAGCACATAAAACCAACATGGGTCAACTACTCATTTGTTGCCTGTTTTTTCCCATGGTAAAAGTTCTCTTTGCAGTTTCTCTTGCATATTTCCCATACCTTTCAAGGTATTTTACAACCCAATGGTGGTCTTCTTTGCTGCCAAATTTTGTCATGATAAAAAATTTCCTTTGCAGTTGTTCTGGTGTATTTCAAATAACTTTCAAGTTTTTCTACAATTAGATGGTAGCCTTAGATGCATTTCTTCATTTCATTCGTCAATGTCCCCATTCTTTTGAATAGTTTTTCCATGATACCTTGATCGATCCATTCACACACCAAAAATAAGGAAAAAGACAAAAAAGAATTGGTGGCCTGTACCCTGTAAAATTTCAATTTTCCTATTATCCTCTTTCATTAATAATCAGTAGTGAGCCAATAAGCTGCAACAGTAACACTGCAATCCTACATCGGGAATAGACATAATCCGCATAAAGCGGTAAGCTATAAAGATAGTCATGAATGCTAAGTCCCACATTTGCTATTGTAACACCCGGATCCAAATTTTATAGGCTTGGATAAAGATTTTTTAAGTTTTGACTATGGACCCAATTTTGTTAAGGCTAAAAGGAAGATTCTTTATGGAGCCCATTAGTCCGTACCCCTTAGTTGAGGATCTCGTATTGAGAGATAGGATTGGATACGAAATTATGGACCTAGATTAAAAAAGGAGTAGGTTTGGCCCATTAGGAGGCCCCACCCAATTTTTTTTCTAGCCAAAGCCCATTTGATCATTGGCTGTTAAAGTTTTTGGCTGGTTGGAAATGAATGAGAGGTGTTTTAATAATAGGGAACGCAATGTAGATGAACTTTGGGAATTTTTAATGAGTTCTTTGCTTAGTTGGTTTTCTGCTATTGTACTCAATGGAGGGGCTGTCAATGGGTTTCTGTCTTCGCTTTTCTAGTATTAGAATGTAACTAGGTGTCTATTTTTGTATACTTCTTGTGTACGTGGGCTTCACTTGCATTTTGATGAATAAAATTTATACTTGTCTAAAAAAAAAAAAAAAAACAATGGAAATCAACCCTTTTTCAGTAAGTTAGATCTCGATTAGGTGCCAGGAAACCCTCTAGATGAACACTATCCACACTGAGGTTGTTTTAGGACTCTTTCTAGATAGGATATGAGCTGTCCTAGATCTGGAGAAGTAGAAATTAGCCCCACTTATGACTTCTAAATGGGTCCAAAAAATAGGAACATATTTTCCCCATAACTCCTAGCTATTTGGATTCTTAGAACCTTTTTCTAAGCCAATGGTGAGTTAAATTCTTGCAGCCCTATTATTAGGTTTTTCAGGCCTAATAAGAAGGATCATATGGACTGAAAACTAGAAAAATAGAGGCTACTGTGAGTCTAGAAAGTTTTTATAGCAATCTCACGTGATGTGTTTCAAGAAAGAGTTCTTCTATACATAGGCTGCTACAGTAACCAACACCACGCTGCCTATGTGTTTTCTTTTTTGTTTAATTGTTATAGTAAAACGCATGTGTCCAGGGGTAGAACCAGGAATCGTTGTTTGGGGGGGGTGATCGATAAAATATATAGTAGGTAAAAATATAAATAATGTATATTTTTTACACGTGACAATATATAAAAATAATATTATATAAATCAAGAATAAGTTTGAAAAGTACCTAAAAATAATGATATAAGATTATTAAATTTTTTTGTATAGTTTGTCAATTAACAATACTCTCAAATTCTCAACTAATCTGCAAATTTATAATATATTAATTTATTTAATTAATTATAAACCAAATACAGTATAATATACACTTCCATATTTCATATTTCATATAATATATACTAAAAGTCTAAAATAGCATATAAATTTAATAGTAATTCCAAGTAAGAAAGGTGGGACCAAATTTGCATATAAATAAATTAGACTTCATATTTTAGAAAAGTAATAATAAAATAGGGAATAATAGTAAAAAATATTTGAAAATATTTGAGAAATTTTTGTTTCCAAACCCAGCTTAGACTTCATATTCTAGACTTCCATATTACCTGCATATATATATAAAGCAGACTTCATATTTTAGAAAAGTGGGACCAAATCTGCTATTTGAAGAGTTTGTGGGTGCTATGCTTTTACTTTGGACACTGGACTTGGAGTTTATACGTTGGTCACTTGGATTTGAACCATTGGTCTTAAAAAAGATTTTTGTATAAAGGGGGGCTGCGTTGGGGCTGTATAAAAAAATTCCTACTAATCTATAGACTCTATGGAATTTTTAGAAAACTTTGGGGGGGCGGTAGCCCCCCCAAAGCACTACCTAGTTCCGCCTTTGCATGCGTTTTACTCAAAAGCCATCTTCCCCATTTTTTCCCCAAATCAGTCCATTCGAATTGCTGAGAGATCTCGCTCCAACTTTGCCTTGCCCCTCCCGCTTGGTTTCCGCCGCTCTTCTGCCGTCTTCAGTGTGCCGTTTACCAGCTGCCGTCTGCCATTTGCGTTGTGCTGTTCCTACGAGGTCACCCATTCTGCAAGGTATTTATGCAAGCCGAGTTTCTTTTTGTTGCTCTCCCACTGGATGGATCTTCCGTGATCTTTTTTTTTTCCCCCTACAGTAAAACTTTCGTTTCTCTACTTCCCCGCATTTTCCAGGAGTTCAGTTGCTCAAGAGAGAAAACAAGCTCCTTTGTTGGTTGGGAGAAAACGAGCCACATTTTCCAGGATCTGCACCTTGTTCTCTCCCCATTGTTGAGACCCACCGCTTTCTCTCACATTCTTCTATGGTTGGTTGTGCTTTGCTAGTAATCTCGATGAAGGTAAAGTCTAACATGCGGTTTTGGAAAAAAATAAAAAAAAGGCCAAAAGAAAAACATATGAGTTTTGGGAGAATAAAAAAAGAAATCAAAGAATCTGTTAATGGAAGTTCAAGCCAAATCTGCTTTAAGGTTGAAGGCATCATATACTGTTAAACCATGCGATTTTGGGTAAAAATAAAAAAAGATATGAGTTTTAGGAAAAAAGAAAAGAAAGAAATCGAAGAATTTGGTAATGGAAGGTCAAGGAAAAGAGATGCCTATTCAGTGTTTGGATTTGCAAAAAGTGAAAAACACAGTGGGGGGAAAAAAAAAAAGGAAAAAAAAGTAATAGAGCTCGATCAGTTTGCAAATACTGTGATGTGAAAACCGGGCTGGGTTTGCCATATTACATCATGTGGCGTTGGTAAAATAGACTGGCTAGGAATAGATTTATTCTTCAAGAAAACCCATCCCTAACCCTAGAAAAGTTGCTGCAATTTCAGGAGATTGAAAAAACAGCATCACTGTATCACTTCCAACCCCTTTTCAGCAAGTTAAAGTAGGTGATCATAGATGCGTTAAGTCTCGGCAAAAGCGAAGTGGTAATGAGCATGGTCATATCCTTACGTGTATGGTAAGTAATGTTTTTAAAGTATTTGTATGTATGGCCCTATATTGAAAGCCCTTTTTTATGTACCAAGGTATGATGAAACTGTTTTTTGAATGGCAAGTTATTATGTGTTTTCCTGCACCATGATCTGTTTTCACTAAAGATATTATCAAGAGTTATATTACTATGTGTTTTACATGCATCATGATAAGAAAGATAAAAGACAAGTTATGAAAGAAGCTTTAAGAATGGCCATGAAAGATGCATGGTACCAATGTGGATGTGCAAGCTATGGACCTAATCGTTGTTCACCATATTTATGTTATGATAAGTTAAGCAGTTGCCTCTGTGGCTACAGACAGTTGTATCGGTGCACAACCTTGCATAGGGGCTTAATACGTGTTGGCCATAAAGATAATGATATGATTAAAGAAAGGGAAAGATAAATTCAATGAGTTATGCATAGCACCATGTTTATGTAAAAGTATTAAGCATGCATGTTTTTCAAAGAAACCCAATGTACTGTTTGATGTACTACTTATTGAGTATTCAACTCATTTTGTTAAATTTTTTTGTTTGTTTTTATGTTTTTAAAATGTATAGGGAAAGAAGATAGTGTTGATGAGCTGCCGGCCGGGCATAGTTCATGTTTCAAGGGATTTTCTGACTTAATAAGTGTTTTTCACCAAAAGACTCGTTTTAAATTTCTTGCTATGATTTTTATTTTTTATTTTTTTATGCTATGATTTTGGGAAGTTATTTCCGATAAATGAAGTATTTTTAGTTTTGGGGACTCTTTACTTGGCATAGTTACGAAAGTACATAACACTCCTAGCCTATGGGAAGGGAGTTTTAGAGCTACATACTAGGTGAAACTGGACTCTTTTATGTGATTTTAGGAAGGCTCTGAAATTGACTAGTCCCTTTGGAAGTTATGGTGCAGATATACTTATAGTGTAGATATGACTAGTGCTTTCCTAGGGTCATTAAAAATCAGAGCCATGCACTTATCAAAAAATTGAAAATCCAAGCCGCGTAGTGAGGCCAACCATTTGATATTGGAGCACTATATGATATAACTCTGACAATGACATTAGGAATTTAAAGAGGGGGGGGGGTTGTAATATGTTAGTCCCCATTGGGAATAGGTGTATAACTGACATAATGTGGGTAAGTATTAAAGGTAGTTATGGGTGCTAAGTCCCTCACTGGCTACTACTAGATGAAAATGGGTTTAGAAGTGATTCTGGCAAAGCTCCAAAATTGACCAGTATGTTTTAGAGTTATAGTGCAAATACGGATAGTAGTTTCTCTGGGTCGGTAGATAGACCTATTTAGAAAAGTCCGTTTGACATCCCATCCACCCCCCCCCGCGCGGACCCTCTCCCGGCACCCCTTTTCCCCGTACCTATCAAAGTGTTAGACACAATTGTTTAACACAGAAAGCCCTGTCCCCCTCTTCTCTCTCTCTCTCTCTCTCTCTCGCTCTCTGCATGGCAGTCACATAGTGTCTTAAGTTCAGGTGTTGGCAACAATGGAGTTTTGTTCATCTGTGCGTTTTGTCACTTCAATAATCCCAGCATGTATTAACATCCATGTTCTAGTTGATGCAATCTTGTCTTCTTTTTTGGTAGGTGATGTCTGAAATTGAGAATCCAATTCATGTGGAAATGGGTGGTGTAATATCTGGAAGGAGAGGCATAATATGCGAAAGTGTTCATTCAGAGTTCATGGATTTAGTACTGATGTGTGGAGGGCCTAATGAGAAGTTCAGAGCCAATCAATTACTCAAGTGCCTGATGTGAGTTTCTTGAGTAGTTTGTTTCCTTCTTGAAAGCCACTATAACCTGCAACAATTATAAAAATCATAGATGTGCACATTATAAAATCAGATTAATATTTACTGATTTGATACAATCATCATTGGGTTGTTTCTTTTTTTGTGAGATAGGTTTTTTATTCTGTACTCAGTTTATTGAGGTTAAAAGGATCCCAATATTTATGAGTAGAGAAGGCTTGGTAGTTAATTTTTTATACAAAGCTGTCACTAATGTTTAGTGTGGTCCTTGGACAATTCATGTGAAATTACCATAAAGTAATGGGTTCTAGGTTCTATTATAAACAATTTGTCCATTCTTTAAGTAATTCAGATTGTTACCTATTTTATTTGGTGTAAAGTCATATTTATTAATTACTTTGTTTGAGAAGATGGGAAATAAATTTAGTGTTCTGGTAAACAGATTTCCACTTCTTGAACTTACTTTTAATTATCCTCTTAAATCAGCATATTGTCTATAACATTTAATGCACTTGTATTGTGATTTATTTATCTTATGTGTAAATTCTTCGAGGAATATTTTCTTTGTTCTTACACGCAGACACGATGTGCACATTCCACAAATGGAAAGCTTTTGTGTTAAACTCACATAAGGTCACATGATCCTTGTGATTTCAACTTTTGTTACTGTTTAGGAACATTCCAGCTGGTCATAAATTCCGCCATAGTACTTTCCTCCACCCTTTCTCAGCAAAGAAAACTCTGCCATGTCCTTGAATAAGCAAATGCAATTCTCTTTAAATGGAAAAGATCTAAAAAATCTATGTGCTTTCTCTCCTGCTAATAGAGTTTGTTGTAGCTGAAAATATACAAATTTGAGCTTAGCGTGTCTCATCTTTGCTAAGAGGATTGGAATTCTGAGACACATGGTTTATGTGTGCAACTCTTATGAGAGGGTTTAAAGAGTTGGGTGACCATGTTGATATTATGTAAAATTAAGACTGGATCCTCTGCTTTATATTATGGAGATATCTTTGCCTTACATTATTCTTGTGATTATTATGATTTGCTTCAGTTTCCATGGTTGAATGCATTTGTTTATAAAAGAAAGGTGTCTGGAGAATGCCTCCTAATTTTGTAACTAGGTGTATGTTGCAATATTTTGAATACCGTTTCGGTAACCGTTTTGATCGAGGTATTGGAACGAGATATTTTGGTATCGATACTGTTTCGAATACTGTTTCGGAATAGTCTACATATTAATAAATTATACTAAATCTAAAACAAAGAGAGTAAAATTAATTGAATTCTTATTTATTATTCTCGCACCACATATTTAAAACAGTAGAATTATTATTAGAAAATAGAAATAAAACAAGAGTGCAAATGGGAACAAAACAAATAAGACAAGAATTTTATCTCTGAATTATAAAATAATTGACGATGGAAGAAAAATTTTAAAGTAAGACAATTAAAACCGTGAAAGGACAAAGTGAGTTAGTAGTCAGTACAACACATTTATTGATTTAAGTGAAGTGACGTTTCAAAAAAAAAAAAAAGTGACGAGAAGTGATAAACTATGGAAGTGACTGAAAGTTTGAAACACACTGTAGGCTGCATATTAGTTATTTTGAAAGTGCAGATTACAGGGAAGTAAGGTAGCTTTTATAACGTTTACATGCTAACATTACTACGTGCGCTTGTTTTCATACCGGCCAAAATCCGGCATACCGACCGGTATTGGCCAAAATAGACTAGTACAACCGGTATTTTTACCGGTATGAATCATTGCCTTTAGCTGTGCCGGCCATTGGACCATTACGAAATATTTTGGCCGTACCGGCCGGTACAGCATGAACTTCAAAACTTTGGTATGCTGTTTCATACCTTTTGTATATTCGGGCTATGCCTATTTACTTTTAAAATAGGTGTGTGGAGAATGATTCTTTTGTCTCATGTGGTGTTTTGGCTTGAAAAGAATGGCCGGAGCTTTGAAGATAGGGACTATCTGGGTGAGCATAGAAGTTTTTTTTTTTCCAAACTTCATTTCTTTGGGCTTCTACTAGTGTTTTTAATGGAGCCAGCTTTCATTACTTTTTTGTATCACTTTCAGGCTTCTAACTCGTAACTAGGTGTTCTCAGTTGTATACTTCTATATACTTGATTCAATAAAATTTTTTTACCCATAAAAAAAGTTTGTAGGCGTCCTATGGCTGAGTTTGGGACAATAATTTGCAGTTTTCTTCTTTTTCCTCCTTCCAACTTGCTATCATTAGATGATGCTAGAACCCTAGAAAAGTCTTCTAACCTGGTAGAGTATATAGTTGTAATTAGTTTATGTTATGAGGATATAATGGTCATTGGCATGTATATGTATATTCGGTTTAGATACCAATGAAAAAACAACAAAAAGTATTTTTTCTCTCTCTTGTTCAACTACATGGTATTAGAGCGTTAGTAGTCTGGTGGTGGTTGTGCGACGGCGTAGTGGTGGTTGTTGGCGAAGAGATTGGTCGCTGTGCGTTATCGTTGTCAAGTTTTCGACGGAAGATTCTCTTTTCATGGTGTTTCCAGTGACATAAGGTGTCGTCTCCTGTAATGCTCATTGGAATCGAGCTTGCTGGCGTCGTCTATCCACTTCGGTGAGTTTTTGTCTCCATCGGTGCTGAAAATACTATTTATCGCTGGCCGACAAGGTAGTCTCGGGGTGTTTGGTTGTAGGTCTTCACTATTCTATCCTCGACTGTGTATGTCCCCAATCTGGAGTAAGAGCCTATCCCTATCTGAAATAGCACCTGTTTGGTACCAGGAATACGGTAATCCAGCTTTCCTTGTCCTGGGTTTAGGATAACTTATCCTTCCTTAACTCTTTCTTTGAAGTCAATACTGGCAAACCCGAAACAGACCGATACAGGCCGGTTCAATCCAGAAACATCGTCGAAACAAGCCAGTTCATACTTGAAGCATACCTGAAACAAGCTGATTCATACCCGAAAAGCTCTTGTTTCAACTAGTACAGTCTGTTTACAGCCGATATAGACTTGAAATTTGGGTTTCTAATTTTCCAGCTTGTATTTCTTAGTTTTCATCCATTTTTTCCTACTTTTCTCCTGACAGCCAAGTTTGAATCATTTTCTCTTGCACCAAATATTAATATGCCTATGACTACAGTGTGGTTGAATGGAAAGAACTATATATTGTTGTCAAAATCTGTTGAAATGTTTTTGAAAGGCAAGGGTCTTCGTCATATCCACTTGGTTGATCCGATGCCTGCCTCAACTAGTTTTACATTTGCTCAATGGGAGCAAGAAGATGCTCAAATTTGCTCCTTGATGATCTCTAGTATTGAGCCTAATATTTGTGCTAGTTTAGTACATTTTGACACCGCTCAAGAGATATGGAGGCATCTCAAACAAATGTATTCAGGTGCTAGAAACACAACCCGTATTTATGAGTTGTGTCAACAATTTTTTGCATTGGAACAGGGTACTTTGAGCGTGGAAGATTATTATTCTCAAGTGGTGAGCATATGTGAAAAACTCAAAATTTATCAACCTATCACTTCTGATGTTTCAAGTATGCTAAAACAACGTGAATAGTTCAATGTTGTGAGGTTTCTTGTTGGCTTAAAACTTGAGTATGAGTTGATGTGTTCTCAAATTTTGGCAAGTCCACAACTTCTCTCATTTTCTGATGTGTTTTCTCGAATTCAGCAAGCCACATTATCTAGACAGGGGTCTCAGTTGTCTTTTGATCAGAATAATGAGAGATCTGCTTTATTTGCCTCCTCTGTTGCTCTTGGTGGGCGTGGAGGTCGGGGTGGTAGAGGTGCATGTGGGGGATATGATGCCAGAGGTAGTAATTGCACTCGAGGTCGTGAATCTCGTAAGTGCACTCATTGTGGTCGTACTAACCACTCGGTAGACTATTGTTGGGATCTACATGGTAGACCATCTAAGTCCGCTAATCAGGCCATTTGCCAAGATGGTACAACTCAGGCAACGATCTCCAATTTGAGTCCAGAGATGATTAATGTATCGAAGGATGAGTATAATCAGTTTTTGGCTCATACATGGGCAGCTTCATCTTCCATAGCTACTCTTGCCCAACTAGGTCAACATCTGCATGTCTTGTCTCATCTACTCAAAATCCATGGAGCATCGATTTAGGAGCTAATGAACATTTGACCAGTTTGTCTCATTCCTTATCTAAGTTAGATAATATGTCATTTCCCAAGAGTGTTAATTTTGCTAATGGTTCTCTTGCTAAAGTTACAGGCATTGGATCTACTAAGCTCACTGATTCTATATCCTTGTCATCTGTTCTATATGCTCCCAATTTTCTCTATAGTTTGTTGTCCATTAGTAAAATTACTCAAAATCTTCAATGTTCTGTAACCTTTTTTCCCTTTGTATGTATCTTTCAAGATCTCAAGACAGGGAAGAAGATTGGTACGGGGCATGAAGCCGGTGGTCTGTATTATTTTGATGTCGAGCAGTCACCCACTTGAGCCCTCACATCCTCATCATCATCCGCTTTTAAATGGCATTGCTGCCTTGGACACCCATCTCTTTCTTTTGAAACGTCAAGTTAGGAATTTTGAAAATGTGTCTCTCTCTTCTTGTGAAGCATGTCAGCTTAGTAAATATCATCGTGTGTCTTTTGTACCTCGAGTTGATAATCGGGCATCTTATCGTTTTGAATTGGTTCACTCTGATATATGGGGACCAATCAACATTGTTTCAAACAAGTTTTAGTATTTTGTTACATTTGTTGATGACTATTCTCATATGACGTGGTTGTTTCTGATCAGTTGTCTCAGTTGAAGACAATATTCATCTCAGTTGTCTTGCTTCAGGTGTAGTATAATGAATGGTGTGGAGAGATCATGGAGAAATCCTAGAGCTTAAAATAGCAAACTGAGATATGACAAATTAGAGCTGATATGCATCCAAAATAGTTCTATGATTGATTAAGATCAAACTGATAAAGACAGCAAGTCTCTGATATTGAAATTAAAATCTGAAACCAAAAGAACGAATTTGGTATATTTTAATTCAAGTAACTAAACATAAGGAAAAGCAGCAGCGGAAGGCTAGCATAGGGAACAAGGTCATGTTGCTATGATAAGTGAGGAGGTGTAGGCTCTAAGTTGTAATACAGGACATAGAATTTAAGAAACAGGAAAAAGAAGATGAAGAGACCTATGCATCTGACGATTACTACACCCAGGAGAAAGTTGCATAACACATCAGGCAAAGCGGCTAGGATTTCAGTATTTTCTTAATAGTCTTCAGAAAATACTGATGCATGCACAGATCGCTATCTACCAACATGTTACCAGTTATGGCTAAAATGTACAGTTTGTACCTTATTGTGAAATTTGACTGTTAAGTGCATTTATACTAGAGAACTCTCAAGTTGTTTGCTGCCTCCAGCCTTGAAATCTATTTGATATGCAACTTTGTGGTTTGGCCTATTCACAGGATTTTAATTCTGGTTTCTCTAAGGATTTGATCAAACATAATTCTGAAAGAAGACTTGCACAGGGAAGCCAAAAACGAATGGCGCTTATTGAGAAAATGATATGGTATTTGGTGATACAGTAAGTTCTTTAGTGTGTTTGACTTAATGTATGGTATCTTAAAAATCTCTCAGCAGTTTGAATGTTGATTTCTGAACTCATGTTACCATAAGCACCCTCCCTTTTTTTCACACCATATATATATATATATATATATTATGGTTAATCAGAGATTTTATTACCAAGAGTTGGTATGGCCCAAGTACACACGAAATATCTAAGAGAAAAAACCTACATACACTCTAGAAACTGAAAATGACTAAAGCAAATCAAGAAAATTCTTTCCATTCTATACAAAAGGCTAAAGCCTTAGCCCAAAAATACAAGGTATTAAAGAAAAACTCCTCAAGTTCTCCCATCTTCAAAGCACCTCCCATTCCTCTCTAACCATAGGCACCACATCAAGCACAAAGGAATCATTGCAGATGACTCCCTCATAACCTTTCCAACATGCAAGAAAATCCACCACATGCTTAGGCATCACCCAAGCAATGCCCATCCTACCAAAAATCTCATTCTACAACATCTTAGCCACCTCACAATGAAGGAAAATTTGGTTAGCAGATTCACCATCTTTCTTACTTATGAAGTACCAATCTACTACTCAAAGTCCATGCTTTCTTATGTTATCTTTAGTGAAAATTTTTCCAAGAGACGGAAACCAACAGAAAAATACCAACGTATTAGGCACCTTAACTCTCCAAATGCATTTCCAGGAGTAATCATAGACATAATGACAAGTAGTGCCTTATAAAAGGAACTAACTGGAAATCTGGAATTTCCTGCATAAACCTACAGCAAACCATCCTCCCTTCCCTGAGCAATCTTCAAAAAAAAAAAAAAATCATGTAATCTGCCAAAAAAATCAGAGACTACATTCACTTCCCAGTCATGCACATTTCTGACAAAATCAACTCTCCGTTGTAGATTATTTTATTCACAAAAGACAAGGAATCAGCCACTTCAGGATCTTCATCCCTAGCAATCCTGAAAAGGGTAAACACTCTTGAGGGCTGAATCCCCACATCAATTATCATGCCAAAATGAATCCTGCCCTATCCACCCCCACCTTGGATTTTACATGATTGACAAACTCCCCCAACCCATCCGAATGAACTTCCACAAACCACCCCAATTACTTCATAGAACACCAACTCCCCCACATCCTCCCATATTTAACGTCAATAACATTTTTCCATAATGTGTCCCTCTCGATATGATATCTCCAAAGCCATTTTCCAAGAAAAGCTTTGTTAAAAAGCCTCAAATCTCGCACCCCCCAAACCTTCACAAGAAACCAGTTGACAAACCTTATTGCAACTTACCAAGTGAAACTTTCTTTCCTCCACTTTACCTCCCCACAAGTAATTCCAAAAAATCCTTTCAATTGTATTTGCTTCCCTTGCCGGCTAAGGAAAAAGAAAAAGGAGGAAGATTAGACAACATACTCTTTATCAAAGTAATTCTACCCCCTCTAGACAAATATAACTTTTTCCAACCAGCCAACCTCCTCTCAATCTTCTCAATCACCCCATCCTAGATCATAATAGATTTGTGAGGAGCACCCAAAAGAAGACCATGATACCTCAATGCAACGAAGATATCTTACATCCCAAAATATTAGCCAAATCTGAAATATTCGAAACAGGACCCATTGGAACAATTTCAGACCTATATAAGTTGATTCTAAGACCTGAAATAGCTTTAAACATAACAAAAGACTCTCAAAGAACGGTGGTCTGGATTGGTCTCACTAGAAATTAAAGTGTCGTTGGTAAAAAGAAAGTGTGGGACTTTTTAAGCATCTTCTTGTCCCAAGCCACGAGAACTATTCAAGAACCTAACTAGGGTGCCATTCACGAAAATGGAGAATCTAATTGTCAAAATACAATCCTTGATCCACCATACCACTTCTCTCAAAAACCATGTCCCCCTAGCACAAGAGAAACTCCCAACTAATATGATCATATGTTTTTTTAATATCTAATTTAACTAAAATTACAAATTCACCCAATCTGATTCTACTATCCAAACATTCATTAGCAATTAAAATTGAGTCAAAAATTTGTCTCCTCTTCACAAATGCATTCTGAGACTTCAAAGTAAATTTTTTCCATCTCCACACTCATGCAATTAGCTAGTACCTTAGAGATGATCTTGAACACCTATTTACCAAACTAATAGGCCGAAATTCCCCCATTTCCTCAGCCCCCACCTTTTTAGGTATTAGTGCAATAAAAGTAGCATTGAGAATTCTCAAATTTAATAAATGAGTGAAATTCAAGAAAAACCTTTATAATATCTTCTTGCACCATGTTCTAACAAACTTGAAAAAAGGCCATTGAGAAACCATCTGGACCCGGTGCCTTATCCTTGCCATTCCTCTAACCACATCAAGTACTTCTTCAAAAGCTCTCTCCAACCATTCTAAACTCACCTGGTCAATGGAATAAAAAATCAGCCCATCTAACTTAGGTCTCCAAGAGTATTCTTCCTTATACAGCTTCTCATAAAAGCTCACAATATGTTCCTTGATGGCCTCTTGATCCGAAAGAATGTTATCACCTTCATGAAGGATGTCAATAGCATTATTTCTTCTGTGAGAATTCGCATTTGGTGAAGGATTTTGTACACTTGTCGCCTTTCTTCAACCAAAGAACCCACTATTTTTGCCTCCAAGTTATTTCCTCCATTAGAGTGATCTTCTCTAATTCAGCTAGCACCCTTTTTTTTCTCTCCATGACCACACCAGATATATCCCTCAACAGTTCTTTATCCTCAAAACACTACAGCTGTACCAAAGATGCTTCCTCTTATTTTCCATGTTCACAAACACTCTGCATTCCATTTCTTCAAATCATGTTTTAGAGGTTTGAGTTTTCCAGCCAATACAAAACTGAGTACCAGAAAAAAGGTATGATGACCATCACATTCTTACCCCATCCACAAATCATCCTCTAGCCCACATCTTTTCAAATTTAAAGTACCTACGCCCTTCGATTATGCCCCCAAAATCCAACATAATGAGATAATGATCAGAGAAAATTCTCGGTAACCTTTTCTAATTCAAATCAGGAAAATACGCTTTCCAAAGAGGCCAATACCAAAAATCCATACAGCCTAGAAAAGCCCTTCCATTTGATCACGTAAAGTCCCCAGCCGCCATCGGTAAATCAATCAAATCTAACTCGAAAATCAGATCTGAAAGACAGTCATAGCATTAGAGAAGTAAGAATCCCCCACTTGACTGCTAGGAAAACAAGTCATGTTAAAATCCCATCCAAAACATCAAGGAAGATCCCACCAGCAGCAAAGGCCCACCATTTCGTCCCATAAACTATTCCGACTACTATCCAAATTAGGATCGTAAACACCTGTAAAAGCCCATTCAAATCCATCATATACATTCTTAAAATGACAAGCCACCAAATATTCACCCACATAATGTTCTATCAACTCCGCAACCCTGCTATCTCACATGATAATGATGCCCTCTGAAGCCCCCACATTCGATACTAACTCAACCCACCCCAGACAATGGCAGCTCCACAAACTATTGACTAATGATTGATTAACAAACTTCAACTTGGTTTCCTGAAAGCATATAACATCAGCCCTCCACTTAGGTATCAAATTCTTCACTCGAAGACAATTTCTACAATCATTAAGCCCCCAAACATTCCAAGAAATAATCGTAGGTTTCATTGATACCATATTTTTTAGTGGAAAGAATCTCATAAAAGCAACGTTGCACCAAAATCAAACTCAAGATCTGCTGCTTTGGGTTCAATGTTTAATGGTTTGTGATTTAAGGTATGGAATCGAAACTTCTTAAGGCTAGTTGGTTTTGTCTGTGGGATAAACCCAATTAAACTAAATTGAGTTTCACATACCTGTAAGTTCTACTGTGTATTTGTGCACACATTATACATGAAGTAAATAATTTTTCAAGTTTTTTTTGTGCCTTGTACTGTAACTATATAATCATACTATGTAAATAATTTTCATGAAGTTCCGAGCTGATAAACTTGAGGTTTTGAACAGGCTGGTGCCGGATAGTCCTTCGCAACGTGTTATGGGTCTGCCAACTACAAGAAAGCTGGCATTGAAGAACAAGGTAGTTTTTGGCACCGGTGATTACTGGCTTGCTCCAACCTTAACGGCAAATATGGCATTTGTTAGAGCAATTTCACAGACTGGAATGTCCCTGTTTACTATTGAGCATAGACCACTGGCTTTAACTGGCGATTAATCTCATAGATGATCTTGGGACTAAATGTCATGCTTCCATAAATATCCTTTGTAGGTAAGATGGTTTCAATTGGATACACTTGATCTATATGTATATTCATGTTGCCAAGGACATGATCCATGCATGGCAAGAGTTAACTACTTCAGTCGGTCAAAGGTGTGAAATCCATCTGCAGTGAAGAACTTATATACTACTGCCACAATGACGCACTTCAAAGGACCAACAGATTGTCAGTGTCATTTTGTGTCTTTTAGACTTGGTCACCCAAGTTCCTACCCCTTGAAGGAAAAAATAGAGATGCAGAAGAAAAGAGAAGTATGCCACCAGAAATATTTTTTTTTTGTTTGGGGGGGGGGGGGAATTTTAATAGAATTCCTTTAAAAAAATCTTAAGAATTTAACTTCTAATAAATTTTTCAAAGGTTTTCGGATTCAAGCCCATCTTTGTAGTCCACTTTATGTAGAGATAATAGCGAGGAGATGAGAGGTAGCCCTTTCCACGTGGTTGGATTTGTGGGGGAAGTTGGAGAACCGGATGCCTGCCTCATAGGGTGGGATGAGTGGGAGGACCACCCATCGTGACTTAGAAACTTGAATATGTGTTATTTTAATTAGAATTAGAAACTTGAGTCTTAAAAACCTGAAAAAAAAAAAAAAACAAACAAAAGACGGGCAGTTGTAGTAGTGTTTATGAGTTTTCTCAACTTCGATAAATCTATTTCTTGTTATGATGCAAATGTTTCCATGCCTTGGAAAACATCATCTGGGGTCTTTCATATGTTTCTCATTACGTAGTATATTTGAGCTAGAAGATTAGTATTTGAATTGCATTGTAGGCACTAATGTTCATAGTTCTATGTTGCAGATACATGCAAGATCCAAATGCTGTTGGAATAAGAGTTTTGTATGGCACTATGGCATAGAGTCTCAAACAGGACAGGGTGGTTCATACTGCCAAATCCTGTTTACCTGGCAGTGATGCCACAAGAAGGAGCTCAAACCAGCCTTCTGCTCCCTGGGCTTTGCATCAGGCTAAGCTAATCCAGACAACTAAGGTTTAGTACTCGATATTTGGAAACTTTACTGCTAGGGTTTTACTTAAAACTGGGGTGTGGAATATTTTTCAATTATGAATATTTTACTTAAAACCCACGCCCAGAGGTCCAGAAACTAATCGTAGTTGGGGATAAAGTAAACATTCAATAGAGTATGGTGCATGTTTTAGCCAAAATAGTAGTGAATATTTTTCAATTATGAATATAGGATATTTTTAATTTATTCACATATGCAGTTCTTACTATGAGTTATTAGTTTATTTGCAAAATAATAAAATGAATTTTGCGGCCAAATTTGAATTCTGCATTGATATACAAAGACGTAGAGTTCAATTGAATTCTGCAACGATAAACCTGGCTTTGATACTATGTCAATAAACGAGGTTTTTGTGTGAATAGCCGAGTGCCTTGGCCTTTTGTTTTCTGTATATTCATTGACTGTACAAGTGTGCTATATATGGAAATTATATTCTGGCTAATTTGTATGCTAACTGTACAAGAATAAATCAAGGAAAGTATAATAATAGAGAATAATGGACAGCAAAGCTGTCTGTTGACACGACTATCTTAATAAAGACGACTTTCATTTCATTCAAAAACATAAAAAATAAGTTTTCATTAAAGGAAAGTCTATTAAATCTGTTTACTTTTCTACAATAAGTTACTAATCAATTGAATCTATATTGTATATAAAACTTCGATTATGTATTGAGGCGGCCATGACATATTTTGCCCAAATGTCGATTTTCTGTTTTACTAAACTTCTACAGGTAATGAATTTTATGAATCAATGGGGTCCAATAAGATTGTTTTGTTAACCCACTTAGGTATGTTGATTGAGAAAATTGACACTGCCATAGCTACTTTTTTATTTTTTATTTATTTTTTATTTGGTAAGAAAATGACATCTGATTTGATTTCGACAACCATTTCGGTATTTTTCTGATGGAAACCATTCTCATGTCATGGAGTACCTTTTCGATTAGGGTTCCAATTTCCAGTAATTTCTTTATAGTTTGTTTTTGAAAGTCTTCAACCATTATATTTAAATTTAGTTATTTAAGGAAAATTCAAAATGTTATTTTAATGTAATATAGGCTGAGGTGTATTGTGTAAGATCTGAACCATTTTTTGTGAGGTTTTTGTAGAACTTCAATTTGCAGATACATATCCAGAAAAGTCTATTGATCTTAAATACTAGTTTCTTCTCAATAATTACTAGGTCAATGAAAATTGTAGACTGGAAAATGAAGATCAAAGGAAACACTCGTAGTATGCGTCATATTATTTATTATTAAATACAATGCAATTGAATAGCGATACGTATGATGGAAAAAATCAACTTTCCCATCCAAAACATGGGAGACACAGCAATTTGCGGAAAGAAAAATAACTCAAAACCTACAGTGATGAATTCAAAGCTTCAGCCTGAACCTACAATTGCTGGCTTTAATGCTGATGGAATTATTAGCAGATAAACTATCCACGACCAACAAGCATCCCCCCAAGATCCTGACCTTTTTGAACTTCAGCTTCCCAAGCTTGATTGCCACTGGTGCATCAACCTTAAGATCCAAAGGAATTCTTCCAGTTTGTTGTTGTTCCTGGATTGCAGTCATCAAAGTGCTACCATACTGCGTTTGTCCAGTTAACACCAGATGCAGTACTGTTTTGTTTTGATGTCCCTGATAGAACTTTGGAAATGCCCCATCACAAAGCTTGGCGTTTGCATACCACACACTCAACCGGCCCCCTTTCTCGTAGTAAATTCCAATCTTCTTGTTTGGATTATAGGCCGTGATCTTCACGTCGAATTTTGCGTACAGGGACATGTCAATGTTGAGCCCTAAGCTGCTTATCTTCAAGCTATCGACTGAGTATGACGGAAGTTTTGGTTCGAAGACTAGGAATAGAATTCCAGCAGTGGCCCCGATTATAACTAGTAGGAGAACGAGGAGGCTAATTGTCCAACATATGCATTTGCAACAACTTCTATTCTTTGCAGGCCTTGAATGGATCACCGGTACAGGATGCCGTATTGGAGCGAGACGCGGGATGGGACTACCTTTTTCTGATATCGACGAGCCATGAGACACCAAAGGAGCTGTTGGTGGTGCTTCCACGTCCACCACTGGATGGATTCTTTGGTGCTCTGCCATTAGTATGTATATATTTTCTTCTTGAGCTCAACAAATATGCACCTCTTCCACTGATAGAATCCACCCTTTTTCTTTCTGCAACTAAATTTCATGTCCAACAGTATAAGAAATTTATAAGCCTTTGCAAAGTGTCCGTAATCTGTAAAGTTTTATAGATGGATTAGTTGGGCTTGCTAAGTTGATTTTTTTCCCCTTTTTGATGTTGCTTTTGTGGGGGTGGCTTGATTAATTTGTTCTTCAGAGGAGGAAACGGGTTGGAGTCTAACCTTCCTCACCTAATAACTACACGTACAAAGGCCAAGGAATATAGAGGTAGTTCAGCTACGCATGCATTTCCCACTCAATAACTTCATTGGCATGCGACACTCTCGAGCAGATAATTCTCATTCGAATAATCTAAGCTGCAGCCCGGTTAATGGAAGCCCAGCGTCACACTACGTAAAATTACCAGCCACCCCTGAGACCACGTGCAGCTCTCCCTTCTAACCCGCTTGGTGTCCTGATCATTTACTTGTTCTTTTAACGTTGCACTTCGGATATTAAATCTGGAATAAGGTAAATTAAATTAAGAATTGAATAAAATATTATTATAATATTTTTTAATTAATTATTATTATTTTAAAAGTGCTGATGTGTGTAGAGCACATATTTTAATTAGATTGACCCTGTTTAGATTGAGAGACCATCCAATCCATCTTATATTATTATTATATTTTTATCAAAATTTTATATAGAATATAATAAATAATTTATTTTTTTTAAACTTTAAAATAATAATATTAAAAAATAATATTTTATTAACTTTCATGAAAAGAAAATCTGTGGTAGAAATTTGTTTGAACTCGAAGGGTTATTCTTTTGCCCTTTTTAGGTATTTGTATTTTCCAAAAATAAAGAGAATAAAAATATTTCTTATCTTTAAAAGTAAATAATAATTTTTTAAAAGTTTGCAATTTTTTTGATCAAATATGATATTTTTTTTATATATGTATAAATTTATATTTAAAAAAAATACAAATACTTAATCTAATGTGAATGCTAGAATGCTATTACCATTCAAGTGGCAAATTTGGGAAATGGAGTTATTGGGTCGAACAATAGCGCCTACACCTAAATGAAAAATCTAGAATACCCCCACAAATGATTTTGGTCAAAGAGTTTTTTGCAGTTGTTTGATCAAATCGATCGCCATTACTCAATGTGCTCATGGCCATGGGATAGCTAAAGGAAGGACAACAATGAAATAAATCAATGGATAAAGAAGCATGGTTTGGCGGTGGAATCTGTTTATAAAAATGATCACTAATACACATAATATATTTGTCCAACAATTTTATAATAGAAAAATTTTAAACGGAAGTTTTCATACTGAACATCTTAATGATCAGATTTAGCATTGTTATTTCTAGATTGGCATGTAAAAAATACCTTTTCCTAGATTATGTTCTTTGTACCTGCCTTCATGTATCAAAATGTATACCTGATATGCACTCATTTAATTACAATAACACTATGGAGATAAAAGTTCACTCATTCAAAACGTGGCATTCTTTAGAAAAAAGAGTTCAGTAAATCACAATTGGAGCTATCTATTTAATTATAAATAAACTCATTTACTAATCTTACAATAACACTATCAAAATGCACACAAGTATTACAATTTGGTATCCCCTCATATAGAGATGAAATATCACGAACAAATCAGTCCCTCCTGGAACTGTCTATTGAATTTTCATAACTGATGATTGATCTTATCTCCTTTACATCTTCAACTTGCCGATCCAATATCTTACTGTCTGGTTAATACACAAGAAGGAAATATAGTCATCATTATTGTCTAAAACCATGATGGATATTTAATATTCTAAAAAAATATATCCTAAATCAAGTAACCCTTTAATAGGACAAACCTGAATTCATCCAGCAATACAGAGGATTATTCTTGAACCAATAGGCCTCAAAATACCCATAAAAAAGTTCATATGCCCTTCAAGAGGTACAATTTACAAAAACACACCATGATATTCAAACAAAATATGAATTGTATACCCCATTAGGAGATTCAAAAAATGTTTCTTCTCGTCACGATAGAGCTACAAGTGTAAATCAAGCCCCACAATTGTCTGCAACAAAACAACCCATTTGAGGCATAGAATTAAGTAATTCATTTTTACTTTAATCGTAAAAAATATAAGACAAGATATAGTTAACCTCATCTCCTAGTGTCGTTGATTGCGTATAGATGTTGTTTTGTGTTCCAACATCAACTCCATCATCAGCTTGGTGGTGTTGAGATACCGGGATGTCACCCACTTGTGTTTTATCTACCAAAATTTTTCGACTAGTCTAAGAACATAAGAAAAAACAAAAAACAAACATACAATAAAGTCAGAATACGAATAATAAAAAAAAAAGAATAAAGTACTTAGTTACGACAATTATTACCTGTTTTTTTCTCTTTGTTGCCACATTCTCAACGGGTGGAACCTTCCTCTTACTTGAGGGTCTCCCTTTACCTCGGGCCACTTTAAAGCTCAATATCTTATTGTAATAGCCCAAATTTTTCTAAGGTAAATTATTTTATGAATATTATTATAAGAAAATTTATTTGATGTATTTATTTATTAGGAAATTAGAGTGGGAGATTTAATTGAGGAATGTGAGATAACACTTGGTATTGGGAATTATGCATTCTCGGATTTATTTGTCTAGTTTTAGTGAAATGGGCATAAGTTATTCATATGAGGTCCAAATGAGGTGATTCCAATTGGTATAGAACCTTGAGAGATAGATTTAAAATTTTTATGTTTTAAGTTTTCTGAGATTCGGAAGGGATCAATAACTTATTTGGGAATCAAGTAGGCAACTCTGGAATGGGCTTAAATGGAACCCGAGTTGGATGAATTGAGCTAATTTAGGGCATGTAACGAATTAGACAATTGGTTTTGAGATTTTCTGGGATTAGGACATGTGTAGGGATAGTTGGAAATAGATGGAAAGTTGATTTGGAAGCCAAGTGATTAGTTAGTGTGATGGAAACACAAGGGGAACCAAAATCTGGTTGATAGGTGACTAAGTGGATCAAATTTGGCTCTACCTTAACTAAACTAAGAAGTGGCCTTCTAGAACTTGTTAAATGGAGACTTAAGGGAGTTATGAAGTAACCAAATGGGTGGAAAAATTTGGAGAGGGCTGGAGATGAGAGGTGCATGCATGGTTAGGTGAAATGCCACCTCACCTCTTATCCCTTTAGCTCACTTTTCAGCCATGGATCAAAATGGGCAGCCAAAATATCTCAAATGTGAGCCCTTGGATGACTAATCCAGCTGCAAAGTCTAGGATTTGGGAGGCTTAATCCTCATCATGAGATTTGCTTAGATAGACACCTCATCATCCATGCAAATCTGGCAACTAGTGCATCTTAGGGTGTTTTTCCTTTTCTCTCTCTCATGTTGGTCGGCCACCACCATATAAATAGAGCCTTGAGAGCTTTCTAAGCTCCTTTAGAAGCAGAGAACACATTCCCCTTTGAAAGAAACACCAGAAAACCCTCCCAAACCCCTTAAAGAGTTCATTTGTGAACTAAGTGAGTGAGTTTGGAAGAAAGCTTGCAAGAAGTTGGTTGGATCCATTCTCTTGAACTTTAAAGAACTTGTAAGTCCATATTCTAGCTTAACTTAAGCATGGAAATGGTTTATTAAAGTGATTGAACTATGTTTACTAGCATTGAACTCTTAAGAACATGATTAAGTGACAAAGTGACATATGAGTAAGGTTGGTTTTAACTTGTCTCGTAAAAATATTCATTATAATTGTAAGAACATAGATTTAAGTTTTTAAGAAGCCAAATAGAGTATAGTAAAAAGATTGGCATGTTTTGAGTAGAAAAACTCCTAGAGCCGTGATCTCGCTCGACCCTCGCTTGACATGTGAGTCGAGCGAAGGCAAAATATAACCCCTCGCAAGAGTTTCGCTCGATACTCTGTTTGAGCGAGTTCCAACCCGAGAATTCGCTCGATACTCGCTCGACATCCCGCTCGAGCGAGATGCTCTGTTTTGTTTAGACTCAGGATTTTTTTTTCCCGGAATAAAATCGGTGTTCCCAATGGAAAGGGTTATGAGTGAGAAACTCATATGAATAAGAAAGGAACAACTAAAAAGAAAACGAAGTGCAAGAATAAGTTACTCACGTCATGATGGGGACGGCAAGACGTAACGCCCGGATGACCGACGTGCCGACAGGGACGACGATACGTAACGCCTGTCGTGTTATAAGAATGTATGGTCTTCACGAGGACGGCGAGACGTAACGCCCGTGAGATTGATCAGAATAGCGGCGACAGTGAGACGTAACGCCCGTGAAACTAATCTGAATAGCGGAGACGGCGATACGTAATGCCCGCAGTGATATAGGTATATGATCTGTGTCAACACGAGGACGGCGAGACGTAACGCCCGAATGATTGATGAGTGTACGTGATGGGGACGGCGAGACGTAACGCCCATCAGTGATAAGAAAGAATAAGAACTTTTAAGAAAACGGTGTAATTCAGTATAAGATTATGTTTTCGATTGAGTAAGAAAAGTACCAGTTAGACAGTGGTCTTATGAGGTGTATCTTAGGGTAAATTTCCCTAGTCATCAGTAGTGATAATATTATAGTTGTTTTTTCCTGTTTCTTTTAAGCTGTTTATGTACTTATTGAGATTTCATTTAGATTTCAAATGAAATCTCACTCTTTTGTAGCTCTATATATTTTGTGCATATCAACTTTATACAGGATTTGATGACCAGCAAGGGAACAGTCCCGACGAGGCAGGAGACTTCGGGGAGTCTTGAGGGACTCTCTGACTATAGTCCTTATATGGACATTTTTTTTGTCTCCTTCAGACCTCCTATCAGTAATCAACCTACCGGAGTTGGGAGTCTTGACACATCCACTTTTGCTGAGCAGAGGCGACGTACAGGATGCGTTTAACCTTGGGACTTCGGACCCCCATTATTTCTTCCTCACTGTCAAACTCTATACCGGATTTTAGTGGTTCAACTTGTACTGCATCATCCGGAACAATAGTGGATCCCTCTAAATCTTCATTTATGTCGAAGAACATTTTTACAAATTCGAAATACAGGGATAGACTAACATCAATTTAATACTAACTTCATTAAAGATAGAAGCATAGAAAAGCTTAATACCATCAAAATCATTACAACTTCCTAATTTTTTTTCAAAATATAGACTAGTAGGCACGGGTGACGCGGGGGGCGTTTCTTGCCTCAACTTGTCCAGATTACTCGACGAAGTATATTGCATAAATGTTGGCATCTGCTTAATACCTAGCAGTTAATTAGGAAAAATGGAATGACTATAAACAACTTAACATATTAATTTTTAGAATTTCGATAACATATACTTGGTATGAATTCTCAACCGTAATGAAGTCTTCCGGATTATATGAAGGAGGGTAAGGCGTATCAAAATGAGGCTGTCATTATGGTAGACGTTTGTTAGGTTTAACCTCAAAGTCGATCACAATTTATTAGAAAATAAGACATCGACTTGTATACTCACATGGTAGATGTTTGGATTCCCATTTATATTTTGTTCCTCCATTAACGGCTGTGAAATTGATGTCGAAGGCCCGGGTGCAATTCTATTTTCCTCCTTTGCCATCACACTAAAACTAAGAATGTCTTTCGAGGCCTTAAAGGTGAATCAAATGATGTCAAAGGAAGAAAAATTAACATTAAAAGAGTGTAAAATATAAAAATGAACTAACATATAATGTAAAATATAAAAATGAACATTTATGGCATGCATGTAAAATATAAAAATGAACATTTAAAACAATAAAAAGAATTTGCTGATCGATCTTATGCTTTGTAAATTGCCATTGCTTCTCAAAATTGAGTTTGAAGGTTCGAAAAGTCTTTAGGGATTGTGGAATTTGTAATTCTATTCCAATAGAATGGATGGATCTAAAATATTTCTACAATTCTCTGAAATTCTATGTTGGAAAAAAAAACTTTATTACATAGAAAATCTTCTAAACGAAACATGATTATATTTTTTACTACGTTAAAAGAAATATACGCACCAAAGACTAAAAAAAGAAAAAAAAAATTCCATTAATCAGAAATAATTAATCTGCAAGAAACCACTATCCATTTCACATAACTACAAACTTTATGAAACAGGGGTCGGATTGCAATTTGAAAGCTTCCATTTTTGTCAAACTTATAAAATTTATTGGGTTAAAAGAAATGTACGCACCAAAGACTAGAAAAAGGAAAAAAAAAATCCATTAGTCTGAAACAATTAATCTGCAAGAACCCAATATCCATCTCACATAATTGCAAACTTTATGAAACAGGAGTCGGACTGCAATTTGAAAGCTTCCATTTTTGTCAAGCTTATTTTATTTACTGGATTAAAAGAAATGTACGCACACTAGAAAAAGGAAAAAAATTTCCCATTAATCTGAAACAATTAATCTGCAAAAAGTCTCAATAATCTGAAACAATCAAAATGCACCAACTAATCTAAAGAAATTCTCCCGTTAATGCAAGGTCCGATTTTTGTCACGCTTATATATGCCCTACATTCAATAAACCCTAAACAGAACTGAAAACTCACCTATCTCAACAAAAAAACAAAGAAAATGTAACTATAAAAATGGAAATAAACACAAAAAAATGCTTTACCGTCTGCGGCAAAGCAGAGCATTTTCGAGTTTGCGTTCACTGGCCTCGCAGGGAGGAGCTGCTGAGTAGAAAAACTTGTTTTTCGGGGTGGTGATGAACAGACCGGTGACGTCTGTAGGTGGCACGGCGCAAAGACGACGGAGCTAGCGGCAGTTGGCAGCGAGGGCGATGCAGGGATGACGATGAGCTTCGCGGGAGTGTGAGACGCTGGGCAACGTAAGAGTCTTTCTTTGCACGTTTCATATATTCAAATGTTATAAAGCTAAAACATAAAACGCACGTTTTGGTCAACTTTTTTTTTTGATTAAAAAATAAAAAATAAGAAAATTATTTACAGTGTGACGCTAGTCTTCTGTTACGGGATTGTAGCGTAGAACGTCTCATTCTCATTAAGGAGGTTTCGTGGAGAAACATGGCCTGAGATTTGTGCCATGAAAAAGAAAAGGCACGTATTTTTAATTACTAATTAATAAGTAAGAAGGATGGAGGAAAAAAGAAAAGAAAAAGGAGCATAAATACGTGAGTGAACGGAAAGGAGATACAATTTGCGAAAAAAAAAAATGCAACGAAAGAAACAAGTAAAGGGAGAATATATGGAAACAACTTCCTCGCGTTTTGCTTTGAGAGGAAAATGAAAACAATTGCAGCACGAAGGAAATTATGAAAGAAAAGTAGTGGACTACTCTGTAATTTTTTGCCAAATGAGTTCTTCTCTCTTGAATCTCGTTGAGTCATCGTTTTTTTTTTTTAAATTTTAGACACTAGTTGGACTTAGTGGCTTGCGAAATGAAACTCGGCCCATGGTTAAGAGACGACAGACTCTTCATCTTCTCCTGAAATGCTGCTGTGGGTTTTGTTTACGTTCTATTTGGATGTTCAATTCATCTGAGTTTAACTCAGTTTAGTCTAATTTTAAATTAATTTTAACATCTAAATATCTAATTCTTAATCTACTAAATGCATGTCAAGTCAAAACTTCTTTACACATAACTTACAATTTTTTTCAATTCAACACTTATTTATACGTGAGACTCACAACATTTTTCAACTTCTTATAAATGTATCTAAATTCATTTTAACATCCAAACACATTTAAACTCATTTTTAGTGGACCTCACAAAACTCATTTCATCATCTTAATTTATTACTATTCATAAAGAATTCAACTCATCTCAATTCAATTCAAAATCCAAATGAACATAATAATATCAAAGTAGAAAATTGAGAATCTATTAATGTGTTTTTATTCAATATACATTTATTTTTCTTATAAAAAATATTAATTCATTTTTCATTATCTAAATTTATTAATATTTGATATTTTAATCTTATTAATATTTTTAATAGAAATTAATTTAATTTACTTTCATTATCTAAATTTATTAATATTTGATAGTTAAATCTTATTAATATTTTTAATATCTATATATAATTGGAAGCACAATCAAGCATCACAACTATTAAAAACTAAAATCTGCTTTAGTTTGGAGTTTGAAAATTGAAGATTTACTTGTTTATTTATCACTTAAGACAAGTTATTGCTTACTGCTTCTTACTTGTTTATTTATTTCCCAAGACAATTTATTTTAGTTTGTAATATGTATTAAACATCGAGTTGAGTTTTTTTTATTGTTTTTTAGTTATGTAATAATTAGTATCTATTTATTACTTACTTTTTAGTAGTTAATAGTTACTAGTTAGTAATAATATAAATAACATCAAAATCAAAATAAAATTAAGTTTTTAAAATGAATTTTAAAAATCTAACAAGAAAAGCCTAAATGTTGTGAATGTTGAATAATGAATTAAGTAAAAGCTCAAAAAAAAAAAAAAAGAATAAGTTAAAAAAAAAAAAAAAAAACCCAAAACGAGGTTTGAGTGATAAAAACAAAGGCCCAAATAGGCTGGCCCAAACTGGCCAGAAACCAAGAATCGACTATGAATCAGCTTGAACCAGTCCGGCCGATTCCACCCCCTTAAATTAAATCGGTCCAGCCGGTTCCACCCCTTAAACCGCTTGGTTTCAACTGGTTTCTCCCCCATTTTTGTTGTCTCAGATTGTCGGACGGTTTCGATTTTTTGTGAAAATCGAACCAGGCCTAATTTTATGCACTACTTCTAAATAAACAAGCCTTCATGGGTGGCAAATTCATAACTCAATTAGAGTAAGTTTGTGATTAAGTTTTGAAGTATAAAAATTATTTTAAACAATTAAAAATATTTTTAAAAAAATGATATGTTTTATAACTTTATAAAAAATACTTTAATCCTTTAATCGATTAAAAAAAAGCTGAAAGTCAGCTTTTCAAAAAGTTCTAAATTAAAATTTTATAAAAAAAAACTCTTGCGGATAATTATATCTTTTAAAAAAATTATTGTAATTAACTTTAAAAGTACTTTAAATACATATTTACCAAACAGTAAACAACTTTTAAAATATAGAATTTATTATTTAAACTATAAGTTATAAGCTTTAAAATTATAAACAATATTTTCTACCACAATCCCAAACATACACTTACTCTCAATTGGATTAGACCATGATTTCATTATCTACGCCCTTAAATATGACATTCGATACCAGAACTATAGAGGTAAATACACTTGGAAATTTATTTCCATAACCATATAATTCCGCGCAGCACAAGAACACCAAACCTCAGTCCTCCACAGGCACCACTTTTACATTAAAAAAAAAAAAATCCTCAGATGAATGTCAGATCCTCTCATACAGAAGCAATATTTATGTCAAATCAAATTTAGTACATCTAATTCTATTTCATGTGAAAAACACAACGCAGACAACTGCCTTCTACCATGAGATCAAAAGCTTTGTTGATATCATGGAAATTTAGTGCATCTAATTCTGAAAATGGAATATCATGAGAGATGAATTCCTCAAGCCGAATTTCCTGCAGGTAAAGTAGTGAAAGGAAACGACATATTAATCAGCTATCTAGTTATTCATATCATCACACAACAATTGGAAATGAGTACACTGCTTACAGTTACCACATTCATCCAAAGGGTATATGCTGATCTTTGAATTCTCTCCTTTTTCTTTCCCTCCTTTTATCATAAATTAGGATAGATTTCAACCTCAGATTTCAAGTAAATATCATCTAGCAAATGATAGCACGCTGTCATCTTTATTCATATTTCATGAATCGGCATCCTTTCTCTGGAGCGTCATTCCTGCTAGGCTTTCTATATTCAATTAGTTTCTCTATCTATTTATTCCTTTTGGATTTTTTGGGGGGAAGGAGAGGAGAGGGAGAGTCGAGGCAAAAGTTCCTGAAAATTGGGGAAAAAAAAGTCCCTGGGTTCACATATCCTTACTTACTTAGAAAATGCTCATTGGACTTTCAAAACTGACTTTTTACTCTTTAGGTTTTGGATTTCAATAAAATGGTCCATCCATCAGTTATCCCTTCGAAACCTTTCTGATGGATAAAAGTTTTTTTAATAGGTTTAACCTTTCATTAAATAGATCCCAGGATTTAAATCTTTATAGCAGGAGGATGGATTTTCAGATCAGGTCAAGAATGATGTGGTAGTCTCTATTATTGATTCTTCTACAAATTGGTGGGACATAGACAAAATCAGATTTCTCTTCAATCCAAATGTTGTGGCCAATATTTTAAAAGTGATAATTCATTCAGGAACTGATGCTGATAAGTGGATCTGGGATGGGGAAAGAAGTGGAGAGTTTACAGTGAAGAGTTGCTATCGACTTATAAGGCAGCTCAATTCTAGTGCCACTGCTGAAAGCTCAAGTAGAAGTGAACTACTTAAAGTGTGGAAGGCCTTGTGGAAAATGCCAGTTCAGAATAAAATCAGAGTTTTTGGATGGCGTGCTTGTAAGGATGCTTTGACTACAAAGGTGAACTTATTGAAGAAACATGTTATCGCTGAGGGGAGCTGTTCATTTTGTCTGAATGCAGAGGAAGATATATATCATGTAGTGTTCAAATGTGATCAGGTCTGTGAGATATGGCAGCAGTATTTTCCAGACTTGAGCAGCCAGATTCATGATAATTTTGTTGCACTAGTAAAGCAGGTTGTGGACAGAAAGAGATGGACAAGCTAGGGATGTTTTTCAGTTTAGCTTGGGGGTTATGGTATAGGAGAAACAAAAGGGAGTTTGAGCAGAAGGATTTGAGCATAAAACAGGTGGCAGAACATGCTCTTTGCCTTATGAAGAGCTTCAAAGAGATCAGAGGGAAGACACGGGTGCAGCTGAGAGACCAATTCAGATGGAGACCTCTTTCTGAAGGGGTGTTGAAGCTGAATACAGATGGCGCAGTGTTTAGTGATCTTCGTAAGACTGGTATTGAGTGATCCTTCGAGATTCAACTGGGAAAGTGCTTATGGCTGCCTCAAAAGCTGAAAATGACGTTGAGCATCCAGAAACAGTAGACCTATTAGCAGTCTTCCGAGGTTTACAATTATGTGCAAGTATGGGTATAGCTAATATTGTGGTGGAAAGTGATTGTCGAATGATGGTTGAATCTCTACAGCAAAACATGGGAAATTCACCAATGGCATTGGTTTTTGCAGAAATATTTTGGCTGAAGAATTGTTTTCAAACACGTTCTTTCATTTTTGTTTGTAGAGAGGGAAATAGAGCTGCTCATAAACTTGCTAGAAATGCATGGGGGATTGAAAATATTAAAATGTGGTGGGATTGTATTCTAGATTTCTATCTCAAACCATTTGGTTTGATGATAATCTGTAATCGTTTCTCTCATATGAATAAAAGTATTGTTCTTATAAAAAAAAAAACACTAATACTCATGTGAATGAATGTATTGTTCTTATTATTTTTTACCTATTTTTCATTACTATTTATTATTATTTAATATTTTATTATTACTTTTTCATCATTATTCACAGAGTATATGAGATCACGTCACTATCCAAACGCAACTTTAGCATCACAGGTCAAATGCCATAAAGAAAATAACATAAAAATAGTTCAAAATAGCCAAAAGCGTTCAAAAAAGCAGAATAAATAAATAAAAAGGCAAAAAAAAAAGGAAAATAAATTAAAATAAAATAAGCCAACAATATTTAAAACAAAAGTAATCAAATAATTAAGACAAGAAACAAAAATGTACAAAAGCAAAAAAAAAAATTATAAAAATATGTAAAAAAATATAAATAACCAAGACATGAATAAAAGCTAAAAATAACTTTTAAAAGCCACAAAAGAACGTGAGGAAAATATAAAAAAGCCCAAAAATAAAAGTAAATATCTAAATTTTAACGAATCAACAGTAGTGACATATAGAGATTTCGTAAAAAAATGAATAAGGCTGCTAATTGCCAAATGCATAAGTTTTTTTTTTTTTTTTAACGAACAGCCGACAGGAAGGACTTTTTTTTCCCCTTATTGGCACTAGGTGTTTGTCAACGAAGTCTTTGGACCTTAGCAAGGAGTTTCCTGTGAGTACGACTCGCGTAATTCAAGTGGAAATTCCCCCACTTGATCTAATCAAAATTTATATTTGGGTCAGTTAGTGATTCAAGCTCAAACATGTTGGAAAACACATTGGTGTCAAGATTTTGTTGTCCTAAATTAATATGATTTATGTACTAAACAAAACCCAATTCGAGCATATTTCTCTTAGGGTAATGGTCTAAGTTTCTCAAGCTGTGTTTCCTGCACTTCAGAGCTTTGCGTTACTGAACCCGAACTCTACTAGAAACGAACATGTGTCATGTTTTATGGCTGAGCAAGCCCACTCCAAATATGATGCTTTAACACTATGGAAAATGAGAACTTGCAGATAGCAGATCTACACATTTGACAAGCGAAAAGAGTTAAAGTTTGGTCACGCAACTCTATCAGAAGTTTTCATATCCACTCACCTTCTTTGTGTACATGTCCACTAATGAGGGAAGATCAGACTTGGGTTTCCATCCCCCATATAGACATCCTTTCAACGTTCTTCCAGTGAGAAATAGAGAATAATGAGCTTTCATCTCTGGGTTTACTTTAGGTACGCCAAGAGTAACAGCCATACCCCACCCCTGAAAGAAACATGGAAAAACAAAGAAATATTCAAATGAAAAATGCAATTCAAAATGCTTCCTTAAAAGACAAAAGCATGACACATGGGACAACGAGAGAATTACATCACAGCATGACAGCAATGCAGTAGTCATCATTCAAGTATCCCTATGCGTTCAAATGAGTACTCTGCCCCTCCACCGGTGATATGCTTAATAACCTGAGAGAATTTTACGAAGGGAGACGCTGAGATCGGTCTGGCTGTCTCCAGCGTTCATTAGTTGAACTGCTTTATGATAAAAAATATATTAAAATAAAATAAAAAATATGATTAAATAAAAAAATGAAGATTAAAAATATAATAAAAAAATAAATTAAACAAAACATAATAAAAAACACAATAAAAAACATAATAAAAAAATAAAAACATAATAAAAAACATAATAAAAAATAAAATGAAGATGAATTTAAGAGAATTCGGCCATGGAGCGAACGGAGTTGCCGCCGGTGGCGGTGGGCGACACCGCCCACGCCAACGGGACCGGCGGACTTAGGCGACCTCACCTCTACGACGGCGAGCTCCAATGTGCTCCCGGCAGCCTTAAACCCGTTTCGGACCCAAATAAAAACATAATAAAAAACACAATAAAAAATAAAATGAAGATGAATTTAAGGGAATTCGGCCATGGAGCGAACGGAGCCGCCACCGGTGGCAGTGGGCGACACCGCCCATGCCATCGGGACCGGCGGACTCAGGCGACCTCATCCCTACAACGGCGAGCTCCGATGTGCCCCCAGCAGCCTTAAACCCGTTTCGGACCCGTGGGCGGTGTCGCCCACCACCACCGGGGGCGGCGGGGGCTGCTTTGTGTGTGTGTGTTGGGGGGGGGGGGGGGGCAGACGGTCTGCCCCCAGGATATTCCTTTTACAAATCCAATTGAAATTCTCTTTGTACTCATGATCGAATATATCTGATAATTTTTATAATTAAATTTGTTAGATTTCAATCGTGTGAATATTCAGAAATATGCAATAAATAAATTACTAAGAATAAATATATTGATTGGTTACGAAGGGAAATTTTTTGAAGAACTCTTCAAAAGTAAAACCTTATGGGACAATTAAACTTAAGAAAGTCATTTTTATTAATTGAAAATCAAAACCTTTGTCAATTGACTCCTTTACTTGACCGGATAAACGACCCGTTTATTCTTATCACGGTAGTAGCCAGAAACTCTAGCGATCTTCAATCTATGTCATTCCTACTGGAACCTCCAGTAGTTGATCACGTACACCAATCAACGATCTTCTCAAACCTTGAGCAAGATATCACTTGCAAGTGTATAAAAATCACAAGAAAAATTCTTCACTAATTTTCCTCTCAAACGGCTCTCAAATATGTCTAAAATAAGCTCTGGCTGAAATCCCTTGCTAGGGTTACCACATGACTTGATTTAAATAGTCTATCTAAAAAGTACTGCTGAAATTTGTCTGCTGACAAGTCGTCCTTCATCAGAATCCATTTGCTGACAGATTGCTAACAGGCTTTCGGATTTACTACTGCAATTTGAATTTCGAATTTGCCTTCTGATTTTATCATTCCAGATTTCGAAATTCAACTCTTTAGCCTCTTTAACAGATTCCTAAATGAATTTAAAATACTATAAATAAATCTCATAGTTTAAATTACATTCATTCAAAAATCAAAACTTATCCTATTGGAATTCAAACTCAACAATCCAAAATTACAGCTTTAGAGATAAGATGAAATCTTATCCTATTTGAATTCAAATACTTCAACACTAATCCAAGCCAACAAAATCTACATTAACAATCTCCCCCTTTGGTTGAATGGTGACAAAATATTTTTGATGAATGTATGTTTCTCGCATGTTCTGCTCGGGCTTTCTCCTCCTTCATCAACGCTTCTCCCCCTTAGTCTGTGCTGCTGTTCCCCCTTACTCCTCGTTTTTCTCCCTATTTTTGTCATCAATTTAGCCAAATTAATGTCATGTATAAACTGAAAGTGCAGCCTCACTTGAGGAATCGAGTGAGGGTGGATTTTGTTTTTTCTTAGTTCTCATCTGAGCACTCACAACTAAAAAGTTAGAAAAAAAAAATAAACACAAGTTAGTTTTATAGGAGGACCCGAGTGTCAAGCATGCATTGAAGAGAAAAAAAATGCCAAAAAAATAACCATATAGTTCAGTATCCAGCAATGTTATCTCAGACTTGTTACAAACATATATGCATGCATTCTAAATGAGAGAACCATAGCAAATGAGAGACAAATAAGCAATGTGAGTTGACTTAGAAACAATCTCAAACACATGGTGTGCAGTTGTGAGAAACTGAATTGAAGAGGTTCGGTACTCATGAAGAATCGGCCTTAATACATGTAAAAATCAATCTCAATACATGCAATGTACACCTAACAACACAAACCAACCAACAATCGAGCTCAAACTCGACATATGAAAGGATTCCAAAATCCATACCTCATATACACACTTTTGACTCTTAAAAATTACCCGATACACAAAAACTCAATATTAGCAACCTTTTTGTGTTTTATAAAGACATAATCACTCCACATAAACCTCAAGAAATCATAAGTTGATTCTCAAAAAATGCCTCGCATGCACTTACAAAACCAAAAACTTGATCAATTTTTTGTTTTTTGTTTTTTTTGTTGGTTAGAAAATAAATAGCCAAAAAACATGTTTACGTGCAGATTTTTTTTAAAACAAAAAATAATGGCAATGGAGCAAATAGCATAAAGAGATGCATCTAGATTCAATCAAAGTGCCACTTACAAAATAAATTCAAGACCTTATCCTCATGATTGCAACACCCATAATGAATTTTCATTTCTTATAAAATATCAAAGTTGAGGTTCATGTGAGTGCGTGAGTGAGCAACTTATAAAAGGTAGCAACTTTTTCTTAATGATTTTATTCCTTATTTTTTTCATGAATTTCTTTGTCTTTTGATCATCATTTTTAATAAGAATCTTCTTTTAAAATATGCTCTCAAGAGGTTGTCACTCACCTTAAGGCAAATTTTATGCTAGGGCCTAGATACATAAGGGTCTCATCCAAACACTCTATTTGCATATCCCCTTCTTAGTTCATCTTTATTGCTTATCTTTTTTCGCAATGATAGGAGCAATACTTTTTTCTATAAGAACTTTCAAGGTTAGATCCGTGTGGGGTGTGAGTCTCTTTCTACAATGAATTTCACATCGACTTTTTCTATATGGATCAACAAGTGGTGTTTGACAAGGAGAAACCTTTTTAATAGTTGTACTAGGTTCAACTGGTATTAGTCAATTTAAGGTTTGGACTTCCTCTATGATGAGCATCTTAATACACTTATTCAAATTTTTTTTTATCAAACAAAAATGCATCCACACGAGTTTCTCACAATGCAATAAGAGTGAACCTTTACCATGAGACCCATAGGGTTAAAATGCACAAAGTGGGATGCTCAACAAAGAAGAAATGCATAAGTTCCAAAATTTATTCAGTGAGTATCAACATGTTCAAGAATTTCAATACACCATCAATCATGCACTTTATATCATTGGGCTGAAAAACACATTTTTTTTTTTATAAAAAAATAGGAAACCAGAACAAAATAAACCAACCAAAAAAAAAAAAATTCATTTTCTTTAAAAAAAATATAAATAAAACAAAATACAATAAAAATACATGTTCTATACTAAGGATATGCAAGAAATACAAGAACATGCATGTGGTCCTATAAACTAATGTGACACGACATCCTTTTTGACCACTGATTTTCCCTTGAAATTTGGCTTACCCTTTCCATTCTTTTGAATACATAGCCTTACCAATTCACTAAGCTCATGACTTATACAATTAATTTGTTTGCTCATCTCATCAACTTGGTTTCTAAGGCTTTTTCCACTTATTTTTGGTTTTTTTTCAATTTTGATTTTCTGCACTCGAGACACATTAAAGTAATGTGGTCTTATATGCCCAACAATTCCACAATTATGAGAAATAAGAGTAAACTTACTTTCATAACTACATTTCTTCATCATGATCTATGGAGAATTTTTGTGCAAGTCTCTTGAGTGGTCAGCCTTCGGTATGGAAGGATTGTTGTGGTTCTTCTTTTGACTTTCCTTCATAAACACAATACCTTTGGAGCTCGGCACAGGTGATGATGGTATTTATTTTCTTTTCCATTTAGAAGTCACATATCCTAAACCCGTCCTATCACTACTTGGTTTTTAAAACCATAACATTTCATTCAATTTTTGGGCTGCTGAAATTTGTTCACACTCTTGAAAATTTTTTAATTTTTTCTCTAATGCAACATTTTGATCTTTTAGTCTTAACACTTCAACCTCAGAAATTTTTGAAACCTCAACCAAATTATTTTTCTCATTTTCTATTGTTGTAAAGTTTTTATACAGCTTTTTAATGAGCTTTTTTAGCTTGACTACCTCTTCACACACTTCATGATAGGCATCTTGAATACACAGTTCTTGATCGGCATCAACTAAAGTAATGTCCGAATCACTAGAAGCACAACTACTTTCAGATTTTGTTAGTGAATTTTCATCCAAGTCATTCACAATAGTAGAAAAAGCCATAAAAGATTTTTCATTATCAGAAGATGAGTTTTCATTTTCAAAATCTGAAATATCACTAAAAGACACATTTGATACTTTTCCTTTATTTCTCTTGAAGTTAGGACACTCAATTCTAATATGACCATAGCCTAAGCATTCATAACATTTTACTTTCTCATTTTCTCAACCTTTTTCTATTCCAATTTTCTAATTCATTTTTCTTTGTTAGAAATTCTTTTGCTCTCTTTTGTTTTTCATTAGTATTTTTCTTAAACATAAATTTTTAGAATTTCTTAGCAATAAGAGCTATATCCTCATCATTTAGACTCTCCTCACTACAAATATCATCATGCTCTTCTTTCACAATTTTTAAAACAATAGATTTACCTTTTCTCGTTTGGGGAAGAGATGATTCATATGTTTGTAAGGCCCCGACGAGCTCTTCAACTTTGATTATATCCAAGTCTTTACTTTCCTCAATGACTGTGACTTTGGGTCGAAATTTCTCAAGTAGAGACCTCTAGATTTTCCCCAGGACTCTTGAGTCTTCAACCTTCTCTCCAAAATTAAACTTGAAATTCACAAGATCATTTAGTTTAGCATAAAAATCATTAAAACATTCATTTTCAAGCATTTTAATTTCTTCAAATCTAGATGTTAGCAATTGTAATTTAGAATTTTTCACAGTCATTGTTCCTTCATGTGTGACTTCCAAGATGTCCCATGCCTCCTTCGCTATCTCACATATGGAGATCCTTTTGAACTCTTCTTGAGATACTGCCATGAAGATGGCATTCAACCCCTTGCTATTGAAATTGCTATTATTCAATTCATATTTCAACCAAATATCAATACTGGTCTCGAGTTTCTTCCATCCTCTTTCAACAGCGTGCCATACTTGTTTATCTAATGACTTTAGGAATGCTCTCATACGTACTTTCCAATACGCATAGTTCTCACCATCAAATTGTGGCGGAACATACAATGATGCCATCTCTACCAGGGGAACGAATCACACTCGGATGAGTGAACCCATTCTAATGCCAATTGAAATTCCCGTTGTACCCCTATATGATCGAATATATCTAACAATTTTCACAATCAAATTTGTTAGATTTCAATCGTGTGAATATTCAGAAATATGCAATAAATAAATTATTAAGTATAAACACATCGATTGGTTACGAAGGGAAACCTTTTGAAGAACTCTTCAAAAGTAAAACCCTACAGGGCAACCAAACCCAGGAAAGTCATTTTTATTAATTGAAAATCAGTTTACAAGTAAGCTATTCAATTACAAAACTTTTGTCAATTGACTCACTTACTTGACCGGATAAATGACCGGTTTATCCCTACTACGGTAGCAGCCAGAACCTTTGGCGATCTTCAATCTATGTCTTTCTTACTGGAACCTCTAGAGGTTGATCACATACACCAATCAATGATCTTCTCAAACCTTGACCAAGATCACACTCGCAAGTATATAAAAATCACAAGGAAAATTCTTCATTAATTTTCCTCTCAAACGGTTCTCAAATATGTCTAAAATCAGATTTGGCCAAAATCCCTTGTTAGAGTTATCACATGACTTGATTTAAATAGCCTATCCAAAAAGTGTTGTTGAAACGCATCTGCTGACAGGTCGTCTATCAGAATCCATCTGCTGACAGGTTGCTAACAGACTTCCGGATTTACTGCTGCAATTTGAATTTTGAATTTGCCTTCTGATTTTATCATTACAGATTTCAAAATTCAACTCTTCAGCCTCTTTAATAGACTCTTGGACTCCTAAATGAATTTAAAATACTATGAATAAATTCCATAGTTTAAACTACATTCATTCAAAAATCAAAACTTATCCTATTTGAATTCAAACTCAACAATCCAAAATTACAGCTTTAGAGATAAGATGAAATCTTATCCTATTTGAATTCGAGTACTTCAACACTAATCCATGCCAACAAAATCTACATTAACAAGTATGTTGATTTCTTAATGCTCCAACGTGTCCAATTCAGATAAAGATTCACACGGTAAATAAATTGTCTGATAGTCACTTGCTTAGTTCTATTAACCTTTTGAATAGGTTGATCGGAGTGACTTGGATCAAGAAACTTTGTTATTCCAAAAGCCTTTGCTGCAGCAATAAGAGCACAACATGAACAAAGAATGTTACAACGGCTTGTATACTGCTGTCGATATTATGAAAGAGCAAAAGCCATGGTACCTTTTCCACCCTTCTTTAGATTAATGTCCAGACCGATAGCTAGATGCCCCCCGAAGTTTGGCACCCTGTGCAACCTAGTCTTACAAGAAGTAATTACTGATCAAAGTCATGTCAGGATAATTAATTTCCATGCTCTTATTGAGGATACAGATAACATGCATGACATAGATAAGAAGTAATGTTACTATGCCAGCAAACTTATAGAAAGGTCCACTGTTCCAAGTCCAAAAATCACCACAATTGATCCTTTTGAGATATTAGCAACATTCCAAGCTACACCCAAACCTAATAAAACAACCCCATTGTTAAGCATACTCAACTAGAACAAAGAATTCCTTTTCCATGGCACAAAGAGACGCACGTAAACATGTACAATATGCATGTAGGGATACCTCCATTTTTCCTTTTTCTTCTTTTCCTTTTTAACATGGAGCAACTCACCCAGAACCAAAAATTCTTTCTGCTTCATAGAACTTAAATGACAGATACAAACAAATATTTCTACCATGGTATAGAAGTTGAGTGACATTACTATTTGCCTAACTATAATTACATTTCCATTTGCATGCCTATGCTATGTTTTTATACTAAGATATATCAAAACATAACTAAACTTATTCAACTTCTCGCTACCAAAATTTTGCCTGAAATAGGTTGATTAGGAAAAAAACTGTATCCCAAGTGGCTGATGTAATTCTAGTGATATATACAATTAGAGCCCACCCTCTTCCAAGAAACCATGGAAAACTCCAAGATCCTAGTGCATAAGTGCATGTGTAGGTGTAAAACAAACACATAAAACAGAGGGCACAGAGTGCCAGACTTTATGGCATTATCCTAATTTGGTGTTCAATAAGGAAAAAACAATGGGCACTATAAACAGAGCAAAGGGGAAAGCAAGTATACGAAATGAAGATTCTAGAAATGATGCCGTGTATTATTAAGTCAACAAAATGTATATATATAGTACAGTAAGAAGGCAACACTCTAACTAAGGTGCACGTGCATATAGGTGATAAAGTTAAAAATTTTATATACACTAATACGCCCCCTCAAGTTGGAATGCACATATTCAACATTCCTAGCTTGCTAAGCAAAACATGAAATATGTCTGTTCCAAGGGCTTTAGTGAAAAAATTACCTAATTGATGTTCACTAAAAACATGTAAAGTAATTACAGTGCTATTTTGAATCAAATCCCTAACTAAGTGACAATCTATCTCAATGTGTTTAGTTTTTTCATGAAATACAAGATTGGCAGTAATATGGAGGGCTGGTTGACTATCACAGTACAAAATAGAGGGATCATAAAATATAATTCTAAAATTAGCAAGTAATCCAAGAAGCCACTTTAGTTCACAACAAGCAGAAGTAATAACCAGTTATTTCTTGGACTTCCATGAGATAAGTGAATCACCAAGAACAAAACAATGACCAGTGATTGATCTTCTGGAATCAGGGCATGTAGCCCAATCAGCATCACAAAAAACCTTCAGTTTCGGCAAGAAGGCACTAGAGAAAAATAAGCCTTGACTAGCAGTGACTTTGAGATATCTCACAACTCTTAGACCAGCATCAAAGTGAGATTGGCGAGGTTGATCCATACATTGACTCAAGACATTGACAAAAAAAGAAATTTCAAGTCTTGTAAGTGTCAAATATAGAAGCCTCCAACCAACCTTCAATAGGAAGCTGGATCCTTAATTAAAGGGCCAGAACTATCAGTTTCGAATAACCCCAAGTTTTTATCCATAGGAGATGAAGCTGGCTTACCAGCTAGAAGACCACAATCAGAGATGATTTCAAGTGTATATTCCCTTTGAGAATGGGAAATATCTTTAGTAGATCTTGCCACCTCAAGACCCAAAAAATACCTCAAATTTCCAAGGTCTTCCAGCTTGATATGCAGATTAAGGAAGGCTTTGAGATCAGTCACATTTTGGAATTATTGGAGGCAATTACGATATAATCAACATACATCAATATTGCAATAAAAGATGCACCAAAAAACTTGGTAAAGAGACTATAATCAGATTTAGACTGATTAAATCCATAAGAAATCAGGGTAGATGAGAACTTAGAGAACCATTGTCGAGAAGCTTGTTTCAAACCATAAGGGGATTTGACCAATTTACAGACCCAAGAATCTCTTGGTTTAGAAAAACCAGGTGGCAATTTGATGTACACCTCTTCATCAAGTTCTCCATATAGAAAAGCATTATTTACATTTAATTGATGTAATTCCCATTTATTAATAGCAACCAAAGCAAGAAAACAACGAATAGTTGTATGCTTTGTAACGGGAGAAAATGTATCAAAATAATCAATGCCTTCACGTTGAGTAAACCCCTTTGCAACTAAACTAGTTTTATAACGCTCTAAAGTGCCATTAGATTTCAACTTGCACTTACAAACCTATTTACAATAATACACTATTCGCTAGGGGATAATTCAGTTCAAATCCATGTTTTATTAGATTCAAGAGCATTGATTTCAGCTGCCATAGCATCCCTCCAATGAGGATGTTTAATGGCTCGATGGAAAAATTTCGGTTCATATAGAGAATCAACAGCATTACAAAAATGTTTATAGGATTTGGAAAATTTAGAATATGACAAGTAGGAAGAATAGGATACACAATACTTGTACGTAAAGAACCACCAATCAGAGGAGAAGGAGTAACTTCATTATTTGTAATTAAGGAACAATGGTATTGCTGCAAGTCTGCAGGTGGTCTCTTATTTCTTGTAGATTTTCGGGTAGGTGCAGAATTTATTGGCTGGGAAATAGAAATAGTTATATATTATGAAGAATTTGGTAAATGAGAAACAGGAAATGATGGCAAATGAGTATAAGAAGGATCTGATAATGTTGTAGGAAAATTGGATTAGTTTGAGATATATTAGGTAAATCATAAACATAGTTTCTGAAACTAGAATTTGAATGGAATGGAAAAATTGTTTCATGGAATATCACATCTCTGGAAATTATGATTTTGTGAATATAGATACCATACAATTTATACCCTTTAATACCAGTTGGATATCCTAAAAATATACAACGTTGGGCTCGGGCAGATAATTTTGTGGATGAACCACCAAGAATGGATGCATAACAAAGACACCCAAAAACCTTAAGATGGTTATAATGAGGTTTGAAAGAAAATAAAATCTCATAAGGTGATTTATTTGAAAGAATTGGAGTTGGTATTCTGTTTATGAGATAAACAGCAGTTAAAATACAATCACTCCAAAATTGTAAAGGAATTTGAGACTGAAATCTGAGAGCTCTAGCAACATTTAGGATATGTTGATGTTCTTTCAACTATTGAATTTTGTTGAGGAGTGTATACACGACTATATTGATGTATAACACCATTGTTGGCAAAAAAGGATTTTAGGTCAAGTTCCAAAGCATTATCAATGCAGATAGTTTTAACTTTGGAATTAAATTGAGTCTCAACTAGAGCATAAAAGGATTGGATATACTATTTGGTTTCAGATTTGGATTTAAGGAGATAGACCCAAGTACACCTACTAAAATCATCTATAATGGTCAGAAAATACTTAAAACCATTATAAGAAGGTATAGCAAAATGCCCCCATACATCACAATGAATTAATTCAAACACAAAGAGTGAATTAGAGGTGCTCAAGGGAAAAAGTAAGCGTTTCTGTTTGGCACGAGGACAAACATCACAATGATTATGAGGCTTATATGCAAAATCTGAAAGTTCAGAAGTAAGATCATGTATTCTAGAATCAGAAATATGTCCAAGTCGACAATGTCATAGATGGAAATTACTTCTAACAAAATTACATGAAGGAAAAGTATTATTGTCTACAAGTTTACAAGAAATAGAAGAAATGCCTGGTACTTGCAATAAATGATTTAATCCTTGTGATTTCTTAGCATCTCCAATCTTCCTCCAATTTGAGAGGTCCTGAATGTAACAGAAATCATGTAAGAATAATAGGAAACATGATAATTGTGAAACAAGTTTGCTAGCAGATATAAGATTGAACCTGAAAGCTGGAACATATAAAACATCAGTTAGAATGAAGGAATAAGAAATTCTAATCGTGCCAATATGTGTAACTCAAGTATATGAACCATTAGGTAATTTCACAGAAATATTGACGGAAGATTTTATGGATGAAAAAAGAGATAAAGAACTAATCATATGATCATTCGCACCAGAATCCAGAATCCAGGAATGAGATGGAACAATGCTGTGATGATGAATGGAAAGCACAACAGAGTTACCTGAAAAAGATTATGAATTGGATGGAACAGAGGACGATGTAGAGATTGGACCTGCTTGATTACAGATGAAATATTAGAATGATTTTGAAGAAATGTAAGGAGCTGGTTACATTGCTCTTGAGAAAATGGAAATGGATTTAAGACTAAATCAGAGACCAACTGGTTAGCAGTGGCCTGATTGACATTAGGATTTCGAGATTTAAACTTGTATCCAGGAGGGTATTCATGGATCTTGTTACACTTGTCAATAGTGTGACTAGATAAACCACAATGTGTACAAAATGGATGATCATTCCTATTACCAGTAGGCTTGCTTTGTCTAGATGCATTAGGTCCTCTATTAGCATCACCATCACGATTAGAAAACAACACAGCAGGTTCAACAGAAGCAATGGAATTAGATACAAGTTCTCTCTGTTTTTCTTTTTGAAGAATAAGAGAGAAAACTTTATTAATTGGTGGAAACGGATTAGAAAGTAAAATCAGACTCCGTAAAGAGGCATAAGTCTCATTGAGCCCTATCAAAAATTGAAGAACGTGGTCTTCTTGTTGAAAATAAACAACTTTCTTGATAGCTCCACGAGAACAAGTCGACAAAGGACGGAGATGTATCATCTCCTCCCAAGAACACTTCAGACGAGTAAAGTAAGTACTTACAAATGAAGCTTCTTGAGTTAAAGAAGCAATACTCTTATGGATCTGAAAGATACAAGGGAGATTGCTTTGAGCAAACCTCTCCTTGAGATCGTTCCACATATCTTGAGAAGAATCGATGTAGAGAACAAACACAACAATCTCCTTGGACATGGCGTTGAGAAGCCATGAAAGAACCACCGTGTTACATCGGATCCAAGCATTATGCTTCGGATCGGAGTCAGGAGGTAAGGGAAGAGTTCTATCGACAAAACAATGTTTATTTTTGGACAAAAGAGCCATGGACATTGATCGGCTCCAGGTGAGGTAGTTGTCGCCATTCAATGGCTGAGAAACAAGAACACAATTGGGATGATTGCTGTGTTGGAGATACAGAGGATTAGAATAATCCTAAGAGGAAAGATGATTAGATGCAAAGGATTCGTAGCGATATGTATTTTTAGAGGCCATCGAAGACGAGAAACAGCGGATGAATCGCGAGGAGAAAAGGCTAGGGTCAGGGTTTGTTTTCTTCTGATACCATGTAAACATAGCAAAGGGGAAACCAAGTATATGAAATGAAGATTTTGGAAATGATGCCGTGTATTATTAAGTCAAAAAAATGTATATATATATATATATAGTACAGTAAAAAGGCAACACTCTAAATAAGGTGCACGTGCATACATGTGATAAAATTAAAAATTTTATATACACTAATAGGCACTGAGGCATCAGACTTTATGAAAATGAGATTTGGAGTTTTCACCTGTGGCTACTCCACAACTGAGAAGGCCTATTTTGTCTAGAGGTGCAAGTGGGCTCACTTTGACAGCACATCCAAAATGCACCTCCGTATATTCACTGAAACTTGAGATTGCACAATAGTGAAAGATGGGCTTCCCATTTATTGAGAAGCGTGTGTTCTGATCACTATGCATTACACCTTTCCTTTCCAAACTGAGTGCTTCACAGATGTTGCTTTTGCTTGATTTGCACTGTCTACATTTCATGCATTCTCTAGTAAATACTGTAAGCAGTGGTCTCCCCCTTGAAACTTAGTTACTCCTTCCCCCACACTCTCAACCACCATGTGAAAACGCTACTAATCAATCCAAAATTCAGCATCCATTTCCGAAGTCAATTATAGGTATAATGAAAATTTAAGAAAGTGTAGCTATTGCATTATTATAACACCTAGACTCATTATCCTCATGGTATTAACTCCACAAAACTTTGTGAATTTTTTCTAGCATCTTTACCAAAGTTCAATCCTAGTGAATGATCCAGACTATCTCATGCATGACATGGTACAATCAAACATGATTGTCTCCAATCCTGTTAGCCTCTAGTTTATAACCAAATTATTGTTGTGCATATCATATGGAAAAGTCAATGACTCCTTATTCTTAAATAAACATTCAAGGGCATCAGTTAATAGAAGACTGGCCCAAAAAGAGGAGAGACTTTGATGCAGATCAAGAAAAAATAATTATGGTTGTTTTTAAGGGTGAGATGTAATAGATGTAATCAGGTGTGGGAGAATCCCACCTTTTCGGAGAGATCATAATTTATCATTTGATCCTAATTTTTGAAGGATTTTCCTTCAAAATATTGAACCCCAACTTTTATGAGACTGCTCACTTTAATTTTGGCATGCTTCTGAAATGCATATAAGCCTGCCCATACATAGAGTTAAGATTACATGTGATACCATGGATGTATAAGGTGGTGAATGATTTATCCAACGTTACTCGGGATCAAGAAGTTCTTACCCATTATACTTAATTTCAAGGGACTCCAATTTTAAAATTAACTAGTACTTTTGAAATATGCGAACAGATATGGCTTGGACCTTTCTTAGGTTGTTGCAAATGGTATCAGAGTTGGTTCAAGCAAAAGTATAGGACTTGAGCACTCCCACTTATGATGGGATGTAATGCCTGACATAGACATCCGAGATTTAAGGGGAGAAGATTGTAATACCCAAATTGTGTAAGGGAATGTGATGAATGGGACCTCACTTTGTTTAGAAATGAGGAATTTTTACGTTCTATAAAGGGGCACTAATTGTAACATTAACTAGTCTTTTCGGAATATAAGCTAGATGTGGCTTAGGCCTTTCTTGGGTCGTTATATGACAAGAGTCTAGAACATTAGACCTTGAAAAACAAGAATTTTAGACTTACACTAATAGATTAGAATGGAAGACTAAGAGATCAAATGGACTTCATTACCACTTTAGATCTTCAACAAAACAATTATGATTGCTTGGAGATTCAACGATTTTAATAACTTTTTCTAAACTCAATAAGTTTTTTTGAGCATAAGCAAATATCTAAAGACACAATTTCATCAAATATTATATATAAATCTAAAGGGAATATTTATTGGAAATCAAATTACTAGGAAGTATGTCAGCATTACCCTGATGCTTCATGGCCAAATATTCGAGGAAATATAGCCTGGAAAAAGAAGCATATTGTGTCAGACACTGAGAGCATTTCCCTGCTCCCATTACCCACCACCCAACCAATAACCAAGTACTGAAGTGCAGCAGAAAATGTAAAAGAGCAAATGTATATTAGTGTATCAACTAACTTCAGCTTCTGCAACGTAATAGAGATGAGACACTTTAAAGAGATTAATGCTTAGGAATTTGGGGATTAACCTAGAATTAAGTATTTATTTGATGTTCCATTTCCAGCCAATGCTATATATTTATGTAGAAGTTATTGCTGGCAAATGCACTATATTTTGAAGTGGCATGAATGTTAGCATTGAAAACAAGATATTAAGTTCTACTTTGTCTAGCAGAAAATGTTCTCTCTTACATCCTGCTTTTAGCCCCTTTACTTTGTTTGACTAATCCTCTCATGGAAATACTTAACAACATATCCCATATATCTCAATCCCTCAGCAAGAGAAATAATGAGAATTGTAAATCCACCTTCTAATTTATGCTTTTAAATCTTCTTAGAATTAGGATTAACAAAAGTTAAGCTGGATTCATAATTATGTTGTCCCAAGGGAGCACTTTAGATTTTTTTTTTATTATCTCGAGATTAGGTTCCTAACCCATAAATTTCTTCTAGCCAGGGATTTCAATTCAAGAGAGATATTCAGTACACGCAAAACATATCATGTTGTGAAATCAAACAAGGTTGAAATTTCCTTTTTACTCCTGTATGGCCAAATATATCTAACAATTTTAATAATCAAATTTGTTAGATATCAATCGTGTGAATATTCAGAAATATGCAATAAATACATTACTAAGCATAAACATACCGATTGGTTATTAAGGGAAGCCCTTTGAAGAATTCTTCAAAGGCAAAACCCTACGGGGCAACAAAACCCAAAAAAGTAATTTTATTGATTAAAAATCAGTTTACAAGTAAGCTATTCAATTATAAAACCTTTGTCAATTGACTCCCTTACTTGATCGAACAAACGACCTGTTTATTCCTACCGCGATAGCAGCCAGAACTTCTGGCGATCTTCAATCTATGCCTTTCCTACTGGAACCTCCAGTGGTTGATCACGTACACCAATCAACGATCTTCTCAGATCTTGAGCAAAATCATACTCATAAGTGTATAAAAATCACAAGAAAAATTCTCTACTAATTTTCTTCTTAAACGGTTCTCAAATATGTCTAAATATCAGCTCTGGCCGAAATCTCTTCCTAGGGTTACCATATGACTTGATTTAAATAGAAAATTCGAAAGTGTTGGTGAAACGTGTCTGCTGACAGATCATCCTTCATTAGAATCCGTCTGCTGACAGGTTGCTAACAAGCTTCCGAATTTACTACTGCAATTTGAATTTCGAATTTGCCTTCAGATTTATCCTTCCAGATCTCGAAATTTAACTTTCCAGCCTCTTTAACAGATTCTTTAGACTCCTAAATGGACTCAAACTACTATGGATAAATCCTATAGTTTAAATTACATTCATTCAAAAATCAAAACTTATCCTATTTGAATTCAAACTCAATTATCCAAAACTACAACTTCAGAGATAAGATAAAATCTTATCCTATTTGAATTCAAATACTTCAACACTAATCAAAGCCAACAAAATCTACATTAACAATCTCCCTTTTTGGTTGATTGGTGACAAAATATTTTTGATGAATGTATGTTTCTCGGGCTTTCTCCCCCTTCATCAATACTTCTTTCTCTTAGTCTGTGCTGCTGCTCCCCCTTACTCCTTACTTTTCTCCCCCTTTTTGTCATCAATTTAGCCAAATTAATGCCATGTAGAAACTAAAAATGCAACCTCACTTGAGGAATTAGGTGTGGGAGAATTTTGCTTTTTCCTTAGTTCTCATCTGAGCACACACAACCAAAAGGTTAGAGAAAACAAACACAAGTTAGTTTCATAGGAGAGCTCAAGTTCAAGCATGCATTGAAAAGAAAAAAAATGCCAAAAAAAAAACAACTATATGGTTCGGTATCCAGCAATGTTATCTTAGACTTGTCACAAACATATATGCATGCATGCTTGATGAGAGAACCAAATCCAAAAAGATATAAATAGAGAAGACAAGTTAACTAAGGTAAACTGTCAAGCACCTGGTGTGCATTGGTGACAACTGAAGAAGTAAGAGTTCAGTTTCTTATGGAAAATGGCCTTAATACAATCACAAACCAATCCCAAAGCACTCAATGTGCAACAACTAACTCATCCACATCAATATCTAAAACTAAACTCGGCATTCAATTCAAACCAAATTCCATTTTGGCAAAATACATGACCGAAACCTAGAACATGCAAAATAAAAAAAACTCAACAAGAGCACTGCTTTTGGGTCCTTCGGAGACATAGCCATACCATATAAACTTCAAGAAGTTCTAAGTATTGATTATCAAAGAATGCCTCATGCACTTGCAAAACCAAAAACTTGACCAAAGATTTTTTTTTAAAAAAAAATTCACTTTTTTAAACGAAATATATATAAAACAAAACAAATAAAAATGCATGTCCTAGACTAACGATATGCAAGAAATGAAAGAATATGCATGTGGTCCTATAAACTAATGTGAGACGACATCCTTTTTGACCACCCATTTTGCCTTAATATTTGGCTTACCCTTTCCATTCTTTTGAATGCATAGCCTTACCAATTCACCAAGCTCTCGACTTACAAAATTAATTTGTTGGCTCATCTCATTAACTTGGTTTTGTAAGCTTTTTCCACTCATTCTTGGACTTTTTTCAATTTTGATTTTCTGCACTTGAGACACATTAAAGCAATATGGTCTTATATGCCCAACAATTCCACAATTATGACAAGTAGGAGCAAACTTACCTTCATACCCACCTTTCTTCATCATGGTCGATGGGAAATCTTTGTTCAAGTCTCTTGAGTGGTCAGCCTTCGGCATGGGATGTGACGCCCACGAATCCCCCTCTGGGATTTAGAAGGACTTGCGACATCAAGACGATCATCTCATGGGTCAAACATCCCATCGAATAGTATTTGAAGAGCGTGTGAAGCATGCACCAATTGTACAATAAATATTCGCAGCGGAAAAATAATTAAAAGTCAGTCGTTCTAATATTAGAGATTCTTAAAAATTACAAATCAATTTAAGACAATTTCTCCAATAGGAGAGTATACAGTCTTTCAAAAGAAAAGATAAACAATACTGATTCCGAGATCATAAATCTCGGTCTTCATTCTCTCAGCAAATTTCTTTTCTTGCAGAGTCTATATCTCGGGCTAAATTTTATTCTTTGCAATCACAAACTACAATCCCGTAACGTGGGACCGTAGGTAGGCGCGATCCACCAGTGAAATGTGAATCCCAGTAAGCAACAGATATTATACAACCAATTCACACAACAAAACATCATCAACATATACAAGTAAATACAATGAGTGCATGTACCATGAATGTGAGACTTGCAACATGACTTATACACATGCACTTTCATAATCCTTGATAGTTTTCGAAACTTTGCTTCATGTACGTGCTTTTTATAAAAATGCTTTCATATAACTTTGACTTCTTTCATATGTACTGTTTGAATTTATTTTTAAAAGTCATCTTTTCAAAATAATTTTCGTCTTTTCTTATCTTAGGCGCCACTTATTATATCATATCATATATGGCTCAAAAGCCCATCTTTTTCGTCATGACATCTATTTGGACACCCCATGGTTCCCCTATGCATCGTGTGTTCCTGCTAGTTACCGTAGCACCCGGCGACTGTATCAAACCTAAGTAGCTATGTTTCAAGCCCTTTCGCGCTCTTCATCACTCGGCGATTGATCACTCACCAAGCGACTACAAACTTTTCTGTAGTGGGAAGGCAGAAGCCAAGACCGTTCTGTAGGCACCCACTAGCTTTAGGTGCGACTACGCTATGGACACTTTCTGGAGCCATACATAGTCTGCCGACGGTTTTTTGTCGACCCAGGGGTTTTCACTTGACTTTAGACACTCTGAGTGAACAGGGAGTTCCACTGGGGCACTATCCCGTCCCAGCTTTTAGGGTTCTTATAAAACTTTAATTATTTTCTTTCTTTTAAAAGCATGCTTGACTCAAAAACATGTTTTTCATGCTTCATGCATGGGACATGCATGCGACATGTGACTTCTTGTGCAAAACATGTAGATCATGAAACATATGAATCATACATTTACAAATTATATCTCATACATATTAACATATGAACAGACTTCCCTTTTTAATTTATCTTCTTTCCAACATGTCGTGCATATTCCAATGAAGAGATAGTCAAAACCTTAACTCACATCGAATCAAACAAACACTGTCTTATAGGGGTTAAGGACGCAAATTATGATGGAGTCAAACCTAACTTTTCTTCTCTTTTCTCTTTACCAAAACATGCATCTTTCCTTAAGAATATCTCAAAACTTAATAGCTATATCATAACCAATTATTAACCATCACATTTATATTGTCTGTATAGTTATTCTCTTCAACAAATTATCATCACATAATATTTTTTCTAAACCCAAACATTTCTCAATTTATACATCAAGGGAATCTAAGAGTACACTTTAGTATTTCATTCGAAGACTCAGATCATAACCATACATCAGCTATGAGTTAAAGCCTAATATCTTTCCAAAGAAGTATACCATGATTGAAACTTATGAACTCCTGAAAAATAAACTTCTCGTCGTCCACCATATTATGTCATTATTTCAACCCTTAACCGAATTTTACTTAACTATACTTCTTAAGTTCCCTCATTAAATTTTCACCATATTCTTCCAAATATCTCTTAGATTAAAATCCTAGTGTATCACCTTATTAAAACATAGTGGAAAAATAGAGAAATCATCCAACCAAACAATTATATCACCAACAATTACTAAAAAGTAACGGAGTCATCCAACCAAATCATTTTATCACCAACAAATACTAAAATATTGGAGTCATCCAACCAAATCATTTTATCACCAATAATCACTAAAATAACCGAGTCATCCAACCAGATCATTTTATCACCAATAATTACTAAAATAACAGTCATCCAACCAAAACATTATATCATCAATAATTACCATCCACACAATATTCAATCACAGTAAGATTAACTCGGGTAATCCCAATCTCCATTAAATGGCTTTAGGCCCAACCAATCTACTTTCGAATTATTTATCATCACTAGATAACATTTCAAGCAAACAAAAGAGAGATTAGCACATAATTTAAACAGTCAATCAAACAATCAAACAAATGCTGTCACTTATAGCGCATAAACGAACGCCAAGCAAGCATTGCGCCGATCCACGATCCATGCGGGTAAGTCGTGCACTATTTGTCTCCGGGTTCGGCAAGTGACGGATTGGGCTTGGGTACTATGTTTGACACCAAAATTTAGGAAAGTACTCCTTAAAGGATGGGAAATCTCATGGTGGTAGTAGTGAGGTGGTGCAACCACTGGAAGGCAACATATCTGGCTTGAAAGGGTGGAAACCCATTTTCGAATTTTCTCTTGTACATGGGAGGTGGGGCCATGGATGGGGAAACTGTTTTAGGGGTGTGATAAACTGAGGTAGGGGAAGCTTTTGGCAGTGGAGGTGAGAGTCACAGTGGTCGGATGGCGGTGCGACAAGGGGTGATCCATTTAGAGACCCATTTCGGTTTTATGGAAGATGAGGGAAGGTGAGAGCTCCGTTGGGGCTGGAATTTTTGGTGGTGAGTCGCCTATAGATGGCGGATCAAATGGCGGGGTGGTGTCATGGTATGGTGGCTCATGGCGGAGCTAGGGGCACAGCAAGGTACGAGTGCGGAGGAGAAAACCAGTTTCGAGTTTGGGGCAACCGGCAGGAGGTGGGGCTGCCGTGGTTGACACTTCCAGTGGGGTTGGACTCGCCGGAGGCTGGCGGTTCAGGTGGGGCTGGAGGTGAGGCTTGGTGGCCGGGGGGTGGCGCCGCCACAAGCTAGAAATCGAACCGCCCTTTAGGGATAATGTAGCACGTGAGAGAGAAGAAAGAGATGAGAGAGAAAAAGGGAAAATGGGAAAGTGAAAGGGTCTAAGCCTTTTCGGACTATTTATAGACCCAGCACTTCGGGGTCTTCAAACGGATAACAGATGAATTTAAAACACTGATTTGAAAGTGTATAACATCAATTTAACTTTAAACTCTCAAATTAATTACGTAAAATATTATTTTAACTTACTTTATCTCTCAACATAATATTTGTCATCAATAATTAAAATGATGAAGTTTATTTAATTATTTAAAAGGAATAAAGCCATATATTTAAATCAGATATTTAAAGCACGTTTAAAATCTCGCAATATTTTAAATAACTAAAATCAAGGTAATAAAATAATCCTGCATAATATAATATTTTTGGAGCTATTCAAAAGCTACCAAACCAAAATAGAATAAACATAATAAGACTTAATAATTTAATAAGTTTAAGATCGACGAACCAGATAATGTCAAATAAAATAGAATGAATGCTCCTTAATAAAAATACGACAAATCAAATCATATATTATGATAATTAAAACAAAAAACAATTAAGATAGCATTTCAAATGGAAAGACCATTAGTAACGATTTATTAAAATAACTAAAAACACTATTATTCAAGAATCTCACAAAAGCTTATAACAACAATAGAATCAAAACCACTAAATCAAAATAATATTGATTACAATTCAAATGATGAAATCGATAATAATCTTTAAATAACTATAAATATTAAAATTGTAGATTTCACAAATAATTAACTTCAGTCATAAATAAAGCGTACCTGAAATAAAATAAGTGAGATACCAATCTAATTTATTAAAATAAATTAAAATATCCAATGATAAAATATGAGCAAATAAAGGTATGTAAAAATTCGGGGTCTCACATGGGAGGATTGTTGTGGTTCTTCTTTAGACTTTCCTTCACAAACACAATACCTTTGGAGCTCGACGCAGCGGATGATAGTATTTGTTTTCCTTTCCCTTTAGAAGCCACATATCCTAAACCCATCTTATCACTATTTGGATTTTGAAACCTTAACATTTCATTCAATTTTTGGGTTGCTGAATTTTGTTCACACTCTTGAAATTTTTTTTTTAATTTTTTCTCTAGTGCAATATTTTGATCTTTTAGTCTCAACACTTCAACCTCAGAAACCTTTAAAGCCTCAACCAAATTATTTTTCTCATTTTCTGCTCCTGTAAGGTTTTTATATAGTTTTTTAGTGAGCTTTTTCAGCTTGACTACCTCTTCGTACACTTCATCATAGGCATCTTGAACACAAAGTTCTTGGTTGGCATCAACTAGTGCAATGTCCGAATCACTAGAAGCACAACTACTTTCAGATTTTGTTAGTGAATTTTCAACCAAGTCATTCACAATAGTAGAAAAAATCATAAAAGATTTTTTATTATCCGAAGATGAATTTTCACTTTCAGAATCTGTAATATCACTAGAAGACACATTTGATGCTTTTCCTTTATTTCTCTTGAAGTTAGAACACTCAATTATAATATGACCATAGCCTAAGCATTCATAGCATTTTACCTTCTCATTTTTCTCAATTTTTTCTTTATTCCAGTTTTCTAATTCATTTTTCTTTGCTGGAAATTCTTTTACTCTCTTTTGTTTTTCATTAGTCTTTTTCTTAAACATAATTTTTTTAAATTTCCTAGCAATAAGAGCTATATCTTCATCATTTAGACTCTCATTGTCGATGCCCCAACCCACGCTTGAGATCGCACATGAATAGAAGCGTCGGGGACGAACAACACAAGGAAGTTCACCCCTCGTCGTAACATACATTTACGTTTTTTTTTTTTTTTGAAATGTCAAGTAAAGATTATCACAGCGGAATAAAAAAAGGCCAAGCCTTATATAACATACATCACATGGTTAGACTACGGATCCCAAACATAATATTAAACATAGCCAGGATTTAATAATTACATAACTTGTCCAAGAGACCAAAATAGTGCTTCCCACATGCGGGAAGACTTTTCCAAAATCAATAATACAGGGCATCAAAATACAATACGAGTCTTAACATTGCCCATATGTTCATCCAACGGGTTCTTTCTTCACTTACTTAAGGTTCGGGCTCCAGCGAAGCCGATCCAAATCCAGGCTAGGCCCTACCTCACATATCGCCCTAGAAGGCGTCCCAAAAATACTCCCCAAGTGAAGGGACTCGTCTACCCCTAGTACTAAACAACACCCCGAAGGGTGTAGCCCAACATAACTGTACATAGTCACCTTCAGTGACTCCATCTCCCACTGACCCGGGCGGTCGAGAGGTACTGGCCCCTTAAGGGCGGCCTCAATCGGACCCTTGGGGGTCCGAGGCGTCATCACTGGGGTCGTACCCTTCTGATCCATCCTCACCTGCAAGTACTTCTATCGTTCCCAAGAGGGGACGATGGTAGGGATACAAAGAGTGGGGTGAGATTTCGGGAGAAATCTCAGCAAGTACATCTATACTTTAACAGAAGCAATTTAGGCATATAGTCAAGCGAATAACAAACAATTTTTCTTACGTAAGCACTAACATGGGACTTATGCCTAGACGGATGCACATGCTCGTGACGAAAATTCATCCTTCTTTTCTTATTCTCAATTTCCAAAACATACTTGTTCAAAACGCATAGCAAATCTTCTTTAATGCATATTCTTTCGGAAAACTCTTGTTCGAAAACTTTTCGTCTTTTTCTTATCTTAGGCGCCACTTATCATATCATATCATATATGTCCCGAAAGCCCTTTTCTTTTCGTCATGACTTCTTATTTTGGACACCTCACTGTTCCCCTATGCACTGTGTGCTCCCCGCTAGTTACCGTCACACCCGGCGACCAAGTCGACCTAAGTGAGTATGTTTCCCCTTTCGCGCTATTCGTCACTCGGGGATTTCTCTCCGGGCGACTACAAACTTATCAGATGGCGAGACCGAGGCCAACACCGCTTATAGGGCGCCCACTAGCATTAGGTGCGACCACGCTCCGGATACCTATTTGGAGCCATACATGGTCTGCCGACTGTTCTTCGTCGACCCAGGGGTTTTCACTCAATTTAAACACTCCTGAGTGAACAGAGAGTTCTACTGGGACACTTCCCTGTCCCAGCCTTTGGGGTTCTTCTAAAACTTTAATTTATTTCTTTCGAAAACATACTTTACTAAAAACATAGGTTTTCGTGCTCATGCATGAGACATGCAACTTTTTGACTTTGTGAATGCAATAACTCGAGGCGAACCCGAGTACACACATTTTGTCGTACTTCTTTCAAATCCTTATACCATAGACTCATACTTAAGTGAAAATATCTAAACAAAAGCATTAGGGGGAGGTGGGGTGCTCGGCATTCACCCCTAGGGTTTGGGCCGAGACCTTACTTTGTTTCCCATTAATGTTCTCTTCTTCCATTGATCTCCCTAACACCATCTAGCCTTAAATCAAAATTTTCAAACAATTTCCTAGCCTTGATAGGGTCAAACCCGAAACCTATAAGGTCATCAAGCTTTGTATTTTCTTCTCTTAGCCTTTCCACTATGGTCTTACTTGAACACTATAGGTGAAACCGAACCCATACATGTCATTCTCCCAATATACATACTTCTATTTCTCCAAAATATCCAAATATGAATATCAAGTAAATAAGGAATTAAAAACTTCATAATTTTTTTCTCTTTAAGAACTTCTCCAAAATATAAATCCATAAGCATGCATTATTATACTCATCAAGCAATATTAACACCAACATCTTCCAAAATCGATACAACTATTTTCCATCAATGCTTCATACATTTTTCTTCCTAGCATGGCATTTCTATATGCACAATATTTACCAACACTCAACTAACTCAATATCTTCATGAATACATACTTTTTCTCCTCAACCCATCAAGATCATCATCATCTCAAAATTCTTTAACCAATAAGATTATAGGTTCTACACATGGATCTTAACCAAGATAACATTTCTACTTTCAAATTTTCATCATGGCATTTCTAAGCAAGTAACCAAACAATACGAACATGTTCAAACGTATACACACATTCAAGCACATTCACTTTAAAATATACAAAAATTGCTAAAGGCAAAGTAAGGAGATACTTACTAGTCTTCCTAGCTAGCTTATATAACTTCTGAAAATAAAAGAAATACTTAGTTAGATCATGCTAAAATCTTATCATTTTCAAAAGAAAGGTTTCCTTTTTTTAAAAGGTATGAACACAAGGTTCTCCTTCATGCTTCTAGGTTTCATTTCAAAGTAGCTAGGTTACTTACCTCTTCTAGGTTTCTGCTTCTTCCACAAACACTATCTCCTTCTCCTTCTTAGCTTAGAGTGTTTAGATATCTAAGTGGTGAAGAGAAGTGAAACAAAGTGGAGAGAAATGGGAGAGTGCCGTGAGATGCAACAATGGGAGATGTGTGTGTGTGTATCCGAAATGTGCAAGCCAAAACGTGAGGGAAACTAGGCCATTCGGCCAAGGCATCTTTGCTAGCTCCTAGGCCACTCATTCCCCTAGGTTTGAGTGACTTGTGATGGGCTTGAGAGACCTTTGAGTGACTCCCATCACTTGGTCACTTCAACCCCCAATCTATCCTATCCTAGGTTTGGAGATTTGCTCACCTTCTCCTTTCCTCATGGCCGGCCACACATCCTAGGGTTCCAACCCCTTTCCATCACTTTACATCCTCTCTTGTCTCCGCAACTATCCCCTCACATGTCCTTCAAATGGATTTGAGAATCCATTTTTGGGAAAACACCCAAAGGAGGTTTCGGATTCCTCCATCCCTCATCCGAATCCTTTCCTTATCTCACTCTCCTTTCTACTTTTGTCACATGCTTCTTCCATCAACCAATCACCTCACACAAGATTGTCATGTCATTCTTACACAAATCTTCATCTAGATTTGGTGGCAAAAGCAAGTCAAACAAGGGGGGGAGGGGATTCGGTTAAGGCCTATCCGAAACCCTCATCCCTTTCCTTCCACTTTTTGTTCCATCAACTCCCATCTCATGTCACTTCTTCTTGCTCCCTCTTACACACTATGTCTCATCCAATCTTCTACAAATCCTACATGTCCTTTCCATCTAGATTTGGAAAAGTTTTAGGTGAGAAAACCCTAAGGCCATTCGGCCAAGCTCCCCATTGAAACCCTTTCCCTCTCTTCCCATCTCCAAATCTTCTCAAGTCCTTTCCACATGATTTTGCTAGATATGGTAGGATCCTATGTTGACCTATTTAGCAAAAATCCTACACCTCACACACTTACCTAGGTAGGAAAAGATAGAAGATTCTACTCATGAATTTTTCTTTCTTCCTTCAACAAAACAACTAGTCAACTAGTTCACCTACTAGCATTTTCTTCTCTTAACTACTAGTCTTGACTCAAATTACTAAATTCTTTCTAGCTTGACATGTGTCACCAAGCTTAGGCTTGAGTTGACTAATGGGCTTCTCTTCATGGGCCTATGGGCTTGTCTCTCCCCCCCCAACTTAGGTCCAAGCTTAAGCCATGGCCCTAAGGCCCTCAAACTCTAAGTCCATCTCCTAAGGCACTAGTCACCAATTAGCCTAAGTCACTATGCCATATAATTATATGTTTTAAGTTTTCGAATATTTGGACGGGATCAATGACTTATTTGGGAAATAAGTAGACTGTTCTGGATTGAGCTCAAATGGAACTCGAGTTAGATGAAATAGAATAAATTAAGGCATGTGACGAAATATGTATTTGGTTTTGAAGCTTTCCAGTATCTTGACATGTGTAAGAATAGTTTACAAGTGATGAGGAGTTGATTTAGAAGTTTAGTTAGCTTATTTTGTGATGGAAACACAAGGGAACCAAAATTTGCTAGTAAGGACCAAGGAGAGTCAAAATTTGGTTGTATCCTAACTAAACCAGGAAGTGGCCTTCTAGAATAGGTCAAATGGAGTCTTGGGAGGATTATTAAGTAACCAAATGGGTTAGAAGAAGGCTGGGGGGGGGGGGGAGGGGGGGGCTTGCACACAAGGAGAAGGCTGGAAAGGATAGGTTCATGCATGGTTAGGTGAAATGCCACCTCATCCCTTATCTAATCAGCTCCTTTCTCAACCATTGATCAAATTGGCTGCAAAAATATCTCAAATGTTAGCCATTGGATGATCATTTTAGCTGCAAAGCCTAAGATCTTGGAGGATTAAGTTTAATCATGAGATCTGTTTAAGATGGACACCTCATCTCCCATGCAAACCAGTAGCTGGTTACCCCTTAGCAAATTGCACCTCCTCTTTCCTTCATAAGGGTTGACCATTTCCCTATAAATAGGTGTTAGAGAGCCTTCTAATTCTCTTTAGAAGCATAGTACACGTTCCACTTAAAGGAAGACTAAGAAAAACCCTCATTTCCAGCCTTCTCCTGGTGGCGTTGACCATTTCCTTATAAATAGGTGTTGGAGAGCCTTCTAATTCTCTTTAGAAGCACAGTACATGTTCCACTTAAAGGAAGACTAAGAAAAACCCTCATTTCCAGCCTTCTCCTGGTGGCGTTGCACACCAGGAGAAGGCTGGAAAGGATAGGTTTATGCATGGTTAGGTGAAATATCACCTCATCCCTTATCTAATCAGCTCCCTTCTCAACCATTGGTCAAAGTGGCTGCAAAAATATCTCAAATGTTAGCCATTGGATGATCATTTTAGTTGCAAAGCCTAATATCTTGGAGGATTAAGTTTAATCATGAGTTCTGTTTAGGATGGACACCTCATCTCCCATGCAAACTAGTAGTCAGTTACCCCTTAGCAAATTGCACCTCTTCTTTCCTTTATAAGGGTTGACCACTTCCCTATAAATAGGTGTTGGAGAGCCTTTTAACTCTTTTTAGAAGCATAGTACATGTTCCACTTGAAGGAAGACTAAGAAAAACCCTAATTTCCAGCCTTCTCCTGGTAGCGTTGCACACCAGGAGAAGGCTGGAAAGGATAGGTTCATGCATGGTTAGGTAAAATGCCACCTTATCCCTTATCTAATCAGCTCCCTTCTCAACCATTGATCAAAGTGGCTGCAAAAATATCTCAAATGTTAGCCATTGGATGATCATTTTAGTTGCAAAGCGTAATATCTTGGAGGATTAAGTTTAATCATGAGATCTGTTTAGGATGGACACCTCATCTCCCATGCAAACTAGTAGCCAGTTACCCCTTAGCAAATTGCACCTCTTCCTTCCTTCATAAGGGTTGACCACTTCCCTATAAATAGGTGTTAGAGAGCCTTCTAACTCTCTTTAGAAGCATAGTATACGTTCCACTTGAAGGAAGACTAAGAAAAACCCTTCTTAAGTTCCTAAATTTCCATACATCTTTTAATTGAGCTAAGTGAGTGATTTTGAGGAGAAAGCTTGAAAGGAATGGTTTGATCATTTCTAACAAGTCCACATTCTAGTTTAACTTTAGCATGGAAAAGACTTATTTGAGTGGTTAAACTATGCATGCTAGTAATGGACCCTTAAAACCATGTTTAAGTGACAAAATGAAATCTAAGTATATTTGGATGGATTTTATTATGGAATGTGTTAAATAAAATTAGAAGAACCTAAATTTATGTTTTAATAAGTAAAAATAAGGTTTATGTGAAAGAATGACATGATTTAAGTTGAAAAACCCTATGAACTGTGACCTTGCACGACCCTCGCTCGACCTATGGATCGAGTGAAGAACAACTATAACCCATCGCTTGACCCTCGCTCAATATCCTGCTCAAGGGAGTGACAACCCAAGACTTCACTTAACCCTCGCTCGATATCCTGCTCGAGCGAGTGACAACCCGAGACTTCGCTTAATGCTCACTCGATATATTGCTTGAGCGAGATACCCTGTTTGTTTAAATTCAGGGCTTTTACTTGGATAAAAGTTGATGTTTTAGTAAAGAAGAATTATATTGGTTATCTAAGCATATAGCTTGTATGATACATGTTGTGGAATCACGATACATGCATGAGCAATTTCGTGATAAGTTTTTTTTAACAAAGGCATAACATATATTTATGAGAATAAGAAATATTTATAAGAATAAGAAAGGAATAACTAAGAATAAGAACTATGAATAAGTTAGTCACGTCAGGATGGGGACGGCGAGACGTAACGCTCGGATGACTGACATGCCAACAGGGACAGCGATATGTAACGCCTGTCGTATGATAAGAATGGTTATTGTCATCGCGGTGACTGCGATATGTAACAGCCGTGAGAATGATATAACTAGCAGGGACAGCGATACGTAACGCCTGCTATGCTAAGTATGTTTCGTGTTAAGACTGGGACGGTGATACGTAAAGCCCTGCAGACTAACACGGACTCATCATAACGGGGATGATAAGACGTAATGTCTGGATGACTGATGAGTTATATGCGGTGGGAACTGTAATACGTAACTCCCATCGAGGATAAAGAAATAAATAAGTTTTTAAGAAGTGAAGATCTTTTTTAGAAAAGGGTGATAAGTTATCATAAGAGTGCATACTAGTTTAAGTTAATGATAAGTTATGCATAAATCACATGAAATATATTTTAAATTATGTCTTCTTTTAAATTTTCTAAAAATATTAGTGGTTGCCTTGTTTATGCTCTATTAAACTAATTGTATACTCAGTAAGATTTCTAAGGAAATCTCACTCTTTTGTGATTTTATATTTCTTTCTTGTACATATAAACTATACACAGGGTTGGATGACTGACAAGGGGAAAGCCCCGATGATGCAGTAGACTCAAAGGAGTCCTGAGAGACCCTCTAGTTATAGTCCCTATGTAGATTTCACTTTTGCTTCCTTGGGACCTCCTATGTATGACCAGCCGATGGGATTTTAGAAAGATGGCGCATCCACTTTTTCTGAGGATGAGCAACGTACAGGATGTTGCTTGACTTTAGGGTTAGACGGTTCTCTATCCATATGTGGGGTCTACATGACACCACAGAGACAATATCTCTAGTAATACCGTTGTCTTAGTTTTGATATGTTTCGCTATGGGAGGGAATTTCCTAAAATTAAGAAGGAACCCAAGTGGCTATAAGGATGGTCTTCTGAAATATTATAAGTATTTTGTTAACTCTGATAAATATTTGGGCTTTGTATATATGATAGTACAATATTAAGTTTATGAATGAATGGTGTATATGTTGTAAGTATATTTCTCTCCATGTGATCTTTAGAAATTTTTATATTTGAGACTTCATCCGCTGCAAATATTATCTCTTATTTAATATATTCACTAAGTTCTTGATACCTACGAGGGTAAGTAGCCTAATGTTACTTATCCTGACGCCTTGATTTACGTTAAATCCCATATGTAAATTGGGAGCGTCACAGCAAATATAAGTATATTACTTCAAAATAGCATATGTTTCCCCATAGGAAGTCAAAAGAAATAATGGGGAAGAATGAGAAGGAGAGAAGAGCAAGTACGTGGGACTGCCATGCTATATCGCTGCGGCAGAGAGAGGTGCAGACAACTTGAATCCTAATCTCCATGGGTTGGGGTGGACTACTTAAACTTGCTCCATCACCAATGGCTCTCCAGCACCCCATGCCACTGCAGCTTAGATAAGTAAACATAGATAAATGACATATTTAGAAAAAAAACATTTATTATATTCTCGTCCAAACACAAGGAGAAGAAGAAAAGAGACAGACATGAACATACAAGAAAATGTTAGTCATGTCATGAAAAAATGACGAGAAATGCCGAAAGTAAAGTAAGAGTACAGATGAAACCTTTGCAGGTAATCACGTGGGGATGTTAGATGGAAGATATTTCGTCGCGGTTCTTTCAAATCAGAAGAAGCGAATGGTAGCTGCTAACTGGGGAAGTCGAGCAATTCTGGAACAATGAATTTTGAGTTCGTGGCTCCTGGCGCAGTACGTAGGCGGGTTTGGTAGAGGGGCGTTAGAAAGAAGAAAAATGCCAGAGGCAACCAAGAGGGGGAACCGCGGGGAAACCACGGCTGATGTGGATAAATTGAAACGGATCGTTTCATTCAAATGGTCAAAATGTGCGTTCACTCGAACGAATCCCCTTCTTCCCCACCCTTTCCCATTCGTCTTTCTCAGTTCTTCTTATAATCTTCCCCATCCTTTCCTCACTCTCCCTTTGAGATCTGAAATCTTCCTTTGAAACCACCATGTGAGCAAGCTCTGGTTTTTCCACTTCGTATTCTTCTTTGTGTTCCAGATATGCAATTTCATCTCCCTTCGTGGTGTCTTTCTCAGTCGTCCTTGTCAACTGCATTGTTGGTGTTGCATTTTCATTGATGTTGTTGCAGCCAGTGCCGTTTAAACCTTTATTGCCGTGAATGAATATTGCCATTATACGTTTTGGCCATCTTGTTTCCCACAAGGTTGCATTGTTTTTCCAATACACTGCATTCATATCATAAATACCCATTTCTAAAAAACATTTTGCTCACATTTTCAATTCAAAAAATATTGGTTGCAACCCAGCGGCACACAGGGGCTACAGCCAATATTTTAAAAAAAAATGCTGTGAGTGTGTCATTGGGTTACAGCACATAGGGACTGCCGCCCAGCATTGCTCTTTTCAATTAATTTAGAGTCCAAATTCAGTATATTGAAGTTAAGGCTTCCGAACTTGTTTTCTTTCTAGAGCCCTACTTTCTTAATTCCAGTGTGACGTCCCCCATTTACGTCTAGAATTCAACGTAAATTGAAGCGTCGGAATAGGTAACACAAGGCTACCTATCCCAACATAAACGTAAGGAGTAGCATGCGTGCACCTAAGCTTACTAGTTAAATGCAGTGTAAATCGCAATAGAATGAAGTAAATTTCCAATAGATGCAAAGATGTCTAACTTTTGCATAACATGATCACATGGTAAGGCATACTATACACCTATAATTCATTATTCATCTCTTTAGAGAGTACCAAATATTACATCATCACAATTGTCTCAAAATACATGCATAACATAGCATATCTCATTACCCATTTTTCCACTCTTAGGGGATTCATTTCTGACTTCCTTATAATTTGCTATCACCCTTGGTCACATACATGAGAGATCAATCCATAAAAATGGGAGTATTCTATAGGACCCTCAGGATACCTTAGAATCTCCTGTGACGTTTGGGTCTCGTGATGAATTATCTATTCCTTTGATAACGTTTATCATTCCATAAGGAATGATAGATAAAATCAAAAAAGTAAGATTTCTAAGAAATCTTAGTAAATACACATATAACATAATAATAGCATAACCCGACTCTACAAGTAATATATGTTTGCATGAACATATGACTCATGACATGAATTATACTTGACTTATGCTTGAGACTTATGTCATGAATTATGCTTGACTCATATATGTCTTAAGCATGACTTATGTATCTTCTTCGCATAAAATTATACATTTTCGTGAAAAACTTGCATAAACTTGGGTATAACACCCCTCATGACATGTAATGACTTTTCTTAAAATCCTTATCTTGTTCATATCTTTTTCTTAAGTCTTATTTTTATTCATAGTATAACAGTAGTTATGTATCGCTTTCACTGTTACACTATTTCTAAATCTCAATGGCAGTTACGTATCGCCTTCACCGTTGGGACTTGTTTGCATCAGTTATACAGAAGTTACGTATCGTTTTTCCCGTCATGACATGGAAACACTTATTATGGCAGCAGTTAAGTATCGCCTTCCCGTCATGACACGACTTCTTATCATTCAACGAGAGTTACGTATCGCCTTCCTCTCATAACGTGACTTCTTATTATTTGGCAGGAGTTACATATCGTCTTCTCTGTCATGACGTGACTTCTTAAATTTTTTTATTCTTAGTTGTTCCTTTCTTATTCTTATAAAAATGAATATTCTTATTCTTGTTTTCCTTAAAAACCATGATAATCTAAATCATGGGACCTTTCAAAAATGCATGCAGCTTAAACTTCTTCATATATAATGCATGTTTCATGTGACGTATGACGCATGCATTTACTAACTTAAGACATATTCATACTATTGAATTTCTTCAAATAAATCAAATATATATATATCATCAAAGAATTGAATAAGATAATTAAACTAACATTGCAAAATAGCCTAGGCCAAAACTCCCATAAAGCTTATAAAATTATTTCTTCACTTCTTTTCATCACACCACACTTTTAAACATAATATCTAATTATTCCTCAAATACTAGAAATATGCTTTATTTATCTCTTTAAAACCTATTTTATAATCACATCATCCAATAGAAATAAACTAATATTCTTCATAGCAATTTGGTCCATAGTCGAAACACTATAACTTTAAAATTAAAAAATCCTATTCTTTAAACCCATCATACTATATCTTAAAACATCAATTTATAATTATCCACCTTAACCCTTGATTTTATTCTTTAATCACTTCATCATATAATTCTAGAAATAACTCTTAAACGAAGTCTTAAATTATTCTCTCAAGTAACATAAAAATATCTAAAATTCTAATCACTTAACAACACTTATCAATAAGTTTCCAAGCTAAGGAAAAACAATGCAATAGCTTCGGTTAGAGCAAAGCCCAAAATGGCATAACCAAATGATTGTTTAGCCAATGATGGATTTCGCGCCACGGAATGGATAAAAAATATTCTTCATACTACTTGTCAATCACCAAAGGAACATATATTCATCCAACCACCAAATAGCAATTAAAATTCTCAAATAACAAATTTATAGAACATATAAACAAAATTGCTAGAGTTAAGTTATAGTTGCACTTACTACTTCAAGAAAATATTCAAAACCTCTCATTTGTAAACTAGGACTTTCCCACGACTTTCTCGAGAAAACACACTTACCTATACTAGAAGAATTAGCTTAGAAGTTGAAGTGAAGAAAATAAGTGGATAGAGAGGAGAAGAGAGGGTTGCCGAGAGCTAGGAAGAACATAAAGTGAACGTATGTTCCCATTTGAGTTAGGCGATATCTCCTTCAAATATGACCAATTTAGCCTTTCACCTCATGAGGCTATGTGTCCCTCTTAGACCATAGGTTACTCATGTCATCTAAGACTTATGTAACATAAGCTTAAGTCATGAACTTATCCAAATCTTGGGAAATTTCAAAAAGATATCCATTGTGTGACAACCCAAAATTTCCCCTATTAGAATAGTTAAAATCGTTTTGGCTCATTTGTGAGAATTTCTTGGATATGGATTTTCTTTAGTATTAAAAATAGAAACAAAAATTATAGAAATTCTTTATGGTATTTTTTAGCCAAAAAAATAGAGAAATTTAGTTGATATGGCTTTTGAAAATTCAAGGAAGTCAAGGGAAATTCGAAGTTAGGAAAATTGAGAAAGAAGTTAAGGGGTACCACATGGTGAAATCGGATTGGACAGATTCTAGGTAGTTTCGTTTTTTTCTGGTAAACCAAGCATAACTCTTTCATTTGATCTTCAGATGAGATGATTCAAGATGCTATAGAACACTAAGAGAAAAATATATAATTTTTATGTTTTGAATTTTAAGTGATACGGACCCGATCAAGGATGAAATTGAGATTGAAGTTGACAGAATCAAGTTGGGCGTGGTGAGAATGATTTTGAGTTATATTTTCTAATGTTTTCATAGGTATGGATGATTATGTGAAATTAGCCTAATTATACTATTTTCTACACCAACAGAACTAGATTATATGTTTATTTTAGAAATCCAAGAAAAATGAACCAATACAAGAGGAGTTTTAGTTGATTAAGTAAGGAATAATTTTAGAATATTCCTAGTGGAGGCAGCCAACGTATTGGCTAATTTAGAAGGTTTGGGATTAATATTTTTATATAACTCTTTAACCATAAGTTGTTGGGTTTGCTCATTTCTAGAGTCCCACATGGGAGAGATAGGAAGATGGGGCAAGACTCAAGGGTTTATAAAAAGAGATGAACTCTCCTTAGTTTATTACACCAGTCAGAAACTTATCTAGTAACTTTTGATTTTAGAAAAATTCATCTATTGTCTTTTTGTATGTAAAAAAGGGAAATGGGTGAAATTTAAAGTTTTACTAATAGAGAAGTTTTTGTAGGTGTAGTTGGGTGAAGAGACAAATTGTGTAATCATAAAAATTTTCCACATAATGGATTTTCTTATCTGGGTTTGGTGGTTTTTCTCTTGTTTTGGGATTTTTTGTGACATCCCAAATTTTTGTTCATAATTCAATGCAAATTGAAGTGTCAGGGTAAGTAACGCTAGGTTACTCACCCCCGTACTTATCATAAATCAATGCATGCACCTAGACTTACTAGTACATGCAATGCAAATCGCAATGGAAAAGTTTTAAATAAAATTAAATTTTAGAGATCACATGGTGACACAAAACCTTAATATCCATATCGTTCATTTATAAAATAACATTGTATCCTTACATGTATAACCCAGTTAGTTTTCTAAATCCTCAAATTATATACAAACTTATCAAAATATCACCTTAGGGCCGCCTAGGCTCTTTCTTCACTTCAGGAAATTCACTGTCATGCCGACGCCGGTCCCTACTACTACTAATTGAGTCAAAATTTCTATGGAGAGAGAGTACTCCGGGGATCCCCTCAGGGTTTCTCCAGGTCTCTATAGCAACTGGGACCTAGCTTATGGCCGTCATCACATCCTGCAGTGAAATTTAAATTCCAAAAAGAAAAGAAACATACAAGAATGAGATTTCCTTGAAAATCTCAGTAAGTACATACTTAACTTAATAAAAGCATAGACATCGTAAAATAATCATATACAATCCAAACAACCAGAGTATGCATTTATGACATGCTTCATGTGACTTATGCATGACTTAGACTTATTTCTTATGTAGACGTATACTGATGTCCCTCTTTTTGGACAATCTTATACTATGCATGGACTTTTTATTCTTTCTTTATAATTCTTATTCTTATAAGTCTTACTTATAGGGGCCCTTCTTATCTTAACCTCGACGAGTGTTACGTATCGCCGTCCCCATCGGGTTTCTTAACATGACACATCAGCTTATCCATACATTTAACTCGTCAGTCGTTCGAGTGTTATGTATCACCGTCCTCGTCATGACGAGTCTTGTATCAATCTTCCGGACATTATGTATCGCTATCCCCGTTATGACACAGAAAATTCTTAACATAGCGAGCATTACGTATCGCCGTCCCTGCTAGTCATGTCAATCGTCCGGGTGTTACATATCGCCGTCCCTATCCTGACACGACACTTATCTTATAAAACCATGTCAGTCGTTCGAGAATTACGTATCGCCGTCCCCGTTGTGACATGATTCTTATTTTATGATAGGCATTACATATCGCCGTCCTTGTCGGCATGTCAGTCATACGGACATTATGTATCGCCATCCCTGTCATGGCGTGACTAACTTCTTAATCTTTTCACTTGTAAAGTTTTCTTAACGTATTTTCTTATAATAGACGTCATGACTTATGACGACACTTATATGTGATGAAATACAACATAACATAACCTTAAACTTATGACATGCATATTTCATATCCTTATAAACCTTATAACATATGAGAATGTTTCATAATAGCATACTTCACATATACATGCATTTACGTCACATCAATTCGCAACGTCAAAACATAACGAATAATACTTAACAATTAAATAAATTATTAAAATATTCACACATCAAGGCTAACCAAACCCTATGGATAATAAAACCTCATTTTCTTCTCATTCAACTCAATCTAAAATTCACATATACAACTTGTCAAATTTTCCTTAGCTTTCATAAATAAACTCAAGTTTAAACTATATTATTTTCTTAGTTAATTCTTCAATAATTTCTTGTATGATGATTCTTGAAAATTTTCAAATAAACTAAAGTTTCTAAACTTACCATAATTATTAAAATATCATTCAAATAATTAGAAATCAAGTCACTAAGAATTTAAGAAGAAATTCACCAATAAAATCAATGACTTCTATGATAAACTCAGATCTGCCACTTCAATCCTAGTTTTGTCCTTGACTAAGTTTTTATCTCTTAAAACCCATAACATAAAAGTTGTATATATTTATCTTATATTTCCATAGACAATTGAATCCTTCAAATCCGATATCAAATGAACAAGTTATACCCGATTTACCAAAAGGTGTCAAATCTGCCAATAATAATCCTATAAAGGCCGAAATTCATAGAGTTGTTTCTTTATTTTTTTTCTAAATTAAGACCTTATGTTTTCACATAATTCTCTTCATATAACATCATAGAATATATTTTTAAGGTCTCATAATTTTCCTAGCATTTTTCCATAACAAAAACCACTCCAAAATCTAATATGTTTCAACTTAACACATAAATAAAGATTAAACTTAAATAAATATCAAATATAATCCAATCACCAAACCACTTTTTATATGCCAAGATTAAGTTAATATATGCACTTAATTTTTTTTTCCAAACTTGAATTGATGCTTAGGATAGGGTTTGCACCACTTCTCCTCCAATGCCCTCAATTAGCTTTCTTTTGGTACTTAGGTGATGTAAGAGGGGTTTTTGTGTATTTTTCTTGGCTTTTTCTCACCATGGCTGTAATAAACCAAAATTTCTTAAGATGGATTTTTACTTGAATTTATTTTTAGAGGAATTTATTGGAAATATATATATTCTAGAAAAAATAGAGTTGGAGATTTAAATGAGAATTTTGAGCTAAGGATAGGTGAAATTATGCATTCTAGAAACTATTATGGAAGGACCTTTGAGATTTGGAACAAGGTATCAACTAGAAAAATTCAAGTTGAACTTAGAAGAAGTGGAATTCTAAAAATTTAGGGTATAAATGCAAGAGGAAGTGATAGAATTAAAGATCAAACACTTGGTGCTCGGAATAGGCTTTCTCGGATTAAACCGTCGAGGTTTAGTGTAAAGAGCATAAGTTACTCATATGAGGTCCAAATGAGGTGATTCTAATTCGTATAGAATCTTAAATGGAACTCGAGTGGACAGTGCTTGATTATGCCCAAAGAATAACGCGGCCGTTTGCAGTATAGCTTTAAGGTGTCGATTCCATAGGGAGATGGATTGAGAAATTGAAAAAAAGTAACGAAATTAACAAAAAGATTTAGAAGAGTGTGAAAAGTGATTTTTGAAGTATGACGTAAATTAAAACTAAATGAGTAATTTGAAAAGTATAAAATGAGATGAAAAGTAGAGCATTGGGAATCCTTTGTATATAATCGGTATTTTAATTATTTTCGATTAATTAATAACTCAATTGAAAATTCTATGTCCAAAATTTCAATCGAAGGATAAAACATTAGTAACCAGATTTAAATCAAATGTAATCTTTCGAAAGATCATTCATCGCAATATAAGAACGGGAATTGTTATCGATATTAAAGAAATTCAACTTCGACAATATACTCGCAGAGTAATATTGCAGCAGAGAATTAAATTAATATAGATAACCAATTGAACCAAACATAATCAAAGGATTATTCCATTTAATAGAAAAAGCATGACTGAATCTATAAATGAAATAAATTCTAAGATTATTTGGTGACGAAAATATTTATAATAAATTTCGAATGACTAAACAAAAGAGTTTAATATTTGAAGCTCACATATATGAATAAAAAATAATTACAACTACCATCATATACAAAATCATCCCTAGCTCTACTCGAAAATTAGTTACACATATTGAAAATATGCAACGAAAATTCTCTAAGGAAAAATATGGAAGAACCGGCCATTGTTTTCTTTCTTCTTTGGTTTTTCTTTTCTTTTCTCAAGCTTTCAAAATAGCTCTTCCAAAGCATCCTTGCACATTAAGCATGGTCTTAGAACACACACCCCTCCCTTCTATTTATAAGCATCCTTCATGCAAATTGTCATGACAAAATCATCCCAATTTCAACTTGTTTTGCCATGTGCCATTCTTGAATCTAAGTGATTTGTGAGTTGTCATTTTGATAATTTGTTTTCCCACTATGCATGAGCTGAATTTTGCTTGTAGGTTGAGTGTTTAATTTTGCTTCTTTATCCATTACTTGCCTTGTATGACTTTATATCTTGTGGTCAAATGATTTGTCTTGAAGAAACTTGAGTGCACTTCATCTTGCATGTGAGTTGATCATTGAATTTCTAAGTTGGTGTAAGAGTGCTTGCTGGAAAATATTGTGATGACATTTGGATTTGATACAAGTGGCTGAAGAATATTCAGGAACATCAAGTGCAGGTGCGTCTACTTGATGGTCAATTTTGTCTTGGATTGAGCAGATATCTCTTAAAACATAAAACATAAAAGTTATAGATATTTCTCTTGGGGTTCTATATCATCTTGAATCAGCTCAATCGGAGATTGGATGAGAGAGTTATGCCCATATTAAGAAAAGACGTCAAAATTGTCTAAAATTCTGCAATTATCTTTATTTGCTCTTAATGCCTCTATTTGTGTCCTAAATCAAAATATAAGAATAATGAGTATATTTAGGCATCAAATAAGAATAAAATATTAAACATTAAGAGAGAAAAATATGGCATTTTATATTCTTATCAATATATTATATTATGCTTATATCTATCTCAAGATAAATGACCATTAATTTTAATAACATGAGTTATATCCATTATTTTCTCATTTCTTTTATCATTTAAATAGAGTGTTTAGAGTATATTTTTTTACACTCATCACACCCCCCAACTTACTCATTATTAGTCCCTAGCAATTTTCATGCAAAATGATGAGAAAGACCAAAGAAAATCACACATAGGAGCCATCAAGACACAATTTTCAAATTTACATATCAAAACAATCTTAGGAATTTAATAACCCTTTCACAAGTAATTCAAATATAGCAATCCACAGAGTGTGTATGTGTTCCAAACTATTTTTATCAAATCAGAGGTTTCTGTACATGCAATATTAGAATATCTTAAGCAAAAGGTTCAACTTCATAACTCACGGGTATAGAAGTGTTTCATGTAAGGGTTCTTTCTATGGAGTTGACAAAAGTGTACACATACTCTCATGGGAAATTAGGCAATTATGTATAAGCAATAAGCAAATATTTATCTTATGATAGGAATACTAACAATTGAGAATTCTGCCATTCTTTCCACAAGCATATTTAGGATCGGAATAATCAACACAAAGGGTTGTAATGTGGGTTAGGTTTTGGGGCTCATAAGAAGAAAAGGGTGAAGGATATTCAAAAACTTTCAAGTATACATAAAAGAGAACCTGTTAAATTTCTTAGTAGACTATACTTTCCTTTTGATGTACTTTTCGACTTTTCAAATTTTTCACTAATAATACTTTTTCATCTTTTTTTGCCACTGGTGTCTTCGCAATTTGATGAACTCTTTCATGAATAATTTGATGGACACATCTAACACCATGCCATTTTTTTCATGGTTTTCTTGCCATTTTTGTCATGGTCTTTTTTTTTTTATTATTGAAATGATAATTTCACACATAGTACACACTTGGAAGTAAAATGGTAAGAAAAATTAGTGTATAAGCTATACTCCAATGTGGAGAGGTATGGATGATGTAGGTATGAAAAGAAAAGGCCATATGTGTATATTGGCTTAAAATTGGCTGCTAGGGGTCTATGATGAAAAAGGTCAGCTTGAAAGGCTCAAACGTTAATCCTAAGTTGACTTTCATCATATCCCAAGTATATCCACCATGTTACCACAAACCATGTAATAATATTCTCAAAAGAAGTGTCCAATTCAACATATCAATGGATACTTATCACAATTTCTGTATTTGTAAGCTCTTAATTCTCACCAAAATTTACATGAATACTTAAGCAAAATAATTTTCTAGTTACATGTGTCAAATCACCATATTACCACAAAGTTTGGATAAGTGCATAAATGGTTCTGTGGATGCCTTAGCAAAATGATTTAAGATGGGTTTATTGAATTCACCAAGATGGTTATGAATGAGCATGAGTATCATGTGTGAAAAGATGTCTGTGTGATGTAAATTTTTAATAAATTTGGCAATTTTTCATATTTTGATTGAAATATGCCACAGAGTTTAAATAACAGATTTGTATTCCCACCCCCCAACTTAAATGAAACATTGTCCTCAATGTTTAAGAATCAGAATTGAATAACTAAATAGGGTAGAATACACCTGATGTGGGATGTGGGTGGCTTGCTTGGCATCAAAGATGTTATTTGTCAAAATAAAATTAACCTATGACAAAATAAAGTAAACAATAAACAAAAAGAAAAGGAACGAAAAGAAAATGAAAGAAAAACATACCTTGAGATGGTCAAGATTGATATACTGGGTCCATAAGTGGAATGTCTTCCACTTTCAGAATTTGTCTATCAATTAAGATTTTGAGGCGCTGACCATTTACTTTGAGGATACATCCATCTTTTGGATTTTCTATTTCTATCGCCCCATTTGTGAAAACGTTTTTTACTATAAAAGGGCCGGTCCATCTAGATCGAAGTTTTCCTATATGCTTATGGAGTCTTGAATCATATGAAAATACTCGATCATTTGGCTTAAATATTTTTCTCAAAATATTTTGATCATGAAATGCTTTCAATTTAGGCTTATAGATCTTGGAGTTTTCATAAACATCACTTCTCAATTCTTTTGTATCCGTCAATTGGAATTTTCTAAGTTTTCCTGCTTTTTCTAAGTCAAAATTTAAATATTTAATGGCCCAATATGCTCAACGCTCGAGCTCCACAGGCAAGTGACAAGGTTTTCCAAAAACAAGTCTATAAGATGACATGCCTAAGGGAGTTTTGAAAGCTGTACGGTAAGCCCAAAGTGCATCAATCAGTCTTAAAGACCAATCTTTCTAATCCGGGTTGACCTTTTTTCTAAAATTTGTTTAATTTTCCTGTTCGCAAGTTCAACCTGTCCACTTGTCTGAGGGTGGTATGCAGTAGAAAGCTTATGTATCACCCCATATATTTTCATTAAAACTTCAAAAGAACGGTTGCAAAAATGCGTACCTCGGTCATTAATGATAGCACGTGGGGTACCAAATCGAGATAATACATTTTCTTTGAGAAACTTAATTACCGTCCTGTTATCATTGGTTCTGCAAGGTGCTGCCTCTACCCACTTTGACACATAATCTACTGCCACAATAATATATAAATATCCAAAAGAAGGAGGAAATGGTCCCATAAAATCAATGCCCCAACAGTCAAAAATTTCAATTACCAAAATGGGGTTTAAGGGCATCATATTACGATAGGTCATAACTCCTAACTTTTGACATCTTTCGCATGAGCGACAATAGATATTTGTATCTTTAAACAAGGTGGGCTAATAAAATCCACACTGCAGAATTTTTGCAGTAGTTTTCTTCATTGAAAAGTAGCCACCACAAACTTGGGAATGACAAAATTTCAAAACGCTTGCAATCTCTTCATTAGGGATGCAACGCCTTAAAATTTGATCAAGGCAGTATTTGAAAAGGTAAGGGTCATCCTTGTAGAATTTTCGTACCTCAATCATGAATTTCCTTTTGTCTTGGGTGATAAAATCCTTTGGTATTTCACCTGCAGCTAAATAGTTCACAATATGAGCAAACCATGGTAGAGAAGTAATAAAAAGTAAATGCTCATCGGGAAAATCATCTTCGATTGGCATGTGGTCAGAAGTGTCCTCGAATGTGAGTCTAGAGAGATGGTCTGCCACTACGTTCTCCACTCCTTTCTTGTCCTTGATGGTGATGTCAAATTCCTGCAAAAGCAAAATCCATCGTATTAATCGTGCCTTAGCATCCTTCTTTATAAGAAGGTACTGAAAGGCTGCATGATCTGTAAAGATAATAATAGGAAAACCAATAAAATAAGCGCGGAATTTATCCAAAGCAAATACTACAGCTAGCAACTCTTTTTCAGGGGTGGAGTAATTCATTTGAGCACTATTCAGAGTTCTACTAGCATAGTAAATGACAAAAGGTTTCCCTTCTCTTTATTGTCCAAGAACAGCACCTACAATAAAATCACTAGCATCACACATAATTTCAAAAGGTAAATTCCAATCAGGTGGTTGCATTATGGGTGTTGAAGTAAGCTTGCCAATTAATATTTTGAAAGCCTCTTGACAGGTTTGTGTCCATTCAAATGGGGCATCCTTAGCTAGGAGGTTACATAGTGGTCTAGATATGGCAGAAAAATTCTGTATGAATCTCCTATAAAAACCCGCATGACCAAGAAATGATCTTATATCTTTAACTATCCTAGGTGTAGGTGTCGGCGCCCCAGCTTGGGCTTGGGTTCGTACGCAAATTACGACGCCGGGGACGAACGTCACAAGGAAGTCATCCCTCATCTTTACGTGTGAGAGCCTTATTTTATTTCATACATAGATATATATATATTTTTTTTATATATCCCAGCGGAAAAAGGTCAAGCCATAAATAAACGACAAAACATTACGCTTGTCGCACATCACATGGTTAACGAAATAAAACCCAAATTAAACATCACATGCATATATATATCAGATTAAGGTCACCAATGTAAACAGTTTTATACAAAAGTACTTCCCAAAACAACAGGAAGATTCTCCACAAAATACATCAGTGAATACAAAATAAAGGTGCTGCCAATCCATTCCTCCCTCCGCCAACCATACTAATAGGCGGGTTCTTCTTTTATCTTCTTAAAAGTCGGGCTATAACGAAGGCTGTCCAGACTCAGTCCTGGGCCTACGTCACACATCATCCCAGAGGATGACGTAAACAGGCGTCCCATGTGGAGGAGCCCGTCAACTCCTAGCACCAGACAGCACCCCGTAGGGCGTAGATCGTCAAAAAAATACGTCGCCATAGGAAGCAACTCTGCCACCCACTGACCCAACAGGTCTAGGGTCACTGGCCCGGCAGTCTCAGCCTTAGTCGGGCCCATGAGGGTCCGACCCATCTTCTCGAGAGTCGTAATCCGGGGATCCATCATGTCCTGCAATAACTTCTATCGTTCCCAAGGGAGCGATAGTAGAGATAATAAAAGGGGGTGAGATTTCGGGAGAAATCTCAGCAAGTACACTAGCACTTAAACCAGAACATTTCAAATATACAGATGAGTGAACAAAACATTCTTAACTAATGCACATGCAATGAATGACTGACTCATGCACATGCTCATGAAAACTTTTAAACAGACTTGCTTCTTTCAGACTTCTTTTCATAAAACTTTCATGCAGATTTCTTCTTTCAAACTTCTTTTCATATCATTACTTTTCAAATCATTTCTTTAAAACATTTCGTATCTTTCATTCTTTCTTAGGCGCCACTTATCTTGAACAGATCTTTCTTATGGCTCGAAAGCCCTTCTTGTCATGACTTTTCACTTAACATGTATGAGACACAACACGGTTCCCCTAGCACCGCGTGTTCCCTGCTGGTTACCACATCACCTTAATGTGAGTGCGTCTTATAACTTTAAAACGGCAGGTCCTTACACCATATCCGTCCTTGGCACCCACCAGCGTTAGGTGCTACCGCGCTCCGGACACCTTTTGGTGCCATACACGGTCCGCCGACTGTTCTTCGTCGACCCAGGGGCTACCACTCGACTTTAAACACTCCTGAGTGGACAAGGAGTTCCACTAGGGCACTTCCTCGTCCCAGCCTTTGGGGTTCTTATAAAACTTTACTTCTTTTCTTTTCTTTCAAAAATTCAATCTTTTCTTTTCTTTTCCTTTTTCTTAAAAACATGCTTGACTTTAAAAACCTTCTTTTCATGACTTATGCATGGGACATGCAATGCTCACTTAATTTCATGCAAAACCCGAGACAAGCTCGAGTGCATTCACATTTCATTTTCTTTTCTCCTTCTTTTGGGATAACTTCATAATTTTCCTACTTAGTCATCATGTTCTATACCCAAGATGGGCCTAGGATTGAAGTGGGGTATTTGGCCCATTTCCAACCCATCATGGCCGAATCTTCCTAGCGAGTTCCTAGGGCTTTCCTTCATCATTTGACTCCAATTATCCTCCAATCAATTTTAAAGTGTCAAATTAAATCATGTACCCTCCTTAGCAAGGGGTAACCGAAACCTTATTGTTTCCCCAAGTAACCATTTTCACTTCCAAACTTAGTTATTTCTATTTCCTCCATTCACCTTTCTAACTTAGGGAACTCCTCCCATTAGTCTATTCAAACTTTCTTTTCTAATAGTTTCTTCTATGAGCTTAACTAAACAAAATCACCACAAAGCAATATAATTTTAATCTTCCAAATCTCAACCTTAAATATCATAAGATTCCAATTAAACATTATTATACATCATACACAAGTGGTCACTTCTTCCATATGCAAGTATATACCATTTCCATTCCTAACAATCATATAATTTATTCTCATGTCCATTTTCATTTTCTCAAAACAATATGCTCCTTGAATAAATCAATTTCATCACTAGTTTCCTCAAATAAACTTTACCTTAGCAACACCAAATTTAATATTGAACACTAAAATCCTTCATGCATCAATTTCATCATTTCATAAAATAATCATGCTTTTCCTTTCTTTTTGCAACTAACACTTGATCCATCATCTCTACTCACATTCTAAGCTTATTTCATCACATAGATTTACACAAAAATATTCATATCACAAACAAGTAGAATCAATTCAATCCAAACATGGCAATAGCAACCATTAATCCAACAAGCATGATCACCTCACCATATACAAGAATTGTTAAGGAAAAGGTGAAAGTATACTTACCACACTCCTATTAGACTTTAGCTTAAAATCTGAAATTACACATATAAAATCTCCCATTAGGCTAGCCATGAACATAAAAATCAAAGGAAACCATGTTTCCTTCTAACCAAAACAAAGTGTCACATGTGTGTGTGTGTTCTTCCTAAACTTGTATGGATTTAGTCACTAACCTTCTCCAATGAATTGATCACTTCCACACTCTTGCTTTTTGGCTTCACTACTATAGGGTTCTTCAAATTATGTGGTGAAAGGAGAGTAAGCAAAAGTAGGAGTGACTTGAGTGAGTTTGGCCGAGAGGTGGAGAGGAAATGGGAGTGTTTGCATGTGTCCAAGTGAAATGAGCTTAAGGGAATTGCCTAAGGGGTCACACGGCCAGCTCTCTTTCCTAGGGTCTTTGGTACACTTTCCACCATACTTAGGTATGGCTAATGATAGATGGAGTGATTGACAACTCTAGGCCACTCCAAGATCAAATCTTGGCCATGCCTTGGTGATTTTCCTTTCTCCTTCTCCCTTCCTATGGCCGGCGACTTCTTGGTGCTTCTAGCATCCATTTTCTTGCTTTTCACTCAATCATCATTCCCCTATCCTCTCATGTGTCCATCCAAGTGATCTCAAAGCCATGCTTTTTGGAATTTGAGCAAGGCATGATCCGGCCAAGCCAAGCTCCACCGAAAATCCACTTTGTTCATTTTCCTAGTTTTTGTCATTTCAATCACCTACATCCACACCATACCTCTCTTCACATCACCATACTCTCTTACACATGTACTTTATTCACTTACACACTCTTCCCCTTTGTCCTATCACTTGTTGGTGGCCATACCCCATGAGATTCTCCAATTGCACCCCACGGATTGCCTTCCACCGAAACCACCTAGCTCCTTTCATCCATGCTTCTCCTCATGCCATTTGTCACTTCCCTACACACCATGATCTCCATTGGCAAGTCAAGGGATGGTGTCTTGTACCTCCAAGATTCCATGGTAGGAAAATCATTCCATTAGATCCTACACTCAATCCTACATGGCATGTATCCAATTACTAGTCAACCTCCACCAACTAGGGTTTTCCTACAAGTGTTTGGATAATTTTCTAGGATTTTTCTTCAATTGACAAGTGTCTCTACTATGGGCTTGATGGGCCATGGGCTCATTCTATGGGCTTTTGGACTCACCATTGCTCTCTTGGCCCATTTACTTGATCCATTCCTCAAAAGTCTCATTCCTAAGCCCATCTCTTCAAAGCCTATTTTGTTCTTTCACCAATTACCACTAATCTTGTGTATTAGCCTTTAATTAACTAATTAAATTAAGATGAAGATTTTTAGGGCTATTACAGTAGGCAATTTAGAGATTAATTCAACTTTTGATTGATCAACCTCCATTCCTTAGGAAGAAATTATATGCCCTAAAACAATACCTGAAGGTACCATAAAGTGACATTTTTTCCAATTTAAAACCAATTCTTTTTCTTCACAACGAGTTAGTACTCTTTCTAAACTCATTAAGCATGCATCAAAAGAAGATCCAAAAATAGTCAAGTCATCCATAAAAACTTCCATGCACTTTTCAACCATATCACTAAAAATACTCATCATGCAACGTTGAAAAGTAGCTGGAGCATTACACAGTCCAAATGACATTCTGTGGAAAGCATAAGTACCAAAAGGACAAGTAAAAGTAGTTTTATCCTAGTCTTTTAATGAAATTTCAATTTGATAATAACCAGAATAACTATCCTGAAAGCAATAAAAAGGATGACCAGCCACCCGCTCAAGAATTTGATCAATAAAAGGAAGTGAAAAATGGTCTTTTCGTGTGGCGGCATTTAATTTTCTGTAATCAATGCACATCCGCTAACCAGTCATCAGTTTTGTAGGGACTAACTCTCCAAGGTCATTTTTTATCATAGTTACACCTGACTTTTTAGGAACAACCTGCGTAGGACTTACCCATTTACTATCAACAATAGGATATATCATTCCTGCATCTAATAGTTTCAATACTTCATTTTTCACAACTTATTTCATAGTGGGATTAAGTCTACGCTGGGGGTCTCTTCAAGGATTAGTTCCTTCCTCTAAATTTATTTTATGAGTACAGACTAGGGGACTAATGCCTTTTATATCAGCAATACTCCATCCTAGGACTGATTTATACTTGCATAAAATCTGAATTAATTTCTCACCTTGGGACATAGATAATTCAGATGAAATAATAACAGGAAAAGTATCACCAGGACCAAGGAAAACATGCATTAAACCCTTAGGTAGGGATTTTAATTCAACTTTAGGATCTTCCCTACTTGAAAGAATATGTCTTTCTCTTTTTTCAGGCAATTTCTCAAACTTTGGTTGCCATGCCTGTGTGCTATAATCACGAGTTCTGTCAAAAATAGCACAAATGTCAACTACATCAGATGAATCACTTATAGGATTAAATTCAGAATTAACAATAAAGTATTCAAGGGGATCTGACTCATGAGTTGTAAGAACTTCCCTTTCTATGAGTGAGTCAATCATGTATATCTGATGACACTCAAGATCCTCTTCTGGCTGTTTTGCAATATGAAAAATATTTACCTCAAGAGTCATATTGCCAAAAGAGAGTTTCATCAATCCATTTATGCAATTGATAAGCACATTAGAAGTAGTAAGAAAAGGTCTACCTAAAATTAATGAAATTTTTTAGGTAGTTTCTACAGCAGAACTAGTGTCTAGAATTAAAAAATCAACGGGATCATAAAATTTGTCAACTTGAATTAAAACATCCTCTACCATACCCCGTGGTGCTCTGATTGAACGATTAACCAATTGCAATACCAAAGTAGTTGGTTTGATTTCACCCAATCCCAATTGCAAATAAATAGAATATGGCATCAAATTTACACCAGCCCCTAAATCTAGCAAGGCCTATCCAAGCTCTTGATTGCCAATGTTGCATGTGATGGTTGGACATCCAGGATCCTTGTACTTAGGGGGAATCCGCTGTTCAATTAGAGCACTAACTTGCTCTGTCAAGAATGCTGTCTTCTTCACATGATGTTTCCTCTTAACTGTACACAAATCTTTGAGAAGTTTTGCGTAAGTAGGAACTTGTTTAATTACATGCAAAAGAGGAAGATTAATTTTTACTTGTCTAAGATTTTCCAAAATATCATTGTTATGATCCAAAGTTTGTTTGCTTGACTTTAATGCTTGAGGAAAAGGTACTTAACAAGATTTTTTGTTACCTCAGGTTAGGTTTTGTTACCTCAAGTTCTTTGGGTAGCTGAGGACTGCTGCTATCTTGATCTTTCTCTACATCCTTTGTTTTGTCCATTATTGGATCACGTAGAGACTTACCACTTCGTGTCACAATGGCGTTTACGTCCTTCAGATCTCCTTGTACCATATGTTGACCATGAGGTACAAACTGAGTTTGAGAAGGAAACTTACCTTTCTCATTCACATTCAAAGAACTCATTATTTTAGATACCTGCCTCTTTATTTCCTTATTTTCTTCGATAACCTGCGTAATCGAAGATTCAAATTTCTGATTAGTTTTACCCTGTATTTCAATAAAAGTATGCAAAGTATCTTCTAAAGAATTTCTAGAAGATTGAGGTGCATGGTATGGTGCAGGATATGATCTAGAGGGTTGTGTAGGCTGCTGGTTTTCAAACTTCCAGCTGAAGTTGGGATGATTACGCCATCCTGGGTTGTAGGTTTCAGAGTAAGGTGTGAAGGGCTTTTTGTACATACCCAGAGCATTACTTTGTTCCTCATATATACCATTCATGTTAGTATGTGTAGAACACTCTTGGGCATGATGATCTATCCCACCATAGACAACACATGGCCCAAAAGATTCTGCATGATTAGCTATGTGTGTTGGTTTTGAGTTTTTGGTTTTTAATAACTCTAATTCTCTGGTGAGCATTTCTACCTTAGCCTTAAGGTTATCCTCTTCCCTTAGATGGTAAATACCACCACTCGAGTTTCCTGTAGGCCGTGAACTGTTTGTGCTATTAGTAGCACTAGGTACAGTCCAAGTCTGAGCTTTTTCAGCAAGCTCATTGAGGTTCTCTATGGCCTCATCAGGATTTTTCTATAAAAATTCTCCATTGCACATCATTTCCACGAATTGACGTTCTCTGGGCGTAAGCCCTTCATAGAAATAACCCACTAAGCGCCAATTTTCATATCCATGGTGAGGACACACACTCAACAATTTTTTAAATCTTTCCCAAGGCTGATATAGTCTCACTATCCTTTTGTGCAAAGGTGGAGATTTGTATTTTTAAAGCATTGGTTTTATGTTGGGGAAAGTATTTATTGAAAAACACTTGAGTCATTATCTCACTCCATGTTCCAATGGGCCGCGGTCTTAGTGAAGTAGAATCAACTCTTAGCTTTATCTTTCAAAGAAAAAAGAAAGAACTTTAGCCTTATCGTGTCGTCAGTGGTATTTTGACTGTGGAATGTTGCAACTACTTCCTCAAATTCCCTAATATGAACATAGGAGTTTTCATTTTCTAAACCATGGAAAGTCGGAAGTAACTGTATCATTCCTGTTTTGAAATCTACATGACGAGCGTTAGGTGAGAACATAATACAGGATGGTGTGGCTGTTCGTGCGGGATGAAGATAATCTTGGAGGGTTTAATAGGTTGGTCCGCGTGTTCACTCATCGAGTCAGAATTGGAAGAATTATCAAACAAGCGATTAGAAAAATTAGATTTTGAATCTGATTCTAGCACGGGTCTACTAGCAAACCGTCCAAAAGCGTCTCTGTACCTGCGCATGCAAACTAAAGAAAAGTGTAATACTGAAAAAAAAATATTACGAAAAGATAAAATAAAATAAAATAAAGATGCAGAAAGCTAAAAAGAAAATGAACGAAATTACCTCCTTTTTTTTTTTTTTACAAACTGCTAAAAAAAACTACAAATTCTTCTATCGTCTCCCCGGCAACAGTGCCAAAATTTGATTACGCCCAAAGAATAACGCGGTCGTTTGTAGTATAGCTTTGGGGTGTTGATTCCACAGGGAGATGGATTGAGAAATTGAAAAATAGTAACGAAATTAACAAAGATTTAGAGGAGTGTGAAAAGTGATTTTTGAAGTATGACGTAAATTAAAACTAAATGAGTAATTTGAAAAGTATAAAAATGAGACGAAAAGTAGAGTATTGGGAATGCTTTGTATATAATCGGTATTTTAATTATTTTCGATTCATTAATAACTCAATTGAAAATTCTATGTCCAAATTTTCAATTGGAAGATAAAACGTTAATAACTAGATTTAAATCAAATGTAATCTTTCGAAAGATCATTTGTTGCAATATAAGAATATGAATTGTTATCGATATTAAGGAAATTCAACGTCAACAATATACTCGTAGAGTAATATTACAGCAAAGAATTAAATTAATATAGATCCTGGTGGGGAAAATTTGGAAGGTCCAGATTCCCTACAAGTGGTATTAGAGCCACTAAGTTTTTTTGGCAGGATGGAGTTTTGATGTGGTAGTGTGGATACATATGGTCTAAGGAGGTTCTGTATAGGAGATTAGAAATTTTAAGTGTGCCTGTTATGACCCTCCAATTTTTTCTGGGAACCTTGAAGTTCTATCTAGGAAAGATCAGTCTTTCCTAGGAACTTACTTAGTGGGTACTATTCATTTCTACGGTAAAATTCATCAAAGTTATGTGAGGAGGTAGGGCTTTAAATCCTATCAGATTTGAAGTAGAGAAATTTGATGGGAGAATGGTTCTTTTCAAGGATTTAGTGGAAGTCTTTTCTCTTACAAGGAGGTCTCTTTAGTTTATCCTTTGAAAAGTTGTAAGTGTTCCTTTAACTTGATATTAGCATTTTATTTTATATACATGGTAAACTTGCTATTGAATATTTTATTCCATTATTTGTTTTCTCTTTTGTTATTATTTGAAGGGTGCTTTTGTTATTATTTGTTGATGAGTGCTTAGTAGATGTTTTATCTTAGTATTTGATTTATGGATGCTTAGGTTAAAATTTCTTTATATTTATCTAAGGTGATAACTTAAGATTTGGATCAAGAGATACTTGTAGAGACATATAGTAAAAAGTTTTGAGGAAAGAATTCAAGGCATAAAGTGGAGAATTTCGGTTAAGGGATTTAATCCATGGCATGGTATGTTTGAATGATAGAGTTTTGTTTTTAGGAGTATATGGTTCTCGTCCATGGGAGGTGTTTTGGAGAATTTTAAGTTTTGATTCCTAATGGATGAGACATATCTTATAACCTAGGTTTTTAAAGGAATTATTAAAGTATACCCTTTGAACTTTAAGAATAGTTAAATACATGTAGTTGATTTGGAAAGAAATAATATGTTGAAGAACAATTGAAGAAAAAGATTTTATAAGACCATATTAATGGGTTCGGTTAATGAGGATTATATCTTGATTATGGAGTTTTAATATGTAATAAGAAAATACAAGTTGGTCATGAGAAAAGAAAAGGAGAAAAAAAAAATTTGGCTTGACCCACCAAGAATTTGGCTTAATCCTTTTTAAGGCTAGGGTTTGTTTATTTTTAACTTTCTCTTTAATAGAATATTCATGAATTATTTGAAAAGGGTCATGATCACATGTTTAATATGTATCTGTCATGACATGGAAATGCATGCTTTATACATTACGTGAGTCATATTTCATGCATGAGAAAGTTTAAGTTTGCATGCGTGTTTAATCAAATGAAAAGTCCCATGATTTCATATAAAAAAAAAAGTCTCATGATTTGAATTATCGTGTCTTTCAAAAGAAATAAGATAAGAATCTTTAATAAGGAAACTGACGGTGAAGGCGTTTTGATCTGCCGTCGAGAATAAGAAAGCTAATGGTGAAGGCGTTTCTATCTGTCGTCGAGAATAAGAAAGTTGACGGTGAAAGCGTTTTGATCTGCCGTTATGCTAAGAAAAAACAATGGTGAAGGTGATTCAATCTGCTGTCGAGAATAAGAATGACAGTGAAGATGATTGGATCTGCTGTCATTACAAGAATGATAAGAATAATAACAAAAACACATAACGTTAAGAATTTTTTCTAAAAGACATAATAATTCCATGAAAAGTTTTGTTTACGTGTCAATGAAAGTCTTTTCATGAAAACATGAATGTATTATTAAAAGTGCATTGTATATAAGTCATCTCATGAGTCTCATGGTCATAGTGTATACATTTGTTTATCATATATGCTAATGATGCTTTTACTTTAGTTATCTGAGCACTTACGGAGATTTTTCGAAATCTCACCCTTTATTTGTCTTTACTATCATTCCTTATGGAATGATAGAAGTGTTTGTAGGAATAAATGGCCCAACGTGAGATCCAGACTTCCTAGGAGGCTCTGAGGTGCCCTAAGGGTTCTATAGAGTACTCCACTATTGATGAAATGACCCATCCCCTATATGACCACCGGTTGGGGATTATGTGGCAGGATACCACGGAGTTGTCGGAGGGACGACGACCCATCGAGTGCTGCATGGCCTTGAGTCCAGATGGCTCATTATCCCTGGACAGCGTCTATGCGACACCAACAGGGATAAAATGTCAACAAGGAAATAATATCAATATGGGTCAATTTCGTTTTGGTGCTGATTATAAGGAAGTGAAGCAAGAGCCCCTGTTGTGAGTGAAGGGGTGTTTGTCTCAAACAATGTTATGTTATGTTATGTTATGTTATGTTAGAAACTGGAACTTGTAGACTTGTAGACTTGCTACTTGCTACTTCATATTATTGTATATTATGAAGTTTATGGGTTTTGTTATAGCTTACCTTGTGATTATTATTGGTGCTTTTGTCTATGTTACAGAATTGATCTTATTCTATTGCGATACATATTACATACTGCTAGTTAGTTTAAGTGCATGCATGATATTTATAACATGTACGAGCGGGTATGTAGCCTAGTGTTACATGTCCCGACGCTTTAATTTACGTTAAATCCTAAATGTAAATTGGGGGCGTCGTAATTAGCGAATTCAATTACCACCAACTTTACCTTCTTCTCCTCTAAATAATTGTGATGATAAAAAATCAACTCTATTCTCTTCTCCCATTTTAAATAGGCTTTCAGATCAGTTCTACCTTGGAAAGAAGGTATTTTTATTTTGATGTTCCCAAGGCTCCTATCTCGACGCTTTGGATTTCTCCTTGGTCCTCCCTCATCTTCCATGCCTACCTCCTCTAGGTTTGCCATTTTTATCCATTCTAACCTCAAGTGTTACGTCTTCCTCATCCTCAACATCTTCTTCGTTCTCATACTCAATTTCAACACTAGGCTCACATCTCTTCCTATTTTGCACATCTTGTAGATTTCTAGTCACTACATATTGCTGATCCATCCAATCTCTCCCTCCCCTGATACCAAATTCAACTGCCAAAACTGTTGTTGCATGGCCTACAACACAAATGATGAGTTATCCGCCTCTTCCTTAGGTTTCGAGTCACTTTTATGTGACATTTTTAATGCGCTGCGAAATAAAATGTTAGTGATAAAACCTTACAGAATCCCTTACGTGTTTACGCTCAAATAATGCCACTCCACTCGTGTTTCATACTTTTGGTTTTTTTTTTTTTTTATACTAGTCTCACCACTCTTGCCTATTACTAACTTATTTTTCCTTTGAATTTCCTTAAAAACTAGTTGAACTAAATTAAGACGCAATCTTGTATTGTTCTAACCAGCAATAGATTCCAAGAACCAAAGAATATAATAAAATGTTACGAAATAAGGAAAATAGCAATTTAGGAAACAAGGAAAAGAGCAATTAGGAAATAAGAGATTAAGAAACAAGAGATTCAGATTCAGGGATTTTATATGAAAAAAATAGCAAATAGGAAACAAGAGAACAAAATACTAAGGATGATATATCAAATTTCAACTTGCAACTTATATTAAATAACCAATTCCGAAATTTCTCCTTTCTTTTATCTGTTTTTTCGTTTTCTTTCATTTTTTTTTAATGCAGCAACCTTTAGAATTTGCTGGCTTCTCTTTTTATGCAAATTCAGTAGAAGGATCTGAAATTAAAAATAAATGTTAGAATAGATCTAGAATTTGAATTTGAATTTGGATAAGAATAGATCTGGAATTTGAATTTAAATTGAATTAAATTATGAAATTACAGATCCGAAAATTGAGTAAGGATTTGAGATCAAATTAGAAAATTCTAAAACAAGTGAAATTATAGATCTTGGATGAATTATACGAATAATCAATTGTTGAAATCACAGATCAGGATTCAAACATATAAAATTCACAAAAATGAAGAAGGAATTTGAGATAAGAATAGAAAATCCTAAAACATGCCTAAGATAAAACCTAAATATAAGAATTCATAGGATAAATCAGATCTGATTTGAAAATAGAGCCTTGATCCCAATTGATGTGAGTTCGTGTGATTGAGAATTCTTTGAACTCATAAACAAATTGAAATACACCCAAGAAAGTCAACAATCAAGTCAAGATGATCTAAACCCATTGAAAACTTGTTTCAAGAATCTAGATTACGGAGACAATGCTACAAAGGATTTTTGCCTTTGATAAGTTCTTAATTCAAGAATAAGTAGAGAAAATAAGACTTCTCTTTGAAAAAAAAAATACTATTCACATTCATAATTACTGGAAAAATGAATAGGCATGTGTTTTTATATCCCCTAATGAATCTCTAGGGCCTAATAAGGCTTACATCACTTAAAGACATGGGCTGAGCACTTTTAAACCCGAAACTCCTAAACCACTGTCCTATAACTAATTAAAGAAGTCCAATTAATGAATTAAATAGGCCTAACTGTAACGCCCCCAATTTACGTCTGGGATTTAACGTAAATTAAGGTGTCTGGATAAGTAATACTTGGCTACTCACCTTCGTACTTAACAAGAATAAAATGCATATATCATGTAATTCGCAATGGATCTGGTTTTAGATATAAAACTTTCTAAAGATCACATGAAAAATATACCCACAACGTTCACGTCATTCATTAATAGCTTAACATTGTTTTTACATATACAAGGCCCAAATGGTAGCAAGTTAGCAAAAAAATATATTACATTCTTCCAAAAGACTCTCCTTCACCTCACTCATTTTCTTTCTTGACCTCGGGGAATTCTCTCCCATAGCGAAACCTATCCATACTAACACTAAAGTCTCATTGGAGCTGTTGTCCCTGTGAAGTCACGTAAACCCCACACATGGACAACGAGCCATCTAACTCTAATGTTAAACAGCATCCTGTGCGTCGCCTCTCCTCAGCAAAAGTGGATGCGGCAAGGCTCCAAACTCCTGTAGGTTGATTACTGATAGGAGGTCCGAAGGAAATAAAAGAAATGTTCATATAAGGACTATAGTCAGAGAGTCCCTCAGAACTCCCCGAAGTCTCCTGCTTCATCGGGGCTTTCTCCTTGCTGGTCATTGAATCCTGTATATAGTTGATATGCACAAAAAAAATATAGAACTACAAAAGAGTGAGATTTCCTTTGAAATCTCAATAAGTACATAAGCAGCTTAAAAGAAACAGGGAAAAAGCAACCATGATATTATCACGACTGAATGACTAGGGAAATTTACCCTAAGATATACATCATAAGATCACTGTCTAACTGGTACTTTTCTTGGCTCAACCAAATATGTAATCTTATATGGAATTACACCGTTTCCTTAAAACTTCTTATTCTTTCTTATCACTGATGGGCGTTACGTCTCGCCGTCCCCAACACATATACTCATCAATCATTCGGGCGTTACGTCTCGCCGTCCCCATTGTGACGAGTCTCTTGTCAACCTTTCGGGCGTTACGTCTCGCCGTCCCCGTCTTGACACGAAACATATACATATATCACTGCGGGCACTACGTATCGCCGTCCCTGTGAAGACCACACACTCTTATAACACGACAGGTGTTACGTATCGCTGTCCCTGTCGGCACGTCAGTCATCCAGGCGTTACGTCTCGCCGTCCCCGTCACGATGTGATTAACTTATTATTATAAATCGTTTTCTTTTTAGTAGTTCCTTTCTTATTCATATGAGTTTTGCACTTATAACCCTTTCCATTTGGAACACCGATTTTATTCCAAGAACACCATGAGTCTAAGCAAAACAGGGCATCTCGCTCGAGCGGGTGTCGAGCGATCATCAAGCAAAGTCACGGGTTGGAACTCGCTCGAGGGGGTGTCGAGCGAATATCGAGAGAAGTTTTCAAACTCGCTCGAGCGGAGTATCAAGTGCTACTCTAGCGAGGGGTCATATTTTGCCTTCACTCGACCCACAAGTCGAGCGATGGTCGAGCGAGATCACGACTTTAGGAGTTTTTCTACTCAAAACATGCCAATTTTTTTACTATACTTTATTTGGCTTCTTAAAAACTTAAATCTAAGTTCTTAAAATTTTATTGAACATTTTTACAAGACAATTTAAATCCAACCTTACTCATATGTCACTTTGTCACTTAATCATGTTCTTAAAAGTTCAATACTAGTAAACATAGTTCAATCACTTCAATAAACCATTTCCATGCTTAAGTTAAGCTAGAATATGGACTTACAAATTCTTCAAAGTTCAAGAGAATGGATCTAACCAACTTCTTGCAAGCTTTTCCCCAAACTCAATCACTTAGCTCACAAAGGAAATCTTTAAGGGTTTTGGGACGGTTTTTTTTTCTAGAGTTATCTTCCAAAGGGAATGTGTTCTCAACTTCTAAAGGAGCTTAGAAAGCTTTCAAGGGTCTATTTATAGGATGGTGGTTGACCAACATGAGGGGGAGAAGAGGGAAAAACCCTAAGGTGCACTAGTTGTTTGTTTGCATGGGTGATGAGGTGTCCACCTAAGCATATCTTATGATGAGGCTTAAGCCTCCCACATCCTAGGCTTTGCAGCTAGATTAGTCATCCAAGGGCTCAAATTTGAGATATTTTTGTTGCCAATTTTGATCCATGGCTGAGGAGGGAGCTAAAGGGATAAGATGTGACGTGGCATTTTACCTAACCATACATGCACCTCCCATCTCCAGCCCTCTCCTTGTGTCACACGCCCTTCTCCAGATTTTTCCACTCATTTGGTTACTTCCTAACTCTCTTAAGTCTCCATTTAACAAGTTCTAGAAGGTCACTTCTTAGTTTAGTTAGGGTAGAGCCAAATCTGACCCACTTAGTCACCTATCAATTAGATTTTGGCTCCCTTTGTGTTTCCATCACACTAACTAACTAATTAGCTTCCAAATCAACTTTCCATCCATTTCCAACTATCCCTACACATGTCCTCATCCCAGAAAATCTCAAACCAATTGCCTAATTAGTTACGTGCCTCAAATTAGTTCACTTCATCCAACTCGAGTTCCATTTAAGCCCATTCCAGAGCTGCCCAATTGCTTCCCAAATAAGTTATTTTTCCCTTCCGAATCTCGGAAAACTTAAAAATATAAGTTTTAGATCTATCTCTCAAGGTTATATACCAATTGGAATCACCTCATTTGGACCTCATATGAATAAATTATGCCCATTTCATTAAAACTCGACAGATTAATCCGAGAATGCATAATTCCCAATACCAAGTGTTATCTTATATTCCTCAATTAAATCTCCCACTCTATTTTTCTAGAAAATAAATACATCAAATAAATTTCCTTAAAGTAATTTCCATAAAATAATTTACCTTAGAAAATTTGGGCTATTACATCCTCCCCCCTTAAAAAGGATTTTGTCCCCGAAATCGCTAAGATATAAATAATTAAGGGTTTAAGGAATCTATACCTCGGTTGCTAACAGCAGTAGATTCTTCTAAAGAGGTAGGTACTCTTTCCTCATTAAGCAGCGAATCTTGAGAGTAGTAAAATATCATGTTTACATCTGGATCATAATACATATTCACACTCATTTCTTCAATGCACATAATCTCTCTGCCTCTGTCTCTTCTATTATGGGTCCCTCTTCACATTGACGTTTCCGATCTTCAGATCTATCAGATGACTCTACTGTGATAGATTTTCCTTTATCCTTTCTTCTTAAAAATCTTTTCTCTGCTTTTAACCATTTTCGAGCAGGTTGTCTTTCCTCACCTGGTAACACTCTTCTACTTACAAAGTTACCCTTTTCGTCTATGTCCATAATATGGGTTCTGTGTCTCTCACTTTTATTTAACCAGCTTCTCAACTTTCCATTGCTTCAGTTTTTCCCTACGGAATCTCTCTCTAATTCTTTCAGATCTTTTCCTTAACTGATCTATAGGAGTGACTGACATACGGGCATTTCTTTTTGGAGCCATAATCCTGAGTAAGGTCAAATATTAATGAATATTAACATAAAAGAAAATACAAATATCATACAAATGTCATACAGCTGATTCAATTTATGATGCATATTATTACAACTACGTTTCAAACAAGTAGGGATAATTAATTCTCATTACATCCTCACGTTCCCAGGTGGCTTCCTGAAAAACAGGATTGTTCCAGAGTACTTTTACTAACATTATGGTACGATTCTGAAGGGTCTGTTCTTTCTGATCTTTAATTCGTACAGGCCACTCTTCATAAGTTAAATTGGGATGCAAATTAATAGGACGTGGATCCATTACTGCCACTAGCTGATCATTCAAACACTTTTTCAGAGAAGATACATGGAAGACGTTATGAACTCCTTGCAAATCATCAGGGAGGGCTAGGCGGTAAGCCACTGGACCTACTTTTTCCAGAATTTCATAAGGTCCGATATAACGAGGACTCAACTTCCCTTTCTTACCAAATCGCATAACTCCCTTCAGAGGCGAAATCTTCAAGTACACCCAATCTCCCACCATAAAATCTAAAACCCTTCTACGATTATTTGCATAACTCTTTTGTCTACTTTGCGCCGTCTTTATTTGATTTCTAATCCTTGTAATCTGCTCTTTGACTTCTTGTAAATACTCGGGTCCCAAAACGCTACTTTCACCCACTTCATCCCAATAAATAGGAGACCTACATTTCCTCCCATAAAGTGCTTCATATGGCGCCATCTGTATAGTAGCTTGGAAACTATTATTATAGGCAAATTTAATTAACGGTAGCAGACTTTCCCAATCTTTGTCAAAATCCAATACACAGAGGCTTGCAACATATCCTCCAAAGTCTGAATAGTTCATTATGTTTGTCCATCCGTTTGAGGATGGTATTCGCTGCTAAAATTTAAATTGGTACCCATCATCTTCTGTAAACTTTGCCAAAATCGAGACGTAAATCTAAGATCTCTATCCAATACTATAGTCTTGGGTACTCTATGCAAACGAACTATTTCCTTCACATAAATTTTTGCCAACCTTTCCATAGAATCCGTGTTGGAGATAGGTAAAAAGTGAGCACTCTTCGTCAACCGATCCACTATTACCCAAATCGAATTTTTTCCCGCAGATGTTCTTGGAAATCCTACCACAAAATCCATAGATAGATCCTCCTATTTCCATTCGGGAATTGGTAGAGGTTGCAACTTACCAGCTGGTCTTTGGTATTCAGCTTTTACTAACTGACACACTGGACACTTGGATACAAAGGTCGCGATATCCTTCTTCATTCCTTCCCACCAAAACTTTTCTTTTAAATCTTGATACATCTTAGTACTTCCAGGATGAGCAGTATATGGTGTACCATGAGCTTCTTTCATCAACCTTTCTTTCAATTCTGGGGTATCTGGAATGATTTTCCTTCTCCCAAAATATAGCATCCCATCTCCTGAAATTATAAAGTGCGAAGACCCTTTTCCTTCCAATATTTGCTGTTTCATCTTCTCTAGCTTAGCATCCTTTTGTTGTTCTTCCTTAATTTCCTTGTCCGTTAAAAGAACAATTTCTTAAATCTCCATTAGCTTGAAGTCCTGTGATAATCTGTCTACCAAACTTTCTCGCATTACTGATTACTGCCAGCACTGATAATTCTTTCGTTTGAACTTTCCTACTCAAGGCATCGACTACCACATTAGCCTTTCCAGGGTGATATTTGATTTCGCATTGGAAATCACTTATAGTCTCTATCCACCTTCTTTGTCTCATATTCAAGGTTTTCTGACTAAAAAGATACTTGAGGCTCTTATGGTCCGTAAATATTTCACATCTTTCTCCATTTAAGTAATGCCTTCAAATCTTTAGAGCAAACACTACAGCTGCTAACTCCCAGTCGTGTGTGGGATAGTTCTGATCATGGTCCTTAAGTTGTCGGGATGCATACGCGACTACTCTTCCTTCTTGCATTAATACACACCCCAATCCCATTTTTGTGGCATCACTATATATCACGTAAGGTTTATGAAGTTCTAGCAAGGCTAAAATTGGTGCTGTAGTCAATCTCTTATTTAGTTCTTGAAAACTCCTTTCACATTGTTCACTCCAAACGTACTTAGCATTCTTCCTGGTCAATGCTGTTAGAGGTGCAGACAGTTTGGAAAATCCTTCCACAAATCTTATATAATATCCAGCTAATCCCAAGAAGTTTCGTATTTCATATGCATTGGTTGGTTGCTGCCATTCTATCATTGCTTCTACCTTTGCTGGGTCCACGGAAACTATTTCACTTAAGATAACATGACCCAAAAATTTAACTTCTTGTAGTCAAAATTCACACTTACTAAGTTTGGCGTACAGTTAATGTTTCTGCAAAATCTCCATTACTACTTTTAAATGTTCTTTATGTTCCTCGTCAGTCTGAGAGTAAATCAAAATACCATCAATAAAAACCACCACAAACTTATCTAAATATGGTCTAAATATCCGGTTCATCAAGTCCATGAAACCGCTAGTGCATTCGTCACTCTGAATGGCATAACCAAAAATTCAAAGTGCCCATATCGAGTTCGAAAAGTCGTCTTATATACGTCTTGCTCCCTGATCTTCAACTGATGATAGCCTGACCGAAGGTCTATTTTTGAAAATACAGTTGCTCCTCTTAATTGATCCAATAGGTCATCTATCCGTGGCAACGGATATTTATTCTTAATCGTGACCTTATTCAATTCTCGGTAGTCTATGCACATCCGCATTGTCCCATCTTTCTTTTTCACAAACAGTACTGGTGCTCCCCATGGGGATGAACTGGGCCTGATAAATCATTTCCTTAAAAGTTCCTCAATTTGAGCTTTCAATTCTTCTAATTCCACTGGTGCCATTCTATATGGAGCCTTATGAACTGGAGTTGTGGCTGGTTTCAATTCAATAACAAATCCGTTTCTTGATCAGGTGGCAGTCCCGGCAGATCCTTAAAAAAGACTTGAGGAAAGTCTTCCACAACGGGAATTCCTTGAATACTCTTAACAACTTCTGAAGAATTTAACATAATTACCTAGTAGCCCTTTGTCTCTTTGTTAATACTTTTCTTTATTCGCTTAGCAGTTACTATGGAGGAAACTGCCTTTAATATTTCCCCCTTGTAACAAAATTTCTCCTCCATGGGTAAGCCAAAAACTATTTCCTTTTTGCGATAGTCAAGTTTAGAAAAATACTTGGGCAACCAATCCACACCTAAAATTAATTCAAATTCCATCAAATGGAATGATATCAGGTCAGCGACTAGCTGTGAACCTCCAATTTCCAAGGGGAAAATTCTTACCATCCGGTGGCATCCTGCTACCTTTCCATTGGGCATGACTACCATAACCTTTTAGGCCAAGAATTCCATTTCTAAGTCACACCTTTGGACACAATCATATGAAATAAAAGATCTTGTCGCTCCCGAATCAAACAAGGCATAGACCATGCATTGCTTCAACTTAACCTTACCTAAAGATAATTTTATTCTACTATTATTATTATTACCACTCCCAAAGAATCCATTCATTGACTAAAATAGGGGACTTAGAAATTTACCCGTAATAACATTAGCATCTATAGTCTCGTCTGCCTCCATGTCTACTTCTCTAGGCGTGATAGCATAAACTTTAGCTTTTGTGGGAGCTTTTGCTTTTCCTCCGGGTAGAGCTACTCCTTAAGGGGTATTCTGAGGGCAATCCTTGATCAAATGTCCTGGCCGGCCGCATCTGAAACAAACTTTAGTATCCACTCGACATTCTCCCTAGTGTCGACGCCCACATTTTGCACATTGCGGAAATAAAATTGGCATATTTGGATTAATTGCTATTCCTTTTCCTCTATCCATGGATCTAAAATTTGGTTTCCTTCTAGCATCTTTTCCCCCAGAAAATTGAAATCTTCTTTTTCCATATGCTTGAGTTTGCGCCATAACACTCCTCTGTTCAGCTTCTGCTATGGCTGCTATATTCACCAGTTCTTGAAAGTTCTCAATCTGCAAACATGCCACCTGCATACGAATTCGTGGCTGCAGTCCTTCCTTAAACTTCTGGGCTCTCATCTTTTCAGTAGCTACCAAATGCGAGGCAAATCTTGCCAATTCCATAAATCGTGCTGCGTACTATTCCACCGTCATGCTGCCTTGTATTAACGTAGTAAATTCTAAAGTTTTCTGTCGCTTCACAGATTCCGGAAAGAATCGATCGTCGAATTCTTTCTTGAACCTTTCTCATGTGGGCACTACATTTTCTCCCAATTCTAACTTTAGCAGCTTTCGCTTCGTATCCCACCACAGTCCTGCTTCTCCCTGTAGCAAATATCCTGCATACTGCACTTTTTGAACTTCGGTGAAACTACTAACTTCGAAGGTAAGTTCCAGGTCTATAATCCATTTGTCTGCCTTTAATGCTCCTTCCGTTCCGGTAAAGGGCGGGTATCGGTACGCCAGAAATTTCTCATACGGACACTCTTGAGCTTCTCTTCTATTTTCATTCTGCCATTCTGCTGATGATGACGGCTATGTTCTATTTGATTTTTCACTACTTCCGTCATTTGCCGAATAGCTTCAGTTATTGCTTGACCTCCTTCTAACGGGGGGTTTTGCACCACTTGTCCCTCTTCCAAGGGTGGATTCCGTGCCATCTGCCTTTCTCCCAGCGATGGGTTCGGTGCCGTCTGTCCTTCTCCTAACGGTGGGTTCGGTGCCATCTGCTCTTTTGTACGTGGAGGGGTAACCAGAGAAGGATTTTGGGCTACCACGTATACTCGTTTCAAAGGAGGATGACCTCTTGGCATATTGTTTTCCTAAAACATACCCAACTTTACCATAAGCTATACTAGCTTTAGAAACTTCCAAATTCCTAAAGTCCAAAACATTCATCCATATTACTCCAAATTCCAATCTGATATAGATTCAAGCCTATTCTTGTGCCATGTGATCCATTTCTCCTAGGACACTGTGGATTTTACCCAGAGACTTAATAGCTCTGATACCACTCTATGATGTCCCCAATTTACGTCTGGGATTTAACATAAATTAAGGTGTCTGGATAAGTAACACTTGGCTACTCACCCTCATACTTAACAAGAATAAAATGCATATATCATGTAATTCGCTGCGGATTTGGTTTTAGATATAAAACTTTCTAAAGATCACATGGAAAATATACCCACAACATTCACGTCATTCATTAATAGCTTAACATTGTACCTTTTTACATATACAAGGCCCAAATGGTAGCAAGTTAGAAAAAAATATATTACATTCTTCCAAAAGACTCTCCTTCACCTCACTCATTTTCGTTCTTGACCTCTGGGAGTTCTCTCCCATAGCAAAACCTATCCATACTAACACTAAAGTCTCGTTGGAGCTGTTGTCCCTGTGGAGTCATGTAAACCCCATATATGGACAATGAGCCATCTAGTTCTAATGTTAAACAGCATCCTGTGCGTCGTCTCTCCTCAGCAAAAGTGGATGCGTCAAGGCTCCAAACTCCTGTAGGTTGATTACTGATAGGAGGTCCGAAGGAAACAAAAGAAATGTTCATATAAGGACTATTGTTGGAGAGTCCCTCAGGACTCCCCGAAGTCTCTTACTTCATCGGGGCTTTCCCCTTACTGGTCATTGAATCCTGTAGATTATTGATAGGCACAAAAAAATATAGAACCACAAAAGAGTGAGATTTCCTTTGAAATCTCAGTAAGTACATAAGCAGCTTAAAAGAAACAGGGAAAAAGCAACCATGATATTATCACCACTGAATGACTAGGAAAATTTACCCTAAGATATACATCATAAGACCACTATCTAACTGGTACTTTTCTTGACTCAACCGAATATGTAATCTTATATGGAATTACATCGTTTCCTTATAAGTTCTTATTCTTTCTTATCAGTGATGGGCGTTACGCCTCGCCGTCCCCATCACATATGCTCATCAATCATCTGGGCATTACGTCTCTCCGTCCCCGTTGTGATGAGTCTCGTGTCAACCTTTCGGGCGTTACGTCTCGCCGTCCTCGTCTTGACACGAAACATATACATATATCACTGCGGGCGTTACATATCGCCGTCCCCGCTATTCAAATCAGTCTCACGGGTGTTACGTATTGCCGTCTCCGCTATTCAGATCAGTCTCACGGGCATTACGTATCGCCGTCCCCGTGAAGACCACACACTCTTCTAACACGACAGGTGTTACGTATCGCCGTCCCTGTCAGCATGTCAGTCATCTGGGCGTTACGACTCGCCGTCCCCATCACGACGTGACTAACTTATTCTTATACATCGTTTTCTTTTTAGTAGTTCCTTTCTTATTCATATGAGTTTTTCACTTATAACCCTTTCCATTTGGAACGCCGATTTTATTCCAGGAAAACCCTGAGTCTAAGCAAAACAGGGCATCTCGCTCGAGCGGGTGTCGAGCGATCATCAAGCGAAGTCACGGGTTGGAACTCGCTCGAGCGGGTGTCGAGTGAATATCGAGCGAAGTCATGGGTTCGAACTCGCTCGAGCGGAATATCAAGTGATACTCTAGCGAGGGGTCATGTTTTGCCTTCGCTCGACCTGTGAAGAGATGGTCGAGCGAGATCACGGCTCTAGTAGTTTTTCTACTCAAAACATGCCAATCTTTTTACTATACTTTATTTGGCTTTTTAAAAACTTAAATCTAAGTTCTTAAAATTTTATTGAACATTTTTACAAGACAATTTAAATCCAACCTTACTCATATGTCACTTTGTCACTTAATCATGTTCTTAAAAGTTCAATACTAGTAAACATAGTTCAATCACTTCAATAAACCATTTACATGCTTAAGTTAAGCTAGAATATGGACTTACAAATTCTTCAAAGTTCAAGAGAATGGATCCAACCAACTTCTTTCAAGCTTTTCCCCAAACTCAATCACTTAGCTCACAAAGGAAATCTTTAAGGGTTTTGGGAGGGTTTTTTTTCTGGAATTATCTTCCAAAGGGAATGTGTTCTCTCCTTCTAAAGGAGCTTAGAAAGCTCTCAAGGGTCCATTTATAGGATGGTGGTCGACCAACATGAGGGGGAGAAGAGAGAAAAACCCTAAGGTGCACTAGTTGTCAGTTTGCATGGGTGATGAGGTGTCCACCTAAGCATATCTTATAATGAGGTTTAAGCCTCCCAAATCTTAGGCTTTACAGCTGGATTAGTCATCCAAGGGCTCACATTTGAGATATTTTTGTTGCCAATTTTGATCCATGGCTGAGGAGGGAGTTAAAGGGATAAGAGGTGAGGTGGCATTTCACCTAACCATACATGCACCTCCCATCTCCAGCCCTCTCCTTGTGTCACACGCCCATCTCTAGATTTTCCCACTCATTTGGTTACTTCCTAACTCCCTTAAGTCTCCATTTAACAAGTTCTAGAAGGGCACTTCTTAGTTGAGTTAGGGTAGAGCCAAATCTGACCCACTTAGTCACCTATCAACTAAATTTTGACTCCCCCTGTGTTTCCATCACACTAACTAACCAATTAGCTTCCAAATCAACTTTCCATCCATTTCCAACTATCCCTACACATTGTCCTAATCCAAAAAAATCTCAAAACCAATTGCCTAATTAGTTACGTGCCTCAAATTAGTTCACTTCATCCAACTCGAGTTCCATTTAAGCCCATTCCAAAGCTGCCCACTTGCTTCCCAAATAAGTTATTGATCCCTTCCGAAACTCGGAAAACTTAAAACATATAAGTTTTAGATCTATCTCTCAAGGTTATATACCAATTGGAATGACCTCATTTGGACCTCATATGAATAACTTATGCCCATTTCACTAAAACTCGACAGATTAATTCGAGAATGCATAATTCCCAATACCAAGTGTTATCTCATATTCTTCAATTAAATCTCCCACTCTATTTTCCTAGAAAATAAATACATCAAATAAATTTCCTTTAAGTAATTTCCATAAAATAATTTACCTTAGAAAATTTGGGCTATTACACCAACTGCCTACAATCATAGAAACATAAAAACAGGCCCACACGGCTATACTTATTGAAATAAAAGTCTTTACTCACTATGCTATGTCATCCTCCTGTGTAGCTTGTATCACATGGATTAAAGTTGATTCTTATTCTTTCAAGCCCCATCTTGAATATTGAGGTCTTGCTCAATGAATTTGCAAACTCGACCAAAGTGAATTGTACTAGTCCTTACATTGCTTTCTTGATCTTCTAAGCTTTTAACCTTGTGATTGGCCCATCTGGAACTTGCAAAGTATCTTTAAGACTTAGCCTATCATGGTGCCCATCGTTTTATCTTACCATGTGATCATTAGAAAATTTTTATTCAGAAATTTTTCGTTACGATTTGTATTAAATTTCGATAAGTACGGGAGTGAGTAGCCTAGCATTACTTATCCTAATAATTCAATTTACGTTGAATTCCGAACATAAATTGGGGGCGTCACACCAACCATGAGTAATAATAGTAGATAAGGCCCAACCACGGATAATTATAATGGATAAGACCCAACTATGGGTAATCATAATGGATAAGGCTCAACCATGGGTAATAATAGTAGATAAGGCCCAGTTAATAATAGTGGAGAACCTAACGGGAAAGGCCATACTTAACTGCCGTCAAGATTAAAGAATAAGTTTGATAGTGAAAGCGATAAGTAACGACAAAATGATTGAAGAGAATAAAAATCCAGCAGGGACGGCAATACGTAACGCCTATCAAAGTTCAGATATAAGAACAAGACTTAAGAAAAGATAATAAATTTTAAGAAAAGTCATTGCATGACACGAAATGACGTTGAACCCATGTGCATATAAGTTTCTCATGAAAACATGTAAGTCTATGTCAAAAGGGTACATAAGTCATGCGTAAAACATGCATATGCCATTTATGAATCATGTGCTATACTAATCATTCCGGATATTTGTTGTCTTTTATTATTAAAATATTTTATTAATACCTTTGTTACGTTATTTGTGTACTTACTAAAATTTCTTGAAAATCTTACTCTTCTAAATTTCATCTATCATTCCTTATGGAATGATAAATGTTGTTGCAGGAATAGGTAAATTGTCATAAGACTCAGACATCATAGGAGATTCTGAGGTACCTTGAGGGTCTTACAGAATACTCGTCTTTTGATGGAATGATCTCTCACGTACTTGTCCAAGTGGGATAGCAAGACTATGAAATGGTAGCTGGATCTGTTATGTTTATATGTTTTAATAAATATAACTGGGGTATGTAAACATTTGATATAATATGTTAATGTAAATATAAAGTTATGGAAGTTAAGGTTTTACTTCTGCCATGTGATTTATTTATGCAAGAATTAGATCTCTTGTATAACCACGGATGTAGACCTTATTCCACCGTGAAATGCATCACATGTAATCATAAACTTAGGTGCATGCATAAAATTTCTGACATGTACGGGGGTATATAGCCTAGTGCTATCTATCCTGACGCTTCAATTTACATTAAAACCCAAACGTAAATTGGGGACATCACGTTTAAGGAAGGTCTAAAATAGGCAAGTCAATCAGCCAACTAATTGGTCTGAAATTGAAAAGTAATCAGCCACTTTCTCCATCTAATTCCATTCCCAAATCAAGCAATAATTAGCCCTTAATCCATGCTATGCTTCAAGGAAAATTATGCCCAATTTAAGCAAGATCAGCCCCATTAGCTTGGATTAAATTTATTATGCCTTCATTTCCCTTTGGACCAAGCTTGGAATGCCTCATTTTAGAATTAGCTCAAATCTCTTGAATCAGCCCATTAAGTGTTTCTTTGATCTTCTTAGATCTTGCTCTTGTAATAGGCCCAATTGGAATATGCAATGGATCAATTGATGGTGTTGATTATTCTCATCATTTGGTCTAGGTGGTCCGGCCCCTTTGTAGTGAAGAATATTTTTGTTTGCGAAATACACATCAGGTGTATTCTACCCTCCTCATTTACTCTCCATTCATTTTGATTGTTAAACAATAAGGACAGTGTTTCATTTAAACAATGAGGACAATTTAAATTCTTGTTAGAACTCTATGACATATTTTCATGTATTAGATTTTTTTTTTTTTTTTAATTTGCATCACATGTACATCTTTTTACATGTATACTCATTCTCACATATAACTATCTTTATGAATTCAACAAATTGAGATGGTGGTTTGATGTAAAAGATGGTGGTTTGACACATGTATCTTGATAATTCTTTTGCTTAAGTATTTATATGAGTTTGGGAGAGGATTGAGAGTTAACAAAAGCAGTAAATTGTGATAAGAGTTCATTGATTTTATTGAATTGGGCACTTCTTTTCAGAATATCATACATGGTTTGTGATATGATGGTGGATGTATGGGATATGATGAATGTTAACTTGAGATTAACGTTTGAACCTTTTAATCTAACCCTTTCAATATAGACCCTTAGTATCAGATTTTGAGCCAACAAACACATATAGCCTTTTTCTTTTCATATGTCTACATTATCCATACCTCTCCATATTGAAGTTTAACCTATACATTAGGTGTGGAATTCTTTTTTCTACAATGAAAAAAAGGAGAGAGAAAAAGGGAAAACGCGAACTACAATGTTTTCAATTGTGCTAGCTTCAAAGACAGAAATTTCAAAGTGGCATATATTTGTTCACCAAATTCTTGGGGTGAGAAAAGGTAATAAAAAAAGGGAAATTCTAATTATTCGGTGATTTGAAAAGTTGAAAAGTACAATAAGTGAGAGATGTGGTCTTCTAAGATGTTTAATAAGATTCCTTAGGTATGTACTTAGTGTTCCTATCATAAGATTACTATTTACTTGTTGTTTGTACATAATTGTTTAAATCTCCATAGAGAGAGGAAAGAGTGGTGCAATTAGGCCTTCCCTTTGACATGCGATATTAGTAAGTAAAGTTCATTTCTCTCATAGGCTAGAATGTCGACGCCCCAATCCATGCTTGAGATCGCACGTGAATAGAAACGTCGGGGATGAGCGATGCAAGGAAGTTCACCCCTCGTTATATCATGTGGGTACGTTTTTTTTTTTAAACGTCGAAGAAAGATTCTCGCAGTGAAAAAAGGTCAAGCCTTCTACAATATGCATCTGTGGGTTACGCTATTGATCCCAAAATAAATATCATACATAGCCCAAGTAAAAGTTACTTAACTTGTCCAGATACACAAAAGAGCACTTCCCACAAGCGGGAAGGCTTTACAAAATACATTATTAGAGGGCTTTACAAAATAGAGTGGGCATTACCACTGCCCATTAAGTTCAATATACAGGCTTCTTCTTTATCTTCTTAAGGCCTGGGCCCCAGCGAAGTCGATCCAGGTCCAGGCTAGGCCCTATTTCACAAATCACCCTAGTGGGCAACTCAAAAACACGTCCCAAGTGAAGGGACTCATCTACTCCTAACACTAAGCAACACCCCGTAGGGCGCAAACCAACCAGACGGTACATCGCCATCTTCAGTGACTCCTCCTCCCATTGGCCCGGAAGATCCAGAGTCACTGGCCCCATAAAGGTGGACTTAATTGGGCCCTTGGGGGTTTGAGGTATCGTCTCGGGAGTCATACTCTGTTGATCCATCGTCACCTGCAATTACTTCTATCATTCCTCAAGGGGAAGTATAGTAAGGACATAGAAATGGGTGAGATTTCGGGGGAAATCTCAGCAAGTAGATCAATATTTCAACAAAAGCATTTCAGGCATATTTTAAGCAAATAACAAGCAAATACATGCGTATACAATAATATGGGACTCATGCTAGGACCGATGCACATGCTTGTGACAAAATTCATCTTTCTTGTCTTTTCTCAATTTCCGATGCATACTCGTTCATAAAACTATATAGCAAAGTTTTCTTCACTCATACTCGCCAAAGAGACATTTTGTTCAAAAACCTTTCATCTTTTCTTATCTTAGGCGTCACTTATCATATTATATCATATACGGCTCGAAAGCCCTTTTGTTTTCATCATGACTTCTTATTTTGGACACCTCATGGTTCCCCTACGCACCGTGTGCTCCCTGCTAGTTATCGTCACACCCAGCGACCATGTCAAACCTAGGTGAATACGTTTCGCGCTTTTCGTCGCTCGAAGATTTCTCCCTGAATAACTACAAACTTCTTATATGGTGAGGCCAAGACCAACACCGCTTTTAGGGCACCCACTAGCATTAGGTGCGACCACGCTCCGGACACCTTTTGGAGCTATACATAGTCCGCCGACTGTTCTTCGTCGACCCAGGAGATTTCACTCAATTTAGTCACTCCTGAGTGAACGAGGAGTTCCACTGGGACACTACCCCGTCCCAGGCTTTAGGGTTCTTCTAAAACTTTGATTTCTTTCTTTCGAAAACATGTTTTATTCCAAAAACAAGGTTTTTGTGCTTTATACATGAGACATGCAACTTCTAACACTTGTGAAGCAAAAACTCGAGGCAAACCCGAGTACACAAATTTGGTCATTTTTCATACAAACCCCTTCTCATTCGATTCATCATTTATGCAAAAACATTTAGTTGGTTCTAATAGTTCAAGTAGAGTGCTCGGCTTCCACCCCTAGGGTTTGGGCCGAGACCTTCATTGTCTCCACTTGGTGTTTTCTTCCTCTATTCATTTTCCTCTCACTCTCAAGCCCTAGTTCAATGATTGAAACAATTTTCTAGTCTTACAAGAGGGCAATCCAAAACCCTATAGCCCTTAGATTCTATGTTTCCTACCTTATTTCATCAAAACAAGTATCCTACTTGAACACTCATGGGGAAACCGAACATGATATTCTCCTACTCTTTATGTTTCTAAATTCTCCAAAATATCCAAAACACAAGTATTTCATGAAAGGAAAATAAATCCTAAAGATTTCCACTCCAAGAAATCCTCCAAACCGAAAACTCCATAAGCATGTTCTTTCTCTTTTTTTTTTTCTTTTTTTCAAGCTTCAAACTTTTATTTTATCAAGCATTCATTTCTTTACCAACCATTATATCAATAATAGTAATAATATCTTCCAAGAACAATATAACTAGATTCCACCAATATTTTATAACTCTTCATCCTAGCATGGCATTTCAAGAAACAAGGTATATATATGCTACTGAAAATCAAGATTCTTCTTCAAATGATCTATCCCACATCACCCAACATTCAATAAGCTTAAACGTAGTCAGGCTTGCATGTGTCATAGAAATTTTTCCTTAACAAAACCACTAAAAATCATCAACATGTTATAACCTTCAACTTAAAAAGAATATAGGTTCTAAGCATGGGTTTGCATCTAACTAAAATAGCATTTCTACCCAAAAGTTTCATCATGGCATAACAAGCAAGAGAATTAAACAATACAAACATCTTCACTCAAAAATATACTAGAGATGCTAGACGCAAAATAAGGATATACCTACAATTCTCCTAGTTAGCTTAGATGAGTTCTGAAAATATGAGAAATATTTTATTAGATCAGACTAAGAACACGTCATTTTCAAAGAGGAGATTTCTTTTAGAAAAATATGAACATAGAGAGTGTTCTTCCCTATACTTCTAGGTTTGTCTTAACTTAACAAAGTCACTTACCTCTTCTAGGATTCCTCCTTCCAAAACCACTTGCTTCTTCTTCTTCTAGGCTTAGAGTGTTTAGATGTTTAGATGGTGAAGTGAAATGAAGCAAAGAGAATACACACAATCTCACATGTCCATTCCATCTAGATTTGGAGGCAAAAAGAGAATACACACAAGGAGGGAGTGGTCGGCTACATGCTTCACCCGTAGCCCTCCATTCCTCTCCATTGGTCTTCTTTTCTTCCCCACTTGTTCCATCACCCACTCAATCAACAAATCAAACCCTCACTTTTCTTCTCAAGATCCCTTAGCAATCATTCCTCAAGATTTGGAAATATGCTTGTAAGAAAACACTAAGGGCATTCGGCTATAGCCCACTGAATCCCTCTCTCTTTTCTCATTTTCAAATCCCACCAAATCTTGTATAATCATTTGACTAGATATGGCAAAATCCTATGATGATCTTTTTTGGCAAAAAGATCTTGTCTCACACGTATATCTAGGTAGAAAAGATGAGGAGATTTCATCTTGATCTTCTCTTTCCTTCCTCCAATCAAAACAACTAGTCAACCTCCCCACCTACTAGTATTCTCCCTCTTTCACCTACTAATCTTGGTTAACTTACAAAACTTTTCCTAGCTTGACATGTGTCCTCAAGCATGGGCTTAGGTTGACTATTAGATTTCATTTCATGGACCTATGGGCTTGTCATCTCCACTTGGGCCCAAAGTCTTGGTTATGGCCTTAAGGCCTTCAATTTCTAAACCCACCTTTCAAGACTTTATCCACTAAATTACCTAAGTCACCCATGCTCTGTTTGTTTAATTAAGTAAAAATATAATAGGGAAATTCAGGGTCGTCACACAGAAGCTACTCGCATTTCGGACCTTACTAGTAATCAGAGGTGGGCTTTTCCTACAGCCAGAAATTTTCTTTCTGGAGGATGCAGGAGATTACTCTCCCTTATACAAAACACTATTATTCCTATGAGTTGAATGTTTTGCTTAAGATGCTCTTGATGTTGCATGTGTCAGGACTTGTGGTCAAATGATTATAGCTTGGAGAACACACACTCTGTGAATTGCTATATGTGGATTGATTTTTGATTGCATTCTTGGATTTCTAAGATGTTTTGAAATATGAATTTGGAAAGTATGACTTCGTGGCTTGTTTGTGTGAATTTCATTAGCCTCTATCATCTCTTTAGTTTAGAAATTACTAGGGACTAGTAATAAACAACTTGGTAGTGTGATAAGTATACGAAAGTGTACTCTATATACTTTATTATTATTGTACTACAATGTTAAAATATGAATAAAAATCACAGGAATTTCTAAGCACATTCTTTTATGTTAAATTTCAGAATATAAAATAGGTGCTACAACCTAGTTAAATGAGAGGTCAAAGCCTACTAAAACCCAATTCATAAAGAGATTTTCAAAGGACCTGATATTTACATGAGAAATCTCAAATAAAAGATATATTTGCAAATATAGAGATATGGGCATGTACGATGGGTGAAATGTATGAGTTTCAAATAATCAAAAGTTGATCAGCCATGTTTAAGCCAATGTGATGTCATCAATCTACGTTTGAGATTTAACGTAAGCTGAAGAGTCAGGGTAAGTAACAATAGGCTACATACCCTTGTACGTATCAAAAGTTCTATGCATGCACCTAAACTTACTATCATATGCAATGTAATTCGCAGTAAAATGGGGTCTAAATTTAAAATTTAACAAGAAATTTAATGATCACATGGTAAAGCATAACCATCATATTCACATCATAGTATTTACCACATAACATGAACCATTACATTACATACCCAGTTAGTTTTCTCATAATACATATATATGATTTATCAAAACATCATCTTCAGAGCCACCTAGGTTCCTTCTTCACATCTTGAAATTCTCTCCCATGTTGAAACATATCTATATTAATACCAAAATCTCAATGGAGGTATTGTCCATACGATGTAATATAGATCCCGCATAGGGATAAAGAGCCATCCAAACCCAACGCTAGACAGCATCCTACACGTCATTGCTCTATTGATGACACGGATGCATGATGGCTCCAAACCTCCATCAAGTGATTATAAGAGGCAAAATAGTTAAAAAGAAGATAGTCAGTGGGCCCCTCAGGGCTCCACTGAGTCCCCTGAGTTATTGGGTCCTTACCCTTCTTCGCCATACAATCCTGCAATAAAATTTTATTTTTTCAAAAATGATAGAAATATTCAAGAGTGAGATTTCCTTGGAAATCTCAGTAAGTACACAATTAATATAATAAGGCATAAGCCTAATAAATATAAAATGCATGATAGACATCAAGACGGATTTACCTATAACAACAGCTTTCAAGCAACTATTCAGATGGCACTATACGAAGCCCTGTATGGTAGGAAATGTAGGTCACCCCTGTACTAGGATGAAGTAGGTGAAAGCAGGGTGTTAGGGTCCGAATATCTACAAGAGGTCAGAGCTCAAGTAGAAATGATACGGGATAGAATGAAAACTGCCCAAAGTAAACAGAAGAGTTAAGCGGATCGATTAAGAAGACCGTTGGATTTCACGATTGGTGATTGGGTATACATCAATATTTCACCAATGAAAGGATTAGCTCAGTTTGGCAGGAAAAGGAAATTGAGTCCCCATTATGTTGGACCGTACGAGATCAATGAGAAAGTTGGAGCAGTAGCTTACCGATTGGACTTACCTGTGAGCTTGCAAGGAGTCCACAATGTATTTCATGTATCGTCTCTAAAGAAAAGTTTTGGTGAAGGACCAGTGACGATAATGGACCCGAGCAACATTTAGTTACGTCCCAACTTGACTTATGAAGAGTGGCCAACACGGATTGACGACCACAAGGAATAGGAATTGCATAATCGTAAAATTTCATTGGTTAAAGTATTGTGGAACAACCCAGCTTTTCAAGAAGCGACGTGGGAACGTGAGGATGTTATGAGAGCCAATTACCCTCATCTGTTTGTAAATGAGTGATGTGTTTGCTGTTTTCTTATTTGAACTTGTTATATTGTATGAATAATGATATATATATATATATATAATATATGTGTCGATATATGGGTGTCTTAACTATTTTATGTTTTATACTACTCGACTATCATAGTGACTTGTGAAACTTTAACCAAGATATGGCTAGAAATAGGAGGAACCCACGCATCTCAGTAGCTGCAGTAGCTCAGTTAAGAGAGAGAAGAGAAAACAGGCAAAGGATATTACGTAGAAGGCGTGAAAGAATGAGAGTACAAAGGCTGAGATTTCTAGACTATTTTGAGAGACACCGCACCCATCTTATGGATGTAGATCGCGAGGGAGCGCCTGTCTTTCATCACGCTAGGCCACATGAAAAGCGACAACCACCTAGGAAATGGATTAGGGCAGAAAGAAAACAGTTACGGAGCTTGATTCGAGGTGAGACGAGTGAACCTAGTGGAGAGCCACTGAATTTTTCCGATACCTCGAATGACCGTATAAGACAAAAAGAAGAAGGAATACCCCGAATAGATACAGAGGAGGAGATTATGCATAAGTTGAATGAAATGAGGACAAACATGTACTATGACCCCAATGTGGATGCCATATTATATTTCTCCCAAGACTCTATGACAGAAGAGGAAGACGTGCCATCCTACTTATCGTCAGAAGAGTCCACCGCCACAAGTGCTAGGGGTATATTAATCTTATTAGTATCCATATCATGACATGAACTGATTTTGAGGACGGAATCTTCTTTTTAGTGGAGGAGGATGTGACGACCTGAGATTTTCATTTCCTGTTATTTTTAGCTGAGTAATTATTTTGATTAATAATAATATTGAGAAGTGAGGGTGAAGGCATGGGCTTAAGATTTAAGCCTTGAAAGCCTAAAGCAAGTCATTGGGCCTAGAAATGGGTAACAAGCCCACAAGCCAATGAGATTGACCCATGACCCATCAAGCCCACACATGAGATACTTGTCATCTCTAGAGAAACCTTAGTAAGTCACCTAAGACTAGTAGGTGAAAATGGAAAATTGCTAGTAGTTAGGAGTTGACTAGTGGATAGATGGTAGGTTAGATTGTGAAATCTCATAATGAGATTTTCCCATCATTGGGATATCTTGGGAAAGATACTAAGATATTGTCTATTTTAGTCTATCTAGTATATGCCATATTTAGATGGATGACACTTGTAGATGAAATAGGAAGTGGAAGAGAAGAGAAGGAGGGGTTCGGTGGAGGCATGTAGCCGAAACCCCTTGGGGTGTTTTCTATGAAATCTTTCACAATCCAAACCAATGATCACACATAAGATTATGTAAGAAAGAGATGACAAGATGATTGACAAGTGAGGAGAGTTGTCATGAGGAAGAGGAAAGGAAAAAGGAGAAGAGAACCTAGAGGTGTCCGGATGGAGTTGCCGTGAGCCCTATTGGGGTTTTCCTAAAAGCATTTTCAAATCTAGTTGAGGGGACACTTTAGACATGTGTAAGAAGATGAAGTACAAGGTGTAAGATATGTAAGATGGTATGGTGATGTAAGGGAATGATTGATGGTTGCTTGTAAAAGGAGGAAACTAGGGGAGGAGGAGATGAAGTTTCAGATGAAACCAAGGGAATAGCATGGCCGGACCATGCATGCTTTTTTTCCCAAAAGTATGGCCTTAGGATCTTAAGGAGTGACATGAGAGTTGTTAGATGAGTGTATAAGAGGATTGAAATGACAAGAGAAGGAAACAAAAGGGATGGGAGTTTCGGTTGAGACTACCAGGAAGGCATGGAACCAAAATGCCTTAGGCTTTGTTGTTCTCTAGAGATTTCACACCCAAAATGAGAAGATCTTCCAAAGGAATGGCCATGATGTGATGCTAGATCTTAGAAATATCTTTGGGATGGGATGGGACCTTGCCATTTTAGTCCATCTCCCATGAGGAATTCGGCAACCTATAGGAAAGCACAAACCGGTTGCTCACTTCCACACACTTCCACCATTTGTTTTCTTTTCCTATGTAACCACCCTAGTCCAATCATGTGTCTTTAAATCATAGGCATGGGGGAGTGTCCTTGAGCCCTAGGAAAAGGGGTATGGCCGAATGACCTTGAGAATGCTCATACCCTCACCTAGTTATCTCACATTCTCACAAGCTCTCTCATTCTCTCTACCTCTCGGCCAACTCCATTTCTCTCTCAATCTTATTTTGCTTCACTTTCTCCTAACCTCTAAACATCAAATTATCCTAAGTAGAGAAGAGCTAGAAAAAGTATTTTTGAAGAGGAGTTGCTCTTGAAGAGGTAAGTTTCTTTTAAGTTAAGATCAAGCCTAGAAACCTAGAGAAGAGCACACACCACATTCATGTCCCTTGTGTGGAGTTTTTCTCAAAAAAGTGTCATGTTCTTGAGTTAATCTAATGAAATGTTTAATAAATTTTCAGATTTCATCTAACCTAGCTAGGAGTATTGTAAGTATATTCTTATCTTAGCAATTTTAGTATACTCTTGAATGAATTTGGTTAGATTGTTTGAATATTTGCTTGTGAATACTAAAATGTAACCCTTTAGTCGAGAAAAATGACATGCTTAGTTAGGAAGAAATCCATGTTCAAGTTGATGATCTCTTTAAGTTTAAGAGCATGAAATAATGTGTGGATTTAGTGACTTATTCAACATGAGGTGGAATGAAGAAAATACATGCATGACTTTAGGTTAACTAGTAGGATATTGGATGATGATATTAGTGTTGTTTATTTAGTGGAAAAATCTATGTTTAAGTCCAAGTATCTTGCTAGAGTAAAGATTATATCATGTTGTAGATTTGAATATTTGTTATAAAGGATGAATGTGGTATGACCAACATGAAGAGTGATGATGTTATATCTAAATGCTTGTTAAAAATATGATTTAGAGTTGAAAAAGGTTGGATTGTGCATATAGGTATTTCGAACTTAAAGGTTTTTTGGGTTGAGTTATTGGTTCAATTATTGTTTTTATGTTTTGGTTAAATATTTAAACATTTAGAGGAATTAGGAGTATAAGAACTAAGGGATTATACTAGCACGATTTGTGGTTTTCATCAAAGTAATTGAGTGACCTATCTTGATGAAAAGATAAGTGATGAAAATAAAAATTTAAAGGACATAAGGTTTCGGCCAAGACATGTTTTTGGGGTTAGCTAAATATACTTAAATTATTGAAGTGAAATTGGAGTGTTTGGAGAAGAATGGGTGCAGAAAAGGCTAGGAATCACTAAGGGAGGGTCTCGGCCCAACCCTAGTGGGAAGGGGCCGAGCACCCCTAGGTGTGGGTAAAGCCCAATAAGGGTGTTTGGGTAGGAAAGAAGTGTAATTATGTGGTGCATAAATTGCGAAAGAATTTGACGTAAAATGTGCGTTGTGTTCGTCTCACATTTCACATGTTCAGTTATATGAGTCTCATGTCTCATGCATGCAGCACGAAAGTCATGTTTTAAACATGTTTTTAAAAAGAAAAGAAAAGAATTAAAGTTTTATAAGAACCCCAAAAGCTGGGACAGGGAAGTGCCACAATGGAACTCCTTGTTCACTTAGGAATGTCTAAAGTTGAGTGAAAACCCCTGAGTCGACAAAGAATCGTTGGCAGACCATGTATGGCTCTAGAAGGTATCCAGAGTGTGGTCGCACCTAAAGGTAGTGGGTGCCTATAGGATGGTGTAGGCTTTTGTCATACTACTACAGAAAAGTTTGTAGTCGCTCGGTGAGTGATCAATCGCCGAGTGATGAAGAGCGTGAAAAGGTGCGAAACGTAGCTACTTAGGTTTGATACGGTCGCTGGGTGCTACGGTAACTAGTAGGATCACACGGTGCATAGGGGAACCGTGGGGTGTCCAACAAGATGTCATGACGAAAAGATGGGCTTTCGGCTCATATATGATATGATAAGTGGCGCCTATGATAAGAGTTAATGAAAAGCATTTGCGAAAATATGAATTTTGAAAAGAAGCCCAAACGTTTTGTTTTACGAGCAAACATATGAAAGAAAAAGGGGAAAGGAAATTGAAAAAGAAATGGCACGAGCATGAGCATGTGCATAGAGTAAAGTCATGAATCTCATAATGCATACTGTATAGATGATTGTTTGCTATTCATTTAATTGTATGCCTGAAATGCTTTTGTTGAGATATAAATATACTTACTGGGATTTCTCCTAAAATCTTACCCCTCTTTATCTCCCCACTATCGCCCCTCTTTCGGGACGATAGAAGTAGTTGCAGGTGATGACGACCCCAAAGAATATAGTCCCAGGGACGACGTCTCGGACCCCCAAGGGCCTGACTGAGTCCATTCTTGCTGAGCCAGTGACTCTCGGCTATTTGGGCCAATGGGTGGCAGAGTCACTACCCTTAGCTGCTTAGATTTTGAGGGACTTTCGCTCTACTGGGTGTTGCTTGGTTCTTGGCATAGACGATTCCCTCCACATGGGTCACCTGTATGAGTCATCCTTTGGGATGAGTTGTGAGGTGGGGCCGGCCTTGGACTTAGACCATCTTTGTTATGGTCCAAATTTCAAGGGAATTAAGAAGGAGCCCTTGGATTAGGAAAAGATAATAGGGGGTCCTCTATGCAGCTTTTGTATTTATTGCTTATATTATGGGTCTTCCGTTGTTTTGGAAGAATGAATAATTATGAATGATCTTTGTGTTTATGTTAATAGTAATGCAATATTTTGGGATATTATTTTCTTAAGCCATGTGTTGTACGCTTAGAAAGGTTTGACCTTTTCCACTGCAAAAATCTTTATTATCTGAAAAAAACCATAGTATACGATAAGACGAGGGGTGAACTTCCCTGTGATGCTCATCCCCGACGTCACGGTTTGCGTACGATCCCAAGCGCAAGTTGGGGCGCCGACAAATCTCCCCTGAGATTTAGAAGGACTTGCGACATCCGGACAATCATCTCATTGATCAATCATCCCATCGATTAGTGTTTGAAAAGTGTGTGAAGCATGCATAAAGTGTACAATAAGTATTCACAGCGGAAAAATAAATAAAAGTTAATCATTCTAATACTAGAGATTTTTAAAATTACAAATCAATTTAAATCAATTTCTCCAACAAGAGAAATATACAGTCTTTCAGAAGTAAAAGATAAACAATACTGCTTCCGAGATCATAAATCTCGATTTTCATTCTCTCAGCAGATTTCTTTTCCTGCAGAGTCTGTATCTCGAGCTAAAATTCATTCTCTGCAATCACAAACTACGATCCCATAACGTGGGACCATAGGTGGGCTCGATCCACCGGTGAGATGTGAATCCCAGTAAGCAACGGACAGCATACAACCAATTCACACAACAGAACATCATCAACATATACAAGTAAACACAATGAGTGCATGCACCATGAATATGAGACTTGCAACATGACTTATGCACATGCACTTTCATATAAAAACGTCCATAATCCTTGACAGTTTTTGAAACTTTGTTTTATGTACATGATTTTCATAAAAATGCTTTCATATAACTTTGACTTCTTTCATATGTAATGTTTGAACTTCTTTTCAAAATTCATCTTTTTAAAAGTATTTTTCATCTTTTATTATCTTAGGCGTTACTTATCATATCATATCATATTATATATGACTCGAAAGCCCATCTTTTTCGTCATGACATCTATTTGGACACCCCACGATTCCTCTACGCACCATGTGTTCCTGCTAGTTACTGTAGCACCCGACGACCGTATCAAACCTAAGTAGCTACGTTTCGTGCCTTTTCGTGCTCTTCATCATTTGGTGACCACTCAAACTGAGTGACTACAAACTTTTCTATATCGGTAAGGCAAAAGCCAACACTATCCTATATGCATCCACTAGCTTTAGGTGCGACCACGCACTGGACACTTTCTGGAGCCATACATGGTTTGCTGACGGTTCTTTATCGACCCAGGGGCTTTCACTCGACTTTAGACACTCCTGAGTGAACAAGGAGTTCCACTGGGGCACTACCCCGTCTCAGCCTTTGGGGTTCTTATAAAACTTTAATTCTTTTCATTCTTTTAAAAACATGCTTGACTCAAAAACATATTTTTCGTGCTTCATGCATGAGACATGCATGCAGCATGTGACTTCTTGTGCAAAACATATAGATAATGAAACATATGAATCATACATTCACAAATTATATCTCGTACATATTAACATATGAACTGACTTCCCTTTTTAATTTACCTTCTTTCCAACTTGTTGTGCATATTCCAATGAAGAGATAGTCAAAACTTTAAGTCACATCGAATCAAACCAACATTGTCCTATAAGGGTTAAGGACGCAATTTATGATGGAGTTAAAACCCAACTTTTCTTCTCTTTTCTCTTTACCAAAACAAGCATCTTTCCTTAAGATTTTATCAAAACTTAATAGCTATATCATGACCAATAATTAGCCATCACATTTACATTGCTTGTATAGTTATTCTTTTCAACAAATTATCATCATATAATATTTTCTCTAAACCCAAACATTTCTCAAACTATACATCAAGGGAATCTAAGATTACACTTTAACATTTCCTCCAAAGACTCAAGTCATAACCATACATCAGCAATGAGTTAAAAGCCTAATATTTTTCCCAAGAAGTATACCATGATTGAAGGTTATGAATTCCCGAAACATAAACTTTTAATCGTCCAACATGTTATGTCATTGATCAACCCTTAGCCACATTTTACTTAACTATACTTCTTAAGTCCTCTCATCAAATTTTCACCATATTCTTCCAAGTATCTCTTAGATTAAAATTCTAGTATTTTACCTTGAATGAAACATAGAGAAAAAGTAACGGAATTATCCAATCAAACCATTATACCTCCAATAATTACTAAAGAGTAATGGAATTATCCAATCAAACCATTATATCTCAAATCATTTTACCACCAATAATTACTAGAAGGCAATGAGTCATCCGATCAAATCATTTTACCACCAACAATTTCTAAACAATAACGAAATCATCTGGTCAAATCAATATATCACCAACAATTACTAAAAGTAACAAAGTCATCCAACCAAGTCATAATATCATCAATGATCAACATCCACACAAATATCTAACCACAATCAAATTAACTCAAGGTGATCCAATTCTCCGTTAAACGACCTCAGGTCCAACCAACCTACTTTCGAATTATTTATCATTACTAGCTAACACTTCAAGCAAACAAAACAGAGATTAGCACACAATTAAATAGCCAATCAAACAACAAACAAATGTTGTCACTTACAGTGCACAAATGAACGTCAATCAAGCATCGCGCCGATCCATGATCCATAGTGGGTAAGTCATGCACTATTCGTCTCCAGGCACGGCAAGTGATGGGGTGGGTTCGGGTACTCCATTTAACACCAAACTTTAGGGGAATACTTCTTGGAGGATGGAGAATCTCATGGTGGTGGTAGTGAGGCTGTGTAGCCACCGGAAGGCGGCAGATCTGGCTCGAAAGGGTGGAAATCAATTTTCAGATTTTCCCTTGTACACGGGAGGTGGGGCCATGGGGAAAACTGTTTTAGGGGTGTGATAAACTGAGGTAGGGGAAGCTGTTTTAGGGGTGTGAAGGTAAGAGTCACGGTGGCCAGATAGCGGCGCGGCAAAGGGTGATCTATTTAGAGACCCATTTCAGTTTTATGGGAGATGAGGGAAGGTGAGGGCTCCGTTGGGGTTGATTTCTAGTGGAGAGTCACCTATGGATGGTGGATCAAATGGCGGGGGTGGTGTCATGGTACGGTGGTTCATGGCGGAGCTAGGGGCGGAGCAAGGTGCGGGCATGGAGGAGAAAACCAGTTTCAGGTTTGGGGCTACCGGCTGGAGGTGGGGCTGCTGTGGTTGACACCTCCAGTGGGGTTGGACTCACCGGAGGCTGGTGGTTTAGGTGGAGCCAGAGGTGAGACTTGGTGGTCGGGGGTGGCGCCGCCAAAAGCTAGAAACCAAACTGCCCTTTAAGGGCACTATAGCATGCGGGAGAGAAGAGAGAGAAAAAGGAAAGGGAGAGGGAGAAAAAGGAAAGAGAGAGGAAGAAAATGTTAGGGAGTGGGACCCTTTCTGAACTATTTATAGGCCCGATACTTCGAGATCTTGAAATGGACATCAGATGAATTTAAAATACTGATCTGAAAGCGTATAACATCAATTTAACTTAAAACTCTCAAATTAATCAAATAAAATATTATTTTAACTTACTTTATTTCTCAACATAATATTTTTCATCAATAATTAAAATGATGAAGCTTATTTAATTATTTAAAAGGAATAAAGTCATATATTTAAATCAGATATTTAAAGCACGTTTAAGATCTCGCAATATTTTAAATAACTAAAATCAAGATAATAAAATAATCCTGCATAATACAATATTTTTGGAGCTATTCAAAAGCTACCAAACCAAAATAGAATAAACATAATAAGACTTAATAATTAATAAGTTTAAGATCCATGAATCAAATAATATCAAATAAAATAGAATCAATACTCATTAATAAAATATGACAAATCAAACCATACATTATGATAATTAAAACCAAAAACAATGAAGATAGCATTTCAAATGAAAAGACCAATAGTAATGATATATTAAAATAAATAAAATCACTATTATTCGAGAATCTCACAAAAGCTTATAACAACAGTAGAATTAAAACCACTAAATCAAAATAATATTGATAACAATTCAAATGATAAAACCAATAATAATTATTAAACAACTAAGAGTATTAAAATCGTAGATCTCACAAATAACCTACTCAATCGTAAATAAAATGTACCCGAGATAAATTAGTGAGATAACAATTTAATTTATTAAAATAAATTAAAATATCCAATGATAAAATATGAGCAAATAAATATATGTAAAAATTCGGGGTCTCACATTACGACAGGTGTTACATATCGCCATCCCTGTCGGCATGTCAGTTGTCCAGGCGTTATGTAACGTCGTCCCCATCATGACATGACTTTTAGGTTTTTATTATGTTTTCCTTATTATTATCATATTCTTTTAAAATTTTCTTATCTTATTTCTTAAAATGAACATCATGACTTATGATGACATTTATGTGATGAAATGAGACATAATCATACCCTTAGACTCTTAAATGCATATTTCATGTTCTCATGTGTCCCATGTCATATGGAAATATACCACTATAACATATGTCGTGTTCATGTTCATCTACATCAAATAATTTTATAAAGCTTAAGCATAACAATTTCACTTAAGAGAAAAATAAAATAATTAAATCTTAAACCTAAATGGTGGTAGGCCAAATACTCCTAGGAGTTCCAAACCTATTCTCTTTCACGCTAACCTCACTAAGTTTCTCACTACATATTACTAAAATTTTTCATAGCCTCAATAATAGGTCTAAACAGAAAATATTTTAATTAATCAATTATTAACTCAACAATTTTTCATGTGATTATTCTTATAATTTTCCAAGTAAACTAAACCTAAACTTATTCTTAATACTTGAATATCATTCAAACAACCTAAAAATCCAAGAGTTAAGAGTTTAAACTCAAAAATTCACTTCCACCCCTACTAAGGCCGAACCCCCTAATTCACATAATTTTCTTAATATGTCTTGATAAAATATATTCTTATGTTCTTATTATTTTCTTTACTATTTTCCTATAACAAGCACAAGGTTAAACTATACTTGATTTCATCCAAATAATTTGACAAACTTTATGTTCTATGGAACAACAAACATAATATAACATCCAAATGAAACATCCTATGCTAAGATTAAGTTAAATTATGTACTTACTAATTTCTCCAAAGCTTCAATTGGCAAGTGAATAAACTTTTTCAAAATTTTTCACTCAAGTATATATCCAATATGCTCTCTTTGAAGGGTTGAGAGAAAATGATGGATTTAAACAAGGATTTGGTGTTTCTACACTAGGGAGGCCGTGTGTCTTAAAGAAGAGCAAGTAAAGAAAACTTTTCTCACAAATGGTCGATTGATTATATAGTAAAGGTGTGATGCCCCCAACTCCTACGTATGGAAACATGGGAATCAAAATATCAGAATGATGGCAACACGGGTCACGCACCCCAATGACAGTACTACGTATGTGTACAAGTAACATGTATAAAATAAAAGACACAACAATTAGGTTAAGTCGATCACTAAATACCAGAATTTTAAAATATTACAAAACAGTTTAACACATTCTCCAACAGGAGATTTAATACAATCATCCCATAGTCAAAACATCAAGTTACATAATTATCAAAAGCGAGAAAACATTTCACAAGATAACAAACTATACCAAATCACTCCAACAGTAGAGCCGCCTCATCAGGCTTAGCCTCCTCGTCATATGCATCAGAATCTATGGTACCAAGAACAATACCGCAGGTAAGTAATAATCTAAACAAACTACAAGATCAAAATACATTCATGCAACAATAAAATGCATGAACATGATACCATATGCATGAGGCTAAAAAATCATCCTTTCCTAAAAACAAATCGTTTTGGCCCAAAATAAAACCATTGAAAACAACCACCATTTTCCAAAAAAAGATACACATAAATCCATTTATCAAACCAGTTATTTTCCAAGAAAATAACCCATAAATCTATTTAATACTGTAGGCGGAAATCGCATGCGAGACTCTACCACCAAGAAGCTTGACCGAACCCTAAGGATTTTTTAGTCTCACCACTCATTTGTGAACTCCCACACTAAGATTAAAACCCTGTTTGTTTTTATAGATGAGATGAGATAAAAGTGATAAAAGAATAAAATATTACTGTAAGATATTTTTTTAATATTAGTTTTGTATGTTTGAAAAAGTGGTATGAGAATTTTAAAAAATTAAATTTTTTATTATATTTTGTATGGAGATCTGAAAAAGTATAATAATGAGTTTGAAAAGTATTTTGGGTTTTTGGTCTCATTCCCCAAAACAAACAAGGCTTAAATCTTACTTTAGTATTTAACTCTTAATCACTCATAAACTCAAATTACCATCATACTCACACTCATAAGTTAATCTTCTAAAATATTTATTTATTTATTTATTTCTAGAATCACTATGGCCGAATTTCATCAACCCTAAAAAATAATAATTCTATCATCCCAAAACATGTATGATCAAGTCTAGCCCTAACCAAAATCATCAAGGCATACTAGTATTGTTTATTCTTCATATAATCATCAAACTCCATTAACTTCATCTTAAGCTAAAATCTAGGATACAATCTCAACAAATCATAGAGAAACATAACTTATTTATTCAACAAATGTGCTAAACAATCAAATAGAATAACCAATGACATATTTATACAAATGACACCAAATTTAGTTAAAGGAATACTTACAATACAAGCTTCGTTAGCATATATGTAAACATAAACGCATATACTATATAACCATAAAATGTGAGACATGATTTATGCAAGACATTTATGCATGATTTATACCTGATTTATGCATGACTTATGCATCATGCTTTTCATAAAATACTTTCTTGCTTTTCATAAAAAGAGACTTTCATATTGCTTTGTTTTTTCATTGACACGTATTCTCAATTTATCATTAACTTGAAACTTTTTAGAAACTATTCATGTATTTTCTTATTATTCATAACTTCACGTGTCATTTTTCTTTTTCATATCTTTCTTTAAGCTAGCCTTTCTTGTGATATTTGTTATATTGGATACATCACGGCTCCCCTATGTACCGTGTGTTCCTTGCTGGTTACTGCATCAAACTGAAGTGAATACGTTATAATCATAATCATAATCATTACGACATGTCATTACACCTTTGCTGTCCTCCAACCCACCAGCGTTAGGTGCGACCACGCTCCGCGAACTTTTAAAAAGGAATCATTCGTGGCCCGTCGATTGTTTTTCATCGACCCAGGGATTGCCACTCCATTCTTAAATATTCAAGAGTAGCCAGAGGAGTTCCACTGGGAGAATACCCCGTCCCAGCTTTTGTGGTTCTTAGAAAACGTTTCTTATCTTATTTTCTGTTGAAAAACAGATGACCCAAAGGATATGAAACTTATCACTTCAATATGCATGTATGTGACATGTGACTTTCATGTAAAACATGTAATTCATGAAATGTATGAGGCATGCATTTCCAAAACTTATCTTGATCAGGTCACACCATGCAAACTTAGTCATATTTCAAGAATATCAAGTTTATTCAACCAAAAAAAAAAAACCAATCAAAACATCTCTATTCTACCTGAATATAGTCGAAATACATGTTGGGTTGTACATTTCTTAACCTATTATCTTCAAGATAACCATATTTATTTAATAACCAAAAGAATAACTTAAAAATAAACATAACCTAAAAAGTTAGGGCCGAAACACTCCATGATTCTCAAAACTTAAATTGTCTTCTTATCTTTTCTTTTATCAATTTATCTATCTCTTAGAAAATAATTAAATCCATCATCCAACCAATATTCATGTTTATAAATGCATAATATATTTAAATCTCAAAGGTCATTTGGAAAATACTTACTATATGCTCGATCTAAATTTTCGAATATAGCAAACTGTCAAAAAGTGATCCCGTGCTTCCTCCAGTAGACACGCTGCTATCATGGCGCCCAACGCATCACCAAAAATAAAACACCATAATTAAATAAGTATTATTACCGAAAATAACTAAATTGATTAAATTTAAACGTAAATAAAATCACATATATAAAACACTACAATTAACAACAAATATTATGAACAAATATTTTAAAACACTTAAACATAAATAAATAACCCACATAAATAAATTAAAAATAATACTTAAATAAATTAATCACTTTAAATGATCAAAAACTTATTGAAAGATATCTCAAGCGATAAAATACGGCAAATGGAATGTAGATTAAAACCCTATTAAAAACCCACTTGAATTGTTTGGATTTCTAGGGCTTGAAGAGAAGAACACGAGTTTGGATTGGGTGGAAGAAAAGGACACTAAAACCGACCACTAAAAGAGAGAAAATACCACTATCTCGAAATGACTTTCGGTGTGGGTTTTCGCAAGGGTGAACGGGTATTATATAGTTATGATACCGACTGTAGATCGCTGATTTTGGGTGGGATAAATCACGTGAAAACTCACCAACACTGAGCCAAGACAAACCACACTGAAAAAGGAGAAGAATCTTCAGCTTTTCAGATGAAAACCGAAGGCTAAAAACATATGTTGAAGCTCATGGTTTTGCTGAAAACAGGGAGAGTTTTTTAACGTGTGATGCACGGATCGGACAACGAAAATGGGGAAATGGATCATTAAGTATTGAGAAATTGATGGAGTAACGCGTGGATGAAATGGAGGAGAGAAAGGCTACAAGATTCGAGCTGGAACAGCACGGGTGAACAGAAAGAAAACAGAGGAAACAGAGAAGAAGAAGAGAAGAATAAGACAAAAAGAAGGAAAGTGTTATCTGCGTGAAGGCCTGGGATTGACTTAAATCCCTTATCCAAACGGCAACGTTTGAAATAAAAGAAAGGGGCTGGCTTTAAGAGTTAATGGGCTAGGCTAAGGCTTACAACGGGTTGAGCTCACTTTGGATCCAAAAACAAATTGAAAACCACAACATATATATATGTTGGTATATATATAAGCCCACCAAAATTCATTTAAATAAATCAAAATACAACATATTAAATTAAAATAAAATAAATTACAACACTTTAATTTAAATACCAACATAATAAAATAAAGAGATTAAATTCAAGCATTAAATTATATACATCCTAATAAATTAATAAGAGAAAATAAACTAGCTTACAATTAAATATGAAAATAATTTTAAATGAAAATGATTATCCAAATATTTAAGCACAAGCACGACAAAATAATATTAATATCAATTAACTTATAACACCCAATATTTATATTAATAACAATACACATTTAATATTAAATTATTAAATTATAAAGAAGTAAAATTACGTGTCTCACAAAAGGAATAAGAATAGCTTATGATATCTGGTTTTCCCCCCTAGAGCCGTGTACAAGTGTCCAACCTCATTTAGCCCCATCATCACCTCTAGACTTAGGTTTAATTCGCAAAAATCTCATCCAATAGTCATCATTGAGCCACCTAAAAGCAGGTTTTAATAATTGGTTTAGCTAAATTTTATCACATGGAAAAATACAACTTAAAACTTTTTACATACATGGTTCGGCCATTCCCATTCTCTAGTGTCATCCGACAGTTTCTAGAGGCACAACCCTCTTATGCCATTTGTTTAACATTTTATTAAGACACATGGACCAGTTTAGAAGATAATTTTAAGATTTAGTTGAGGCAAAAGTCGGTAACCAGTTCACCAAGTTAATTCCTAATAGATTTTCCATCTTTTTTGGTTCTTTCATGGTTTTGCTAACCAAGTTCTAGATGAATTTTTTTCTACTTGCCACATGTACTCCTACACATGTAATGATATCAAGAAACTTGAAAAAACAAATCATATTTTCGTCCTATGCTTAAGTCGATGCTAATAGCTTAAGTCGGTTTCCACTTAAGTCATTTTTATATCCGTTGGTTTCTCACCCAATTAAGTCTTTGATCCAGTCCTGATCTCTAAAAACTCAAAACATGAAAGTTCTAGATATTTCTCTCGCTATTCTATAAAATTTTGAATAATCTTATTCAGAGATTAAATGAAGACGTTATGCTTAAATTACTAAAATACGACGAAACTGCCCGAGAGTAACCAATCCGAGCACACCAAGTGTTTAATCCTTCTAATTACAATTTCTCTAAAGTTTCTCCTTAATTTCCAAAAAAACATATCTCCCTATGTCTGAACTAAAATTCTCTAGTTGACACCTTGCTCAAATTCTCAAGAATGATCATAACTAATCATGTTTCATCCTATGGCTTAAGTGTATCAAATTAAATTCTATAAACTAGGTGTCATTATCAAAATTTTAAATTCTTCTTCTATTAGGAGATATATGTTTCCAAAAAGCTCCATTAAAATATTAAAATGAATTCTAAGATAAATATATTACCTTAAAAAAATGGGTTATTACGGCCAAACTCCTGCAACAAAGAAATAGCCAAACTATAAAGAGATTGGCTAGTGAGAAAGTGAAGAAAATTGGTGACTTAGTAAGAAACTTGAGTCTGCCGAAACCCTAGGATAGAGGGAGACAAAAAGCATGTAAAAAAGGATTCCCACATTAATTGTTCCATCCAATACATGTATGTAAGTTGTCCCTTTTTTCCATATTTTCCCTCATGATGGGATGTCATGGGAAAGACAACCCTATTCTTCCTTCTTTCCCATTCCATCCTTCAACTTCTATGGGTTCAAAGCACCAAAAGGACTTCCAAGTCATTTAACTGAAAATCCTACTCCTCCTCTCGTACATGGTTAACACGTGGCGTGTGTGGAGTATGTGAGGAAACCAAGTATGACAAGTGAGATGACCCCTTGTCATTCCGAAGGTGACATTTTCCATTCCCACACTCAACTGCCCTCTCATGCACTAACCATACCCCTTCTCTTTCACCAAATTCTTCTAGAAACCATGCATTCTAGGAAAAGCAAAAGAGGTCGTGTCTTAGCTCGACACGTATCTAAATGGGATTAAAAATTCCAAAGGTGGCGCCTAGCACCACTACTACCAAACCTCTTGCCCATTTGGGCCTTCATCTACTTTTCCTTAAGCATATCTGAAGTCTTAAAATGCATATACCTATGCACGCATTCCTCTCCTCATGCAGTAATGCACGTCTTGGGATGGGATTTTCTCTATCATACATATAAATCACATGTGTACAATGTCATTCCTACTCTTCCATCTTCTTCAGTTGCATTGCCATCAAAAGGTCTCACTCCTTGCAATGACTTCTACATCTATGCTCTCTCAACTGAGCTATTAAAGATATCGACATATGTAGGGTTCTTCTAGGTCGAGTCATATCCTGCTCATAGGTATAATTAATCAACAAGTACTAACACAAGCAATCAAAAGTCAAATAAATATTCCATTCAGAAACAGGCATAAAATACAAATCAGTCATCCCAATGTTCATACAAGACAATACATATAGTCTACAAACAAATGATGGTAGTTAGTCATCATCACATCTTCATGCTCCCATGTTGCTTCTTGAAATGCAGAGTTGTTTCAGAGTACGTTGTCTAGGGATATCTTCCGATTCCTTAGTTCTTGCTTCTTTCTGTCTACAATTTGCGTTGGCCATTCTTCGTACATCAAGTTAGGTCGTAATCTAATGCTGTTTGGTTTCATCACAACTACTGGTCTCTTACCGAAGGTTTTCTTTAAAGAGGACACGTAAAAAACATCATAAACTCCTTGCAAATCAACTGGTATCTCTAAATGATACATCATGAACTCCTTGCAAAAAACATCATGAACTCCTTGCAAAAAACGTCATGAATTCCTTGCAAATCAACTGTGCTAACTTTCTCCACCACTTCATATGGTCCAACATATCGCATGACTCATTCTAGGTGAGATCTTAACGTACATCCAATCACCTACAGAGAATTCTAAAGTTCTTCGACGTCTATCAACATAACTCTTTTGCCAATTCTGAGCCATTCTCATACTTTCCTGGATTACTTCCACTTGTTTCCTTCCATCTTGCAGACATTTGGGTCCTAACACATTTCTTTCTCTATCTTCATCCCAATACAACGGTGATCTGCACCTCATCCATATAGCTCCTCGTAAGGTGTCATCTGAATTGTAGCCTGAAAACTGTTGTTGTAAGCAAACTCGATTAAAGGTAAATGGTTTTCCCAATCGCCACTTAACTCTAATATGCATGCCTACAACATATCTTCCAGTTTTTGAATAGTGCACTCGTCTGACCGTCCATCTACGGATGATAAGCACTGCTAAATTTCAAATTCGTACCTAACATCTTTTGTAAACTCTTCCAGAACGTGAAGTAAACCTTGTGTCTCAATTCGAAACGATTGTCTTTAGCACTCCAGGCAAGCGAATTACTTCCTTAACGTAGATCCGAGATTAGGTATTGTCATAGAATATGTATTAGGTATTGTTAGAAAATGAGCACGTTTTGTCAGCCTACGATGAAATCCATTGATACATCTTCCCATTTCGAGTTAGGAATCGGTAATGGTCTCGATTCTCCTGCCAGCTGTTGATGTTCACCTTTCACCAATTAACACACTGAACATCTTACCACAAATTCCTGAACTTTATCCAACTTAGCATCCTTACGCTGCTCCTCCTGAATTTTCCTCTTTGATTAACGAGACAATTTCTTGCACTAAATGTCAGAATAACATTTCTTGATGGATCTCTAATCAACAAATTTCGCGTCGTCATCAACAATGAAGGTATCTCAGCTTGAGCCTTTCAACTCAAGGCATCTACAACTACGTTGACTTTTCTAGGGTGATACTTGATTTCACTTTGAAAATCACTTATCGTCTCAATCCACCTTCTTTGTCTCATATTCAAGTTCTTTTGACTAAACAAGTAATTAAGGCTCTTCTGATCAGTGAACACCTCACACTTTTCTCTATACAGATAGTGTTTCCAAGTCTTCAAATGCAAACACTAGAACTGCCAATTTCAAGTCATGAGTAGGGTAATTATGTTCATGATCCTTAAGCTGTCGTGGTGCGTAAGCAACTACTCGTCCATCTTGCATCAACACACATCCCAAACTCATTATGTGGTTTAGGTTAGTGCTGTGGTTAACCTTCTCTTAAGCTCTTAAAAATCCTTCTCACATTCTTCGCTCCAAACCTACTTGGCATTCTTTCTCATCAATGTTGTTAGAGGACCAAAAAGTTTAGAAAATTCTTGTACAAACCTTTTGTAGTAACCTGCCAAACCAAGGAAACCATGTCTTTCATGAGCATTCATTGGCTTTTGCCATTCCGTCATTCCCTCTATCTTGGCTGGATCCACTGCAATTCCTTTGCTCGAAATGACATGCTCACGTTTACTAAGCTGAGCATACAGTTGATGCTCATGCAAAGTTTCCCACACAATCCTTAAGTGCTTGTTATGCTCCTTATCACTTTGAGAATAGACCAAAATATCATCTTTGAAGAGAACATAAAACCATCCAAGTACTGCCTAAATATCCGATTTATCAAATCTATAAATGTCGTTTGTGCGTTTGTCAATCCAAAGGGCATGACTAAGAACTCAAAATGTCTATATCGAGTTCTAAATGCAGTATTAGGTATGTCTTGCTTCTTGATCTTGAGTTGATGATATCCAGACTTGAGATCTATCTTATAAAAAATATCGACACTCCTTGCAATTAATCCAACATATCATCTATCTAAGGCAACAAAGACTTGTTCTTTATAGTTACTGTGATAACCTGAATTTTTAAATTGTTCATTTTGTGCATGATTATGTTTCTTTAAGATTATATTAGGGAACTTTTAGAATTTTGGATATATGTATATTTTATTGGTATTGGAGGAAAAATCATGGGAGACACTAAATATAATGAGAAGATATAGTTTTTGAATATTTAATGAAATATTGTATAGAAATTGAAGGAAATTTATAAAGGAAGTCAAGTGGTATGAGTAAGGGATATACCCTATGATATTTTCGGATTAGGCTAATTTAGACAGTTTCAGCGTCCTTTAATAATATGGATATAAATTACTCATTTTATATCGGATTGAGATGATTCAAGATAATTTGGAAACCTAAGAGGAATATGTACAATTATTATGTTTTGAGTTTTAAGAGAGATAGACTTAATCAAATACGAAATTGAGATTGAAGTGGCATATCTGAATTGGATAAATAAGTATTGACTTCGAGTTGACTAGTCACTTTGATTAAGATTAAACATTTGATATATTTTCTCAATTTTCCTAAGATATTAACAAGTGTGTAGAAATATGTCAATGAAAAGATTTTATTTAGTAAGTTTCGTGTGAAACAAGAGGGATCATTTATCAAACACTTAGTGTGCCCGAATTGGTGCTCTCGGGCTTATCTGTCGACTTTAGTAGAAAAATCATAACTTGATCATATGAAATTTGAATGAAGTGACTCCAGTTCCTATAGAGTATTAAGAAGGATATATAGAACTTTTGTGTTTTGAGTTTGTAAAGATAAGGAATAGATCAAGGACGAAATCTAGTATGAAGTGGACGGACAGGAATAGGAGTCAACTGGTAACTGACTTAGATGAGTTGTCTTATGTTTGGCCATGTGATGAAAATTGTGATTGGCTACCAAGATTTCTGAGGTCTTGAAATGTGTGGGAACATATGGCAAGTTTATAAGAATTTATCTAGAAGCCTTGGTGGGTAAGAAAATAAAGGAAAATAAATGGAAAACTCGGATTGGGTGTTCTCGGATAGTTTTGATGTGTTTTGATAAATTAATCATATCTCTCTCATCTAATCTCTGAATAAGGTGATTAAAAATCCTATGGATCACTAAGAGGATGATATAAAACTTTTCTGATTTGAGTTTTTGGATAATCAAAGTGGATCAATGAGTTATTTGGGATGGAAGTGGACTGATCTGATTTGAGCGTAAGCTGAAACCTAAAAATGAATTATACCACCGACCTACTTTAGAATCTCGAATTTGATTGGTTCTCTACATTATATCTTTTAGACATGTGTAAGAAGGTTTGTATTTTGTAGTGAAAGAGTTTCTAGAAGGAAAATTTGTCCATAACTAGGGGAGAAGTAGGAACAAATCTGATTGGTTTATAACTAATCAAATCAGCCAAGTTACCCTTCTATTTTTTACCAATAGCCAACCAAGCCTTAAGGGAATTCTTCCAAAATGATCTTAGGGTGCGAAGTAGAGCTAGAACATGTGGCAAAAGGAGAGGAATTGGTCTAAAAACCGTGGGGTGTAAAAGGGAGGCCAAGTGGCCGTTGGATCCCATCTTGGATATGCTAAGATTTTTGTTTTATTTTTACCCATGTGTTGTAATTATTTGAACCATTGATCAAGATTATTTTAGAGGAATATTAAGCTCAGCCATAGGATAAAAATCTTAGAAGATCACTAGAGGTAGGGGTGATCATAAGGCCATGCATCTAGGGGGGGAACACTTCACCCATTCGGCTAAGGGTGTTGCCGAGACACCCCCTCCATTTCTCAAGTATCTAACACTTTCTTACCCCTATAAATAGACACAAAAGCTTCTCTTTGTTTCTTTTAGAGAGGTCATACGGTTGCTTTGAGAGAAAACTAAGAAAAATACCAAAACTTCCACTCACAACACCCAAACATCAAAAGGAAGCAAAATGGGAGCCTTGGAGAAAAGGGTGGTGCAAGATCAACTCTAGACAACTAATCTAGCTTTGAAAAATTGGTAAGTGCACTACTTAACATAATCTTGGTGTAGTATAAGTAGCTTGATTTATAGATTTAATTTGATGCTTGTTTGAGCTTATGTATTACTTATGTAGTAGATTGAATACTATTGACTTATGGAGTAGTTTTTATTATGGAAAAATATTAAGAAAAATTTTAGAATCTTAGGAATATATTTTATGATTATATATATTAAAAGGATTATGTGAAAATATGAGGTCTTGATTTAAAAAAAAAATGATAGATCAACCCTAGCAACTATCGGATTAAAAATGGGTAATGTTGACAGATTTAACATCCTATGATAAATTAGTCATAACGTGATAGTGTGATGTCGGAATTGAATGATTCAAAAGGCTATGGAAAACTAAGACAGAGATATAAAACTTTTGTGTTTTAAGGTTTGAGATATAGGAACTATAGAAAGGGAAAAATTGGACTTGAAGTACCAGAATAGAGTAGGTATGGGCTTCAAAAATGGGTGTATTTCTTGTATTCTAAACTTTTAGTGAATTATTTGAATGAGATTTTTAACAAGTATGGTAATATTAAAAATTTTAATTTTACTTGGAAGATTTTTGGGAATTATTATGCTAAAAATAATAATAATAATGAAATAATAAATATATATATATATATATATAAAGAAATACTCAAGAAAACATATAAATATGCTTAAGATGTGTGATTATGTAAAACTTGACTTGAGTTAAATAAGCTAAATAAATAAATAAGATTAAGTTCCTCATGAAATTCGGCCAGTCCTAGTTTAATAAAATTATAATATTTAATTGTGTATGTATCATTCGTTAAGTTTTGATGTTACGAATTTAGGTGACGTATGTGCATGTAGGTTCTTGTGATATGTTTTTCTATGTCATATGATTTATGAAAACATGAAACATGCATGTCATAAGTCTAATTTTATGCTTATGCGTATGTTGCATTTCGTTAGATGTATGTGTCGCCATAAGTTATGACGTTTGTTTTAAGAAAATATGTTAAGAAGACTTTATAAGATTATGATAAGACTAAAGTCATGTTATGACGAGGACGACAATACGTAACACCCATATGACTGACGTGTCGATGGGAACGGCGATACATAATGCCCATCGTAAAAGTAGGAGTTGTGTCACGACAGGGACAGCGATACATAACGTCTGGATGATTGACATGACTAGTGGGGACGGCGACGCGTAACGCCAGCTATATTAAGTACTTTTTCATTTAACGTTCGGACGATTGATGAGTTATATGTATGGATAAGCTGACGCGTCATTCTAAGTAAGCCCGATGGGGACGGCGATATGTATCGCTCATCAAGGATAATAAATAAGTAAGACCCACAAGATTAAGAAATAAGATGGAAAGTATAAGTTTTTAAGTATAAGATGGTGGGTTCAAGTAAGGTCTAAGTTTGTATGGGAAAAGTAGTCATTGACATGCATAAGTCTCATAAAGTATTTTCATAAGCTATAAGTCTGTGATCAATGCTATGTATGATAATTTCTGATGTTATCTATGCCTTATTTTGTTAACTATGTACTTACTGAGATTTCTTGGAAATCTCACTCTTTTAAGTTTTATCTATCATTCCTTATGGAATGATAGATGTTGTTGCAGGATTAGATAAATTGCAATGAGACTTAAATAGCACATGAGATTCTGAGGTACCCTTAGGGTCCTATAGAATACTCCTCTTCGGTTGGAATGATCTCTCATGTACGTGATCAAGTGGAATAATAAGATTACTGGATGACGGTGGGATACGATATTTGTTTTAAGGTTATATTTTTTTTAAGATACAGTATATTTTTGTAAATATAAAGTTTTGAAGGTTATAGATTTACTATGCCATGTGATCTATTTATGCAAAAGTTAGATCTCTTGCATATATTGGAGATTTACCTATTTCTGCTGCGATTTGTATTGCATTTAATTAGTAAACTTAGATGTATGCATGCTATTCCTTACGTTTATGTCCGGATGCTTCAATTTACGTTTTAATTGAGGCGAAAAATTGGAGCGTTACAGTTACTTTGTTCAGATCCCGATAATCAATACACATGCTCCTAGTTCTGTAACATCCTGGCCCTGAATTCAGGATTTATTTATTTATTTATGTAATAACCCTTCCTTTTAAAAAGTCTTCCTTATGTTAAATATTTATTTTGAGGTCATTTTGGTATTTTATGGGATTTTTAGAAACATATGGTGTTTAGGTATTAAAGTCCAAGTGAAGATATTTAAGCTATTGGATGAAAAATTATGCATTGTGGTCAATTTTTGAAATTTTGAGCAAGGTATTAGATAGAATGTTTTAGTTTGAACTTAGAGAAAATTATTTTTAGAAAATTAAAGAGAAAATTTAGAAAATTCAAAATTGGAAGAAGGAACACATGTAGAGCTCGGATTGGTGTTCTTGAGTCACTCCAACCAGTTTTGGTAAAATAAGCATATCTCTCTTATTTGATCTCCGATTGAGGGGATTCAAAATTTTATAGATTACTAAGAGGAAGATCTAAAACTGGCATGTTTTGAGTTTTTGGAGAATCGAATGGGATCAATGACTTATTTGGGCAGAAGTGATCAGACCTGAAAAGGACAAAATTGGAACCCGAATTTGATAATTAGCACCGCCTTACTCATGGGGGGCGAAATCTAATTGGTTTTCAAGGTTTTTGGCATTTTTTCAAGTGTAAGGGGGTATGTGACAGGTAAAGGAAAATTATTTAGAATGTTGGAGAATACTTGGAAGACTTAGGTGGCCAGAACCCATTTTTGGGTTATTTTCTAGATTTTGTTCATTTTCTTTTCATATGATGAATATTACCTAGACCATTAATCAAAATAAGATTATAAGTGGCTTAAGCCTGATCCTTGGATGAGGATTAGAACCAACTAAGCCTAAATTAGATGTTATGATGGTACCTAAGTGAGGAGGGACACCTCACACACAGCAATGAGGCAAACCGCTGGCCTCCAAGCCTTTCACTCCCTTTTTGAACCCATGTATGTGGCCTTTCTTAAGCACCCTTACATCGACTAAACTTCAAAAGAGAACAAAGTAATGGTTTTGAAGGAGAAATTGCTAAGGCCTAGTCCAATCATCAATTGAGGCTTTGGAGAAAAATGTAAGTACACAATTTAACTTAATCTTGGCATAAACTAAGTAATTTTAAGAATTAGATCATGTTTTAATTGCTCTTTTGAACTTAAACTTGGTTTAAGTGTTTGAATGAAAACAAGTAAGATTTAACTTACTCTTTGTTATGGAAAAATTTACTAAGAAAAATTGCAAGAACTTAAGAATATATTATACCTTAATATATTAAGGAGTTTATGTGAAAATAAGAAGTATTTGATTGAAAATAATAATAATAACAATAAAATTAGAAATTCACCTTAGAAGCTTTTGGCATTAATAGGGTTATAGGTAAATTTTTAATTCTAATTCCAATCTCTTTGATTTTATTTATTTGGATGTTATTTAGATAATTATGATGAGTTTAAAAACTGGAGTTTACGTGGAGAATTTCAAGAATTACCATATAAGAAATTGGTGAAGAATTTACTAAGAAAATATAAGAATTTTAGTTTGATTTTATTCTTGGACGTTATGAGAATTCTTGCATTATATAAATGAAGAGTTTTGCAAAGTTAAAATAAAAGAAAGTAAATTTTTGAACCTCCTATTGGGTTCGGCCAACCTTGAGAATTTAATATTTTATTATTTCATTTAAGCGTTTAAGGGTAATGGTTATGTTTGGACGTTGCGAAGTTATATGACGTAAATGTATATGCACATGACATATAATTACAGTGCTATGTTTCTATATGTCATAAGACTTATAAGGGCATGAAATGTGCATTCAAAATTCTAAGGTTATGTTCATGTCTCATTTTGTCACATAGTGTCATCATAAATCATGATATTTATTTTAAGGAAAACAAGAGAAGAAAATTCTATAAGATAAGACTAAGATAAGCTTAAAGTCACGTTATGATGGGGACGGCGATACATAACACCCGTGTAATTGACATTCCGACAGGGACGTCGATACGTAACGTCTGTCATAAAACAAGAGTCGTGTCATGACATCCCAGATCTTTGCATATCTCTATTTGCTTATATTTTATCGTTGGATGTTTTAATTTATTTTAATAAACTAGATTTCTGCCTCACTCATTTTATTTTGGGGTACGCTTTATTTATGATTGTGTTCAATCATTTGTGAAATCTACGATTTCGATATTTTTAGTTATTTAATGATTATTATCGTTTTTGTCATTTTAGTTGTTATCAATGTTATCTCGATTTAGTGGTTTTAGTTCTATTATTATTACAAGGTTCTGAGAGATTTCTTGATAACAGTATTTTTAGTTATTTTAATCAATCGATACTATTGGTCTTTTCATTTGAAATGTTATTTTCATTATTATGATTTTAATCATCATAATATATAGTTTGATTTGTCATATTTTGTTTGATGAGCATTTTATCTTATTTTGGTAGCATCTGGTTTGTTGATCTTAAACTTATTAAATTATTAAGTCTTATTATGTTTATTCTATTTTGGGTTTAGTAGCTTTTAAATAGCTCCAAATATATTATATTATACAGGATTATTTTGTTATCTCAATTTTAGTTATTTGAAATATTGCAAGATTTAAAACGTGCTTTAAATATCTGATTTAAATATATGGATCTATTCCTTTTAAATAATTAAATAAATTTCATCATTTTAAGTATTGATGAAAAATATTATGTTGAGAAATAAAATAAGTTGAAATAAGATTTTATTTAATTAATTTGAAAATTTGAGAATTTTAAGTTAAATTGATGTTATACGCTTTCAAATCAGTGTTTTAAATTCATCTGTTGTTCGTTTGAAGACCCAAAAGCGTCGGGCCTATAAATAGCACGGAAAGAGATCAAGTCCTCATTTTTCCCTTCTCCCTTTTCCTCTTCTCTCTCTCCTCTCTCTTTTCTCTCTCCTCTCTCTTTTCTCTCCCACATGCTACAGTAACCGTGGGAGGGCAGTTCGGTTTTCAGCCCGTGGCGAAGCCACCCCCAACCGCCAAGCCTCACTTCCAGCTCCATCTGAACCACCACCCTCCGGCGAGTCCAACCCCACCGGTGGTGTCGACCACTGCTGCCCCACGTCCCGCCGGCAGCCCCAAACCCAAGAGGTGTTTAATCCTCTACACTGCACCTTTCGCCACCCATATCTCTGCCGTGAGCCACCGTACCACGACACCACCCCCGCCATTTGATCCGCCACCCATAGACAACTCACCCCCAGAAATTTCAGCTCCAACGGAGCACTTACCTTCTCTCTCCTCCTATAAAACTGAAATGGGTCTCCAAATGAACTTTCCGTCGCCGCACCACCGTCCGGCCACCGTGGCTCTCACCTCCACGGCCAAAAGCTTCCCCTACCTCAGTTTATCGCAGCCCTAAAACAGTTTTCCCATCCATGGCCGCACCTCCCTTGTACAAGGGAAAATCTGAAAATGGGTTTCCACAATTTCGAGCCAGATCTGCTGCCTTCCGGTGGTTACACCGCCTCACTACCACCACCATGAGATTCCCCATCCTCTAAGGAGTATTCTCCTAAATTTTGGTGTCAAACGGAGTACCCGAACCCAACTCGTCACCTTGCCGTGCCTGGATATGAATATTGCAATACTTGCCCGCTAGGGAACGTGAATCGGCGCGATGCTTGCTTGACGTTCGTTGGTGCACTGTAAGTAACAGATATTTGTTTGATGTTTGGTTGGTTGTTTGATTGTGTGTTAACCTCTGTTTTGACTGTTGATGTGTTAGTTGGCTGTGATAAATAATTCAGAAATATGTTAACTAAGTTTGAGGTCTTTTAATGGAAAATAGGAATACCTGAATTAATATGATTGTGATTGATTATTGTGTGGAGATATTAATTGTTGATGATATAAGGTTTTGGTTGGGTGACTATTATTTTAGTGATTTTTAGTGATAAAATGATCTGGTTGGATAACTCGATTATTCTAGTGATTTTTAGTGATAAAATGATTTGGTTGAATAACTCGATTATTCTAGTGATTTTTGGCGATAAAATGATCTGGTTGGATAACTCAGTTATTTTAGTGATTATTAGTGACAAAATGATCTGGTTGGATGACTCGGTTATTCTAGTGATCATTTATGATAAAATGATTTGGTTGGGTAACTCCAGTATTTTAGTAATTATTGTTGATATAATAGTTTGGTTGGATGATTCCACTACTTTTTCATTATGTTTCAATAAGGTGATTCACTAAGATTTTAATCGAAGAGATATTGTGATGAATATGGTGAAAATTTGAGGAGGGAACTTAATAAGTATACTTAGGTAAAATTCAGTTAAAGGTTGAAACAATGGCATAATATGTTGGACGATGAAAAGTTTATTTTTCAAGATCTTATAAGTATCAATCACGGTGTATTTTCTGGAGAGACATTAGGTGTTAATTTATGGCAAATCGTTGAAAGAGCAACTTTATAAGCAGCATAAATGATTGGTTAATAATTCGTTATGACTTGATTGCTAGTGATTTGTTATGACTTGGTTGCTAACTTTTAAGAGAATCTTACGAAAATGTGTTTTCAAAGAAGAAAAGAAAAGTTAGGTTTGACTCTATTATAAGTTGCGTCCTTAACCCCTAGAGATAGTGTTGGTTGATTCGATGTGACTTAAGGTTTGACTATCTCTTCCTTGGAATATGCACAACATGTTGGATAGAAGATAAATTAGAAAGCTGTTCATATGTTAATTTGCTTGAGATATGATTTGTGAATGCATGATTTATATGTTTCATGATCTACATGTTTTGCATAAGAAGTCACATGTTGCATGCATGTCTCATGCATGAGCACGAAAAGCATGTTTTTGAGTCAAACATGTTTTTAAAAGGAAGAAAAAAATTAAAGTTTTATAAGAACCCCAAAGGCTGGGATGGGGTAGTGCCCCAGTAGAACTCCCTGTTCACTCAGGAATGATTAAAGTCGAGTAAAAGCCCTTGGGTCGACAAAGAATCGTCGGCAAACCATATATGGCTCCAGAAGGTGTCCGGAGCGTGGTCGCACCTAAAGCTAGTGGGTGCCTACAGGACGGTGTTGGCTTCAGCCTTACCGATACAGAAAAGTTTGTAGTCGCTCGGTGAGTGATCAATCGCCGAGTGATGAAGTGCGCAAAAGGGCGCGAAACGTAGCACTTAGGTTTGATACGGTCGCCGGGTGCTACGGTAACTAGCGGGAACACATGGTGCATAGGGGAACCGTGAGGTGTCCAAAATAAGAGGTCATGACGAAAAGAAAAAGGGCTTTCGAGCCGTATATGATATGATATGACATGGTATGATATGATATGATAAGTGACGCTTAAGATAAGAAAAGATAAAAAGCATTTTGAAAAGAGGACTTTTGAAAAGAAGTTCAAACAGTCCATATGAAAGAAGTCAAAGTTATATGAAAGCATTTTTATGAAAAGCACGTGTATGAAGCAAAGTTTCAAAAATTGTCAAGGATTATAGAAGTTTTTATATGAAAGTGCATGTGTATAAGTCATGTTGCAAGTCTCATATTCATGGTACATGCATCCATTGAGTTTGCTTATATATGCTGATGATGTTCTGTTAAATGAATTGGTTGTATGTTGTTTGTTGTCTATTGCTTACTGGGATTCACATCTCACCTCGGTGGATTGCACCCACCCTACGGTCCCCATTTTACGGGATCGTAGTTTGTGATTGCAGAAAACGAATTTGGCTCAAGATACAGACTTCACAAGAAAGGAAATTTGTTGAGAGGATGAAGATCGAGATTATGATCTCGAAAGCAGTAATGCAAAGATTGGTGCAATCTACTTGGGCTGAATTTGCAAATTCATCAAGTAAGACCCTAGTATTCAAGATGGTTTTGAAAGAAAAAGAATCAATTTGAATTCATGTGATACAAGCTATAGAGGAGGACGACATAGCCTAATGGTTTAGTAAAGACTTTTATTTCAATGAGTATAGGCGTGTAGGCCTATTTTTATGTTTCTATGGTTGTAGGCATTTAGACTTATTTAATTCATTAAATAGACTCTTTTATTAGTTATATGAGTGTGGTTTAGGAGTTTTGAGGAGCTATAAAAACACATGCTTCTTCATTTTATATAAATATGAACGTGAATAGTAGTTTTTTTAGAAAGAATTCTTGTTTTTTCTAGTGTTCTTGAATGAAGTAAGAACTTATCAAGGACAAACCCTTTGCAGGGTTCTCTTCGCAATCTAGGTTCTTGAATCAGTTTTCAACGGGTCTAGATCATCTTGACTTGATTTTTTATTTTCTTGAATGGATTCCATTTTATTTTCTCGTTCAAGGTATTTTTAATCCTACAAGTTCACATCAACATGCAAGTGGCGTCCATAGTCTTTGGCCAAAACCTTACTTTGCTTCTTCAACATTTTCTTCTAGAAACCCAATGCATGCTTGCCATGTGTCACCCTAGCTTTTTCCATAGGTTCCAAATGATGATTTCTTTTCTAAAAAGACCAAAAAATCCTTGTCATGCCAAGTGGCACCGTCTCCTTTCAAACAAAAGTCAACTTAGGTTCCCAAAGCCCTAGTCCTTAAACTGGCTGAATTTCCAATGGGTCTTCTCTTCTATTATTTCTCTTGTGAGCTCTTTGAACATATAACTCCAAGATTCAAACAATAACATAGAATATGGCTTAAGTAAGTCTTCCAACTTTTAGTCAATAATCCAAAAATAAATACCATCCAAAAGAAATACAAATAGGGTCTCCAATCAAAATATGGGATGTCACATCCAACCAATAAGGAGGTCTTAACAAAGAGATCCTTTAATACCTTTGGCTTTCCATTAAATTCAGAGGATCCAACCAAACAAAATTTCAAAGATGTTTTAGAAAAAAACAATGGTAAGCTATTTGGATGGAAATCTAAACTACTATCTTAAACAGGTAGAACAAAACTCATAAAACTAGTAGCCAGTTCTATTCCCTCATATACCATGTCCTCTCTTTGGATCCCAAACTCCATTAATAGGAACTAGCCAAAACCTGTTCTGACATAAAAGAAAATGCACAATTTCACTCCAAAAGCTTGTGCATCTACCTATAAACCCCCAAGTCCATTGGAGGTCTGGGTGTTAGACTAACAACTCACTTCAATCTACTGAGTAAGTTAGGATGGCATCTTATAAGCGAGCAAAACAGCACTTGGAAAGCCTTTCATTTTGCCAAATACCTAAAAAGTTCATCTTGGCTCTCAGCTTTAGCCAAACTATCAGACTAGATTCTGAAAGGGGCACACGAAGCAAATAAATTTAATAGGGAAAATAAAAGTTTGGTCTAACCCTTGGATCCCTTGATTAGCACCAGCAACCCCCAGCCCCATGGTCTTTCTCAATATGTCAATACCCCCAACTAGGGGTCTCTAAACTCACTCTAAAAGAACCAAGGAGATAGAACACCCTCATACTACAGACACTTTTCTCAAGATACAATGAATGAAATCCAAAAAACCTAGCTTTCGCAATTCCAATTCAACATTCTAAGTGATTCTCCCAAGTGGATCCACCAAATATTTGAAAAATTCTCTGTTAATTTTGCATAAGATCCAATTGCTATGAATCAAAATGGCCTCAATACTCCCCATCCTTCGTCAACATAAAAAAAAAAGTTTGTTCTTTGAAGATGCAAGATCCTGACAAAAAACTTTTTCTTTTCAAATTCCTGAACAATATCTTGACAACAAGGTCTCTCTTCAGTATCTGCATAGCCTTCACCAAAGATCAGAAATTGGGCCCTATTTATCATATTGAAGAAGAAACAATAATCCATCTCTTTTTGAATTGTCCTTTCACTAGAATCCTGTGGAGATAATCTCACCTTGGCTTTTTGACATTTCATCCTTAGTAGGAAATCTGATTTTGAATCCTTTAAGCAACATGCACCTCTATTCAAAAGAATCACCAATTCCAATTGTTTGTTGTACTTGCTATGATAATTTTTGGAACCCTAGAAATCAAATAATCCATGAGATCTCAAGCCCTACCATATTAAGTCATCTTCAGAAATTTCAAGGCAAACAAAGGGCACTATCGTACATGGGATTGGAAAATAACTAAAAATAACCTTAGATGGTATGCCCCTCTTAAAAAGAATCAGTTTCCATTAATATTTCATGTGGCAATCAAACATGGTAGCACAACAGCAGTAGTTTCCAAAAAGCATGATGGCTCTCTAATTTTGTAATCACTAGCTTTACAACCAGCACCAATCCGAACCAAGGAGAAGCTAAGGCATCATTTATAGGAGTACAAGCAACTCACTTTCAGAGATCAGAGATGTCATCCTTGAAGGTGATTCCTCAGTGACCATCTCAGCCATGAATCAACCTTAGGGGTATCAAATCGTGTTAACGATGCGTATTCGTGTCGTGTCAAGACATGTATATTATATTATATGAGTGAATTATAACCTGACTCGTTAAGCTTATCGAGTCAATATCTCAAACTTTAACGTGACCCGTTAACATAACAAGTCATTTTGTACACACACTTAGCACTTGTCGTTGGGGTGTGTGACTCGAGTTGTCAACATCCCGACACACAGCGGACGAGTTAAGTCAATTACTAAGTACCAGAATTTTCAAATATTTTATAAAACAGTTTAACACAAATTCTCCAACAGGAGATCTAATACAGTCATCCCAAAGACCAAACATAAAGATACATAATTATCAAAAACATGAATACCAATTTCCAAGATAATAAATTATAATACCATATTTCAACAGCGGAGCCACCTCCTCAGGCTTAACCTCCTCGACATCTGCATCCAAAATCTACGACGCCAAAAATGGCATTGCAGGTAAATACAACCCAAACAAACCACAAGATATAAAATATAATCATGCACCAACATAACACGTAAATGTGACACCATATACGTGAAGCTCAAAATCATCTTCCTCAAAATAAATAAAATAAACGCACGCCAAAATCTCATTTTGGCCCGAGATAAACTCCAATAAAAACATCCACCATTTCCTAGAAAATGATACACGAAAATCCTTTAAAAGCCACAACCATTTTCCTAGAAAATGGTCCACATAAAACCAATTAACACAATAGACGGGTATCGCAGGTGGGACACTACCACCATCCCTGCTTACCACCATATTCATGCTAGTCATACGGGCATTACGTATCGCCGTCCTTGTCATGACATCCACACATCACCAATCATAACGGGCGTTACGTATTGCCGTCCCCGTCATGACATCCACACACTAATCATATTGGGCGTTACGTATCACTGTCCCCAATTTGACATCCACATATCACCAATCATAACAGGCATTACGTATCGCCGTCCTTAATATGACATCCGCACATCACCAATCATAATGGGCATTACGTATCGCTGTCCCCGTGATGACATCCACACACTAATCATATTAGGCATTACGTATCGTCATCCCCAATATGACATCCACACATCACCAATCATAATGGGCGTTAGCATCGTCGTCCCCGTTATGACAACCACACACATCAATCATTATGGGCGTTACGTATCGCTGTCCCTCATATGACATCCACACACACGGACCATAACGGGCGTTACGTATCGTCGTCCCCGTCATGACTCTGTCAAAACTGTTAAAATCTATAATTCCAGTAATACTGTAGGCGAGAATCACAGGCGGGACTAAACCACCATCCCTACAGTACATCTCCTTCAAAAATTGATCAATCAAATCAATTCAATAATCCAAAAATCACATCTCACATAGAAACCTCAAAACACCAATTATACACACAAACCAGTGTGCAATTATACAATGCATACCATCATAAACAATTATCCAACAATCAGCAAGTTCAATCATCAACCAAACTCACAATTGTTAATGCAAAATATATTTAATTCTTAAATTTTATTTGAAAAATACTTACAATATGCTCGCTAAAAACTCCAGATGTTAGCGAAGATGCTGAACAACGACATTGCACTTCCACCCACAAACTCGCCACTAAAGTCGCTCCTATCGCGTCAGCGTATATAAACATCACAAATAATTAAATATAAATAAGCGACATCAATAAAAATAATAAATAACATTAACAAATGAATTAACACAATTAACATAAATAAATTATATTTATTTATATATAACTAACTCAGATAATAATCTCAATCATTATAAACCGAATAAATTAATCATCTTAATGTAGACAACTAAAATGTGATTATTATCTAACTAAACTAAACACTTGATCATAAATAAAATCGCACCACGAAAATAAATTAAGATTAAGACATGAATAAATTAAAACAACACTTAAATTAATTAATCAAATATACGAGTAGAAAGGCTTACCGAAAGTTCCTCAAAACGGTAAAATACGGTAAGTAAAACGGCAAATAAAACCCACTGAAATGTTCGGATTTATGGGGAGTTTTGAAGAGGAAATATTCTAATTAAGGAGAAGGAGAAGAAATGAATAAAAAATATGCTAAAGGGTCGGATTTATGGGTGAAACTGAGAGCTAAAAGAAATATAAAAATGTACTTTTTAGCAATGGATGCTGATGCCTTATATAGGCATGAACCCGAACAAAAGAGAGCGGAAAAAGAGCACGAAAGACTCACGTAAAGCCCACAATAACTGAGCCAAAATAAACAGACTGCAAAGAAGGAGAATCTACAACTTTTCAGATGGAGAAATGGTTAAAAAAAAAAAAAGCTGGAACCGCACGCTTACAGTCAATTTCCTGGGCACGTGAAGCATCGGTTGGCAGCGAAATTATAGGGGAAAAGTTCATCTAGGTACAGGGAAATTGATGGAACAATACTTGGAAAAAAAGGAGAAGAGAAAGGTTGCAAAAATTGAAGCTTGGTATCATAGATGAACAGCAGCAGAATATAGGAAGAAGAAGAAGAAAATAAGAAGAAAATGAAGAAGAAAACTGGCATCCGACGAAAGAAGGTTGGAAATGCTTATGAAATAAAAGAAATGGTGTCGTTTTACGTTAATGAAGGGGCTAAGTTCAAATAAACGGGCTGGGCTAGGCTTAAGGAAAACTAACCAACTCAATCTATCATAAAACAAACATATATACATATATAAAAGCCCAAACGAAAATCACTTAAATAGAATAAAATAAACACATCAAATTAAAACAAAATAAATTACAACACTTTAATTTAAATACCAACATAATAAAATAATGAGATTAAGTACAAACATTAAATCAAATACATCACAATAAATTCATAAAAGAAAATAAATTAGTTTCCAATAACACATGGAAATAATATTAAATGAAAATGAAATATCCAAATATTTTGAACACAAGCACACTAAAATAATATTAATATCAACCAACTCATAACACCCAATATTTATATTAACAAATAAAACATAATTAGTATTAAAATAGCACATTATTTAAATTCCATAACCTAAAAAATATAATTAACAAACAAATGAAAAACACATTTAATTTAAAACAAAACCATTAATTATAATAATTTAAATATTCTTTCATTAAAAATACACGTAAATATGAGGTATCACAATTTTAACCCATTAGTGAATATTACGAAATAAGTTAACATGACACAATATAACCCGGTTCAACTTGTTTATATAAATGGGTTGGATAAACTCAAAATTAACCTGTTTGACCTGATGAAATTTAGAATAATTTTATATATATATTAAAAACACAATATCTATAAAATTAATTGACAAGTGTAATTTTTACATGATTTTTATTACTCTTTTATTTATTAAAATTGTTAATTTTCTTTTATTTCTTTTGATTTTATTTGATTTATATTTTTTTAGTTAATTATCTTTAAAAGAATGAGAAAGATTATTGATAAAGAAGACTCGTTTTTGAAAAGCCGAGTTTAATAATGCACTTGGGCCATAGCATTTCAAAGAGGGACCCATTGGTTTTAATACTTTTTCAAAAGCCTAAAGTCAACTTTTGGCTAGGCGCACTTCACTTCATCGGAAATTCAAGTCAATGCCACATGGTTTTTATTTTGGAAACGATACTCCACTTGGGCCCACTAGTTTTGGAGATGGAGAGAGCTACACGTGCATGGGGGTTGTAATATGCAACGCCCCGATTTTTCACCTCGATTAAGACGTAAATCGAAATGTCTGGACAAGTAACACATGGTTTCTTATCCTACATAAACGTAAAGAATAGCATGCATGCATGCATCTAAGCTTACTAATCAAATACAATGCGAAACACAGCGGAAATAGGTAAATCTCCAATATATGCAAAGAGATTTAACTCCTGCCTAAATAGATCACATGGCATGGTAAAACTATAACCTTCATAATTTCACATTTACAAAAACATATTGTATTCAAAACTTATATAACCCAATTAGTTTTCTTAAAACAAAATATCGTATCCCACCGTCATCCAGTAATCTTACTATTTCACTTGATCATGTACATGAGAGATCATTCCAACCAGGGAGGAGTATTCTGTAGGACCCTAGGATACCTTAGAATCTCCTGTGTTGTCTGAGTCTCATTGCAATTTATCTAATCCTACAACAACATCTATCATTCCATAAGGAATGATAGATAAAACTTAAAAGAGTGAGATTTCCAAAAAATCTTAGTAAGTACACAGTTAACATAATAAGGCATAGATAATATCAGAAATTATCATACATAACAATGATTACAGACCTATTAACTTATGAAAATGCTTTATGAGATTTATGCATGTCAATGACCACTCTTCCCATACAAACTTAGACCTTACTTGGACCCACAATCTTATACCTAAAACTTATACTTTCCACCTTATTTCTTAATCTTGTGGGTCTTACTTAATGCTAATCCTCGACAGGCGTTACGTATCGTCGTTCCTGTCAGGTCTTACTAATCTCTTATCCTCGATGGGCGTTACGTATCACCGTCCCCATTGGGCTTACTTAGCATTCGTCAGCTTATCCATACATATAACTCATCATTCGTCTGGGCGTTATGATCGACATCCCCATTGTGATGAGTCTCGTGTCAGTCTTTCAGGCGTTACGTATCGCCGTCCCCGTCGTGACACTGAAATTACTTAACATAGCGGGCGTTATGTATCGCCGTCCCTACTAGTCATTAGTCTTGCAATATAATTTTATATTTCCAAAAAGGAAAATATACAAGAGTAAGATTTCCTTGGAAATCTTAGTAAGTACACACATAACTTAATAAAAGCACAGACTTCGTGAAATAATCACATACAAGTCAGACAGTCAGAGTATGCATTTATGTCATGCTTCATGTAACTCATCATGACTTAGACTTATGTTCTCCATGGACCCACTCTATGATACTTAGACTCTTATTTTCTTTTGTAACATTGTGAGTATTACTTATTTCATATGATCGACAGGCGTCCCCATCGAATATTACTTATTTCGTATTATTGACAGGCTTAGGTCCCTGTCGAATCTTACATATTTCGTATCATCGACAAGCTTAGGTCCCTGCCAGATCTTACCTATTTCGTATCATCAACAGACTTAGATCCCTGTCGGATTTCGTATCATCGACAAACTTAGGTCCTTGCCGAATTTCGTATCGTCGATAGGCTTAGGTCCCTGCCGAGACACGTCAGTCATACGGGCATATCGTTGGTCCCCTTCATGATGTGACTGACTTATTAATCTTTTCATTCGTAAAGTTTTCTTAACATATTTTCTTAAAACAGACTCATGACTTATGACGACACATATATGTGACGTAATACAACATACGCATAAATTTAGACTTATGACATGTATTTGCATAAGATTAGACTTATGACATGCATATTTTATATCCATATAAGCCTTATAACATGTGAGAATATTTCACAATAGCATACATCACATGCACATACATTTACGTCACATCAATTTATAAAGTCAATGTCTACTATGATAAACTCGATTCTGACTTCAATTCTAATTTTATCCTTGATTAGGTCCTTATCTCTTAAAAATTAAAACATAAAAGTTTTATATATTTCTCTTAGATTTCCATAGCCTCTTGAATCAGTTAAATCTGAGATCAAATGAAAAAGTTATGTCTGATTTATCAAAAGGTGTCAAATCTGCCAATAATAATCCTATTAAGGCCGAAATTCACTAGAGTTGTTTCTTCATTCTTTTCCATAGTAAAATCTCATGTTTTTACATAATTCTCTTCATATAATATCATAGAATATATTTCTCTAATTTTCCTAGCATTTTCTCATAGCAAAAATCAATCCAAAAATCAATATGTTTCAATTTATCACATAAACAAAGATTAAGCTCAAATAAATATCAACATAATCCAATCACCAAACCATTTATTTTATGTCAAGATTAAGTTAATATATGCACTTACTAGTTTCTCCAAAGCTTGATTGAGTGTTTGGAGTAGACTTTGTGCAAATCCCCTTCAAAACTCTCAATCACTCTCTTTTGGGTTTTAGGTGAAACAAGTATGGTTTAGATGAGGTTTTTCTTGCTTCTTCCCCTTAAGTTGCCATGTATGTCCACCAAAAGAAACCTTGAAGTGCTTCTTATACTTCTTACACTTATATATGTGTGAAATGAGTGGCATATGCAGATATTAAGAGTAAGAGTGCATGAAGCACTTAGGTATTTGTCTTAGCTGAATAGGTGAGGTGTCTCTCCTTCCTTTAGGCATCATCATGACTTTAATCTAGGCTTAGCTACTCCTAATCTCTCATCCAATGGTCATATTTGTTCTATCTGCCACCTTATCTTGATCAAGGGCTCAAATGATTCCAGCACATGGGGCTAGAAACAAAATAGCATGATGGGGTGCATCCTGCCACTTCCATCCCAAATAAGTCCTAGATAAAATTATATTCTTAAAAAAATCATAACATTAAAGTTTTAGATTATCATCTTAAGATTCTACAAGATTTTAAAATCACCTTATTCCAATATCAAATGAGGTAGATATCCTTAATTTACCAAAACACATCAAAACCATCCAAGAATACCCAATTCGAGTTCTCCATTTGTTTTCCTTTGTTTTCTTAGTCACCAAGGCTTCTAGATGATTTATTCCCCACTTGAGACATATCCCTACACATTTCAAGATGTTGAGAATCCTAAAGAACCAATTTGATTTTCGTCACATGGCCAAATCAGTGCACTTTGCTTAAGTCGGTTACTAGACTCCTATTCCTGTCTGTTCACTTTACACCAGATTTAGTCCTTGATCCAGTTTTTATCTTCAAAAACTCAAAAAATGAAAGTTCTAGATATCGTTTTTAAGGTTTTATAAAACTAGAATCACTTTATTTAGAGCTCATATGATAAAGTCATAATTATTCTACTGAAAGTCGACAGATCAACCCAAGAACACCAATCCGGGCATACCAAGTGTTTGGTAGATATTGTTTCTTGTTCCATACAAAATCTCTTAGATAAAACATCCTCATTTGCCATATATCTACATAATTATCAATATCTTAAGATAATTGAGAAAATAATCCAAAAACTTAATCTTAATCAAAATCACTAGTCAACTCTAAGTCAATGCTTATATGTCCAATTCTATTCTGCCACTTCAATGCCAGTTTCGTATTTTATTGAGTCTATATTTCCAAAAACTCAAAACATAAGAGTTATAGATATTTATCTTGGCTTTCAAAATCATGTTGAATCATCCCAATCCAAAATAAAATGGGAGAGTTATGCCCATATTATCAAAAGAGGTTGAAATTGTCTAAATTGGCCTAATCCGAAAATATCATTTGGTCTATTTCTTACTTATACCACTTAACTTCCTTTATAAATTTTCCTTCAATTTTTATACAATTTCTTCTTGAATATTCAAAAACCATATCTTCTCATCATAGTTGATATCCTCACTGATTTTTCCTCCAATACCAATAAAAGATTCATGGAAACGATATGCATATATCCAAAAAGTTCCAAAGGTACCCTAAAATAATCCTAAAGAAACATAATTAAATTAAGTATGTAAATTAAAAAGGGTGAGTGAAGATATATCGAATATGGAAAATTCTATTCCTCATCCAGTTTTTCAATCATATGCCACAAGAAAACTTAAGTAGCAAATTAGGTTAACTTACATTTCGGTTCAATGGTCAAATCCAAAAATCCTATTCCTTCCTCCTGTGATAACCCGAATTTTTTATTTTTCCTTTTTAATTTTCATGCTTAGCATGGTTATGTTTTCTTTAAAATTATCTTAGTAATTCTTTGAAAGTTTTTGGAAATATTTGTATATATGTTTGAAGAACCAATGGGGATACTTGGCACAAAGAGAAATGGACTTGTCTTGTGCAAAGATATATACAGTTTGGAGGGAGAATAAACTTAGATTTTTGCCATTTCATTTCTACATGTTAGTCCATTTCTTTTTAAAGAAAAAATGACTAAAAAACAAGTGATGATTGGAGATAAATCAAAGGTTTCTACAAGGTAGTTATGGTTTGATATGTTTGATACTTTTTTGTTTTTTGTTTTTTTTTTCTATTCTAAGATTCAACTTTTGAGAGATAGTGATAAGTGGAAGAGGGAGAGAGAGAGAGAGAGATAAGTAAGATTTAGACATTTTTCCTTTGGGAATTTTGGATGACATGGAAATGGAAATAAGAATAGCCGAAAATCACTTTATCATATATTACATGTGTAGTATTTCAAGATATAGATGATGATTTGATATTTGCCTTACTTTTTCATCTTCTACACAAAGGAAATAGGTGACTTGTATGTTTTTTAGAAACTCAAAGCATAGGAGGTTAAGTTAGAAAGCCAATAACATGAGAGTTTTAGTCAAACAAGTAAAGGATTTTGAAGGAATATTCTCACTCAATGGAGGCAATCGGATTGGGTAATTTGAGAAGTGTAAACTGACTTATACCTTTGTCTTTTGCTACTATATGTTAGTTGACTTCTTGGACAAGATGCTAGACAAGTGGTAGGTGTTGATTGGAAGAAGAAACTTAGACTTTCCTTGATCCAATTTCGGCTAAAATAGAAATAAGATGGGGGGGAGGAGCTAGCCGAATGGATTTCTTGTCATATCTTCTAGAAATTTTCAAGATTTGGGATAAGATTATGGTCATGTCATGCCACCTAAGTCTAAAGTGATATGAGTGCCCTAAGACCCTAAGTGGACACTTGGCTTAGTTTAGATAAATTTTCAAAACATTAGTTATTTCTTTTTCTCCAAAGTGTCGACCAACACCTTTCCACACACTCATCCTTTGTTTTGAAGCTCTCAGCCAAAAACCTTTCCATCATCTCTCCATCTCTTTTCTTCCTTCTCCCCACCTTCCAAACACTTCCCTCTAGCTTACTTGTGTAGATTTCTTTAAGGAATTAGTGAAAGCCTTTTCTTCCACAAGATTTCTTTAGTTGAGCTCTTGGAAAGTGGTAAGTATTCTTATAACTTAATTTCAGCATTTTTATAATTATACTTGATGAGCTTGTTATTTAGTGTTTTATTTGTTATTTAGTTTTTTGAAGAATATTTTTATCATTAGTGATTGATAAATAGTCCAAGAATATCTTATATTAGTATTTGATGGATAAGTGTTTAGGTTTTAATCTCCTTATGCTTATCTAAGGTAATAATTTAAGATTTGGTTTAAGAGATATTTTAAAGATATATGATGAAAAGTTTGAGGAAAGAAATCAAGGAATAAAGTGAAGAATTTTGGAATAAGGCTTCAAGAGATGGCATGTTATGTTTAAAGACTATGAATTGAAATTTTAAGGTTTAAAGTTCTCGGCCATAGAATAATTTTGGGAAAAACACCAAGTTTTTGTTTCCTTATGGATGACATGATTATAAACTAGATTTTTAGTGAAAATAAGAAATTATACCCTTTGAATTTGAGGAATAGTTAAAGATGTGTGATTGGTTTGAAAGGAATAATAGATGATGAAGAGGAATTGAGGAAGATAATTTTGTAAACCTTGATAAAGCTTTCGGCCTAGACTATTTAAGGCTAGGGTTTAATTATTTTATCTTCCTCTATAATGAAATGTGTATGATTTATTTGAAAAGATTTGTAAGTACATGTTTACCATGTATATATTATGATTTGGTAAATGCATGCGTTATACGTCACATGAATCATGCATTATGCATTAGAAAGTCCAGGTTTGCATGGATTTTTATGAAAAGTCTCATGATTTGAGTTATCATGATTTTTCAAAGAAAACAAGAACAAGAATAAGAAAAATGAAAATGAAAACTCATGTCACGACGGTGAAGGCGATTCGATCTGTCGAATAACTGGCATGCCGACAGTGAAGGCATTTCGATCTGTCGTATGACTGACATAACCAAGAAAGCTAACGTTGAAGGCAATTCTATCTGCAATCATGCTAAGAAATCCGACGGTGAAGGTGTTTCGATCTACCACCGTGATTAAAAAAAATTCGTGTCAGGATGGTGAAGACGATTCGATCTGCCGGATGACTGACATGAACAAAAGAAACCCAATGGTGAAGGCAATTCGATCTGCCGTTGTGTTTAACAAAATGACAATGAAGGCGATTTGATCTGTTATTGTTTCAAGAATAATAAGAATATGGAGAGAAAAACATGTAACGTTAAGGTTTTTTTTTAGAGGACATGGCATTCATACAAAAGGTTTTATTACGTGTCAAAGAAAGTCTTTTCATGAAAACATGACTTTTTAAAAAAAAAAGTACATCGTGCATAAGTCATCTCATGAGTCACATGATTATGGAATATGCATTTGTTTATCTGCATATATATTGACAATGTTTTTATTACGTTATATGTGCACTTACTAAGATTTTACGAAATCTCACCATTTTATTTATCTTTATTATCATTCATTTTGGAATGATAAAAGCCTTTGCAGGATTAGATGGCTCAGAGGAAAACCGAGACTTCCTGGCAAGCTCTGAGGAGCCGCGAGGGTCTTATTGATTACTCTACTTTTGAGGAGATTGTAGGTCATTTACATGACCACCTTTTGAGTATCGTGTGGCAGAATGCAGTGGAGTTATCGTTTATGTAATGCCAATAGAGATAAAATGCCGTCAGGGAGAAAAGATCAGTATGGGCCAGTTTTGGTTCGGTCCTAATTATATAAGGAAGTGAAGAAGAACCCCTACAGTGAGTTAAGGGGTATTTGTATCCAATAGTGATGTTATGATATGTATATATGTTAGGGAATATGAACCTATAATGGTACTATATCTTTATGTATATTATGAAATTTATGGGTTTAATGTAGTTTACCATGTGATTACTTGCAAAGTTTCTACTACTTTGCCTATTTTAAAGAATTGACCTTATTCCGCTGCGATACGTCTGACATATCATTAGTAAGTTTAGATGCATGCATAATAACTTTAACATGTATGAGAGGTATGTAGCCTAGTGTTACCTATCCCGACGATTCAATCTATGTTAAATCCCAAATGTAGATCGGGGCATCACACTTCCTGTAAATCCTTATTTCAGTTCACTAGTCAACTTTAAAATCTCTCGACAATTTCATCTTCCACATATGAGAACTTTCTCTCCTCGTGATTTCTTGTATTAGACTTTTTTAATTGGTTTCCTGTAAGGCTTCCTGTGGGAGACTAGGAATTATAAATGATAATATTATAACTGCTAAGGTTCTAGTTTCTTGAAGGAAATTTGTTTGAGGAATGAAAGGAAAAATTGGAAAATATTCAGATTCCTGTAAGAGACTTTTCTACTCGGTTTGCTTGTAAAACTTGGGACTTTGGTGTGTGCATTGGGTTCTTGTATTTCTCTAAAAATCGGGTCAAGACCAATGTAATGTAAGGATTTTGCTGCTCCCTTTGAGGGAAATCAACTTCCCGCTTATGACATTTTCTCTTGTAGAACTTGAAGCAAAAAGGAAGAGAAGGCTGGAAATTGGGGAGGGAGGAGGGTAAGAATAAGAGCAATTTTTTTTCTGTTTCCCTACATCTTCAGGCATGTTTTACATGTCAATAATTATGGAGTTAGAGACATATCCTTTTACAGGTAAATCATTTCGAGATCAACTTTCATAATATTACTTACATCAAAGTGTCCAGATACCACTTTACAACTTATAAAAAAAAGTACCCCTTTACAAACTCATCTCTTCACTTGAGAATTGGCTGTAATCAAGAAGGAAAGTGACTTTCTCCATTATCTCTATTATCAAATAATATTAGCCTAAAACCAATGTGCCTCAAAGATGTCAATTTATTCATGGATAGTGCAATGCTATGCTATGACTGATAACTATTTCATAAATTGAAAAACCACAGCAAATATGCTCTTCAATGAAGAAAACTCTAAACAACAGTGATCATTCAGCGTGCACGGTCTCTAAGCAGTTCAAGATCCATCTCCATGAGGTCAAGTGGCTTGAATCTCATAATAGACACCATTCAACTCTCGTTTGATAGTTGGGTTCTCGTAGGTTGTCCTTGCTTTCTCGTCAGAGATCGCAGACGGTGATAGTGAAGGATGCCAGAGGAAGAACTTGGGGAGAGGAAAACCAACTTTGAAATTCCATGCTCTAATTTGGTTATGGTATGAGTATTAATGGTGAAAAAATAAAAGTTAATACAAAGGCATTGTTTAACTAAAAGATATAAAAATAAAAATAAAAACCTCCTCACCACTTTCATGTGGGGTAAGTGGGAAGAGGCCAATGCGTAGCACTTCTCATAGAATATATTTTGAACCTCATATGGGCCCCGCGTAACTTCACTTGAGCCATAGAGATGCTGGACTTGATTTGAGCACGACAGCTTTCACTAGGCCTTCAACACCTATGACTTTTGACTTGGACTTAATAACAAAAGGGTCTGCATGTCAACTTGAGATAGAACACAACAACGCAGAGTTTAATTCAAACTTTTTCTTTTTTGAAAACATGCTATTTCATTGCATTAAACTTCATAATGGCATATTGCCATCACATTGTGCGGCTTGAAGCCCTTACATCACTATGGCTTGCAGCCATAACATTCCTTTGGCTTATAGCCAAACTATCATACTAGTTACATTGTGTATGTCTTTCAACTTGAATATGATCTGCTATACAAGGATTTATAAGATCAACCTCTATAATCTCACAACTTTCTTAGAGAGCTTGTTGTGCTAACTATGGGCCACTTGGTTGGCATTCCTCTTCATGTGCCTAATATCACATCTTGTTTTGTTTAAAATGGAATAAAAATCCTGTAATAGGCATTGAAGTATAATATTGTGCTGACTCGCTTGTCTGATTGTTGTTACCACTTGACTTAAGTCTCTTTCAAAGATAACATTGTTCAAACCAAGGTCTTTGCATAACTTCGCAGCAGCTATTAAATCTCAAGCCTCTGCCAGATCTGATTGTGAACCAAATAGAATAGGTTGCATAACTTCCTGGCACAACACGACATAACATGATATATGAGCTTTCATTAAGTGCCATAGAGAGGAAGTATGGACAGAACTAAATGAAAAAAGGCATAAACTAAGAGGTGTGACATCAATTTGGGAGATTTTCTTTGCAGTTTTTCTAAGGAGGCGGATTTGAAGGATAAAGGCGAGAACTACATATTTCATCAACCGATTTCAATAAAGAATATGAGTTTTATTATTTTTCTTTTCAATTTCATTATGAACTAAAGTTTATTTTTTAGAGTTTTGATGTAATCTAGCTTTGAACATACAATTTATATTCCAAATTATTTTATTTTTAATATTTCCATAATTGAGTGTTTAATTCTTACTTTTAATGCTTACAATTTTTTACGAATTATTGTTTGATCAATTTAATTATAATGAAACCGATAGCTTATTTGTGATTTTAGTTTTAGAATTAAACAACATTAATTAAGCGAAAGTAGAAATATTTTACCGCGAATAGTGTGACAACCCAATATTTTTACCATTTGGATTTTCCTATTAGAAATGGCTACATTATTTCTTTTCCTACAATTATTTTAGTCATTTTTCGAAACTTTTTGGAAATGTATTTACCATTTATTTTTGGGCCTTCTCTTGTACCAGGTTTTGAATAATTTAGCCCATAAGAGTATGAAGGATTTTATTTTTATGAACAAATGGAATAAACATAGGAGGTTATATAGGCAAACTTGGGATTTTCTTAGTGATAGGCGTGTGACTCAACTTATGCTTAACCTTATCATTTTCCTCATGTAAGATTTCACTTTTGAGGAGTGTAGACACTTGGCAAGTGGAGAAGTGAGGAGTAAGCAAACTTTAGAATTTTCCTTAGTAAGTTTCAGCCAAGATGAGTGTGGTAGACAATCCAATTTGGTTAAAAGACTTAAGAGGGATACTTGGCTCAAGCTAAACCACCCTAGAACTAAGAGTTTGGTAAAAAGAAGATTTGTCATTTTCTAAGATGATGACAACGACATTGGAGGGGTAAAGAATGCCTTTCTTTCTTCATCTTCCTACTTGTTCCAAGTTGGATTAGAAAGAATTTGATCTTATCACACAGGCATGATTACTCCAAGTGTTAGGATGATATTTGATGAGATAGGAAAACTTGGCTTTTGGAAATCCAAGGAGATCATGCATAGAAATTGGAGTTAGGTGAGTTGGCAAAGAAAGTCAAGTGGCACAAGTAAGGAATAGTCTCTTGTGGAGTTTTGGCTATTGGAAAAATTTTAATGGGGAAAACCAACTTATGCTTATTATTTTAGGTTGTCTATGAAAAGATCACTTTCCTTAAGAATATAAGGAAAAAATGACAAGTGGTGATAGGATGCAAATAAAGATGTTAAGTGCAAATAAAGTTAATTAGGTAATTTTTGACAGTTTTGACGTCTCTCTGTAATATGGGATAACTTTCTCATTTGATTTTCTATTAAGATTATTCAAGATGCTATGGAACACGAGAAGAAATATCTACAACTTTTATGTTTTGAGTTTTAAGAGGTACTAGCTTGATCAAGGGCAAAATCGAGCTTGAAATGGACGCACCTGCAATTGATCCAAGTGGTAGCCAAATTTCACATTTGCTTTCATCTTGTATGTATAATACTTCAAGGAGAGATAAGGATATGACTTATGCCTAATTTGTATTTTTCTATACAATAATAACTTGGGACTTGTGATTTTCAAGAAGACATTGCATAGAAAGTGATTTAGGTGGATCAATAGCATGAAGTTTGAGTCAAACAAGTAAAGAATTTTGGAGAATATTCTCACCCATTGGAAAGCAACGAATTGGAGTATTTGAGAAGATATGGCTTTTGGACATTCAAGAAGATATTGTATAAGAATTAGAGTTAGGTAATTTGCAAAGAAGTTTAAGTGGAACAAGCAAAGGACACCCTTGGGAAGCAATCGGTTTGGATGAAAGAAAACCACTTTGAGTTGACTTCCTTTGAGAAATATTAGGCCGCTGACAACTAGTGATTTGAAGACAAAAAGGTGGACATTTTCCTTAGCAAGTTTTGGATGAAACTAAGTGAAGGATAAGGGTAATCGAAATTCACATTGCCTCACCTTGGATATGTTGCACAGAAGGGAGAAGTGATACATACTTACTTTTGTCTTTTTCCTACGTGTGTTCACTTTGGTATAAGATAAGCCTTAAGTCATTTCAAGTGCCAACCAAGCCTACAAGGAAATGAAATGAGTACACTAAGGTCTAATAGGACATGTGGCATAGCAAGCAAGAGTTGATGTGTTTGCTAGACTTTTCTTCCACCCTTTTTACTTGTGAATGTCGACCAACACTTAGTTGGAGACCCCTCCAAGGCATTTTGGTGTATTTCTTCTCAAGGATTTTCTAGGGCAAGCCATCTTCACAAGGTAAGTACTCTCGTAACTAAATCTTAGCATTCCTTGTGTATACATGTTATTGGATGTTTCACTTAATTGTGTAGCTTACTTGTTGAATGACTTAGTTATGTTTCTCTATATTTGATTTAGGTTATATCTTAGGCTTTAATCTATGAAATACTTGATGAAATTTAGTGAATATTTGAAGGAAAAGTACAAATAATATGTCATGGTGATTTTCGATTACGGTTAAATTAAACCATGCATGTTTTAGATGTTGAAACACTTTGTTCTTGAGGATATGTATTTTTCGGCCATAAGGAGTTTTAAAGGAAGATTTTAGGAATTCATCTCTTGAATAAGATTATGATATTGATATAGTTCTTGGGAGTGGTTTAAGAGCTAAGTGTTAGGGTATGAAATGAGGTTTAGTTCTTGTTGTGGAAATTGACAAATGAATGATATGCCTAGTGAAAAGCTAGGATTCGACCAAGCCTCTTTATGATTTGATAATTGGTTTATTTATTCCTCTAAAAGAATGTATGAGTTGATGGAGGAAAAATAGAGAAGAAACTAGGTTTTTATTTCCTTAAGTGTCACAGCTCTACCCTTTTTAAGTCAAAGTTGCCTTAAGCTATTCTATTGGTTATTGAATAAATATGATTTTCTTGGAAATAATTGCGTTTACATGTTAAGAAATGTATAAATTAGGGTTTGGAACCCCACATGTGTCTCGGCCTTACCCTTGTGGGATAGGGTTACTTTGGTTGTTACCCCTTTAATTTGAATTAATACGACGTTCTTGAAATATGACTAAGTTTGTATGGAGTGACTTGATCAAGATGCGTTTTGGAAATGCATGTCTCATATGTTTTATGAATTACATGCTTGACACGAAAGTCACATGTCACATGCACGTGTATTCCAGTAACAAGTCCCATGTCCTTTTGAGTCATCATGTTTTTTAAAAGAAAGTAAGATAATAAATGTTTTTTTATAAGAATCCCAAAGGTTGGGATAGGGTATTATCCTAGTGGAACTCCTCTAGCCACTCTGGAGTACTTAAGAATGAAGTGGTAACCCTTGAGTCGACGAAAAACAGTCGACAAGCCACGAATGATTCATTTTTAAAGTTTCGCGGAGCATAGTCGCACCTAATGCTGGTGGGTGCCAATAACGGTAAAGGTGTTACAATCTACCTCAACGATTATGATTATGATTATGACGTACTCACCTCAGTTGAAGAAATCATAGCGTGATGCAGTAACCAACAGGGAACATGTGACGCCCACGAATCCCCCTGGGATTTAGAAGGACTCGCGACATCAAGACGATCATCTCATGGATCAATCATCCCTTCGAATAGTGTTTGAAGAGTGTGTGAAGCATGCACCAAGTGTACAATAAATATTCGCAGCGGGAAATAAATAAAAGTCAACCGTTCTAGTACTAGAGATTCTTTAAAAATTACAAAACAATTTAAAACAATTTCTTCAACAGGGGATTATACAGTCTTTCAAAAGAAAAAGATAAACAAATACTGCTTTCGAGATCATAATCTCGATCTTCATCCTCTCAACAAATTTCCTTTCCTGTGAAGTCTGTATCTTGAGCCAAATTCGTTTTCTGCAATCACAAACTACGATCCCGTAAAATGGGGGACCGTAGGGTGGGCGCGATCCACCGTGGTGAGATGTGAATCCCAGTAAGCAACAGACAACAAACAACATACAATCATTTCACATAACAGAACATCATCAGCATATACCAGTAAACTTAATGGGTGCATGTACCATGAATATGAGACTTACAACATGACTTATGCACATGCACTTTCATGTAAAAACATTCGTAATCCTTGACATTTTTCAATGCTTTGCTTCATGTACTTGCTTTTCATAAAAATGCTTTCATATAACTTGACTTCTTTCATATGCATATAACTTGACTTCTTTCATATCATTGCTTTTCAAATCCTTTCTTTAAAACATTTCGCATCTTTTATTCTTTCTTAGGCGCCACTTATCATATACAGATCTTTCTTATGGCTCGAAAGCCCATCTTGTCATGACTTTTCACTTAACATGTATGAGACACAACACGGTTCCCCTAAGCACCGCGTGTTCCCTGTTGGTTAACGCATCACTGAATGTGAGTGCGTCTTATAACTTTAAAACGGCAGGTCCTTACACCTTATCCGTCCTTGGCACCCACCAGCGTTAGGTGCTACCGCGCTCCGGACACCTTTTGGAGCCATACACGGTCCGCCGACTGTTCTTCGTCGACCCAAGGGCTTCCACTCGACTTTAAACACTCCTGAGTGGACAAGGAGTTCCACTGGGGCACTTCCCCGTCCCAGCCTTTGGGGTTCTTATAAAACTTTACTTCTTTTCTTTTCTTTCAAAAACTCAATCTTTTCTTTTCTTTTTCTTAAAAACATGCTTGACTCAAAACATGCTTTTCGTGCTCATGCATGGGACATGCATGTGACATGTGACTTCTTATGCAAAACATGTGAGTCATGAAACATATGATCATACATTCACAAAACATATCTCATACATATTAACATATGAACAGACACTCATCTTTAATTTATCTTCTATCTCACACATTGTGCATATTCTAATGAAGATATAGTCAAGACCTTAAATTACATCACATCCAACCAACACTATCTCATAGGGATTAAGGATGCAACTTATAACGGGGTCAAACCTAACTTCTCTTCTCCTTTCTCTTTACCCAAAACACGCATATTTTCTTAAGATCTTCTCATAACTTAATAACCATATCATAACCAATCATTAATCACCACATTTACATTGCATGTATAGTTATTCTCTTCAACAGATGATCCTCATATACTATTTTTTCTATTCCCAAATATTTCTCAATCTATACATCAAGGGGATCCAAGAACACACATTGATAGTTACTAAAAAGTAACGGAGTCATTCCACCAAATCTTTTTATCACTAATCATCATTAAAATAATCAAATTACCCAATCAGATCATCTTATCACTAATGATCACTGAAATATCCGAATCATCCAATCAGATCATTTTATCACTCATAATCACTAAAGTAGTCGAATCGTCCAATCAGATCATTTTACCGCAAATAATCATTAAAATAGTCGAGTCGTCCAACCCAAAACATTTTATCTCCAATAATCACTAAAATACTAGAGTCATCCAACCAAAACATTATACCATCAACAATTATCATTCATCCAGTATTCAACCACAGTAAGATTGATTTGGAATAATCTCAATCTCTATTAAATGGCCTTAGGCCCAACCAATCTACTCTCAAATTACTCATCATCACTAACCAACACATCAAGCAAACAAAACAGAGATTAACAGTCAATCAAACAGTCAAACAAATATCTGTTACTTACAATGCATAAACGAACGCCAATCGAACATCGCGGTGATCCCGGATCTGTAGCGGGTAAATTATGCACTATTCATCTCCAGGCACGGCGAAGTGATGGGTTGGGTTCGGGTACTCCGTTTGACACCAAAATTTAGGGGAATGTTTTTTGGAGGATGGGGAATCTCGTGGCAGTGTCGGTAAGGCGGTGCAACCACCAGAAGGCGGCGGATCTAGCTTGAAGTAGTGGAGGCTCATTTTCGGATTTTCGCCCGTACAAGGGAGGTGCGGCCATGGATGGGAAAACTGTTTTAGGGGTGTGATAAACTGAGGTAGGGGAAGCTTTCGGCGGTGGTGGTGAGAGCCACGGTGGCCGGACGGCGGCGCGGCGACGGAAAGCTCATTTGGAGACCCATTTCGGTTCCAAGGGAGGAGAGAGAGAGTGGGTGCTCCGTTGGGGCTGAAATTTCTGGTGGTAGGTCGTCTATGGGTGGCGGATCAAATGGCGGGGGTGGTGTCATGATACGGTGGTTGGTGGCGGATATATGGGCGGTGAAAGGTGCGGCGTAGAGGATTAAACGCCTCTCGGGTTTGGGGCTACCGGCGGGACGTGGGACTGCGGTGGTCGACACCACCGGTGGGCTTGGACTCGCCGGAGGGTGGCGGTTCAGGTGGGACTGGAGGTGAGGCTAGGCGGCCGGAGGTGGCGCCGCCACGAGCTGAAAACCGGACTGCTCCTCCCACGGTTACTGTAGCACGTGGGAGAGAAAAGAGAGAGGAGAGAGAGAAAAGGAAAAGGGAGGGGAAAATGAAGATGTTCGACCCTTTTCGCGCTATTTATAGGCCCGACGCTTTTGGGTATTCAAACGGACAACAGATGAATTTAAAACACTTGATTTGAAAGCGCATAACATCAACTTAACTTAAAATTCTCAAACTAATTAAATAAAATATTATTTCAACTTATTTTATTTTTCAACATAATATTTTTCATCATTACTTAAAATGAACTTTATTCAATTATTTAAAAGGAATAGATCCATACATTTAAATAAGATATTTAAAGTACGTTTAAAATCTCGTACTATTTTAAATAACTAAAAATCAAGTTAATAAAATAATCCTGCATAACATAGTATTTTTGGAGCTATTCAAAAGCTTCCCAACCAAAATAGAATAAAAATAATAAGACTTAAGAATTTAATAAATTTAAGATCAATAAACCAGATAATGTCAGATAAAATAGAATCAATACTCCTTAATAAAAATACAGCAAATCAAACCATATTTTATAATAATTAAAACTAAAAATACTGAGTATATCATTTCAGATGGAAAGACCAGTAGCAACAATTAATTAACATAATTAATAGCACTATTATTCAAGAATCTCACAAAAGCTTATAACTATAATAAAATCAAAACCACTAAATCAAAATAATATCGATAACAATTCAAATGATAAAACCAATAATAAATCTTTAAATCACTATAATATTAAAATGATAGATTTCACAAATAACTAACTCGGATCGTAAATAAAACGTACCCGAAATTAAATTTATGAGATAACAATTTAATTTATTAAAATAAATTAAAATATCCAATAACAAAATATGAGTAAATTAAAGGTATGTAAAACTGCGGGGTCTCACAGAACACAAGGTGCATACGGGAGCCGTGATATATCCAATATGAAAAGTCATGACAAGAAAAGCTATCGGTTTAAGAATGATAAGAACAAGAAGAATGATACTTAAAGTTATGAAAAATATGAAAAACACATGAAAATTTTTATGAAGAGTTTAAAGTTCATAAAAAGATTTGAATATGTGTTAGCAAAAGTTCAAGCAATATGAAAGTCTCTTTTTATGAAAAGTAAGAAAGTCTTTTATAAAAAAATATGATGCATAAGTCATGCACAAATCAGATATAAGTCATGCATAAGTCATGTCACGAGTATCATGATCATAGTGTGTGCATTTGTTTATCTGCATGTACTAATGATGCTTTTATTACAAGTTATTTAAGTACTTACTGAGATTTCTTAAAATCTCACTCTTTTGGTTTTATCTATCATTCCTTATAGAATGATAGGCATGATTGCAAGAGTAGAAAACCCATCACAAGATTCAGACATCACAGGAAGTTCTGAGGTACATTAAAGGTCCTTCAGAACATTCCTCTTTTGATAAGATGATTCATCCTCTATTAAATGAAGTTAAGAAAAGGAACTCCATAAACGGAAAAGAGTAGTTGTATATTTGTTCCTTGGAGTATCCAACAATAATATGTAATTTATAAAGTTATATATTTTTAATATAGCTTACCATGTGATATTCGCAAAAATTTAGATTTATTTGCCCATTTTTTAAAATTGACCATATTCTGCTGCGATATATTCTGCATACTGCTAGTAAGTTAGGTACATGCATATTTTTTCGACACGAACGAATGAGTATGTAACCTAGTATTATGTGTCTCGACACTTCAGTTTGCGTTAGCTTCCAAACGTAAATTGGGGACGTTACAACTAGTGTGATTTTTCAGAAAAATCTAAAAAACGTAATGAGTCTCTAATTAATTAAATTTACATAGAAATATGAAATTGTTAGTTGTAGATATTTTTAATATTATTCGAGAGAAAATATTGAATAGTTAAGAGATTTTTAATCATCAACATAGGATTATTGACATTTAATAATTAAGAAAAATAAATTGTATGAGATTTACTAGGTGAAATCAAACGCTCTAGATCTATTTTTTATTATATTTTTACACTCTTAGATTTTAAGCTATGTTACTTGTTATTTGTAAATTTATTTGCTCAGGCACCACTGGCTTGGGCCATGCAGCAGCCAATTTAATTTAGATAGTAAAATCATTCCATTTGTTTCGAATTTTCAAATAGTAATTGATTTAGTGAATTTCGGTACTCAATAGCATAATTAATCTATGTGGGTTCAACATCCGTTTTCCTAAAAAAATACTTTACCACTTGTTACAATTCTGTACACTTCAAGATATTTTTATGCGAACACTAATTACAAGTTCAAAATTACAATCCAAACAATAAAAATATCAATACTAACAATTTTACTTCTAGGTATAAGGGTATAATTATAGTCATTTTGACCTATTATCAATCTGTTGAGCAATTGTGTCTCAACGGATTAACCCATTTTGATCCGAACCCATGAAGATTAAATTCTAATCTGCTATTATTGTGTCATATTCATGTTGGATTAGCGAATCATGTAATATATGACCACCCCTATCCAAAAGCAATTGACTAGATGATGGAAGGCACAACAAGAGATAAAAGTTTTTCTCAGTGAATTTGAAAGTTGGAGAGCTGACAAAATGCATCAATCTCAAAATTGTTGTGTATTCAATTGCACAATGTGCATATTCCAACAAATGTATATAAACATCCCCTAATTAAGATAGCCCAGTGTTTATTGGTTCACAGTAGAAAAGATGCCCCACTGGATATGTAACTATTTTAACTGTATAGTAGGTTGTTTATTTTTCCTTTTCTAATGTTTCGGACTACTTTTATTATTAATGAAGTTCGCTTGCCAAGAAAAAAAAGAAAAAGTCCATTCCTTCAAAAATCACAACCATGTGCATTTCCGTACTTCTTCTCAACCTTCTATTTTGCAACCACGCTAAAACTCAAAATTCATTCAATGTACGATCAGCTATCCTATCTACATGCCATTGCAAAGCAAACTACATAGAAGGATTGGATTACGCAAATTGCAATCTGGTGTGGAGCTATGTTTTGCTTTAACTGAATAATATGTTGATCGATTTGGCAAGTACACTGATCATAATAGGTAGGTATAAAATAAATGAGTAAGAATATTGTCCCATAAAAATTGAAAAATTATTAATAAGTATCAAAATGTATTTAATTAAGATCTATCTAATAACTCAAATAAAAAAAATTAATTACTAAACTGGAACAACAAACTAACAAAATTAAAAAAATAAGTTTTTATCAAAAAACCAAAAATCTAGGGATTTCAATTCACTATAACTAATTTTATGCAATTTTTCTAAATGAATTAAAAATAGCCGCTTATATTGTTAATAATCAAGTCTCTAATTTATTCAATAATCTTTCTCAAGCATTAACGAATTATCTCAATAGGTAAATTTCTTACACCTCTATGATAATTTTGAATCTGTCAAAATTCATTAAGAATAAAATCAATCCTATAAAGATTACACAAGTCTATAGATATCTTTATTATTATCTCAAATATAAGCTGAAACAATTATCACTTTTCAATCTTAAATTGAATCTCAAATCATATAAATGATGATTAAGCATTCACAAGCATTCATTTAAAAACGAAATACTCAATAATAAGATAAAAATATTAAATTAATTCAAGTACAAAAAATTCATATAATCAAAGTTAGGCTAGATTGTAACCCTCAAAAATAAATTAGTTCATTATAAAACTAAATAAAAATCTAATAGAAAAATTTAACATCAAGACAAATAATAATAAAAAAAACTAATTTAAAGAAAAAAAAAAATACTCGAAAGAGTTCGTGTGCGCGGTTTCGTTTCTCTTCCTCCTTTTCTTCCGGCTTCTCGTGCGGTGCTCTCCAAATCTGAAAAATTCCCTATCTATAAGTGCTCGCGGTGCTGCTTCATGGCAAGAGTTAGTTTCCAAATAGGCCCAATGGTGAGTGAAGAGACGTGTCCTTGTGTGAGTCCAATTGCTACTTTGTGTTGAGGCCTGAAATGTGAGGCCCATCATAAGCATATATGCGGCCTCAATTAAATCCTCAAGATGCCCATTTTGCCATGAGGCTGATCTTCTCCCATAAGAAATATATATATATGCTGCCTTTTTAATTTTTTTTTTCCTTCTTTCCTTCTCATTCCTTCAACACCTAAAAATAAAAATAAAATCAAAAGAAATTAAAAGAAAACTAATACTAATAAGAAAAAATGTAATAAAAATTATACTCATCAAATCCTTTCAAAACTTAACTTTGCTAGTTCTCGAGCAAAGAAGAAAAAAAAAACAATTAAAAAAAGCTTTTGCTTGACTCATAAAATGTATCACCCCGCTCCCGAATATAACATTTTGAAAATATTTTAGGGAGCCAGTGTGCTACTAAAACTTCATTTTATAAAAACGCACGAACATAGAAAAAGTAAAAAAAATGCATACTCATAAATACATACATAATAACATGAACATGAATTTTTTTCATAAATGCTGAACATGACTTTTTCATAAATGCTAAAAATATGAGTTTTTCATAAATCATGAGCTTGCTTTTCGTAAAGCATGAACATAAATTTGAGCTTATTTTATTATATCATGTCGTTTCTATTCATAGGTCATTACCCAGTGTTGACCCGTGAGTTAGGGTTAGTGAATTTAAAAAGATTTTGATTCCGCTCGTGGTTGTGGGTTGTGGAATCCCTACATAAGGAAGACATACTGGATGCACTACCAGTATGTACGACCTAACAATGCAATATGCCTATACATAGGTACCGACTTCATATCATACATAGGCCATTTACATATCTTATCATACTTGCATTCTTATCATGATGTAGATTTCAAAAGGGAATCGCATACTTTCATAACATGTCGTGATGCATGTTCCTCACATAAATTCATGATCTTTCATAAATAATTTTATGCATTCTCACATAAAATCATGTCTTTTCATAAATAATTTTAATGCATAAAATCATAATGTTTTCTAAATATCTTAATGCATAAATTTTTTTCTTAAATCATGCATGATTTTTCATAATTTTTCATGACTAGAGTACATAAAAAGGGATTTCCAAATAATGGCCATACATACATAATATATTTATAAACCATGTTTACCGTACATGCGTGAAAAATATGATCATGCTACTTACCTCTTAGCGCTGCTTCCTGATTTCTACGTCGTAACTCGTAACCTATACGAGTTACTAATCGTTACTAATTTTCCAAAATAAACATATCGTAACCTTTTAATTAAATAAAATCATAACAAATAGAAAATAATTTCATAAAAGATTAAAATATGTTTTTAAAATATATTGAAAACTTTAGTACTTCTTAGAAATAAATCTTTGGGCTTATAGTAAATTTTAACATATAAATTCATTTAAAACTAAGCCCATTAATTAAAGAAATTGTTTCTCAAATAACATAACTCGGCAACACAGAATCGGGACAACCTGATACAACTTAATTTAAAGGAGACCAAAACAATAAGGGAGGAAACAAAGAAGCAAGCTTATGGGAAAGGAATAAAATAGAGGAACCGTGCACTGGAAGAGGGACTCATTGAGAGGAAGCTAAGGTGCGGCGGCAACTGGGTAGTCTCTGGTGGTGGTGCGACTGAGAGAGGAAAGGGAGTTTTAGGGGGCAGAGGCTGGTAGCCGGAAATCAAGAAAATGAAAGAGATTTCGTCGGACATCTCAACGTAGATGCGCAAGGTGATGGGTGGTGGTTGGTCAGCGCCGTCTAAGGCTAATGGCAGCGGCATCGTGTCCTACTGGTGCAAACGAGGGCTTGCGGTTTTGTAAGGAGGAGGCTCTGTTTTCGAGTGGCTAAAACAGGACAATTTCCTATGGTGGTTTTCGGTTGGTGGCTGGACAACATGAAAGGAGGCGACTTGAGTGGTTTGTGGAGTTGGTGTTCTCTGGGTAGGTGCTATGGCTGTGGCGGTTTGCATTGGTCGTGCATGTGACAATGCAGTGGTTGAGGGTGGTTAACGTGAAAGGCTTGTGGCTGCAGTGGGTTTCTCGACCTAGTGCCGTGGGTGGTGAAAGGGGCTATGCAAATTTTCAAGGTACCCGAAGGCTAGGAGGTGACTGTGATGTTGCGGCTTTATTCCTTCGGTGGCTATATGCAGTGAGCTTGAAGGAGGAAAGGAGAAGTGGCAGCTTGCGTTTGTTTCTTATACATGCATGTATTTATAGAAGAAGGGCAGGAAGCTTTACGTGTTTGAGTTTAAATAGGTTTGGGGCTTATTTTGCTAGTGATAATTTTTGAGTTGGGGTTATTGAAGTATCTTCCGTTTGAATTTGATTTGAAAACTAAATTTAAATTGGAGATGGTTTCAAACTAGGATAATGGTTATAAGACTACGATAATTTGGTAAAAAAAAAAAAACTTTGATCATAACTAAAGGATGAGACACGGCTAGGAGATAAATTTAAAACAATTCAAATACCATTTTAAAGTTTATCAAAAGCATAACTTGATAGCATTGTAACGATAAAATAATAATAATAATAATAATTTAAAATAAGTTCAAATTTTTGGGTCGGGATGTTTCATAAAATCTCTTGCCTCAAACATTGCATAAATTTTATAATTTAAATTAATCATTTCAGATAAATCAAGTCCAAAAATTAATTAAAAACTCAACTCTACCACATTATTTGTCTTCACATTTATTGCATACCTATTATTCTCACTTCATCATTAGCTCACTGGATGGTTTTATGGAAACAAGTAAATAAATAATGAATCTTTAAAAATTCCATAGACTTGCTTTTCAAATCACTCTCCACTAATGTAAAATAAAAAAACATTACCAATGATCAATAGATCTTTAATAGGCTTGTAGTGCATGGCTAAGGTGAGTGCTATTAAGTTGTCACTTTTCTCAGTTTTTTGAATATATCAAACTACCTATTTTCATCGTTCTTCCAAAATTCTTTTCTCTTTTTTTTTTCTTACTCCAAGTTGTCACTTATCTTTTGACGTGAATGCAAGTATTTGTAATGGATGCACTCAGTTACTCAACATGTCACATGATGAGTGCGCAAAAGTGTACTCTAAATACCCTAATATTTGATTAAATTATAAAGAATGAAAATAGAAATAATTAGATTTTACTTTTTTCATTGAATTATATTTCTGTTTACATTGAGATGTCTTTAAGCACAATTTATCTTCTTTTATTTTTATTCTTTATTTTCTTTATTTATTTTATTTTATTTTTATTTTATTTTTATTTCTTTGTTGATATTTGAAGGAGTGAAAAAAATTACATGGGCTTGGACTTGCATGAACAACACGTACGTCAACTCCACTTCAAGCCATTCAATTAATCATGGGCCCATGCAAGTTTGACCAAACTTGGAAAGCACATATGTCGGCGCCCCAGCTTGCGCTTGGGTTCGTACGTAAACTGCGACGCCGGGGACGAATGTCACAAGAAAGTCATCCCTCATCTTTACGTGTGAGAGCCTTATTTTATTTCATTGACAGATATATATATTTTTTTTATATATATATCGCAGCAGAAAAAAGGTCAAGCCATAAATAAACGACAAAATGTTACGCTTGTCGCACATCACATGGTTAACGAAATAAAACCCAAATTAAACGTCACATGCATATATATATCAGAATAAAGTCACCAATGTAAACAGTTTTATACAAAAGTACTTCCCAAAACAGCGGGAAGATTTTCTACAAAATACATCAGTGAATACAAAATAAAGGTGCTGCCAATCCACTCCTCCCTCCGCCAACCATACTAATAGGCGGGTTCTTCTTTTATCTTCTTAAAAGTCGGGCCATAACGAAGGCTGTCCAGACTTAGTCCTGGGTCTACGTCACACATCATCCCAGAGGATGACGTAAACAGGCGTCCCATGTGGAGGAGCCCGTCAACTCCTAGCACTAAACAGCACCCCATGGGGTGTAGGTCGTCAAAAAAATACGTCGCCATAGGAAGCAACTCTGCCGCCCACTGACCCAGCAGGTCTAGGGTCACTGGCCCGGCAGTCTCAGCCTTAGTCGGGCCCATGAGGGCCCGACCCATCTTCTCGAGAGTCGTAATCCAGGGATCCATAATGTCCTGCAATAACTTCTATCGTTCCCAAGGGAGTGATAGTAGAGATAATAAAAGAGGGTGAGATTTCGGGGGAAATCTCAGCAAGTACACTAGCACTTAAACCAGAACATTCCAAATATACAGATGAGTGAACAAAACATTCTTAACTAATGCACATGCAATGAATGACTGACTCATGCACATGCTCATGAAAGCTTTTAAACAGACTTGCTTCTTTCAGACTTCTTTTCATAAAACTTTCATGCAGATTTCTTCTTTCAAACTTCTTTTCATATCATTACTTTTCAAATCATTTCTTTAAAACATTTCGTATCTTTCATTCTTTCTTAGGCGCCATTTATCTTGAACAGATCTTTCTTATGGCTCAAAAGCCCTTCTTGTCATGACTTTTCACTTAACATGTATGAGACACAACACGGTTCCCCTAGCACCGCGTGTTCCCTGCTGGTTACCGCATCACCTTAGTGTGAGTGCGTCTTATAACTTTAAAACGGCAGGTCCTTACACCATATCTGTCCTTGGCACCCACCAGCGTTAGGTGCTATCGCGCTCCGGACACCTTTTGGAGCCATACACGGTCCGCCGACTGTTCTTCGTCGACCCAGGGGCTTCCACTCGACTTTAAACACTCCTGAGTGGACAGGGAGTTCCACTGGGGCACTTCCCCGTCCCAGCCTTTGGGGTTCTTATAAAACTTTACTTCTTTTCTTTTCTTTCAAAAATTCAATCTTTTCTTTTCTTTTCCTTTTTCTTAAAAACATGCTTGACTTTAAAAACCTTCTTTTCATGACTTATGCATGGGACATGCAATGCTCACTTAATTTCATGCAAAACCCGAGACAAGCTCGAGTGCATTCACATTTCATTTTCTTTTCTCCCTCTTTTGGGATAACTTCATAATTTTCCTACTTAGTCATCATGTTCTATACCCAAAATTGGACCTAGGATTGAAGTGGAGTACTTGGCCCATCTCCAACCTATCATGGCCGAATCTTCCTAGGGAGTTCCTAGGGCTTTCCTTCATCATTTGACTCCAATTATCCTCCAATCAATTTTAAAGTGTCAAATTAAATCATGTACCCTCCTTAGCAAGGGGTAACCGAAACTTTAGTGTTTCCCCAAGTAACCATTTTCACTTCCAAACTTAGTTACTTCTATTTCCTCCATTCACCTTTTTAACTTAGGGAACTCCTCCCATTAGTCTATTCAAACTTCCTTTTCTAATAGTTTCTTCTATGAGCTTAACTAAACAAAATCACCACAAAGCAATATAATTTTAATCTTCCAAATCTCAACCTTAAATATCATAAGTTTCCAATTAAACATTACTATACATCATACACAAGTGGTCACTTCTTCCATATGCAAGTATATACCATTTCCATTCATATCAATCATATAATTTATTCTCATGTCCATTTTCATTTTCTCAAAACAATATGCTCCTTGAATAAATCAATTTCATCACTAGTTTCCTCAAATAAATCTTTACCTTAGCAACACCAAATTTAATATTTAACACTAAAATCCTTCATGCATCAATTTCATCATTTCATAAAATAATCATGCTTTTCCTTTCTTTTTGCAACTAACACTTGATCCATCATTTCTACTCACATTCTAAGCTTATGTCATCATATGAATTTACACAAAAATATTCATATCACAAACAAGTAAAATCAATTCAATCCAAACATGGCAATGGCAACCATTAATCCAACAAGCATGATCACCTCACTATATACAAGAATTGTTAAGGAAAATGTGAGAGTATACTTACCACACTCCTATTAGACTTTAGCTTAAAATCTGAAATTACACATATAAAATCTCCCATTAGGCTAGCCATGAACATAAAACTCAAAGGAAACCCTTTTTCCTTCTAACCAAAACAAAGTGTCACATGTGTGTGTGTGTTCTTCCTAAACTTGTATGGATTTAGTCACTAACCTTCTCCAATGAATTGATCACCTCAACACTCTTGCTTTTTGGCTTCACTACTATAGGGTTCTTCAAATTATGTGGTGAAAGGAGAAGAAGCAAAAGTAGAAGTGACTTGAGTGAGTTTGGCCGAGAGGTGGAGAGGAAATGGGAGTGTTTACATGTGTCCAAGTGAAATGAGCTTAAGGGAATTGCCTAAGGAGTCACACGGCCAGCTCTCTTTCCTAGGGTCTTTGGTACACTTTCCACCATACTTAGGTATGGCTAATGATAGATGGAGTGATTGACAACTCTAGGCCACTCCAAGATTAAATCTTGGCCATGCCTTGGTGATTTTCCTTTCTCCTTCTCCCTTCCTATGGCCGGCGACTTCTTGGTGCTTCTAGCATCCATTTTCTTGCTTTTCACTCAATCATCATTCCCCTATCCTCTCATGTGTCCATCCAAGTGATCTCAAAGCCATGCTTTTTAGAATTTGAGCAAGGCATGATCCGGCCAAGCCAAGCTCCACTGAAAATCCACTTTGTTCATTTTCCTAGTTTTTGTCATTTCAATCACCTACATCCACACCATACCTCTCTTCACATCACCATACTCTCTTACACATGTACTTTATTCACTTACACACTCTTCCCCTTTGTCCTATCACTTGTTGGTGGCCATACCCCATGAGATTCTCCAATTGCACCCCACGGATTGCCTTCCACCGAAACCACCTAGCTCCTTGCATCCATGCTTCTCCTCATGCCATTTATCACTTCCCTACACACCATGATCTCAATTGGCAAGTCAAGGGATGGTGTCTTGTACCTCCAAGATTCCATGGTAGGAAAATCATTCCATTAGATCCTACACTCAATCCTACATGGCATGTATCCAACTACTAGTCAACCTCCACCAACTAGGGTTTTCCTATAAGTGTTTGGATAATTTTCTAGGATTTTTCTTCAATTGACAAGTGTCTCTACTATGGGCTTGATGGGCCATGGGCTAATTCTAAGGGCTTTTGGACTCACCATTGCTCTCTTGGCCCATTTACTTGATCCATTCCTCAAAAGTCTCATTCCTAAGCCCATCTCTTCAAAGCCTATTTTGTTCTTTCACCAATTACTACTAATCTTGTGTATTAACCTTTAATTAACTAATTAAATTAAGATGAAGATTTTTTAGGGCTATTACATCCTCCCCCACTAATAAAAGATTTCGTCCTCGAAATCAATGCATGCTATGCCATGGAGAATAATAATAAATTTTATCATACCTCGAGGAATATTAGTAGTGGACTCTTCTGATGATGAATAAGTGGGTACTCCTTCTTCCTCGGTCACAGAGTCTTGAGAAAAATAAAATATCGCATCCAAGTCCGAGTCGTAATATAGGTTCGTCTTTAATTCATTCAATCTGTGCATTATTTCTTCTTCCGTTTCCACCCGTGGTATCCCTTCTACTCTTTGTCTTATGCGATCGTTAGAGGTATCAGAATTTTCCAAAGGTTCCATGTTTGGTTCACTCGCTTCTCCCCGTACTATTCTACGCAATTGCTCTCTCTCTCCCTTCATCCAGGGGTTAGGGGGTTGTCGCTCTTCGCTCGGCGTAGCTCTACGGAATACGAGGTTCCCTCTAGGCCCTATGTCCATCCGATGGGTACGATGTCTCTCACATCGCTCCAGGTGCCTAAGCCTCTGTACTCTCTTTCTTTCATGCCTTCTACGCAAGATTCTTTGTCTGATTTCTCTCATCTCTCTTAATTGGGCTATAGTAGCTACTGACATGCGTGGGGTTCTTCTAGTTCTGGCCATAACCTGGTTAAATTTTATTAAAAAGTTACTTATAGTGCGGTGATGTAATCCAAAGAATATAACACTCAAAACACCAATCAATTGTTTATACATTCAAACAAAGCAATCATTCATTCACAACCAAAATTCAGCAAAACGGAAATCAAATACACTAGAAATTTTCAAACAAATGAGGGTGGTTAGCTCTCATAGCATCTTCGCATTCCCAAGTTGCTTCTTGAAATGTCGGGTTATTCCACAACACTTTTACTAAGGAGATTTTTCGATTCCTTAGTTCTTGTTCCTTGCGATCTGTAATTTGCGTCGGCCACTCTTCATAAGTTAAATTAGGGCGTAGTTCGATGGTACTCGGATCCATTACCGTCGCTGGTTTGTCGCCGAAACTCCTCTTTAAGGACGACACATGAAACACATTATGGACTCCTTGTAGATTTACTGGCAGATTCAAACGATAAGCCACTGGTCCGACTCTTTCCAAAATTTCATATGGTCCGATGTAACGAGGACTTAATTTCCTTTCTTGCCAAATCGGGCCACTCCCTTCATTGGCGAAATCTTAATATACACCCAGTCGCCAACTACAAACTCTAAGGGTCTTCTCCTTTGATCTGCGTAGCTCTTCTGCCTACTTTGGGCAGTTTTCATCCTTTCCCGTATCAGCTCTACTTGAGTCTTAACTTCTTGCAAATACTCAGGCCCTAACACTTTGCTTTCACCGACTTCGTCCCAATATAAAGGAGAACTGCACTTTCTTCCATACAAGGCTTCGTACGGTGCCATCTGGATAGTAGCTTGAAAGCTGTTGTTGTAGGCGAATTCAATTAAAGGCAAAAGACTCTCCCAATCGCCACTAGAGTCTAGCACACACACGCCCGTAGCATGTCTTCTAAAGTCTGAATAGTCCGTTCTGTCTGACCATTAGTCTGCGGATGATAGGCGCTGCTAAACTTCAAGTTGGATCCCATTCTCTTCTGTAGACTTTGCCAAAAGTGAGAGGTAAATCTTGGATCCCTATCTGAGACAATCGTTTTTGGCACTCCGTGCAGACGAACTATTTCTTTCACATAAATTCGAGACAATTTTTCCATTGAATCAGTATTTGCAATCGATAGGAAGTGGGCACTCTTTGTCAATCTGTCCACTATTACCCATATTGTGTTCTTTCCCGCCGAGGTTCTTGGGAATCCTATTACAAAATCCATTGAAATATCTTCCCATTTCCATTTAGGAATTGGAAGAGGTTGCAGCATTCCTGCGGGACGTTGATGTTCCGCTTTAACCATTTGACACACAGAACATTTTGCCACAAAAGCAGCTACATCTTTCTTTATACCTTCCCACCAAAATTTTTCCTTTAGATCTTGGTACATTTTGGTACTTCCGGGATGGGCTGTATAAGGGGTGCAGTATGCCTCCCTCATAAGCCTTTCCTTTAATTCTGAATTATCTGGTATCACTGTTCTCTTTCCAAAGTATAACGTTCCATCATCAGACACGGTAAAATGAGGTGATCCTTTTCCCTCGAGTAAATTTGTTCGGATCTTTTCCAGTTTGGTATCTTGCCGTTGTCCTTCCCGGATTTCATCTTCAGTTAGAGAAATAATCTCTTGAACTGTTGCTAACATTGCTTCTCTAGGCTGACTCTTAACCAACATACTTTGCATAACAGCTAGCGCTGGTGGTTCCTCCACTTGAGATTTTCGGCTTAAAGCATCTGCCACCACGTTAGCTTTTCCCGGGTGGTACTTGATCTCATACCGGAAATCATTTATAGTCTCGATCCACCTTCTCTGTCCCATATTTAGATTCTTCTGACTAAACAGATACTTTAAACTCTTATGGTCAGTGTATATCTCACATTCTTCCCCATACAAGTAGTGCCTCCAAATTTTCAACGCAAACACTACTGCTGCCAGTTCCAGGTTGTGGGTGGGGTAATTTCGCTCATGATCTTTAAGCTGTCGGGACGCGCAGGCAACTACTCGTCCTTCCTGCATTAGTACACATCCCAAACCCAACTTTGAGGCATCACTATATACTACATATGGTTTGTGGGGCTCTGGTAATGCCAATACTGGTGCAGAAGTCAATCTCCTCTTAAGTTCTTGAAAACTCTGTTCACAATGGTCATTCCAGACATATTTGGCATTCTTCTTCGTCAAAGCCGTTAGAGGACCAGATAACTTAGAAAACCCTTCAACGAATCTTCTATAGTATCCTGCTAAGCCAAGAAAACTATGTATCTCATGAACGGACGTCGGTTAAGGCCATTCAGTTACCGCCTCTATTTTTGCTGGGTCCACGGAAACTCCATTGCTTGAAATTACATGGCCCAAAAATTTAACTTCGTGGAGCCAAAAGTCACACTTACTAAGTTTGGCATACAACTGATGTTCTTGTAAAATTTTTAGCACTGTCTCCAAATGCTCCTTGTGTTCCTCATCATTCCGAGAGTATACCAGAATATCGTCGATGAACACCACGACAAAACTGTCTAAGTACGATCGAAAAATTCTATTCATCAGATCCATAAAGGCTGCTGGGGCATTTGTCAATCCAAAAGGCATGACTAAGAACTCGAAATGTCCATAGCGAGTTCGGAAAGCAGTCTTGGGTACATCTTGCTCCTTAATCCTAAGCTGATGATACCCTGATCTGAGATCTATCTTAGAGAATACTGTGGCTCCTTGCAGTTGATCCAGCAAATCGTCTATCCGGGGTAGCGGATACTTATTCTTAATAGTGACCTTATTGAGTCCTCGGTAATCGATGCACATCCGCATTGTTCCATCTTTCTTCTTCACAAACAGAACTGGGGCTCCCCACGGCGATGAACTAGGCCGTATAAATCCTTTTTCCAACAATTCCTCGATTTGAGTCTTCAATTCTTTCAATTCCGTTGGAGCCATCCGATATGGCGCCTTGTGAACTGGAGTTGTCGCAGGTTCAAGTTCAATGGTAAACTCAGTCTCACATTCCGGGGGTAATCCTGGCAGATCATCTGAGAACACTTGGGGGAAGTCCTTTACTACCAGAATTTCTTCAATATTCTTGGTATCTCCGCCTGCTTTCAAGGACATTATCAAAAATCCTTCAGCTCCTCCCCTTAAACTTTTCGTCATTCTTTTCGCTGTCACTATAGAAGAAACATAGTGGACTATTTCTCCTTCGTAGTGCAACTTCTCTTCTTCAGGCAGTTCGAACGTAATCTCCTTTTTGCGACAGTCAATTTTGGCGTAATACTTAGATAGCCAATCCATGCCTAATATCACGTCAAATCCTAACAAATGGAAAACTATCAGATCAGCGTTAAACCTTACGCTAGTTATTTCTAACGGGCAGTTCCTCACTATTCGCTAACATCCAAATGTCTTCCCATCGGGGAGTGTCACCAACACTTTTCGAGTCAAAGGCTCTACTTCTAACTTACACATCCACACGCAATCATAAGAAATAAAAGATCTCGTCGCGCCGGAATCAAACAAAGCATACACCACATTACGCATCAATATAATTACACCAGTAATAATGCCGGCGTTAATAGCCTCCTCGTCGTCCACATCTACTTCTCCCGGGGTAATAGCGTACACCTTGGACTTCACAGGGGCCTTCGCCTTTCCTCCAGGTGCTGTCGCTCCGCCAGGGGCTGTCTGTGGGCAATCACGGATTAGGTGACCCACTTGACCGCACCTAAAACAAGCTCCTGTTGCAGCGCGGCATTCTCCCTTATGTGGGCGTCCGCACGTCCTACATGGTGGAAATGAGATCGTTCCTTTTGGTCCGCCTACTTTACCTTTCCCCTTATCCATGAGATGAGTACTTCTCCTTTTATCCATATCTTTTCCCGAAGAATACGAGAAATTTCTTTTCTTGTAAGTCTGGGCTTGATTGATCAGACTTCTCTGCTCGGCTTCAGCAATAGCCGTCACATTCACCAACTCTTGAAAATTTTCGATTCGCAAACAAGCCACTTGATTGCGAATCCTTGGCTGCAATCCATCCTAAAATTTCTTCGCTCGCATCTTTTCTGTTATCACCAAATGCGGGGCGAATCGTGTCAGTTCCATAAATTTAGCGGCGTACTGGTCCACCGTCATGCTTCCTTGCACTAATGTGGCGAACTCTATCGCCTTCTGCTGTTTAATCGACTCCGGAAAGAATCGATTATCGAACTCGATCTTGAACCTATCCCAAGTGAGGAATACATTCTCTCCCAATTCTTGTCTCAGTAGCCTTCTCTTTGTGTCCCACCATAGTCCGGCCTCCCCTTGTAATAGGTGACCAGCATATTGCACTTTTTGCGCCTCCGTGCACCCACTGATCTCGAAGGTGCGTTCTAAGTCCATAATCCATCGGTCGGCTTTCATAGCTCCTTCAGTCCCCATAAAATTCGGGTACTGATACACCAGAAATTTTTCGTATGGGCACCCTGCCGTCCCTCCACTGACGTTTGGGTGACATCGGCTCTGCTCCATTTGGTGCTTCACTAATTCCGTCATCTGGCGAATAGCTTCCGCTATCGCTTGTCCGCCATCTAACGGAGTATTCGAGGTCTCCCTTCCTCCAGTCTGAGGTGGCGAAATTAGTGGCGCATTTCCTATGGTCGGTACTGGACTCGAAACATTAACTCTCGGTAATGCTTCGGGTCTTGGAGTAGGGGCACGTCGTCGCCCTCCTGCCATTCTTCCCTGAAAAGCACATAATCCTCGTATGAGTTACCTTAGCTCCTGTGCTCCGATTCTTGTAACTCACCACATCATACTTGCATACCACTACTATCTCCAATCCATTATCTAAAGATTCAGACCTAAGTCTAAAGAATCATAACCTATACCATGTGATTCTTTCTCCTAGGACTTGTGGTTTCTTACCCAGAGACTTAACTGCTCTGATACCACCGCTGTCGGAGCCCCAGCTTGCGCTTGGGTTCGTACGCAAATTGCGACGCCGGGGACGAACGTCACAAGGAAGTCATCCCTCATCTTTACGTGTGAGAGCCTTATTTTATTTCATACACAGATATATATTTTTTTTTTATATATATCGCAGCAGAAAAAAGGTCAAGCCATAAATAAACGACAAAACGTTACGCTTGTCGCACATCACATGGTTAACGAAATAAAACCCAAATTAAACGTCACATGCATATATATATCAGAATAAAGTCACCAATGTAAACAGTTTTATACAAAAGTACTTCCCAAAAAACCGGGAAGATTTTCAACAAAATACATCAGTGAATACAAAATAAAAATGCTGCCAATCCACTCCTCCCTCCGCCAACCATACTAATAGGCGGGTTCTTCTTTTATCTTCTTAAAAGTCGGGCCATAACGAAGGCTGTCCAGACTCAGTCCTGGGCCTACGTCACACATCATCCCAGAGGATGACGTAAACAGGCGTCCCATGTGGAGGAGCCCGTCAACTTCTAGCACCAAACAGCACCCCGTAGGGCGTAGGTCGTCAAAAAAATACGTCGCCATAGGAAGCGACTCTGTCGCCCACTGACCCAGCAGGTCTAGGGTCACTGGCCCGGCAGTCTCAGCCTTAGTCGGGCCCATGAGGGTCTGACCCATCTTCTCGAGAGTCGTAATCCGGGGATCCATCATGTCCTGCAATAACTTCTATCGTTCCCAAGGGAGCAATAGTAGAGATAATAAAAGAGGGTGAGATTTCGGGGGAAATCTCAGCAAGTATACTAGCACTTAAACCAGAACATTCCAAATATACAGATGAGTGAACAAAACATTCTTAACTAATGCACATGCAATGAATGACTGACTCATGCACATGCTCATGAAAACTTTTAAACAGACTTGCTTCTTTCAGACTTCTTTTCATAAAACTTTCATGCAGATTTCTTCTTTCAAACTTCTTTTCATATCATTACTTTTCAAATCATTTCTTTAAAACATTTCGTATCTTTCATTCTTTCTTAGGCGCCACTTATCTTGAACAGATCTTTCTTATGGCTCGAAAGCCCTTCTTGTCATGACTTTTCACTTAACATGTATGAGACACAACACGGTTCCCCTAGCACCGCGTGTTCCCTGCTGGTTACCGCATCACCTTAGTGTGAGTGCGTCTTATAACTTTAAAACGGCAGGTCCTTACACCATATCCGTCCTTGGCACCCACCAGCGTTAGGTGCTACCGCGCTCCGGACACCTTTTGGAGCCATACATGGTCCGCCGACTGTTCTTCGTCGACCCAAGGGCTTCCACTCGACTTTAAACACTCCTGAGTGGACAGGGAGTTCCACTGGGGCACTTCCCCGTCCCAGCCTTTGGAGTTCTTATAAAACTTTACTTCTTTTCTTTTCTTTCAAAAATTCAATCTTTTCTTTTCTTTTCCTTTTTCTTAAAAACATGCTTGACTTTAAAAACCTTCTTTTCATGACTTATGCATGGGACATGCAATGCTCACTTAATTTCATGCAAAACCCGAGACAAGCTCGAGTGCATTCACATTTCATTTTCTTTTCTCCCTCTTTTGGGATAACTTCATAATTTTCCTACTTAGTCATCATGTTCTATACCCAAAATTGGACCTAGGATTGAAGTGGAGTACTTGGCCCATCTCCAACCTATCATGGCCGAATCTTCCTAGGGAGTTCCTAGGGCTTTCCTTCATCATTTGACTCCAATTATCCTCCAATCAATTTTAAAGTGTCAAATTAAATCATGTACCCTCCTTAGCAATGGGTAACTGAAAGTTTAGTGTTTCCCCAAGTAACCATTTTCACTTCCAAACTTAGTTACTTCTATTTCCTCCATTCACCTTTTTAACTTAGGGAACTCCTCCCATTAGTCTATTCAAACTTCCTTTTCTAATAGTTTCTTCTATGAGCTTAACTAAACAAAATCACCACAAAGCAATATAATTTTAATCTTCCAAATCTCAACCTTAAATATCATAAGTTTCCAATTAAACATTACTATACATCATACACAAGTGGTCACTTCTTCCATATGCAAGTATATACCATTTCCATTCATATCAATCATATAATTTATTCTCATGTCCATTTTCATTTTCTCAAAACAATATGCTCCTTGAATAAATCAATTTCATCACTAGTTTCCTCAAATAAATCTTTACCTTAGCAACACCAAATTTAATATTTAACACTAAAATCCTTCATGCATCAATTTCATCATTTCATAAAATAATCATGCTTTTCCTTTCTTTTTGCAACTAACACTTGATCCATCATTTCTACTCACATTCTAAGCTTATGTCATCATATGAATTTACACAAAAATATTCATATCACAAACAAGTAAAATCAATTCAATCCAAACATGGCAATGGCAACCATTAATCCAACAAGCATGATCACCTCACTATATACAAGAATTGTTAAGGAAAAGGTGAGAGTATACTTACCACACTCCTATTAGACTTTAGCTTAAAATCTGAAATTACACATATAAAATCTCCCATTAGGCTAGCCATGAACATAAAACTCAAAGGAAACCCTATTTCCTTCTAACCAAAACAAAGTGTCACATGTGTGTGTGTGTTCTTCCTAAACTTGTATGGATTTAGTCACTAACCTTCTCCAATGAATTGATCACCTCAACACTCTTGCTTTTTGGCTTCACTACTATAGGGTTCTTCAAATTATGTGGTGAAAGGAGAAGAAGCAAAAGTAGAAGTGACTTGAGTGAGTTTGGCCGAGAGGTGGAGAGGAAATGGGAGTGTTTGCATGTGTCCAAGTGAAATGAGCTTAAGGAAATTGCCTAAGGGGTCACACGGCCAGCTCTCTTTCCTAGGGTCTTTGGTACACTTTCCACCATACTTAGGTATGGCTAATGATAGATGGAGTGATTGACAACTCTAGGCCACTCCAAGATCAAATCTTGGCCATGCCTTGGTGATTTTCCTTTCTCCTTCTCCCTTTCTATGGCCGGCGACTTCTTGGTGCTTCTAGCATCCATTTTCTTGTTTTTCACTCAATCATCATTCCCCTATCCTCTCATGTGTCCATCCAAGTGATTTCAAAGCCATGCTTTTTGGAATTTTAGCAAGGCATGATCCGGCCAAGCCAAGCTCCACCGAAAATCCACTTTGTTCATTTTCCTAGTTTTTGTCATTTCAATCACCTACATCCACACCATACCTCTCTTCACATCACCATACTCTCTTACACATGTACTTTATTCACTTACACACTCTTCCCCTTTGTCCTATCACTTGTTGGTGGCCATACCCCATGAGATTCTCCAATAGCACCCCACGGATTGCCTTCCACCGAAACCACCTAGCTCCTTGCATCCATGCTTCTCCTCATGCCATTTGTCACTTCCCTACACACCATGATCTCAATTGGCAAGTCAAGGGATGGTGTCTTGTACCTCCAAGATTCCATGGTAGGAAAATCATTCCATTAGATCCTACACTCAATCCTACATGGCATGTATCCAACTACTAGTCAACCTCCACCAACTAGGGTTTTCCTATAAGTGTTTGGATAATTTTCTAGGATTTTTCTTCAATTGACAAGTGTCTCTACTATGGGCTTGATGGGCCATGGGCTCATTCTAAGGGCTTTTGGACTCACCATTGCTCTCTTGGCCCATTTACTTGATCCATTCCTCAAAAGTCTCATTCCTAAGCCCATCTCTTCAAAGCCTATTTTGTTCTTTCACCAATTACTACTAATCTTGTGTATTAACCTTTAATTAACTAATTAAATTAAGATGAATATTATTTAGGGCTATTACAACATAGCACTTGAGTGGGCATTTACTTCAATAGACAAGAGGGCCCACTAGGTTAATGGAATAGAGTTGTAATTTAACTTGGAGACATGGACGGCACTTATGGAGACCTAGGCGCAGTATGACATAGTAACACATATATATATTGGGACTTCATCTAGCGCCACCGCGTGGGGGGGGGGGAGACTTGGGTGCAAACGAACGAAGGCCGCGTACAGAGAAGGAAATTCAATTCTCAATGGCCGGCAGCTGCTTCTTTTTCTTGAGATTTTTGTTGTCCATTCGGTTTGTGGGTAACTAAATTCTCAAGTAAGATTAGAGATGAACTTGCACATTAGATAGTATTTTTAATTTATTTTTAATTCATATATTTGGTTTTTAATTTATTAAAACTCTTTGATTTATCATTCTCAATATTTTGTTGATATTTTTTTTCTCCAAATAATCTTAAAATTTATTTTGTTTATGGATTCAGTCATACTTTTCCTATTGAATGGATTTATTCTTTGATTATATTTGGATTCATTTATTATTTATATTGATTTAGTTCTCTACTGCAATATCGTCCCTAGGTATATTGTCGTCGTTGGGTTTTCTCAATGTGAATATCAATTTGCGTAATTTAAAAGTGATGAATGATTTTTTTAAAGAGTTACATTTGATTTAATTTTTGGTTTATAATTTCATATCTTCCAATTGAGAATTATAGAATTGAATTCTTGATTGAGTTATCAGTGAATTAAAAATAATTAAAATACCGGATATGTGCAAGGGATTTTCGAGACTCTACTGTTTGTCAACTTTGACTACTTTTTCCGTTAATTACTTAATTTAATTTTAATTTGTATCTAAATCAGTTTTTCTTTTCTCATTAATCATTTAATATTTTTTTTTCTTAGTTTATTTGCTATTCTACTATTCTTTTAATTTGTTTCCCTGTGGAATCAACACCCCAAAGCTGAACTACAATTACCGCGTTATTCTTTATGCATTATCAAATTTTGGTGCTGTTGCCGGGGAGATGGTAGAAGAATTGTTAGATAGTTTTTTTTTTTCTAGCAGTTTGTAAAGGCGGTAACTTCATTCCCTCTTTTTACTTGCTACATTATTTTTTTATTTTTCTCTTTCATAGTTTTTTTTTTTAGTGTTGCATTTTTTTCTTTCTTTTATTTTTACTTTTTATTGTTATCTTGTATGCATAATAGATATAGGGACACATTAGGTCGATTTGCTTGTAGGCCTGTGTTAGATTCAGATTTAGAGTCTAATTTTTTTATTCATTTGTTTGATAATTCTTCTGCTTCTGAAAATATGAGTGAACATGAGGATCAACCCATTAGGACTCTTCAGGATTACCTCCACCCTACACGCACAATTACACCATCATATATCATGTTTCCACCCAATACTCATCTACTTCATATTAAAATGGCGGTGATACAATTGCTCCCTACTTTTCATGGGTTGAAAAATGAAAATCCATATGTGCACATTAGGGAGTTTAAGGAGGTAGTTGCGACTTTTCATAGTCAAAATGCAATTGATGACATTATGAGACTTAAGTTCTTTTCTTTCTCTTTGAAAGATATAGCTAAGAGTTGGCTATACTCACTGAGACCATGATCTATTGGGTCTTGGAGTGAGATAACTCAGGCTTTCTTTAATAAATACTTTCCCCAACATAAGACCAATGACTTAGAAAGGCAGATCTCCACCTTTGCATAAAAGGATAGTGAGACTTTGTATATGTCTTGGGAGAGATTTAAGGAGTTATTGAGTATGTGCCCTCACCATGGATATGAGAGTTGGCGTCTAGTGAGTTACTTCTATGAGGGACTTACACCTAGAGAGCGCCAATTTGTGGAGATGATGTGTAATGGTGAGTTCTTGCAGAAAAATCCTGATGAGGCCATAGAGTACCTCAATGAGCTTGCTAAAAAGGCTCACACTTGGATTGGACCTAGTGCTACTGAGAGTGCAAATAGGTCACGACCTATAGGGAACCAGAATGGTGGTGGAATTTACCATCTCAGGGAGGAAGACAACTTGAGGGCTAAGGTTGAGGTACTTACTAAAGAGTTAAAGTTGTTAAAGTCTAAAGATTTAAAACTAACACACTTGGCTGATCATACAAAGTCTTCTGGACCATGTTTTGTGTGTGGCGGGGTAGATCACCTCGCCCAAAAGTGTCCCACATTTGCTGAGATGAGAGAGTTGTATCAGGAACAATGTAATGCCTTAGGTATGTAGAAGAAGCCTTTTACACATTTCTCTGAGACCTACAATCCGGGGTGGCGTGATCACCCTAATTTTAGCTAGAAGTCTAAAAACTAGCCACTTGCATTACCTACACCACCTGCACAGTTCACTAGATCATATCCTGCACCATATCATGCACCTACATCTGCTAGAAGTTGTTTAGAAGACACTTTGCATGCCTTTATTGAAGCACAAGGTGAGACTAAACAAAAGTTTGAATCTTTGACTTCGTAGGTTGTGGAAGAAAACAAGGAGATAAAGAGTCAAGTGACCAAACTGATGAGCTCCTTGAGTGTGACTATGCAAGGTGAATTTCCTTCTCAAGCTCAGTCCACACCTTATGGTCAACACATGGCACAAGAGAATTTGAAGGATGTGAACGTCATTGTGACTCGTAGTGGTAAGTCATCACACATCCCAACAACGGACAAATCAAAGGATGTGCAGAATGATCGAGATAGTAGTGCTGCTGAGCTACCCAAGGAACTAGAGGTGACAAAGAGCCATGTTAAGGTACCATTCTCTTAAGCTTTGAAATCAAGCAAGCTAACTATGGATCCTAACAATGAAATTCTCGAGAATCTCAGGCAGGTAAAAGTCAATCTTCCTCTTTTGCATGTAATAATATAAGTTCCTACTTACGCAAAAGTTCTTAAGGATTTGTGTATAGTTAAGAGGAAGCACTATGTAAGGAAGACAACGTTCTTGATAGAACAAGTTAGTGCTCTAATTGAGTAGCAAATTCCTCCCAAGTAAAAGGATCCTAGGTGCCCAACCATCGCATGCAGCATTGGAAATCAAGAATTTGGGTAAGCGTTGCTAGATTTAGGAGCCAGTGTGAATTTAATGCCTTATTCTATTTATTTGCAGCTGAGGTTAGGGGAAATTAAACCAACTTCTGTGGTATTGCAATTGGCTGACCGTTTAGTCAGAACACCATGGGGTGTGGTAGATGATGTTTTGATTCAAATTGATAAATTTTATTATCTCATTGATTTTCTAATCTTGGACACTACTTCTGATGTTGACTCTACCTCTAAAATTCATTTAATTTTAGGTAGACATTTCCTTGCCACTGCTAATGCTCTTATCAATTGTAGGAATGGGCTTATGAAGCTGTTTTTTGGAAACATGACTCTGGAGGTGAACGTCTTCCATATTGCAAAATAACCGGAGGAGGATGATGGATGCCATTAGACATAGATGATTGATTCACTCATGGATAGGGGAGTTTTGGAAACTCATGATTTTGATTCCCTTGAGCATTTTATTGTTAATTATGAGTTCGACTCCATTAATGATTCATCTGATATAATTAATATTTGTTCTATTTTCGACATAACTCAGGATTATGGCATACAGAAATGGTAACCGAAGTTCGAGGAGTTGCCTGAGAAAAATAAAAGATAGATTCCTTCAAGCATGGAAGCACCCAAAGTTGAATTGAAGTCTTTGCCTAAGGGTTTGAAGCATGTTTTCCTTGGTCCAGGTGATACTTTTTCTATTATTATCTCATCTGAATTGTCTGAGTCTCAAGGTAAGAAATTAATTCGAGTTCTAAGTGAGCATAAGTCAGCCTTAGGTTGGAGCATTACTGATATAAAAGGTGTTAGTCCCTTGATTTGTTCACATAAAATTAATTTGGAGGAAAGAGCTAGCCCTCGTAGAGACCCACAGCGTAGGCTTAATCCCACTATGAAAGAAGTGGTGAAAAATGAGGTTTTAAAATTGTTAGATGCAGGAATCATATACTCCATTGCTGATAGTAAATAGGTTAGTCCTACACAGGTTGTTCCTAAAAAGTTGGTGTTACTGTATTGAAGAATGACCTAGGAGAATTAGTCTTTGCCAAGCTTGTGACTGGGTGGCGAATATGCATTGATTATAGAAAATTGAATGCTGCCACCTAGAAAGACCATTCATTTTCCTCTCCCTTTTGTTGATCAAATTCTTGAGCGTGTGACTGGTCATCCTTTCTACTGTTTCTTGGATGGTTATTCTAGTTATTATCAAATTGAAATTGCATTAGAAAACTAGGATAAAATCACTTTTACTTGTCCTTTTGGTACTTATGCTTTTCGTAGAATGCCATTTGGATTGTGTAAAGCACCTGATACTTTTCAACGTTGCATGATGAGTATCTTTAGTGACATGATTGAAAATTGCATGGAAATTTTTATGGATGACTTTACTGTTTTTGGATCCTCTCTTAATGCATACTTCTTGAATTTAGAGAGAGTGTTGACTCGTTGTGAGGAGAAGGAACTGACTTTAAATTGGGAAAAATGCCACTTTATGGTACCTTCAAGTATTGTCTTAGGGCATATTATTTCTTCCAGAGGGATAGAAGTTGATCAATCTAAGATTGAATTAATTTCTAAGTTGCCTACACCTAACACAGTAAAGGATGTGAGATCATTTCTTGGCCATGTGGACTTTTATAGGAGGTTTATACAAAATTTTTTCACTATATATAGACCACTATGTGACCTCCTAGCTAAAGATGCCCCATTTGAGTGGACACAAGCTTGTCAAGAGGCCTTTAAAACGCTAATTGGCAAGCTTACCTCAGCACCTATAATGTAGCCATTGATTGGATTTTGCCTTTTGAAATTATGTGTGATGCTAGTGATTATGTTGTAGGTGCTGTTCTTGGACAACGAAGGGAGGGGAAGCCCTTTGTTATATACTATGCTAGTAGGACTCTAAATAGTGCTCAGATGAATTACTCAACTACTGAAAAAGAGTTGCTAGCTGTAGTGTTTGCTTTGGATAAATTTCGTTCTTATTTGATTGGTTCTCCTATTATTATTTTTACAGATCATGCAGCCCTTAAGTACCTTCTTACAAAGAAGAATGTTAAGGCACGACTAATACGGTGGATTTTACTTTTGTAGGAATTTGACATCATTATCAAAGACAAGAAAGGAGTGGAGAACGTAGTAGCTGACCATCTCTCAAGACTCACATTTGAGAAAACTTTTGACCATCTGCCAATTAGGGATGATTTTCCGATGAGCATTTACTTTCTATTGCTTCTCTACCATGGTTTGCTCATATTGTGAATTATTTGGCTACAAGCGAGATATTGGTGGATTGTAGCGCTCAAGATAAGGGGAAATTCATGAATGAGGTACGTAATTTCTATTGGGATGACCCTCTTTTTTTTAAATACTGCCCTGACCAAATTTTGAGGCTTTGCATTCCTAATGAAGAGATTGCTAGTTTCTTGAAATTTTGTCACTCCCAAGCTTGCGGAGGCCACTTTTCAATGAAGAAAACCGTTGCAAAAATTTTGCAGTGTGGATTTTATTGGCCCACCTTGTTTAAGGATGCAAATATCTATTGTTGTTCATATGAAAGGTGTCAAAAATTAGGAGTTATGTTCCATCGTAATATGATGTCTTTGAACTTAATTTTAGTGATTGAAATTTTTGATTGCTTGGGTATTGATTTTATGGGACCATTTCCTCCTTCTTTTGAATATCAATATATTATTGTGGTAGTGAATTATGTGTCAAAATGGGTGGAAGCAGCAGCTTGCAGGAATAATGATAATAAGATGCTAATTAAATTTCTTAAAGAGAATGTGTTATCTCGATTTGGTATACCACGTGCTATCATTAGAGACAGGAGTACACATTTTTGCAACCGTTCTTTTGAGACTTTGATGAAGAAATATGGGGTGGTATATAAAATTTCTAGTGCATACCACCCGCAGACAGATGGACAGATAGAACTTGCAAACAGGGAGATTAAGCAAATTTTAGAAAAAACGATAAATTCGGATCGCAAAGATTGGTATTTGAGACTAGTTGATGCGCTTTGGGTTTATTGTACAGCTTTCAAAACTCCCTTAGGCATGTCACCTTATATACTTATTTTTGGAAAACCTTTTCATTTATTTGTGGAGATTGAGTATCGAGCCTATTGGGCTATCAAGCATTTTAATTTTGACATGGGAGAAGCAGGTAAGCCTAGAAAATTTCAATTGACCGAGTTAGAGGAGTTGATGAATGATGCCTATGAGAACTCTAAAATCTTTAAGGCTAAAATGAAAGCGTTTCATGATAAAAATATTTTGAGAAAAACATTTAAGCCCAATGATCGATTGTTTTTATATGTCTTTAGACTCCATAAGCACCCATGAAAACTTCGGCCTAAGTGGAGCGGCCCTTTTGTAGTGATGAATGTTTTTAAAAATAGGGCGGTAGAAATAGAGGATCCTAAGGATGGTAGGATTTTTAAAGTAAATGGTCAGCGTCTTCAAATATTAATTGATAGGCAAGTTCCAGAAGTGGACGAAATTTCACTTGTGGACCCGGTCTATCAACCTGGCCACACCACACATGTATGTTTTCTTTTTATTTGTTTTATTTGTTTTTTTTTTCTTTTTGGTTTATTTTTTCTCTTTTCTTTTTATTTTTGGTTGCTGTTGGTTTTCTTTGTTTTTGTTTGCAGGTTAGTGTCAGTTTGTCATTTCAATTTGCCATCTTTGGTGCTTAGAGAGTTTTCCACGTCCTACATCAGGTGTATTATATCTTTTTCAGTTACTCCCCCTTTAGTTTTGATTGTTAAACATTGAGGACAGTGTCTCATTGAAGTTGGGGGGTGGAGATGCAAATTTAGCATTTAAGTGCATGTTGAAACCTTGTGGCATACTTCCATGTGCCAAATTTTTTAAAAATTTGCATGATACAGGCACCCTTTCACATGTGTACTCATGCTCATTCATGGTCATCTTAGTGAATTTATCAAACCGATCTTAATCATTTTGCTGAAGCATTTACAGAACTTTTAATGCACATATCCAAATTTTGTGGTAAGATGGTGGTTTGGCGCATGTAGTTAGAGAACTCTTTTGCTTAAGTGAATATTCATGAGAGTTTTGGTGAGAACTGAGAGCGTACAAATGCAAAAAAAATTGTGATAAACATTTATTGATCTGTTGAGTTGGACACTTTTGAGAATATCATTACATGGTTGGTGGTAAGATGGTGAATATACTTAGGATATGACGAAAATCAATTTAGGATTAACGTTTGAGCCTTTCAAGTTAACCCTTCTTGTTATAGATCCTTAGTAGCCAATTTGAGTCAACAAACACATATAGACTTTTTCTTTTCATATACCCACATCATCCATACCTCTCCACATTAGAGTTTAGCCTATACACTGATTTTTCCTACCCTTATTACTTCCAAGTGCGTACTAGGTGTGGAATTTGCATATTTTATTTCATAATGAAAAAGAAAAAGAAAAAGAAAAAGGAAGAGTACAAGTGCAAAGTGTTCGATTAAGTGAGCTTCATAGTAAAAAAAAAACAAAAAAAAAAACAAAGAGATTGAAAAAAAAGGAGAAAAGAAAAAAAAAAAGAGAAGTTAAAGAAAAAGAAAAAGCATTATTTGATGATCTGAAAAGTTAAAGAGTGCATCGATGAGAATTGTAGTCTATTGAGATATTTAATAAGATTCCTTTGGTGTGTACTTAGAAGTTTTTGAATTTCTTTTATCCTTTTCTTCATATAGCCCCTAACCCAAACCACATTACAATCTTTTGTATTGATTGTTCTGATCCTAAGTAAGTTTATGGAATGAATGGTGGAAATTCTCATTTGTTAGTGATCCTATCATAAGATCAAAATTTTATGATAAAAATTTGCTTGTTGCTTGTACATAATTGTCTAATTCCCCATGAGAGTGTATGTACATCCCTTGTTAACTCCATAGAGAGAACTCCTACATGAAATACTATTTACCCGTGAGTTATGGAGTTGAACTTTTTGCTTGAGATGTTCTTGATGTTGCATGTGTCGCGGTTTGTGGTTAGATAGATATAGTTTGTATCACACACACTATGTGGATAACAATATGTGGATTAATTGTGATTGGGTTATTGGGTTCCTAAAATTTCTTTGAGATGTCATTCTGGAAAGTGTGACTTGATGACCTCTATGTGTGTTCTTTGGTCTCTGTCACCGTTTTTGCATGAAAATTGCTAGGGACTAGCAATGAGTAAGTTGGAGGGTATGATGAGTGTGCAAAAGTGCACTCTAAATACTCTAATATTTGATTAAATTGTAAAGAATGAAAATAGAAATAATTGGATTTTACTTTTTTCATTGAATTATATTTCTATTTACATTGAGATGTCTTTAAGCACAATTTGTCTTCTTTTATTTTATTTTATTTTTATTTCTTTGTTGATATTTGAAGGAGTGAAAAAAATTACATGGGCTTGAACTTGCACGAACAACACGTACGTCAACTCCACTTCAAGCCATTCATTTAATCATGGGCCCATGCAAGTTTGACCAGACTTGGAAAGCACATAGCACTTGAGTGGGCATTTACTTCAATAGATAAGAGGGCCCACTAGGTTAATGGAACAGTGTTGTAATTTAACTTGGAGACATGGACAGCACTTATGGAGACCTAGGCGCAGCATGACATAGTAACATATATATATCTATTAGGACTTCATCTAGTGCCCCGGGGTGGGGGGATGAGACCTGGGTGCAAACGAACGAATGCGATGTACAGAGAAGGAAATTCAATTCTCAATAGCCGGTGGCTGCTTCTTTTTCTTGAGATTTTTGTTGTCCATTCGGTTTATAGGTAACTAAATTCTCAAATAGAGTTAGGGATGAACTTGTACATTAGATGATATTTTTAATTTATTCTTAATTCATGTATTTGGTTTTTAATTTATTAAAATTCTTTGATTTATCATTATCAATATTTTGTTGATATTTTTTTCTCTGAATAACCTTAGAATTTATTTCGTTTATGTATTCAATCATGCTTTTCCTATTGAATGGATTTGTTATTTGATTATGTTTAGATCCATTGATTATTTATATTGATTTAATTCTCTGCTGCAATATCATCCCTGGGTATATTGTCGTCGTTGGGTTTTCTCAATATGAATATCAATTTGCGTAATTTAAAAGTGATGAGTGATTTTTTTAAAGAATTATATTTGATTTAATTTTTGGTTTATAAGTCTACATCTTTCGATTGAGAATTATGGAATTGAATTCTCAATTGAGTTATCAGTGAATTAAAAATAATTAAAATACTGGATGTGTAAGAGAATCCTGACACTCTACTATTTGTCAACTTTAATTACTTTTTCCGTTAATTACTTAGTTTAATTTTAATTTGCATTTAAAATCAGTTTTTCTTTTCTTATTAATCATTTAATATTTTTTTTCTTAGTTTCTTTATTATTCTACTATACCGCGTTATTCTTTGGGCATTATCATTACATAATTGACATGCTTTTGCATACTCATATTTCAAGTTGCAGTTTGACATAAGAGTAAACATTGGTGATGAATACTCCCAGTTACTAAGCAACTCAGAACATTGGAGTAAATGAAACTTTGTACACTATTTTTTTTTTAAACTTGTATATACTCTCTTTTCTTCAACCTCGTTTAGGAATAGATCAAATGGGTGACTAGGGATAAAGATAATAAAGAAGTAAACTTAAAAGGCTCAATTGATTCAAAGAATGCCTAAATCACTTCCCAAACTGTATAAGATGTGGTCTTGAGAGTAATCACACAAGTTCTAGAGTAAGTAGATATCATCCAAATTCACATCACATAAAATCATAAAATTTCTCTAGGTAAGCACAATGATTAATGATTATATCAAATTAAATATCTCAAGTTGCAGTTTGACGTAAGAGTAAATATTGGTGATGAATACTCCAAGTTACTAAGCAACTCAGAACATTGGAGTAAATGAAACTTTATATACTATTTTTTTAACTTGTATATCACTCTTTTTTCTTCAACCCTATTTAGGAATAGATCAAATGGGTGACTAGGGATAAAGATAATAAAGAAGTAAACTTGAAAGGCTCAATCGATTCAAAGAATGCCTAAATCACTTCCCAAACTGTATAAGATGTGGTCTTGAGAGTAATCAAACAAGTTCTAGAGTAAGTAGATATCATCCAAATTCACATCACATAAAATTTCTCTAGGTATGCACAATGATTAATGATTATATCAAATTAAATAAGATCAAGTAAATAATTAATAACTGGACTTAAGCAATGAGAATGTTTCCTAAAAATTATAATCAATTTTAACCATATTCTTATCATAGGCAATTTAAAAAAAAAAAAAAAAAAACATAACGAAAAACAATAATTTTTTTTTGAATAAATTTCCTTCCCCAAACTTAATTATCACATTGTCCTCAATGGAAAAAAGAAAGAAAAATTAAAGAATAGAATGAGAGAGGATAAGAAATGCTCCCCTGGTTTTTAACTGAATATTTTTCCTTGAGGTTTAGCCGTATACCCATTGGAGATTTTTTCGGTCTTTTTATTCCTACAAAATGAAAGCAAAAAAATAAGATAGATAAATAAATAAATAATAAATAGAAATATAAAAAACTTGAGTTGCCTCCCAAAAGTGCTATATTTATAGTCAGTAGCTTGACTGTTGCTCATCTTCTATCCGGATCTAGGTGAATGGTGGTCTTCTGACGATCAAATCCACCATTTAAATAAGGCTTCAGGCATTGTCCATTTATTTTGAAGGTCCCATTCTCATCATGAAATGATTTCAACTGCTCTATGGGAAAAAACTTTAATGACTGTGAATGGGTCTGACCATCACGACTTGAGCTTTCCTAAAAAGAGACGAAGCCGTGAATTGTAAAGCAAAACTTGTTGTCTGGGTAGGAACTCCTTCTTTGAGATGTGATTATCGTGCCAAGCCTCGGTCCAATTCTTGTAGATTTTTGCATTCTCATAAGCTTCATTGTGAAATTCATTCATCTCGTTAAGTTACAACAAATGCTTTTCACCTACCGCTTGGATATTGAAACATCTCCTCCTCTTGTACCCTCAACCGCAATTCGCCTCTTTGAACATCAATAAGTGCTCGGCCTGTAGCTAAGAATGGTCTGCCAAGAATGATAAAAATTTATCTATCTTCCTCCATGTCAAGAACAATGAAGTCAGCTGGAAAAATAAACATGTCCACCTTAACTAGTAGATCTTCAATAACTCCTCTGGATGCTTTATTGAGCGATTCGTTAATTGCAATGAAACCATAGTAGGTCTCACCTCACCTAATCAAGCTTCCTAAAAAAAGAATATGAGATTAATACTTGCACCTAAGTCACATAAAATTCTTTCAAATACCAAATTCTCAATTGAACATGGGATAATGAAGCTCACTGGATCCTTAAACTTAGGAAGTAGTTTCTTTTGTAAAATTGTACTACACTCCTCAGTAAAAGCCATTATTTCGTATTTTTCCAATTTCCTATTTTTTGACAAGATGTCTTTCATAAATTTCACATATCTCGACATTTATTCGAGGACATCTGCAAAAAGAATATTAATATGCAATTTTCTAAACACTTCAACAATTTAGAAAATTACTTATCAAGCTTACTCGTTTTGAGTCATTGAGAGAACAGAACTCTTGGTCTGGTACGTTGCATCTCTTGGTTTTTCTGACTTCTTACCTCCAGTTAGAGGTTCCAACTCTTTCCTTCTTCTCAAAATGATTGTCTTGCACTGCTCTTTTGGCCAATTGACTTACTTAGACTTCCAAACTTCGAATCGAAACTATTTGATTCTGAAAGTTGATCTTAGTCTCTGTCATGAATCAATTGGTGTTATTAGCCAATTGTGCTATTGCTTCTTCAAGAGCTGACTTCTCTTTTCTTTCGGTGGTTCACTAGATGACAGACTAGGTGGGGGATTCAATATATTCTAATTGTTCCATGAAAAATTGGGGTGATTCCTCCATCCGGGAATGTATGTTGCACCATATGAATTATTCTACCTGTTGTAATTCGCAACAAAATTTGCTTGCTCCGCTTAGGCCTAAAAAAATGGATTTTCCACTTAACTTCACTCGCATGGTTGCCTTGAAAAAAAATCACAAACCAGTTGTCTCAAATGAATGGCATTTTCTAGTAATTGATTTGCCTTCAGTTGTCTAGTAAGATTGTGGACTTGTGATGTCAAGGTGGCAATAACTTCAATCTCATGTACACTGGCTTCTTTCTTTGGTAAAGTCCTTTCACTCGATCATCGATAGTTGTTCATGGCCGTCTCCTCCAATAAGCTCATATGCATCATCTTGTGTTTTGGCCATAAATGCTCCTCCTGAAGCTACATTTATCAGAGTTCTTGTAGGAGAAGTAAGTCCATTATAGAAGTTTTGAACTTGCATCCACTTCGGCAATCCATGATGAGGGCAACGCCTAAGTAGATAATTTGTATTAATCCCAAATTTCATAAAGTGATTCGCTCTCAATCTGGGCAAAATTTGAAATTTCATTGCGCATCTTCGCTGTCTTGGCAGGCGGAAAAAATTTAGTATGAAATTTATAAGCTAAATCTTCCCAAGTAGTGATTGAGTTTGCAAGTAATGAATTTAACCAATTCTTGGCTCGATCTCAAAGAGAGAATAGAAATAACTGGAGGCGAATAGCATCATCAGTAACGTTATTGTGCTTGAAAGTGTCGCAAATTTCTAAAAAACTTGCAATATGGGACATGATTACGCCCAAAGAATAATGCGGTCGTTTGCAGTATAGCTTTGGGGTGTCGATTCCACAGGGAGATGGATTGAGAAATTGAAGAACAGTAACGAAATTAACAAAAAGATTTAGATGAGTGCGAAAAGTAAATTTTAGAGTTTGACGTAAATTAAAACTAAATGAGTAATTTGAATAGTATAAAAATGAGACGAAAAGTAGAGCGTAGGGAATTCCTTGTGTATAATTGGTATTCAAATTTATTCTTAATTCATTGATAACTCAATTAAGAATTCTATATCCAAATTCTTAATCGGAAGATATAACATTAATAACCAAAGTTTAAATCAAATGTAACTCTTTGAAAAATCATTCTTCGCGCTTAACTCTCATAAATTGTTATCGACATTGAGAAAATCCAACGACGACAATATACCCAAGAGGCGATATTGCAGCAGAGAATTAAATCAATATAGATAATCAATTGCTCCAAACATAATTATAGAACTAATCCACTCAATAGAAAAAGCATGACTGAATCTATAAACGAAATAGATTCTATAATTATTTGAAGACGAAAAACATCACAAATAAATTGAGAATAATAGAACAAAAGAGTTTTAATATTTAAAGACCAAATACATGAATCAAAAATAAATTACAAACACCATCACACACACAAGTTCATCCCTAACCCTCTTACAGAATTTAGTTACACATATTGAAAATATGTAACAAAAATTCTTCAAGGGATAATATGGAAGAGCCAACCATTATTTTCTTCTCTCTTCTTTGGTTTTTCTTTTCTTTTCTTAAGCTCTCAAAACAATGGCTCTTCCAAAGCATCCTCCCACACTAAGCATTGTCTTAGAACACACACCCCTCCCTTCTATTTATAAGCATCCTTCATGCAAGTTGTCATGACAAAATCATCACAATTTCAACTTGTTTTGCCATGTGCCATTCTTGAATCCAAGTGATTTGTGAGTTGTCATTTTGATCATTTGTTTTCCCACCATGCATGAGCTGGATTTTGCTTGTAGGTTGAGTGTTTCAATTTTGCTTCTCTATCTATTAGTTGTCTTGTATGACTTAATATCTTGTGGTCAAATAATTTGTCTTGAAGAAACTTGAGTGCACTTCATCTTGTATCTGAATTGATCATTGAATTTCCAAGTTGGTGTAGGAGTGCTTGCTAGAAAATATTATGATAACATTTGGATTTGATGCAAGTGGCTGAAAAATATCCAGGAACGTCAAGTGCAGGTGCGTCCACTTGATTGTCGATTTTGTCTTAGATTGAGTGGATATCTCTTCAAACACAAAACATAAAAGTTATAGATATTTATCTTGCGGTTCTAGATCATCTTGAATCAGCTCAATCGGAGATTGGATGAGAGAGTTATGCCCATTTTACGAAAAGATGTCAGAACTGTCTAAAATTCCGCAATTATCTTCATTTGCTCCTAATGCCTCTATTTGTGTCCTAAATCAAAATATAAGAATAATGAGTATATTTAGGCATCAAATAAGAATAAAGTATTAAACATTAAGAGAGGAAAATATGGCATTTTATATTCTCATCAATATATTAAATCATGCTTATATCTATCTCAAGATAAATGACCATTAATTTTAATAACATGAGTTATATTCATTATTTTCTCATTTCTTTTAACATTTAAATAGAGTATTTAGAGTGCATTTTTGTGCACTCATCAGGACATTAAGGCCATCACTCGGCAGTCCATAAAATTGAATCGAAGTCTGGATCATTTGTAGGATAGCCAGCTCAATCTCAAAGTTGTTGGCCTCAATATTAGATTTCCGGATAACTGAATGAATCTTTGTGACCTGTGGTAGCGTAAATTCTTTCAATACCCGTGTATCTCATCTAGGATTTTCATTTTCTGCCATAATGACTGAACATTTTTGAGCTTCTTGCTTCTGCTTCCTTAATCTCTTTGTTGTTTTCTTGATTTCGGGATCGAAAAGTAGTCACTCCAAGAAGCTCTTGCTTCGTCTCATGCATTAAGCAAATTTGAAAATAAAAGACAGAACAAATCAAACTAAATCGAGAATTGAAGTGCTATCGATATTATTGATAATTTTATCTAAACCTTGACAACGGTGCCAAAAACTAATTTGTCGATTTCGTAAGTGCACGAATCGTAACAGGTAAAAAGTGGATGAGTAAGTATCGTCTCACGAGAATTGAAAAATTATTAATAAGTACCAAAATATATTCAATTAAGATCTATTTGATAAATCGAATAAAAAGAATTAATTACTAAACTAGAACAGTAAACTAACAAAATTAAATAAATAAGTTTTTATCAAGAGAGTAAAAATTTAGGGTTTTCAATTCACCATAACTAATCTTATACAATTTCTCTAATTGAATTAAAAATATCTATTCCTATTGCAGATAATCAGATCTCTCTAATTTATTCATTAATCTTTCTCGATCATTAATGAAATGTCTCAACAAGTAAGTTCTCTACATCTCTATGATAATTCTAAATCTGTTAAAATTCATTAAGAGAAAAGAAACCCTATAAAAATTACATAGGTCCATAGATATCCATATCCTACGACATCCTATGGTATCTCAAACATAGACTGAAACAATTATCACTTCTCGGTCTCAAACTGAGTTCCAAATTATGTAAATAGTGATCGAGCATTCACAAGCATTAATTTAAGAATGAAATACTCAACAATAAGACACAAATATGAAATTAATCCAACTACGAAAAATTTATATAATCAAAGTTAGGTTATATTGTAACTCTAGAAAAATAAATTAGTTCATAATAAAGCTAAATAAAAATCTTATAGAAAAATTTAACATGAAGACAAGAAAAAAAAAAAACTAATTTAAAGAACCAAAAATAAAAAAGATTGACAAAATTCGTGGGCGCGGCTCCGTTTCTCCTCTTCCTTTTCTTCCGGCTTCTCGTGCGGCGCTCTCCAAGTCTGAAAAATTCCCTATCTGTGTGCTTGCGGCGCTGCCTTATAGTAGAGTTAATTTCCAAATGGGCCCAATTGTGAGTGAAGAGTCAAGAGCCGTGTCCTTGTGTGAGTCCAATTGCTACTTTGTGTTGAGGCCTGAAATGTGCGGCCCATCATAAGCCTCAAGATACCCATTTTGCCATGAGGCTTGTCTTCTCCCATAAGAAATATATATGCTGCCTTTTTTATTTTATTTTTTCTTCTTTCCTTCTCATTAAATTAAATTAATTAAAAGAAAACCAACAATCTTAATAAAAAAAAAAATTTATAAAAATCATATAAAAATTATACTTATCATTATGCTTGATTTGCTACTATGCTAATATGTTGAAATTTTCATGTACATATAAGTTTTTATTTTGGTCCATTAAACAGAGCATATTTTCTAAAAACGCGTAAAACAACTCTTATATAATATCAGTTTTAAGTTCAACAATTTACTTTTTAATAAAAACAACTCTTATAAATCAATAGTAGAAATTTTTTAGGATTTTTTCTTTTCAAATCTTCTGAAAATTTCTTAAAAAATTGTTTTGAATAAAAAGTTTCAGGTTCTTAACGAACTATCGTCTTTTTGAGCTTACGAAGAAATTCTACTTTGAGTTTTGGATTAGTAATCTACTATCAAGTTTAAGAAAAGATTATATATTATATATATATATATATATATGATTCCCCTCAACGTATTCTTCTAGTCAGTACGTGGCTAACATCACTGATTTAATCAAGAATTGCGGAACTAGTTTAAATAATAGGATGACAGCTCTAACTAACTCTGCAAAATAGCTCAAGGTTAACGACAAGTTGGGAATTGGGATATAGAAATGAAGACGCTATTATGATTAATTGGGGTCGCAATAACAAGCACGTTGAATATGCATACACTAGAACTTAGGGGCGCTTTTTAATTTCCATAATATGAAAAGCAAATTTAAGATGCCGGGTGTCAAAGCTTGGCTGATTAAGAGGTTCTATAGATGAAGACAGAAAAGCTGGCACAATGCTGCTAAAAATCTTACTCCCCTTCCATTTTTTCAAGAAAGTCGTAGAAGACGCGCAATTAGAGGTGGCCTCTCAGTGCAGGCGTGATTATAGTTGGACCCTATTTACCGACAACTGGATAAAAGGGGCCTAGATAGTAGGAAGCCGCAAACACTCATTCAAGTTGGATTTAAATCATAGTCTTAAACCCCAAGTCTATTAAGAAATTCAAAAATTTTTAGGTAGGGTTGTGCTCCAACTCCGACGATATTAGAGTTGAGAATTTTCGACTCCGACTCTGATAGTTGTTGGAGTCGAAATCGACATCCGACTCCAACTCCGATCGGAGTTCGGAACCGTTTGGAGTTCGTCGGAATTTGCTGTTCATAATAGAAATCCTAGTAATCTAAATCAACTAAGTAAACAAAGACAAGTTTACATGACAACAAAGACAAATATTAGCCGCAATCAACCATAGAAATTATAAACCCTAGAAATCAACCACTTTAGCTGCATAGCGAAGGCTTACCATCACTGCAAATTAACGGCGGTGATGGAGAATGGAAGAACTCTGTGCGGTGATGGTTGCGACTTTGAAGAAATTGAAACCTCAGGCTCTTGGTGGTGATGGAGAAAGGAAGAACTCCGTGCGACATTAACGATGACATTAGAGACTTTGGGGGAAGAGAAAAGAGAGGAGAGACTAAACTGGGGGTAAGAGAGGCACTGGGGGAAGAGAAAAGAGAGGAGAGGCTGAACTTGAAGTTAGAGTCTTCTGATGGAAAGAAAGAGATGAATATATACAATTTGTAAAACGGCGTCGTTTAAGGCATTTATTAAAAAACAATGGCAAATGGAGAGAAACACAGGCCGCGCGAGGATTCGAACCCAAGATGTGAGAGAGGATAAAATGGCTTTTAAACCATTGGGCCATTTGGATCTATTTTGTTTTATATACAATATATAATATATATAAGGTATAAATAGTCGAAATTCGGAGTCGGAAGTTAGAACCCCACTGGGCTTCGACTCCGACTTTCGGAGTTGGAGCCACTCCAACTCCGACTCTGACTTCCAAATTCTGACTCTGATCAGAGTTGGAATCGGAATGGACTCCGATCGGAGTTCGGAAGTCGGAAAATTTGCCCATCCCTATTTTTAGGCAGGGCCTTGTTTGTTTTTCACGACTCTTCTCAAACAATTCATCTTATCTTATTTCATCTAATTATATTAAGTTTTTCAAATTTTAATATAAAATAAAATAAATAATTTCATTTTTAAAAATTTAAAATAAAATAATATTAAAAAATATATTTTAATAATAGTTTATTCAATTTTTAACTTTAATCTCCACTCGGCTCATCTCATCTTATCTGCGAAAGCAAAGAGCCAGTCTAAAACGATTTCTTTTTTATTTTTTAAGGAAAGATTCAGTCATTAGATTAAATGTTGAATGTAAGAATGATAGTCCTTAATAAGCAAACAATCTTTAGAGCAACTTCGAGCCTTGGATAGAAGGATCTTGGTGTCTTTAATGATGATCCCTCTATTAGACAACCTTGAGCATTGAGTCCCCATTCTCCATAGAAAGCGGTGGCTCTAAGGGCAGTTGCTGCTTCCCCACTAGAGGGTCAAGGACCAAAGATTTAGAAGAGCATAATGTGGTTGTAATGCAGCTTGTTAAGTCCCTAATCACCTGTTAACTTTGAGTTACCTTTATCTAGTGGTGCATCCCAGTTAACTTTTTAGAATTCTAGAGGAGAAGTCCACTGAACTTTAGTAGTCACGAAACCTTAGGCTGCTTTAGGCTACACTCTTGGCATATGCTAATAGACTTTAGCTCTACATTAAGTTGTTGGAAATTTGAGTAAAAGAAGCAAAAAAACTCTCAAATATCCAAGTGCTCCTTCTGTGCCAGATCAGCTTAGAGGTAATTGTCATTTCAGTGATTTCCTCAGTAGAAAAATGATCCAAGATACACTCCACAACTTCTTTGAAAGAACCATCATCAATAGAACACTACTGAATCCCCCTTGAGCACAAGAACCACACATCTTGGGTAGTGTCACAAGACTAGTGCATGGACACAATTTCAGTGTGAATGAGATTGATGGAGCACAATGGGGACTCCACCTTTCTTTTGTGTAGGTTGAGTCTCGTGAGAAGGGATTCTTTAGTAGCTCTCCAAAGAAAGGATTTTGTGGCATTAGGTGCCTTGATGCCCTAGATTTTGTGCCAAAAACCTAATTGGGAGTTCTTCCTAGATGTCTAGCCCAATCTATCCTCCTCCATAGATCCTCGCAAGTGATAGGTACTTCTTATTGAGAATTTGTCATTGGCTGAACATCCTCAAGTAATTAGGTCATGGTTTCTACAAGGACTAATAAGCATCTTACTAACCATAATGGCTTCTTGATATGAGAATATAGCATGGATGAGAGGGAGATTCCACTACATAGTGTCTTGAGTGATCAGTTCAAAGACTTTGGCATCAAGCTGTAGGATACTCATAGGGGATTGGACTTGATAGGTTGAGGAACTAGGGAGCCATTTATCTTTCCAAATCTTAAAACTACTGTCATTCCTGGGTTTCCGTAAAAGACCCTTTAAGAGGAAGGGATTTGTTGACAAAAAATATAGGAATTAATCATACAACTGCCATTCTCGGGTTTCCATACTACTGCCGCATGTAGGAATAATTACCTCTTTGTTATTTTCCAACCTTGCTTGGCTAGTAAGGCTAGGTTTTATAGTTCAAAGTCCCTAAAATCCAAGCCTTTCATACTTTGGTTTTTCTAGAGACTGCCAGCTCATCCATTAGATTTTGGACCTATTTTCTTTTTTACTCCACCAAAAGATTGCAAGAGTTGATTGAGGCTTCTGACGATAGCTTTTTGGAGCTTAAAAAGGGTATGTTGTAGGTGGTAATTGATTGGGGTACAGATTTAAGAAACATTTTCTTACCTTCTTGGGATAGCATGTTGGTTTTCCAATTGGTTATCTTTGATTTGATTCTGTCTAGTACTAAGCTGAAGGCTTTTAACTTGTTTCTCCCTACATAAGAAAGTGGCCCTAGATACTTTTCAAATGTACTTGAAGCTTTAATACTTGCTAGCTCTGGGATAGCATGTTGGACCTCCTATTTAGTGTTCTTGCTAAAGAAGATTGAAGTTTTTTCTAAATTGAGCCTTTGACCAGAAGCTTGCTCATAAGTGCTGAGGATTTGATGCAATCTGCTTAACTCAGATGGGTTGGACTTACAGAAAACTAGGCTATGATTTGCAAATAAAGTGATTGACATGGAAGGCGACTCGAGCAATTGGGACACCAGAGATTAAACCTTGTTGTACAGCCTAATTCAATGAGAAAAGCAATTCATAATAGATAATAAAAAAGTATGGGGAGAGAGAGTCTTCCTATATAATGCCCCTAGAAAGTTTGAAGGAATTTTCAAAAAAGGCGACTCGAGCAATTGGGACACTGGAGATTAAACCTTGTTGTTCAACCTAATTCAATGAGAAACTAAGCAATTCATAATAGATGAAAAAAAAGTAAGGGGAGAGAGAGTCTCCTTGTCTAATGCCCCTAGAAAGTTTGAAGGGATTTTGAAAAATGCCATTCACTAAGATGAAGTAGCTAACAATGGTAACATATATATACTACATTACCACATCAACCCACTTGCTATCAAAACCCATTCTAATTATAACTTGTTCTAAATCCACCTTGCAGTTGCAAAAATTAATAGAAAATAGAGACATAAATGATCCGCATGTAATATTTTTTACATTCTCATTTCCCACTGGTGGACAAACGTCATCATCATTGTAACGCCCCGGTCCTGCAGGAGTTGGAGAGTTACATCCTATTGGTGTACTGTCACAGGCAACTAAAAATAAAACCTATATTCGTAAAAAATATATATGTTGTCGGCGCCCCAACTTGCGCTTGGGTTCGTACGCAAAATGCGACGCCGGGGACGAACGTCACAAGGAAGTCGCCCCTCATCTTTACTTAGGGGAGCCTTATTATTATTATTTTTTTTTTTTATTTCATAAATGTATATCGCAGCGGAAAAAAGGTCAAGCCATAAATAAGCGACGAAACGTTACGCTTGTCGCACATCACATGGTTAACAAAATAAAACCCAAATTAAACATCATAAGCACATATATGTATATACATCAGAATGAAGTCACCAATGTAAACAGTATTATACAAAAGTACTTCCCAAAACAGCGGGAAGATTTTTCCAAAAGTACATCGGTGTATACAAAATAAAGGTGCTGCTGATCCACTCCTCCTTCCGCCAACCATACTAATAGGCGGGCTCTTCTTTTATCTTCTTATAGTTCGGGCCATAACGAAGGCTGTCCAGACTCAGCCCTGGACCTACGTCACACATCATCCCAGAGGATGACGTAAACAGGCGTCCCAAGTGGAGGAGCCCGTCAACACCCAGCACCATACAACACCCCGTAGGGCGTAGGTCGTCAAAAAAGTAAGTCGCCATAGGAAGCGACTCTGCCGCCCACTGACCCAACAGGTCTAGGGTCACTGGCCCGGCAGTCTCAGCCTTAGTCGGGCCCATGAGGGTCCGACCCATCGTCTCGAGAGTCGTAATCCGTGGATCCATCCTGTCCTGCAATGACTTCTATTGTTCCCAAGGGAGCAATAGTAAGATAATAAAAAGGGGGGTGAGATTTCGGGAGAAATCTCAGCAAGTACACTAACACTTAAACCAGAACATATCAGATATACAGATAAGCGAACAAAACATTCTTAACTAATGCACATGCAATGAATGACTGACTCATGCACATGCTCATGAAAACTTTTAAACAGACATACTTCTTTCAGACTTCTTTTCATAAAACTTTCATGCAGACTTCTTCTTTCAAACTTCTTTTCATATCATCGTTGCTTTTCAAAACGTTCCTTTAAAACATTTCGTATCTTTCTTTCTTTCTTTCTTAGGCGCCACTTATCATATACAGATCTTTCTTATGGCTCGAAAGCCCTTCTTGTCATGACTTTTTCTTTCACATGTATGAGACACAACACGGTTCCCCTAGCACCGCGTGTTCCCTGCTGGTTACCGCATCACCCTAAAGTGAGCGTCATATAACTTTAAAACGGTAGGTCCTTACACCTTATCCGTCTTGGGCACCCACCAGCGTTAGATGCTACCGCGCTCCGGCCACCTTTTGGTGCCATACACGGTCCGCCGACTGTTCTTCGTCGACCCAGGGGCTACCACTCGACTTTAGACACTCCTGAGTGGACAGGGAGTTCCACTGGGGCACTTCCCCGTCCCAGCCTTTGGGGTTCTTATAAAACTTTACTTCTTTCTTTTCTTTCAAAAAGTTCAATCTTTTCTTTTCTTTTCCTTTTTCTTGAAAACATGCTTGACTTTAAAAACTTCTTTTCATGACTTATGCATGGGACATGCATGCTTACTTACTTTCATGCAAGAACCCGAGACAGGCTCGAGTGCATTCACACTTCATTTTCTTTCTCCCTCTCTTGGGATAATTTCATAATTTTCCTACTTAGCCATCATATTCTATACCCAAAATGGGCCTAGGACTGAAGTGGGGTATTGGGCCCAACTCCAACCCATCATGGCCGAATTCTCCTAGAGAGTTTCTAGGGCTTTTCTTCATCATTCGACTTCAAACTTCTTCCAATAAATTTTAAAGTATCAAATTGAATCAAGTACCCTCCTTAGCAAGGGGTAACCGAAACCCTAATGTTTCCCAAGTAACCATTTTCACCTCCAAAACTTAGTCATTCCTATTTCCTCCATTCACCTTTTTAACTTAGGGAATTCCTCCCCTTAGTCTATTCAAACTTCCTTTCCTAAAAGTTTCCTCTATAAGTTCAACTAAACAAAAACACCACAAAGCAATATAATATTCATCTTCCAAATCTCAACCTTAAATATTATCAATTTCCAATTAAACATTTCGATACATTATACACAAGCGATCATTTCTTCCATATGCAAATATATATATATCATTTTCATCCATATCAATCAAATAATTTATTCTCATGTCCATTTTCATTTTCTTACAACAATATGCTCCTTGAATAAATCCATTCCATCACTAGTTCCTCAAATAAAATCTTTACCTTAGCAACACCAAAATTTAATATTTAACACTAAAATCCTTCATGCTTCATTTTCATCATTTCATCAAATAATCATGCTTTTTCCTCTCTTATGCAACTAACACTTGATTCATCATTTCTACTCATATTCTAAGCTTGTTCCATCATATAAATTTATCCAAGAATATTCATATCTCAAGCAAGAAAAATCATTCCAATCCAAACATGGCAAGGGCAACCATTAATCCAACAAACATGATCACTTCACTATATATAAGACTTGTTAAGGAAAAAGTGGGAGTATACTTACCACACTCCTTCTAGGCTTTAGCTTAAATCTGGAATTACACATATAAAATCTCCCATTAGTCTAACCATGAACATAAAACTCAAAGAAAACCCTATTTCTTTCCAACCATTACAAAGTGTCACATGTGTGTGTGTGTGTTCTTCCTAATCTTGTATATGTTTAATCACTAACCTTCTCCAATGACTTGGTCACCTTCACCCTCTTGCTTTTGGCTTTCTTACTATAGGATTCCTCAAAATGTGTGGTGAAAAGAGAAGAAACAAAAGTAGGAATGGTTAGAGAGGGTTTGGCCGAGAGGTGGAGAGGAAAATGAAAGTGTTTGCATGTCCAAGTGAATTGAGCTCAAGGTGTTTGTCTAAGGGGTCACACGGCCAGCTCTCTTCCCTAGGGTCCTTGGTACTCTTCTCATCATGTTTAGGCATGGCTAATGATAGATGGGTTGATTGACAACTCTAAGCCACTCCAAGATCAAATCTTGGCCATACCTAGATGATTCTCCTTTCTCCTTTCTTTCTTATGGCCGGCGGCTCCTTGATGCTTCTAGCATCCAATTTCTTGTTTTTCACTCAATCATCATTCCCCTATCCTCTCATGTGTCCATCCAAGGGATTCCAAAGCCATGCTTTTTGGAATTTGAGCAAGGCATGACCGGCCAAGCTAGCTCCACCGAAACTCCCTTCTTGCTTCTCTTCCTAGTTTTTGTCATTTCAATCACCTACACATACACCATACCTCTCTTCACATCACCATACTTTCTTACACATGTACTTCATCCACTTACACACTCTTCCTCTTTGTCCTATCACTTGTAGATGGCCATACCCCATGAGACTCCTCAAGGAACCCCACGGATTGGCCTCCACCGAAACTCCAAGCTTCCTTCCTCCAAGCTTCTCCTCATGACACTTGTAACTTCCCTACACATCATGACCTCACTTGGCAAGTCAAGGGATGGTATTTTGTACCTCCAAGATACCATGGTAGGAAAAATCATTCCATTAGATTCTACACTCAATCCTACATGGCATGCATCCAACTACTAGTCAACCTTCACCAAATAATATTTTCCTACAAGGGTTTGGATAATTTTTCTAGGATTTTTCTCCCATTGACAAGTGTCTCAACTATGGGCTTGATGGGCTATGGGCTCATTCTATGGGCTTTTGGACTCACCATTGCTCCCTTGGCCCATTCACTTGATCCATTCTCCAAAAGTCTCATTCCTAAGCCCATCTCTTCAAGGCCTATTTGGTTCTTTCACCAATTACCACTAATCTTGTGCATTAATCCTTAATTAGTTAATTAAATCAAGATGGAGATTTTTAGGGCTATTACATCCTCCCCCACTAATAAAAGATTTCGTCCTCGAAATCAGTGCATGTGATGATATGAAGGATAATAATAAATTTTATCATACCTCGAGGAGTATTAGCAGTGGACTCTTCTGATGATGAATAAGTAGGTACTCCTTCTTCCTCAGTCACCGAATCTTGAGAAAAGTAAAATATAGCATCTAAATCCGAGTCGTAATACAAGTTCGTCTTTAATTCATTCAATCTGTGTACTATTTCTTCTTCTGTTTCCACTCGGGGTATCCCCTCTATTCTTTGTCTTATGCGATCATTAGAGGTATCAGAATTTTCCAAAGGTTCTATGTTTGGTTCACTTGCTTTTCCCCGCACTATTCTACGCAATTGCTCTCTCTCTCCCTTCATCCAAGGGTTTGGGGGTTGTCGCTCTTCACTCGGCGTAGCTCTACGAAATACAGGGTTCCCTTTAGGTCCTATATCCATCCGATGAGTACGATGCCTCTCACATCGCTCCAGGTGCCTAAGCCTCTGTATCCTCTCTCTTTCACGCCTTCTACTCAAGATTCTTTGTCTGACTTCTCTCCTTTCTCTTAATTGGGCTATGGTAGCTACTGACATGCGTGGGGTTCTTCTAGTTCTGGCCATAACCTGGGTAAATTTTACTAAAAGTTATTTACAGTGCGATGAGGTAACCTAATGAATATAACACTCAAAACACCAATCAAATGTTCATACATTCAAGCAAAGCAATCGTTCATTTACAATCAAAACTTAGCTAAACAAAGATCAAATACACTAGGAATTTTCAAACAAATGAGGGTAATTAGCCCTCATAGCGTCTTCGCGTTCCCAAGTCGCTTCTTGAAATGCCGGGTTGTTCCACAATACTTTTACTAAGGAGATTTTTCGATTCCTTAATTCTTGTTCCTTGCGATCGGTAATCTGAGTTGGCCACTCTTCATAAGTTAAATTCGGGCGTAGCTCGATAGTACTCGGATCCATTACCGTCGCTGGTTTGTCGCCGAAACTCCTCTTTAAAGACGACACATGAAACACGTTATGGACTCCTTGTAGGTTTACTGGTAGATTCAAACGATAAGCCACTGATCCGACTCTTTCCAAAATTTCATACGGTCCGATGTAACGAGGGCTTAATTTTCCTTTCTTGCCAAATCGGGCCACTCCCTTCATTGGTGAAATCTTAATATACACCCAGTCTCCAATTACAAATTCTAAGGGTCTCCTCCTTCTATCTGCGTAGCTCTTCTGCCTGCTTTGGGCAGTTCTCATCCTTTCCCGTATCAGCTCTACTTGAGTTTTAACTTCTTGCAAATACTCAGGCCCTAACACTTTGCTTTCACCGACTTCGTCCCAATACAACGGAGATCTGCACTTTCTTCCATACAAAGCTTCGTACGGTGCCATCTGAATAGTAGCTTGAAAGCTGTTGTTGTAAGCGAATTCAATCAAGGGCAAAAGACTCTCCCAATCGCTACTAGAGTCTAGCACACACGCCCGTAGCATGTCTTCTAAAGTCTGAATAGTCCGTTCTGTCTGACCATCAGTCTGCGGATGATAGGCGCTGCTAAACTTCAAGTTGGATCCCATTCTCTTTTGTAAACTTTGCCAGAAGTGAGAGGTAAATCTTGGATCCCTATCTGAGACAATCGTTTTTGGCACTCCGTGCAGACGAACTATTTCTTTAACATAAATTCGAGACAATTTCTCCATTGAGTCCGTATTTGCAATCGGTAGGAAGTGGGCACTCTTTGTCAATCTGTCCACTATCACCCATATTGTGTTCCTTCCCGCCGAGGTTCTTGGGAATCCTATTACGAAATCCATTGAAATATCTTCCCATTTCCATTCCGGAATTGGAAGAGGTTGCAGCATTCCTGCGGGACGTTGATGTTCCGCTTTAACCATTTGACACACAGAACATTTTGCCACAAAAGTAGCTACATCTTTCTTTATACCTTCCCACCAAAATCTTTCTTTCAGATCCCGGTACATTTTGGTACTTCCAGGATGGGCTGTATAAGGGGTGCAGTGTGCTTCCCTCATAAGCTTTTCCTTAAGTTCTGGATTATCTGGTATCACTGTTCTCTTTCCGAAGTATAACGTTCCATCATCAGACACGGTAAAATGAGGTGACCCTTTTCCTTCGAGTAAATTCGTTCGGATCTTTTCCAGTTTGGTATCTTGTCGTTGTCCTTCCCGGATTTCATCTTCGGTCAGAGAAATGATTTCTTGAACTGTTGCTAACATCGCTCTTCCAGGTTGACTCCTTACTAGCATACTTTGAATACTTGCTAGTGCCGATGGTTCCTCTACTTGTGATTTTCGGCTTAAAGCATCTGCCACTACGTTAGCTTTTCCCGGGTGGTACTTGATCTCACACCGGAAATCATTTATAGTCTCGATCCACCTTCTCTGTCTCATATTTAGATTCTTCTGACTAAACAGATACTTTAAACTCTTATGATCAGTGTATATCTCACATTCTTCCCCATACAAGTAGTGCCTCCAAATCTTCAGTGCAAACACTACCGCTGCCAATTCCAGGTCGTGGGTGGGGTAATTTCGCTCATGATCTTTAAGCTGTCGGGACGCGTAGGCGACTACTCGTCCTTCCTGCATTAGTACACATCCCAAACCCAACTTTGAGGCATCACTATATACTACATATGGTTTGTGAGGCTCTGGTAATGCCAACACTGGGGCAGAAGTCAATCTCTTCTTAAGCTCTTGAAAACTCTGCTCACACTGGTCATTCCAGACATATTTGGCATTCTTCTTCGTCAAAGCCGTTAGAGGACCAGATAACTTGGAAAACCCTTCCACGAACCTTCTGTAGTATCCTGCTAAGCCGAGAAAACTACGTATTTCATGAACGGACGTCGGCTGAGGCCATTCAGTTACCGCCTCTATTTTTGCAGGGTCCACAGAAACTCCGTTGCTTGAAATTACATGGCCCAAAAATTTAACTTCGTGGAGCCAAAACTCACATTTACTAAGTTTGGCGTACAGCTGATGTTCTTGTAAAATTTTCAGCACTATCTTCAAATGCTCCTCATGTTCGTCATTATTTCGCGAGTACACCAGGATATCGTCGATGAATACCACGACGAAACTGTCTAAGTAAAGTCGAAAAATTCTATTCATCAGATCCATAAAGGCTGCTGGGGCATTTGTCAGTCCGAAAGGCATGACTAAGAACTCGAAATGTCCATAGCGAGTTCGGAAAGCAGTCTTGGGTACATCTCGTTCCTTAATCCTAAGTTGATGGTATCCTGATCTGAGGTCTATCTTGGAGAATACTGTAGCTCCTTGCAGTTGGTCCAGCAAATCGTCTATCCGGGGTAGCGGATACTTATTCTTAATGGTGACCTTATTAAGTCCTCGGTAATCGATGCACATTCGCATTGTTCCGTCTTTCTTCTTTACAAACAAAACTGGGGCTCCCCACGGCGATGAACTAGGCCGTATAAATCCCTTGTCCAGCAATTCTTCGATTTGAGTCTTCAATTCTTTCAATTCCGTTGGAGCCATCCGATACGGTGCCTTGTGAACTGGAGTTGTTGCGGGTTCAAGTTCAATGGTAAACTCAGTCTCACGTTCCGGGGGTAATCCTGGCAAATCATTTGAGAATACTTGGGGGAAGTCCTTTACTACCAGAATTTCTTCAATATTACTGGTATCTCCGCCTGCTTTCACGGACAGTATCAAAAACCCTTCAGCTCCTCCTCTTAGACTTTTCGTCATTCTTTTCGCTGTCACTATAGAAGAAACATAGTGAACTGTTTCCCCTTCGTAGCGCAACTTCTCTTCTTCGGGCAATTCAAATGTAATCTCCTTTTTGCGGCAGTCAATCTTGGCATAATACTTAGATAGCCAATCCATACCTAATATCACGTCAAATCCTAACAAATGGAAAACTATCAGATCAGCGTTGAACCTTACGCCAGCTATTTCTAACGGGCAGTTCCTCACTATTCGCTGACATCCAAATGTCTTCCCATCAGGGAGTGTCACCAACACTTTTTGAGTCAAGGGTTCGACTTCTAACTTACACTTCCATACGCAATCATAAGAAATAAAAGATCTCGTCGCGCCGGAATCAAACAAAGCATACACCACATTACGCATCAATATAATTTCACCTATATATATAAAACTTCCTCATGGTTACTTTAAGAAAGTTATCATGCTTTAATTCGAGATAAAAATTTTAAGATCGTTACCAGTAATAATGCCGGCGTTAATAGCCTCCTCGTCGTCCACATCTACTTCTCCCGGGGTAATTGCGTATACCTTGGACTTCACAGGGGCCTTCGCCTTTCCTCCAGGTACTGTTGTTCCGCCAGGGGCTGTCTGTGGGCAATCACGGATCAGGTGACCCACTTGGCCACACCTAAAACAAGCTCCTGTTGCAGCGCGGCATTCTCCCTTATGTGGGCGTCCGCATGTCCTACATGGCGGAAATGGAGCCGTCCCTTTTGATCCACCTACTTTACCCTTTCCTTTATCCATGGGACGAGTGCCTCTCTTCTTATCCATATCTTTCCCCGAAGAATATGGAAAATGTCTTTTCTTGTAAGTCTGGGCTTGATTGATCAGACTTCTCTGCTCGGCCTCAGCAATGGCCGTCACATTCACCAACTCTTGAAAATTTTCGATTCGCAAACAAGCCACTTGATTGCGAATCCTTGGCTGTAATCCATCCTGAAATTTCTTCGCTCGCATCTTTTCTGTTATTACCAAATGCGGGGCAAATCGTGTCAGTTCCATGAATTTAGCGGCGTACTGGTCCACCGTCATGCTTCCTTGCACCAATGTGGCGAACTCTATCGCCTTCTGCTGCTTTATCGACTCCGGAAAGAATCGATTATCAAACTCGGTCTTGAACCTATCCCAGGTGAGAACTACATTCTCTCCCAGTTCTTGTCTCAGTAACCTTCTCTTTGTGTCCCACCATAATCCGGCCTCCCCTTGTAATAGGTGACCAGCATATTGCACTTTTTGCGCCTCCGTGCACCCACTGATTTCGAAGGTGCGTTCTAAGTCCATAATCCATCGGTCGGCCTTCATAGCTCCTTCAGTCCCCATAAAGTTCGGGTACCGATACACCAGAAATTTTTCGTATGGGCATCCTACCGTCACTCCACTGGCGCTCGGGTGACATCGGCTCTGCTCCATTTGATGCTTTACTAATTCCGTCATCTGGCGAATAGCTTCCGCTATCGCTTGTCCACCATCTAACGGGGTATTCGGAGTCTCTCTTCCTCCGGTCTGAGGTGGCGAACTTAGTGGCGTATTTCCTACTGTCGGCATTGGACTCGAAACATTAACTCTCGGTAAGGCTTCGGGCCTTGGAGTAGGGGCACGTCGTCGTCCTCCTGCCATTCTTCCCTGAAAAGCGCATAATCTTCATATGAGTTACTTTAACTTCTGTGCTCCAACCCTGGTAACTCACCACATCATACTGGCACAACACCGCTATCTCCAATCCATTATCTAAAGATTCCAGCCTAAATCTAAAGAATCATAACCTATACCATGTGATTCTTTTTCCTAGGACTTGTGGTTTCTTACCCAGAGACTTAACTGCTCTGATACCACCGCTGTCGGCGCCCCAACTTGCGCTTGGGTTCGTACGCAAAATGCGACGCCGGGGACGAACGTCACAAGGAAGTCGCCCCTCATCTTTACTTAGGGGAGCCTTATTATTATTTTTTTTTTTTTTTATTTCATAAATGTATATCGCAGCGGAAAAAAGGTCAAGCCATAAATAAGCGACGAAACGTTACGCTTGTCGCACATCACATGGTTAACAAAATAAAACCCAAATTAAACATCATAAGCACATATATATATATACATCAGAATGAAGTCACCAATGTAAACAGTATTATACAAAAGTACTTCCCAAAACAGCGGGAAGATTTTTCCAAAAGTACATCGGTGTATACAAAATAAAGGTGCTGCTGATCCACTCCTCCTTCCGCCAACCATACTAATAGGCGGGCTCTTCTTTTATCTTCTTATAGTTCGGGCCATAACGAAGGCTGTCCAGACTCAGCCCTGGACCTACGTCACACATCATCCCAGAGGATGACGTAAACAGGCGTCCCAAGTGGAGGAGCCCGTCAACACCCAGCACCATACAACACCCCGTAGGGCGTAGGTCGTCAAAAAAGTAAGTCGCCATAGGAAGCGACTCTGCCGCCCACTGACCCAACAGGTCTAGGGTCACTGGCCCGGCAGTCTCAGCCTTAGTCGGGCCCATGAGGGTCCGACCCATCGTCTCGAGAGTCGTAATCCGTGGATCCATCCTGTCCTGCAATGACTTCTATTGTTCCCAAGGGAGCAATAGTAAGATAATAAAAAGGGGGGTGAGATTTCGGGAGAAATCTCAGCAAGTACACTAACACTTAAACCAGAACATATCAGATATACAGATAAGCGAACAAAACATTCTTAACTAATGCACATGCAATGAATGGCTGACTCATGCACATGCTCATGAAAACTTTTAAACAGACATACTTCTTTCAGACTTCTTTTCATAAAACTTTCATGCAGACTTCTTCTTTCAAACTCCTTTTCATATCATCGTTGCTTTTCAAAACGTTCCTTTAAAACATTTCGTATCTTTCTTTCTTTCTTTCTTAGGCGCCACTTATCATATACAGATCTTTCTTATGGCTCGAAAGCCCTTCTTGTCATGACTTTTTCTTTCACATGTATGAGACACAACACGGTTCCCCTAGCACCGCGTGTTCCCTGCTGGTTACCGCATCACCCTAAAGTGAGCGTCATATAACTTTAAAACGGTAGGTCCTTACACCTTATCCGTCTTGGGCACCCACCAGCGTTAGATGCTACCGCGCTCCGGCCACCTTTTGGTGCCATACACGGTCCGCCGACTGTTCTTCGTCGACCCAGGGGCTACCACTCGACTTTAGACACTCCTGAGTGGACAGGGAGTTCCACTGGGGCACTTCCCCGTCCCAGCCTTTGGGGTTCTTATAAAACTTTACTTCTTTCTTTTCTTTCAAAAAGTTCAATCTTTTCTTTTCTTTTCCTTTTTCTTGAAAACATGCTTGACTTTAAAAACTTCTTTTCATGACTTATGCATGGGACATGCATGCTTACTTACTTTCATGCAAGAACCCGAGACAGGCTCGAGTACATTCACACTTCATTTTCTTTCTCCCTCTCTTGGGATAATTTCATAATTTTCCTACTTAGCCATCATATTCTATACCCAAAATGGGCCTAGGACTGAAGTGGGGTATTGGGCCCAACTCCAACCCATCATGGCCGAATTCTCCTAGAGAGTTTCTAGGGCTTTTCTTCATCATTCGACTTCAAACTTCTTCCAATAAATTTTAAAGTATCAAATTGAATCAAGTACCCTCCTTAGCAAGGGGTAACCGAAACCCTAATGTTTCCCAAGTAACCATTTCACATCAAACTTAGTTATTCCTATTCCCTCCATTCACCTTTTCAACTTAGGGAATTCCTCCCCTTAGTCTATTCAAGCTTCCTTTCCTAAAAGTTTCTTCTATGCGTTCAACTAAACAAAAACACCACAAAGCAATATAATATTAATCTTCCAATCTCAACCTTAAATATTATCAATTTCCAATTAAACATTTCGATACATTATACACAAGCGATCATTTCTTCCATATGCAAATATATATATATCATTTTCATCCATATCAATCAAATAATTTATTCTCATGTCCATTTTCATTTTCTTACAACAATATGCTCCTTGAATAAATCCATTCCATCACTAGTTCCTCAAATAAAATCTTTACCTTAGCAACACCAAAATTTAATATTTAACACTAAAATCCTTCAGGCTTCATTTTCATCATTTCATCAAATAATCATGCTTTTTCCTCTCTTATGCAACTAACACTTGATTCATCATTTCTACTCATATTCTAAGCTTGTTCCATCATATAAATTTATCCAAGAATATTCATATCTCAAGCAAGAAAAATCATTTCAATCCAAACATGGCAATGGCAACCATTAATCCAACAACCATGATCACTCCACTATATATAAGACTTGTTAAGGAAAAAGTGGGAGTATACTTACCACACTCCTTCTAGGCTTTAGCTTAAATCTGGAATTACACATATAAAATCTCCCATTAGTCTAACCATGAACATAAAACTCAAAGAAAACCCTATTTCTTTCCAACCATTACAAAGTGTCACATGTGTGTGTGTGTGTTCTTCCTAATCTTGTATATGTTTAATCACTAACCTTCTCCAATGACTTGGTCACCTTCACCCTCTTGCTTTTGGCTTTCTTACTATAGGATTCCTCAAAATGTGTGGTGAAAAGAGAAGAAACAAAAGTAGGAATGGTTAGAGAGGGTTTGGCCGAGAGGTGGAGAGGAAAATGAAAGTGTTTGCATGTCCAAGTGAATTGAGCTCAAGGTGTTTGTCTAAGGGGTCACACGGCCAGCTCTCTTCCCTAGGGTCCTTGGTACTCTTCTTCTCATCATGTTTAGGCATGGCTAATGATAGATGGGTTGATTGACAACTCTAAGCCACTCCAAGATCAAATCTTGGCCATACCTAGATGATTCTCCTTTCTCCTTTCTTTCTTATGGCCGGCGGCGGCTCCTTGATGCTTCTAGCATCCAATTTCTTGTTTTTCACTCAATCATCATTCCCCTATCCTCTCATGTGTCCATCCAAGGGATTCCAAAGCCATGCTTTTTGGAATTTGAGCAAGGCATGACCGGCCAAGCTAGCTCCACCGAAACTCCCTTCTTGCTTCTCTTCCTAGTTTTTGTCATTTCAATCACCTACACATACACCATACCTCTCTTCACATCACCATACTTTCTTACACATGTACTTCATCCACTTACACACTCTTCCTCTTTGTCCTATCACTTGTAGATGGCCATACCCCATGAGACTCCTCAAGGAACCCCACGGATTGGCCTCCACCGAAACTCCAAGCTTCCTTCCTCCAAGCTTCTCCTCATGACACTTGTAACTTCCCTACACATCATGACCTCACTTGGCAAGTCAAGGGATGGTATTTTGTACCTCCAAGATACCATGGTAGGAAAAATCATTCCATTAGATTCTACACTCAATCCTACATGGCATGCATCCAACTACTAGTCAACCTTCACCAAATAATATTTTCCTACAAGGGTTTGGATAATTTTTCTAGGATTTTTCTCCCATTGACAAGTGTCTCAACTATGGGCTTGATGGGCTATGGGCTCATTCTATGGGCTTTTGGACTCACCATTGCTCCCTTGGCCCATTCACTTGATCCATTCTCCAAAAGTCTCATTCCTAAGCCCATCTCTTCAAGGCCTATTTGGTTCTTTCACCAATTACCACTAATCTTGTGCATTAATCCTTAATTAGTTAATTAAATCAAGATGGAGATTTTTAGGGCTATTACACTTCAGCTGAAAGATTGGGAGTAGTTCTTATGCAAGAAGGCCAACCTACTGTATACCTCAGCCAAGCTCTAAGA